>CM034148.1:859081673-860412472 GCA_019776745.2 Taxus chinensis | reverse complement strand
CCATCCTGGGGTGAAGAATATGCATGCCACTTTGAGACAATTTTACCATTAGAGAGGGATATTCAGAGACAACGCTCATTTTGTGTCTCATTTCTTAGAGTTATAGAAGGTGAAGGCTGGTCATCAACACCCAACTAGCCTTATATATCCTCATGCCATACCGGAGTTTAAATGAGACACCATTTCCATGGACTTCATAGTAGGGATACCGACATCAAGATACCACCATGAGGCCATTATGGTCAAGGTGGATAGATTGACGAAAGTGGATCATTTTTCTCCCATGAAGACCACCTATACATCCAAGAAAGTGGCATAAGTATATCTAGATGAGATTGTTAGACTGCACGTAGAATATTATTTGCGACCGCAATCCCTTGTACACCTCTTACTTTTGGACCACCATGCAACAAGATCTTGGGACGAGCATCAACTTCAGTACAACTTATCACCCTAAGATATATGGACATACATATTGGGTGAATTAGATCTTGGAGGAAATGCTTTAGATGTATGTCATGGACCATTAGTTGATGTGGGAGGAGTACTTGTATTTAGTGGAGTTCACCTATAACAAAAGTTTTCAGAGTTCTATTGGCATGGATCCTTTTAAATCTTTGTATGACAGGGAGTGCAAGACACCACTTAGTTAGGACAGATTGGAGGACAAGGTTTCTCTTGAGCTGATGTTATTATAGGATATGGAGTAGTAGGTTGTCATGATTTGACAAAGATTACATGAGGCTCAAGATAGAAAAATAAATATGTAGATCAGTGGAGGACAGATCATAGTTTTGAGGTGGGCACGAAGGTGTTTCTTAGTGTTAGGCCTCATAAGATCCCTATTCATTACGGAAAAGGATCTAAGATTTCTCCTAGGTTTTTGGGTCCCTTTGAGATCTTGGAGTGTATTGGTGCTTTGGCCTATCGTATAGCATTGTTACCCAACTTGTCTCGCATCCTTGATGTATTTCATGTTTCTATGCTTAGGAGGTACATTCCATATCCTTCTCATGTACTTGATTGGACCATATTGTAGGTGTAGGAGTAGGGGTAGGTGTCTATGGAGCCCATGCGCATCATAAAGCACATGACCCTAGGCCTTCAAGGTTGTGAGATTGACTAGGTGTGGGTCCAGTGGGATAGGTACGATGAGACTGCAAACATATGGGAGGATGCCACTTTATTGTGAGCCCAATTTTCTCATCTATTTCAATGACATCCAGGAGGAAGATGATTCTAAGGGGAGGGGGATGTAGTTCCCACTCCTCTTTGACACTATTTCATTATGATGTTATTATTGTTAGATTGATACTTAGACATTTTGAGTATTATATTTTAATCAGTAGATGATCGACTATGCAGATAGTTGAACAATTGACATGTTGTGATCTAGATTTTTATTATGATGCACTAGATGGCGATGATAGACAATTATATATGTTGATTTGTAAATATTCTAATTTTATACTAACATGTCATGTTTTGAATGCATACCCTATGTTGGATGTTTTGAGTAGAATTATGATTTTATAGATGCCAAAATTGAATTAATTGTATGATGCTAGATGATAGAATTGCTAATTTTAGATGATGATTATTGATCTTTATATGTATATTAGTCTCGATATTGTTGATACAACCATAAGGATAAAGAGGTATTTTGTCTGTATTGCAGGACATTCATCACATACATCGAAAGGGGATAGGGGACCAACCATGGAAGGATGCCAGGTGTTGTGCAACATGTCCAAAATTTGACAATTTGTATAATGTTATGTTGTGTTATTGCGTGGCTAGTTAGGAAGTTTCCCATAGGGGGTGACCTCACATGTGTGGCCATGGGGGTAATGTATCTCTTCTTTTAATTTTTTTGTTTTTTATTTTTGTGTTATGTTTTTAATTATTCGAAATTGTTGTCACTTTATTAGTAATTATTAATGTGTTTTAATTATCTGATTCAACTTAATTTGTTAACTAAAATAAGGATCTGACAATTGGATAGTTATGAGGGTAGATGGTCCTTGAAATATTGTGAGTGTAGATTGGATTTGTGTGGGATTTTGTGTTGTTTACCTTTCCCAGACTTCAAAATTCGGATTTTGACTTGGGAGGCCTTTTTGGAGGCTTGTGGGATAAGATAAGCTTATCCCAAGCCTCTTAAATTCACCCAACAACCATACCTATGGTATGGGGAGATAATTTTAGACTTATTTATGCTTTTCGAAGTGTAAAAGAGTGAAAATAATTGCACTTTCCTACTTACCACAATTAATTTGTTATTGATAGGCTTGGTTTACAAGTTTGAGTGTCATGTGGGATTTTTATAAGTCTTACATATTCATTTATCATCTTGGGCACGGTGTTTAACTTGTGTTTTGGGATGGAGGGATGATGAAGTAGCATCCTACATGGATCCACATCATCATCATCACATCCCATTTCTCTTTATTGATGGATTTGGGGTTACTTGTTCATTTATTTATTTTCCACTTTTTGAATTGGGAGCTTGTTGGAGTTGCTTTTGGAGTGTGTTTGGCTTAGACTTAGACTTAGCACTTAGCTCTAGATTAAGGGGAGGGTTAGTTTAGAATTAGCTCTAGATTAATAAATTATTAAATGACTTTTGAACTAAATTATTAAATTAAATAAGGATTACATGAATGGAGATTGTAAAACTGAATTGGAGATTAAATAAAATAAATTAATTGTTAATTAAAACGATAGATTGTTAACCGAGAAATAAACTAAACATTGTAACTGGTTTTAACAAAACAAATTGTTCATTAATTTTTCCATTTTAACATTTAGGTTGTCTTGGGTTTGTGCGAGAATTTTGTGGGCGTTACACTTACTAACAATTAGTTGCAATATTCAATTTTCTAAATTAATTTACACTATTATAAATCATAAAAGTAAATGTAAAGATATAATTTTCTAGTTTCATTTTAATTTTATTATACAATGCATGTTCCCCAATGTAAATAACATTTTATTTAAATGTAATTGTATCAATATATATTTATTATTTTCACCACATCTAAATTCAAGTTATGTAAAGAAATAATGAATCCTTTTAGAATGTACATACATCAAACTAAAATAATAATGTTTCTTATCAATATTCAAAATCATTTAAAGTGATTCATAATAAAGACCCAAATATACATTCTAAAAATCTTGAGTGCAGTACGAATCATTATAAAAATATACACTATTAAAATTAAATAAACTAATTTATATAAATGATATATATGAAATTTTAAATTAATATTTAGAATCTTTGAAAGAAATAAATTATCACGAAATAAAAAATAACCTAAATAAAGAAATCGTTATCAAATAAATAATCTTTAATCGATGATCAATACAAATCATACATGTTTAGTTATACATGTGTTGGATAAACATTACACCAACCAATAGGAAGGAGGTGGCAGGTATACAAAACTAATATGGGAAGGTGAACAATTGGTATTACAAATGTAATTTGCCAACATTCCCCCTTATTACATTATTTTGACTAAATTAGCTTTAAAACATCATCATCATCTTCTTATGATTATGATACTTTTTGTTGTGAGTCACGATCATGTTGAGTCGCGACATGTCCTTTGCACTTCTTATGGAGAGGATGATGTCTAGATTTATCTAAAATCAATATAACTATATGTGCTCTTATTGCCAAAATTATGGATGAAGAGGTGAGCTCAGTATTCTCATGCAGTGAGACATGTACGCTCCTGGGGGCATTTTATCTCGCATTCATCATCTACATCACAACCTTATTTGATCTTCACATGACTCTTCTCTATCTAGTACCGAACGTCAAACAAGACTCATTCATGCATCCCTTGATGCACTATGTCATCAAACTATAGTTTTGGATAATGTTAAGAAATGCAAAATAGAAACTGGCACTCTCTTGGGATCAATTTAGGTCCTCAAAGGTTTGATGTCTCTATTGTTTCTTGCAATACTAGCATATTTGGGTACGATTGAAAAACACTCATATTTTTCTTAGGATCATAGGCCTTACCTTATCCACTCGTTACTCACATTCTATGAATTTATTTTTATATCAAGGGATATGTTTCTCTTGCAACTTTGTAGTAGAATTGATGAATTTGGGGCTTGTGCTAAAATTTTGTTTGCTTCAATTGAATCCTCTTTAAATGATAGTGCTCCTCTACTTCATTCTGGTGAGTGCTTTGAGAAAATCCCTTTCTCTACTAGTGTCTTCACAGGTGGAAAATATTAACAATTACTATAGGATCTTTACAGTAGCAAGATTTGACCTCAAAACTACATTCCTCAACTGAAATTTTAAAATTCTCTAAGGGAATGTAGAGCTTAGACCTATTAGGTTTCATATGATCATTTTCCCACATTTCAAAGCATTACAGGGAAACTTTATGATCTTCACTAAAGAATTCTTCCAGAATGGTAGGTACTTTCCCTATCTTTGAGATCTTCATATTTATCCTCTACATTTGCATTTGAAGGTCATAAAAATGCATTTTCTCACAATTCTCCTTTATTTATTTAGTTCCCACTATACATTCTTTTATAGATGAATCAAACCCATGAGTTTATGTTTGAACAAGTATAATTCTTCGTATGGATACACCTTTATAACAAATAAATATTTATGTGCAATCACTTCAATGGGATTCATTGTTCTATTGGTACCAACATTACTCATTACTCAAACTAAATGTGTTTTTTTTAGACAAATGGAGCACCCATTGTTGGAAAAAAATTGTGCCAACTATAACCAAAACAGAGAAAGAAAAAACCAGAACAATATTAAAAACACACACAAATATATATTATATTCAATTTTAAACCTTCTTACAATCTTAGAGTTGTTACTCTATTATTTTTTTTCTCTTCCCATGTCTTCTTCTCTCTTCATTCTTCTTACCAAAAATTTCTCTATGCTGCTACACGTATTCTCCTTACTACATATCTTCCCTCTTTGTATTTTATGATATTGTATATTTTTTCTCTCTACTATATTCCTTGTGCTATATTCCCCTCTATTTTTTTCGAGTTGTGTCTCTCTCTATTCTTTGTTTTCTCTTTTATTCTCATACATACATACATACATACACATGCACACACATCACTTCCTTCACATGTCATCTATTTATCACAACACACAAACATCTGGAACCGATGCTACAATAAACTACTCCTCTTTATGTGGCTGTAGTTCCCAACAAACAAACCAAACGAAAAATATCCAAAAATAAAATAATAATAATAAAAAAATTCAAATTTGTGTGGAATGTTGGGTGAAGGATGACTGGTGGGGATGTTGGAGAAGTCGGCGAGTGGAGTAATTTTTCCATGTGAAGGCACATCGACCTCCCTGCCAAGGCACGTGGGAATCCTGAAGGACGTCAGGATTTTCTTTTCCCTTGTTTAATAATACAAGCATTTTGTTTAAGATCCGGAGGTATTAACAAACATGAAACCCAAGTTAATGTTGTAAATTTAGCAGAAAAAAATGGATAGTTGGAGCAACGATTGGCTATATCTTGTTTCAAGTTCTACGAACTTTCCATGAGGTTCGATTCGGACTCGGCATTTTCTATTGTGGTGAGGTGTGTGCCAGTTTGAAATTTATGACCGATATATGGTGATATAACTCATCAAGCCGAATTTGTGTGAGGTGGTTCATATGATATATGAATTCAGCTATGTTGTGAACACAAACACTACATAGAAATGTACATATCGCTGCAGATAACGTTTTTTTTGACATAAATTTCAGGTGAAGAAAAAAATTATGTTGGGTTCTTTGTCAATTCCAAAGACTCGATAACAGGTCTCCAACCTAATTAGTTTATTTTTTCTTGCCATCTTCCTCCCATCCTGCGCCAAAATGGGAATTTTTTAAAGATTTCTTAGTTGCAAGTGCCCTAACAGATATGCCTGCGAAATGTGGAAGCATGCACTTTGCATGTGAATTATTGGGTTAAATTCCTGAAAGGTGGCCTCATGGACTGCAACGATAACAAGATATGTGCAAAATGGGTTTGTTGAAAAAGCTTACAAATTTTCAAGAAAATGTTACTGGCACATGTAAATCCAAATCCCACAACTTTTTCCAGCCTCCTCCCTACCTGTGTCCCAATGGGAACCTTGGAGCAGGGCATGATTTTCTTTGAAAGCTCTTGGACAAAGGAAAGGATGAACATTGGGCAGTTACAGAAACATGATCCCCTAGACCTACAAGGCTTCATGGAAATAGTTTCTGTATGCAATCGAGCAAGTGATAAAAAAATCAGAGTTTCTACCTTTCATTATTGAGAATAATATTGCTGGCTTTATCCATATATCAACAATTAAACCCAGTGGCTAGCATTTAGAGAACAAATACTATTTTCATTGGAGCGCACAACTGTTCCATATTTTAGTACCAAGGGAAAAGATTAGTCAATTGCGAAGTGCCTTCAAATATAATCTTCCTGGCTGTATACTTCAAGAAACATTTAGTTGGCACGCATATCATATTTCCTCTGTGCGATCCTATGTTTCTGAAGATTATAAAATCTCAGCACTTATACTATACTGAATATTTTTTGAACAATGAAGAAAACAAAACAAAACACACAGAAATTAACAGTAAATCTGCTCACAAAGTGAGCGAACAGCAAGGCTAATGAAGTTCTGTTTTATTCAACTTAGAACTGTCTTCTTTTTCCTTCTGCTGTGCTTGAAATCTGAAGGAGAGGATTACATTTAAAAGAAGGAGCAGTTACAGTAATGAAAGAGATAACTGAAGAAGAACTCAGCTAGATCCTAAAATACAGGCATCAATTAAGACTGAAAGATGCTGCAGTTTATTAGGCAGCGAATTAAGCTGCAAACAAAAGAGAACAAAAACTTAACTGAAAGTAAACTAATCCTATGACTGAAGGAATTGCTCAGTCTACAATTTATTAACTGAAATAAAGAACTAGTTAAAGGAAACTACAGAAGATGAGCTGCAGTGGTGGCGGTGTTACTGCAGTTTGAACATGCATCCTTCAATCTCCCCCTGCATGTGAAATGGAGATGAGTCCCAACTGATTCCTCAAAGCAACAAAACTGGATATAGGTCGAGATTTGGTAAAAATATCAGCAACTTGCTCCGTTGTAGGGCAAAACTGTAATTCCACTATCCCATCTTGAACTAAGTCTCTAATGAAGTGATGCCGAATCTCAATATGCTTCGATCTAGCATGAAACACAGGATTCTTTGTCATTGCAATGGTACTACTGTTATCACAGTAAATAGTGGTTGGATGTTCCTGAACCAATTGCAAATCTTCCAAAATCTGTCTAATCCATATGGCTTGACAACTAGCTGTTGCTGCTGCAATATACTCTGCTTTTGCAGAAGAGAGAGCAATGGTTGCTTGCTTTTTACTACTCCATGAGACAACTCCAGAACCAAGTGAGAAAATATAACCAGATGTGGATTTTCTATCATCCACTGAACCAGCCCAATCAGAATCTGTATAACCACATAGCTCAAACTTATGTGTGGGAGAATAATGAATGCCAAAATTGTGTGTACCACTCACATGCCTTCAAATTCTTTATGCGGCACGCCAATGAGACTCATGTGGATCCTGCATGAACCGAGAGATAAGGCTCACAGCATACATAATATTAGGTCTCGCGGTAGTGAGGTACATGAGGCTTCCAACCAAACTTCTGTATAAAGTGGCATCTACTTTGGAACTTGCATCTTCCTTGGTTAATTTTTCACCAAGGGCAATAGGAGTGGAAACTGCAGTGCATGACATCATTCTAAACCGCTTCAATAGATCAGCGACATACTTGGTTTGAGAAATGGATATACCTTCCGATTGTTGTTGCACCTCCACTCCAAGAAAATAATGCATGAGTCCCAGATCTGACATCTCAAATTCTTGTTTCATTTCTGCTTGAAATTTCTCCATGAGAGATGGGCTGTTACCTGTATAAATGAAATCATCAACATAAAGGCAAACAATTAGAATATCATTACCAAGATGTTGGATATAGAGGGTTGGCTCTGAGGAACTTTGAATGAATCGTTTCTTCAAGAAGTAACTGTCACTCCTTGCATACCAAGCACGAGGTGCTTGCTTCAACCCATAAAGAGCCCTTTTTAGCTTGAAAACCAAATGTTCTTTTCCTGGAATTTCATAACCAATAGGTTGTTCCACATAGACTTCCTCATCAATAAAACCATTTAGGAAGGCTGATTTTACATCCATCTAATATATTGGCCACTTGTGTTGTGCAACAATAGCCAATATAATCTTGACTGTATCAAATCTTGCAACTGGAGTGAAAGTCTGTGAATAATCTACTCCAGGCGTTTTTACAAATCCCTTGGCAACTAATCTTGCCTTGTGTCTATTCATAGAACCATCAGCATGATATTTCACCTTATAGATCCATTTGACACCAATCACTTGCTTATCTTTATGAAGTTGCACTAATTCCCATGTATTGTTTTTATCAATCGCATGCATCTCTTCATTCATAGCATTAATCCATACTTGTTCTTTCACGGCTTCTTCATACACTGAAGGTTCAACTTGAATGGTACTAAACAAAGCAAAATTGGAAACTGGATTGAAATTAGAACTCCTTTGATAAATTTCATTTAAACTTTGTACCTTTCATGAAGAGCTTGGACTTGATTGTGGACTAGAACTATCACCTGAAGAGGAACTTTCTGGACTTAGTGAACTGGGGCTTGAACTTCCACTTGAGCTTGTGGGGAGAGGAGGAACTTGTTGAACATCTTCTATACCCGTGATGAGTGGTGTAGGTTGTTGAACTCCTTTTTTACATTGCCATACTCCCCCTTCATCAAAAACCACATCTCGACGAATAATCCATTTCTTTGTGTCAGGATTATAGAACTTGTATCCTTTCGTGAAATCTGAATAGCCCACAAAGATACAAAGTTGGGATTTTGCATCTAACTTCTTCCGCTTCTTTTCTAGAACATGAACATATGTAGGGCAGCCAAATACACAAAAGGGAGCTACTGAGGGCTTTTGTCCACTCCAAGCTTCCTTGGGAGTGATATTCTGAAGCAATTTTGTTGGGCTTCGATTCAAAATATAAGTTGTGGTTGCTACTACAACTCCCCAATAGCAATTAGGAATGTTTTTGAACTGTAACATACTTCGTGCCATCTCCATAATGGTATGGTTCTTTCTTTCTGCAATGCCATTCTGTTGTGGGGTATAAGCTTCCGTAAGTTGTCTCTTAATTCCATGAGTATTACAAAAATCAGCAAACTCATTAGAAGTGAACTCTCCCCCTCTATCTTTTCTGAGTATTTTGAGATAATACCCGCTTTGATTTTTTGCCATAGCCTTAAAATTCTTGAAATATTCAAATGCCTCAGATTTCTACTTAAGAAAATAAACCCATGTGTGGCATGAGAAATCATCAATAAATGTCAGAAAGTAAATATTCTTACCCAAAGATTCCTCTTGCATGTCACCACAAATGTCACTATGCACAAGCTCTAGAGGAGATTTTTCCCTCCATGATTTGTTCATCGGAAAACTGTCTCGATGTTGCTTGCCAAGTGCACACCCTGAACAAACTGCTTCTTTTTCCTGAATTGTAGAAAGTCCTCTCACCATGCCTTTCTTATGAAGCAAACTTAACCCTTGAAAATGCAAATGACCATACTGTTGGTGCCATCACCATGAATCATCTATGGTTGCCTTGAGGGCATGCATCTTACTGGACTCCAAAGTGAGAGGAAATAATTGATTCTCTGTCATACAATCCTTTCCTACAAGATAATGATTACCTTATTTATCAAATATTTTGCAGTAGTTATCTTCAAACACAACCTTGTAATTTTTTGCTATAAGCTGCCCAATACTTAAAAGATTATGTTATAATTTGGGCACATGCAAAGTGTCATGAATAAATGTATTTTCTCCTTGCTTAGTTTTTACTGCAAGGGTACCTTTTCCCATTACATCAACCTCTTTATCATCACCAAATTTTACTTGACTCCTTACATATTCATCTAATTTGACAAAGAGATCAGATTTACCTGTCATATGATTTTAGCAACCGTTATCCAAGAACGAAACATCCTTTTGAGGTTCTTTTTTCCAAATTGCAAGCGAAGAATGTAGAGTGGTTTTCTTCTTCAAAAGACTCTTCAGCATAGTTGGCTCTTGACTTATTTAAATCATATTTTTTCTTTCTACATTCAGATTCATAGTGTCCATACCTTTCACAATACTGGCACTGGATGCTTCTCCGATCCATTGAACTTCTTCCTCTACCTCTTTTGTTTCCTCTTCCTCTTCCTCTGCCACGTCCTCTAGATGTAGAAGATTCCCCTTCAGATTTGCTTGATTGAGAAGGGGTTGTACATTTTTCTTCAATTCTTACAGTAGACTGGAAGGCTTGAACGAGGTTCACTGTAGAACGTTGCATACGCTCCTCATGAGATTGCAAAGAACCTATCAACTCTACAACTTTGAATGTGGCTAGATATTTACTTTCTTCAATGGCTATGACCACTGGATCAAACTTTGGAGGAAGAGATCTCAAAATCTTTTCTACAATTTTTTGCTCTATGACACTTTCCCCTTGAGTTTTAAGATGGTTCACAATACTTTGAGCCCTAGTAATAAACTCTTGAATAGACTCAGCATCCTTCATACTTAAACTTTAAAAATCTCTTCGAAGGGTTTGAATTCTTACCAACCTTATTTTTTCAGATCCTTGATATGCAGTTTGTTGGGCCTCCCATGATTCCTTTGACTTTTTCATACCAGCTATACAGGGAAAAATTGATATATCCAATGCAGATTGGATAGCAAAAAGATCTCGATTGTCCTTCTTTTTGTCTTATTTCAATTCCGTTCGTTGATTTGCTATTAAATCATTTGAAGCATTTTGATCTGCAGGTTCCATGTATCCTCCTTCTACTAAATCCTATATATCTTGGGATAATATTAGGGTCTTCATCTTTATACTCCAATAATCATAGTTGTCTCTGGTAAATAGCGGAAGCTGGAATGAAAAATTTCCACCATTTGACATTCTGGTAATTCTTAGAGAGAACCATTAACCTGCAACTTTTGCAAAAAAGAATAGTCCTGCAACCAGCTCTGATACCAATTGAAGATTATAAAATCTCAGCACTTATACTATACTGAATATTTTTTCAACAATGAAGAAAACAAAACAAAACACACAGAAATTAACTGTAAATCTGCTCACAAAGTGAGCGAACAACAAGGCTAATGAAGTTCTGTTTTATTCAACTTAGAACTGTTTTCTTTTTCCTTCTACTTTGCTTGAAATCTGAAGGAGAGGATTACATTTAAAAGAAGGAGCAGTTATAGTAATGAAAGAGATAACTGAAGAAGAACTCAGCTAGATCCTAAAATACAGGCATCAATTAAGACTGAAAGATGATGCAGTTTATTAGGCAGGGAATTAAGCTGCAAACAAAAGAGAACAAAAACTTAACTAAAAGTAAACTAATCCTATGACTGAAGGAATTGCTCAGTCTACAATTTATTAACTGAAATAAAGAACTAGTTAAAGGAAACTGTAGAAGATGAGTTGCAGTGGTGGCGGTGGAACTGCAGAGGAACTGCAGTTTGAACATGCATCCTTCAGTTTCTTGTGTAAGTCTTATGGTGTCCATATGAATAGATATGTTAATATTGGCGAGTGAATACATATACATACATACATACATACATACATACATACATACATACATATACATATATATATATATATATATATATATATACATATATATATATATATATATATATATATATATATATATATATATATATATATATATATATATATATATATATATATATATAGGGAAGCGAAGTGACATGAAACCAACATTTCCATGCATGTTGGACCATCTTGTTGTAAGAGACTTGGGATCGACCCTATTGGTTTCATTTTTTTTCATCTTGGATCCTCCCCAACTCGGTTTCATACCTCTCTACCTAGTTCGGTGGATTGACATGTAGGAGGTGACTATGTGGTTTCCCCTGATCAGCCTTATCTCTGCAAGATGGAGATTTCAGCCCATGTTTTACCCTGCAAGGAGATGAATTGGTGATTTTGATTGTTGGGCCATACGATCATGGTGAGGTGTGTACTTCGTTCACTATGGCTTAAAGTAAATTCTAGGATGATGTGGAGCTATAACAACAAGGTATGAATAGTATGTCAAAACACAATGGGAAACATATGCTGTTGGAAAATTTCAAGTTATAAGGAAGATATATTTGTCAACATAGAGGTTAGCACTTCACTCATGAAATTTTTGATGAAATGTCTAAGTGAGATGTTGAACCGAATCCCACAATTTTGACTGGCTTCGTTCCTCCAAGCATGGTTCATCTCCCCTTATCTTTCATAATTTTTGTTCTTTAGTTTTTCATTTGCAACAAAATAAAATATTAAACTGTAGCATTATCATAGAATTGATATCTTTAAATAAACTTGTTTTCAAAACAATAACATGTCATGCCATTACTTGTGCAATCCAAAATTTCCTTAATAGACAAGCATGGACAAAAACCCACATTTTGAAATGATCTGGCAAAGTTCCTAATGAAACTAGATTGCAAGAGTAACCTCTTTTATTGACAAGTTAAGGTTGAGTTCCTTGTAAATTTGTTGACCGTTCTCTTGTTAAAACAAATAGATTGTGACTTTTAGAGACTTGTAAAATAACCTTCATAAATCTAGAAAAGAGATGTTAAGATTCTTCCACGTTCCTTGTTATGTGAGGACACACTTAAAATATTAGATCAAGCTTGATTGATCATTTGTTCTCTTTTCGATGCTCCTCTAGCGGTCATGTTACCTCGTCTTGGACTTTTATGAAATTGTTAAAAAACTAAACAATTGGATTTTGTTTCGGATCACCGTTTGAACTGTGAACAATGAATTGCTTGACCGATTTTACAAATATCTAGTATTTCTACTAGATAATTGCATGAAACCATTAGTTTAGGGGAAAAATATCTTCTTGACAGTTTGGAAAAGACATTTTTTAGGCCTCCGGTCGTAGTTTGACTAGGTCAAACTAGACCAATTACCACTGTTGGCTTCGGAAAACACGTCATCATTTGAAACCCATTTTATAGTTCTCAGTCTCGTCAACTCTGGTGAATCCTCCATATATACGGGAACATGTAGAAAATTTCTCATCACACGTTCATCCATCAAACATTAGATTTAGATGTGGTTTTCTGATCCTTCGAGCTAATTTTTTATCGTGTGTGACTAGGCTAATTATGACATATTACCTCAGAAAACTGGCCGCCAATCGTAAACCGTTTGCTAGTTTTGAATAAAGTCAGTTCTTGTGAATTCTTGGTGTATAGGAGGACACATAGAAATTTTACCAATGGTGTGTTTTCTCATTGGAAGACAATGTTTGAAAGTGGTTTCATAACATTTAAGTCTAAATTGAATGTCTTTGCAACTAGCAGGAAAATGTAAAAAGAAAGTTGTAGGACCAGTTAATTTACCAAAACACTATGCAAACTTGTAAATAAATATTTGAAACTCTATCATGTGACTATTTGTGTGAAATTTAACTTTTGGAAAAATAGTGTTTCTCTCTCTCTCCCTCCCTATCCCTTTCTCTCTCCTTGAATATGAAATGAAATAAATACATGTCTTTAACCCTCTATTTTTGAATGTAAATTAATTATTATTAATATGTAAATGGGAAACTAATTTTTTTAATTATGTTAGATCTAGGTGGATGTCATGCCAATGATTTATTGCCGATTCCATGCTCACTTGGATTTGCAAGATTCAAGAAAGATGGTGAAAAGGCATAGTGTAATTCATTGTTTATTATTGTAATATATATAGGTCATTGTACAATGTATATATGTGTAATGTATTGTCATGATAAAGAAAGTTTTATATTTGAAATTTGGTAATATGTATGAGATGCTAGTTTTAGGGATGCCTTGGGAAATGTGCATAATGTGTGTGTGTGTGTGTGTGTTAAATGAATTTGAATTTAATATCTTATAGTGCATTTCTAGTTTGCAATAAATGATCAATTAATTGGTGTGTCTTTTTATCCTTACCTCCAAAATGCAATAAATAAATCTAAATAAAAAAACCTACCCTAGTACAAAATTCATGCATAACTAGCCTTCCCATGTTAATCCTTTAGCATAGAAAACTGAGACCTTTGAATGAACTTTGCACTTGATGACACCTCCTACTTTAGGTAAATAAGATCCTAATTTTGAGATATCATCATAGCCTATATGTTTAGCGACATCATCATGAACCCGACGAATAGGAACAACATGATCAAACATTATCTAGAGTATGTGGTTCCTGTTAGTGTAAAATCACAACACCCCCAGAATGATCTCTCATATCCGTAAATGGAAATGGGTCATTTTGGTGTGATTGCACAACATGGATCTTTCTCAAAGTGTGGGCCCTTACAAAATGGGGAAAGCTCTCTAGAAAAGGCTGGTTCCTCTTCCTAAACTACCTACCACGAGCTATTCTAGTGCAAGCGAACTAAATCTATCCTAATCTAACCATGCCAAGGAGACAGAGAGAGAGAGATAAAAGAGGGAAAAAAGAGAGCCTGCACTAAAACAATGATACACCAGAGAAGGAAAATTGATGACCATCTAACCATACTGTCATGAAACGAAGAGAGGTGAGAAATGGAGAGGATGGACAACTACATCACAGTCCAGAGATCAGTTCCACACAAAAAATGTTTCAAACCTAGCAAACATACCTCCCATATCTTCAAATGAACATTTAAAACATGCATAGATACCTGCAATGAAGAGAGGTAAGAAGAAAATAACCAAAAAATGAGCAAGGATGGACAAATGCATCACAAAGCACGTTTGTTATTGCTCTAGAAGTTTACATAGAACATCATTTTCTAGAAAGAGAAAGAAATGCCATTTACAGAGCAAGGGAGGAGGTTCTAACTCCATTTCATCCCTGGGGAAGAAGACAGAAGGGAGAAAAGCAAAAAGAATGAACAACCTTTTACAAATGAGCCATAATTGGCTTTTAATCGATGAAAATGCAGAAAAGAAGAGAGAGAATGTGGGAAATCCATTTTTTGCACCCACCAACTAAAAGCATCCATTAAAATGGCAAGATTACCTCTGTAAATCCATTTCCCAATGCATTTGAGCCTGTAGGACAAGAAATTGCCCATACCTCATTAAATATGGTAGATGGAAATCTTGTTTTTTACCTTTTCCAGTGCTAGAGACTTTTTAAAAAATTTCTCCCATGAATCTTCAGCAAAATCAAAAATTGAAGCTTTAATCATGTATAGGATTTGAACATCTTTCCAATGACACCAAAATCATGAAAAACTGAGCTCTAGTTCGAAAGATATGGACCTTTGAAGATTTAGGGAAAAACTGGGCAAAGTTAGGGCAAAAATCAGGTCTGTGGGCCAAAATTTGACCTTTTTCCCCTTTTCATGAAATTGGAACATTTTCCAAAAATCCTCCACATCCTTGCCTCTCTGATGACACATGGCGCTTTAAATTTGGTCCATGGGTCTCAATATCACATTCTGCCCATTTTGCCTGCAAGGGAAAATTTTTCCAAGGTCTTCCACCGGTGAATTCCCCGCCGCTGATGTGGACATGTGGCACCTTGTGATTGGCGATGGGGATGTGGTTCTATTTTTTCCTTTGACACATTTTGACCAAAAGCCACAAACTTGAAGTTATCTCTGGTGCCCACTGCTTCGCCTTGACATGTGGTGCATCTTGATTGGTTGTGGGCCTCAAACAATTTATTTTACTCTGCGGGATTTCGAGCCAAAATTTTTCTTTGAGTTTTTTGCCCAAAAGGGCTAAGTGCTAAAACTTTTCCTGTGGGTCCACCTTGGAAAATTTTCCCTCCAAACTTCGTCGAGCCATAACTCAAAAAATACAAGGAGTTAGGAGGACTTCTTTACTTTTCTGGCAAGCAGAAGAAATTATCTATCTGATGAAGCAATAACTAGAAATTTTTGAGTGACTAAAATGTGTAAACATTTGACTGAGGCACAAAAAATGAAGTGATTTAACCCAAAATAAGAGGGAGCTTATTTTGGTTAACAATTTCGTGACTCCCAGGGGTCATCTGCATGCTAGGTGAAAGATTAGTGGCCTTTGAAGGATTCATTGGGTATGGAGTTAAGCCTGATAACCAATTCCAATCCAAACCATGAAAATTTGACCTCTGAGCCACTTGGAATCCCACTGAAACTTGGAGTTGATCCTCACCAAACAAACACTGGATGAACTCTGGAAGAGAAATAAATTAGCACCGAAAAATATGTACAAACTAAAAATCATACATAGCCCTAAGTGAGATATGCAGAGTGTGCAAAAGCACTTCTTTTGTTGAAAGAAAACCTACCTACTCTACTCTAACTGGAAGCAAAGGTGGGCTAAACAAAACCTGTAACTGGTTGTGCAAAATAGCTTCCTTTCTTCAAAATTGGTAGCCATTCAAATGATTTGGAGCTGATCATGGTTGTTAGTATGAGTGGAAAACTAAGAAGAATCCGGTCCTCCACCCAAATAATAAAGGTGTCAACTGAAAACAAATTGAATACCTCTTTTAGTTGCTCTTCATTTGGATTGTAGAGGTATTGTAGTTTATGCTTGGTACCTTGCATATCATCCTCATGCCTAGAAGCAAGCATGACTTGTGGAAACTCCATTTCTTGCTCCAATGAAGCCAATTACCTGATAGGGCATGGTCTAGTCCTTGGAATGTGCCCATTGCTCTGAGATTCAACCCCAACAATGGAGTCTTATTATATATATTCTTGGATGGATGGCATGGAATAAATGATGAAGTTCTTCTGCTCTTTGTCTTCTTACTCCAATGAAGAACATGGAAGATTTAAATCTCCCAAACTTGATTCCAAAGAGCTGCTATAAAGTGCAGACTGCTACAATTGAAAATTCTCCTCCATAACAGCAAGTTCATGTGCTTGGAAGGTGGATGATGGAGGAGAAAACAATGTGATTTCAACCGGTTCTTCTCCATCAAAATAGTCCTCCAAATTAGAAAAATAATCTACTTCTTTGTTGTCCTGCTGAAAATTCTCAACCTCTTCCATGGTGTCTTCTTGGTCTGTAACTTGTTCACCATGTTTTCCCTCATCCTTATGAGCATTAGAGTTCGAGAGAGATGAGTTGAGAGGAAGAACTGGAGGTTCTTCTACAGCCTGTTTTGTGCTCAAATCTTTTGGATCTGCACTTTTATCCTTCACATCTCGCATGTGCTCCTCTTCTTTTGGATTTGGTGTAGCTTCTCCTTTCTCTGCTGCTTGAAGAAAATCTTGCTCTTGAATGACCTCTTCCTCTAGAATTAAGTTTGACAAATCACACTGTTCAATATGTTGTTCTAGAGGACTAATTGTTACAACAAGATATACTTTAGAACTTTCCTCCATGGTGGATTCATTAACCAAATTAGGTCATTCAAATGAAAGGAAGAAATTATCAATGATGCCTTCTTCTTCTGCTGCTACAAACTCTGATTTGGTCTCATCCATTTTCCCCTCTCCAATGAGACTTTGAGCTAATTTTTCTTTCTCTTCCATGACTGATTGTGAAACTTGAATTGGATCATCATTTCCTTCAAGTAGAGTGCCAACATGGACACTACATTCTGAGTAAATTGATGACTGATCTTCTTCCTTTACTTGTTCTTATACTACTGCGACAAAATCATTCCTAACCACCATTAAATATTCATCCTTGCCTTCCTCTGTACGCTTAACCAGCAAAGGAATTTTATTGACTCCATACCTAAGAGCCAAGCTCACTAAACTTTTAATCATTTCATCTTCTTCTAACTTTTCTTCTTGTTGTCCTTGACTGATTTTTTGGTTTTTTTCTTCTTCCCCACATTTAATTGGGAAGACAAGAGGAGAAATCGGTTGGAGTTCAACCAATTTTGCATTTTTTTGTGGTGGTGGAGGAGGTGAAACTTCTTGTTTCTTTGGGGGGGAAGGTATTTTATTTGGATCTTGTGGAGGGGCTTTGGATTCGGAAGAGAAGAGGGCGGAAAAAATGAGATGGGATGGAAGACTAGGAGATCGAGAAAGGGAATTAATAGTTGGGATAGTAGATGAGGGATGGAAAATTTGACACTATTGCAATGATACAGATTAAGGAGGAGAAAATAAAAAACTTTGGGGTGGTGTGCTTACCCATTGACAAGGTTGTGTTAGAATTTGCTCATATGCCTCTATCCCCTCAATCCATTTTGCAAGTTGGGGAAGCATTCTAATCATGAAGTTCAGTTTCTCCTGGGGGTTGTAGTGTCTTGGAAAAGGGCCTTCTCATGGACAAGGTGCCCTGTAACAATTTTTGAATGCCTTCATTTGAGTTTTTGCCCTTAACTGAACCATACCAATCTCCATTTTTTGGATTTTTATAAGCAGACCAGCATCTGGAATTTGATTATCTTCATCATTTGCATACCCTTTCTCTTGGAAATCTCCATAGCCAAACTGATTTTGGCACTGCTGATCATAGGGGTAGGCATGCTGATTTGGAGGAGTTGTAAAACATATTGGAGATGGATTTGAATGGAACTACTGCAACAAATGTGAATTCCATGATGGAAATGAAGTCATTATTGCACAACCTCATGGAATGGAAAATAATGAAAGAGATGGAAGAAAAATGGGTGGAAATGGATGAAGATGAACGTAAAGAAGGTCTGTAATTTTAGAGGTGGATTGTTGAATAGATGGAGTTGCCAGATCTGTTTGAAAGTTCCTCCAAAGGCTGAAATTTTAATAGGAACACATCAACCTACAAAAAATGAAGTGGAAGACCTCTTGATTCCCACCGGGCGTGCCAAAACTATTAGTGTAAAATCACAGCACCGCTAGAATGATCTCTCAGATCTATAAGTGGAAATGGGTCAATTTGGTGTGATTACACAACATGGAGCTTTCCCAAAGTGTGGGACATTGCAAAATGGGGAAAGCTCTCTAGACAAGGCTGGTTCCTCTTCCTAAACTACCTTCCACGAGCTATTCTAGTGCATGCAAGAAAAATCTATTCTAATCTAACCATGCCAGGAGATAGAGAGAGAGAGAGAGAGAGAGAGAGAGAAGGGAAAAAAGAGAGCCTACACTAAAACGGTGATACACCAAAGAAGGAAAATTGTTGACCATCTAACCAAACTGTCATGAAACAAAGAGAGGTGAGCAATGGAGAGGATGGACAACTGCATCACATTCTAGATATCAGATCCACATAGAAAATATTTCAAACCCAGCAAACACACCTCCCATATTTTCAAATGAACATTCAAAACATGCACAGATACCTTTACTAAAGAGAGGAAAGAAGAAAAAAACCTAAAAATGAGCAAGGATGGAAAAATGCATCACAAAACACGTTTTTTACTGCTCCAGAAGTTTACACAGAACATCATTTGCTGGCAAGAGAAAAAATGCCATTTACAGAGTAGGGGAGGAGATCTAACTCCATTTCAACCTTGGGGAAGAAGACAGAGGGGGGCAGAGCAGAAAGAATGAACAACCTTTTACAAATGAGCCAAAATTGGCATTTAATCGATGAAAATACAGAATAGAGGAGAGAGAATGCATGAAATCCATTTTTTACACCCACTAACTAAAAAAATCCATTATAACGACAAGGGAACCTCTATAAATCAACTTCCCAATGCATTCGATTCTGTAGGAAAAGAAATTGCCCATACCTCATTAAATTTGGTAGATGGAAATATGATTTTTTGCCTTTTCTTGTGCCAGAGACATTTTTCCAGTTTTCTCCCATAAATCTTCACCAAAATACAAAATTGAAGCTTCAATCATGTAGAGGATGTCAACATATTTCCAATGACACCAAAATCATGAAAAAATGAGCTCTGGTTCGAAAGATATGGCCCTTTGAATATTTAGGGCAAAAATTGGGTTTGCGGGCCAAAATTTGACCTTTTTCCCCTTTTCGCAAAATTGGAACATTTTCCAAAAATCCTCCATGTCCGTGCCGCTCCGATGACTCGTGGCACTTTAAATTTGGTCCGCGGGTCTCAAAATCACATTCTACCCATTTTTCTCACAAGGGAAAATTTTTCCTAGGTCTTATGACGGTGAATTCCCCACCACTGATGTGGACACGTGGCACCCTGTGATTGGCCGCAGGGATGCAGTTCTATTTTTGGCTTTTACACATTTTAACCAAAATCCAAAAACTTGAAGTTCTCTTCAGCTCCTACTGCTCTGCCTTGACACGTGGTGCATCTTGATTCGTTGCGGGCCTCAAACAATTTATTTTACTCTGCGGTCTTTTGGACTGAAATTTTCCCTTGATTTTTTTGCCCAAAAGGGCTAAGTGCCAAAAACCTTCCCACGGGTCCACCTTGGAAAATTTTCCCTCCAAAATCCACCGAGCCATAACTCAACAAATACAAGGAGTTAGGATGACTTCTTTATCTTTCTGAAAAGGGGAAGAAATTATCTATCTGATCAAGCAATACCCAGAAAATTTTAAGTGCCTGAAATTTGTAAAAATTTGACTGAGGCACAAAAAGCAAGCTAGTTGACCCAAAAATAAGAGGGAGCTTATTTTGGTTAACAGTTCCCTTCTAGGATTTGTAATTGTGTATGTAGTAAGGATAATGTATTCTCCTAAGGTATTACTCCTTGAGAACCGACATTAATATTAGTGTGAAATCCTGTTGGAGCGACATGCATGTTGGGTGTCAAAGACCACCAACTAACCTTGACAATCATCCTTAAGGGTTGGGATTATAATTGATCTTAGTACTCAATATCTTTATCATTGGGATTAATGGTGGCATGCTAAGGGTTAATTTTGAATCTTAATAACTTATTAAATTACGATTAGCTAGTTAAATTGTCACCATGAGATGATGTGCTTGGAGAAAGATGAAATTTCGATCATTCATTTAATGTGTATAAACCATCTCTTAGAACAAGGGACTAAATTCCCGACGTGTGATCCTTAAGGTGAACCGTAATCCTCTAACCGAAGGATTATTACCTCTTGTTCTTCACTTTTCCTAATGGATAATGAATGTACCTTGTGAAACTAGGTCATCATGTTCATGAGTAAATTACCTAGGAGGAGAGAAAATAGGCTCACGAGCATGCAAATTTCCTTATTAACCATTGGTTTTCTCTACAATTTCAAAACACTAATTAAATCAAATTAATTGAAATAATTTTAAGATGAATGTAAATGATTTAAATAGGTCTTATGTTTTAGATACCTACATAAAAGAATACTAAGTGTGATTTTCATTTAACCCCTCTCAAACAATAGTGTCGGCTTGACAAGAATTATTGAATGTTCCAAGAGTTAACAAATGATTTTGGAGATAAGGGTGTACAATAACTCTAGTTGTGATCCTACTAAGGTGTGTAAAATTTATAATTGAATATCCCCTTATAACACACATCTAATGCTTAATTGTTCTGGAATCCAAACTTGGTGGAGTGTGAAATCACACCCAGTAGAACCTTGATGACTAAGCAATAAAGTGAGGTAGATGAGATACGTGGTATGTTGTAATAACATAAAACAAAATGTATTGACCTTAGAACTTAACTGCTAATATGAAAAGAACACATAGTCTATCTACTCTTAAACCAATAAAATTCCTTTTCTTCATGAGAACCTCCATTGTTTCAACTAAGATCAATTGAAAATCCAATCAAACATGCAACTTAGAAAATTAATATCTGGAACAAACACTAAAAGGATCATGTATGTACATATGTTCATACCAATAATCACGTTGCAACATTCTTGTGTGATGAGGGAAACAAGTAAAATTAAATAGAATTACTACAAGTGAAATGTTAAATAATGTAAGGATAATGTAGTTAAATTATAAAATAATTGATAAGTGATTTCCAAGAAAATAAGGTCAATAATGAAATATGAATGTAATAAATATGTAAACTGGGAAAGTGTTGTCATGGATGGTGCCTATATAGGAATCATAATGTAATTGAATCATTGTGTTGTTTCTTATCATTTGGGAAAAGATGGCTTGTATGTTTACCATGTACTATTCATGTTATCTATATGGGATAAGGTTTTTGCACGCACCTCATGTGTTATGAATTTTCCTAGGAGATACCTTGCTTTATTATGTGGTGTCGTTTGAATAATGGTGCAAGTCAAAATAATTTGTTTTGGTATTTTTAGTTTTTTATTTGTGTGTAAAATTTTTGGGCGTTACATTTGATATCAAAGTGAGGTTCATGATCTCAAACATCTGGGATGGATTGAAATTTTGATTATTTTGCATGGTGGTGGTGGATATGGGAAGAGTAATGTGATATATTTTGTGATGTGACAAGTGTTTTAATTGCGATATCATGAATGCGCGTGTTGTACATGTCACTTAGTGTGTATTTTTTATCATGTTGATGTGCTTGTGATGAGAGTATTCACTCTCCTTTTTGTGGAATCAATGAGGAGTTTACGTGTGATGTGCTTGTTACCTTGGCATGTGTGAGAAGGATGTTTTATGGATGACGGTGTGTTAGAGCATATTATCATTTTGTGATATGTAGGTGTGTCGATGTGTTGTATGACAAAGATTGGTGTATAGTGGATTAGATTGTATAGTAATTTCACTTCCGTGTAGTGATGAATTGTGTGTCATGATTTTGTTTTGTAATTGATTCTATGTTGTAATGTTATTCATTGTGTTCATCATGCATATAATTTGTGTAATATGTGATGGTTCATGTTGATAATTATGGGTATATGGTGATCACATGACCCCTATTGTGTAGTACTTGTACCTTAGGTTCATTAGGTGGAAAAGTGATGTATCATAACCTGTGAAAGTAATGATTTTGTTATACCATGTGTAAGATGATATAGTTAATGTGCATGAATCACAATTGTGTTAGTGATGTAATTATGTGGTATGTTGTGAACCTGATATTAGATGACCGTAAGGGAAGAAACTATCAAGAGTGTATGTGCAGAGAGAGGAGGCGTGGACCAGGTTTTCATAATCTTGAGATAAGTACAAGTGAAGAAGTAAATTCTTATATATATTGAAAACCCACTTCAATATATTTAGTATAATTTTGAGCTTTCTCATTATATTGTGGGTGTGCACCACCTTAGGATCAACTTATGTAAACTAGCATCCCTTATCTCTCCTATTGGGTTGTCCATATAAAATGCTATGTGATTTTGACTATGTTGAGACTTGTGGGAATATGGAGGGATGATTTAGACAAAGCTAATGACATTTCTATTATTTGATATGTTATTTTAAGAGATGAGGCTTGATGTTCAAGTGCCAACAACTCGTTGAGTACCCCTTTAGTGGCCGTATAAGGCCACATAGTTATTGTGATGTGTTATTTCCCTAAATGTACTTTATTTGTAAATTGATCATTTTCCTTTCTCTTTCTAGAACCAACAATTTTCTTGATTGATGTGTTCATATAATTTGGGAATTTTATTTGGTTATTTCACTAACATGCGGATTTTTGCACTATGGCTATTTGGCCATTTTCTTTACTTAGATTTAAACTTGCTTTTTATGTTTAAAGGTGTATAGCCTAGCCCAAGGATTTCAATTTTTACCACTTAGCATTTAAAATTTATTATTATGTTGGTTCTAACATCATAATGTGTGGAATAGGGTCATGGGATGCACCATGGAGTGGTTGAACCTATGCACCTGCTTTATTGTATGGGGGTACACCCTAAGGAGTTACAGATAACTAGTGGGCTATTGAACCATGAGTTATTATGTCACTTGCGTTAGGGGTGTCTGGACTCTATGTGCCTAGGGCCATAGGGTGACCGACCCCTTTGAGGGAGACATGTTAGGATACGTTGATTTCTAGCTATAGGATACGTTGGTTATTTCTTAGCTGTCTATTCTTATCTTGTTATCACATTATTCTCTGCCACTTTTGTGGATCTTCCCAGCATAGTTAGGGAGTCAGTTCAGTCTTCTGTCCTATTTAAACTGGACGTGTGCATTGTTCTCTTCAGAATAATATGAGATAAATTAATCTCTTATTATTTCTCTCTGTAGCTCTCAGTTTGGTATCAGAGCAGCATCAATATCCTTCGCCCTGTGTGGAAGATTCTTAGACCAGTGACTATTTTGGCATGTTTGGAAACTCGCTCATCTTCTTCATTGTAAAGATTGACGTGAGGAATCCCAGCACTGCATCCCGCGTGTGAAACGTGGAAAGTGGAGTGTTTTTTAAAATAAAATAAAAAGCACATAGAAACACCACGACCAAGCTGTGTAATTTTGATCCATGGTCGTTCGTTGCTGCTGTGTAATTCTGATCCATGGTCGTTCATTGCTTCTGTGTAATTCTGATCCAGCAGTGTGATTCCTCTGATTGGGATTCGAACCCGGGGTGGCCTTTCCATTTGTACTGCCTGAATCGCTAGGAGAAGCCTGTTTTTTTTGTGGAGTGAATGTTTGTTTCCTGCAGTTGTGAGAAGAAGGCGTGGAAACCTTGCATTTAGCCGGAAGGGCCAAAGCTCGAGTCTGGTTGATTGGAATTCCCAGCAGATTATTTCCGCCAAGCAGCCAACAGAGCTAGAGATCTGAGAACGGGTGTCTGATTTTTTCAAAGGAGGTCGAGGCTGAAGAAGATGCGGCCGGTGTGATTGATCCAGCTGAAGATCAATCTAGAACTTGGAGCCAAAGCCTGAAGCTTTTACAGCGAAGATAGTTGCTACTGCGTGGAAGAGCGTGCTGCGAAAACAATATTGCTGCAGCCAGACGTGGAGAGTTACTCAGTCATCTTCTGAAGGAAGGCAGCACATGCACGTTTTTCGAGGTAATTTTGAGTCTACAACAGTCTCTTCTACACTACATCGAATGTCGAGTGTAGACAACTCAATTGAAAGGGTCAACAACACGGTCGCCACAGCTGAAAGCCACAACATCAACTCACCAGCCAGAGAACACCGTGGAGAAGCTCCTAAGAGCTCCGAGTTCTACTTTGCCTTGCTGAACGAGCTTAAAAATTGCGGCAATCTTGCATTCGACAAACTTGTTCGAGAAGGGCTCCTTGAGTACTTTCTTTTCGACGTCAGCTACCAAGCAAAGCGAGTACGGGAAGAATTAGAAGCCGGATACGACGCAGATTGTGACGACGAAGAAGAACGCCCTGCAAAGCGTCGCCGTCTCACAGCATGCGAATATCGCGAGCATCTACAAGCCAGTCATTCTCGACAGTGAGTCCAAATTGTAATAACGTTTTCAAATAAATAAATATTTTTTTATTACAATGTCTGCTCCGAAGTTACTTCTGTCTGATGCTCAGCTGCTCAAAGGGCCTAATTTTGCGTCCTGGAAGACAAAAATGAAGACAATCCTTCAGTTTGAAGGATTATGGGGAATTGTCACAGGATCAATCCCTGCTCCCACAGCCCCCGATGAACTAGTAAAATATGACATGGCTAGTGCTAAAGCCTTGATGCTGATAATGCTCAGTATCAGTGATGATGTGCAACCGCATGTTCGGAATGCGGAGAAACCCAAGGAGGCCTGGGACAAGCTAGCAACCATTTATGAAGCCAAAAATCAGACAAAGATTCTTCATCTTCAGTCGAAGCTGCACACCCTCTCTATGGGGTCTGACGAGAAAGTGGAGGAATTCCTGCGTCGCGTGGCTGAGTTGAGATTGGAGTTATTGGCGCTCGGTGAAACGGTAGACGATAAACTACTTGTCCCAATCACCTTGAGAGCACTCCCTTCTCAATTTCGAGTGTTTGTTACAACACTGAATGTGTCTAAACAAACAGTGACATTCGAAGAGCTTGTGAATTTGCTGCAGCAGGAAGAAGCTATCACTTCATCACATGGGGAGTCTTAGGACAAAGCCTTGTTCTCAAAGCCTAATCGTGGCCAGAAGAATCGGAAAGGTCCCCCAGAGAAGCCAAATCCAGTGCAATCCAAACAGAAAGATCAAAAGTCAAAGAGATGGTGTCACATTTGCAGAACCAATACTCACGACACTGATCACTGTTGGCACAACATCCTGAAACAAGGGTCTTCAAGCCATACAAGCACATCCGGGCGCGAAGATTTTCAAAAGTCTAAATGACGTCCCCATTGGAGAAAGCAAAAAGGACATCTTGCAGCCCAACAAGAGGATGATGAATCTGATGAGGAGACATCAGAAGGAGCCCATTGTAGTTAGAATCTTGTACTCGTCTCTCAAACTTCTCAGCCCACGAAGAAAGTCTGGTTGATAGACTCTGGTGCAAGCAAGCATATGTTAGGTGACAAGAAGCTGTTTGATTCACTACGCGAAGAGCCAACTAGAGATCGAGTTCGGATAGCGGATGACAAAGAGTACATTGCAGAAGGAATAGGGAATGTGACCATTCCTCTGGGGCCACGAAAATGTACACTTACAAAGGTACTATATGTTCTTGGCTTGACTAGCAATCTTTTGTCAGTTACTCAGCTCTTGAATCATCACCTTAAGGTTGAATTTCTTGTTCAAAATGGCATTAAATCATGCTTAATCTCCCGAAAAGGTACGGTTCTTGCTAAAGCCTTTGTAAAAGATAAGTTATTTGCTTTAGATACTGTTTCATCTTCTGCAGTAGCTTTATCTGCTTCAACAATAGAATCAACTGCCTTATGGCATTATAGATATGGACACTTGTCAGTCGGTTCACTGTACCAGATGAGTTCAAAAGCAATGGTCCGTGGACTACCCAAATTGTCCAGTTCCTTGCCTATTTGCCCTGGTTGTCTTGCAGGAAAACAACATAGAGATCCGTTTCAAGCGAGCACCTTCCATGCCAAGAAGTGTCTGGAGATAGTTCATACCGATCTGAACGGCCCATTGCCTGCTTCGTTTTCAGGATACAAATACTTCCAGTTGTTCGTGGATGACCACTCTCGCAAGATGTGGGTATATTTCCTAAAGCAGAAAAGTGAGGCTCTTCAACACTTTCAGAACTTCTATCATCGTGTTGTCAAAGAATCTGGACAACCACTTCTTCTACTCCGCTCAGATCGAGGGGGGGAATTCACATCAAAGAAGTTCTTGGCCTTCCTAAACCATCACGACATTAAGTAGCACCTGACAGCTCCCTACACGCCCCAACAAAATGGCATTGTTGAGCGTCGCAATCGCACAGTGATGGAGATGGCTCGCTGCATGCTATCAACTGCAAAGCTAGGAGAACGCTATTGGGCTGAAGCAGTACAAACGGCTGTATATCTTCTCAACAGGGCACCAACAAAGATTCTACTGAACAAGACGCCAGAAGAGGTATGGAGTAGTAAAAAGCCATCAATTTCTCATTTGTGAGTATTTGGTTGCACAGCATACATGCATGTTCCAGCTCAGAAGAGAAAGAAGGTAGAGCCAAAAACACTCCCGTGTATCCTTCTTGGCTACAGTACTACCTCGAAGGCGTATCGTCTCATGGATCCTGAGACAAAGAAAGTATACGAGTGTCGGGATGTGGTTTGTGACGAGTCATCCTTTGACTCAATAGTATCAACAAAAGATTCACTTCCAAACACATCTCACCGAATAGTCTCTGAATCAGATGATGAGCTGGAGGAGACTACTCAGAGAAAAGAAATGCTACCAGGAGAACTGCAGAATGTGACTCCACATCAATCCTCACGGCAACGACATAGTTCTTCTCAAAAGCAGTCAAGTTCTCATCCGAAGTGGGTACAAAGAACTATCAAGGACTCAAATTTGTAACAACTCCCAGATACATCATCCGGAGTCAAAACAAGGAGTCAAACAAGAAATGAGGTAAACTTTGCACTCATGAGTTCACTGATGAATAGCTCTGAGCCAGATAATGTTCGTGAAGCACTCAGTCAAACTCAGTGGAAGGAAGCTATGGAAACAGAATATGACTCACTCATGAAAAATCAGACATGGGAACTTGTCAATCTGCCTACAGGAAAGAAACCCATAGGCTGCAAATGGGTCTTCAAGACAAAATATAAGGCAGATGGATCCATCGACAAACATAAAGCACGACTTGTAGCCAAAGGATATGCTCAGAAAGAAGGCATCGACTCTGAAGAAACCTTTGCACCCACTGCGAAGATGAAGACCATCAGGGTAGTTTGCGCACTTGCAGCACAGAAAGGATGGAGACTTCAGCAGATGGACATCAAGAGTGCTTTCCTAAATGGTGATCTGAAAGAAGAAGTATACATGACCCAACCTGAAGGATTTGTTGATGAAAATCAGCCTAAAAAGGTATGTCGTCTCATCAAATCTCTTTATGGACTGAAACAAGCTCCCAGGGCATGGTATATCAAGATCAACGATCACCTTCTGCAGCATGGGTTCACTCGTAGTCCCTCAGATTCAAATCTGTATATAAAGAAGGTAGGCAAAGAAATTATCATTTTGGTTGTTTATGTAGATGATCTTGTGATCACTGGTAGTTCAGAAGATCAGGTTGATATTGTAAAGAATGATCTCAAAAGAACCTTCGACATGACAGATTTGGGGCTACTACATTACTGTCTTGGCTTGGAAATATGGCAAAAGGAGCATCACATCTTTGTCTCCCAGACAAAGTACGCCAAGACACTCCTGGAAAAGTATAGAATGTCTGATTGTAAACCTATATCCACTCCCATGGAAAAAGGCTTGCAACTTTCAAGATTCCAGGACTCACCTCAAGTAGATGCTACTCTCTACAGGCAATTGATTGGAGTGCTCATCTATTTGACATACACCAGACCAGATCTCTGCTATGCTGTCAGCTATCTTTCCAGGTTCATGCAAGAGCCAAAGAAATGTCACTGGAATGCAGCAAAGCATGTTTTGAGATATGTCCGAGGAACAACTAATTATGGTCTGGAATATAAAAAGAATGATCAATTCTTCCTACAGGGATATGTCGACTCGGACCATGCTGGATCTGTTGATGATAGGAAGTCAACTACAGGATACATATTTCATCTCGGATCTAGAGCAATCTTGTGGATAAGCAAGAAGCAGAATGTTGTTTCTATCTCATCCACAGAGGCAGAATATTGCGCCGCACGAGGAGCTGTGTGCGAAGTGATATGGATACGTCGCATTATGGATGACCTAGGAATTGCTGAAAAACAGTCACCTATTCTCTATTGCGACAATCAGAGTGTGTTGAATCTCATGTAGAATCCAGTCTTTCATGAACGAACAAAGCATATTGAAATTGACTGCCATTTCATTCGAGAGCGCGTCTTGAACCATCAAATTCAGCTCCAGTACTGTCCTACTGAAGCACAAGTTGCTGACATTCTCACTAAATCTCCCCAAACCATGTAATAAGGGGGGGAATGTTAGGATACGTTGGTTATTTCTTAGCTGTCTATTCTTATCTTGTTATCACATTATTCTCTGCCACTTTTGTGGATCTTCCCAGCATAGTTAGGGAGTCAGTTCAGTCTTCTGTCCTATTTAAACTGGATGTGTGCATTGTTCTCTTCAGAATAATATGAGATAAATTAATCTCTTCTTATTTCTCTCTGTAGCTCTCAAGACATAAGTTACTTGAGGGAGACATATCAGACGTGAGGGAGGCATAAGATACTTGAGGGATACATAAGAGACTTATGTGTGTGTGTGTGTGTGATTAGTGCACTTGGAGTTTTACTTTTATGTTTTTGATGCTTTGAGAGGCATATGTAGTTATTGGTGATGCTTTGGGAGGTATATGGAGTTGTTTGTGTTATTTTGGGAGGTGTATGGAGTTGGTGCTATGAGTTATGTGTACTCTTGTGGGCCTTGTTAGACATGGTTATTGTTATCCAAAATTCACCCCTCGAGGTAATTTTGATAACATGCATCAAATTCTTTAGTCCCGAGCAAGTAAAATTAATTCAGGGCCCAAAACCATGTTTTTGGGGTCCCCTTGGCTTCTCTCTAACTTCCCCATCTAAGGAAAAAATCCAAGAAAGTTAGAGAAAATTGAAAAAATTCAAAAACAGATGTCACAGGCTTGTTTTAATGCATGGTGGGTCTGGAGGGTGCGGATCGTACTAGTGCGGATCATACCAAGGTTCGTCGTACCAATTTTGGGGCAAAAATACAAATAAATTCAGCTAAGTCGGACATTTTTGTCCCATGCGGTCCACGGGATAGTTGGGATGTCGAGATGCATGGGAAACGCAAAGCCGAAATGGCCACAGGCAGTGAAAATCGACGAATGCTAAAGTTTTTGTTCCATGTGGTCCAGGACAGACGGGACAAAAGTATGCGCAGGATGTGAATCATCCAATTTACCACAATTCAGTCTATCGCGGGATAGTTGAGACATCAGGACACGCAGGGCGCACAAATGCAAAATCGTTGTAAAAGGAGCCAAGTTTGTGGATGCGGAGGTCAACGGCCATCACGACCCGGTCAACGACGGATGAACAGGGAAAATGAGGCCCGAATTGGCTAATGCGGGAGAATTTTTCTGGGACATCTAGGACATGCGCACCTGATTTTTCTACAATACCCGCAATTCAAAGGAAAAGTCAACGTTTGACCCGTGAACTTCAAATGGCCATAACTTTTGACTCCGAGCTCCGATTTTCAGGAAATTGGACTTTCTGGAACGAGCACGATGTCCTCTACCTCAAAAAAATTGGATTTCATAATTTTAATGAGGGTAGATATATTTAAATAAAATAAATATGTTCGGCTCAAGTCAGCTAATGCTCATTCTCGTCAAATGACAGAAAACGCCTAGCAGGCCCAAAATAGCTGCCTGCACTCAAAAGGCCATAACTTTTGCATTTATCAACAAAATCACACAATATTAGTACCATTGAAATTGTGACTCCTAGAAAAACACACATAAATCAATAAAGTTTGGATTTGATAAGAAATGTATGGGGAGTTTTCATAAAACATGTCCGGGTTCATGATAGTGTTTTATTTGGTAGTTGGGAGTGCAATAAAAGGCATGGTCATCCTTCTTTCTCTGTTGTAGCACCTGGGACAATATGGGGAGCCTTTTACAAGTAACATACAATCATTTCACTCCATTTAGTTCCTCTTACAAGTGGTTTAAGGACAGATTTTGGGATTTCCATTTTCTCGTTCTCTCTCTCTTCTCATTTTCCAATAAATTGGAGTGTTAGGCTCATTGTAAAGAGAGGAGCTTTCTTGTAGTAAAGCTCTATCAAAATTAATTTTTGAAGCCAATGTGATGTATTCCCTTGTAGTTGACTCCTTGCATGGTGATCCAAACCCTTACCTTGTAATAGATTAAATAGTGCATATCACGAAGCAATAAAATACAAGTTTGTGGATGCATCTTCCCCTATTGTGTTTTCTTGCGTTCTTCTTGCCCCTCCAACCTTTATTACAAGAATATTGTGTCTATTTTTATGTTCTTTCAAGGATCCATTATCATTGTGTATGTTTGAAATGTTGTTGTGAATGCATTTTGCTAGATTGTGGAGAATTGTCATCACCCCTTCTAGTGTGCACTTTGCTTCTATATCTCACACATTAGAAGAATACTCTCACACCCCTCATTTTCTGGTGTATCATCGCTTTAGTGTAGGCTTTCATTTTCATGCATTTTCCCTCGTTGGTCCCTTAGAAATTTAGATTAGGAAAGATAGTTCTGCCTGTATTAGAATAGATTGTGGTAGGTAGTTTAGGAGCAAGAACCAGTTTTCTCTGGAGGTCTATCTCAAGTAGCAAGTCCCACAACATGGAGATAGTACCCATGTTATCCAATCACACAGTGAATTCAAGTATATGCACTTGTGTAAACATAAGGGTGCTGTGATTCAGTGATAACAGTTATGATTAAGGTTTGACACTCCTCTTGATTTACATGTACTATTGGATCTTGTCTTGTAACTATGTTGGTATAGTCATGGTTTTTGGGTCATATGATACCAGTTATATATGTTTCAACGTGATGATTCTATTTTTCAGTCAAATGTGTGTACTGGATTTATGCATATGACATAATTGTTGGAAATTCTTCATTATGTAGACTACTCATTTGTCCTTCCATGGTGGAATTAAAGGCCTTGTGATATGATACAATCATGAAAGTATATTGCAAGATGTCTTGTGGGTTGTTTTTGTTGTCTTAAGATTTCTTTGTCATATTCAGTCCAAGTACTATTGGACACCCATGAACATAAGACAATTGAAATTAAAAAAAAATAAAAATATTAAAATATTGAGATTAAGAAATACTAGAAAGGAAAAATACTAAGTAATAAAGTAAACAATAACTAACTACCAATATTCCTAGAACATTAAATTTAAGATATTGCAGAAGTCAGCTTACTTCCTTTTGGTTGCATTATACCAACAAGTTATTTTAATAATGACACGTTTCATTATTGAATTTCTTTCCTACTTACCCTTCAAGTTTTAGTATTGTGTTACGTCGAGGACAATGATCTTATAAGGCGAGCCAGATGTAGTTCCCAACAAGCAAACCAAAAGTAAAATATCTAAAAATAAAATAATAATAATAATAAATTTCAAATTTGTGTGGAATGTTGGGTGAAGGGTGACTGGTGCGGATGTTGGAGAAGTTGGTGAAGGGATTAATTTTTGCATGTGAAGGCACATGGACCACCCTTCCAAGGCACATAGGCATCCTGGAGGATGTTAGACCTGTCTTTTCCCTTGTTTAATAATACAAGCACTTTGTCTGAGATCCAGAGGTAATAAGCAGCGTGAAACCCAAGTTAAAGTTTTAAATTTAGCAGAAAAAATGGATAGTTGCAATAACTATTGGTGATATCTTGTTTCATGTTTTATGAAATTTCCTTGAGTCTCACTTCGGACTTGGCATTATCTATTATGGTGAATTTGGTGCCGGTTTGAATTTTGTGGCCACTACATGGCAATGTAACTCATCAAGCCAACTTTGTGTGAGGTGGTTCTTATGATATATGAATTCAGTTATGTTGTGAACACAGACACTACATGGAAATGTAGATATGGATGTAGATATTGGTTTTATGACAGAAATTTTAGGTGAAGAATAAAATTATGTTTGGTGGTTTGTTAATGCTAAGGACTTAATAACAGGTCTCTGACCTGATCAATTAATTTTTTTCCAACTTCCTCCAAACCTACGACAAAATGGGAATTTTTGTTGGATGTCTTAGTTGTGAGTGCCTTGGCAGATATGCCTGCAAAATGTGTAAGCATGCGCTTTACATGTGAACTATTTGGTTAAGTTACTGAAAGGTGGTCTCATGGACTGTAATGATAGTCAGATATGTGAAAAATGGGTTTGTTGAAAAGGCTTAGAAAATTTCAAGAAAATGTTATTGGCAGGTGTAAATCCAAATCCCATAACTTTTTCCAGCCTCCTCCCTACCTATACACCAATGGGAACCTTAGAGAAGGTCATGGTTGTCTGTAAATGCTCTTGGATGGAGGAAAGGATGAACATTGGGAAGTTACAGGAACAAGCTTCCCTAGACCTACAAGGCTTCATGAACACAGTGTTTGCATGTAATTGAGGAAGTGATAAAAAAATTAGAGTTTCTACCTTTCATTATTGAGAATCTAAGACTGTTGGCTTTATTCGTATATCAATAATTAAACCCAGTAGCCATAACATTTGGTTCAGAGATACCGTTTTCATTGGAGTATGCAAATGTTCCATATTTTTCTACCAAGGGAAACCATTAGTCAATTGTGAAGTACTTTCAAATGGAATTTTCCTGGTTGGAGACTTCAAGAAGCACTTAGTTGGCATACAAATCACATGTCCTCTATGCAATCCCATGTTTCTTATGTAAGGATTATGGTTTCCATATGAATCAATGTGTTAATATTGGTGGGTGAATATATATATATATATATATATATATATATATATATATATATATATATATATATATATATTCATATAGGGAAGCAAAGTGAGATGAAATAAACATTTCCAGGCATGTTGGACAATCTTGTTGTCAGATACTTGGGATACCCCTATTGGTTTCATTTTTTTGGAGCTTGGATCCTGCCTAAATCGGTTTCATACCTCTCTACCTAGTTTGGTGGATTGACAGGTATGAGGCGACTATGTGGTTTCCCTTGATCAACCTCATCTTTGCGAGTTGGGGATTTCAGCCCTGGTTTTACCCTATAAGGCGATGACTTAATGGTTTTGAATATTGGGCCATACGATGATCACATGATGTGTACTATGTTTACCATGGCTTAAAGTAAGTGTCAGGATGGTGTGGAGATTTAACAACAAGGTATGGAAAATAAGTCAAAACATAATGGCCAACATATTCTATTGGAAAATTTCAAGTGATCAGGAAAATAGGTTTTTCATCATGGACGTTAGCACATCACTCATGAAATTTTTGATGAAATTCCTAACTGAGATGCTAAACCGAATCTTGGAATTTTGACCAGCTTCGTTCCTCTGGAAATGGTTCATCTCCCCTTATCTTTCATAAAAAAAATTCTTCAGTTTTTCATTTGCAATGAAATAACATTTTAAACTATAGCATTATCATATAATTGATAGCTATAAATAAACTTGTTTTCAAAACAATAAGACATCATGTTGTAACTTGCATAATCCAAATATTCCTTGGTAGACAAGCATGAACTCAAACCCACATTTTAAAATGATCTTGTAAACTTCCTAACCAAAATAGATTTCTAGAGTACCATTTTTTATTGACAAGTTAAGGTTGATTTCCCTGTAAATTTTTTGGCCATTCCCTTGTTAAAACTAGTAGATCACAAATTTTGGAGACTTGTAAAACAACATTTATAAATCCGGAAAATAGATGTTAAGTTTATTCTGTGTTCCTTGTTATGTGAGGAGTCACTTCAAAACTTCAACCAACCCTGATTGATCATTTGTTCTATTTTATATGATCCTCTAGGGGTCATGTTACCTAGTGTTGCACTTTTATGAAATTGTTAAAAAATTGAAAAGTTGGATTTTGTTTCGGATCATAGTTTGAACCCTAAGAAATGAATCACTTGACCACTTTCACAAACCTCTAGTATTTTTACTAGATAATTTCCTGAAACCATTAGTTTTAGGAAAAACACTCTTCTTGATAGTTTGGAAAAGGTATTTTCTAGGCCTCTGGTCACAATTTGAGTAGGTCAAACTGGACCAAATACGATCGTTGGCTTTGGAAAACCTGTCACCATTTGAAACCCGTTTTCTAGTTCTCAGCCCCGTCAACTTTGGTGAATCCACCATATAGAGGGTAACCTATAGGAAACTTCTCGTTGCACATTTTTCCATCAAATGTTATTTTTGGACGTGGTTTTTTGAGCCCTCGAGCTAAATTTTCATCATTTATGACTAGGCCAATTACGATAGATGGCCTTGGAAAAATGGTTGCTAATCAAAAATAGTTTTCCAGTTCTAAATTCCATCAGTTCCTTTGAATTTTTGGTGTATAAGAGGACACGTATAAATTTTACTAGTGGTGTGTTTATCCATCAGAAGACAATATTTGAAAGTGGTTTCTTAGCCTTTAAGTCTAAATTGAATGTCTTTGGAACTAGCAGGAAAATGTAAAAAGAAAGTTGTAGGACCTGTCAAGTTACCAAACCACTGTTGAAAATTGTTGACAATTGTAAATTACAGTTTTAAACTCTATCATTTGACTAGTTGTGTGATATTGAACTTTTGGAAAAAATATGTTTCTCTCTCTCTCTCCCTATCTCTTTCTCTCTCCTTGAATATGAAATAAATACACATCTCTAACCCTCTCTTTTTGAATGCAAATTAATTATTATTAATATGTAAATAGGAAACTAATTTTTTTAATTATGTTAAATCTAGGTGGATGTCATGCCAATGATTTATTGTTGATTCCATGCTCACTTGGATTTGCAAGATGCAAGAAAGATGGTGAAAAGGCATGGTGTAATTCATTTTTTATTATTGTAATTTATATAGGTCATTGTACAATGTATATATGTGTAATGTATTGTCATGTTAATGAAAGTTTTATATTTGAAATTTGGTAATATGTATGAGATGCTAGTTTTAGGGATGCCTTGGGAAATGTGCATAAAATCATAGGTGCCTTTTCGATTTATATTTACGTATGGTAAAAATTTTGGATGTATATATGTGTGTGTGTGTGTTAAATGAATTTGAATTCAATATCCTGTAGTGCATTTCTAGTGTGCAATAGACGATCAATTAATTAGTGTGTCATGTTTTCCTTACCTTGAAAATACAATAAAAAAATATTAAAAAAAAGCCAACCCTAGTCCAAAATTCATGCATAACTAACCTTTCTGTGTTAATCCTTTAGCATATAAAACTGAGACCTTTGAATGAATTTTGCACTTGATAACACCTCCTATTTTATGTAAATAAGATCCCAAGTTTGAGTTGTCATCATAGCCTATATGCTTAGTGAAATTGTCGTGAACCCAATGAATAGGAACGACGTGGTCAAACATTATCTAGGGTATGTGGTTCCCTTCTAGGATTTGTAATTGTGTATATACTGAGGAGAATGTGTTCTCTTAAGTTAGTACTCAACAACCGACATTAATATTAGTGTACAATCCTCTTGGATTGCCATGCATGTTGAGTGGTCAAGACCACCAAGTAACCTTGACAGTCATCCTTAAGGGTTGGGATTATAATTTATCTCAATACGCAATGTATTTTATCATTGGGATTATGGTGTCATACTAAGGGTTAATTGTCAAGCTTAACAACTTATTAAGTTTCGATTAGTTGGTTAAAATATAACTATAAGATGATGTGCTTGGAGAAAGGTGAAATTTAGATCATTCATATAATGTCTATAAACCATCTCTTGGATCGAGGGACTAAATTCCCGACATGTGATCCCTAAGGTGAACTGTAATCCTCTAACCGAATGAGTATTACCTCTTGTTCTCTACTTTTCCTAATGGATAATGAATGTAACTTTTGAAACTAGGTGATCATGTTCTTCAGTAAATTACCTAGGACGAGAGCTAGTAGGCTCACGAGCAAGCAATTGTCCTTATTAACCAATGGTTTTATCTACAATTTCAAAACACTAATTAAATCAAATTAAGTGAAATCATTTTAAGATGAATGTAAATGATTTAAACAGGTTCTATGTTTTAGATACCCACATACGAGAATACTAAGTATTATTCCCTTTTAACCCCTCTCAAACAATAGTGTCGTCTTGAACAGAAGTATTGAATGTTCGAAGAGTTGAAAAATAATTTTGGAGATAAGGGTGTACAATAACTCTAGTTGTGACCCTAGTAAGGTGTGTAAAATTTATAATTGAATATCCCCTTATAACACACATCTAATGCTTAACTGTTATGGAATCCAAACCTGGTGGAGTGTGAAATCAAACCCTGTACAACCTTGATGACTAAGCAATTAAGTGAAGTAGATGAGATACGTGGTTCGTTGTCATAACGTAAAACAAAATATATTGACCTTAGAACTTAAATGCTAATATGAAAAGAATGCATAGTCTATCTGCTCTTAAGCCAATAAACTTCCTTTTCTTCATGAGAACCTCCATTGTTTCAACTAAGATAAATTGAAAATCCAATCGAACATGGAACTTAGAAAATGAATCTTTAGAACAAACACTAAAAGGATCATGTATTTACATATGTGTTAGGATAAAATATTATTATCCTAATATTAATTATGCATTATATGATCTATTATTTAATTAATTTTATTAATTAAATAATAATGGTTATTTTGTTATGTATTGTTATATGGTTCATAAACCATATTTGTCTTTCATACATGCTGTTATATTGTTTTGAACAATATATTTTTTTGTATCTAATTATTACTTCTCGGATGTTATTGGAAGCTTGTGCATTTTGGAATTTGGTTGCACCTGTGCAACTTAATCTTTCGTGTGTATTTGGCTGTGCAATATCTATAAATATTGTAGGCCATTCTCTGTAATTTTTTGTTTGATTGAGATTAATAAATTATACAGGCTTCCGTCCATGTTTCTCAATCTACATTTGGTACCAGAGCAAATTGAAGCTCCTGGAAAGGTTGGAGAAGGTTGCAGAAGAAGGAGAATTTATGGAGAAGAAATCTGCAACAGAAGGAGAGCCAGTGCTACCTCCTGCAGCTTCCTAGAACCCCCTGTAAACCCAAAACCTCCTGTTCAGTTCCAGGTGTTTGGAATGTAAATTTTTTTTACACTGGTACACTCAGCACCAGGAAAAATTTGCTGCAGGCGGCTGGGGCAGAGAGAATCAGCGGTGGCCATTATCAAAGGATAGAAGGAAACACAAGTCAAAAACCAGGTGAAACTCGAGCTGATCTGGTAAAAAGTGCGGGGAAAATATCGGTAAGGGAAACCGATTACGCAGTTGTGTAGCGAGCTTGGCCAGAGACTGCACCACAGTCTATTGCTGCCCTTGCGCATTTCTGCATCTCTTCATTGTAGTGATTGTGGTAGTCCCCTGTGTATTAGCGAGGAGGGCTTTCTGCTTTGTTAAGAAAAAAAAGGGCGGTCGAGTAACAGAAAGTTGCAGCATTATAATAGTGAACCTGCAAACAAACCATCCTCCAACTAGACTTTGCGTCCTCCCCATGCCAGACTTGCACGCCACCAAAAAGAAAGGAAGAGTGGCTTGCACACAACAAAGATCAAGTAACAATTTGATGTGTTCTGAAAGCAGCAGCATACTGCTCCGGCGGGCTCATGAGCGGTGGGTTTATTTGTATTTGCCTCAAGCGGCCTACACGCCCAAGGAAAATCAAACAAATATTGCTCTTTGGAAAGTATAAAATAAGTGAATATTGCCCAAGGAGATAAGTGAATATGCTTCAAATCCTCATTTCAAGGAAAACCTATAACTGTCTACAAGCTTGTGCCACGCAAGCTCTAGGAAAGTCTTCAACTCAACCAAGTCACACTCACGAGATCCTAGATCTCATTCACAGTTTTTGGTATATACGGTGCCTCTGGGAAGCGCTTACAGGTAAAGCCGTCGCGACTACTACTGCACTTAACGCCTAATATAGCTGCAACAACGTTGTCTGGGCATCGTCCCTATAAATCGACGAGGAGTAATAAGGTCATAGTGCACACACTATGAACCATCCCATCCATCTGTGAACGATTGCAAGACATAAATCTGGACTGAGAAACTATCCGAGTATATAGCAAAGTTACGTGCGCGTATGAGGATATTTCTTTGAGCCGGTGTCAATAATCACACAGACCCCATCAGTACTGTCTTGGTACCACGTATTGAATTATTTCACGTACCGCCAGGTATATAGAAAGGGAGATATTCTTCCACGTACCTACGGATATATCAAAAGGGTGTGTATATAGACAGGTTCGGTATATCAGACTGACGGTATATAGATTGGGAGACCTAATACCTAGAGTGATAAGATCCAAACCCTGTCAGTGATCTCTGCAAAATGGGCACCAATGCCCCCAAATTTTTTCTTCCGGATTCACAATTGCTCAGAGGAAGCAACTATGCTGCACGGAAGACAAAAATAAAGACACATCTTGAGTTTGAAGAAATCTGGCCTGTTGTGACTGGTACTCTAACTAGATCAACAACTAATACAACACAACAACGATAGTTTGATAGAGCAGATTAGAAAGCAAAACTCATCATCTTGTTTGGAGTGTCTGACGATGTGCAAGCCCACATTTGAGATGCCACAACAACAAAAGAAGCGTGGGATAAGCTGAGAACAATATATGAGGCCGAGAACAAGAATGTCATATTAAATTTGTAGAGTCAGTTACATACATTGAAGTTCAAGCAGAATGAGAAAATTGAAGCTTTCCTAAGAAGAGTTCCAGAGTTGAGGGCTTCACTTCTAGCCCTAGGAGAAGAGGTCAAAGATGAATCTCTCATTCCCATTGTTCTGAGAGCTCTCCCTTCTTCTTACCGTATTTTTTTCACAACTCTAAACTTATTAGATACGACAATTAGTTTTGACAAGCTGGTAAACCTACTGCAACAAGAAGAAGCAATGCACAATAAGGATGATGAAGAGGAACAGGCACTGTCTTCACATCAAAAATGGAAAGGAAAACGTAAAGGAAAACCTAAATCCTATCAGAAGTCCCAACATCAGAATCAGTATCATGGGGACAATCAACACAAGAAGCAATGTCCAATTTGCAAAAGAGGACATGACTTAAAAGACTATTGGTATAACACTTATAAGAAAGGTTCATCAAGCAACTCTAGACCACAACAACAAAAATCTTACAAGGGACATTCTAACAACTATCATGGGTAGAAAAAGGGGAACTAGAAAAGAAGACCCCACCAGCAAGGTAATATTGTTGAGCAACAAGAACAGTCAAACAATGAAGACTTCTTGTTCACTGCTCGATCAAGTGAACTATCCACGTCATCTAGTGATGTCTGGTATGTTGATTCGGGAGCCACTCGACACATGACCGGCCATAGAGACTGGTTTATTTCAATGAAGGACATGCCATTGAAAAATCATGTTTCATTGGGAGATGATTCTTCATATACAGTTTAGGGGATTGGAAACATTTCTCTACCCCTTGGTTGATGCAAATGCAGACTATCAGATGTCCTATATGTCCTTGGGTTGACAAAGAATCTTGTTTCAGTTAGTCAAATCCTAGATCACAACCTGAAAAATTGACTTTGATAGTCAATCCGGCAAGAAAACGTGTTTGATTCGAGATAAATCAAGAGGCTCGAAAATAATTGCAAAAGCCTCAAATGTGGGACATATTTTTCAACTTGATTTCATTCACAAAAATGATCAAGCACTTGTGGCTAAAAACTCCACCTCAGCCCAGTTATGGCATCAGAGATTTGGTCATGTAAGTTTCAAATATCTCGAAACACTTCATCGGTGTAATATGGTACATGGGCTACCATCTCTTCAGCAGGATACAGACAAGTGTCCTCACTGCTTAGCAAGAAAACAACACAGAGTTTCATTCCAGAGGATTACATTTTGAGCTCATGGTAAACTTGACCTGGTTCATACCAATCTTTGCGGTCCACTACAGCCAAGTCATTTTGGGTTCCAGTACTTCATGCTTTGTGTTGACGACTATTCACGAAAAATGTGCATTTTTTTTCTTCGTAAGAAAAGTGAAGCATTTGAAACCTTCAAAAAGTTCAAAGTAGCAGTTGAGAAAGAAACTGGTCATCACATCAGAACTCTCCACTCAGATCAAGGGGGGGAATTCACCAGTGATGAGTTCAGAGACTACCTACAAACTCACAGGATTCGTTGACAAATGCCTCCTCCTCACACACCACAGCAAAATGGTGTTGTCGAGAGAAGAAATCATACTATAATGGAAATGGTGCGATGCATGATCGATGATTTCAGACTTGCAAAGACATTTTGGGCAGAAGCAACAAAAATAGCAGTGTATTTGTTGAACAGAGCACCCACAACTGCTCTTGATGGAATAACACCACAAGAAGCATGGTCAAAAAGGAAACCATCCATTACACACCTCAGAGTATTCGGGTACAAAGCAAGCATGCACATACCTAAGAAGAACAGAAAGAAATTATACATGAAATCACAAAAACTCATCTTCATTGGGTATAGTGAAGAAACTCTTGGGTTTAGATTGATGGATCTTAAGACCAGAAAAGTCTACACTAGCGGAGATGTTGAGTTTTTCGAGAAGAAGGAAGCAAAGACTCCATCTCTAGACTCACATGATGTAGATTTTTCACCCGTTGTAAAAATTGAAGCTAATGTTCCCTCAGAAGATGAAAGTGATGATGGGGATGATGGTATTGATCAAATAGAACCACAACCCATGGGAACAGGACAACGTATGCATAAATGGTGTACAAGTACATTATGAGATGCAAGATTGGATGCTCCACTGGATACATCCACCCCTGGACCACGGACTCGCAGTAAAGCAAGGGAAGAAGTTAACTTTTCTTTGATGAGTAGAGTTATTGAATCAGATGAGCCCTCTGCAGTCAAAAGCTTGGAAAGATGCCATGGATTCTAAATATCAATCAGTGATGAAGAATAACACTTTACAGCTTGTTGATCTTCCACCAGGGAAGAAACCCATTGGATGCAGATGGATATTCAAAACTAAGTAAAAAGCAGATGGGACAGTGGACAAGTACAAAGTGAGACTAGTAGTAAAGGGGTACGCACAAAAAGAATGCATTGACTATGAGGAGACATTTGCTCCCACAGCTAAGATCAAAATGATCAGGATGATCTTTGCTCTAGCTGCATAGTTTGGTTGGAAATTCCATCAGATGGATTTAAAAAGTGCCTTCCTAAATGGAGATTTACAAGAAGTCTACATGACTCAACCTGAGGGATATGTTGTACCTAGTCAAGAAACAAAGGTATGTAGACTCAGGAAATCTCTGTATGGCCTCAAACAGGCACCCCGGGCATGGTACATCAAGATTGATGAGCATCTCGTACAACATGGATTTGTTAAAAATCCATACGATCCCAATCTCTACCTCAAAAAGCAAGGGGGGGAGATGGTGATTGTTGTAGTTTATGTCAATGATCTAGTCATCACTAGCAGTTCAATGAAGATGATTGATGAAACAAAGAAAGATCTTAAGGGATCATTCGACATGACAGATCTCAGGCTAATGCACTATTGTCTTGGATTAGAAGTATGGTAGAAAGAGAATCATATTTTTGTTTCTCAGATGAAGTATACCAAGACTACGCTCAAGAAGTTTAGGATGATGGACTGCACACCAATTACTACACCTATGGAGAACAGATTACAGTTATCTCGTTCAGATCCATCTCCTGAGGTAAGTGCCACTCTCTATCGGCAGCTGATTGGGAGTCTCATTTCCCTGACCTACACTAGACCAGATATCAGCTTTGCAGTGAGCTATCTATCCAGGTTCATGCAGGAACCCAAAGTTTGTCATTGGAAAGCAGCAAAGCGCATTTTGAGATATCTCAAAGGATCAGTGGATCTTGGTCTAGAATACAAGAAGAATGAAAACTTCTTCTTGACTGGATATTCGGATTTAGATCATGCAGGTAACATTGATGATATAAAATCCACTTCCGGATTTGTATTCTTTATGGGATCTAGACCAATATCATGGGGAAGTAAGAAACAACACTTTGTTTCTCGCTCTTCCACAGAAGCCGAGTATCATTCTGCAGGAGAAGTTCTCTGTGAAGTGATTTGGCTACGTCGCATACTGGAAGGACTTGGAATACCACAGGACAAACAGACCACCATCTATGTTGACAATGAAGGTGTTCTCAAACTTGTTCGCAATCCAGTTTTTCATGAGAGAACAAAGCACATTGAGGTTCAGGTTCATTTCATACGCGAACATGTGTTGAAGCACAACATTCAGCTTCAATTTTGTCCAACTGCTGAACAACGAGTAGATATTTTCACAAAGTCACTTACACATGACAAGTTCGAGTTGTTCAGAGAGTTCCTCTCATCATCTCTTCAGACAATGCACAATTAAGGGGGGGAATGTTAGGATAAAATATTATTATCCTAATATTAATTATGCATTATATGATCTATTATTTAATTAATTTTATTAATTAAATAATAATGGTTATTTTGTTATGTATTGTTATATGGTTCATAAACCATATTTGTCTTTCATACATGTTGTTATATTGTTTTGAACAATATATTTGTTTGTATCTAATTTTTGCTTCCAAGATGTTATTGGAAGCTTGTGCATTTTGGAATTTGGTTGCACTTGTGCAACTTAATCTCCCGTGTGTATTTGGCTATGCAATATCTATAAATATTGCAGCCCATTCTCTGTAATTTTTTGGTTGATTGAGATTAATAAATTATATAGGCTTCCATCCCTGTTTCTCAATCTACATTTTTCTTCATGAGAACCTCCATTGTTTCAACTAAGATAAATTGAAAATCCAATCGAACATGGAACTTAGAAAATGAATCTTTGGAACAAATACTAAAAGGATCATGTATTTACATATGTTCATACCAATAATCAGGTTACAACATTCTGGTGTGATGAGGGAAACAAGTAAAATTAGATAGGATTACTACAAGTGAAATGTTAAATAAAGTAAAGATAATGTAGTTAAATTATAAAATAATTGATAAGTGTTTTCCAAGAAAATAAGGAAAATAACAAAATATGAATGTAATAAATATGTAAACTAGGAAAGCGTTGTCATGGATGGTGCCTATATGGGAATCATAATGTAATTGAATCATTTTTTATGTCTTGTCATTTGGGAAAAGGGTGCCTTGATGTGCATAATGCAGTATTCATTTTATCTATATGGGATAAGGTCTGTGAAAACACCTCATGTGTTATGCGTTTTCCTAAGAGATACCTTGTGTTGTTATATGGTGTCATGTAAATAACATTGTAATTCACAAAAAAAAAATCTTTTGGTATTTTTAGTCTTGTATTTGTGTGTGTAATTTGTGGGCGTTATAGTGGCTCTCATGTTTTCAAGAGTACATCTCTCAAAAGAGTGGAGGAATGTTGTCACGTGTTCCCACCTGTGACTCTTGATCTTCACTTGGTGGCTGCTCAAAACTGAAACCAATATGTATAGTGTTTAAATATGCTAGCAACACTGCCTTGCACCTTCTCTGGACCCGATGGGATTACTAGCTATGGCTAATTCTGATGCCTTCACGTCTGAGGAGCCGAAAAATAAAGATGAAGGCCAAAAATGTGCCACGTGTCTTGTGGCATTAGTGAGTGATTCAAAACTCAATGACCACAAAGAAAATGACCAAAAATATAAATTCTCATCAGCAAGGTAGATAGGAAAAAAGGGAATCATGAAATTGAAATGTTGTACAGGGATTAAGATTACCAAACACCATTAATTCTTGAAACCCCCCCTTAAGCTTGGGCCAAATAAAAATTTCATACAAAATTATTCTTTTTTGTAATTTATGGAGCTAGGTAGTCCATCTATGACACCTAATTTTTCTCTTAAATGCTCAAACTTTTCTTTCGAAAAAGGCTTGGTAAAAATTTTAGCTAGTTGCTACTGTGGATTACAAAACCTTATCTCGATTTATCCTATCTCAACCAATTCATGAATAAAGTGATATTTTATTACAATATTCTTGCTTCGTCCATGGAACTAGATTCTTATACAATGCATTTGAAGACATATTATCAAAAAAATAAGTGAACCTTATGTTTCTCTTCATGTAAATATGAGAGGATTATTCTTAACCAAATTTCTTGACAAGCGGTTGAGTTTGCTACAATATATTCTGCTTCAATTGTAGACAATGAAACAACTGACTGTTTCTTCGAAGTCAATGAGGTTGATCCTATTCCAACATTAAACACATATCCAGATGTGATTTTTCTATCATCAAGGTTACCTTCCCAATCAATGTCTTTATGTCCAACTAATTGGAAATCATTATCAGTAGCATATAAAATCCCATAATTTCTTATGTCATGCACATACCTCAAAATGAACTTTCCTGCTTACAAATGTGTCCCTTTTAGATTCTCCATGAATTTATAAATAAGACTAATTGCATACATCATATCTGTTCTAGTTGTAGTCAAATACATAAAGCTTTCTACTATACTTATGTACCTTGTAGGATCCACATTGTTGCTGCAATCATATTTGATCAATTTTAGGCTTATTTTTTGTAGGTGTAGATGTTGTTTGCAATCCAACATTTTGAATCTTTGCAATATTTATTTTTCATAATTTTCTTGAGAAAAAAATATTTCTTGATCTATTTTCTTTACCTCAATGCTAAGGAAATACTCCAACAATCCCAAATTAATCATCTCAAACTCCTTCATGGCTGATTTTAATTCATCTATTTCCTTGCTTGCATTTATAGTGAAAATTAAATCATCTCCATACAAACCAATAATTAAAATCTCACCATTTATTTCTTTTGATGTAGAGTGTGGGATTACTTTTTTAAAGCCATTACCAATCAGATATAAGTCTATCCTAGTGTACCAATATCTTGGTGTTTGTTTACGTTCATATAATGCTTTCTTGAGCTTTGATATCTTTCTTTCATGCCATGGAATTTCATAACCTAGTGGTTGTCCCACATACACTTATTCTTCTAACACTCCATTCAGGAAAGATGATTTAACATCCATTTGATTCACCTTCCACTTGTGATGAACAACTATGGAAATAATTGTTCTCATAGTTTATATCCTTGCTACTGGAGAAATTGTCTCATTATAATCATGTATAGGAATATGTTTGTAGCCTTTGAAAACTAACCTTTCCTTATGTCTTTCAATTTTTATTTTAGGATTAATATCAGTTTTATAAACACACATTATTGTAATAAATTCCTTTCCTTTAGGAAGATGTACTAAATCCCATGTTTCATTCTTAATTATTGCATGCATTTCTTCATCCATTGTTTCACACCATTTATGGTCCTTTATTTCTTCCTCAAAATAAATAGGATTCGATTGTGAAAATAAAGAAAAATTAATCATCTTCATCTTCATTTTCTTCATACCTTTATTATTCATAAATCTCTTAAACACTCATTTGAACTTGGTGTTGGAATTGTTGGGAATATTATAGTGTAAATATTATGAGTTGTTGAGATACTATTATCTGGAATTATATGTGAAGTTGTTGTAAACAACTTCACGTATTTAGCTTATTGTTTGCAACCACTCCTAAATTATAGAAGGTTGTTTTTACTATTTGTTTGGCTATTTATTAGCCATGTATTGTGTATGTTAATTGCAGAAGATCAATATATTATTTGATTATTCTGATCCTATCCTGTCATATGCTATCAGAGCCAGGTTGATCTATATGAAGTTTGAAGGGGCAGTCGATGATATTGTCCCATGTGATGGCAGTGCCATGTCCACACAGGTGGAGAACGTAGTTATTATTCTCCATTTCTCCTGCGGATGTGCATCAAAATGGAAGCATAATTGTTTGATACTTGAATGACGTGAAAAGTTATAAGAAAATTGAGATCAGTTTTGTCATTGATCCAATGTGTATTAGAGCAATCCATGCATTGCAGCAGTCTGAACGTTTTGAGCAGTCCACGCATTGCAGTTTGAATGTGCAACCTTTATTAATCGTGCAGCCTGTATTGGAGTGCAGTTGGAGCAGTCCACTCAGTTTGGAAAGCCGTGAAGATAAACATCTAGCCTGCCGCCATTGCAAGATAAGGAATTTGGAAATTGATTTACATAGTCCTATTAAGTTTATTTGTATTCACAGCGCCATCAATATTTTGGCAGGCTTATCTATGTTTTCTTGGTTTATTTCCTGCAAGTTTGATCCTCCACTCAGCACAAAAAGGTCCCAGACCAATTAACAATGCATTGGATTCCGAGCTGGCTATCTTTCCTCTATCGGCCGAAGCCAGATCCTAGTAAGGGCGTGAAGAAGGGATCCTTCACACAAATGGTTGTATACAGCAAATTGAATTTTTTAAGATTGATTAAATTGTTTAGAGTATTTAAAAAGCAATTTCTCTTTATTACTTTTTAAATAGTGATTTATTGATATAGTCTTCTTGTAAAACATATTATATCCATCAACTGGAGTCGTTTTGTTTACAAATACAATAGTTGTGAAAATGGAGAAATTGAGTCTCGTTGAGAAGTTCGAAGAACGTGATTTTCACACTTGGTGAATCCAAATGCAGCTAACTTTGATTGAAAAATATTTATGGGATGTGGTCAAACCAAATGTGACAACACCAACAAATCCAACAGATCTTGTGAAGTGGAATATCAAGGATCAAAAGGCCTTGGGAACTATTGGTCTCAGTTTGTCTAAAGCGTACCTGCACCACGTAGACTTCATAAAGTCTGCAAAGGAAATTTGGGAGACATTAAATAAATTGTTTGGATCTGAAGAAGAAAGTGCAAAGACAACACTGAAGCAAAAATTATATGGGTTAAAAATGGATGAAAGTATAAAAATGGCAAAACACATCAGCAAGTTCCGCTCTCTTCTCAATCAACTTGCAGGTATTAACGAGAAGGTAAAAGATGATGATGCCAAAGCAATTATTTTGAATAGTTTGCCTAAAAAAATGTCTCATATGGTTTTTACTTTGAGAAAGATTAAAATTGGTTTAGAAGGAGTAGTTTCTACTCTTCTTGATCAGAATGAACCTTCAGAACCAGAAGAAGAGGTCTTATATGTACACAATAAAGCTAGTACATCATCAAAGAAGGGTAAGTACAATTCAAAACACATTCCTACAAAGGGACAAATCAAATGTTACTATTGTAAATAAGTGGGGCATGTCATTTTAAATTGTAAAAAGCAGGCACAAGATCTATTGGATGATAAGATTGATCAAAAGGCTTATATTGTTGAAGAAGAAACTGACTGGGAAGATTCTGCAACTGATGAAGAACTTTCTTTCCCTAGCGATGAAGATTATCTCTTCTGAAAATAACCAAACTGGAGGTAGGAGGAAATGGAGGATGGAGGCTACTCAGCACCTCTCGTCAGTCACCAACAACGAGGTCGTATTTTGTGGTGGTGACATATTTATTTCTAGTTGTGTGTTTATTTTATCTAGTGTGCAGAATAAAGAGAAACAGTTTGTGTATGTTTGCTTGGTACATGCGAGTATTCCTATATGTTCTCTTGAAGTGTTGTGATGTGGCGTGGAAGGTGTCAGTCAGTGAAATAGTTGTATAGGAGGGCAGTTGGTGTCCAGAGGAGAGGAGCAGTATGCAAACCTAAAAATATGCGTAGGCATATGATTCTGGTTTGAACTACACTTCACCCCATGTTCACACTAAGGGGGTGTATGTTGGGAATATTATAGTGTAAACATTATGAGTTGTTGAGATACTATTACTTGGAATTATATGTGAAGTTGTTTTAAACAGCTTCACGTATTTAGCTTATTGTTTGCAACCACTCCTAAATTATAGGAGGTTGTTTTTACTATTTGTTTGGCTATTTATTAGCCATGTATTGTGTATGTTAATTGCAGAAGATCAATATATTATTTGATTATTTTGATCCTATCCTGTCAAGAATGAGTGAGATGGTGATGAAGATGCTTTGTTGGTTTCTACAATTTGAAGATTCACCCATTTGTGACATGGATTTCCAACTTGGTATATTGTTTACTCTTCCACCTGTTGTTTTAGCATCATTGATGGGAACATTTTTCTTTTCTTTTGGCTTCTCCACTTCTTGTGTATATTCCCAAGATACTTTCTTAATGAATTGAACATCCTGATTGATTATCAGTTCCTTTTTAACTGGATTATACAATCTATAAGCTTTATATTTATCACTATATCCAATAAAAATATACTTCTCTCCTTTGTTATCCCACTTTAATCTTTTATTATTGGGAATATGTATTCATCGACCAACTAATTCATCCCAGTATTCATCAACCAATCCTCTATCTTTGGGCATGATTCTTTCCATATCTTGAATGGTTCTATTTTCCTCTCAGCTACACCATTCTGCTGAGGTGTATACCTTACTATAAATTCTTTCTTTATCTAGTGCTCTTTACAAAATTTTAAAAACTCATTTGATATATGCTCCCCCCTCTATTTGTTCCCAATTTCTTTATATAATTGCTAGTATGCTTCTCAACCATCGCCTTGAACTGTTTTAATACTTCAAATGTCTCTAATTTATTATTAAATAAATAAACCCATGTCATTTTTCTGAAGTCATCTATAAAAGTAAGGAAATAATATTTCTTGGATGAGGAGGGAGTCTTCATTGGACCACACAAGTCTGAATGTATTAGCTCAAGTGGTCAGTTCTCTCTACAAAATTTTCTCGAGGGAAAAAAATTTCTATGTTTCTTCCCAATTTTTCCAAAGAGACAAGCATAAGAATATTACAAGTAAATTAAGCCTAATCTAACTAGAGGTGATGCACCAATAAGGAATGATGGATATTTACACTTGCATGGAGATGAAAATAAAAAAGTTTGAAAATAATGATGAACACACCAGATCAAAGCAATGCTATAATTACATTCACCAAGTAAACAGAACCACTAGGAACCTATAATACAATTAAACATTCAAAAATAACCTTGAATGTAATGAGAGATCAGAATAGAGACATAAAACACAAATGAGGGTAGATAATCAACCACATGTTTTTTATTGCTTAAAGAGTTTATAAAGTGCATTACAAGGGGTCCAAGAAGCACCAATTTTTCATTACAATTTCAATGTGAGGCTTGAGCTCCATAGATTTTCTCTTAGAAAAGAAAATAAGGGAGGGGCAACGACAAAACATCCAACCTTTAGAAATATGCCCTTCTATACAATTTATAGTAGAAGATTTTGAAATGGGAAGAGAGAGAAAGAGCTGTAAAAATTAATCCAAAAAACATTAAAATCCATTGTTTAATCCGCAATGAGTGCTTAAGGATCTCCAAAATATTTGCTTCATTAATGGTGTTTCCTTGTGCAATAAGATATCTACTTTGGTAGTTCCTGGGTATAGCTCTTGTAGCTTCAACATGACCTATTCCTTCACCAACCTAGATAATGGACTTCACCTACTGCTATATTTCTTGCCAATTTCATATTTCTAGAACCCCCAAAATCTGAAATCCAATGCTACCACACTATGGGTTCCAAACTTATCTTTCCAATGAATATAATTTTTTAAGAAATGAATGAGTACAATGGAAGATAGCACCATTCTTGCATAGGTTACATCTAGGGTTTTCACCTTCACCTACCCCTCTGATCTCTTGATTTGATCATCAGCATTGAATTATCCTTTGAAAAACATTTCCAAAAGTATAATTTTCCTAAAAAATGGTTAAAAATTGTTCAAGTTATGATGTTTTAAATTTCAGGCATGGTTTTTTTGGTCTCCTGAGCTCCATTGAGCTATCTTCCTAAGCACTAAGCTCTTCTCATTCAGTGTCAACTCAGTGCTTACACGCCACTAGCTCATCCGCTACAAACTCCTACATAACCCTTAGTCTTAGCATTCAAAGAATCTCATCATTCAATGTACATTTTTAGGTCGTTTAAAAGCATTTTGGAGGAAGTTTTATTTTTTTCAAGATTTGTATCCTTGAGCTTGGTGAGAAAAAACCCCAAATTAAACTCCCCCTATCCTCTGAAAAAGTTCCACTCCCAAAGTTCAAGACTTCAGAGTTCAGAATCTACCTTCAAAATTTTTCTGAATCACCCTCGGAAACTTTACCTCATCAAGTCCCTGAAAACATGACCCTCAAATTACCTAAGACCTCTCCCTCGTTGACTCGCCATGTCATTGACCTCTAAAGCTTGTACTCATTTTAGAGTTTAGAATCCTCTTAATTTGGAGTTACCTCACCACTCCAAGCTCTAAATTCCCTGAATTGGCATTCCATGAAATCATGATATCATAACTCCTTCATACATTGTGTAGACACCTAAAATATGCTTACACCTAGCATTTCCTCCAAGTCAACTGATTGACGACACTTCGTTAATCAACCCTTCTTCGCTCCACTCTTGGACTCCCATTTATGACACCTTCTCGGTCATATTCCTCTTATAATCAGCTTATTTGGCTAATATCTCTCTTATTAGCTAAACATTCCTCCTTTCGACCATTCAGAACCTCCATAGTTCTATCTAGACCAATGGCTTCGTAGGCTATCTATCAGTCACAATTGGTTATCCATACCCCTCCTAACTCTCAATGAGTCTCTAATCACTTGCTAATCAAAGTTTAACTAGCCTAAACCCTAGTAAACTAGCCTAATCCAAGCTTAACTAAGCCTAAAGCATGTTTATCCTAATCTAATCCTAAAGTTCTCTTTAGAATTTAGTCCCACATGCATCCAAATTCACAAATCTTCCATTTGTAAAACTATAAATAGAAGGGTCACCCCTCCCTTTCAAACGTACAACTTTACATAACACAACTTCACTCACAAGTCTTTCTCTCTCACATTTGGAGATATTGGCATTAGACCTCATTTGCATTAGCTAAGCTAATAAGCATTTGATCTTGGTTATTCTCCATTGTTGAATCTCCTCCATCTTGCATCCATAACTTCATTGTAGGTTAGTAGGAGGGTATCTAACTTGGTCGTGTAGCCATTTTAGAGAGACCTCTTCACCTCCATCGAAGAAACAAAAAATCTAATTTGATTTCTCATAGGTTTAACTAGGTTCAATTTATGTTTTAAGTAATCATAGAGTAGTTAGAGATAAAATGATATTGTTTCAGTTTAATTCATTATTGTATAAGTTATCTTGTTTAGCACTCATCTCATGATGCATGGATGAGTTAGAAAATATTTGATGTTTTATAGCCTCATTCCATAGCTTGTGCAACTTTCCATTGCATACACATTGCATAGCTCATGAAGTGAGTCTAATTCACTCTTATCTCTGCAACAACCCCATCTTCACTCCGACTTTCTCGAACTCCCGATCTCTTCACCTGTGAACTCGATCACTTGAGCTTACCTTCATGCCCTTGAGCTTGGATTTTTTCTTGCATACCTAGACTCCCTTTTGGCATCTCAACCTCATGCTTGAGCTTCCTGTATGATCTTGCTAAATAAACCTTTGTTGTTGAGGATTTTTTGCGCCTACTCACCCCTGGCTCGAGGCCCTACTCACACGAATTGCAAAAATCTAGTGCTTCTCACGTACTGAGTTAAACCCATTGTCAATAATCCCCCACTCAAGTCACCCTGATGCCAACATGACTTAGCTCGCTAATTAGCTCACTAAGCTACTTAGTGAGTCACTCCTAAATTTTCACCCCAAACAATTTTCCAACTCGCCAAGTAGCTCGACGAGCTATTTTTTGGCTTAGTGGACCTTTGAGGCCTAGAATGAAATTTTGCCCCCCCCATGACCCGTTTTTGGATTCATTTTGGAATTTTCTCATGCCTGAGGCCTGATAGGGGATGCAAGTGGGGATTTATCAGATTCATCATATTTTTTCCCATTTTTTCTTGCTTAAGTGGATGTGGGCCCAGGTTGGTCAATTTTGCCTGGGGGTAAAAAATCTCAACAATTTGGTGACTCACGGGGACATCTACCTGCTAAATGTTCTGTACTAGTAGCCTTGACTTTTCCATTGAGCACACAGTCACTTTATATTTGTAAATTGTTTTGACCCCACCGAATTTGAAGCCCATAGGCCACCTGCACATCACTGAACTCGAACTTATTCCACTACTTGCACTCTCAATTTTCATAATAAAATATTTTAAATAAGTTTTGTGAGAGTGGAAAATTACCTTGATCCAAAATTTTCACTTGTTCCTCTCTACAGCCCTAATATGTGAGACTGAAAAGGATAATTCTTAACGTTTATTCTGCTAAGTATGAAGCTCACAAGAATGATGATTTCTTGATATGTCTTGCATGATGTATCATTTTGAATAAGAAAATTATCAAGTTTTTACATCATGGAACTCTATTAACACTTGAATTTTCTCTTTCTTCTGAATGTCTTCTTGTTGCGGTGATCCTGAATGAACTTTGGGGAGGCTGCTAAACTGCTCATTTTTTAATAGTACGGGGCTCTAGAAGTTCACTTGTGATTATCCTTAAAGGGCTCAAATAATGAGAACTCATGAATTTTTTTCCTTAACCTGATTTTAGTTTCTTTGAATTTGTTTTCTTTTGAAATATGCAACTGTCTACCACAAGTATGAACTTCTTCTTGTTACAACGTCATTTCAGGAGATGCAATGAATGAAAAATGATACAACCTAGAAGTAACAGAAACTGTGCCAAAGTAATTTAATGAAATTAAAACCTAACCTAATAAAGAAAATGTACATACACACTTAGAGGAATTTAAAAGCCTAAACTAATATATACGAGGGTGAGACTTTTCTTCTCAGTAGAAACGTTTAAGATATATTCCAATAACCAAAATCTGAATTTCTTATCAATTCAAAGTAGATAGTTGGAAGGAATTGCTACTCTTACAAGTTGTGACCATGTAGGGGCCACTCTAAATGGCATCGAACTTGGAATGCTTGTTTGGTTTTTCCCAATCTACATCCCATTTCAAAACTAGGTCCCCCTCCGAGAAGATCCTTTCTTTGGCTCTTTTGTCAAATGACCTCTTGACTAAGGCATGATCCTTTTCAATAGTTTGTATTATGTATTCTCTTATTTCTTCCAATTCCATCAACTTTGCATACCTAGCTTTCACAGGTTAAACTTTGACAATTCCAACTACATCATGAGCTCCAATGCAGGTAGTTCCAGTTATATAGGAAAACCTACTTCCTTCCCATAAACAAAGTTGTATGGAGATATTCCTATTGAGATCTTAGATGCTATCCTATCAGCCCACAATGCTGATTTGAGCTTCATATGCCATGTTCTTTAATTTTCATCGAGAGTCTTCCTGATGATCTTTAGCAAAATAGTGTTTGTGGACTCTACTTGTCTATTACCCTGTGGGTAATAGTTAGAAGAGTTTGTCAAATAGATCCCATTTCTAACAGCCCATTCTGTGATCTTGGAACCCTGGGATGCCAATGCATTGTCTGAAATGATAGGGGTCGGTAAACTAAACCTTTTCATTATCCCTTCATAGAAGTCCAACATACTAGACTTGTTTGTGTCCTTGAAAGCTACCGCTTTGGTCAACTTGGCAAAATAGTATGTTGCCATGAAAATCCACTTGTGACCTTGGCTTGAATTTTGATTTATGACCTTGATGAAGTCCAATCCCCATTACATGAATGATTGATTAACTTAAATTGGATGCAGTGGAAGTGTTGTTAGCCTTTCCTTACCCGTGAAGAAGGCACATTTTTTACAATTATTGATCCAAGTATAGCAGTCATTGAACACTATAGGTCAATAGTAACCCGCCTTCATTATTGTGATATTTTTTACCCATGGCGCAAAATGAAATCCAGCCTCTCCATCATGAAAATCTTGTAACACCTTCTCAATTTGACCTATTTCAATGCATCTCAATAGGACTCCATTGATGTCCTTCTTGAAGAAGACACCATCGACAAGCACATATGGAATGGCTTGTAGTCTGAAGTATCTCCTCTTTAGTTATCTCATATTTGGAGGGCATAGACATGTTTATAGGAAATGTATCATGTCTTGAGTCTAATAAGGGGTAGACACATTATCATTTTCTTGTTCTTGTTTATATGATAGCACAAAAAAAAGTATTTTTTATCACTTGATTTCACATGTTCACCTGATGCGAACTATTCAAAAAATCACTATCCACGGACCAACTTAGTGAGCTTAATTGCAATTTGATATTCCATGACATGAGTGATCTAGGCTTCCTATTTCTCATTCAAATCCTTGTTGAATAGGAAGTCTTTTACTCCCGCATGGGATACTAGTAGTTGAATCCTATTGTTCAAGACTAGGTGTTTGCATTTTTCAGGATCCCAATGACTGTGAGAACATGTTTCTCAATGAAGGAGTACCTAACTTCATAGTCCTCCAAGCCTTGGGTTAAGAAGGCAACCAAATGCTTGGATCCCTCTTTGTTTTGTTGTACTAAGATTGCAGAAATAATGTCTAAACCATCGAAGTCATAGAGCATGAAGTCCTTAGAGAATTCTAGATTGATGAGAGTTGGGTCTTGAGATATATCCTCTTTGATCGCCTCGAAACTTAATTTTCCCTTTGCAGTCCACTTGAATGTTGTGCTCTTCTTCAAAATAAGTTTTATTGGCTTGAAAAGAATAGTAAAATCTGGTACAAACCTATAGAAAAAAGTTGATCCTTCTTAAGAAGCTCTAGATAGCCTTCTTATGACTTGGCAAGGGTAATGCTCTAATTACTTCAACTCTTTTTGGGTCAATTTTCAATCCTTCTTTCAAGACAATATGGCCTAGAAGCTTGCCTTTGTGAGCTAGGAATATGTATTTTTTCAGGTTTAAAGATACACTGAATCTTCTACACCTTTGAAACACATGTCTTAGATGAAATAATTGATTTGATGCATTTTTATAGAACATAGTGATATCATCTAGGTATATGAGCATTATCTTATTGATCAACCCTTTGAATTCCATATCCATTGCCATTTGTAAAGTGGTTATGGTGTTTGATAATCCAAATGGAATTTCTTGTACGCATAGGTACCCCATTTAGTGGTGAAGTCCATCTTAAACTGATCATACTCTTTTACCATTATTTGATTATACCCTCAGTAGCCATCTAGTAGAAAGAACATTTCCAAACTGGCTACTTCCTAAAATATTTTCTCCATTGATGGGAGTGGATAGTGGTCTTTAAGAGATTCCTTGTTCAAGTCTTGAAAATCCATGCACAACCTGATTTTTCCATTTATTTTCCTGACTGGCACAAGGTTCATAACCCAACTTGAGTGTTTTATTGTAAATATAATATTTACCTCTATCAACTTGTTCAACTCTTTCTTCATAAGAGGATCAATGTGGGGGTTGACTGGTCTTATCTTTTACCTAATAGGCTTAACATCTGGATCCAGTTTAATTTTATGTTGTGATAGCTTAGGATTAAATCCTTTCATGTCCTTGTATCTCTAAGCCAAGACATATGGAAAATCTTGGAAAAGTTGTATGAACTGATATTCCTCTTGCTCAGTAACTACTTTGCTTATTTGGAGTGTCTTACCCTCTCCAACAGAAATTGGTTTTGAATCCTCTCTTTTGACCCAATTATTGGATTTCTCCTTTCAGAATTGATAATTCTGGTTAAAAATTGATTCCAGTGTTACCAGGACCTTAGATAATTTATTAGTTCAAAGCTGCACTACTTGATCCCCATATTATTGCTCTAACATTTCTTGATTCCTAGTTGATAAATTGACCTCTTCCTACAAGAAATTGATAATCTATTGGTTTCTCTCGAATACCTTTCAACTAGTATTGTTATTTGAAACTACTTACCTAAAAAATATATTCATATGGGGTTGTGTCTTATCCCTCTTGATACTATCCACCACATCGAATGTTTCCCCAACTATTGTAAGACTATCTGTAGCTCCAATTTTCTTTCTAGGTATGGACTCGATGTTGAATGCTTCAAAGTCCTATAAGATTGTTGTTAGGATGTACCTTGTAAGATTGTTGTTGTTGTGGCCTAGATTTGTTGGATGAACCTTTCTTGTAAGTATTGTACCAACAATCTTGTAGGTTATGTCCTCTTTTGTAGATTGGACATTGCTTCTTCTGTTGTCTGTCCCCTTGATACTGATTTTGATTTTGGGACTTCTGATAGGAATTAGGTTTTCCTTTACCTTTTCCTTTCCATTTTTTATGTGAACATAGTGTCTGCTCCTGTTCATCATCCTTATTGTGCATTGCTTCCTCTTATTGCAGTAGGTTTACCAGTTTGTCAAAACCAACTGTCATATCTGACACGTTTAGTGTTGTGAAAAAAATGTGGTAAGAAGAGGGGAGTGCTCTCAAAACAATAGGAATGAGAGCATCATCTGTGACTGGTTCTCCCATGGTTAAAAGTGAAGCCCTCAATTCTGTAACTCTTCTTAAGAAAGCTTCAATTTTCTCATTCTACTTGAACTTCAATGTATGTAGCTGACTCTACAAATTAAGTATAACATTCTTGTTTTTGGCCTCATATATTGTGTTTAATTTATCCCACACTTCTTTTGCTTTTTTGGCATCTCGAATGTGGGGTTACACATCATCGAACACTCCAAACAAGATGATGAGTTTGGATTTCTGATCTACTTTATCAAACTGCCATTGTTGTGTTGTATCAGTGGCTAATATGGTCCGAGTACCATTCACAGTAGGCCAGATTTCTTCAAACTCAAGTTTTTTCTTAAGTTTAGTCTTCCATGTAGCATAGTTGTTTCCTCTGAGCAATTGTGAATCTGGAAGAAAAAATTTGGGGGCATTAGTGCCCATTTTACAGAGATCACTAACAGGGTTTGGCTCTTATCACTCCGAGTATTAGGTCTCCCAATCTATATACCATTAGTTCGATATACCAAACCTTTCTATATACGTACCCTTCTGATATACCCCTCGGTACGTGGAAGAAGCTCGCCCTTTCTATATACCTGGCGATACGTGAAAGAGGCGTTAATGTACGTGAAATAATTCAATACGTGGTACCAAGACAGTATTGATGGGGTTTGTGTGATTATTGACACCGGATCAAAGAAATATCCTCATACGCATGCGTGACTTTGCTATATACTTGGATAATTTCTCAGTCTAGATTTATGTTGTGCAATCATTCACAAACAGATGGGATGGTTCATAGTGTGTGCACTGTGACCTTATTACTCCCCATCAATTTATAGGGACGATGCCTAGATGAAGTTATTACAGCTATATTAGGCATTAAGTACAGTAGTAGTCATGATGGCTTTACCCGTAAGCGCTTCCTAGAGGCACCGTATATACCGAATGTTGCGAATGAGATCTAGGATCTCGTGAGTGTTACAAAACCAAATTTTTAATTGTTTTTTATTACAATTTTGCTAGTTTATGAGCAATTACAAAGTTTACAGTTGACTATGGCAACCTGCAAATTAGTATAATATTCTAAAGTATACAAATTGCATTCAAAATTTTTGAAAAATTGAATGGCAGGCAAAAAAAAATTGTTTTATGGGCCCTGGTAGCCTCCGGAGCCCAATACGATCCAAAATGTAAATAATTGCAAAAAAATAGCTGAAAATGCAATTTTTAGGTATCCCCCTTTTGGAGAAAGTTTCCCAGAATGAAAAAAAAGGCTGAATGGGAGAAAAAAAAATTTACCCTAAATTAGGGATTTCTCCGCTAAATTTAGTTAGTTATAACTAAATTCAATTTTTTTACTAAATTTGGTGGTTCCACCAAATATTCCGCCAAATTCGAAAAGCAAGTTGTGGGTGGGATTTGAACCATGCACCTCCCACTTCTAAGGCTCTCCCTCTATCCAACTTGGCCACTTAAGGGCGCTTGATATGGAAATGAACAAACTTGTATTTAATGAAAGGTAAAATTAGGGCGCTTGATATGGACTTACCTTTTGAAAATGCGAGCTGAATGAAGCTACACGTGGCTGCAAATGAGAAGAATGTGATTTAGGGTTTCTTTTGCTTGAAAAATGGATCTAAGACATTTTTTTTATCTCCACACCTTTGTATTGTTTTATATTCCCTTTGGCCGTCGCTTTTTCCTTATTCTCACCGTATTTTATTGGTTTTCCATTCAAATGCTTTGTTCTATTCTCTCCTTTTGCTATATTTGTAACAGGTCACAGATTTTTGAATGCTTTTACCAATATTTTTCAATGGTTGTTATTTTTCTTTGCATGCGCTGTGTTTTTTTATATATTTTTCTAACTTTGCTAAATATTTTCTCCCCTTTGTTTGCCCGTAGGTTGCAGGTACGTGGAGCAAATGCTTTGGATTGTTGTACAGGTCGCTAGGACATGGAGAGAATGTAGCCACGGTTATGAGGCTGCAATATTCCCAGCTCACCCAAATGCTATGCCTTTGCCTTTGCTTGATGTAAACAATGTCAATCCACCAATGTAAACAAAGTTTGATCACTATTTTTTTTATTGAAATAGTACACAATCCACCAATAGTAGATAACTCGTCCTTCAATCTAATGTAAAAGACCTGTCAATATAAGCTTAATCTACAGATTTTCCTCCAAATGAAATCCTTTAGACTTGGCAGTACCATAGGTGTTAGTTACAACTAACACTGTCACCGAATTTAGTGACAAAACCCCTAATGGGGAAAAATTGATTTTTTTAAAATATATTTGAAATAAAAATTTTGTATATGTATAAGCTCCAGAAACAAATTTTCCTAGTGCAGATAGCACCAAGGAAAAAAAAATGATTTCTGTTCACCTGGAGAATGCATAGGAGGTTGTGAGACTGCATGGAGGTCTGGGAAGCTGCAGGAGGTAGCACTGGATCTCTGATGTTGCAAATTTCTTCTCCATGAATCCTTCTTCCTCTGCAACCTTCTCCAACCTTTCCAGGAGCTTGATTCACTCTGGTACCAAATGTAGATTGAGAAATAAGGGTGGAATCCTGATTATATTTTATTAAACTCAATCAACCAACATTATAATGAATGGGTTGCAATATTTATAGATATTGCACAGCCAAATACAAACAAGAAACTAAGTTGCACAGGTGCAACTATATTCCAAATTACATTAGCTTCCAATAACATCCGGGAAGCACAAATGAATAAAAACAAATATACTTGTTAAAAAAATACAAAAGCTCCCGTAATATTCATGTGCAAACAAAAGGATGGTTATAATAACCATAAAACAATAACTAATAAATTTAATAATTATGGAATGCATAATTAATTAGGATAATAAAATTTTATCCTAACAATCACCTCCTCCTTAGAGTGTGTTCTTCTAATGAATCCATAACTTATCCTTGATATCTTCATTTCCTTCACGTGTCTTGCACACCACCCATTTCATGGAATTTTTATCCTTCCATTGGGAAAGTTTCAATTTCCATATCAATCATCATCTTATTAATCTGAAATAGTAGGCGTTGTAAGTATGATCCCCATACCTCCTGAAATATGTTATATTGTGCTTCATCCATGCAAGAAAATGTTGATGCTGAATATTCAAGGATATATCTCCAAAGTTTACCCTTCCATCAGTATTCTACCATGTGAGTCCAAGTTGTTTCATATTGGTTTATCTTCTTTGTGTGCTCAGAGCTCCAGGGATGCTCCTAACCCAAATTCCTACTTTTTACCAAATAATAAGCAACTAACCATGCATGTAGGTGTATTGAAATATCATAGAAGAATGTTTCATATAGTGCATCATAAAGATTAGTATCAAACCAATTCCTTAGAGAACAATCCTTGCAACTTAGATGATGCTTTTTGAAGTCATATTCAATAGTGTGTAGCCAAGTTTCAATTTTACCTTGTGTTATATGATGTATCTTCTTCCCACTTCATCCTTGCATTTTAATGATGGTCCTGGAAATGCAAACTAAAATTTTGGAATCTAGTTTTCTTCTTACCTTATGTGTGTGTCATTAATAGGTCAATGACACACAAGTCTTCCCTACTTTCACACCGGCATATCACGTTTAGATAAACTAAGGCATGCTCACCTGAAGTGCGAGGAGTTTCTAGGTTCCATAATAGTTCTAGAAATAATGAAATGAATTCAAATGAATTATTAACTTAACAGTTAGATTTTTATTACTATTATGTAATTATCATAACACAACCATACATAAACCAACCATAATGTTCATGTATAATTGTTGCACAGTTACAAGTTTTGGCCATCTAGTAGCCCAAAATCCAAGTACAATTCATTCACACATTAATCTTATAGCTCACATAACTACATACATACTCTTCTACATATACACAGACACCCACACATCTCTCTAAACTAGACCCCTTCATGGGTATTTATACTAGTGGGAACTTTTTGTTCACTAATATTACAAGATCTAATAATATCCCTTGAGTTTAAAACTCCAATTAACTAATACATTTAGTCGGTCACCAAAATTATCCTTTCACCACCCTCAATCTGAATTTCATGTTGAGCCTCAGCACAAGATGTTTCTTATTCTTTACATTATTCAATCCCTATGTCAGCTCCATACACATGTTGAGAACTGTATTTCAAGTCCACTTCCAGAATCATGTTTATCCTTATCCTTTTCCACTCTAAATTTCCTTTCATTGACCTTATCTTGTATTGTATCATCCTATTTGTGGATTTTCCTAAACACCTCTAATGTTATTATTAAATGTATACTTCCTTTCCCTTTTCCTTGAGTGGATACTTCTTGCATGGATACTTCTTTCGTGCTCCTCTACTTATACCCTTTGCACACCCTTGTGTAATTCCCATGCACACCACAAATAATAATGAATCGTAAGTAACGAATACTAATTCCTTTAGGAATTAAATAATATGAATAAACATGGGCCCAACATAGGAACAATAAGTAAAGGATAAATGTGGCAAGAACTTCCATGCCTAGCATAAGTTTAGGAGCAACTGGTATGACTGTGGAAAGTTAGTTGAACAAAGGGGAAGTAATGGGTGGGATTATAGAAAATTGAATGTTATCTAGAGTTATACCAAGGTTAGTGACCTTGATGCTTCATAAAAAACACAATATATGTAGATGAGATAATATTAATAGTGTTGGGCCAAACGCAATGTCAGAAGAAATCAACACACTAACACATATGGTCACTGACACTGGGGTTAGTGAAATATATTTTTTTTCCTTTTGGGAAGGAAAGAAGATAAGAATGGACATTCCCACACATACTATTCCTCTAATTGAACCTTATCTAATAAATAAACCCAAGTGTGTAGGATATGAAAAAGAAAAAGGATAAAATATTATAGACTCTAGTACAGGAACAACTCTACACTAAAAGACAAACCCATAAGTAATAAGCATTGAAGATGATAGAGAAGGAAAGTTTTTTGAGGATGACGATAAAAAACAATGTGTTAGTAATAATAGTACGAGGATGGGGAGAAGAAGAAATAATATTAAGAATAAGAGTGTGAAAATGAGGAGGAAACAAACAATGATGAAGAAGTGATAGGCATTGAGGATGAATATGAATATACAAAGCAATTTTAGACCAACGGAAAAGGTGTAGAAGAAGAAGAATAATATGAGGAGTAAGAGATGATTTTTTATGAGAAGAAACCTCTAAATAATTTTTTATCTATTGGATGTGAAAATCTCTAAGTTGATAACACTATTGGAGACCTTTTTTCTTGCTACAGAGTGTACTTTTCTTCTTGTTGGATGCCATGTAAAAAAGGTTTCTAGCAAGATATAAATAAATCTCACTCAACAATTTACATATATGGTCTAAGTGGGATGATTATGATTCAGTTTTAGAGCTTACTGAAAATTGCATCTCATTTGCATTCGACCTAAATCTCATGGTGGATTGGGATATACTATGATGCACACTCAATACTCAAGGTATTACCCCTATAAGTTGCTACTAAATGGATCATGCAGTGATTTTGATGGTGCATGATTTTATTGTGTAAAATTTTATCATGGTCACATACTCATGACTTTCTCAACTAGAAAGGAACATTTTAAAAATTTGATTGGATTGGGAAGATTCTGACTTGCTTCATTCTTTCAAATAAGTTTTTTCTTTCTTGTCCAGATTTTTATAGTTTGAATGCTTGGATAAACGTTATGTCATTTCTCTTAGTTTGGAAGGAATCCTCCTTACATAATGGGTTTTACCTTTGTAATTCAAAGCTTTATCAGTTTTGAGGCTAGTTGGCCATTTGTTATCAAGAATGTTAACATGGATTTAATTACTTGTTTGCCATGATTAGGTTCCTAGACTTGTTCATAGTCTTTCATACATGTTATATGGGGGTACACCCAAGGTATTCATATTTGACAAATGGGATTTCAATGATTGTACAACATGGTCTCCTTGGTATGTTATTAAAGTTAGATGGGACTTCTATGTAATCCACGACCATTTGAAATTACCCTATACCTCACTTGGAGTCACTTAATACCTCCTAATCCTTCTATGGTAAAATTACATATGTGATACTTAGTCTTGTATGGTTGAGTGACTTTTATGATTTTAAATGGTCCTCCTATGTTGGAGTGAAATTTTTGCATACTCAGTACTTCTATGCAGATTGAGTATACCTTTATGATACCCTAATTCTCCACAACTCTGGTGGAGTGGATGTTATGATATGGAAGTATTAATTTAGTGGTTTGAAAATTATTCTTGTTCTCTTAAGAGCACTAATATGATGAGGATCCAGATTTCAATGATTATGCCCATATGATATTAAGTTGGATAATACTACATGGTTAGCTGCCAGTTGGAGATAGATTCACTCTTTCATGCCTGTGGATTATTGTGATGATAGTCCCTTTCATTCCAGGTTAATGCAAAAAACACCAACCTACATACTCATGGGGTACTTGGATGTTATTCCTATATTCTTGTAATTGAACTATACATAGAGATATTCTATTACCTTTGGTCTTAGAGACCTTACTGCTATGTGTTTCTTTTCATCGTCTGACCATTTTCAACATGTATTGTGCATGTCAAATGTTATATAAATATCTATTTAGAGCTCTTATGATTCATGGGGACCATTGGTATTTGGATTTATATTTTATCTAATATCCCTTTCCAAGGTATGTGCTGTGTCTTCTTAGTGAGGAAATATAGTGTTTTTATGGTAGTCTATTTGTGTCATCATAGACTCGTGGTTTCTTAAGATTGATCTTCCACCTTCGCATGTTAGATGTTATCAAGATGTATACTCCAAGTCACTTTTTGGATGAGTTTCACATTATGCCAATGTATTGTTTCATATGTGATAAAAAGGGATATGTTGAGTATTTTATTCTATGGTTGAGGTTAATGGTCTTGTTTTGAGTATGTTGATGTGAATCAAGTGTTTATATAATGTGAATTTTACAGTGTGTTATGGTACTTGAGTCTTGGATGACCTTGTTCATGTATTACATTGGACTGTGAAACCCTGTGAAAAAATGAATCTTGTATTTAAGCTAACAAAAATAATTAAATGTAAGCTTTGATTTAACAATGAAAATGTTAAGGAAGAATGAATCAAGGAACTGATGCTGTTAGCCATGAAAATTATAAAAATTGTTAGTTACATTCAAGGAAATACTGGACATGAGTAGAAAACTAAGGATTAATTAACCATACTAAAGAGGACTATGAATATTCATAGATATATTGCAATCCATTTGAAAAAAAAATTTATATTTTATTGTTCCTTTTCTTAGTAATGATAATTGTTGTTGACTTCCTTGGTGTATCATTGTATCCTAATTATAACCTTTGATCAGTGGCTATCACATCAAGTGATAGATGATGCTCTCCTCATAAGGTTGAGGTTTCTAGATATTAATTGATCCTCTCGATATTACACCATAATTCATCATGTAAATGATGGAATATTTGAACCTAAAGAATATAGATTTATATTATTATTATTTCGTTACGTTATATGCACATTTTACTGAGAATCTGGATTCCTATAGTATTGCTTATTATCTGGTTTTATAATCTAGTGTGATTTTAGATTCCAATATATTGCCATTATTGGAATTCAATCTAGTGTAATATCAGATTCCAATATTTACACTATGTCCATACAAGTATGTTCCTAATTATATATTGATTTTATGAGAATGGGAATATGCCCATTCTCAACACACTTATATTACAAATATGTTCCTAATTATATTTTATGTCCATCTGTCTTTATCTCATTTCTTTTTCTATGATTCCTATATGAGGCATTTTGATGCCCATTTGAAAATTAAAACAATGTGATATGGGTACATGTTGTATGAAATAAAAAATGACACTATTGAGTCTATGAGAATGGACATATGCCCATTCTCATCGCAATCATGGTACAAGTATGTTCTTGATTCTTGTTATGTGTATTAACTTTATATTTATTTTTCTTCTATAATTCATATATGTGGGATTTTGACCTCTTATGAAAATTTATATCTTGAAAGACATAGTAGGTTAAGTCAGGGATGCATTTTTAGACACTCTTATTGATATCATTAAATAATATATCTTGGCACTCTAAATACTATAGTATTGCATTCAATAATTATGGGATTCTATGCATATAATTTAGTATCTAGACTTCAGAAAGGTTTGTCATTTTATAAAGTTATTAGACATAATTAAAAAAATAAGTTATCTAGACTTATGAACATAGCCTTAGGAAAAGATACCATATAACTTTTGTGGTTGTAATGAATGCATAAATCAAGACTAATTCCTTGACAAATCCAAAGCATGAATATTCTGAAATGAGTTCCTTGTAAATCACATCCAATGTCCCTTTAAATCACAAGATCCAACTCCTTGTAAAGTTACTTAGAGCATGATAAAAAAAAAATTTCAAATTAAATTAATTGCATGGTGGAAATCATATTATTAATAATACATTAATAAGATTCAATAGCTCCATAAGTAATACATTGTTTTATAGAATTATACTATGCAAAAATCTTCTCAAAGTAATATAATACGTCAATATTTCATTTAATTATCAAATAATAGTACAACTGAAAAGTTTTATAGGACAGAAGTTTGGGATATATTTTTTTAAATAACCCACTGTTATCTATTTTCCCCCCTGGTAAAATAGACAACTTGGGAGGATGGGTTGAGAACTGGACAGTGATTCACGAATCAATATGGAATGATATAGTTGGGTTTTCAATTTTGGGAAGCATTTCAAATGTATCAGGGAAGTTTCAGAGGTTTTGGGGCCATCCATCAAAGTAGGCTTTCGGGCCTTAAGGAGTTTACAAAGTGAAAGAGGACCTAAGCTTCAAAAAAATATTATGATAGCCATGTTAGGAATTATAAGTCCAAAAAATTTCCTATGAGGTAATTTTCCATGACCTACATGGTGGAAAAGACGAGACATCTTGAAGCATCATGCACTTCCCAAGGCATTTCATTCTTCAGGCGCACAAACAACAATCTAGAGAAATAAGGTGCCATTTCAAGTTGCTAAATTCAAAATTTAATCTTTATAGCACCACCATTTGAAGCACCTTACCACTTCATTTCATCAAGTTGATGTGTTCTTGGTGAGATTCAACCTTTGGAGGCACATGCAAATCACATATGGCAACTCCATCTAGTCAACAACCCATTCTCTGAGTTGTAGACTTTCCTTCCATCCATTTCCACCATTTATTCTTTCCACATCTTTCATTTTCTACCATTCATGAAGTTGTACAGTCATGGATTCATTCCCATCTTAGAATTCACTCTTACAGCAGCAACAGTGCAGTCCACCTCCAATGCATTTTTCAACTCCTCCAGATCAACATTATGAAATTTTTTACAACCATTATGCCTACCCATATGACCAATGCCAAAATTAGTTTGGATATGGAGCCTATAAGGAACAAGGGTATGCATATAATGACAAGCATCAAATGGAGAACACTGATTTGCTAGAGAAGATTCAAAGTATGGAGGCTGGCATGGTTCAGTCAAGCACTAAAACACAAATGAGGGAATTCAAAATCATTTGCAGGGCATCTTGTCCATGGGAAGGCCATTTTCCAAGAAACTATAACCCGCAAGAGAATCTTGACTTCATGGTTGAAATGCTACCTCAAATTGCACAGTGGACTGAGGAGATAGACGCCTACTAACTTGGTGTCAGGAAACCTTATCAATGGGTAAATCCTACACCATCATGTAATAATTTTCTCTCCATTCCCCAAGCAACACCATCTTAACTTGATATTCAATTTCCAATCTTCCCATATGCCGCTTCTATTGTGGAATCCTTTTCTCCATCTTCTAGTCTCTCATCCCATCTTAATTTCTTTACACTTCTCCCTTCTAAACCTAATTCCCCTCCACAAGAATAGAAGGAAATACCTTCCCTTCCACCACCTCAAGCAACGAAAGCACCAGTTGTGATACAAACCACTCCTCCTCATGCATTCCCAAGCCCATGTGGGGAAGTGACCCAAAAGACCATTCAAGGATAGCAAACAAGAAAAGAGGAACCCAACAGAGAAAAAATGATAGGAAATATGAAGAGTTTGGCTTTCAAGTTCCGAATAAAGAAGACCCCATTGATGGTCAAGCCTTCGAAGGAGATTAGGGTTGAAGTAATAGTGGTGGATTCTTTTGTTACAGCTACAACACAAGCAAGGTAAGAAGCAACTACTCTAAATCCAAAAGAGGAGGATTGCATTCTGGTTATGGAGGAGAACCATATAGTTTTAGAGGCCTCAAAATAAAAGAAGGCTGCATATGAATATTGATTTCTTTCTCACACTTCATCCCCTTCGAGCTATAATTTTGAAGAAGAGTTTGAGATTTCAAATTTCATGTTAGAAGATGAGGGGAACCATGGTGAGAAATTTATTGATTAGGAGGACACCATGGAGGAGGTCGAGCACATGTAACAGGAAAAAAAAGAGGTAGATTATCTGTTTGATTTAGAAAAATACCTTGACGGAGAGGATCATACGGATATTACCACCTTCGATGCCACATCATTCATTCTCCAACATCAAGGGCTCACTTCCATGGGGGAGATCATTCAATTACAACAACCTGCACTTCATAAAAAACCTCTAAAACCAAGTTTGGAGGATCCAGATCTTCCATGTTCTTCACAGAAGGATGAAGGGAACAAAGATGACACATATTACACATCATTCATCAAGGTAGAGGATCAACTATGTACAGAAGCAATGCAAAGAAAAAATCAGCATGTAGGAAGCCTCTTTTTTCAGGAAGGTCCGCAAGAAGAATCCATTTTTGGAGTTGAATTTAAAAGCAATGGACACATCCATGGCATCAAACCATGACTAATCAGGTAATTGTATTCATTGAAGCTAAAGGAGAAGCCAAAATCAATCATGTCCATTTTAGGGCATGAGGATTATATGCAAATTACTAAGGGTCACCATCAACTCCTCCAGGAGTCCAAGGTCAATCATCTTAAGGAGGTATTTTTGATTGATGTTGATACTTTGGTTATTTGGGTAGATGACCAACCTCTTGTCAGTTTTTCACTCATTATAACAGCCATGATCAGTGCCATCATATACATGGATTCCTATTTTGAGAAAGGGAAGTTACTTATCCTTTCTAGTTGCAGGATTTGTTTGAGTTTCCTTTTCCTTTGGTTAGTGTTGAGTAGGTAGGTTTTCTTTTAGTAGAAGAAGTGCTTGTGCAAACTCTACATGTTCCACTTGGGGTACATATGATTTTCATTTTTGTACATAGCTTGTATTGTGGCATGTTTTAGTTCATGCACTATCCATTATTTGGAGGAGGCATGTTTTCATGGGAGAATTCAGGTTTCAACAATAGTCCTAGCCTCTCTGAATCAAATTTTGTTCCCATGACTTTTGCAGTGTTATAATTTTCAAGGAATCATCAATTGGTTTTATTTCATACTTGGCAAGAAATCAGATCAAGGACAGTTTCAAGGGGGCTTCAAAACTTTGTCCTATAGATCAATTTTCCAATGGTAGGAATTTCTAGGTTCAAACATAAATGTTTTAATGGATCAGGAGAAGATTTCAAATTTTAGGATCAGTTTTCATGTGTACCAATACTGAATCCATACCCAATGGATGATTCAAGGCCACTGGTCACACATCTAACAGGCAGATGTCCTTGAGAGGTCCCCAATTGTTATCTATTTTTCCCCCTGGTAAAATAAACAACTTGGGAGGATGGGTTGAGAACTGGATAGTGATTCATGAATCAATATGGAATGATATAATTGGGTTTTCAATTTTGGGAAGAATTTCAAATGATTCAAGGAATTTTTAGAGGTCTTGGGACCATCCATCAGAAGTAGGCTTTCGGGCCTTAAGGAGTTTACAACATGAAAGAGGACCTGAGCTTCAATGGAAGATTCTGACAGCCGTGTTAGGAATTATAAGTCCAACAAGGTTCTTATGGAGGTCATTTTCTATTCCCTACATGGTGGAAAAGATGAGACATCTTGAAGTATCATAGACTTCTAAAGGTAGTTCATTCTTCTAGTGCACAAATGACAATCCCGAGAAAGAACGAGTGATTTGACATGTACGAATGGTTTTTGATGCCCATCGCACCCATCAAACTTGTGCGACACCCAGGTTGGACAATACGACTAGGTTGGATGGGTCATAGGGGTTGGATGCTTGGGGATTGGTCAGTTGGGGGTTGGATGTCTAGGGGTTAGTCGGGTCACATTTTTTGATGTGTACGAATGGTTTTTGACGCCCGTCACACCAATCACACTTTCATGGCACCTAGGTTGGATGGTATGGCCAGGTTGGACAGGTCATGGGGGTTGGTTAGCTGGGGGTTGGATGCCTAGGGTTTTTTCGGCTAGGGTTTGGACATCTAAGGGTTGATTGGGTCCTTTTTTTGACATATACGAACAATTTTTTATGCCCGTCACACCCCTCTCATTTTCACAACACCTAGGTTGGATGGTACGACCAAGGTGGATGCATCACATGGTTGGGTAGCTCACGGGTCACAACAACTCAATAATTGGATTTTAATGCAGTATCGACCCCATGTCTTCATCTGATAGAACTACCCTTGGGAAGTGCATTTGTATGGGTTCCCATACCTCTTTAATGAGGGTTGGTGAGATATTGCTTATATATTGTAAAATCTACCTCATTTTTAAGAGAGACATTCTGGGAGCTAGGGAAACTCTTGCAAAATTTTCCCTCAACTCCACATCAATTGTAAGCCTTTTCCTACGCCTGACAAGAATATTTATGCCTCTGAGCCTCCATGTAATGGTCTGTGCACCTTATAGAGCAATAAAATTATGTATTTTGTGGTGTTTTTCAATCCTTTCTCATGTTTTTTTATTTCTTTATGCCTCTCCATTTTGTGTTTGTTTTCAATGCATTTATTTCACACCTGCAGGTGAAAGATGTTGTGTTTCATAGAGTACATATGGAAAATGGAGTTTGGGTCTATGTCACTACAATGTTTAATTTTTCTAATTTTTCTCTTCTTCCTCCCTCAGTAGAGTATCTTGCCCCTTTTTTTTGGTGCTATCACCTCGTTAGTGTAGGATTTCCATTTCATGCACTTTATCTTTCCTTGTCTCCTTGGCATTGTTAGGATAGTTGTAGTTAGGTGTATTTTCTACATTAGGAGTAGTTTAGCATTAGGATTAGGTAGAGGAATCCGACCTTCTCTAGAGGACCATCTCAAGTTTGTAATTCCCACAACTTGAGAGATGGTCCCATGTTATGCAAATTACACTGGATACCCCATTCAAAATTAGGCCTCTCACGAGGTTCTGTAATTTTACATTAACACCCACATTCCGGGCCAAGATGATTTCACATAAAAATTTATGAAATTCAATATTTTTTCCAAGTCAACAATCCTTATCCTGTTCAAGTAGTTCAAGATATGATTTAATGGCCACATGTCCTTTATCGGGTATCTTTATGGATCCACTTTGCCAATTTTTGTTTGATGTCCATGCCTAGATGATGTTATTCACATTGATATCTGCTTTAGGTTTGTTTGAGATGGTCCATGTTTTATTTGGCTTTAAAAAATCCTGATACAATGTTGTACCTTCTCCTCTCCCTGCAGGTTTCTAATATTGAACTCTCAAATTTTTAATTACATCATTGCCTTCATGTTGGTGGAAAATATCCCCAAATGCTCTCCCCATCCATATCTCTCATTATTATTTCCTGGCCATATAAGTAACATTTTTCCCTTGAACACATCCTTCAATGGATTGAATTCTTGGTTAGATCTTCCACAAACAGGCCCAACATAAATATCATTATTACTTGGGATATGTTGACTAATGTAGTCTTCTTTGTGAATGTGTTTGGTTCCTGCTATTTGGTCATATATGTCTTTCTCCTTTTTTTTCTCTGGCCAAAAACAAACATTTAACCTCTTGCTACAATTTATAAATGGTCTATCCAAAGCACACAATTTTCTTTCCCAATACATGATCTTTGAAAATGAATGGTTAATACCTTCTCCTGTTGTAATTTTCCCCCAATGCTCAATATATGCTTTTATTCTCTCTTTTATATCTTCCATTTCTTTGAGTTCCTTTAAAGGTGCCGAAAGAGGTTTCCCTTCTAGAAAGCTTGGTTCCTTTGTACTCCATATATGGATAGAACAAGACTGTTAATGATCCTTTTAAGTTGTTTTGTACTCCATCACAGGTATGCCATCCACAACATGGAATCTGAACATCTTCAATTTTTTTATACCCATTATCTTATTGTTTCCATCCAGTAAGATTGGATCCACAAAGTCCTTGAAGTTTTACACTTTCTCAATAAGATAAGGAGTGAATGTAATTGAACCTTCTTGGAATGTTCTGTAAGATTCCATGATATGTGGCAAAGAAAATGTATCTAGTTTATGTAACAATGCAAGTAATCTTCCAAAAGTCACATCTATATCCTCATGGATGTGTCCCACTATAAGGAAGCTTACATACACAATTTTGAATACCATTTTTGTTGTCAACATTGATAAAAATGCAAATAATGTACGATTCTTGTTATCAATTAAAGCATTATCCAATTTCAAGTAGAGGATCGGTGGTTTTTGTACGAATGAAAATCAACATGTGACCTTCAATCATACTCGACCTCCCAAGGTCGTGCTGAGAAGGTAAATGTGGAATGTGAGGATGGATTAATGCAGTGAATATGAAAAGAACAAGCTATCAAGGATAAACAATGTTCTCAATGTGTAATATCAGGATCTACTTTTCAAGGGCATCGAAGGCCCTTCTAACATGAACTGGTGTAATGGATGGGTAAAAAAGAATAGCCGTGCATGAATATGCTAATTGATATCAATATTTGTAGAAATCCTTTTTATGGGTTGTGGGATGCGTGGAAAACTAACGAGCACCTCGTAATGATTTCCAGACAAGGTCATGGAATAAATGAGAGAGAGGCATGGTTCCACTGGATCTTTGGATGGTTAGCTGGTTCAGTCTAAAATACGAGGGCTTGAAAAGATTCTTTTTTAGAACATTCAACTATCTGATGATGTCAGGTGGAAGTGGGGATGTTTGGAAAACTACCGTACATAATCTGATGTCTCTGTCTAATTGGTCTTCAATCTCATTTGGTTGGGGGACCGCTGGATCAAAACCATAAATTCTCTCTGGTCATGGTCCTTGTATGGTCATGCATGAAATATAGACTCTATTTCCAAGGGCAGTCCAATACTTATAAGCCTTATCAGGTTTGATGTTTAACACATTTAATTATTTGATCATATCAGTGTACCATGATGGCATCCTGATAAAAAGCATATGAAGTCCCGTATCTATGTATGTGAGTAACTCGGGACCGTTCGGTTGTGGTAGCCATGGATCACTTTCGTATGTGTGTTCTTCTTGAGGACCGTTGATGGTCATGTATTACAAAGATATAATTTAATTAACCAAACAACAACTAATATAATTGAATTAAAATTGTTCTATGTTTTTGGTATTTTCAAGATATAAATGAAATAAAACAATACAAAGTAAATACTCTAATAAAATAAATGTTTTTGTGCTTTTTTGGAATTTAGAAGAAATAGAGAAATTGAAAGCTTCTAATCTAACAATTAAATCCTATACAGATAAATAACTAGATGTAGTTATTTACCTATGCAATGGTGTAATCTAATCATTCTAATCAAAACAAATTTTTTTCCAATTTTTAACAGTGGATTATTAAATCCTCTTCTACCTCAGAGACACAGGAAGATTTAAATCTTGAGAAGCTTTTCTTCCCCTATAACTTCCTTGATAGAGTATTAGAGAATTTAAGGGAAACCAAAATTAGATTTATCATCTATGGTGATATAGTAAGCTTCTTGGAAACGAATCTAACTATTAACAATAAAGGAAAATGATTTTCTTCTACTCTATTTGATATATATATGCAAACGATTCAGAAACAGTAATATGAAGAAATGAAGAAAAAATAACATCAACCCCAACTTGGAAATACATAGCAATGGCAAATCCAATTGTGTTATGGTTTTTCCCTCAGTTTGTATTTTCAATCTCATGTGTTCACGTGAGTCCAAGGGATTGGGAATGTAGTAGAAGCAATAGTGAGAAGGCACTGGAGCAATGAAAACTTGATGGCAGTCTCGTAGCAATGCAGGTGGAAGAGAGATAACACAAGTGAACATAGCTTGATCATGCAATTTACAATAAAAATGTAGTAGCTCAATAATACAAGAATAAACAAAATGAATAGAAAATTTCACAGGACCACTGCCCTGCACAGGGCTGCAATTACATGACCGCCGCTTAGACAGGAAGGTGGTTTTGTAACTAAAATTCAAAATAGTGGAAAAATGATGTGGGAAGCTAAGGAAAAGCATGCAATGGCTAAGTAAGGTAAACTAGGATACAAATATAAGATGTAAAAAGGTTGAGGAGCTCAAACACTTTTGGAAAAGACATGAATCCTCATTGGGTAGTTTTGAAATATTTCCAACAATGTAGCATGTGAAATTTTCGGCACATACATATAGCCCCTTCAGATAAGCGTTTTATCCATGAAGAGGCACAAAACATAGAGTCCAAGTATGGCATTCCCGAAATGGGGAGTTAAAAGCTACACCTGACACATCCAACGTACAAGATGAAATAAAAAATCAAGTGCAGATAGACATGATATAAAAAAATAAACACTGAAACAAAATGAAAAAAGGACTTACCATCTACGCAGGGATAGAAGTATACCTGGGCTAGCGCTCCAGCCCCTGTAAAATATATACACTCAAAATGTAGTTAAAACAAAGCATATATATATAACTCAAACCATTCATTTTCAATTCATTTGCACATATCCTCGTGATTTTTGATCTTTGGACCAACCATCACCATTTTAGGTGAGAGTATAGTCAAAATGATGAGCGTGATGACGTGATTATGGCCCTGTGAGTGAGAGGTCGAAAGACGAAGACAAAGGTTAGTTTTTTGCATTTTTTTATTTGAAACATAAAAAAGTTAAATTAATAAACTTTAAACCTATGGGGGGTTATTTTTGAAATTTCTTGTGTGAAAATGTTCCCTAGGGGGTAGTCTAGGTGGGGTTAGCTTTAATTTTTTTCAAAATGGGCTATTTTTGTCTTTTTTTGAGTTTTTACGCTAAAGGGGATGACTTATCCATTTTGGACACGAATGTTGCACTACGTAGGGTGGTATTCATAGGAAAGCTACCCTACTCAAGGTGGCGGTTACAAGACTGCTGCCCTGGCCAGGTGGTGGTTGCAAAACTACTGCTCTGTAAAAGGCGGTGGTTTTGTAATTTTCAGAATAGAGAGCTTATTTGACCTTAGATTATTTTTTTGGATTTTAAATTGTTTTATATTGTTTTTTATGAGCTTACATATTGAAATGTTCTACTAACTTGCTATTTTTCATATTATGGCATATTCAGAAGGAGTTTTACATCCATTGCAGCCGAGAGAGAGAGAGAGAGAGAGAGAGAGAGGAGAGAGAGAGAGAGAGAGAGAGAGAGAGAGAGAGAGAGAGAGAGAGAGAGTGAATTCTATGCATTCTTGATTAGTTGACTTAGGGTGAGGTAGATTTATTGCAACAAGATAGTATATGGAGAATTACACATATGCCACACATTGTACTAGTACGCCATATATTGTGTGACTTGTTGTCTTATTGTAATGCATATCAAAACACTTTCAGGTTCCTTGGTGTTAGAGGAGAGTGGACTATCACTCTTGAGAATGTCTACATGATTCTTGGTGGACCTGTGACTGGGAGATGACTGACCTTAGGGACTGCAGGGAACATAGTGAGATCTAGACAATCGCTTCCTATATGGGGATGATGGGCATCATAGTGCATGAAACAGGGTATGAGGATTTTGTCTATTTCCTCTACACCTATCCTTAGTATTGGTTGATAAATTTGAATCTTGATGGTAAACAATAGTTTAGGGGAAAACAATCCCTCCTCTTTATGGGAGAGGTTACCTTATTCACCAAACAAAATAAAATCCTATTTATTTACAAATATACACACTACCAATATCTGAATGAGGATCTCGATATATTAAATGTCTACATATTTAATGATTTCTCAATACAGAAGAGAAAGGATACAGAAAAATGAATGACCTCCGGAAGTAAATATGGCAACACTTTCAAATGAATAGATTGCAGAATAACATCCTACTTATGCATGCATGAATTTTCAAGAACACATGGATCTAGATATATATGAATACAATGACATATATGCAATAGACACAAAGTTCTAAGTAAAATATCAACTGGAAGAACATAAAGTTTCATATCCAAATATATGCAATCCACATTCATTTGACAGAGAGTAGAAAATAGAGAGAGAACAGTAAAAGGGATAGAGGAACTTCTTCTATATTGATATTCGATACCACTATACTATTTAGATCTTGTTGATGCATAATCACATTTACCCTGTGGAAAAATTGGTGAGTTGCAAGCTCAATAGGTAAGGGAATCTAAGTCAGTCTGATTGCATAACATGGTGTAGCTTCCGTATGTGCATGCATGAAAAAGTGGGACTTTGCAATCGTGAAAGCCTCTCGACTAGGGATCCGACAGGCCGGTTCCTAATCCTCTGATTCTGATGGCACAGCATAAAAATTTCTCACTAGAGAAGAAATCTATGATGACTTGTTAAGGAGACATGGAGTAAGAATGGAGATACAATAAATTAAACCTGTGAGTATAAGAGGTCAGATGCACCAAAGGACATGTAATTAGATAACTTCATTTACTTGCATGGATAATAAGAATGTGAAACAAGATCCGAAGAGGATGAAGCTACCAGACACGATATCAGTTTCATTGGTCACCAATTCATTCACCATTAAACACAGACCATCAAATATACAGAGGACAATAATTCCATGCACATATAACCAAGATTGCAATGATAGATCAGATGCAGAGTTTGAACACAGCTTGAGAATGGTTGAAATTCATCCACAGACTTCTATTATTGCTCCACAGACTTGACACAGTGCATTTATTCTGGCTTTTCAAGAGGCAAGAGAGCATTCTGGTATAGTTTCAGAAATGGGAGGTTTGAACTCCACAAATTCACTTACAAACAAGAGAAGCCATTAGGGAGGGTTTTCAAAGAAAAATTATCAAACATTAGAAATCAATGATCCCTTTTCAAATTACAATGTTATAGAAGAAGACGCTGAAGGAGAGGAGAGAGAAAATAGAAACCCTACAATGCTAACCAAAATCCTTCAAAAAATGCATTAGTTTAATCATATAACGAGTGCCATTGTGATCTGCTCCTAAATCTCCCTCTTCATTAATTGGGCCGTCCTATGTGCTCGGAAGAAATTGGACTGGTGATTGGGGAAAGCCCTCATGTCTAGTCTGAGACCCTGTAGAGATCATGGAAATTTGCCCCATACTTGGCCCGCACCAGCCTTCATTAACTGGTCTCACCTACCACATCAATCTCTGGCACATTCTGGTTGGAGGTCCAGAACCACATGAAATTTTCTGAAAGTTTGATGAACCTATATTGGAAAAAGGCCCCCTGAAACTCAATTTCCTCTGCTGGCCAACTGACTATAGATTTGACTAAGAAATGGATAAGTACCTTGGAAGACATTGACGTGTTTTACCCTGCGATGCTTCAACTAAGATTTTTTCACCTTCAACTGCTTCATTTAATCGGCGCTACTGAATTTCTTCATTTTTAAGAACTTATTCCCACGTAATTTTGCAGAGGGGTTCATATTTGCATAGAGGACCCTGTGATGATTTCCAAAAAGTCTACTTTGAATTGTGCAATGATCTGAGCTCCCAGTCAAACGTTATGGCCATCTAAAGATTGATCGGGCTGCGGGTCACTTATGTAAAAAATGTGAGTCCTTGATCTTCCTTTTTCAGAAAGTCTTAGAAATTCAATTTCAACCGTTGGCAAAATCTCTAAAATTTTGAATTTTTCAGATCAGTCTAGACTTCGGAGGTCCCAAGTGTCCAATTGTTCATATGTTTGCCTGGTGCAAAAAACTTCAAAATTCTTCGAAATGAACTGAAGTCAGAAACTTCAGACTTTTTCAAGTTTCAGACTTTGACTTGTGATTTTGTGCATGTTTAGGGCAAAAACTTCAAAGTTTTCCGACAACTCCGAAACCCCGAAGTGGCAAATTCATGGACTTCGGGTTTCAAACCTGTCCCTCGTGCATTTCGTGCAACTTTGGACACTATTCATTCCTCTTGATTTTCACGCGATGACCTCCGAATCTCGAAAGCTTCGAATTTTTGGGTCCAAAATGTCAAACTTCGGGAACTTGTGCAAACCTTTTGACAAAACTTCAATTTTTTTTGCAATGATTCAAACCTGAAACAAACCTTCAAAACTTTAGAGATCCAAATGTCTGAAATCTTCGTTGAACTTGTACCCCAAATCCAAGTTTGACATTCTGAAATTCTGAACCTTTTCAGACTAATCAAGCTTCAGGATTTTGGAGATTTTCGTTGTTTTTTTCTATTTTGCATAGCCGTAGATTCCAAATTTACCAAACCTCTGCAAACCCCGAACTCTGAAATTTGGAATTAAGACTTTTGACCCCGAAATTCCAATGCCATTCACCCATCTGAATAGGATCTGAAATTCACGTACTTGCGATACTTTTAGGATTTCGGTATTTGATCGGGAAAAGACTCCAATCATTCCCGAAAGTTTGGAATTTACACAGAGGAAGAAAAAATCATCGTTCAGAGCCCATTCTTTCAAATTTCCTTCACGACTCCAAAATGCATGAATGCCTAAAATATGGTCTGAAAACTTAAGGCCATAGAACATCCATGAACTTTTTCAATCAAACTGCTAAGTGAGCTACCTGTTTGTATCCAACCTGATATTCCTTACTTAAACTTGGCCGATTTGGATCTATTCCTTTCTTGCTCGACCTTGCACTACAGAGATTTAAACGAGCTCACCTAGGGAACCTTAACTATCCTAAATTCTCAAAACACGAGATCCCTTGGCCGAATGAATCCCTCCATCCTCTCAGTGTGCAAGGTCATGTTCTCCAAAAAATTGAATTTGCCTCATGAAAACGCAGAGCAATTTTAAGATAGACATTTACATCTCAAAACATCAAGATCCAACCTCCCCCCCCTCATGAATGAAAGATGAATCCTCATAAATAACCTCATTTGGGTAGTTACAAATCAAGTATTTTGAACTTCCTTTCTTTTAATTGATCATTAACACTTTAATAAAAAGTTTATAATATTAAGTTGAGCCTTAACTTACAATATTACATTATTTTAATAAAAGGTGGCCAACTTGATTAATAAGAAATACATTAATAAGAAGAAAGTTCTATGCACTAGCCTACTAGGGGACACTCGAGGAAGATGTCACCATGGTCTTCATTATGAGAGTATATCACTTAATGAACTTGACCAGTTCTCCAGTTATCTCCATGCCCCTAAGGAATAGTGGTGTTTGCAATAGCGTTTAAGCATCTGTTCAGGACAACTTTCCATTTCCTTCCTAGAATTCTAAATTTTACGAGAAAGGCCTTTATTAGCTTCCTCAATGAGTGTAGCTTGCAAGGCAAAAATTTATTTCATCTTCTATCCTTGGTAATACTATCAGCTTTGAAAAAACCTCTCCTTTGACGAGTGCTTTGAATTATGCCTCAATGTCATGCACTACATTCCTTCTCAACAAATCCTTCTTTGAGGAATTGGAAATGAAGATCTCGAAAAGCATCCAACACATAGGTTTTAAAAACTTCTCCCTTTTGCCATGACGTTCTTTAATTCATACCACTACCTCTTCTAGGACGCTTGATTTTCCAAATTCACATTCACTATAGACCCATTTCTTGGATAGGTTATTCTTTGGGTCATCAAAGAACTCAAGTGGTAATTAGAATTTTTTCATCAGTATGTACTCATTAGTTTCAGGGATCTTGTATGCACTTCTGTCCACATTTTGAGTTCCTTTTCTGAATGCTTGCAGTGGTTGCAGGTGAGCTTTTATTTGAACTGAGAAAATGCTATACATAAGCCTTGTATGTTTTTTTTATGAAATTTAGGCCAGAATATTAAGAATATGCATCCACCGTGGATTCAATGTTGCTTTCCCATAAGAGGCATTCTTATGTAGATGTCTTTAATACTATGTCACTTCTTCATTAGTCTAGTACAACAAGAGGTGGCACATTGAAGTGAGAGGAGTTGGGTCCAGTACACTTTATCACTTACTAACAAAGTACCTCGATGAAGTTAGAAAGAATTTTGCGCTGGTTCTTCTAACTGTTCTTGTGTTTGTTTTCCTTTTTCCACTCTTTCTGATCACCTTTGACACTATCTTCCTTCAAGTTTTAAACCTCACTTTCAGGGAGTGGACTCACCCAAAGGTATCCTATTGTCAATTCAAGATTCATTCAAGGCTAAATTCCTCTCCTAATTTTTATCAACTCTTGGGTTTAGTAAATCTCTAAGAACTGTCTGGCCTTTGGAACTCAGATACACTATCCTAGATGTGGTTTTGGCCTTCTTAGTAGATGGGGTGGGAGTTATGCCTAATAGAGGAAGCTACAACATCGAACTTGGGGGTAATTACTCTGGGAGGAGGCCTTCCTTTTCTTGTTATTCAATGAGTGGTTGGACCCAAGTAAAAGAAGTACTAGAAGGGGGAGGGAAGAAGGGGCCCTAATGCAAGTGTACTCATCAAACCCAAAATCTGTGCAGCTGACACTTCCATGACAGATGCTTCTAATATTAGAAACATGCATTTCCTTGGTAGGAGTTTCTTGGGCTGGGTGGCTCTAGAACAATTGTTGTCTCAGCCCCCTGTTGTGAGATCCTCTTGCTTCTCATCATCATCTTCTTTTTCTGTACCGCCCCCTTCAATATTGCTTTCTTCATGCTCTCATGTTTCTTCCTCATCATCACCATAGAGATCAACAATTTGCTCAGTCTTTGATATTGTTTCTAATTGCTTTGGAGAGTGTGAATTTGGTTACTTTCTTCCTCGATTTACTTGTTTTATCTCTTTCAGCTTTTTATAGATTTTACCTGTCTTGATATATACCAAAGTTGAATACTCAAGAGGAGAGGGGGTTGATTGTGTATGTGTCTCAGGTGTTGCTGCAGTAGTATCTCTGTGAGGAGTGAATGCTATCTTAAGAAGAAGATCTTGATCTACCTGATCTCCATATGTTTTCATTTTCTTGTCAAACCAAACATTCAGTTCTAACCAAGACAAGATTTATTATTTCTTCCAAATCATCTCTTTCCTTCTTGAACTAATCAATGTTGTCAATAGGAGTGTGCTTGATGAACCTATAAAATTCAAGAGACTGTAGATATTTGTCATCATTTTGTATTTCATCTAGTACCCTTGTAAATTCCAAAATCCTTGATTTTCTGCAGAGAATAACCTACCATAGTGTACTTCTTAATGGCCTCGTAATTATCTAAACAATCAACCCAATAGTCTTCAAGGCCAGGAAGATGGTAGAAGGACATTTTGAAATTGTTGGCAATGAAGCGCTAGAGGTCAAAGCAATTTCTCTTCTTGAAAATAATGGAAATTGAAAGGAGTAATAGTTCTTTCAACATTTTGAGCATCAAGAGCACTTCTTGTAGGTGTAATTACCAAAAGTGATTAGGAATTGAATGTCAGTCATTTTCTTGTCTTTGCAGGTTCTATGTAGCTTTTCAAGTTGTCTGCAGATTTAAAAAAGGTCAGTATTATCATTAAAAAACATTAGAAGTTTGAGGGGTGATCCATTCGAAGCTAGCTAGTCCTGATGTAAGAAAAATTCATGAACTGAATGAAATAGCTTCCATAAGCATGGAAATCAATGGCTTAGCCTTATCAGAGAACCTCTCAGCTATGTTTCCTTCCAACAGTCTAACAATATACATAGTGAAGGCATCATTGACTCTTTTGAAATGATGATTGTCTATTCTTCAGAGTCAATTGTGGATAGTATGAACATATATTGGAGCATCCTTTTTATTTTCATTCAGGAGAAATGCCCAACCATATTATGTATGTTGTAATGGTATTCATCAAGTAAGAGGTCATATTAAAATTTTTGGTTCTTTGCACATTAGCTAGTTACTCAGCTGAGGTTGTCACAAATGATTTCCCCCCAATTTAGTCTATGTTTTCCCTTCCATAGATAATATTCATATATGGGCACTTCTAGAAATGGAACTGCATTGGTTGAAGGGAGACCCAGATTATTATGGTAAGAAGAGTAATGATATATGAAAGTTCCTCCTTAAAATCAATTCATGTACATGGTTTTGGGTAACCTAGAGGCTCCTTTCTGTATGGGTTTTTAAACCAAGGATTTGGATACCATGTACTTGTATTTTTCAATTTCTTGATCAAACAAGGATTGAGCCTAGGGCCTGCGCTTTAGTGAGAATATTTGAGTCTTCCACTTTAGGAATCCCAAAGGCAGTATTGATGCATTTAATATCCAACTGAGTAATTACTTGACCTTAGGGGATCTTTGATTTCCTTTGTACTTGGATTGAAATAGGAGACACAAGACAAAACGGTGTCGGCACACTAGAAAAATACTAGAAAACCCCCAACATGAGCTATTCCGCATTCTTTGATCCACTGGGTAGTGGGAGTAGGATTTTCACAGTTGAGTCGTGCCCAAAAATCATTGAGGCCGAGATGTCACGTGTTGCATCACTCATCTCTAATGTTCAGGTATAACCAGTCTCTAAAGAGGGAATATGCTCATGCCCCTTGAAATGAATTTTCATGATGGGAAATGGACCAAAGAATAGGTTCACATAGAGGGAGAAAAGAAGCTTGTACAGCAGTGGGAAAGCAAATAGGAAAAGGTAAAATTTTCTATCAAAATTCTAGAGAAGGCTTTCAAAAACTCTAATATTCCTTTCACAATGACCAACAACCTTATCAAGAGAAATATGCACTTGGCCTTCTGTAAAATGACTAGGATATGGCCTTGCTACAACTAGAAATAGTTAAGGAAGTGTGGGAATGAGATGCGGAAATCTAGACTGTAACCTCTTATGGTTAAAAATGACGAGCCTGCCATACATATATATAGATATCTCAATTTAAAAAGAGTCAGTTGGATTGCATTAAATGACAGGACTTCAATGTACTATGGGAAACAAGACATGTTTGTGACCCAAGACATCAGCTTTGGCTTTTGGAATGCAGATATGGCAGAAGAAAAGATCACAACAAGCCTTGTGGGACATTTAGGACATCAAGATCCGACATCTTCGCAACACAAGGAAAACTATCTCAACACGGCAAAGGTGGGTTTGCAGATAAATATTGGTTGGGATGCACTTGAGACACTCGGGACAGGAACAATTGCCAAAAACTCAACAATACATCAACACCAAATGGTAATCGGGTAAATCAAACAAAAGACATGCTTAGAAGGCCTTTGGGAAATTAGGAACATAAGTTCTCCGCCAAGACAAAACATCTGCATAACTATAAGGGACTTAGAAATAGTTTTGAAATGATTGTAGGTACTGTGGGGATGCGAAGGTCTGACGGACCTTGAGAGCATACGGATCATGAAAATCACAGAGAGGTTCCGTAACTATCCATAGGAAAGGGTCAAAGGAACACCGATTCATTGCAGAAAGCAGACAAAGAATCAGGGAAGGAGGGGCCATAGAGGAACATGGGACATGTAGGACACATGAAAACTATGAAATACCGGTACAACATAAACGAAAAAGGGCCCTGAAACTCAAAAGTTACTGTAATAATTGGCTAATTATTGGGGATAGTTCTTCTTCCTTCAAACTTTTCAAAAAGGTAAATAGAGACTCTATTAAAGAGAGATCTGAGCCTACATTTTTGAAAATTTGTTGAAAATGCACACATTTTCACATAAGTGACAACAAATGGCTCTTCTGGATTTAAAATGACTGGGTACAAGGTAGGTCAAAAGAACCACAAAATTTTTGGTTTAAATGAATAGTGTTGAATTCATTGGGCAATAGAGCTGAGAACAAGGAAATACACAAGACAAAAGGATAAAGGGAAAGACAAAACAAGTAAAAAACATGAACTAAACAAACCTTATTTACAAGACTATTCAAGAGATTGCCTAGTCACCTAGGACTGAAACAACTTCAAATAATGACCACTATATGGAAATGGAAGTGAGTTTCCATCCATATGCTTAGATAAAATGATTTCTCACTAGAAAAGTGTTTAATTTTGAAAAGTCCAAGCCATACAGAACAAAATTTACCATGGCTCCCTCGAGGTTCTCACCTCTTGTCCGAGAGTAGGAAAATATCTCCAACTTAGAAGTCTTTAGATCTAGCCTTCTTGTCAAATAGTTGTTTCACTTTTTGTTGATGTCCACCACCTGCAACCTATCCTCATCCAACTTTTGTAGGTACATAATACTTTTCTCCATGGCACTAGTGAAAATTTCTTCCTCGATGGTTTCCATCAAATCCATGGATGGAAATTCTACTGTTAGTGGCAGCTGTGCTTCTAATCCATACACAAATCTAAAGGGGGACATACCGATTTTGATCTTTGGTGTGATTTTTTTTTCCTAAAGAACATCATAGAGCCTTTTATGCTAATTCCTTTGTGACTCATCCACAAGCTTTCTGATGATTATCACCAAGTTTTTGTTAGTTGTTTCTGTTTCCCCATTCTCTTGTTGATAGTAATCAAAAGAGTGTGCTAGGGAGATTCCATAACCATATAAGAAGTCAATCGACTTATAGGAAGATAAATTTGGGGCATTATCAGTAACAATTTTGTTTGGTACTCCAAACTTGACTAGAATATTTTCATTAATGAAATTACATACTACTTCAGAAGTGGTTATCTTTATTGGAATTTCTTCTACCCACTTGGTGAAGTAGTTAGTGGCTATCAAAAATTGTGTATGTCCCGCACTGGAATTGGGATTGAGAGTTCCAATGAAATCCAACCCCCATTGTTGGAATGGATATTCAATTACAACTAGTTTGAGAGGAAATGTAGCTAATTTGGGTTTTCCCACATAGGTTTGACATGTCTCACATTTTGCGACGCACTTTGTGGACTCCTTTAATAATGTTGGCCAATAGTAACCTACATGAAGGTTCTTATAAGATGTTACAATAGATGAAAATGGCTTCCAAAATATTGATCATGAAAATCTCTCAACAATTTTTTCTATTGTTCTTTTCCTACACATCTCAATAGTATTCCATCAATTCCTCTCTTGAACAATGAATTTTCCTAGTGTAGGTATTATGTAGATCGTGATTTAACAACTCTCTTTTCTTTAGAATTCAAGTGTTCTGGGAACTCCCCATAAGTAAAAAAGTGAGCAATGTCATCATACCATTCATTTGTTGAACTTAAGAAAAGAAAAATTGAGATACTATCATCTCCTTCCTTGGATGTCTTGCTCCCAACACTATTAGCAATCAATTCACAGAGACCTTTTCCTCAAACCAGCTTATTTAGCCTAATATAAAAATCATACTCTTGGAGTTTTGTAACCCAATTTCCTCTTTTTGATCCGAACTCTTGTTGCATGATGATTGAATTGATAGTTGTATCAAGAATAAAGACAACTGAGTGAGAATTGATGATATAGAAGTGGAATTGCTTAACTACCTTCACTACAACAAAAACATGTTTATACATTTGTATATTTTTAACTTAGGATCCTTCAAAACATAACTCATGAAAGCTATAGGTAGTTCATAACCTTGAGGATTCTTCTACACCAAAATAGCTGCCAAAGTGTTCTCGCTGGCATAACAATATATTGTGAAATCCTTCTCAAAGTTAGGATATGCAAGAACGAGGGTTCTGACATTAGCCTTCTTGATATGTTTGAAAGCTCAATTTCCTTTAGATGTCTAGAAAAGGATTATTTATCTTTCATCATCTGAGCTATGCTCCTAGTTAATTCTTCAAGATCAAGGATAAATATTCTTAGGAAATTTATTTTTCCAAAGAAAGAGTGTACAAATTTCTTTCTTATTGGAAGGGGAATATTCTGAATAGCTTGGAATCTCTCTTGAGCAATCTTGATGCCTTCTTTGGAAAAAAATATGCCCGAGAAATTTTCCTTCCGTGACATCGAAAAATGGATTTCTTTGGATTTAAAGAAATTTCGTGATCCCTACATTTCTGAAGGAAAAATTCAATATGGTGAAAATGATCCTCTTTTTGTTATAGAAAATACAGTCAAATCATCAAGGTAAATCACAATGTATTTTCCTTTTAAATTACAAAAAATCTAGGTCCATTACACTATGAAAAGTTGCACTAGCGTTGATTAGACCAAATATCATCCTCCTATAGGTAAAAGTACCCTAGGGAGTTGTGAAGACTGTCTTGTTTTAATCTTGGACATCCACTTCAATCTGGTTATAGCCTAAGAATCCATCAAGAATGGACAACATCTATGAACCAGTGACAATTTGCAATATTTTATCCATCATAGGGAGTGGATAATGATCCTTAAGGGATGCCTGATTTAAAATTTTTAAATCCACACAAATTTGGTTTTCTCCACTCTTTTTCCTTACGGGCACAATATTGGCTATCCAAGAAAAATGGTGAATAGGAAATATTATCCTAGCATTTAATAGCTTTTGAATCTCTTTGTGAATTATATCTACTATTTCCGGGATATTGCCTTTGCTTTTGACAGAATGACTTGATTCTTGGTTTCAAAGGAATATAATATTGCATCTCCCTTTGTTTGAAGGATTTTAGCTCATCATACGAATAAGCTAATACACCAATATATTTTCTTAACAATTCAATCATCCTTATCTTTTCATCATTAGTACAACATTTTCCAATACTAACCAATTTAGGATTTATTCACTCCCTATATTGAATTTTTCATATTTAGTTGATTCATGTGTCTCATGTGATACCTTGGATTTAATATATCTATCATGATTATCAAATAGATATTCTAGGCTTACCATCCCCTTCAGTATCTTTTTACCTTTCAGTCTTATGCAACCATCTTGGTCAGATTCTTCTTCAACTCCTTCTTTAGACACAGAAGAAACATAATCTCACGGAACAACTTCAGTTCCTTTAAATTACAACTGACTAGAATTATCATGGAGCTTCAAGAAATAAATTAGGTGTTGATAATCATTGAAAACATGCCAATGGTTTGCATTGTCTGGGACACTTGGTCTATGTATCATTTCAATTGTGAACTTATCCTGAGCAAAGTTTGGTTGAGGTAACAACAAAGACCCAAATACAACAGGGACATCAACTTTAGTATTCTTTTCCTTACGCAAAAATTCAATAGAAAATACATCTAGTAACTCAATTAAATCCTAGACCAAATTCCTATACTATTTCAACCTTTGATTTTTAACCTGAAAGGCTCCTATGACTTTTTTGAGAATTAGTTCATCATCACCACAAGCACCGATAATTTTGATACCTATTTCCTTTGCTACTGTTAAGATGAGAATAAGGGACTCATATTCTACTGTATTATTTGTATTTTCAAAATAAATATGATAAGAAAATGGATAAGATTTATCTTCAAGAGAAGTTAGCACCACTCCAACTCCAAAGCCAGTTGAAGAAAAACTACCATCAAATTCCAATACCCAGACACCACTAGGATCAATAATCACTCCCCTAGGAGATTTTACTTCATCTTTAGACATGATCATATAGTTACCATGACCAATGTCTTCATAGATAATTTTTGCTTTATGATCATTGGTTTTCTACACAATATATTCTTCCTATTTCTTAGGTAACAACTTCTTCATTTTTCCATTAACTGGAATAAGAGCATGCGACCAATCCATCTGTATCTCTCATCATAATCCTATAAAAAAATTATTACTCAAAAACATACCATATGATGTTGGAATGTCTGCAACTAAAATGGTATCCTTGACTCTTTTCTTTGGAAAAGCAGTAAAAGCCACCTAAGCATCTTTGATTCTTACAACAAAAAGAACCTCCTTACTTTCCATAGAATAACATGAACCAAATTTTTGTGTTAATGTGATACCAAGGGCATGAAAAACTTTAACAAGAATCACATTATCTGATTCTACTAAGTTAATAACACAATTGTTGAGTTTATGACCAACTATGAACAAGGTGACATAAAAATGATCTATTTTTTCAGTAATAGCAGGTGCGGAGGCCATCAATGTTTTTAGCGGGAGAAGTAGGAGTGGGTAACATTCCGTTAGAAGTGGTAGATGGTGGGCCAAGTTTGGACTTGAAAACCTTGACAACTTGAGAAAAAACATCTTCGTGAGTTTGATAGAACTCAGCTTCAGATATTTGAATCTTGGTCTTCTTAATATGATCAATTATGTCAAAAAGATCATGAGGTGGATGAGACATATAGAATTGAAGATGTAGAGGTCTTAGGATTATCAATTTTTGTAGATTAAGAAGTTTTGGACACAAGAGTTGAAGGAACATTGGTTTTAGGTGAGGTAGATGAAGTAGAAGGGGTGATAGTGTTATTTACCTTTTAAGTGGAAGTGGTAGGGATAGGGGGTCCTCTCCTTATAATGACTGGTATAGTGACTAGAACTTCCTTAGATATTTTTGTAGGCTAAACCGCCTCCTTCTTCTTACTTATTTTTTTTCTTGTCATGAAAAGCATATGATTCACTATTCATGTCTACCACTACATTATCATAATCATCTTCATCATCAGCAACCCCTTATGTGGTAAGAAAGTTGACTTGATAATTATTAACTTCTTCTAACACCTTGCTACATTCTTCTTCATGTTCCTCAAGCTTCCCAGCTTCAACTTCATCTTTGTTAGCGCATTAGTTAAATGCTACTTAATAGCTTAATACATTGTTAGTTTTTTGTTTGTGAATAGTTATTTAACTGTTCCTCTCTTCTTCTCTCCTCCTGTAGCCTTTATAAGGCTCTGCTGTTTTGTTTAATAGACAAGCATTGAATAAAAAAATTCTATCTTTACCAGCATTGGTATCAGAACATTTCTCCCTTCCTCTGCCTGCGTGAAGATTGGAGTGCCATTTTTTTCATTTCTCTGCATGTGTGAAGATTGGAGTGCCATTTTTTGGAGCAAGAAAACAAATTTTTACGTATTCTTTGTATGTTGTGCATGGAGGCCGATGTTCATTGGAACCACTATTATTTTGTCTACTATCTTCTTAATTTATTTATACATTTTCTTCTGCAAACATTTTCTCTAGTCTCCAAACACATTTTCATCACGAACATACTCCAAGATTGCATGATAGAGATAAAGATGTTTAACATTAAATATCTGATTGATGTCACATTCTTAAAGCAATTCTATTAAATATGCATTCTCATTAATCTATGTAAGAAACTGACAAGGACCCCTGTTTCTGTTTTCAATTTATCGAAAGTGCATACCAAAAGTCTTTCCTTGTGCAAGTAAATCATGATTACCCCATCTTATTAGGAATCCTTCTCTTTAATTGAAGTCTACAAGATTATTATACTACTCTCTTTCTATTTGTAAATTTAGCCTAATTTTTTTTTTGCATTTCTTGTATATCATTCAAAAATTCATAGCATCTTGTTATACTTTTTCTTATAGGAAGATTGATTATATCTATTTATTATTTTGGATTGTAGATATATTGATGCTTGAGTTAAATGAACACTCTATATACAAAAATACTAAATCCAATTATTTTGGGTTATCTCCAACTAAACCTCTTAGCAAGTTTCCTTGCTCAATGTTTTACTGTTTACCGGGACATGTCTTATTTTCCCATCTACTTGAGGGTGCATCCAGGATAGACCGCACTATATTTTAGTTCGATGTAATATTTCCAAGAATTCTCCACAATCTGATTAAAGACTATCTGTATCCTCATCTCATAAAGTCAGATGATGGCTATCCTAAAGGCTAAAAATCCCACAAAAGAATTCAAGTCATCAATGCATGAGCCCCTATAGAGCCCATGAATCTTAATGATCAAGAGACAAAAAGGACCTTCAGTTAGCATTGTAACTATTTTTGAAAAATCAAAAATAAAATACAATTTTGAGTTTTTGAAAATGTCTCCATCTCAGAATTTGTTGCGGATGCCAAAAATGCTGAAAATAAATTTCACCACATGGAAAATCAAGATGTGGATGATTCTTCAGTTTGAAGATCTTTGGGGGATCATTTCTGGCATGGACACCCCTGTCCCATAGATGATAATCTGTTGGCCTAAGTATGAAATTTATGCGACGTAAAAGCCAATAAATGTTTTTCATTTGGCCTATTCAGAATGTTCAAACCTAAAATTCGGGAAGCAAAAACTGAATCTCAGGCATGGACCGCGTTGAGAACACATATATGAAGTATAAGAATCTGAGACAAGGAATAAAAGTCTTTTAAAAAGCATGGAAATGATGAGTATGAATGATGGTAGAATATCAATAGTAAGCCTTCTTATGGTTGTAAAAAAAAATTCAAGAAAACTAAAAGAGAATATTTTTATCTTTTATGTCATAAGGTGGATGAAAAGCTACATGAAGACAAACTTTGCACCTTACGAGGTGCAAAAACCCTGTTTCAGAAACTAATCACCACTTGAATGTAACCCCATCACTCAACAAGAGGCTTATTTATGTCACACTGATGAATTATCTCAGAACTTATTAGAATTTAATTCTAGAATGTTCAAATAGCCTTCTAATTGAGTTTGCATACAAGGATCAGATTGACAAGAGGCAAAATGGAAATAAGCCTTAGAAAAATAAAATCATTTGTTACAGAAAGGGTTCATAAGGGAGCATCCATTAGTCCTTGTGCCAGCGGCCATCCCTACTATAACCTAAGAAGCAGAACATTAAGGTGATATTTCATTAGTAGATTGTTTTCCACGGATTTAGTCACACGACTTTTCATATTTTTCCTCTTTTTTTTGAGACATTAATTTTTTCTCAATTATGTAAAAGTTGCATCAATTTATTACTTCTAATGCAAATAATGAGATATAACATAGAAATCATGGGATGGCATGCTCAAATTTGGTGTTTTAGATTCAACAAAAATAACATTAGCATTATTACACCTACGATGTAACTAGAATCAGATATTAGCAATCATCATGGAAAAAGTGTTATAGTCTGAGCAAGGTTTTGACTTCCAGCAACTTAGACAATAAAAATTGATTGACTCAATGCCACATGAATAAATGAATGGTCACACAAGAAGTTAAATTCCATATTTGATATGATGTCAACTAACATGTTCAGAAAACCATTTCATTTTAATTAGAGTGAAATTAGGCAGGGATTGGTGTTGTTACCATTCCTCTTGAAAATGTACAACCATAATGTTAACCATTAAAATAAAGTAACATATGGTCCAGGTTTCCTCAAATCTCTAAAAATTATTGATTCAACTTCTTATTATCATAATGCAAGTTAAAATCTTATGTTGAGAAATAGGTGAATTGCACTTGGTACTATTATATTCATAACAAAATAATGGAAAAGGAAAGGGAACGCCAAATGTTGAAAATTGAAAATAGTATACTATGAAGGTAACTATTATGTTTGTATGCAAACAATATTATATGAAGGCCACTCTCATGATTGTAGGCAAAAAAATATAAAATAAAGGGGCTGAAAAGTCAGATGTGGTGAATAGAAAACATGGTAAGAGGGCTTAGTCAAAAGTGAGCATGTAATTCAGAAATTAAGTTGTTCGGGATGTATTTGTAATTTAAACAATAATAGGTCCATTCAAATAGAATTAGTTAGCATTCTACGGAGCGATCTAAAAATGTGTGACATACCGATCTGATGGGTCCTTATACTAAATAGTCTGTCCTAGAAGTAAAATCCTTCCAGCTTTTCATTAATGGGTTGTAAGCATGTAATAATGGAAGGAAAGTCCTAATTATTGCTTGGAGTCATGATTTCATTGAGTTAATGTAAATGGTTCATAAACCTTATACCACAAGTTCTTCTCAGGAAGTCTGGGAATTCTCTAATAATCATTATGGTCATATTCCAAAAGAGGGGAATTTTACAAAATTTAATAGCATACCTATATGGATCCATGGCATAATTAGGAAACATCTGATATACCCCTACACATATTAGAATGCATACATACATATTATAATAACATTACAAAACTCATGACCAAAACATGGATATAGATACAATGTATTAATTTTACTCGAGGCCAAGTAATGAGAATCATTTTTGAATGAGTATTTTATTCAACGCAAAAAAAGTGTTAATTAAATGATTTTAAATTTATTTGTTTCTCACGAGGATCTAGTGTAGACACCTACACCATTGGCAAGGTAATTAATCCTTAAGTTATATAGGCGTTCCAAAATCTCCTAAATTTCCCTAAAGTAGGAGGAAACTTTAGGAGCATACCCCACATAGGTTAAAGTTGTCTAAACAACTTTTAAAGGAATAAATATCGATCCCAAATCACAAACATCAAATGTCTTTTCAAGTGGTATAGTACTACCTCAAAGGCATATTCCTTAAAAGCATTATCTACGAAGATTAAATCTATCAAATATATTTGCATCCATATATATATAGTCTCTGAGTCATCCTTTGACTCAGTAGTGTAGACAATGAAGAACTATCACCACCAACCTCTCACATAGACTAGTCTGTGACATCAGAAGATGAACAAGAGGAGACTACTCAGAAGAGAATGATGAGATGCAAAGTGGAGCTTATATGTTGATCATTAGGAGCGACTGGAGAACACGTCTTCACATAGCAGCATCCACCAACGTCAAATGGGTCCAAAGAAAATTTCTTCACAATGCAACAGCCTGAACTTCTTCTAGGTACTTCAAAAGGGTATAAAGCACCATTAGGTAAATTTTGACTGCTCACTATGCAACTCACTCCCAAATACTTCATCAGAAATTAGAATGAGGATTTCAAGACAAGAACTGAGGAAAACTTTACACTCATAACTACACTTATTAATAGAACTTTAAGCCTGATAATGTTCGTGAAGCACTCAGTCAACCTCAGTGGAAAGAAGCCATGGATGCAGAATATGACTCACTACATGTAAAATTGGACATGGGAACTTATGGATTTGCTTGCTAGGGAAGAAACCCATAGGCTGCAAATGGGTTTTCCAAAACAAAATATAAGGATAGATGGATCCATCAAAAAACATAAAGCATGAGCTTGTAGCAAATGGATATGCTTAGAAAGAGGGGATTGACTATCAAGAAACCTTTACACCTACTGCGAGGATCAAGACCATCAGAGATGTTTGTACACTAGCAACATAGAAGGGATGGAAACTTTAGCAGATGGATGTCAAGAGTGATTTCGTTGAATGGTGATTTGAAAGAAGAAGTGTACATGACCCAAACTAAAGGATTTTATTTGATGAAAAGCATCCTAACCACACATATGTATGTCTCATTAAATCAATGTATAGACTGAAACAAACTCCAAGGGCATGGTACATCAAGAATAGATGATCACCTTTTGTAGCATGGTTTAACTCTTATCCCCTCAGATTCAAATTTTTACATAAATAAGGTAGGAAAAGAAATTGTCATTATTGTTTTGTACGTATGGATGATCTTGTGATCACATGGCAGTTCAGACAGATCAGGTTGATGATGTATGAAGAATGATTTCAAAATAATCTTCGACATGACCTGATTTGGGGCTACTACATTTTTGTCTTGGCTTAGAGATATGGCAGAAAGAAGCATCACATTTTTATCTCCTAGATGAAATTATGCCAAGACACTCCAAGAAAAGTACAAAATGTCCAACTGTAAACCTATATCCACTCCCATGGAAAAAGGTTTAGCAACTTATCTATGATTCTAGGACTCACCTCAAGTAGATGTTACTCTCTACATGAAGATTTTTGGGGCGCTCATTTGCTTGACATATACCAGACTAGATCTTATGCTATGGTAGTCAGCTATATTTCCAGGTTCATGTAGAAGCTAAAGAACTGTCACTAGACTAGTAGCAAATCATGTGTTTTAGGTATGTCTGAGGTGTAGTTGACTTATGCTATGGAATATAAGAAGAATGACTCAATTCTTCTTACAAGGATAGATCGAACTCAGACCACGTCAGGATCTGTTGATGACAAGAATTCCAGCTACACGATATATTTTTCATCTCAGATCTAGACCTATCTCATGGATTAGCAAGAAGCAAACTGTTGTTTCTCTCTCATCCACTGAGGCTGAATATCGCATGCCACACGAGGAGCTGTGTGCGAAGAAATTTGGTTACGTCGCATTCTTACAGATATAGGGATTTCTAAAGAGAAACCTCCCATCATTCACTGTGACAATCAAGGTGTGTTGAAGCTTGTAAAGAATCTTGTATTTTAAATGAACGAACAAATCATATTGAGGTCGAATGTCACTACATTCGTGAAGAGGTCTTGAACCACCAAATTCAGCTCTAATACTGCCCTACTGATTTTCAGGTTGCAGAAATTCTCACCAAGCCTCTCAGGAAAGGTGAAGTTTGATTTGTTTAGGGGGTACATTTGTTAGAGCAATGTATAAAGTGGTGGAATGTTAGCGTATTAGTTTTTTTTTTGGAAATGTTTCTAGGAATAGCTTAATAAATTGTGGAGAGTGGAGTGTGTTGTGAAGAGGGAATGTGTGAAGGGAATGTGTGAAATCAACTTGGCACCTCACATTGCAGTGGTATCAGAGCTCTGTAAGTTTTGAGTAGCACACTAGAGTAGTGTGGAAGAAAGCCCAGGTGTGAGTTGGTAGACATCCTTCCCCCAACATCTTGAAATTCACATGCTACATTGTTCACTAGAAACTTGAGAGGTGATACCTCAATTAGCAACTTAGCACATCGTGGGAGGAAAACGATCACAGGCTTGAAAATTCACTGTGGCAATTTGTTTGAATCAGGAGCATCCTAGAACAAAACGAGATTAGATGGAAATCATATCATTTTCTAGTTTGGAATCAAATTTGCTATCAAATTGATGGTAGTAGATGAACATACCTTGCCTATGGGTGGTTCCTTCATGCAATTTTCTTGAAAGCATGAAAGTCATGCCTAAAGATGTTAGGCAATATTGCAAGCAACCATAGAGACGTTTGTCATCATCCAGATGAGCCGATAGTAAAGCCCACAAGAGCATCGGTATAGCTTACCTCTGGTAGTTGAGCAGTCTCAAGAAAAAACACTTTTGCAATCTCGATCTACATAATGGGTAGCCATTGAGATCTTGTTCGACATATAGACTTGAGAAGAGTTGTGTACGAACTCCTAGATGGGGTCATAAGGCTCCTTTTTATTTGAGAAAGTTAAATGCCAAACTGGCACATCTGCACATTCCATTCTACACGTTCCAAACAATTTTCAAATTGCGTCCATTCCTCCAGATCATTATCTACTTAGGTCTGCACACTGATGTCTTTGCTGTGATGCTGATAAATACTAATATGCGTCGTTATCTTTTAGTGTCTACACAATAATTATTTTCCAAACATATTAATTCTGAGCTCAAAGTACTTTGTAGGTCCTTCAATCACCAGGTGTAACACCCGCTAGAAGTAGCAACACCAGATCCATGAACAACCTAGGTCTTCAGTGCAGAGAAATTATGGGTTAATTCAGGATTTTTTAGTCGAATGACAATAACATTCATGATGAATTTGGGGTAGATTCTTGATAAAAACAATTTGATTAAAATTTTCAATGCAGCTGGAAAGAGAATGACAACTGAGCATGTCATTGACCCAATATTGGAAAATCTCAAATAGGAACTTTTTTTCACTTACTAAGCTTCAATGGAACTACGTTACATATATATCATATATATATATTACAATGAGCATATCCCTATAAATCCCCTCTAGATTAATGATAAATACAATACTAAATATCTTTTAGTCTTACATCATGCTCTTTAATCATCTAGATTATTTCTTTACAAAGGTAAGGGGTGCAAAACTTAGTCTAACCCCTGTGAGCCCCCTTCAAATCAATGATACACCCATCACTTAATTATGGCACTCCCACCCTAATCTAACCCATAACTTAAGTCTTGTAGGGTTCATCCTCCACCATTGGATCTATAATATTTGAGCCCTGAGATCTAGGTTGCATTTGAAAGGAGACAATTAGAGATCATTATGGGCATTCTTATGCTCATTTCTTAACCTATCACTCTCATTTCTCTAACTAAGTTTTGACAGAGTTAAGGAAGATAGGGAAGCCATGGAAGAGAAGTTCAAGCTATTGGGAGAAGGCACTCAAGAATAGGAGTTCAATTTCACACATAAAGTCACGCGGTAGGGTTTTCAAACAGTTATTGCTACAAGTGTTAACAAGTTTACCACGTTCGTTAGGTATTTCATGATGAGAGAGATTTCTACTTACTTGATTTTTAACATTTTCCCATGTGTGTCATCTAAATGGTCCCATTTGAGGCTTGGAGGCTAAGAATACAACTTTCAATCGTTATATCTATCCATGTGTATCAAACACACCACATGTAAGTCAATCTACGTGTCCTCCTATACACCAAGAAGTCCATCTCTTGTTGACAATGATTATCTGAGCTGTCCAGTCAAAATTTATGGCCATTTGAAGGTCTGGATATATATACTATGATATAACTAACTTGAATGAGATAAACCAAAAATCCGAAAAGTAAATGGAACCCCATAAGAGACCTGAAATATCAGATTTATATATATATATGACCAAAGGAGGTTCGGCCGTAGAGAAAAAACATTATTCAGTCCGCTGTAAAATTAGCCACATGAGATTCCAAAACTGCTGAACTCTGAAAAGCCACGTAAAGTCCGGGGGTCTGAAAATTCAGTGACTTCAGACTTCGGGATTTAGTGGGAGGGGTTTTGGAAATAGCTTAGGATAAATGTGGGGTGGCGCGAAATTGACCTGACCTCCCTGATCTTTTGGTCTGAAAACCCGAAACCGTGGCCAAGGAGGGTCCTTGAATTTGTCAGACTTTTTTTTGTTAAAAGTTTCTGGGTTTAATCAAAGGGAATACATTTTGATCATAATATAAATCTATATGGAGACATTTCAATGGATTTTTTCCGAAATGCCGAATTTTATTACTATAATATTACCAAGAATCTATTAAGATAATAAGAATACTCCATTTTTTTCCTATAATAGTATTAATAGGATCTTCCATATGAATGTTTGCATCATGCTAATAAATACTTTGATTACCATTACATAATGCCAAGCTTTGACTGCAAAATTTATTAAAATAAAATAAGTGGGGCTTAAATTTCATTGTCCTTAGCAATTTGCAATGGATTTACAACTAATCCTCCAATGAGGTTAATATACTACATGCTAGAGCTTCAACGTTGACTTCAATTGGTCTATCCTGAGGGGGGTTTAAAACTCAAATTGGACTCCATAAAAAGATACATGTTGGAAATGCACTAGGATATTTTAACATTCTCAATACAATGGCCTATAAGTAACACAATGACTAAGTTAAAATTTCTTAATACAAATTTCCATATCATTGGGAATAAGAGATTTTACAACATATATTTCCATCCACTAATATTCTAAAATAAGATCATGATACAAACACACTAAATGAAAGTTTTCATTCCACTAAAAGGGTAACAAACTATTTTCCAAGTAATATATTTGGAACTTTAACAACATGTTTCTGTCGGAACAAATCAACTTCTAATGGAATAAAATATTTCATCAATGAAGACAACTTTCCTTTCCACATACAATCACAACTTTCAAACAAGGATAATGAACTTTCTTTCCCATTTCACAAACTAACTTTATAACACAATTCTTTCTTCTTTCTTTTCAATATATAATACAAATTCTCATAGACACAATAATGGAATACAATATGTTCCTTCACAAGTATCAATACAATGTCCTCCACTTGAAGTGGGAAAGTTATCATACAATGAATGCAAGTTAAAAGTAGAATATAATATTACAAGTTCTTCCACTCTAAGTGGGAATAACACATAGGAATTTTCACAAGGTCTTATCTAGCAAGGCTCCAAGATTCACAACTCCAACAAGATAGCTCCTCCAAATATTTGTTTTGATTCAAAACAAAATAGGGGGTAGAGGAAATTCTCTCCATCCAAACAAGATATCCAATGAAGAGGAGAAGTCATCCTCTCTATTGGCCCCCGAGCCCTAACCACATTACAATGGTTGATGATTCCAAAATCATGGAAACAACAAGCTTCCATAACACACACAAGTATTTTCACAACCATTTTAACCACATTCAAAACAACAACAACACAAGAAGATAGAGACAACAAAAAAACAAAAGACAAGGCTTAAAAATGAAATCCAAAGGAGCAAGACCTATGGGGAGGCCACTTATGTCTCCCAATGGGAATGGATTCCCACCTTAAAGCCTCCAATGCATATCTAAAATCTCCTACATACTCTTATTCCTCTCCTCAAGTACCCCAAATACCTCCCACATATTCTTATGCCTCACCTCAATCTCTTATGCCTCCCTCATTAAACAGAACAAGAAAGGAATTTAAGCATTCCTTGTACAATGTGGGGCATCTAACCAAAACTCCCTCCACGAAAATGGTAAAATCTTATGCCTCCCTACATGAAAACTACCCATATTATCCTACTACTCCAAACTTAAGCAATCTACCCACACCCAACAAGCATTCCAAAGGAGAACAATACTCAACATAAGCATATAAAACACAAAATAAAGCATAACATAAGAAAAGGAAATCTCCTACCTATCCATAGTAGAGTTTTTTCCAAGAGTAAGTCTCCAAGCTCCTCAAAACCAAGCAAGCATCCAAAAGCTCCAAAAATCCACAAGCTCTCCCAACAATCCTCTATCTCTCCAAAAATACAAAAGCACAAAATAATGAAGTAACCCCAAAACAAGCAAAATGAATTCAATAAATAGAAAAAGGAGAGAGGAGGATGATGTGGCTCTAAGTAGGATGCCACCTCATTTCCTCTCCACTCCACATCACCTTAGTTAACCCCATGTTCCAATGCAAAATTAATAATTGGTTTATAGGAATGACATGTTACTTACACACACCATCTAAGCCCACACCCCCTAAGGACAATAATTAATTACTTGAAAGGAAGTGATAATAAATATTTCACCTTTTTATCTTCCAAAAATACCTAATATGGTATAATTTATATCCCCAACCCATAGGTAGGGTTGGCATAGTGATTTAAGAGGTGTGGGACAAGTTTGACTTGTCCCACAAGCTTCCAAATTTGGCCTCTAAGGCCAAAAACGAGTTTTCCATGAAGGGTAGAGTGTACTACACTCAAGATCTCAAGCATTCAACACAACACAAAATTTAAGAGTAAATCAAGTCTAATAAATGAACTCCTTTTTGGTCACATCTTTAATTCGTTTAAGACAAGGTTAATTTAGACCTTAATTAAGACATTACAACCCATGATTAATAATAAGGGCTAAAACATACATCAAAATATAAATAATTAAAAAAAGTAAATTACATTACTAAAAGAAACACATACTAACATTTATAAAAAGAAAACTAATAATAAAAGACAACACATGACCCCTTGGTCACAATTTTCCCCTAACCACATAATTCTAACACTCACACAATTACATGTTGCCATGATGACCCTTGTTGAATACACCTAGAATTCTAATCTAGTTGGTCTTCAATCCCCCCGATGTTTGTTGTGAATAATTTAGCCTGCAAAACACAAAAATACCCTCTTCAGCCTTGTGGCCGCATCAAAAAAATCTATGATAAAATATACAATATAAATCTAAAATCAGATATATACGAATCAACTATCATCTAGGAAAATACGATATCATTTACAATTTCTAGAAACATTTATCTTCCACATTTCATCCATGTCAAAATGATCACAACATTAATCCAATTATCAAAGGTCTACTCAATATTACTAAATATATCACAAGTCATAAATATATATAAATAACCATGGCAACAGTATATCAACATCCATATCAAATGTCTCTAATGGTCAACATGCATCATATAAGAATTGAATCAACAACAGTCCAGTATTTCTAACATCTAACATCATACTCAATCAAAAGCCATAATATATCCATAAGTGTAGTCGACAGTATAGAAATCAATAATCAAAAGGGTGTCGAAGGGAAGTGGGCACTACAAAATAATCAGTATGATTTGGATGTACTTTTCTATATCCATAATAATTTGGCCCCAATGATTCCTAATCTCATTTGTTAAATCATGCCAAGGTAAGGGATAGGGCCAAATATTCAATTGATTATTATTCCAAGGACTAGGTCATAGTATGCCATTCGATGCAAAATTCAGGTTTGCAAGGGTTGAATGTAACTCTGAGCTAAAACTATTGCTTGAGAACTAGACTTGATTAAGTACATAGATATAATTGGTTGAACATACAATGTTGCCTTATATATTTTGTCAGGTGGAGTGTTTGTGGATCTTCTCTATCTATCCCTTCTTTCTGGAATTAGGAGAGGATGTTACTTTCCAACATGTGCAAAATCAGGATGGTTCAACACCTAGTGGGGTGATTTTATTTCTTGTCTAAGTATTTTTCCACCGAAAGCATTACCGTTGTTGCACATATTTGAAGATTGAATTTTGGGATGTCATCACAATGAGGATAAAACATGCAAGAAAAGAAAAATTTCCTTACAGATGGATGAATATTTGAAAAGGGATGTCACATCAATAGCTACAGGATAGAAGTATGTCCCTGCACATTAGAGGAGACGTTCCCTTATTCACTCAACGAAATAGAAGCCTATTTATTTACAAATATACAGTATTCACCCATATTTAAATGAGGATCTTAATGTATCATATGTATCCATGAGTCAATAATATACTCAATGACGAAAGATGTAGTTTGCAAAAGAATTAAAAGGCTATTAGGAATACCTCATGTAACAACATGTCTATTTTAGACCTTTTATTTATTGTACAATAAAGGTTAGGATAATAGAGTCCAATTGTACCTATACATTACTCTAAGTTTGCGAATAATAAAGGGTTGGGTGAATCAGATTGAGTTGCTATTTTATAGTTGTACGTGTAGTTGGAGTACAAGCGCAAAAGAGGTAGTTCTAGGTGAGATGTAATAGGGATGCCAGTATGAGAAAATAAAGGTTGAGAGATATGAGGAAAATGAGACTTGACTCCTAGTTTATAGGATCAAGTATTTATATAAGAAGCTCACTAGGAAAAGAATAAAATATCCTGAATTAAATCAAGTTGTATTATTATTATTCGGTGTTTTATGTAATTCTGTAGTGTTTACCAGTGGTATTAGAGTGGGTTAGAATAATGGAGGCTTGATTTTTTATGGGAAAATATCTTGTGATTTTTTTGAAACATGAGAAAATATAGTGTTGTTCTCTATTGTGAATTTCTACGCATTGTTCTACAGTAATAAAGTTTTCTATGTTCATGCTCCACTCAACGAAGACTCATGTCTAGACTTCTATCTCTGCATTGTAGTACGAAATTAGTATTTTATTTGGTGAAGTGATACGGCCTGCACATTCTTCATTCTCTCAACTATGTGGAGAGGCAAACAACCTATGAATTGGAGCATTCTACCTGTGAATTGAATCCTTTTTCCTATGCATTCTATCGAGCATCCTATATATTGCATCACCATTCTGGTAACTTTGATTGGCCTGTGTATTGTATCGTTGTTTTGGTAACTCTTCCTTTTATTTTATTTTATGCCATTTTTAGACATGCTGAAAAAAACACCGTTTTGGTAACTCTGCATTTTATTTTATTTTTTTTCCATTTTTAGACATGCTGAAAAAATGTCATTTCGGTAACTCCACGTTTTATTTTATTTTTTGCCATTTTTAGACATGCTGAAAAAAAATGACGTTTTGGTAACTGTATTTTAACTTATTTTTTTGCCATTTTTGGACATGCTAAAAAAAACACCATTTTGGTAACTCTGCATTTTATTTTCTTGTTTTCCATTTTTAGACATGTTGAAAAAAACACCGTTTTGGTAACTCTGCGTTTTATTTTATTTTTTGCCATTTTTAGACATATTGAAAAAAATGCTGTTTTCATAAGTTTGTGTTTTATTTTATTTTTTGCAATTTTTAGACATACTGAAAAAAACGTCATTTCAGCAACTCTGCATTTTATTTTATTTTTTGCCACTTTTAGACATAGTGAAAAAATGTTGTTTTAGTAACTCTGCGTTTTGATTTATTTTTTACATGTTTTAGTTCATTTTTAGACATACTAAAAAAATGCCATTTTGGTAACTCTGTGTTTTAATTTATTTTATGCCATTTTTAGAAATACTGAAAAAAATGATGTTTTGGTAACTCTGCATTTTATTTTATTTTATTCCATTTTTACACATACTGAAAAAAATGTCGTTTCAGTAAATCTGTGTTTTATTTTATTTTTTGTCATTTCTAGACATACTTAAAAAAACACCGTTTTGGTAACACTGCGTTTTATTTTACTTTTTTCCTTTTTTAAACATACTTAAAAAAAATGCCGTTTTGGTAACTCTGAGTTCTATTTTATTTTTTACCAGTTTTAGACATACTGAAAAAAATGCCATTTTAGTAACTCTGTGTTTTATTTTATTTTATTTCCTTTTTTAGACATAGTTAAAAAAACACCGTTTTGGTAACTCTGCGTTTTATTTTATATTTTGCCATTTTTAGACATACTAAAAAAAATGCCCTTTTGGTAACTCTGCGTTTTATTTTATTTTTTGCCACTTTTTGACATACTGAAAAAAATGCCGTTTTGGTAACTCTTCGTTTTATTTTATTTTTTGCCATTTTTAGACATATTGAAAAAAAAATGCCTTTTCGGTAACTCTGCGTTTTATTTTATTTTTTTCCATTTTTAGACATACTGAAAAAATTGTCGTTTCAGTAACTCTGTGTTTTATTTTATTTTTTGCCATTTTTAGACATACTGAAAAAACGCCGGTTCGATAACTTTGTGTTTTTTTTAAAATCCATTTTTAGACATACTGAAAGAAAACACCGTTTCGGTAACTCTGTGTTTAATTGTTTTTTCCATTTTTAGTCATACTGAAAAAAAATGCCATTTTGGTAACTCTGCGTTTTATTTTAATTTTTTCCATTTTTAAACATACTGAAACAAACGTTGTTTTCATAACTTGGTGTTTTATTTTATTTTTTGCCATTTTTAGAGATGCTGAAAAAATTTTAGACAAACTGAAAAAATGACATTTTGGTAACTCTGCGTTTTATTTTATTTTTTTCCGTTTTTAGACATACTGAAAAACGTTATTTTAATAAATCTACATTTTATTTTATTTTTTGCCATTTTTAGACATATTGAAAAAAACACCGTTTCAGTAACCCTACGTTTTATTTTATTTTTTTGCCATTTTTAGACACACTGAAAAAAATGCTGTTTCGGTAACTCTGTGTTTTATTTTATTTTTTGGCATTTTTAGACATACTGAAACAAACACCGTTTCGGTAACTCTGCATTTTATTTTATTTTTTGCCATTTTTAGACATACAAAAAATGACGTTTCAGTAACTCTGCGTTTTATTTTATATTTTTCCTTTTTTAGACGTATTGAAAATAATGTCGTTTTGGTATCTCTGCGTTTTATTTTATTGTTTTCCATTTTTAGACATACTGAAAAAAACATCGTTTTGGTAACTCTGCGTTTGATTTTTTTTTTTAAATTTTTAGACATACTGAAAAAATGTCAATTTTGGTAACTCTGTGTTTTATTTTATTTTTTGCAATTGTTAGACATACTGAAAAAAACACCGTTTTGGTAACTCTGCATTTTATTTTATTTTTTGCCATTTTAATACATACTGAAAAAAATGACGTTTTGGTAACTCTGCGTTTTTTTTTTTTTTGCCATTTTTAGACATACTTAAAAAAAAGCTGTTTCGGTATCTCTGCCTTTTTTTTTGCCATTTTTAGACATAATAAAAAAATGTTGAGATTTCGGTAACTCTGTGTTTTATTTTATTTTATTTACTTTTAGATATACTAAAAAACCCATTCGTTTCGGTAACTCTGAATTTTATTTTATTTTTTGCCATTTTTAGACATACTGAAAAAAACACCATTTTGGCAACTTTGCGTTTTATTTTATTTTTTTGCCATTTTTAGACATACTGAAAAAATGCCGTTTTGGTAACTCTGCGTTTTATTTTATTTTTTGCCATTTTTAAACATACTTTACAAAAACACCGTTTTGGTAACTTTGAGTTCTATTTTATTTTTGGCCATTTCTAGACATACTGAAAAAAATGCCATTTCGTTAACTCTGCTTTTTATTTTATTTTTTGCCTTTTTTCGACATACTGAAAAAAAACGTCGTTTCGGTAACTCTATGTTTTATTTTATTTTTTGCCATTTTTTGACATAGTGAAAAAATGCCGCTTCAGTAAATTTGTGTTTTATTTTATTTTTTGCTAGTTTTAGACATACTGAAAAAAAAAAAACACCGTTTCGGTAACTCTGCGTTTGTAACGCCCACAAAAACAGGCACACAAGACTACATAGGAAAACACAGGATTTTTTTTTTTGACTTGCTTAACACACAACACGATACAACATGTCGCCACCAAGGTTGCGACTAACTCTATGAACCACTTGATACGAGGATGACCACAAGGGCAACATGGAAACATTCACACCCATCGAGGACAATACACTTTTCTTTTTGACAAGACAACTTAGAAGTCCAACCATATGACACTCTCACAGCTAGGGAAAGCCACAATGAGAAATTATTGCAGGTTATTTATTTTGATAAAACATCTTTCAATCCTTAACTTTCCTAGGACTTTAGATATGATTCATAAAATTCCTCTTACAACGCTAAGTTTCTTACTTTTACTCTGAAGAGAAATTTACTTTAAGTCTTCCATTTTTTCTATTATGACCTTTATTTGCTTAATTCGTTTATTTAGAAAAAGGGGTAATTTAATTCCACAAGGCCATCTATTCACACTTACACTACTAGAACTCGTTCATGCCCATATGACAACATGGGTTTGCATTCAACACACTTAAGAGAAGAAATACAAAGTGCCTTGGAAAAATGTTAGAGGGAGAAGGTCGAGTTGAAATCATCTTTAAGACCTCATTAGTTATTGCCAATATTTAATTGAAGCTAGAGAACTTAACCAGAATTATTAAAAATTTTACTTAGGCTTTACTGAATGAGTTTTATAAAATAAAACAATTTACCTTCCAATGACTGAGAGATAGATTGCGTGGTTTCTAAATTGTTTTCTCCTGCTTATTAAATCTTATTATCTTCCAGAACTAACCTTAGATTTCCCTTAAGTTCGTTTAAGAATTTCACCATAAAAGGGATAGTGTTCACTAGTGTAGCTAGGGATATCAAGCTATATAATGTTACTTAACAAAGGATAGTTTCATCTTTGATCACTTATGGAATTACGTGCTCTCAAGTTGGTCACCTCTACATTAATTTATTTGCAATATAAAATTTAGTTTAACTTCTATAATTATTAAACAACCCATTTTATTTTACTTATGACATATTATTACTAAGTCTTAGAAAAAATTAACTCAACAATTATGCACAAGGGTAAATTTTAACAATACTCATTTACGAAAACAAAAAAATGTTACATCAAATCTTAGAATACCGATAATCCACTAAGGCCACTCAACAAAGAGGTAAACCAATTTTCTTGTATTTTCCAAGATAGACAGACAATCCAAGGTTTCCAAAGTTAAGATGACATAATCCACAATACAATATCCTAAGACATTGATCCTCTTCTACATTTTCCACTAGACGTTATCAATAGTTGAACAATATAAAAAGGATTCATGCAAAAGAACTTCTCAATTGAGGTTGATGCAAAAGTCTACAAGTCAATCCCTCATCTACCCACATAAGCCATCTACAAGAATTTTTTTCACCACAAGAGTTAGTTTGCGAGAACTGAGCAAGATAATGCTACAGAAAACTAAATTCTAACAATACCATGAAAGAAACACTTTATTGCGAGAATTGGGTCAATGCCCTAAACACAACAACACTTCAAATTATCATAAAGTCCCCACCATGCCAATCAAAGAAGAAAAGGCCTTGTACTTCAATTATGAACAAAAGCAATGAAAGTATAACAATCAAACGAGAATGGCTCTTGGCCTTATAAGAGGAAATAAACAATCTATAAGAAACAAGATTCCCATCAACAATTAAATATTTACAAGACTGAAGTTTATCACACATGCCATCCATCTAAAATTACCAAAAGATACCAAAAGCATAGGCTTTAATATAAGATTTCTAAAAGACATGAGCTGATCAGCCTAACCAAGAGGAACCACAATGTTCACAGATTAACATGAAAGGCCAACCATACTAGAGTTTCATTCTTGTAATCACATAGAGCATATCACTGAAATTAGATACACAGACATGACACGACATAAGTTTTGAAGCGAAGGAAAAGTATACTAGTCTTGACCATTAACTCTAAGAGATTCCCAAATCATTCAAGAAGGGACAATGCCTTAAAGGCTAGTAGTAACATGCAAAAGAAGAAAGGGAACTCTGTCAAACAAGTGTATACAAAACTTCATCCAAATTTTTATATCACTAAGGAATTGCAAACCTCCATAGTAATTCTAAAGTTCAGTTAATTTAAAAATAAATTACTTAAAAAAAAAAAAACTACAATTTTTTAAGTCAACCCTCGATAACACAATGAACCATCACACATAGATACAAACACCAATTTCTAAGTGACATTAACAAAAAAAAACCTACCGCTATGAATCCATAAGACTATCAAATGCAAGATGAGTTTTTCCCAAAGATTAATCACGTTTAAGGAAATTTCCATCACAAAATATTAAGGTATATACGTCCATAGAAAGTGACCAATATTACTTAATAGTGTTAACATTATAAAGGAGAAAGAAATGCAAGTAGGAAAATAGAAAAATGCCATCAACAATAATTCTGAGAGGGGGATTAGACAAAAACTATTCTAGTATCAATGAGGTACTGGATTCGCACAATGAAACCTCGAGCTTAGTTGATCCGAAAAGCTAGTTACGGTTCAAGTTGATAGGGATGGTCAAGGTACTTCCTGAGGATGGCCTTAAAATCTAGAAATAAGATGAAAGATAATACAGGAGTGTAGACACATGATACATAAACAAACATACGAATGTCTATCACTCGAGAAAGAGAAACATAACACCTAGAGCAGAGGGCACATACATGCTTTCCACAAAATAGTAACAATGATAAAAGCTCAAACAAGAGAAAACAAGCAGAAAGGGGAGATATCCCATCATGGCGTCCAACTGACAAATCAATGCAAGGAAAGAGTAGGTTCGATTTCAAAATAATTTAAAGATAGTAACAGTAGCAAAGTGTAGAAATATCTTGCCTTCTCCTCCAGCTTCAATGAGGCATCAAAACAACTCAAAGCGAGTAGCAGAAAACTTCTAGAAGAATCCTCGTCCTTACCAAGGAAAGTGCCAACACTCCACACGACCCACGTTCACCCAGGCAGGGAGTTGCGTCAGAATGGAACAGAAGAAAAGGGAATGAGCATCCATTGGAGCACAAAAGAAATTTTTTTCAAGTAGTTGTAGCTGCAAGATCCTAAGAGGCCACGCATGAAAAAGTGTAAGAAAACACAAGGCAGGTAAACTAGTAAAAATGCCTCAAGGAGATGGGGTATCATGAAATGCCATGTTTGCAGGAGGAGCATGTATGGGGATCTACTACAGCCATTCTTGCTTCACATCAGCATCTAACAGGTGACAAACCTTTCCATCCACCCCTCCTTTTCCAAAATGCAACCAAAGACAAAGGCACCATGGGAAAAGAAAGGACATCCAACGAGGAAACAAGGAGGTGGGTTTGAAGGATGAAGTTGCAGGAGTAAAAGGGGCTGTGAGTGGAAACATGGAGGCATGCACAATGTATGGAAGCTACAAACAAAAGCCCATGTAATTTATCCTTACTTCACCACCCCCATGCCATCACCAGGTGTCCAATCTGGATAGCTCGCATTTTCCAAGCAGACTCACGCAACCAGGGTAGAAAGGATTTTAGAAAAAGGTATGGACATCCTCCAGCAACAAGGTGACAAACAACAAGAAAAAAGGAAAATGTTCCAGCCAAACAAAGGACTATGCCCAGGGAGGAACTATTATGCAAATACATTGACATGAAAGTTTCCAAGCTTCTCTCTAGATTCTGAAAACCCTCTCTCTTCTCAGGCGGCCAGGAGAAAACAGAATACTCACGCACCAAGGGAAAAAATAATATGAGAAGAAAGAATAAAACACAACCCAAAAAATATGCGGCCAGGAGGAAAAGGCATTTCATTCCAGCAAAAAGTTAAATCATGATTTAATTAAAGCCGACAAGGATACAAATAGGTGACCAAATAATAAATTTACACTTTCTCCAGCAAACAAGTCAGGCATTAACAACAAAGAAAGAAACAATAAGGAAGGACAAGGCCCAAAAATTCCTCCATGCCAAGCATGGCATAAATAATTAAAAACAAGGAAACAACCTAGTTGCCAGCAAGACGTATTTGCAAAGTGTGAAACTATATAAAAAGATAAATTGTTTGACAAAAGAACATGCACTATAGTTTACAACCCCATACGCAATTGCTAACCATAATTACATATCCACAAAATGAAATAAATTTAATTAATCACAAATTCATTTTAAAATTGCATTAGATTGACAAAATTGAGGGCAATAACAACTGCTAAGTCCAGGGAACCGACAAAAACTCACATATTTTAGTTAATAATAATTCTTAGCAATTGAAAATGTGCAATCCTATTGGTTAGCCTTCTTAGTAAAGGAAAATGTGCAATCCTATTGGTCATCCTATTTATCTGACAATATACATAATACATTTACGTGAACAAATCATCTTTTATTTATCTCTATAAAGAAATCCATGTCTCCACGCCAATTATGAGGATAAATTGATAATAAAAATTTACCAGCTGGTGGATGAGAAACATCAAATAAACAATAACTCACAACAAGGCATGCGTACGGCCCAAAAAGGCTTAATTAATTCAAAAATGAAATTTTATTATCTATATACACATAAGAATATAACTGATACCCATTCCTTTATTATATATTATTATTATGTTTTAAAATGTCGTGGCACCTAAACGGGGTTCGAAAAATCATTTAGGACCTAACACGATAGTGACAAAACAAATCAAAAAAAAAATAATCTAGGTGTCGAGCACGAGAGTGATCAATACTACGGTAAAATAACTTGTAGCTAATTAATATCAATATTGATAAAATAAATTGACACAACACAAATAATCGCCAATCGAAAAAAATAAGTTACAATGTTATTTTTATCATTATTTTTATGATTATTTTTATGACTTTTATTAAAACATAAAATTATTAATCATATTAATAGCGACCAACAGGCAAGCTCAACAAGGCGAAGACACTAATGTTTCAAAGGAAATGCAATGATGTTCAACCCTTAGAAGTATGGTCATCGTAAAATAAAAGAGCAACGATGAATGGTGCATTACATTCTTCTCCCCTTAAGAAAGCGTCATCCTCGATGTGACAAAGCACAAAGGAAAAGGAATGGTAAGCAACAAAGAATGGATAATGGCTAAAGTGCACTCTATGGTTAAAAATTCATTTGATTAAAGCATGGCCACAAGGTGGCCTTAGGAACATTTGGTACAAATTTTAACTTTCATCGTTCTGTGAAGATTGGTAGTTCCCTCTTATTTGTTGTTTCATTAGTCTCTTTCCATTATCTTTACTTCTAGTTTCAATTCTTCAAAATTTTATTGTTGTAGAGTTTTAGTTTATTCCTTATTGTAGGTACCCAACATGAACTGCTAACACAACACCCTACCGGGTTCAGACAAGACACTACAAATTCATAAACACACAAGTATAGACTTCAAGACTGTATTACACCATAAAAGATTACTCAAATATGTAAGGGAATAGTCATGGTCCACATAACATAGTACTCATCACACATCTATGACTGACGTACAAAATACTCGAACAAAAGAGTACTACAACCTACCAAACATTTTCTCAATTCCACAGGTGAAAAAATTCGCATAACTCCGAACAAATGCTACAGGTATATAGTGTCCACAAGGGCGTCAATGCCATATTCAAAACATCACTAAATATATCCAACTGATATGAGTAACACATATAACATAACACCATAACCAAACATCATAACACATTAGCATACCTCCTGTAGCATCAGTCACACATACATGCAAACCTCGTATGCCTCCCTCAAGCCCTTATGCCTCCCTCAAAATCTTATGCCTCCCCTCAAGTTTCTTTCACAATAAAAAAAATTTGATGCCATTGGCATTCCCTTATGCCCCCCACAAGGAGGCCAATTGTCCCCATGGCCTAAGACACATAGGGTTTGGACACTCCTAACCCAAGTGAAATAATAATGCATGGCTCAACAACCCACTAGTTATCTGTAACTCTTTGGGGCATACCCCCATACAAGGAAGTAGGTCCATAGGTCCAACCATTCCATGGTGCATCCCATGACCCTATTCCACACATCACGACAATAGAACCAGCATAACAATCCGATCCCAAATTCCAAGTGGTGAAGTAAAAGCCTTGGGCAAGGCGATAAATTCTTAAAATTTAAAATAATATTCAAAACCAAGCAAAAAAACTGACCAAATGGCCATAGTTAGTGAAAAAATCCGAGTGTTAGTACCACAAACCAAGGAAACTCCCAAAATGTAAAACATGGCAATCAAGAAAACTACTGGTCCTTGCAATATAAAGTAAAAAAGCTCAATTTACAAATAAAATACACTTATAATAATGTCACATTATGATAACTGTGTGGCCTTTTCTGGCCACCAAAGGGGTACTCAACGAGTTGCTAGCATTCGGAACATCGAGCCTCAACTCGTAAAAATACATAGCAATAATACAACTATCATCATCTCAATTTGAATCATCTCGCCACAACTTTAAGAAGGCTCAACATATTCAAAATCACATAGGTTGAGTCCATACGACAACCATATCGGGAGAGAGAAAAGAGTACAAGTCACCATCTATTGAGCCTAAGGTGTCTGTGAAACACAATATGCATGAAACCCGTAGAGCAAGTGTCACACATACCAAACAAACAAAAGTGAAAAGTGGGTTTTCAGTCTATGTAAGGCTCCACTTCCTATCTTGTACTCAGCTCAAGTGATTGGCCAATGGTACACATTTTCTCACTCCAAACATACACAGTTTACTGATTTCCCTCAGGGTCGGTTAGCGTAAGGTTCACAACATAACATGTAACTACATCACTAACGCAATGGTGGTACACACATAGCTACCATAACATCTCGCATATGGTATGTATAAAAGGTAGATCTCAATCATACATTCACTGAGCGTAATACATCACTTTACCACATTTTGCACCAAAAGTGCAATCACTATACGATAGGGTTCATACACTCACCGTATGACCCTAACTCACGACATGAATCATTACATATCACACAAATCATACATATGATGGACATAGTAACATCACAACATAACATTCATTTGCTACATATAAGGTGATACACACATTTCTTCAAAACATGGTAAAAGATCATGATACAACTCAATTCACTTTACATCAATCCAGTCATACAACATATCGACACACCCCACATATCACAATATGCCACAATGCTCCAACACCCCATCATCCACATTAGAATTATTTTCACACATCACAAGCAGTAATTCACACGTGAAATCTTCATAGAATCCACAAGAAGGAGAGAGAATAATCCCATCCCCTAGCACATCAACATGATAACAAACACGCACTAAGTGACATACACATCATGTGTGTTCACAATATCACAATTACGACATCAATCACATCATGCTTATATCACATTACTCTTCCAATATAAACCACCATCATGCAATACCATCATCTCTATGTAACACTATCATGCAACACCATCATCATCATGTAACACCATCATGCAATACCTCACCATCATGTAATACCATCATAACTCCAATCTGGCCCATAGGTTTGAGAGCATGAACCTATGCTCTGATAGCAAGTGTAACGCCCACAAAAATAGGCACATAAGACTACATAGGAAAACACATGATAGATATTTTTATTTACTTGCTTAACACATAATACGATATAACATGTCGCCACTAAGGTTGCGACTAACTCTATGAACCACTTGATACGAGGATGACCACAAGGGTAGCACGGAAATGTTCACACCCATAATGGACAATACACTTTTCTTTTTGACAGGACAACTTTGAAGTCCAACCACATGACACTCTCATAGCTAGGGCAAGCCACAATGAGAAATTATTGAAGGTTATTTATTTTGATAAAACATCTTTCAATCCTTAACTTAAGTTTTCTAGGACTCTAGATATGATTCGTACAATTCCTCTTACAATGCTAAGTTTCTTACTTTTACTCTGAAGAGAATTTTTCTTAAAGTCTTCTCTATCATGACCTTTATTTTCTTAATTCGTTTATTTAGAAAAAGGGGTAATTTAATTCCATAAGGCCATCTATTCACACTTACGCTACTAGAACTCGTTAATGCCCATATGACAACATGGGTTTGCGTTCAACACGCTTAAGAGAAGAAATACAAAGTCCCTTGGAAAAAGGTTAGAGGGAGAAGGTCGAGTTGAAATCATCTTTAACACCTCATTAGTTATTGTAGATATTTAATTGAAGCTAGAGAACTTAACCAGAATTATTAAAGATTTTACTTAGGATTTATTGAATGAGTTTTATAAAATAAAACAATTTACCTTCCAACAGCTGAGAGATAGATTTCATGGTTTCTAAATTGTTTTCTCCTGCTTATTAAGTTTTATCATCTTCCAAAACTAACCTTAGATTTCCCTTAAGTTCATTTAATAATTTCACCATAAAAGGGATAGTGTTCACTAGTGTAGCTAGGGATATCAAGTTATATAATGTTACTTAACAAAGGATAGTTTCATATTTGATCACTTATGGAATTACATGCTCTCAAGTTGGTCACCTCTACATTAATTTAATTGCAATATAAATTTTAGTTTAACTTCTATAAGTATTAAACAACCCATTTTATTTTACTTATGACATATTATTACTAAGTCTTAGAAAAATTTAACTCAACATTTATTCACAAGGGTAAAGTTTAACAATACTCATTTACGAAAACAAAATAAGGTTACATCAACTCTTAGAATACCGATAATCCATTAAGGCCACTCAAAAAAGAAGTAAACCAATTTTCTTATATTTTCCAAGATAGACGGACAATCCAAGGTTTCCAAAGTTAAGATCACATAATCCACAATACAATATACTAAGACATTGATCCTCTTCTACATTTTCCATTGGATGTTATCAATAGTTGAACAATATAAAAAGGATTCATGCAAAAGAACTTCTCAACTGAGGTTGATGCAAAAGTCTACAAGTCTATCCCTCATCTACCTGCATAAGCCATCTGCAACAAAAAAAATAAAAATTCACAAGATTCAGTTCGTGAGAACTGAGCAAGATAATGCTACACAAAGCCACCATAACTAAAGTCTAACAATACCATGAAAGAAACACTCTATTGAGAGAATTGGGTCAATGCCCTAAACACAACAACACCTCAAGTTATCATAAATTCCCTAGCATGCCAATCAAAGAAGAAAAGGCCTTGTACTTCAATTATTAAAAAAAGCAACTAAAGCATAACAATCATACGAGAATGGCTCTTTGATTTATAAGAGGAAATAAAAAATCTATAAGAAACAAGATTCCCATCAACAATTAAATATTTACAATATTGAAGTTTGTCACACATGCCATCCATATAAAATTACCAAAAGATACCAAAAGCATAGGCTTTAATATAAGATTTCTAAAAGACATGAACTGATCAGCCTAACCAAGAAGAACCACAATGTTCACAGATTAACATGAAAGGCCAAGCATATTAGAATTCCATTCCTGTAATCACATAGAGCATATCACTGAAATTAGATACACAGACACGCACAACATAAGTTTCGAAGCGAAGGAAAAGTATACTAGTCTTGACCATTAACTCCAAGAGATTTCCAAATCATTCAAGAATGGCCAATGCCTTAAAGGCTAGTAATAACACGAAAGAGAAGAAGGGAACTCCATCAAACAAGAGTATACAAAACCTGATAAAATTTTTTATATCACTAAGGATTTACAAACCTCCATAGTAATTCTAAAGTTCGGTTAATTTAAAAAAAACTACTAAAAAAAAAAACTACAATATTTTAAGTCAACCCTTGATAACACAATCAAATGTCACACATAGATACAAACATAAATTTCGAAGTGACATTAACAAAACAAAAACTTCCGCTATGAATCCATAAGACTATCAAATGCAAGATGGGTTTCTCCTGAAGATTAATCACGTTTAAGGCAATTTCCATCACAAAATATTAAGGTAATTACATGCATAGAAACTGACAAATATTAATTAATAGCATTAACATTATTAAGGAGAAAGAAATGCAAGTAGGAAAATAGAAAAATTCCATCAACAATAATTATGAGAGGGGGTTTAGACCAAAACTATTCTAGTGTCAGCAAGGTACTGGATTCGCACAATGAAACCTCGATCTTAGTTGATCTAAAAAGCTAGTTACGGTTCAAGTTGGTAGGGATGGTCGAATTACGTCTTGAGGATGGCCTTAAAATCCTAGAAACAAGATGAAAGATAATACAGGAGTCTAAACACGTGAAACATAAACAAACAGACGAAGGTCTATCCCTCGAGCAAGAGAAACATAACACCCAGAGGAGAGGGCACACACATGCTTTCCACCAACATACTAACAATGATAAAAGCTAAAACAAGAGAAAACATGTAGAAAGGGGAGATCTCCCATCATTGCATCCAACTAAAAAATCAATGCAAGGAAAATGGTGTTTTGATTTCATAATAATTTAAATATAGTAACAGTAGCAAAGTGTAGAAATATCTTTCCTTCGCCTCTAGCTTCAATGAGGAATCCAAACAACTCAAAGTGAGCAACAACAAAATTCTAGAAGAATCCTCATCCTTAGCAAGAAAGGCGCTAACACTCCACTCAGCCTACGTTCACCCAGGCAGGAAGCTGCATCAGATTGGAACAAAAGAAAAGGGAAGGAGCATCCATTAGAGCATAAAAGAAAATATTTTCAAGTAGTTGTAGCCATAAGATCCTAAGAGGCCACACATGAAAAAGTGCAAGAAAACACAAGGAAGGTAAACTAATTGTCAAAATGCCTCAAGGAGATGGGGTATCAGGAAATACCATGTTTACAGGAGGACCACACATGGGCATCTAATACAACCATTGTTGCTTCACATCAGCATCTAACAGGTGACAAACCTTTCCATCCGCCCCTCCTTTTCCAAAATGTAGCTAGAGAAAAAGGCACCATGGGACAGGAAAGTACATCCAACGAGGCAACAGGGAGGTGGGTTTGAAGGATGAAGTCGTAGGAGTCAAAGGGGCTGTGAGTGCAAACATGGAGGTATGCACAATGCGTGGAAGCTACAAACAAAATCCCATGTGATTTATGCTTGCTTCACCACCCCCACGACATCACCAGGTGTCCAATTTGGATAGCTCACATTTTCCAAGCACACCCATGCAGCTAGGGTAGAAAGGAGTTTAGAAAAAGGTATGGACATCCTCTAGCAGGAAGGTGACAAAATACAGGAAAAAAGGAAAACAACCCAGCCAAACAAAGGACTACACCCAAGGAGTAACTATTATGCAAATGCATTGATAGGAAAGTTTCCAAGCTTCTCTCCACATTCTGAAAACCCTCTCTCTGCTCAGGCAGCCAGGAAAAAATAGAATACTCACGCACCAAGGGAAAAACAAATCTGAGTAGAAAGAATAAAAGACAACCCAACAAATATGCGGCCAGGAGGAAAATGCATTTCATTCCAGCAAAATGTCAAATCATGATTTAATTAAAGCCAAAAAGGAAACAAATAGGCAGCCAAATAATAAATTTATAATTTCTCCACCAAACAAGTTAGGCATTAACAACAAAGAAAGAAACAATAAGGAAGGACAAGGGCAAGAAATTCCTCCATGCCAAGCATGTAATAAATAATTAAAAACAAGGAAACAACTTGGTGGCTAGCAAGACGTATATGCAAAGTGTGAAACTATATAAAAAGATAAATTATTTGACAAAAGAACATGCACTATAGTTTACAACCCCATACGTAATTGCTAACCATAATTACATATCCACAAAATGAAATAAATTTAATTAATCACAAATTCATTTTAAAATTCTGTTAGATCGACAAAATTGATGGCAGTATATAGCTGCTAAGTCTAGGGAACTGACAAAAACTCATATTTTATTTAATAATAATTCTTGGTAATTGAAAATGTACAATCCTATTGGTCAGCCTTTCTTAGTAAAGGAAAATGTGAAATCCTTTTGGTCATTCTATTTATCCAATAATATACAAAATACATTTATGTGAACAAATCATCTTTTATTTATCTCTGCAAATAAATCCATGTCTCCATGCCAAGTATGAAGATAAATTGATGATAAAAATTTACTAGCTGGTGGATGAGAAACATCAAATAAACAATAACTCACAATAAGGCATGCGTACGCCCTGAAAAGGGCTTAATTAATTAAAAAATGAAATTTAATTTTTTTATAATTGGTAAATAGTTTTTTGAAAGGGACTATAACCCTTGTACACATAGAGGGCCTAGAAGCCAGAATAGGAATGAAAAGCATCACAAGAAGGATCAAGATCTAGATAAGACATAAGAACCCAAGGTAACCAAAGATCAGTTACCCCCAAAACATCTAACCAGTTCGAGAACTGCAGAAAAGAAGCCAAAAAATAGCAAAAAATAGCAAAAAACATGAAGGAAGGCGGGCAACAGCATTGCAGATCCACAATTACTTCTTGGCGGGCTTTGGTGATTCTAGATTTAATAGTTTTCCAGGAGGTGAACATAGCCAAGGTCATCATATGAGTAGGGGTCAGAGATATCCAGCTATTGAATGGTCTGTTTTCTTTCCTTTTCCGTGCCCCAAAGAGTTGCTGGTATTCCACTGAGAGTAGAGACATTGCAAGACATGCTGCTCAATAAATTGTTTGATTGCACTAAATATAGCCATATTATGGTCATGGCGAGTCTTGGCTTTCCCTAGACGGTTGTCCAGGGAGTTCAGTTTTTTGTAGATATCCTCAACCTGTTTATTGTCAAGATCAACCTCCTCCTCCTTCTTCCCTCTTACATTTTTTCTTAGCCAAGATTTTAACTTCTTTCAGAAGCAACATGTATTTTTCTAAGGCTTCCAGCATTTTTGTGGAGCTCTCGGTGTGTGCCTCCTGTGAACCAGTACTGTTAATATGAAGGGAGATTTATGAGCAACCTCCAAGTCCTGACGAACGTTCCCCAAAACAGGGGTATCCAGATTAAGTTTTTTAGAAGACCTAGTTATAGGTCTAGTCGAAAATTTATCATCTATATACACATAAGAATATAACTGATACCCATTCCTTTATTATTTATTATTATTATTATGTTTTAAAATGTCATGGCACCTAAACGGGATTTGAAAAATCATTTAGGACGTAACACGATAGTGACAAAACAAAACAAAAAAATAATAATTTAATCTAGGGGTCGAGCACGAGAGTGATCAATACTATGGTAAAATATCTTGTAGGTAATTAATAACAATATTGATAAAAGAAATTGACACAACATAAATAATTGCCCATCAACAAAAATAAATTACAATGTTATTTTTATGATTTTTTTTATGACTTTTATTCAAACATAAAATTATTAATCATATTACTAGCGACCAACAGGCAAGCTTGATAAGGCGAAGACACTAACGTTTCAAAGGAAACACAAAGACGTTCAACCCTTAGAAGCATGGTTGTCGTAGAATAAAAGAGCAAAAATGAATGGCGCATTACAGCGTTTAATTTTTTTTGCCATTTTTAGTCATACTGAAAAAAAAAAACGCCATTTTGGTAACTCTGCATTTTATTTTATTTTTAGCTTTTTTTAGACATACTGAAAAAATCACCGTTTTGCTAACTCGGCGTTTTATTTTATTTTTTGCCATTTATAGAGATACTGACAAAAATGATGTTTTGGTAACTCTGCGTTTTATTTTATTTTTTGCCGTTTTTAGACATACTGAAAAAATGACATTTTGGTAACTCTGCGTTTTATTTTATTTTTTGCCGTTTTTAGACATACTGAAAAAATGCCATTTTATTAACTTTGCGTTTTATTTTTTATTTTTCCATTTTTAGACATTGAAAAAAACACCGTTTTAATAACTCTACGTTTTATTTTACTTTTTGTCATTTTTAGACATACTGAAAAAAACGTCGTTTCAGTAACTCTGCATTTTATTTTATTTTTGCCATTTTTAGACATTCTGAAAAAAAAAATGCCGTTTCAGTAACGTTGCATTTAATTTTAATTTTTTCCATTTTTAGACATACAAAAAAATGTCGTTTCAGTAACTCTGCGTTTTATTTCATATTTTGTCTTTTTTAGACGTACTGAAAAAAATGCCATTTTGGTAACTTTGCGTTTTATTTTATTTTTTGTGATTTTTAGACATACTAGAAAAAACATCATTTTGGTAACTCTACGTTCGATTTTATTTTTTCTAATTTTAGACATACTAAAAAAATGCAGTTTTGGTAACTCTGTCTTTTATTTTATTTTTTGCGATTTTTAGACATACTAAAAAAACACCATTTTGGTAACTCTATGTTTTATTTTATTTTTTGCCATTTTAAGACATACTGAAAAAAATGATGTTTTGGTAACTCTGCATTTTATTTTATTTTTTGCCATTTTTAGACATACTTTAAAAAAGTTATTTCGGTAACTCTTCATTTTTTTTTTTCCATTTTTAGACATACTAAAAACACGTTGTTTCGGTAACTCTACGTTTTATTACTATTTTTTAACTTTTAGACATACTGAAAAAAATGTCGTTTCGGTAACTCTGGGTTTTGTTTTATTTTTTGCCATTTTTAGACACACTGAAAAAAGTGCCATTTTGGCAACTCTGCGTTTTATTTTATTTTTTTGCCATTTTTAGACATATTGAAAAAATGTCGTTTCGGTAATTCTGCGTTTTATTTGATTTTTTGCCATTTTAAAACATACTTTAGAAAACGTCATTTTGGTAAGTTTGAGTTCTATTTTTTTTTGCCATTTATAGACATATTGAAAAAAATTGAGATTTCGGTAACTCTACGTTTTATTTTAATTTTTGCCTTTTTTAGACATATTAAAAAAAACTTCGTTTCGGTAACTCTGCGTTTTATTTTATTTTTGTCATTTTTGGACATACTGAAAAAAACGCCGTATTGGTATCTGATAGCAGGAGCAGGAGATAGATATAGAACAACACAAGACAAAATAATATTCAAATGTATTCAATGTGTTCAATATGTGTAACAAGCACCACAATAAATACAATGCTGAAACGGTTCGTGAAGGAGAATAGTCCCGTAGGAAGGAGAACAGTTACAGCACCTAATTGCCACGTATGCATAACTACTAATACTAACCAATGTATTAGATATTGCTAACATCCCCCCCCCCCCCCCCCCCCCCCCCCCCCCCTTAATACATTGTTCCTACAAACATACATTTCTTGAAACTAGATTTCCCCCCTTAATGAGAACACTGCAAAGAGGGTCTTCACACGAGCATGTGCCTGCATGGTCTCAATACACATGGTTTTTCTAAGGTTGACAAATAAACCTAGAGGGACAGGAGCACTTTCCAAATGTTCAACTCAGTGATTTTACAAGATTACCATGAACCAAGAGGATGATACCTCGGTAGTTTTATAGGTTTACCATGAACCAAGAGGATTTTACCTCGGTGGTTTTTACAGGTTTACCACAAACCTAGTGTGAGTACCATGCACTACTGTTTAGTGCTTTTATAATCCCCATGAAACTTTTTGATTTAGGAGGTCCCACAGAGGAAATTCCATATCATCTGTACTTTATTGAAAACAACTGAATAACCGACACAAAACTTAAATAAACACACACAAACCAAAAATTGAGGAATAGGTCCTCAATACCTTACTTCACCACAATATCAATCGACGGCCTCATCGCTTGCAACTTGCAAGAGGTCATTGGATTTCCTCTAGCCTACGTTTTCCTTCGTCCTCCTTTATGTGTTGCTACTTACAACACTAGATATGATGTGTAGACAATCTCATTAATAACTTCCTCAATCTAAACAGAGTTTGGTGGATCTTCTATGTGAGCAACACTTGCTCCATTGTGTTTTTAGATTTTCATGCAGAATATCTCTTTCTCGGTGAACATCAATATCGACCAAAGTTTTATCATCCTTATTATAATAAGAAAATCATTTTTCCGTATGAGGAATGTCTAATTCTTCATCCATCTTAAAGTGCGTCTGCACCTGGCGGGTCAAAAAAATACAAATATAATTTGCAACAACATTGTTCATGTGATCAAATTTAAGGCCAAATTTGGGCATCTTCTTAGAATAGGCAACTGCCAATGTTGCATATATGATTTGTGCTAATAATTTCCTTGTTAAATACAATAAGTATATATTTGCTTGTGTCAATACGATATGAAGGAATACCAATACTAATTACACAATATGGGAAATTTATGGTTAAGGCTGACAAAGATATTGAATGCTCTCTTTTCTTCTTTCTTTGTAGGATTATCATCTTTGGTCAGCCTCTTTTGGCATTCATCTCTATTGAAACTGAATTTTCTCAGCATGTGAATAAATAGCTCCAAATTTTCAAGGGTTTCACACCTCTCTCAATACAGATACAATTTAGGGGAAAAACAATGGCTATACTAATAACTTCCTTTATGTGATAATAGAGCAATGTAGAATCCTACTTGCCTTGAATAAACAAATGTCTACAGAATGCACTAAGCGTTGTTAGGAATGCAACGCATCCCTACTAAGATCCTACCATCTCATGTTGCTTTAATCTAGAAATGCATCATCTGCACTAATACATAAAGCGGATGGTGCCTTTGTTTCACTTTCTCCTCGAAGTTAGCTACCTAGTTTGAGTGCCTCCAAAAAATATCTCCCTCATGGCACACCATCAGGCCTCCTTCCTTATGCGACAATAAATAATAGTTTTGTCTCTTCCTTGTTTGGCTCTTCTACAACGTGGCGATGCACAAATCGTAAGCATGAATCAGACTTAACCACCTTTAGCAACCTTTTGTGCTCCTCCTTACGTTGACTGATATTCATCCAAAAGTGAATCCACAACCTCTCTTCCATTACTAGCTCCTTCACAACCACAGGGTTAACAGCACCTGCTCAGTAACTCCTCTTCCACGCCATGCCTATAACCTTAACCTACTATTATACCAATTTTTGTGCAGGTGGATTGGAAATCGAATTAGATTAACACCTTTACATGTTGAACAGAAGATACAAACCAAAAGACAACTCACACAATCTTCATTTTTATTAATGCAAAGCAAGCCAATGCATATAAACACCCACGGAGGGAAGGGAAGGTGGTTACAATAAACAGTTATCTGCCACCTATCCTTAACTATCCACCCACACATAATAACTACATTGTAATAACAAATGAAATATTATTCTAACAAAGTGGGCACTATGGAAAGAATTACACACAAAGCCCATGGTCACAATTGGTGGTCATCCCCCCATGGGGAACCCTTAACAAAATAAAACAAAACAACAATATTACATAAGTTTCCATGGTGACCTTCTTTGTATCCATCTAGTATTTCATTGTGGTTGGTCTCCAATCCCCCTTTTTATTGTTGTGATATAATAACCTACAAAATAACACAATACCTCCTTCGACCTCATGGCCGCATCAAAGGTAAAATATATGTACATAAATCAATGACCATATTTATATAGCTAAATCATCATTCTCAACTAAACAATGCTATCATTTGTCTAAAATTTCAGCAACATCTCAATTCTATCTTTTTATCAATATCCAACAAGATCATGAGATTAGAACTCCAATGCTAAATCCTAGTCAACATGATGAGAATTCTAAATGTCAGTAATATATATGCTAACAACACATCATCATCATAAATATAAAATGTCTCTCTATGCCTATAAGAATCCACACATATCATACTATGAGTCAAAATCCATTAATAGTCAGAATATCTCTATCATCTAACATCATGGTAAAAAACAAAATGATACAATCATATCCATGTCTATAGTCAACAGTAATCGAAATCAAAATATAATAAGTGTCGAAGAGGATTGGGCACTAAAACGGCCCAAGAAAGGGTGAAAAAGTAAGGAGACTTGGTGATCACGGAACATCTATTTTTAGGATAAATTACATGCAAATCCAAGATGAAAGGTCATGCATATATCGAGCTATTATGGTAGATCACGGAACATCTACTTTTAGGATAAATTACATGCAAATCCAAGATGAAAGGTCATGCATATATCGAGCTATTATTAGGATTAAAGAAAGTTTTATTTATAGGATAATATTTCTATAGCTCCATTGTAAAACCATGTAACTGTAAACGCATGACTATTTTTCACCATGTAGCGGTATTTTAAGAATGCGTGAGTAGTAAAGGGAAAGTAGCCCACCCCTATATATTGTTGCTCTTCATTTTTTTAGGGAACGTGTACAAGAGTCCCATGTATTGTTACTAAAGTTATGATACTCTGATGTACTGGTGCGTATGACTCTGTGGTATCAATTGTTATGTATTCAAATTCTGATACATAATAATTTTGTTATGAATGGATTATGACTGATGGATTCTGGTGATTGATGTGACTGAACATGGTGATCACATGGTGCAATCGATCTTAGTGTTTATTTTGATTTGTCATGGTTCCTTATCACATGTGCTTCCATTCTAAGCTCATGTTATGATAACTATAATGATCTGTACTTTAATTTATGATTTGGAATTGGTAATTATGGATAGATCTTAGTGTTTATTTGATTTGTCATGTTTCCTTATCACATGTGCTTCCATTCTAAGCTCATGTTATGATAACTATAATGATCTGTACTTGAATTTATGATTTGGAATTGGTAATTATGGATATGCATACCAATGTCTTGACAAGCCAACATAAAGGAGGGACCTAGTAGCTTTGTGCGCTTCAGGTGAGCGTTCAGATTTGTTTGAGTGAAGTGCCAATGCATGTAGCAATTGAGTGGAAATAAATAGGTCAATACGAGTCCCTCTCTAATAAGAAATGTGACTACCCAATTAATTTTCTTATGAATAATATATCGAAGAAGGAAAGTCCTCAAAATATATCTTCTTAATAAGTTTTATCTAATCCACCATATTGTTAGCATTTAACAATAATTCAAATACAATTAAATCAAATATATATATAAATTGCCTTCCTTACATGTAAGAAAACACTAATTTTGATGATTTTGAAAGTATGTAGTTTTTATGTAAGTGAAATATGTGGTTGAAAAAAAATTAAACTTTAAAATAAAGAGATTAAAAAGACTTAAGAGGAAAACATTAAAACTATGTAAACTTTATGTAAGTGAAATATGTGGTTGAAAAAAATTAAACTTTAAAATAAAGAGATTAAAAAGACTTAAGAGGAAAACATTAAAACTCAAAACTAATAATATAACAGATATAGATATAGAGTAAAAAATACCAGATACTTAGAGCATACCTATATAGATATAGATATAGATATAGATATCTTATTTGAAACTTGAAAACATAAATAAGATAATCTTGAAACCTAAAACTAGAAAATTCTAAATTTTAAATTTTAGAAAAGATGAAAAATACATTCATAGAATGCATGACTATCATATTTAAAATTAAAAATTTAAAAATATTTTATTGAATATTTTTACGGAAGTAAAATACACATCATTGGGTTATCATATCATAATATGTGAATGTGAAATCTTAAAAAATAAAAATTAAATTGATATAAAACGTGTTATAATTATAATCAAAACCTACAAACTAAACCCACAATACTTCAAACCTAAAAACACTAAAATTTAAGATCATGTAATCTTAAACATGAAATACATAACTTTTGAACCCACAATACTTCAAACCTATAAACACTAAAATTTAATATCATGTAATCTTAAAGATGAAATACATAACTTGAAAGTAGAATATAAAAAAATCCCAGAAACTATGAAACCAATCCTTAAAGATCCAAACAAAAAAATCTCAAAAACATTGAAATGTGAAACATATAACTCCTAAAACTGTAAACTTGGAACATTGGAAAACCAAAAAAATAATAAACCAAGATACCATACAAACATGGAAATTAACAAAACCTTAGAACTATGACACTTGAAACTCAAAAGATTTGAACCTAAAAATCTTGAAAAAAAAAAAATAAAAAAATTCTAAAATTCAAAATTTCTAAATTTGAAAATTATGAAACATTACGCTTGGAAACACCAAATCTTAGAGTACAAAAATCCTTCAATTTTTAAATCAAAAAATACTTGAAGAGTTCAATAAAATATGAAATGTCACCATGTTATTCGAAATCCTAAAACTAAAATTCAATAAAATATGAAATGTCACCATGTTATTCGAAATCCTAAACTAAAACTTAAATTTAAAATGATACCATGTATTCTAAAAAAAAAAAGAATATGAATCTTGAAACCTGAAACTAAGAACCCAAAAGTATATTAACTTAAATCTTAAAAATATCAATTCATATAAATCCCTTTAAAATTAGAAAATGCAAAAAAAACTCAAGATGCCAAAAGCCATGAGTTTGAAAACCATGAAAACAATTTTTTTTTTAATGAAATAAAAAATGAAACTCATATATGTAGTGCCCACTTCCCTTCGACACCATTTTGATTTTATTGTTTTCATTACTAGTTACTTCGCTTATGGATTTATTATAGCTTCTTTGATTTAGCATGGTAGTAGATATCATAGACACTGGACTACTATTGATTTGATATTTATATGATGTATATCGTCTACTGGAGACATTTGATGTTGACATGGTTATTTATCTTTAATTCTGACATGTGATATATTTAGTCATATTGGGTAGATCTTGATAATTGGATTAATTTGATGATCGTTTTGACATAAATGAAATGTGGAATAGAAATGTGCTAGAAATTGTAAGTGATATCGTATTTGCATAGATGATAGTAATTCATGTATAGTTGATTTCTGATTATATTGTATATTTGGCATGAATGTTTTAATGCAGCTACAAGGCTGAAGGAGGTATTCTCTCTTCTGCAGGTATATTATACTCACAACAATATCGGGGGAGTGGAGACCAACCACATCTGAATTCGAGAAGAATCCAACTAGGGTCACTGTGGCAACATGTAATTGTGTGTGTGTTATAATTATTTGGTTAGGGGAAAATTGTGACCTAGGGGTCATGTGTTGTTTTGTTTTAATTTTCCCTCTCTATTATGTTAGTATGTGTTTTTCTCTTAGTAAGTGAAATTTTACTTTATTTATTATTTATATTTTTGGATTGGTGTTTACCCCTTTATCAGTCATAGGTTGTACTGTCTTAATTAAGTTAATTTGAAATTGGTTTTAAACTAATTAAAAGATGTGACCAAAAAGGAGTTCATTTATTAGGCTTGATTTACTTTGGATTTTGTGTTGAGTGATGTGTGTTTGAGTTTTTAATGTAGCACACTCTACCCCACGTGGGAAACTCGAATTTGGCCTTAGAGGCCAAATTTGGAAGCTTGTGGGACAAGTAAAACTTGTCCCACACCTCTTAAAATCCCATGTCAACCCTACCTATCAGTTGGGAGGTCAAATTTAGGCTCTTTTAGGTGTTTTGGGGGGGATGAAAGGTAAAATTTTAATTGCACTTCCTTTCAAATATTTAATTTTGTCCTTTGAGGGGAGTGGGCTTAGATGGAGTGTGTAAGGTGCTTTTCATTCCTCCAACCACTCATTAATTGTGCATTGGAATATGAGGTTAACCTAGTGATGTGGAGTGGAGAGGAAATGAGGAGGCATCCTACTTGGAGCCACATCACCCCTCCCTCTCTCTTCTTTCTCTATTTATTGAATTCTTGTTGCTTTTTTTGGAGTTGGATGATCATTTTTAGTCTCTTGAATTTTGGATAGTGGGAGGATTTTTGAGGGAGTTTGTGAATTTTCTTTTGAGCTTGTGGATACTTGTTGATTTTTGGAGCTTGTGGATGCTTGCTTGATATTTAGAGGAGTTTGGAACTTCATACTTGGAACAAGCTCTACCATGGAATGGTAGGAGCTTCACCTCTATTTATATTATGTTATTGTTACATGTATGTGTGTATATGTTTGTTGAATGTTGTTATCTTTTTTTAAAATGCTTGTTGGGTATGGGTAGAATTCCTAAGCTAGAAGTGGGAGGAGACTATGGGGATTTCTTTTGAGCTTGTGGATACTTGTTGATTTTTGGAGCTTGTGGATGCTTGCTTGATATTTAGAGGAGTTTGGAACTTCATACTTGGAACAAGCTCTACCATGGAATGGTAGGAGCTTCACCTCTATTTATATTATGTTATTGTGACATGTATGTGTGTATATGTTTGTTGAATGTTGTTGTCTTTTTTTGAAATTCTTGTTGGGTAGGGGTAGAATTCCTAAGCTAGAAGTGGGAGGAGACTATGGGGAGTTTATTTGAGGGAGGCATAAGAGATCATGTTCTTGAGGAGGGAGTTTGGGTTGGGTGCCAACCTAGTATGAGAAATTCTTGCAATTTCTTCTTGTTCTTACTTTGAGGGAGCCATAAGAGTTGAGGGAGGCATAAGATTGGATGGAGGGATGAGGGGAACTTGATGGAGGCATAAGAGTTGTTAAGGGTTTTTTGTTTTGCATTGGAGGCCTTTCAGGTGGCACCCATTCCTATTGGTAGGCATAAGTGGCCTCCCCATAGGTCTTACTCTTTTAGTTATCTTGATAAGCCTTGTTATATTGTTGTTTTCATTGTTTCTTCTTGTTGAGTTGTTATTGTGTTTGTGTGAAAATGGAATGAATTTGAAGTGATTTGTTAAGTAAAACTTGTAGTTTCCATGAGTTGAGATATTTTCCCATTGTGATGTGGTTGGGGCTTGGGGGCCAATGGAGAGGATGGATTCTCTTCTCCATTGGGTATCTTGGTAAGGTGGAGAGCGTTGCCTCTCCCCCTATTTTGTTGTGAATCAAGCAAACTATTGGAGCAGCTATTTTGTTTGTGCTTGGAGATTGGAGTCTAGTTGGTGAGCATGTGAAAACCACAATTTTTATTTTACCCACTTAGAGTGGAAGAAATTGTAATAATGTGTTTTATTCTTGTATTCACTTGTGTATGAGTTCCCACATCAAGTGGAGAACATTTTTGTAATTTTTGTGGAAAGGATTTTACATTCAAAATTTGTATATTGAAAAGAGAAAGAAAAATTTGTGTGGTTTAGTATGATTTGAAAGGGGGTCTTATTCATTGTAAATGTTGTAGAGTTAGCTTGTAAATATAAACGGAAATATTTTCTCCTTGTGAAAAGCTCTTTTTTTTGTTTTCCCACTAAGAGTGGAGGAACTTGTAATATTGCTTTTCATTTTAGATTTCATTATTGTAAATTTCTCCCACATTAAGTGGAAGATATTGTATTAAGATTTGAAAGGAAGTTGCATTGAATTTTTATTATTATTAAAGTTATAATGTAAATGCAAATGAAATGTACTATTTTTTACCTTCTATTCAATATCTATCAAGTGATAACTTGTTAAGTTTGATAAATGTTAAAATTTTACTCTATAGTTACCCAAGTACATGTAAATGTACATCCATATAAATTCCACAATTACAATATTTATTTTCCCACAATAATTGTAATTCCATGTTCAATGAGAAATTTAATTATTAAATAAACCTATATTATTAATATATAATTATATATATGTTAATAATATACTTGATTAATTTCAGAATTTGTAATACCCTTATAGAAAAATGATTAATAAATATTAGTATTACCTTTAATCATATATATATAGTTTGAGAAATTTAGTTTATATATTGACATTATTACAAACTAAAGTTAAAATTATAATGTTAAGTATTTCAATCAGCCAAGTGGGAGTAAATGAAGGTTTTAATATATTTAAAAAAAAAAAAACTACACCTGAAAACTGCGGCCTGCACTTGTGTTGGCTAATGTGGGGAAAAGGGGGTTGGGGGGAGGGTCACTTACCCTACCCCCCACCCCAATAATAATGGAATGGGGGGGTAGGTGACCCTCCCCCTCAACTCAATTTAAAAAAAAAGAAAAGTAACGTTTAGTCAAGCTTTGAGGTTATTTAACCTCTTTCCATATCTTTGCAAACCTTTCCATCACATACATCCTCTATTTGTTATGCTTTGATGGACGTCCTTACCATGTTCTAGAGCTTCCCTTTTTGATGCAGGCAGGGAGTATTTGGTAAAGGGTGAACTAATGAGGTTAGAGGCCTATATGTTGCATAGATATATGATTGAGACTATCTCATGACGATAACCATGTCTCTAGTGCTTTGCATTATCAAAAAATTGATATATTTTCAATGTTAACTTGGGATATATAAGTGATATCACTTCCTCTGGATTCAGAAAATGAGTGCTATACGATTATGATGCAAGTAAATGACTAGGTCTAGAAAAGGATTTTATTACCCATGTGTCTCCCTCAAGGTTGTGCATAAAGATGAAGGAAGTTCAGCCAAATGAAATCCTACAATTGTGATTCCGTGAAGCCTAGGTCACTACAGGATTGGACATTTGATGAATGATTGTAGAACAAAAAGTTGTAAATGGAACAAGTGGGACCTCTGCAAAAGCTTGACATGGTCTCTGGAGAAGGCTTCGGTTCCTTGTTCCTAAACCTGCCTGTCAAACTAGACTACTCTAGAGGATAGGTTAGACCATAACTACTCACTAATCCTCACCTATAGGACTTCTAAGGGGATACTTTAGTGAAACCTAGTTCTAATGGATAAAATAGAACCTACATCTAATGAGTGGTGGATAAACCATAAAAGGAGTCACTTAAGTCATGGGGTCCCTACTTGCAAGTGAACAGTGAATTAAATGATGGGTGTAATCTATTGAAGGGTGGGCCTATGGGGTTACCACAAACTAAATGTGCACTCAAAACATCATCCCTAAATGAGGACAACACATCAAAACCTACATATGAACAAGAAAATGCATCTAGACCCTACAAGGATATTTAATGAGAGGTTTTATAATGAATTTTAACAGGGAATTAATGAGAGGTTATGACTTGAGAATCAACACAATGCATAATATATTACTCCAATTATTAGATCTACAGTAAGTGAGATTTAATTCCTCATTTAACTTTTGAAGATTGGCACACATGTTGTTCAGTGGTGATTAACTTTTTTGCTTGAAGCTACCAACAAGAATGGGGTGGATGGAAGAAAGCGTGATTATCAAGAACTTTGCATGTGTAAGCCCCTATGAATGTTATTGTAGTATAAATTTCAGGAGAGGAGAGAGAGAAAGAAAACCTGAAATTACTCCAAGACCCATAACAACTAGGTTGCTCTTGGATCTCGTTATGAGCGTGTTTGAAGATCGGGCAAAATATTTCTCCATTAATGATCATTTACTTATGGAAGTTCAGGAACTAGCTATGGATTGCACTTGGGTCTAGTCTAGCTCGTGTAGCTTCACGATGAAACATAAACATTTAACCTACCTCCAAGTTAATGACCTTTAAATCTACAAAACCACAATGTTGATAATCCTGTATGAAACAAAATAATTAGAGGTCAAGAACCCCCACAAGATCCTAAAAGAAATATTGAACAAACTCTCGCCTATATATCCTGTGCAGCAGGTGAGGATTCCAGGTGAGGGCTAGTTGTTCATGAGGGACCTAGATGATACAATCGTCAGAGTAGGCTCAAGCAGCCATTCTACCTTAGATATTACAGATGCTTCTGGACGTCAATGCTAGAATTTAGGGGTTTAAAAACCCTTCGAAGGATCCTTTTTTTTCAGACTCCATTATGGACTTCCACTGCAAAAATATATGCTTTGGTATCCGCTTTCCACATCAGCTAGGAGCATAGGGTAGAGTACTTCCGCACATAGTCGGCAAAGATCGATTTCATAATAGTTTTGAGTGACATGGAGACAGGTTTTAATGTTCATAGGGGCCAGTCTCAGATGCCCTAAACATTGAGTTGGATGAGCATACAGATAAACCTAGAGATAGCTCACCGAGATACAGCTGCATGACCATATTAGGGAGATCCTGAAGCTACGACCTTTTCTTTGTCTACTTAGGTGATATATTTGGTTTGCTCAAACTTATCTCAGGCCTAACTTGGTCCAGCTTGAGCAGATGCTTCCCAAACTCTGTCCTTGTATCTCAGCATACACATAAGCTCCCCCTTGTGACCCTAGCTTCTGAGGGACGGAGAAGTGTTTTTCCTTGTGGAGGCCCTGAGGAGCCATGAAGATCCATGTTGACTTTGGAGACGTTTACTTTGTGAGCTATTTGAGGAGTATATCAGTGAGCAGGTCTCGTTACCATTCAAAAGGTCCCTTCACACTCTTAGCAGTGAATAGATCCACCATCGTGAAACTCTTCGGCCATGCCCCCAATATAGTAGCTTAGTATGAGAGTCGATTATTTAGTCTTACTCTAGTGGTACATCGACTATATGCAGGACTCCCCAACTTTCGGATTCACATCTAATCATTTATGGCCTTGACCTCTGGATCTAAATGGTGTGGTACGTCCATTCACGGCCTCCTAGACATTAGCAGAGGTTGTGGAGAAGGCCTATTACCTAATGCAGACGCCACCTACTTCTCTAACTTGTCCACATACTTGAGCATAGAGTCCACCAATGCTAGCATCAAGCAGATGTATTTGATTTTATTTCGAAGGTAGGTCATTTGCATATTGTCCACGGGGTTTTAGACAGATTTTTTCTTTAGGGATATGGGACTTCATTTTCATGCTACCATCCCTAGCTAACGATTCCTTAAAATACCCACCCATCCTGAAGTTTGACCATTTCAAAGATTTGGGCTTGGGTCTTCTCTCCACCATGCACGTTTCAGGACTTCGTCTTTTCGGGTCTTTCTAGGATGTTATTTTGCTTCGCCGATTTTGGAGCTCTTGTCATTACCAAGGATCTCTTAATGTCAGAGACCTTTGAAGTCTAAAAGTAATGGATCTTTATAGATTTTCCCTATGCTTACGACATTTCTAGAGTACTTGACTCCCCACTCTGCTCAGATCCGACTCAATCATGGCAACCGAGCCATTCCTTCTCACCTCGCTTGATCCCTTTCTAGATTGGTCAACCACTACAGACTCGACTGCTCCATTATGTCAACCCTGACAATGCTAAGACACATAGCTCATAGCCTATCGGTTCCACAACATTTCTCAAACCCATCAGATCTCCCACCTTAGCGGTTGAGAATTGATCCATTCTTGATGTCATTCAGAGTACTGTCATTTAAACATTAGGTGAGCTATTGGTGGTATTTCTGCCTCTATACTTAGGTCGATCCCAGTTTCTTGTGATTCATTCCTTGCACAAGTTCTTAGTTAAAGCGTTATACGCAACTCCCTTGGAAGTGAGGCATGGTCCTTAGTTGGGACGTTGAGATGTCTTCGGGATCTCATCCTTGGCTGTAGATTCCCTAGTTAAGACATTAACTACTGGACCTCAGCCCATTTTCACCACTACATCAAATGTTCGAACCTCCTTGGGCTCGATTAGAGTGTTTGTATGCCCTGTTATGTTGGGCATGGATTAACTTGTTTCCTCATAGAGCTATGAAGTGACCGAGCTCATCCCTACCTTAAGACTAACTTGCTCCAAGTTTCACTATGATATTGGAGTGGAGTCATTTATTTTTTGAAATAGGATGGCCATGTTCCATTCAGACTGGGATCTCCGCTATGCAGCTCAAGCGAGATCCGTGCATGACGGGGTTGACATCGTTATTTCCCTATTACAGTTAGTCCACAGATATAGAGGATCAGTCTTTTGGACCATCCCTCGAGTTCCCATCCTCAATCTCATGAGAGTTTGCGGCTATCTCTACAAGCTCACACTTCTTAGACCATCCTTCTCTTCGTTTGTTAGATTTCCATTTAGATCTAGATCCGGGAGCAGAGCCTATCGTCATGAGCTCCTTCAACTGATGACTACTCCTGAGCTATGTGAGATAAAATTACAGCATGAGGGCCTTCTAGAGAAGGGCCTAATCCATCCTAGTGTATCCCCTTGGGGTGCACTAGTGATCTTTGTGAAGAAGAAGGATGGATCTCTTCGGTTGTGTATTGATTACCATTAGTTGAATAAAGTAACGATCAAGAATCGTTACCCCCTTCCACGCATTGATGATTTATTTGATCAGATGAAGGGGGCTACCATTTTCTCCAAGATAGATCTTAAATCAGGGTACCATCAGCTCAGTATTATGGAGATGGATATTTATAAGACCGCGTTCCATACAAGATATGGCCACTACCTTTTGGGTTGACGAATGCCCCCGCATTGTTTATGAGTTTGATGAATGGGGTACCGAAATTTTATAGATCACTTTTTGCTCATCTTCCTTGATGACATTCTAGTTTAATCATGCACACATCAGGAGCAAGAGGAGCACCTTCACCAGGTTCTTCAGTGTCTTCGCGATCAGCACCTTTACGGGAACTTGGAGAAGTGTGCGTTCCGTCAGATTGAGGTGCAGTATTTGGGCCACATCATTTCTGGGGAATGTATCATAGTCGATCCTTCCAGGATTAGAGCCATTATGGATTGGCCAGTACCCACTAGTGTGACTGAGGTGCGAAGCTTCATGGGTCTAGCAGGGTATTACAGGAGGTTTGTTCAAGACTTTTCTCAGATTACACACCCCATCACTTCCCTTCAGAAGAAAGGGAATAATTTTTTATGGTCAGATAGATGTGAGCAGGCCTTTAGTACGATGAAGGAAAGCCTCATGACAACACCTATTCTTGCAGTGCCAGATCCTTAGGGTGAGTTCTACGTTTTCACTTGGAGGTGTGTTGATACAGGAGGGTAGAGTAGTTGCCTTTGAGTGTCACAAACTCAAACATTATGAGCTCAATTATCTGACTCATGATCTTGAGCTTGTAACAGTTTTGCATGCCTTACTGCAGTGGAGACATTTTCTTCTTGGCCGGAGATTTACACTCAAGACTGATCACTTGAGTCTTCGCCTCCTCTTCACGCAGCCCAATCTTAATGCTCGTCAATGGTGTTGGATGGAGTTACTTTGTGAGTATGACATGGAGAGAGAGCATGTGAAGGGGAAGGAGAATGTGGTTACAGATGCCTTGAGTAGATAGAGACATGTGGCTATGGCCACCTCAGTCGGCACAGATTTGCAGAGTAGGATCTTGTAGCAGCTTCCTCAGTATATTTTCTACCTTACAGCTAGAGTAGAGATTGAGTCTCAGATACACCTTGAGGGGAAATTTGATGGATTTTCATTAGAGGTAGATGGTATTCTCAGACACAGAGGTTGGATATATGTTCCTAGACATGGAGGCTTGAGATAGGACATTTTGACAAAGGCCCAGCGTGCACCTTATTCAACCTATCTCGGGGTGAAGAAGATACATGACACCTTGAGATAGTTGTATTTTTGGACAGGACTTTATAAAAACGTGGCTTTGTTTGTGTCACGTTGTTTAGAGTGTCAGAGGGTGAAGGCTGAACATTAGCATCCAGTTTTCCTTCTCTATCCTCACGCCATACCAGAGTGGAAGTTGGACACCATTTCCGTGGAATTTATCATTGGGTTACTTACGTCGAGATACCACCATGACTGCATCATGGTCACGGTGGATAAATTGACAAAAGTAGCTCATTTTTCTCCGGTGAAGACCACCTATACAGCCAGTGGAGTGGCACGTGTATATCTTGATGATATTATCAGATTGCATGGGATTCCGTAGAAGATCATTTGCGACCGCGATCCTCTTTACACTTCATATTTCAAGACTACCATGCACTATGCCCTCGAGATGAGGATTAATTTAAGCACAACTTATCACCATGAGATAGATGGACAGATAGAAAGGGTGAATCAGATTTTAAAGGATATGCTTAGGATGTACGTGATGGATCATTAGGCGAGATGGGAGGAGTACATGTACCTGGTGGAGTTTGCCTACAACAATAGTTTCCAGAGATCTATAGGCATGGCTTTTTTTAGGAATTATATGGCAGACCATGCATGAAACCTCTTAGTTGGGATAGGATTGAGGACAGGGTTTCCCTTGGGCCAACATTATTATAGGATATGGAGCGGTAGGTTACCTTGATCAGATAGAGATTACAGGAGGCACAGAACAAACAGAAGAAGTATGCAGAACAACATAGGATAGATCATAGTTTTGAGGTGGGCACGAAAGTGTTTCTTCATGTCAGGCCGCATAAGATCCCTATCTGTTACAGAAAAGGTTCTAATCTTGCTCCCAGGTTTGTGGGTCCCTTCAAGATCTTGGAGTGCCTCGGTGCCCTAGCCTACCATCTAGCATTGCCACCTAGCTTCTCTCGCGTCCATGATGTGTTTCATGTTTCTGTACTTTGGACAAATATTTCTGATCCTTCTCACATGCTAGATTGGACCGCATTGCAGGTGCAGGATTAGGGGTAGGTGATAGTGGAGCCCATACGTATTATAGAGAGCCATGACCCTGGGCCTTCGCGATAGAGAGATTGATCAGGTTCAGGTCCAGTGGGATAGATATGACGAGACTGCAACTACTTGGGAGGATGCTACCTTGCTACGAGGACAATTTCCACACCTTTTCCATTGACTTCCAAGAAGAAGTCGAGTCTAAAGGGAGGGGAATGTAGTGCCCCACTTCCCTTCAACACCATTTTGATTTGTTGTTTTCGATACTGGTTACTTCACTTATGGATTTATTATAGCTTCTTTGTTTTAGCATGCTAGTAGATATCATATACATTAAACTGTAATTGATTTGATCCTTATATGATGCATATGGTCTACTTGAGACATTTGATGATGATATTGGTATGCTTTTGAGATGGTTATTTATCTTTAATTCTGACATGTGATATATTTAGTCATATTGGGTAGATCTTGATAATTGGATTAATGTGATGATCATTTTGACATAGATGAAATGTGGAATAGAAATGTGCTATAAATTGTAAGTGATATCATATTTGCATAGATGATAGTAATTCATGTATAATTGATTTTATATTATACTGTATATTTGGCATTAATGTTTTAAATGCGGCCACGATGCCGAAGGAGGTATTCTCTGTTTTTGCAGGTATATTATATTCACAACAATATCGGGGGAGTGGAGGCCAACCACATCAGAATTCGAGAAGAATCCAACTAGGTTCAACCGTTGGCAACATGTAATTGTGTGTGTGCTAGAATTATTGGTTAGGGGAGAATTGTGACCTAGGGGTCATGTGTTGTTTTTTTTTTAATTTTCCCTTTCTATTATGTTAGTATGTGTTTCCTCTTAATAAGTGAAAATATACTTGTTTTATTATTTAAATTTTTGGATTGGTGTTTACCCCCTTTATTAGTCATGGGTTGTAGTGTCTTAATTAAGTTAGTTTGAAATTATTTTAAACTAATTATAAGATATGACCAAAAGAGAGTTCATTTATTAGGCTTGATTCACTTTGGATTTTGTGTTGAGTGATGTGTGTTTGAGTTTTGAGTGTAGCACACTCTACCCCTCATGGGAAACTCGGATTTGGCCTTGCTTGTAGGACAAGTAAAACTTGTCCCACACCTCTTAAAATCCCATGCCAACCCGACCTATGGGTTGGGAGGTCAAATTTAGGGTCTTTTAGGTGTTTTTGGGTGATGAAAAGGTAAAATATTAATTGCAATTTCTTTAAAATTTAAATTTTTTCCTTTAGGGGAGTGGGCTTAGATGGAGTGTGTAAGGTGCTTGTCATTCCTCCAACCACTCATTAATGGTGCATTGGAATATGAAGTTGACCAAGTTATTTGGAGTGGAGGGAAAATGAGGTGGTATCCTACTTGGAGCCATATTATCCGTCCCTCTCTTTTCTATATTTATTGAATCCTTTTTGCTTGTTTTGGGGTTGGATGATCATTTTTAGTCTCTTGAAATTTTGGAGAGTGGGAGGATTTTTTTTAGGAATTTGTGGAGTTTCTTTGGAGCTTGTGGATGCTTGCTTGATCTTTGGAGGAGTTTGGAACTTCATACTTGGAACCAACTCTACCATGGAAAGGTAGGAGCTTCACCGTTGTTTATATAATGTTAGTGTTACATGTATGTGTGTATATGTTTGTTGAATGTTTTTGTTTCTTATAAATGCTTGTTGGGTATGGGTAGAATGCCTAAGTTAGAAGTGGGAGGAGACTATGGGGAGTTTATTTGAGGTAGGCATAATAGATCATGTTCTTGAGGTGGGAGTTTGGATTGGGTGCCCAACTAGTATGAAAGATGCTTGCATTTTCTTCTTGTTCTTACTTTGAGGGAGCCATAAGAGTTGAGGGAGGCATAAGAGTGGATGGAGGGATAAGGGATACTTGAGGGAGGCATAAGAGTTGTTAAGGGTATTGTGTTTTCATTAGAGGATTTTTAGGTGGCACCTATTCCCATTGGGAGGCATAAGTGGCCTCCCCATAGGTCTTACTCTTTTGGCTTTCTTGATAATCCTTGTGACTTTGTTGTTTTGATTGTTTTCCTCTTGTTGAATTGTTGATTGTGTTTGAATGAATGTGGAACGAATGTAAAATTTTATGTTAAGTCATGTGGAAGTTAGTAGTTTCCATGAGTTGAAATCTTCTCCCATTGTAATGTGGTTGGGGCTTGGAGGCCAATGGAGAGGATGGCTTCTCTTCTCCATTTGGTATCTTGGTTGGGTGGAGAGTGTTTCCTCTCCCCCTATGTTTTTGTGAATGAAGCAACTTTTGGAGGAGATACCTTGTTGGTTTTTGGAGCATTGGAGTCTTGTTGATGACCTTGTGAAACTTCTGGTATGTCACCCACTTAGAGTGGAAGAAATTGTAATAATGTGTTTTATTCTTGTATTCACTTGTGTATGACTTCCCACATCAAGTGGAGAAACATTGTTGTAATTTTGTGGAATGGAGTTTACATTCAACATTTGTATATTGAAAAGAGAAAGAAAGATTTGTGTGGTTTAGTATGATTTGAAAGGGGGTCTTCTTCATTGTAAATGTTGTAGAGTTAGCTTGTAAATATAAAAGGAAATATTTTCTTCTTGTGAAAAGCTCTTTTTTTTGTTTTCCCACTAAGAGTGGAGGAACTTGTAATATTGCTTTTCATTTTAGTTTCATTATTGTAAATTTCTCCCACTTTAAGTGGAAGATCTTGTATTAAGATTTGAAAGGAAGTTGTATTGAATTTTTTTTATTATTAAAGTTATAATGTAAATGTAAATGAAATGTACTATCTTTTACCTTCTATTCAATATCTATCAAGTGATAACTTGTTAAGTTTGATAAATGTTAAAATTTTACTGTATAGTTACCCAAGTGCATGTAAATGTACATCCATGTAAATTCCAAAATTACAACATTTATTTTCCCACAATAATTGTAATTTCATGTTCAATGAGAAATTTAATTATTAAATAAACCTATATTATTAATATATAATTATATATATTTTAATAATATACTTGCATTAATTTCAGAATTTGTAATACCCTTATAGAAAAATGATTAATAAATATTAGTATTACCTTCAATATTTTATATATAAAAACACATTAATATATATATATATATATATATATACACACTAAATAGTTTGAGAAATTTAGTTTATATATTTACTTTATTAATAACTAAAGTTAACATTATAATGCTAAGTATTTCAATCGGGCAAGTGGGAGTAAATGAAGGTTTTAATATATTAAAAAATAAAAAAGTAAAAAAAAACTACCCCTAAAAAGTGCGGCCTGCACTTGTGTTGTCTAATGCGGGGAAAAGGGGGTTGGGGGTAGGGTCACCTACCCTACCCCCCCACCCCATTAATAATGGGATGGGGGGTGGGGTAGGTGACCCTCCCCCCAACTTAATTTAAAAAAAAAAAAAAACTAACCAATATTCATACGGCCCTGATTTTTGTTTTCTAAAACCTGCGTATTCTCAATATGGTGGCTACAGCCGAATAATCTTCCAAACGAACATACACACACAGATATATATATGTATATATATATACATAAATTTATACCTAGTAATATATAAATCTATACCTAAATAATATGTATTAAATTTGTTCTCTCAATTAAATCTATTCTTATTTTTTTAATTTGTGAAATTAATGGATAAATATAATTATATATGTTATATGTTTACATATATAAATATACACTTCCTTATACCCTAAATGGGTATACAAATCAAATCAAGCTATTTCTAGAAAAATATAGTAAAATCCATGAGCCCATTTGGGCATAACCAAAGGAAGTTAAGCCAAATGAAATTATACAAATGTGTTGAAACCCTAGGAGAGGGTGTAAGCCAATGAATAGTAAAATAATAATAATACAAATAAATGGAACAAGTAGGCCTCTCCAAAAGCTTGGGATGGTCTATAATGGCTTCCCTTCCTTCTTGCTTAACCTACAAAACAAACAAGATAAATGAGAGGATAGGTTAAGAAATAGGTATAAAGAAAGCCCATAAGGATTTCTAGGGTTACTTTGGTACAACCTAGATCTAAGGGGCTAAAATAGAATAGATCCAATGGTGGAGGATGAACCCTACATCATTTAAGTGATGGGGTATTTAGGTGGGAATGAAATAATTAAATGATGGGTGTAATGTTTTTGAAGGGGGCCTAAGGGGTTAGACTAAGTTGTGCACACCGTTACCTTTTTAAAGAAATATTCTAGATATTAAGGAGCATGATTTAAGGACTAAAGGATATTTAATCTTGTTTTAATAATAAATTTAGACGGAACTTAATGGGGCTATGACTTGAAAATAAAAATGATAAATATTAAAATAATTATTGAAGCTTAGTAAGTGAATTTAATTCCTCATTTAACTTTTCAAAATTGGGTCAATTGTTGTTCAGTTGTCATTCTTTTTTTTTTCTGCCTTGAAAATTTGATAAAGTGTTATTATCAAGAATTTAATTTAATTCTAGTGAATGTTATTGTCATTCCATTTCAAAAAAAATTATTCTGTAATTTTCTAACTAAACCTAGGTTGCTATTGAATCTCATGCGAGCGTTTTAGTGTGTGTTACACTTGGTATTAGAGCTATGGGTTCAAAGCTTGGACCCTTGGGCACACCTAGAAAACATGAAACATAAACATTTAACCTAGTGCAAGTTGATTCTTTTAAATCTATAAAACCACAATTTTGATAATTATATGAAACAAAAAACTTAGAAAACTAGCACAAGACCTAGAACAATGAACTAAATCTAACCTTGATTTGTGCAGGAGGCGCGGATTACTTGAAGGGTATTTTCATATAGACCTTGATATACCACTGCCAGAGCAGGATGTAGCGGCTATTTTACCTCAAATATTACAGATGCTTCATGAAGTCAATGCCACTATACACAGAGAGCCCTTGGGAGGACAATTTGCTAGACATGGTATGGAGCCGTCAGTAGATGCCCAGGTATCCCCTCAACATAGCAAGGAGCATAGGGCAAAGAACTTCTGCGCAGAGTCAGATAGGACAGAGTCACCACAGAGAGGACATGGAGACAGGATCTTAGGACATAGGGACAGGTCTCAGAGCCCTAAATAGAGGGAGGAGCATATAGATAGACCTAGGGGTTGTCAGACATCAGCTGCAGACCATATCAGGGAGATCCTGAAGCTACGACCATCTCACTATTTGGGTGATATAGGTGGTTTCCAAGCAAAGGCCTGGTTGGTGAGCTTGAGCGGATGCTTCAAGCTCTATCCTTGTACTAGCAACACAAAAGCTTGTGTTGTGATCCATCTTCTGAGGGATGGAGCAGGAGTCTGGTGGAGGACTGAGGAGCAGAAGCTCCATGTTGACTCGGAGACGGTTACTTGGGAGCTATTTGAGGAGCGTTTCAGGAGTAGGTATTTACCTAGGAGGTTTAAATAGCAGCGGATAGATGAGTTTCATGACCTCCGTTAGGCATTGAGGATAGTAGTTGAGTATGAGAGTCGATTTTTGGACCTACTCCAGTACGTTGACTATATGCAGGATGAGCAGGTACAGATTCACATGTTCATCCGAGGCCACTTAACTTGGATTTGGGTGGTGCGATGCGCATTCACTGCCCACAACAATTAGTAGAGGCCATGGAGAAGGCCTATATTGCAGAGGAGACATGGGGGAAGATGCAACAGGCTAGAGACAACTTTTAGATCCACATCCAGTAGATGCAGGATGGTAGGTCGAAGGGGTCAGTTCATCCCCCAAAGGGTGGACAGAGTTCAGGTCAGGCTTCATTCAGGCCACCATAGCAGCAATAGTAGCAGCGGACCTACCCGCCTTACCGACCTCCTCAAATATTTGATGCACAGAGAGGACAGAGTATGGGGCCTCTTCCTAGGGGTGCCACTAGGACACAGGGTGCGCCGAGAGCTCAGTCAGCAAGAGCTCGTCAGCAGATACCTTAGCAGTCCGTAGCCAAATTGTCAGGATCCATAGCTTAGACATGTAGAGTACCGGCTAGAGCTGCTTCCCACTGGAGAGGACAAGGCAGCTATTATGGTTGTGGTGTTGTTGGTCATCATTGGAGAGATTTCCCAAAGAATCCTAACAAGGGTATGATGTAGAGCTCAGAGCCTACAGTTGGAGATATGGCACAGAGTCATCAAATCTATGCAGTGGTCAAGAACCACTAGGCTGAGCACTAGAGTAACGTGATTGAGATGGTAGGTAGTATAAGTGGTATTTCCACCTCTATATTATTTGATTCCGGTTCTTCTGATTCTTTTATTGCACCATCCTTAGTAGAGCATTGTAGGCTGGTGGTAGTTAGGTAGGGCCGTAGTTGGGATGTTGAGATGGCTTCAGCATCCAAAATTTTTGTAGACTCCCTAGTTACAGATTGTGTAGTGGATTTGGGACCTTTCACCACTACTTCTAATCTTCGAATCCTTCCATTAGGATCTTATGGTGTTATTTTAGGCATGGATTGGTTGTCTACTCACAGAGCTAGAGTGGACTGTTACCATAAGACTATTGCTTGAATAGATGATATTGGAGTGGAGTCAGTGATGTCGAGAAATAGGAGGGCCATTTCCATTCACACCGTCTCCGCTATACAACTTAAGTGGTGTGCATGACGGGGTTGTCAGTTGTTTGCTATTACAGTTATTGATAGATAAGAGGATGAGTCGAGTGGACCATCCCTCGATGACCATCCCATCTTGAGAGAGTTTGCGGATGTGTTTTTCAGGGAGCTATTGGGGTTTCCTCCCCCACGTGAGATAGATTTCCATATAGATCTAGTTCAGGGAGCAGAGCCTATCTCACGAGCACCCTATCGGATGACTACTCCTGAGCTATGTGAGCTCAAATTGCAGCTCGAGGGCCTTCTGGAGAAGGGCTTAATCCATAAGAAGAAGGATGGATCTCTTCAGTTATGTAATGATTACCGTTAGCTAAATAAAGTAACGATCAAGAATCGTTACCCCCTTCGACGCATTGATGATTTATTTGATCAGATGAAGGGGGCTACCATTTTCTCCAAGATATATCTTAAGTCAGGGTACCATCAGGTCAGGATTATGGAGATGGATATTCATAAGACCGCGTTTCGTACGAGATATGGCCACCACGAGTTCACAGTGGTACCTTTTGGGTTGACGAATGCCACGGCAGTGTTTATGATTTTGATGAATGGGGTATTCAGGAATTTTCTAGATCACTTTGTGCTCATCTTCCTTGATGAAATTATGGTTTACTCATGCACGTGTGAGGAGCACAAGGAGCACCTTCGCCAGGTTCTTCAGTGTCTTCATGATCAACACCTTTACGGGAACTTGGAGAAGTGTGCGTTCTTTCAGATTGAGGTGCATTATTTGGGCCACATCATTTCTAGGGAAGGTATTGCAGTCGATCCTTCCAATATTAGAGCCATTATGGATTGGCCAACACCCACTAGTGTGACTGAGGTGTGTAGCTTCTTGGATCTAGCAGGGTATTACAGGAGGTTTTTTCAATACTTTTCTCGGATTGCACATGCCATCACTTCCCTTCAGCGAAAAGGGAAGAAGTTTTTATGGTCGGATAGATGTGAGCAGGCCTTCAGTACACTGAAGGAATGCCTCACGACAACACCCATTCTTGTAGTGCTAGATCATCAGATTTCTACATTTGCACAGATGCTTCCTTGGTAGGACTTGTAGGTGTGTTGATGCAGGAGGGTAGATTAGTTGCCTTTGAGTCTCGCAAACTCAAATATTATGAGCTCAATTATCTGACTCATGATCTTGAGCTTGCAGTAGTTGTGCATGACTTAGTGCGATGGAGACATTTTTCTTCTTGGTCGGAGATTTACACTCAGGACTGATCACTTGAGTCTTTGCCACCTCTTCACGTAGCCCAATCTCAATGCTCGTTAGTGGCATTGGATGGAGTTACTTTGTGAGTATGACATGGACATAGAGCATGTGAAGGGGAAGGAGAATTTGGTTGCAAATGCCTTGAGTAGACGGAGACATGTGGCTATGGACACCTCAGTGGGCACATATTTGCGGAGTAGGATCTTGTAGCAGCTTCCTCAGGATAGGTTCTACCTTACAACCAGAGCAGAGATTGAGTCTCAGAGACCCCTTGAGGGGAGATTTGATGGATTTTAATTAGAGGAAGATGGTATTCTCAGAAAAAGAGGTCAGATATATGTTCCTAGAGATGGAGGCTTGAGATAGGACATTTTAACAGAGGCCCATCGTGCACCTTATTCAGCCCATCCCGGGGTGAAGAAGATACACGCCACCTTGGGAAAAATGTATTTTTGGAGACAACGTCAGAGAGATGTGGCTTTATTTGTGTCACATTGTTTAGAGTGTTAGAGGGTGAAGGCTGAACATCAACATCCAGCTGGCCTTCTCTATCCTCACGCCATACCGGAGTGGAAGTGGGACACCATTTCCACGGAATTTATCGTTAGGTTACCTACGTTGAGATACCACCACGACGCCATCATGGTCACGGTGGATAAATTGATGAAATTAGCTCATTTTTCTCTGGTGAAGACCACCTATACATCTAGTGGAGTGGCATGTGTATATCTTAACGTGATTGTCAGATTGCATGGAATTTTGTGGAAGATCATTTGCAACCGTGATCCTCTTTACACTTCCCATTTTTGGACTACCATGAAGTATGCCCTCGGGACAAGGATTAATTTCAGCATAGCTTATCACCCTGAGACATATGGACAAACAGAAAGGGTGAATTAGATTTTAGAGGATATGCTCAGAATGTACGTGATGGACTATCAGGTGAGATGGGAGGAGTACCTGTACCTAGTGGAGTTTTTCTACAAGAATAGTTTCCAGAGCTCTATAGGCACGACTCCTTTTCAGGAATTATATGGTAGAGAGTGCAGGACACCTTTTAGTTGGGACATGATTGAGGATAGGGTTTTCCTTGGGCCAACATTATTACAGGATATGGAGCAACAAGTTACCTTGATCAGACAGAGATTCTCAAGAGGCGCAGGACAGACAGAAGAAGTATGCAGACCAACATAGGATAGATCATAGTTTTGAGGTGGGCACGAAGTGTTTCTTCGTGTCAGGCAGCCATAAGATCCCTATCTACCTAAGGAAAAGGTTCTAAGCTTGCTCCTAGGTTTGTGGGTCCCTTCGAGATCTTGGAGTGCCTCGGTCCCTTAAACCTACCGTCTAGCGTTGCCTCCTAGGTTGTCTCGCGTCCATGATGTGTTTCACGTTTCTGGCTTAGAAGATATATTTATGATCCTTCTCACATGCTAGATTGGACCACATTATAGGTGCAGGATTATTCAGGGACAGGTGATTGTGGAGTCTGTACGCATTATAGAGCATAGGACCTTGGGCCTTCGTGGTAGAGAGATTGATCAGGTTTGGGTCTAGTGGGAAAGATATGACAAGACTCCAGCTACTTGGGAGGATGCTACCTTGCTACGAGGACAGTTTCCACACCTTTTCCAGTGACTTTGAGGAGGAATTCAAGTCTAAGGGGAGGGGGATGTAGTGCCCACTTCCCTTTAACACCATTTTGATTTGTTTTTTTTCGATACTGGTTACTTCACTTATGGATTTATTATAGCTTCTTTGATTTAGCATGCTAGTAGATATCATATACATTGAACTGTTATTGATTCGATCCTTATATGATGCATATGGTCTACTTGAGACATTTGATGATGATATTGGTATGCTTTTGACATGGTTATTTATCTTTAATTCTGACATGTGATATATTTAGTCATATTGGGTAGATCTTGATAATTAGATTAATGTGATGATCATTTTGACATAGATGAAATGTGGAATAGAAATGTGCTATAAATTGTCAGTGATATCATATTTGCATAGATGATAGTAATTCATGTATATTTTATTTTAGATTATACTGTATATTTGGCATGAATGTTTTAATGTGGCCAAGAGGCCAAAGGAGGTATTCTCTATTTTGTAGGTATATTATATTCACAATAATATTTGGGGAGTGGAGACCTTGACCACATCAGAATTCGAGAAGTATCCAACTAGGGTCACTGTGGCAACATGTAATTGTGTGTGTGCTAGAATTATTGGTTAGGGGAAAATTGTGACCTAGGGGTCATGTGTTGTTTTGTTTTAATTTTCCATTTCTATTATGTTAGTATGCGTTTCCTCTTAGTAAGTGAAATTTTACTTGTTTTATTATTTATATTTTTGGATTGGTGTTTACCCCTTTAATTTTTTTACCATATGTAAATAGTTTTTTGAAAGCGACTATACTCTTGTACATTAATGGCTTAGAAGCCAGATGTGCCAATGTGAGTAAAAGAACATAAGATAAAAATCATTGAGGACAAAGGCAGGACGATATCCTACCAATACCAGCACCAAAACCCGCAACACGGAGCGAGTAAACAACAATGAAGCAAAATCAACTTAGATGAAAAGTATTACATCCTTCTTTAGTGCACAGGCGCGCACTTCCCCCATGGAAACCATGATACGATTTTCTACTAACAGTGCACCAATCTGAATTGTTTCCATCTTCCAAATCAAAAAACCACTTCTAAATTACCGTTTAAATTGGGTTAATCAAGTTTTGAATCCCGCTCCTCCAAAGTTAAAAATGACATCTTTTCTCATGGGAACTGTCCTTCATCCTTTCGCCACTATTCACGTTAGCATTTAAAAGTAGTTTGTTAGAATCTTTGTTAGTGATATTCTATCGGTTCCCATCCTTCATTTCAGGCACAAAATATGCCAGCTTTCCTCTTCCTCGGAGCTAGTTTCCCATTCGGAGGATTCACTATCTTCCTTGTTTGGCGCATGATCAACTTTTTTTGGATTTTCCTGCCCTCCTCTCAGCATGAATGTTTCAGTCTATCCTACGTGGGCAGAGGGTGCACCTCCTCGCAGCGCTTCGGATAGACCTAATTTGGATGGATCAGACCCATTATTGTTGTGGTCGCCTTTGTACAGAGGGCAAGGGATCTCATCATTGATGACTTGTAGCTTGCACTCTTCTTCTCTTTTGCTTCTCCCATCTATTCCTTCCTCTGCCCTTGTTAAACATGTGCACAGTTTGGCGTGAAATTCAATCTTCCAGCATTTGGGACAGACCAAACTGCGGTCATCAAGAATTATGTTTTGCACAAATCAGCCAGTGGGGGGAAGACAGTATGATGTTCTTAGGTGTGTTTACCCCATTATTAGTCATGGGTTGTAGTGTCTTAATTAATTTAATTTTAAATTGTTTTAAACGAATTATAAGATATGACCAAAAGAGAGTTCATTTATTATGCTTGATTTACTTTGGATTTTGTGTTGAGTGATGTGTGTTTGAGTTTTGAGTGTAGCACACTCCACCCCTCATGGGAAACTCGGATTTGGCCTTAGAGGCCAAATTTGGAAGCTTGTGGGACAAGTCAAACTTGTCCCACACCTCTTAAAAGCCCATGCCAACCTGACCTATGGGTTGGGAGGTCAAATTTAGGGCCTTTTAGGTGTTTTGGGGTGATGAAAAGGTAAACTATTAATTGCACTTTCTTTAAAAAATTAAATTTTGTCCTTTAGGGGAGTGGGCTTAGATGGAGTGTGTAAGGTGCTTGTCATTACTCCAACCACTTGTTAATGGTGCATTGAAATATGAGGTTGACCAAGTGAAGTGGAGTGGAGGGAAAATGAGGTGGCATCCTACTTGGAGCCACATCATCCCTCCCTCTCTTTTCTCTATTTATTGAATCCTTTTTTCTTGTTTTGGGGTTGGATGATCAATTTTAGTCTCTTGAAATTTTGGAGAATGGAGATTTTTTTTTGGGAATTTGTGGATTTTCTTTGGAGCTTGTGGATACTTGTATCTTTTTTGAGCTTGTGGATGTTTGTTTGATCTTTAGAGGAGTTTGGAACTTCATACGTGGCACAAGCTCTAGCATGGAAGGGTAGGAGCTTCACCTTTGTTTATATTATGTTAGTGTTACATGTATGTGTGTATATGTTTGTTGAATGTTGTTGTTTCTTATAAATGCTTGTTGGGTATGTGTAGAATGCCTAAGTTAGGAGTGGGAGGAGACTATGGGGAGTTTATTTGAGGGAGGCATAAGAGATCATGTTCTTGAGGTGGGAGTTTGGGTTGGGTGCCCACCTAGTATGATAAATGTTTGCATTTTCTTCTTGTTCTTACTTTGAGGGAGCCATAAGAGTTGAGGGAGGCATAAGAGTTGATGGATGGATAAGGGATACTTGAGGGAGGCATAAGAGTTGTTAGGGGTATTGTGTTTTCATTGGAGGATTTTTAGGTGGCACCCGTTCCCATTGGGAGGCATAATTGGCCTCCCCATAGGTCTTACTCTTTTGGATTTCTTGATAAGCCTTGTGACTTTGTTATTTTGATTGTTTTCCTCTTGTTGAGTTGTTGATTGTGTTTGATTGAATATGGAATGAATGTGAAATTTTATGTTAAGTTGTGTGGAACCTAGTAGTTGCCATGAGTTGAAATATTCTCCCATTGTAATGTGGTTGGGGCTCGGGGGCCAATGGAGAGGATGGCTTCTCTTCTCTATTTGGTATCTTGGTTGGGTGGAGAGCATTTCCTCTCCCCCTATTTTGTTGTGAATGAAGAAAATTTTGGAGGAGCTACCCTTGTTGGTTTTGGATCATTGGAGTTTTGTTGATGACCTTGTGAAACTTATTGTATGTCATCCACTTAGAGTGGAAGAAATTGTAATAATGTGTTTCATTCTTGTATTCACTTGTGTATGAATTCCCACATCAAGTGGGAAACATTGTTGTAATTTTGTGGAATGGAGTTTACATTTAACATTTGTATATTGAAAAGAGAGAAAGATTTGTGTGGCTTAGTATGATTTGAAAGGGGGTCTTCTTCATTGTAAATTTTGTAGAGTTAGCTTGTAAATATAAAAGGAAATATTTTCTCCTTGTGAAAAGCTCTTTGTTTTTGTTTTCCCACTAAGAGTGGAGGAACTTTTAATATTGCTTTTCATTTTAGGTTTCATTATTTTAAATTTCTCCCACTTTAAGTGGAAGATTTTGTATTAATATTTTAAAGTAAGTTGTATTAATTTTTTTTTATTATTAAGGTTATAATGTAAATGCAAATGAAATTTACTCTCTTTTACCTTCTATTCAATATCTATCAAGTGATAACTTGTTAATTTTGATAAATGCTAAAGTTTTACTCTATAGTTACCCAAGTACATGTAAATGTACATCCATATAAATTCAACAATTACAATATTTATTTTCCCACACTAATTGTAATTCCATGTTAAGTTAGAAATTTAATTATTAAATAAACCTATATTATTAATATATAATTATATACATTTTAATAATATACTTGATTAATTTCAGAATTTGTAATACCCTTATAGAAAAAATGATTAATAAATATTAGTATTACCTTTAATCATACTATATATATATATATAATATATATACATATACAGATATATATATAGTGTATATATCATATATATGTAAATATATATAATAGTATATATATATCTTTAATCATACTATATATATATATATATATATATATATATATATATATATATATATATATATATATATATATATATATATATATTCTCCATTATAGTGGCTACGGCGAATAATATATACATATACGAGATATATATATAGTGGTTTTCTAAAACCCGTGTATTCTCCATTATAGTGGCTACGGCCGAATAATCTTCCAAACGAACATACATATGCAAATACACACACACACACACACACACACACACACACACACACACACACACACAAAAATTTATACCTATTAATATATAAATCTTGTTAGATTAATTAATACATTGTTAATTAGTTAGTTGTTAGTGAATGTTAGTGAATAGTTATATAACTGTTCCTCGGATCTTCCCTCTCATTGCTCTCGCTACGGCCTATATAAAGGCGTGATCTTTGTATCATTTCATATAGCAATATATACAATATCATTAGAGCTCTATCATTGGCATCAGAGCGGGTTGTGGAGATTGTGGAAACTCTAAAGGTGACTGGCGTTGGAGGAGCCCCGTGTGGAGACTGTAAAGAGTATCTGGCATTGGAGGGAGTGAGTTTTTGTCACCTGTGTGGTCTTCTTGCTGCGTGGAAGCCTGGAACCTGTGCGTGAAGAGGTCTCTGCCTGCGTTGAAGCAAAATCTTTGCGTGCTGTGCGATCTTTGCGTGCTGTGCGTGGAGAGGAGACTCAGATTCCTCTACCTATTTGTTTTGGCTATGCATGTCCGTTTTGGCTGTGCTGTGCATGGAGAGGAGACTCAGATTCCTCTGCCTATCTGTTTTGGCTGTTCCTGTCTGTTTTGGCTGTGCTGTGCGTGGAAGCTTGAGACAGTGGATTGCAGTGCATGGAGGGATAGTTGGAGGAGCCGGTGAGTATGGAGAATTTGCTGTGATGAGCGTGGAGACCCGCATGGATTGCAGTGCATGGAGGGATAGTTGGAGGAGCCGCTGAGTGTGGAGAATTTGCTGTCACTCTTCAGCATGAAGGAAGTGGTTGTGCTATCCTTTGAGGTATTAGTTTGCAGTGTGGAAGACAAGGAGACATTGGTGAGCGAGAGTCGTGCTTCACAAAAGGAGACATTGCTGAGCAAGAGTCGTGCTTCTGTGTTGTGACTGCTATAATGCCTGTAGAACCACGTGAAATACCATCCAAACCCCTGTATGTGTAAGCAAAGCTGGGAAATTGCAAAGCTGTGTGTGCGTGTATGTCTCAAATTTCTGATGCACAAAGCACCGTGAGCAATGCACCAAATATTTGGGCATTGAGTGACAATGAAGACACCACTGGGCTGTTCTTTACCTTGGTCAACGAGCTACACAACACTGGGAACATTCTCTTTGACAAGATTATGTGTCAAGGACTGTTGGAATATTTTTTGGTTTGACGTTCGATGTCAAGCACGGTGGATTCGTGCAGAACTTGAACGTGGTTATGATGCAGATGATGAATGTGAAATAGAATGCCCACATGAGCGTCGGCGTCTCACTGCACGAGCCTATAGAGCCCATCTTTGGGACAGATTCCTTCAGTAAGCATTGTAGCCATTTTTGAAAAATAAATAAATAAATAAACTACAATTTTGAGTTTTTGAAAATGTCTGCTCCAAAAATATTGCTATCTGATGCCCAACTCTTGAAAGGGCCAAATTTCACCACATGGAAAACCAAAATGTGGATGATTCTTCAATTCGAAGATCTTTGGGGGATCGTCTCTGGAAAAGACGCCCCTCCCACAGACGCTAATCTGTTGGAAAAATATGAAAAGGTTGATGCGAAAGCGCTAATGCTCATCACCCTCAGTCTTTCTGATGAGGTGGAGCCATACATTCGGGAAGCAACCACTTCTTCTCAGGCATGGAGCGCATTGTGTACCATCTACGAAGCTAAGAATCTGATGACAAAGTTACAACTTCAGACAAAGCTTCATACGATGAGTATGCATGATGGCAAATCAGTAGAAGCCTTCTTGCGGCGTGTAGCTGAGTTACGTGTAGAACTCTCTGCACTCAGTGAACCAGTGGATGACAAGTTGCTAGTCCTGCTCACCCTGCGAGCTCTTCCTTCCCGGTTTTGGACACTGATCACCATGTTGACAATCACTCAACAGGAGGTGAGTTTTGTAACCCTGGCGAATTATCTCCAGCAGGAAGAAGCCATGCAAAATGTATAAGAAGCCTTCGAAGACAAGGCTCTCATCACGAGGCAAAAACATAAGCCTTGGAAAGGGCAATCAGCCCCCCAGAATTAGAAGCAACATCCTCAGTAGCCATCTTCACAGCGGCCACCACAACGGCCACCCCAGAAGTAGCATAATCACAAGGCGGATCGGTGGTGCCACATTTTCTCCACGGATACATACGCACACGACTGCGAACTATTATTACAATGGTCGCAAGTTTGGAAAATCTGGCGAAGAGAGCACTTCTGGCTGAGGATATTCCAAGAAATCCCGATGGCATGCTCGTAATAAGAGGCAGAAGGGCCACATTGCTGCTCAGCAGGATGCCTCCTCCGATGAAGAGGTACCAGATACGACTCATTCTGACATTTTTCTAGTCTCACAGACTTTGCAGCCATCATAAGATGTCTGGTTGATTGATTTAGGTGCCAGCAAACACATGACTGGCAACAAGAATTTGTTCCATACTCTGAGTGACTGGCCCACTGGAGATCAGATCACCATTGCAGACAATCAAGAGTATATTGTAGTAGGGATTGGTGATGTCATCATTCCTCTTGGAACATGAAGATGTACACTCACAAAGGTGCTATATGTTCTAGGTTTGACTTCAAATCTTTTGTTTGTAAGTCAACTTCTTAACCATCGAATGCAGGTTGAATTCTTTGTTGAGAAAGGGGTTAAGTCCTACATCATTTCCTAGGGAGATTCAGTCATTGCTCAAGCATTTCTGAAGGGCCGTCTATTTGCACTGGATGCGGTCACTTCACTGAGTGTTGCTCTCTCTACATCAACGGCAGAGTCCACTGCACTTTGGCACTTTTGATATGGTCATCTTTCTGCTGGGGCTCTGCATCAACTCAGTGCGAAGGAAATGGTACGAGGGCTTCCTCCACTCTCCCATTCCTTACTTGTTTTCTCGGGATGTCTTGCGGGTAAACAACATAGAGGTCCATTTAAACAGAGCTCTTATCATTCTTCAGAGCATCCTCAGGTCATTCACATCGATCTGTGTGGACCCCTGCCAGCTAGCTTCCAAGGTTTTGCATACTTTCAGCTCATCATTGATGATTACTCATGGAAAATGTGGGTATATTTCCTTTGGAAGAAGAGTGAGGCACTTGCAAATTTCCAAACCTTCTACCAGCAAGCCACCAGGCATTCTAGGAAGCCTCTTCTTCTCCTCCACTTAGATCGAGGGGGGGAATTTGTGTCGAAGAAGTTCTTAGCATACCTGAAGCAGTATGGTATTCAGCAACATTTGACTGCACCCTACACGCCCCAACAGAACGGGATTTCTGAGCGCCACAATAGGAATGTCATGGAGATGGCTCGTTGTATGCTCTCGATCGCTAAGTTGGAGGATCAGTTTTGGGCAGAAGTAGTCCAGACAGTAGTGCATCTACTCAACCGGGCACCCACAAAGATCTTGCAGAACAAGACACCGAAAGAGGAATGGACTGGTCGTAAACCTTTTATTCATCATTTGAGAGCTTTTGGTTGTACTGCATATATGCATGTTCCAGATAAGAGAAGGAAGAAGATCGATCCAAAGACACTGCCATGTCTTTTCTTGGGGTATAGTGCTACCTCAAAGGCATATCGTCCCATGGATCATAAGATGAAGAATATCTACGAGAGTCGAGATGTGGTATGTGATGATTCGTCCTTTGACTCCCTGCCACACAATGGAGATCCAGTACCGACCTCGTCACATAGATTGCTCATACATCCAGATGATGAGCAAGATGATTCTTCTTAGAGAGAAGAAGAGCTGAGTGGAGATTTGTTCGTTGATCTTGGCACACAGGAAAACACATCTTCACATCAGCAGCACCAACGTCTGAAATGGGTCCAGAGTACTATAAGGGATGCTCACCTGAACTCACTTCCTGGTACTTCAACGGGAGTTAGAACATGAAGTCAAGCTAGACATGAGGTAAATTTTGCACTCATGAGTTCAGTTGTTGAGAGCACCAAACCTGACACTATTCGTGAGGCACTAGACCAACCACAATGGAAACAGGCTATGGATGCTGAATATGATTCCCTAATTCAGAATCGGACGTGGGAACTTGTCGATCTGCCTCCAGGTAAGAAATCCATTGGCTGCAAATGGATTTTCAAAACAAAATATAAGGTAGATGGTTCAATCCACAAACACAAAGCATGACTTGTTGCAAAGGGTTATGCTCAGCAAGAAGGAATTGACTATGACGAGACCTTTGCACCCATTGCAAAGATCAAAACCATCAGAGTTGTATGTGCACTGGCAGCACAAAATGGATGGAAACTTCAGTAGATGGATGTCAAGAGTGCTTTTCTAAACGGTGATCTACAAGAAGAAGTGTACATGGCCCAACCTGAAGGGTTTGTAGACGAGCATCAACCACAGAAGGTATGTCGTCTGATAAAGTCTCTTTATGGACTTAAACAAGCACTTAGGGCATGGTATATAAAAATTGATGATGACCTAGTGCAGCATGGATTCACTCGTAGCCCCTCAGATACAAATTTGTATATTAAGAAGGTAGGAACAAAGATTGTCATTCTAGTTTTGTACGTAGATGATCTTGTGATCACAGGAAGTTCTGACAATCTTGTAGATGATGTAAAGAATGATCTGAAGAAATCCTTCGACATGACTGATTTGGGGCTACTTCACTATTGTCTTGGCTTAGAGATATGGCAGAAGAAGAATCATATCTTCATCTCCCAGATGAAATATGCCAAGACGCTCCTGGAAAAGTATGGGATGTCAGATTGTAAACCAATGTCCACACCTATGGAAAAAGGTTTGCAACTATCTAGATTCCAGGATTCACCACAGGTAGATGGCACTCACTACAAGCATCTTGTGGGGAGTCTCATTTACTTGACTTATACTAGACCAGATCTTTGCTTTGCAGTGAGCTATCTCTCCAGATTTATGCAGGAGCCAAAGAAATGTCATTGGATAGCAACAAAGCATGTGTTGAGATATGTCCGAGGTATATTTGACTTTGGTCTGGAGTATCAGAAGAACACTCAGTTCTTCTTACAGGGATATATAGACTCAGACTATGCAGGATCTGTTGATGACAAGAAATCCAGTTCAGGATATGTTTTTCATCTCAGATCTGGACCTATCTCATGGATCAGCAAGAAGCAAACTGTTGTTGCTCTCTCATCCACTGAGGATGAATACCGCGCTGCATGAGGAGCTGTGTGCGAAGCAATTTGGTTACGTCACATTCTTGCAGATATAGGGATTCCTGAAGAGAAACCTCCCATCATTCACTGCGACAATCAAGGTGTGTTGAAGCTTGTGAAGAATCCTGTTTTCCATGAATGAACAAAGCATATTGAGGTCGAATGTCACTACATTCGTGAAAAGGTCTTGAACCACCAAATTCAGCTCCAGTACTGCCCTACTGATTTTCAGGTTGCAGTTATTCTCACCAAGCCTCTCGGCAAGGTGAAGTTTGATTTGTTTAGGGGGTACATTTGTAAGAGCAATGTATTAAGGGGGGGAATGTTAGATTAATTAATACATTGTTAATTAATTAGTTGTTAGTGTTCATGTTAGTGAACAGTTATATAACTGTTCCTCGGATCTTCCCTCTCGCTGCTCTCGCTACGGCCTATATAAAGGTGTGATCTTTGTATCAATTCATATAGCAATATATACAATATCATTGGAGCTCTATCAAATCTATGCCTCAATAATATGTATTAAATTTGTTCTCTCAATTAAATCTATTCTATTTTTTTTATTTGTGAAATTAATGGATAAATATAATTATATATGTATATGTTTAGATATATAAATATACACTTCCTTATACCCAAATGGGTATACAAATCAAATCAAGCTATTTCTAGAAAAATATAGTAAAACCCATGAGCCCATTTGGGCATAACCAAATGAAGTTAAGCCAAATGAAATTATAGAAATGTGTAGAAACCCTAGGAGAGGGTGTAAGCCAATGAATAATAATAATAAAAAATACAAATAAATGGAACAAGTAGGCCTCTCCAAAAGCTTGGGATGGTCTCTAATGGCTTCCCTTCCTTCTTCCTTAACCTGTAAAACAAACAAGAGAAATGAGAGGATAGGTTAAGAAATAAGTATAAGAAAGCCCATAAGGATTTCTAGGGTTACTTTAGTGCAACCTAGATCTAAGGGCTCAAATAGAATAGATCCAATGGTGGAGGATGAACCGTACATCACTTAAGTGATGGGGTATTTAGCTAGGAGTTAAATAATTAAATGATGGGTGTAATGTTTTGAAGGGGGCCTTGATAGGCACTCCAAAAAATTGTATGTATTGCTATATCTCAAGAATACAGAGCGCATGCCTTTATATAGGCCGAGAGGGAGGCAACCATGGGAAAACGGTTATACAACAGACCATTAACAAATATAAACAAATGTATTAATGCTAATGCACTAACATTCCTCCCCTTAATACATTGCTCTTACAAATGTACCCCGTAAATAAATCAAACTTCACCTTGCCGAGAGGCTTGTTGAGAATATCTGCAATCTGAAAATCAGTAGGGCAGTACTGGAGCTGAATTTGGTGGTTCAAGACCTGTTCACGAATGTAGTGACATTCGACCTCAATATGCTTTGTTCGTTCATGGAAAATAGGATTCTTCACAAGCTTCAACACACCTTGATTGTCGCAGTGAATGATGGGAGGTTTCTCTTCAGGAATCCCTATATCTGCAAGAATGCGACGTAACCAAATTGCTTCGTACACAGCTCCTCGTGCAGCGCGGTATTCAGCCTCAGTGGATGAGAGACCAACAAAAATTTGCTTCTTGCTGATCCATGAGATAGGTCCAGATCCGAGATGAAAAACATATCCTGAAGTGGATTTCCTGTCATCAACGGATCCTGCATAGTCCGAGTCTGTATATCCCTGTAAGAAGAACTGAGTGTTCTTCTGATACTCCAGAACAAATTTAATTGTACCTCGGACATATCTCAACACATGCTTTGCTGCTATCCAATGACATTTCTTTGGCTCCTGCATAAATCTGGCGAGATAGCTCACAGCAAAGCAAAGATCTGGTCTGGTATAAGTCAAGTAAATGAGACTCCCCACAAGCTGCCTGTAGTGAGTGCAAATGTGGTGAATCCTGGAATCTAGATAATTGCAAACATTTTTCCATAGGTGTGGACATTGGTTTACAATCTGACATTCCATACTTTTCCAGGATTGTCTTGGCATATTTCATCTGGGAGACGAAGATATGATTCTTCTTCTGCCATATCTCTAAGCCAAGATAATAGTGAAGTAGCTGCAAATCAGTCATGTCGAAGGATTTCTTCAGATCATTCTTTACATCATCTACAAGATTGTCAGAACTTCCTGTGATCACAAGATCATCTACGTACAAAACCAGAATGACAATCTCTGTTCCTACCTTCTTGATATACAAATTTGTATCTGAGGGGCTACGAGTGAATCCATGCTGCAATAGGTGATCATCAATTTTTATATACCATACCCTAGGTGCTTGTTTGAGTCCATAAAGAGACTTTATCAGACGACATACCTTCTGTGGTTGATGCTCGTCTACAAACCCTTCAGGTTGGGCCATGTACACTTCTTCTTGTAGATCACCATTTAGAAAAGCACTCTTGACATCCATCTGCTGAAGTTTCCATCCATTTTGTGCTGCCAGTGCACATACAACTCTGATGGTTTTGATCTTCACAGTGGGTGCAAAGGTCTCGTCATAGTCAATCCTTTCTTGCTGAGCATAACCCTTTGCAACAAGTCGTGCTTTGTGTTTGTCGATTGAACCATCTGCCTTATATTTTGTTTTGAAAATCCATTTACAGCCAATGGATTTTTTACCTGGAGGCAGATCGACAAGTTCCCACGTCCGATTCTGAATCAGGGAATCATATTCAGCATCCATAGCCTGTTTCCACTGTGGTTGGTCTAATGCCTCACGAACAGTGTTAGGTTTGGTGCTCTCAACAATTGAACTCATGAGTGTAAAATTTATCTCATGTCTTGCTTGACTTCGTGTTCTAACTCCCGTTGAAGTACTGGGAAGTGAGTTCAGGTGTGCATCCCTGATAGTACTCTGGACCCATTTCGGACGTTGGCGCTGTTGATGTGAAGATGTGTTTTCCAGTGTGCCAAGATCAATGAACAAGTCTCCACTCAGCTCTTCTTCTCTCTGAGAAGAATCATCTTGCTCATCATCTGGATGTGTGAGCAATCTATGTGATGAGGTCGGTACTGGATCTCCATTGTGTGGCAGGGAGTCAAAGGACGACTCATCACATACCACATCTCGACTCTCGTAGATCTTCTTCGTCTCAGGATCCATGAGACGACATGCCTTTGAGATAGTACTATACCCCAAGAAAAGACATGGCAGTGTCTTTGGATCGATCTTCTTCCTTCTCTTATCTGGAACATGCATATATGCAGTACAACCAAAAACTCTCAAATGATGAATAGAAGGTTTACGACCAGTCCATACCTCTTCCAGTGTATTGTTCTGCAAGATCTTTGTGGGTTCCCGATTGAGTAAATACACTGCTGTCTGGACTGCTTCTGCCCAAAACTGATCCTCCAACTTGACGGTCGAGAGCATACAACGAGCCATCTCCATGACAGTCCTGTTGTGGCACTCGGAAATCCCGTTCTGTTGGGGCGTATAGGGAGCAGTCAAATGTTGCTGAATGCCATGCTGCTTCAGGTATGCTAAGAACTTATTTGACACAAATTCCCCCCCTCGATCTGAGCGGAGGAGAAGAAGAGGCTTCCCAGACTGCCTGGTGGCTTGCTGGTAGAAGGTCTAGAAATTTGCAAGTGCCTCACTCTTCTTCCGAAGGAAATATACCCACATTTTCCGTGAGTAATCATCAATGATGAGCTGAAAATATGCAAAACCTTGAAAGCTAGCTGGCAGGGGTCCACACAGATCAGTGTGAACGACCTGAAGAGGCTCTGTAGAATGATAAGAGCTCTGTTTGAATGGACCTCTATGTTGTTTGCCCACAAGACATCCTGAGCAAATAGGTAAGAAATGGGAGAGTGGAGGAAGCCCTCTTACCATTTCCTTCACACTGAGTTGATGCAGAGCCCCGGCAGAAAGATGACCATATCGAAAGTGCCAAAGTGCAGTGGACTCTACTGTTGATGCAGAGAGAGCAACGCTAGATGAAGTGACTGCATCCAGTGCAAATAGACGGCCCTTCAGAAATGCTTGAGCAATGACTGACTCTCCCTGGGAAATGATGTAGGACTTGACCCCTTTTTCAACAAAGAATTCAACCTGCATTCTACTGCTCCCTATATGCCCCAACAGAACGGGATTTCCGAGTAGTCAAATGTTGCTGAATGCCATGCTGCTTTAGGTATGCTAAGAACTTCTTTGACACAAATTCCCCCCCTCGATCTGAGTGGAGGAGAAGAAGAGGCTTTCCAGACCTTCTACCAGCAAGCCACCAGGTAGTCTGGGAAGCCTCTTCTTCTCCTCCGCTCAGATCGAGGGGGGGAATTTGTGGCAAAGAAGTTCTTAGCATACCTGAAGTAGCATGGCATTCAGCAACGTTTGACTGCTCCCTATACGCCCCAACAGAACGGGATTTCCGAGTGCCACAACAGGAATGTCATGGAGATGGCTCGTTGTATGCTCTCGAAAATCTCGTTCTGTTGGGGCATATAGGGAGCAGTAAAATGTTGCTGAATGCCATGCTACTTCAGGTATGCTAAGAACTTCTTTGACACAAATTCCCCCCCTCGATCTGAGCGGAGGAGAAGAAGAGGCTTCCCAGACTGCCTGGTGGCTTGCTGGTAGAAGGTCTGGAAATTTGCAAGTTCCTCACTCTTCTTCCGAAGGAAATATACCCAATGATGATTACTCACGGAAAATGTGGGTATATTTCCTTCGGAAGAAGAGTGAGGCACTTGCAAATTTCCAGACCTTCTACCAGCAAGCCACCAGGCAGTCTGGGAAGCCTCTTCTTCTCCTCCGCTCAGGTCGAGGGGGGGAATTTGTGTCAAAGAAGTTCTTAGCATACCTGAAGCAGCATGGCATTCAGCAACATTTGACTGCTCCCTATACGCCCCAACAGAACGGGATTTTCGAGAGCATACAATGAGCCATCTCCATGACAGTCCTGTTGTGGCGCTCGGAAATCCCGTTCTGTTGGGGCGTATAGGGAGCAGTCAAATGTTGCTGAATGCCATGTTGCTTCAGGTATGCTAAGAACTTCTTTGACACAAATTCCCCCCCTCGATCTGAGCGGAGGAGAAGAAGAGGCTTCCCAGACTGCCTGGTGGCTTGCTGGTAGAAGGTCTAGAAATTTGCAAGTGCCTCACTCTTCTTCCAAAGGAAATATACCCACATTTTCCGTGAGTAATCATCAATGATGAGCTGAAAATATGCAAAACCTTGAAAGCTAGCTGGCAGGGGTCCGCACAGATCGGTGTGAACGACCTGAAGAGGCTCTGATACCAATGATAGGCACTCCAAAAGATTGTATGTATTGCTTTATCTCAAGAATACAGAGCACACACATTTATATAGGCTGAGAGGGAGGCAACCGGTGGAAAATGGTTATACAACAGACCATTAACAAATATAATAAAATGTATTAATGCTAACGCGCTAACAGGCCTAAGGGGTTAGACTAAGTTGTGCACCCCTTACCTTTTTAAAGAAATAATCTAGATATTAAGGAGCATGATTTAAGACTAAAGGATATTTAATCTTGTTTTTATAATAAATTTAGAAAGCATTAATGGGGCTATGACTTGAAAATAAAAATGAGAAATATTAAACTAATTATTGAAGCTTAGTAAGTGAATTTAATTACTCATTTAAGTTTTGAAATTGGGTCAATGTTGTTCAGTTGTCATTTTTTTTCGTGCCTTGAAAATTTGATAAAGCATTATTATCAAGAATTTAATTTAATTCCGGTGAATGTTATTGTCATTCCATTTCTAAAAAAAAATATTCCGTAATTTTCTAACTAAACCTAGGTTACTCTTGGATCTCGTGCGAGTGTTTTAGTGGGTGTTACATAGACATAGTGAAAAAGGAAACGCCATTTCGGTAACTCTGCGTTTAATTTTTTTTTTTCCATTTTTAGAAATACTAAAAAAACGTTGTTTTGGTAACTCCTTGATTTATTTTATTTGTTGTCACTTTTAGACATATTGAAACAAAACCCCATTTTGGTAACTCTGCATTTTTTTTTTGGTCATTTTTAGACATACTGAAAAAGAATTGTTTCGATAACTCTATGTTTTATTTTATTTAATACCATTTTTAGACATATTGAAAAAAATACCGTTTTGGTAACACTGCGTTATTTTTTGCCATTTTTAGACATACTGGAAATAACGTCCTTTCGGTAACTCTGCATTTTTTTTTTTTCCATGTTTAGACATACTTAAAAAAGGCCATTTTGGTAACTCTGTGTTTTATTTTATTTTTTGCCATTTTTAGGCAAACTGAAAAAAAATGCAGTTTCCGTAACTCTGCGTTTTATTTTATTTTTTTTCATTTTTAGACATACTGAAAAAAACATAGTTTTGGTAACTCTACGTTTTTTTTACCACTTTTAAACATACTGAAAAAAATGTCATTTTGGTAACTCTGCGTTTTATTTTATTTCTTGCCATTTCTAGAGATAATTAAAAAAAACTCCTTTTTGGTAACTATGCATTTTAGTTTAGTTTTTGCCATTTTTAGACATACTGAAAAAATGCCGTTTTGGTAACTCTGCGTTTAATTTTATTTTTTCTCCATTTTTAGGCATACTGAAAAAAACGTTGCTTCGGTAACTTTGCGTTTTATTTTAATTTTTTCCATTTTTAGACATACTGAAAAAAATGCCGTTTCGATAACTCTGCGTTTAATTTTATTTTTTACCACTTTTAAACATACTGAAAAAAATTTCATTTTGGAAACTCTGCGTTTTACTTTATTTTTTGTCATTTTTAGACATACTGAAAAAAATGCCATTTTGGTAACTCTAAGTTTTCTTTTATTTTTTCCATTTTGGTAACGATTTATTTTATTTTTTGTCACTTTTAGAATTATTAAAATAAACCTCGTTTTGTTAACTCTACGTTTTGTTTTTGCCATTTTTAGACATAATGGAAAAAATGCCATTTCTGTAACTCTGCATTTTATTTATTTTTTTTACAATTTTTAGACATACTAAAAAAATGCCATTTTGGTAATTCTGCGTTTTATTTTATTTTTTTCCATTTTTAGACTTACTAAAAAAAACAACGTTTTGGTAACACTGCGTTTTATTTTATTTTTTGCCACTTTTTGACATACTGGAAAATAATACCGTTTCAGTAACTCTTCATTTAATTTTATTTTGTGCCATTTTTAGACATACTGAACAAAATGCCATTTTGGTAACTATGTGTTTTATTTTAGTTTTACCATTTTTAGACATATTGACAAAAAAGTTGTTTTGGTAACTCTGTGATTTATTTTATTTTTTGTCAATTTTAGAAATATTGAAAAAAAAACACCTTTTTGGTAACTCTATATTTTATTTTATTTTTTTGCCATTTTTAGACATACTGAAAAACAATTGTTTCGGTATCTCTGCGTTTTATTTTATTTATTAAAATTTTTAGACATACTGAAAAAAATACTGTTTTGGTAACACTGCGTTTTGTTTTCCCATTTTTAGACATACTGGAAAAAATGTCGTTTCGGTAACTCTGCATTTTATTTTATTTTTTTCCACTTTTAAACATACTGAAAAAATGTCGTTTTGGTAACTTTGTGTTTTATTTTATTTTTTGCCATTTTTATACATACTAAAAAAATGCCGTTTCGGTAACTCTGCGTTTTATTTTATTTTTTGCCATTTTTAGAAATAGTAAAAAAAAAAAGTTTTGGTAACTCTGCATTTTATTTTATTTTTTCCTACTTTTAAACATACTGAAAAAATGTCGTTTTGGTAACTCTGCGTTTTATTTTATTTTTTGCCATTTTTAGACATATTGAAAAAAATGTCATTCTGGTAACTCTGTGTTTTATTTTATTTTTACCACTTTTAAACATATTGAAACAAAATGTCATTTTGGTAACTCTACGTTTTATTTTATTTTTTGCCATTCTTAGACATACTGAAAAAAGTGCCATTTCAGTAACTTTGCGTTTTATTATATTTTTTTGTAATTTTGAGACATACTGAAAAAAAAAACACTGTTTTACCATCTCTGCGTTTTATTTTAATTTTTTCCATTTTTAGAAATACTGAAAAAATGCTGTTTTGGTAACACTGTTTTACTAACTCTACGTTTTATTTTATTTTTTTCTATTTTTAGGCATACTGAAAAAAAAATGTCGTTTCGGTAACTCTGCGTTTTATTTTATTTTTTTTCATTTTTCGACATACTGAAAAAAACGCCGTTTTGGTAACTCTGTGTTTTCTTTTATTTTTGCCATTTTTAGACATACTGAAAAAATGTTGTTTTGGTAATTCTATGTTTTATTTTATCTTTTGTCTTTTTTAGACATACTGAAAAAAACACCGTTTTGGTAACTCTACGTTTTATTTTATTTTTTGTCATTTTTAGACATAAAGAAAAAAACATTGTTTCGGTAACTTTGCGTTTTATTATATTTTTTTCCATTTTGAGACATACTGAAAAAAACACCGTTTTGCTAACTCTGCGTTTTATTTTATTTTTTTCCATTTTTAGACATACTGAAAAAAAATCCTTTTCGGTAACACTGCGTTTGATTTCGGTAACTCTACGTTTTATTTTATTTTTTGCCATTTTTTGACATAATGAAAAAAACACCGTTTCAGTAACTTTGTGTTATATTTTATTTTCTACCATTTATAGACATACTGAAAAAAATAACGCCATTTCGGTAACTCTGCTTTTAATTTTTTTTTTGCCATTTTTAGACATACTGAAACAAACGCCATTTTGATAAATCTGCGTTTTCTTTTATTTTTTCCATTTTTAGACATACTGCAAAATACACCGTGTTAGTAACTCTGCGATTTATTTTATTTTTTTTCACTATTAGACATATTGAAAAAAACCCCATTTTCGTAACTTCGCGTTTTATTTTATTTTTTGCCATTTTTAGACATACTGAAAAAAAACTGTTTCGGTAACTCTGCGTTTTATTTTATTTATTACCTTTTTTAGACATAACGAAAAAATACCGTTTTGGTAAGTCTGCATTTTTTTTTGCTATTTTTAGAAACACTTGAAAAAACATCATTTCGGTAACTCAACATTTTATTTTATTTTTGCCACTTTTAAAGATACTGAAAAAATGCCGGTTTGGTAATTATGTCTTTTATTTTATTTTTTGCCGTTTTGAGACATACTGAAAAAAATGACTTTTCGGTAACTCTTCGTTTTATTTTATTTTTTGCCATTTTTAAACATATTGAAAAAACCCCATTTTCGTAACTTTGCGTTTTATTTTATTTTTTTCCATTTTTAGACATACTGAAAAAAAATTGTTTCGGTAACTCTGCGTTTTATTTTATTTATTACCTTTTTTTAGACATAATGAAAAAATACCGTTTTGTTAACTCTTGTGTTTTTTTTGCTAATTTTAGAAACAATGGAAAAAACACCATTTCGGTAACTCAGCATTTTATTTTATTTTTGCCACTTTTTTTTATACTGAAAATTTTTAGACATACTGAAAAAAAACTGTTTCGGTAACTCTGCGTTTTATTTTATTTATTACCGTTTTTAGACATAATGAAAAAATACCGTTTTGGTAAGTCTTGCATTTTTTTTTGCTATTTTTAGAAACACTTGAAAAAACATCATTTCGGTAACTCAACATTTTATTTTATTTTTGCCACTTTTAAAGATACTGAAAAAATGCCGGTTTGGTAATTCTGTCTTTTATTTTTATTTTTTGCCATTTTGAGACATACTGAAAAAAATGACTTTTCGGTAACTCTGCGTTTTATTTTATTTTTTGCCATTTTTAAACATATTGAAAAAACCCCATTTTCGTAACTTTGCGTTTTATTTTATTTTTTTCCATTTTTAGACATACTGAAAAAAAATTGTTTCGGTAACTCTGCGTTTTATTTTATTTATTACCTTTTTTTAGACATAATGAAAAAATACCGTTTTGTTAACTCTTGTGTTTTTTTTGCTAATTTTAGAAACAATGGAAAAAACACCATTTCGGTAACTCAGCATTTTATTTTATTTTTTGCCACTTTTTTTTATACTGAAAAAAAATGTCGTTTTGGTAATTATGTCTTTTATTTTATTTTTTTCCATTTTGAGACATACTGAAAAAAATACCTTTTCGGTAACTCTTCGTTTTATTTTTATTTTTGCCATTTTTAGACATACTGAAAAAATTGCCATTTCGGTAACTTTGTGTTTTATTTTATTTTTTGCCATTTGTAGAAATACTGAAAAAAAGGCCTCTTCGGTAACATTGCATTTTTTTTTTTTGGAATTTTAAGACATAATGAAAAAATAATTCCATTTCGATAACTCTGCTTTTAATTTTATTTTTTGCCATTTTAGACGTACTGAAACAAATGCCATTTTGATAAATCTGCGTTTTCTTTTATTTTTGCCATTTTTAGACATACTGCAAAAAACACCGTGTTAGTAACTCTGCGATTTTTTTAATTTTTTTTCACTATTAGACATATTGAAAAAACCCCATTTTCGTAACTTTGCGTTTTATTTTATTTTTTTTCCATTTTTAGACATACTGAAAAAAATTTGTTTCGGTAACTCTGCGTTTTATTTTATTTATTACCTTTTTAAGACATACTGAGAAAATATCGTTTTGGTAACTCTGCGTTTTTTTTGCTATTTTAAGAAACACTGGAAAAAAACACCGTTTCGGTAACTCAGCATTATATTTTATTTTTTGCCACTTTTAAAGATACTGAAAAAATGTCGTTTTGGTAATTATGTTTTTTATTTTATTTTTTTTCCATTTTGAGACATACTGAAAAAAATACCTTTTCGGTAACTCTTCGTTTTATTTTATTTTTTGCCATTTTTAGACATACTGAAAAAAATTGCCGTTTCGGTAACTTTGTGTTTTATTTTATTTTTTGCCATTTGTAGAAATAATGAAAAAAAGGCCTCTTCGGTAACATTGCATTTTTTTTTTTTTGGAATTTTTAGACATAATGAAAAAATAATTCCATTTCGATAACTCTGCTTTTAATTTTATTTTTTGCCATTTTAGACGTACTGAAACAAATGCCATTTTGATAAATCTACATTTTCTTTTATTTTTGCCATTTTTAGACATAGTGCAAAAAACACCGTGTTAGTAACTCTGCGATTTATTTTATTTTTTGTCACTATTAGACATATTGAAAAAACCCCATTTTCGTAACTTTGTGTTTTATTTTATTTTTTTCCATTTTTAGACATACTGAAAAAAAATTGTTTCGGTAACTCTGTGTTTTATTTTATTTATTACCTTTTTAAGACATACTGAGAAAATATCGTTTTGGTAACTCTGCGTTTTTTTTTGCTATTTTTAGAAACACTGGAAAAAACACCGTTTCGGTAACTCAACATTATATTTTATTTTTTGCCACTTTTAAAGATACTGAAAAAATGTCGTTTTGGTAATTATGTCTTTTATTTTATTTTTTTCCATTTTGACACATACTGAAAAAAATACCTTTTCAGTACCTCTTCGTTTTATTTTATTTTTTGCCATTTTTAGACATACTGAAAAAATTGCCGTTTCGGTAACTTTGTGTTTTATTTTATTTTTTGCCATTTGTAGAAATACTGAAAAAAAGGCCTCTTCAGTATCATTGCATTTTTTTTTTTTTTGGAATTTTTAGACATACTGAAAAAATAATTCCATTTTGATAACTCTTCTTTTAATTTTATTTTTTGCCATTTTAGACGTACCGAAACAAATGCCATTTTGATAAATCTGCGTTTTCTTTTATTTTTGCCATTTTTAGACATACTGCAAAAAACACCGTGTTAGTAACTCTGCGATTTATTTTATTTTTTGTCACTATTAGACATTGAAAAAACCCCATTTTCGTAACTTTGCGTTTTATTTTATTTTTTTCCATTTTTAGACATACTGAAAAAAAATTGTTTCGGTAACTCTGCATTTTATTTTATTTATTACCTTTTTAAGACATACTGAAAAAATATCATTTTGGTAACTCTGCGTTTTTTTTGTTATTTTTAGAAACACTGGAAAAAAACACCGTTTCGGTAACTCAACATTTTATTTTATTTTTTGCCACTTTTAAAGATACTGAAACAATGCCGTTTTGATAACTCTGTCTTTTATTTTATTTTTTGCCATTTTGAGACATACTGAAAAAATGCCTTTTCGGTAACTCTGCGTTTTATTTTATTTTTTGCCATTTTTAGAAATAGTCAAAAAAATTGTTTTGGTAACTCTGCATTTTATTTTATTTATTACCTTTTTTAGACGTACTGAAAAACTACCGTTTTGTTAACTCTGCGGTATTTTTTTTGCTATTTTTAGAAACACCGAAAAAAACACCGTTTCGGTAACTCAACATTTTATTTTATTTTTTGCTACTTTTAAAGATACTGAAAAAATGTCGTTTTGGTAACTCTGTCTTTTATTTTATTTTTTGCCATTTTGAGACATATTGAAAAAAATGCCTTTTCGGTAACTCTGCATTTTATTTTATTTTTTGCTATTTTTAGACATACTGAAAAAATTTCCGTTTCGGTAACTCTGTGTTTTATTTTATTTTTTGCCATTTGTAGAAATACTGAAAAAAAATGCTGCTTCGGTAACTTTGCATTTTTAGACATACAAAAAAAAAAATCGTTTCGTAACTCTGCATTTAATTTTATTTTTTTACCACTTTTAAACATACTGAAAACATGTCATTTTGGTAACTCTGCGTTTTATTTTATTTTTTGCCATTTTTAGACATACTGAAAAAAACATGCCGTTTTGGTAACTCTTCGTTTTATTTTATTTTTTGCCATTTTTAGACATACTGAAAAAAAATGCCGTTTTGGTAACTCTTCGTTTTATTTTATTTTTTACCATTTTTAGATATACTGAAAAAATGCCGTTTTGGTAACTTTGCGTTTTATTATATTTTTGGCCATTTTAAGACATACTGAAAAAAACACTGTTTTGGTAACTCTGTGTTTTATTTTATTTTTTGCCATTTTTAGATATATTGAAAAAAACATCCTTTTGGTAACTCTGCGTTTTATTTTATTTTTTGCACCTATTTGACATACTGAAAAAAAATGCCATTTTGGTAACTCTGCATTTTATTTTATTTTTTGCCATTTTTGAAAATACTGAAAAAAATGCCTTTTCGGTAACTCTTGCGTTTTATTTTATTTTTTGCCATTTTTAGACACATTGAAAAATTGAAGTTTCGGTAAATCTACTTTTTTTTTTATTGCCATTTTTAGACATACAGAAAAATTGTCGTTTCGGTAACTTTATGTTTTTTTTTTTTGCCATTTTTAGACATACTGAAAAAAAATGTTGTTTCGGTAACTTTGCGTTTAATTTTATTTTTTGCCATTTTTAGACATACTGAAAAAAACGCCGTTTTGGTAACTCTGCGTTTTCTACTTTATTTTTGCCATTTTTAGACATACTGAAAAAATGCCTTTTTGGTAACTTTGCGATTTATTTTATTTTTTGTCACTATTAGACATATTGAAAAAAAACCCCATTTTTCGTAACTCTGTGTTTTATTTTACTTTTTTCCATTTTTAGACATACTGAAAAATAAAATTGTTTCGATAACTTTGCATTTTATTTTATTTTTTGCCACTTTTAAAGATACTGAAAAAATGCCGTTTGGTAACTCTGCGTTTTATTTTATTTTTTGCCATTTTGAGACATACTAAAAAAAATTCCTTTTCCATAACTCTGCATTTTATTTTATTTTTTACTGTTTTTAGACATACTGAAAAAAACGTGGTTTTAGTAACTATGCGTTTTTATTATATTTTTTCCCATTTTGAGACATAATGAAAAAAAACAATGTTTTGGTAAATCTGCGTTTTATGTTATGTTTTACCATTTTTAAACATACTGAAAAAAATGTCATTTTGGTAACTCATCATTTTATTTGATCTTTTACCACTTTTTGACATACTGAAAAAAATGCAGTTTTGTTAACTCTACATTTTATTTTTATTTTTTGCTATTTTTAGACATACTGAAAAAAATGCCATTTCGGTAACTCTGCTTTTTATTTTATTTTTTGCAATTTTTAGACATACAAAAAAAAAATCGTTTCGGTAACTCTGCATTTATTTTTTATTTTTTACCACTTTTAAACATACTGAAAAAATGTCATTTTGGTAACTCTACGTTTTATTTTATTTTTTGCCATTTTTAGACATACTGAAAAAAATGCCATTTTCGTAACTCTACGCTTTATTTTATTTTTGCCATTTTTAGATATACTGAAAAATTGTTGTTTTGGTAACTCTGCATTTTACTTTATTGTTTGCCATTTTTTGAGATATTGAAAAAAATGCTGTTTCGGTAACTTTGTGTTTTATTTTTTTTTTTGCCATTTTTAGACATACTGAAAAAAATAACGCCGTTTCGGTAAACTTTGCTTTTAATTTTTTTTGGCCATTTTTAGACATATTGAAAAAAATGCCATTTTGGTAACTTTGCGTTTTATTTTATTTTTTGCCATTTTTTGACAAACTGAAAAAAAATGTCATTTCGGTAACTTTGTGTTTTATTTTTTGCCATTTTTAGACATACTGAAAAAAATAACGTCGTTTCGGTAACTCTGCTTTTAATTTTTTTTTTGCCATTTTTAGACATACTGAAAAAAAACCTTGTTTCGTTAACTTTGCGTTTTCTTTTATTTTTGCCATGTTTAGACATACAGAAAAAAACGTTGTTTTAGTAACTTTGTGATTTATTTTATTTTTTTTCACTATTAGACATATTGAAAAAAAACCCCGTTTTCATAACTTTCCGTTTTATTTTATTTTTTGCCATTTTTAGACATACTGAAAAAATGTCATTTTGGTAACTCTGCGTTTTATTTTATTTTTTGCCATTTTTAGATATACTGAAAAATTGCCGTTTCAGTAACTCCGAGTTTTTTTTTTTTTCTTGTGATTTTTTGACATACTGAAAAAAAATGTTGTTTCGGTTGCATTGTGTTTTATTTTAATTTTTGCCATTTTTAGACATACTCAAAAAAATAGCGCCATTTCGGTAACTCTGCTTTTAATTTTATTTTTTGTCATTTTTAGACATACTGAAAAAACGCCATTTTGGTAACTGTGCATTTTATTTTATTTTTTGCCATTTTTTTGACATACTGAAAAAAACATCGTTTTGATAACTTTGTGTTTTATTTTATTTTTAAACATACTGAAAAAAATAATGTCGTTTCGGTAACTCTGCTTTTAATTTTATTTTTTGCCATTTTTAGACATATTGAAAAAAATGCCGTTTTGGTAACTCCGCGTTTTCTTTTATTATTGCCATTTTTAGACATACTAAAAAAAAAGCACTTTAAATAACTCTGCAATTTATTTTTATTTTTTTCACTATTAGACATATCGAAAAAAACCCCGTTTTTGTAACTTTGCTTTTTATTTTATTTTTTGCCATTTTTAGACATACTGAAAAAAAAATATTTCGGTAACTCTGTGTTTTATTTTATTTATTACCATTTTTAGACATACTTAAAAAATACCGTTCTGGTAAATCTTCATTTTTTTTTGCCATTTTTAAACATACTGGAAAAAATACCATTTCCGTAACTCCGTAACTTATTTTATTTTTTGCCACTTTTAAAGATACTGAAAAAATGTCATTTTGGTAACTCTGTCTTTTATTTTATTTTTTGCCATTCTGAGACATACTGAAAAAAATGGCTTTTGGGTAACTTTGCGCTTTATTTTATTTTTTACCATTTTTAGACATATTGAAAAAATTATGGTTTCGGTAACTCTATGTTTTATTTTATTTTTTGCCATTTTTAGACATACTTTAAAAAAATGCTGCTTCGGTAACTTTGCGTTTTTTTTTTGTTTTTTGGCATTTTTAGAGATACAAAAAAAACGTTGTTTCAATAACTCTGCATTTAATTTTATTTTTTACCACTTTTAAACATACTGAAAAAAAATGTCATTTTGGTAACTCTGTGTTTTATTTTATTTTTTGCCATTTGTAGACATACTGAAAAAAACACCATTTTGGTAACTCTACATTTTATTTTATTTTTTACCATTTTTAGACATACTAAAAAAAAACCCATTTTGGTAACTTTGTGTTTTATTATATTTTTATCCATTTTAAGACATACTGAGAAAAAACACTGTTTTGGTAACTCTGCGTTTTATTTTATTTTTTGCCATTTTTAAACATACTGAAAAAAACGCTGTTTTGGTAACTCTGCGTTTTATTTTATTTTCTGCCAATTTTTGACATATTGAAAAAAAATTCCATTTTGGTAACTTTGCATTTTATTTTATTTTTTGCCATTTTTAAAAATACTGAAAAAATGCCTTTTCGGTAACTCTACGTTTTATTTTATTTTTTGCCATTTTTAGACACTGAAAAAAATGTCATTTTGGTAACTCTGCGTTTTATTTAATTTTTTAGCACTTTTTTACATACTGAAAAAAATGCCGTTTTGGTAACTCTACATTTTATTTTATTTTTTGCCATTTTCAGACATACTGAAAAAATGCCTTTTCGGTAACTTTGTGTTTTATTTTTTTTTGCCATTTTTAGACATACTGAAGAATTACCGTTTTGGTAACTTTGCTTTTTATTTTATTTTTTTAATCATTTTTAGACATACTGAAAAAAAAAACGCCATTTCAGTGACTCTGCGATTAATTTCATTTTTGCCATTTTTAGACATACTAAAAAAATGTCGTTTTGATAACTCTGTGTTTTCTTTTATTTTTGCCATTTTTAGACATAATGAAAAAATGTCATTTTGGTAACTCTGTGATTTATTTTATTTTTTGTCACTATTAGACATATTGAAAAAAACCCTGTTTTTGTAACTCTGCGTTTTATTTTATTTTTTGCCATTTTTACACATACTGAAAAAAAAATTACTTTGGTAACTCTGCTGTTTATTTTATTTAGTACCATTTTCAGACATACTAAAAAAATACCATTTTGGTAACTGATGTAGGCAAATTAAGAACAAACCAGATATACTGCAAAAATATGAACTCCAAAAGAAAATAGATCTCCTTCTTTGTTATCAAATAATGAATTACAATGTTTCTTAAATAGGAAAACAACTCCTAACCCGAGTTTCCAAGTAAACTCTAGCTAACTCCGACTAAATCTACTCTAGGTGGCGGAAATTACTATTTTTAGCAATTTACTAGAACCTGCTATTCTTAGTAAGTTCGCATGCTTATTCCTACGAGCACAAAAATTGCCATGCATCTTCTACATCCATAAATTAGAGGAATTGCCAACTTTCTAACTCATAATACAATTAATAGACTAAAATTAACTAATGCTCAAAAATAGAAAAAAACCGAACTATAACTTAAATCCTAATCTTTGGCCTCAAGATGGCAGATTTAGGGCCCGAAAATGTGTCAAAAACTTTCCCTAACAAGTAGAGCTTCCTGCCACTTTGTTCGTATCATCGAAACACGTGGTTTAAAAAAAAAAAGGACTCAAACGGACACCCGAAGCTCAAGTTATGACCTTGTCAAGTTCCTACTAATTCTGTCGCATCATTCTCCCCTGCTTGAAAAAAATGCAGCTCCTGCAAGTTGTCTTCTTCAAACTACTTCCATTTATCTGCATCTAACTTCTGAATCTCCCACTCTTTGACCCAAGTATTGTCCTCTTGTTCCAGTCCTTTCCAATGTACCAAATATTTGTTGTATTTCCCATTTCGCGTGTCCATTGTTTTCTTATCTAGAATCTTATTCACTTCTTCTTTCTTCTTCATCGGAACCTACTGCCTCCAATCTACTACTTCATCAATAACATCCCCTTCTACACCATCCCCATGAAAAGAAAACAAATCTGAAACATTAAACACTAGAGAAATATCAAAATTCCTTGGCAATTCTACCTCATAAACATTATCGTTTATTTTTTTCACGATTTTACAGGAACCAATCTTCTTGTACTTCAGCGTGTTATAGGTTCCTCTTGGAAACCTTTCCTTCCGCAGATATACCATAAACAACTCACCAATTGTAAATACCTTTCTCCATCTGTGCACATCTGCTATTTCTTTATACTTATCATTACTATTCTGCAGCTTCTTCTGCACTTCTTCCTGTAATTGTTGTATATGTTTGGCAAATGCTTCTGCATCATCACTGACTCTGCCATCAACTGGTAGTTGTACCAAATATAACACCCCATTTAGATTACTGCCATACACAATTGAAAATGGAGACTTTCCCATGGATCTATTTATGGAACTGTTATATGCTAAGTCCCATTGTTTCGGCTTTTCCCCAACAATGCACCTTAACAGGTTTCCCAAACTCCTATTTACCACCTCTGTTTGCCCATCAGTCTGCAGATGATAGGCACTACTAAACTGTAGTTGAGTTCTAAATTTCTTCCATAAAGTCTGCCAGAAGTGACTTAAGAACCTTGTGTCCCTATCTGAAGTAATGGTTTTTGGAACACCATGCAAACAAACAACTTCTCTAAAAAACAAATCTACTACTCCTGTTGCATCAATTGTTTTCTTGCAGGTAATAAAATGAACCATCTTAGAAAACCTATCAACAACCACAAAAATTGAGTCATTACCTGGTTGTGTTTTTGGTAATCCCAAAACAAAGTCCATACTCAGATCTATCCACGACCCTTTAGGAACAGGAAACAACATATACAACCCTGTATTATGTGCATGGCCTTTCGAGACTTGGCAAATTCGACATCTCTCCACATATCTTACCACATCTCTTTTCAACTTTGGCCAATAGTATTTGTCTGCTACCAAGGCTATCATCTTATCTTTACCAAAATGCCCAGCCAACCCTCCCCTATGCAACTCTTTCACTATATTCTCTCTCATAGACCCAACTAGAATACATAGTTAGCATCCCTTGAATAGGTAGCCATCCTGTAAAATATACTCATCCAGGACATCTCTTGCATTTTCTGACAATGGACTAATTAGTCTTTCAACAATATCCTTGAAATCAGAATCAGAAGAATACAAACCCTTTATTGCTTCAAAACCTACCACCTCATTTTCCATAGTGGTAAACAAAGTCACACGCCTACTCAATGCATCTACAACTTGATTCTGTTTTCTAGATTTACGTTTTAGAGAAAAAGTATATCCCTACAAAAATGATACCCACTTTGCATGCCTACTATTCAACTTCTTTTGGGTATTCACATACTTCAGGGCTATGTGGTCTGTAAATAACACAAAATGGTTAGGCACTAAGTAATTCCTCCAATGCCTTAATGCTTATACAATTGCATAAAATTCCACATCATAAGTAGAGTAGTTCTTTCTTACCTCATCCAGTTTCTCACTAAAGAAAGCTACTGGCTTTCTTCCTTGACTTAGAACAGCCCCAATACCCACATGTGAGGCATCACAATCAACCTTAAACACTTTATCAAAATATGGTAGTGCCAAAATGGGTGCCTCTGTCACCTTCTTCTTCAAGAATTGAAAACTATCCTCAGCTGCCTTTGTCCACAAAAACTCCCTTCCTTTTGTGCAATCTGTTATAGGAGCTACAATACTGCTGAAATTTTTAATAAATTTTTTGTAAAATGTTGCTAGACAATGAAAGCTCCTTACCTCTGTTATACTCCGTGGAGTAGGACATTCAATAATTGCCTTTATCTTTTCTGAGTCCATCTGTACCCCATCTGCTGAAATAATAAATCCCAAGAATACCAAACTCTCTTGCATGAATGTGCACTTCTTCATATTTGCATAGAGTTTCTCTTTCCTTAACACTTCAAATACCAACCTTAGATGCCTCAAATGCTCTTCTTTAGTTTTACTAAAGATCAAGATATCGTCAAAATAAACCACAAAAAACTTACCATTATACTCCCGTAGCACGGTGTTCATCAATCTCATAAAAATACTAGGTGCATTGGATAACCCGAATGGCATCACCAACCACTCATATAATCGATTTCCTGTCTTGAATGTTGTTTTCCACTCATCTCCTTCTCTGATCAGAATCTGATCATAACCACTTCGAAGATCAATCTTGGTGAAATACTTAGATCCAACAAGCACATCCATCATATCGTCAAGGCGAGGTATTGGGAACCGATACTTGATTATAATTTTATTCATCACCCTGCTATTCGTGCAAATTCTCCATGTTCCATCGTTCTTTGGTGTTAATAAAGTTGGTGTTGCACACAGACTCATGCTCTCCCTTACTAACCCCTTTCGCACGAGCTCTGGCACTTTCCTATTCAACTCTGCATGCAATGTCGGGCTCATCCTATAAGCCGCTTGATTTGGGAGTGAAGACCCTGGAATCAAATCAATGTGGTGTTGAATATCTCTTTTGGGTGGTAATCCATCTGGTAGCTCATCAGGAATAACATCTGAAAATTCTTCTATTAAGTTTGATGTTTCTATTGGTATTTGAGCACATACAAGTTCATCCTTATTTGCAACTAGTACATAACAAAAACTGGTTGCCTTTGCCTCCTTCACAAATTCCTTTGCAGAAAGCATATTTTCAGCCTTCCCCTCTTCTTTAAGAGGTAGAAAAATTATTTTTGTGCCATCCTTCTAGAAAGTATAAGTATTTTTTCCCCCATCATGAATTTTTTTTCTATCAAATTGACATGGTCTTCCTAGCAGCATATGACATGCATCCATAGTGATAACATCACACCAAATCTCATCCTTATAACTGTTCCCAATAGAAAATCTTATTAAACATCTCTTATCAACAGTAACTTCATTACCCTTCTTAAACCATGCAATACGATAAGGGTTAGGATTCTTCTCAAAATGCAGACCCAATTTATCAACCATATCATTTGAAACCATGTTCTCACAACTACCACCATCAATAATAACATTACATACCTTTCCTCCTGAAGTGCATCTTGTTCTGAAAATATTTGTACACAGCCATGCATCCCCCTTGACCTCCTTTCTTGGAGCAATCATTGTCCTCTTGATCATCAGAGTTTCTCGAACATCTGGTGGAATTTCCAAGTCCTATTCATCTTCTACTTGCTCAGCTTCAACAAGATTTACTCTTGGAGCATCTCCTTGCCATTTGTCATGTGTATAAGTATGTGGGAATTCAAAAGCTTGATGCCCTTCTTCACCACATCTGTAAAAAACAAATGGTCTTCATGGAGCCTCCCATCCTCTATCGCCAGCATATCCTCTGCCCCTAGGAAATCCTCTACCTCTTTGTTGATTTTGGAAATCTTGTCTCATATCCCCTTACTTTTCCAATCCACGAGATGATTCTCCCCTACCTTGGCTGAAACCAGCTCATCCCTGAAAGGAAGTTGAGGCCCCCCTATTCATTCCAGGTGATCTCCTAAAAATTTGATGATTTCATTTTTCCTCATCCTTTAAGGCTAATTGATAAGCATCCTCCATGATTTTAATCCTATGCATACTTATCTCATCTTGAATAGAAACTTTTAATCCATTAACATACCTTGCAACCATTTGTTCCTCAGTTTCTTCATGCTCTACATGAATGGACAACTTATAGAACTTATCTGTGTATTCTTGCACTATTTGTAAGTTCTGTCTGAGATTCTGAAACCTCCTGTAAAGGGTTTGTGCATAATCCCTAGGGAGAAATTTATCTTTCAGATTCTTCTCCATCTTACTCCACGTCCTAATTCTTTCTTTCCCCTTTCTTAAACACTCTTTCTATAGGTGATCCCACCATAACATAGCATGACCTTTCAATTTCATGCATGTAAATTTTACTTTATTTTCTTCTGACATAGCCTTCCACTCAAAAAATTTTCCCATGCTAGTCAACTAGTCTATCAGCTCCTTTGGTTTTAGAATACCACCATACTCTGAAACAACAACTCTTATCCCATCATTCTTTCCTTCTAATGCTCGAAGCATCCTTTCTTCAAAATCAAACTGTGGTGCTTGCGTTTCCTCCTCTTCACAAACTTCTTCTTCATCTGTGTCATCTCCAACTTGATTTCCTCTCTAGGTTATCATTGCAGCAAGTGCAACAACTTGTCTTTACAGATCTTGCATATTTCTATTCATCTGGGCAATACTACCTCCTTTTCCTCTTCCTCTCCCTGCCATTTTAAAAGAAAAAAATACTTCGAACCAACTCTGATACTAGATAATGTAGCCAAATTAAGAACAAACTAGATATACTGCAAAAATATGAACTCCAAAAGAAAGTAGATCTCCTTCTTTATTATCAAATAATGAATTACAATGTTTCTTAAATAGGAAAAAAACTCCCAACTCGAGTTGCCAAGTAAACTCTAGCTAACTCTGACTAAATCTACTCTAGGTGGCGGAAATTACTATTTTTAGTAGTTTACTAGAACCTGCTATTCTTAGTAAGTTTGCATGCTTATTCCTACGAGCACAGAAATTGCCACGCATCTTCTACATCCCTAAATTAGAGGAATTGCCAACTTTTTAACTCATAATGCAATTAATAGATTGAAATTAACTAATGCTCAAAAATAGGAAAAAATTAAACTATAACTTAAATCCTAATTTTTGGCCTCAAGATGGCGGATTTTGGGCCCAAAAACGTGTCGAACACTTGCCACAACTAGTAGGGCTTCTTTCTACTGTGTTTGTCTCATCAAAACACGTGGTTTAAAAAAAAAAGGACTCAAACGGACACCCAGAGCTCAAGTTATGACCTTTTCAAGTTCCTACTAATTCTGGCGCATTAGTAACTCTACGTTTTTTTTGCCATTTTTAGACATACTGGAAAAAACGCCATTTTAGTAACTCTGCATTTTATTTTATTTTTTTCCACTTTTAAAGATATTGAAAAAATGTCATTTTGGTAACTTTGCATTTTATTTTATTTTTTTCCATTCTGAGACATACTGAAAAAAATGCCTTGTCGGTAACTCTGCGTTTTATTTTATTTTTTGCCATTTTTATTCATACTGAAAAAATTGCCGTTTCGGTAACTCTGTGTTTTTTTTTTTTTCCCATTTTTAGACATAATGAAAAAAACACTGCTTCGGTAACTTTGCGTTTTATTTTATTTTTTGCCATTTTTAGACATACAAAAAAAAGTCGTTTCGGTAACTCTGTGTTTAATTTTATCTTTTACCACTTTTAAACATACTGATTTTTTTTTTCTTTTTGGTAACTCTGCATTTTATTTTATTTTTTGCCATTTTTAGAGATACTGAAAAAAATGCCATTTTGGTAACTCTGCATTTTATTTTATTTTTTGTCATTTTTATACATACTGAAAAAAACGTCATTTTTGTAACTCTGCATTTTCTTTTATTATTGCCATTTTTAGACATACTAAAAAAAAACACCATTTTGGTAACTCTGTGATTTATTTTATTTTTTGTCACTTTTAGACATATTGAAAAAAAACCCCGTTTTGGTAACTCTGTGTTTTCTTTTATTTTTTTCCATTTGTAGACATACTAAAAAAATGCCGCTTCGGTAACTTTGCATTTTATTTTATTTTTTGCCATTTTAGACATACAAAAAAAATGTCATTTCGGTAACTCTGCATTTAATTTTATTTTTTACCACTTTTAAACATACTGAAAAAAATGTCATTTCGGTAACTATGCATTTTATTTTATTTTTTGGCATTTTTAGACATACTGAAAAAAAAAGCTGTTTTGGTAACTCTGTGTTTTATTTTACTTTTTGCCATTTTTAGACATACTGAAAAAACGTCGTTTTTGTAACTCTGCGTTTCCTTTTATTATTGCCATTTTTAGACATACTGAAAAAAACACCATTTTGGTAACTCTGCGATTTATTTTATTTTTTGTCACTTTTAGACATATTGAAAAAAACCCCGTTTTGGTAACTCTGCGTTTTCTTTTATTTTTTTCCATTTGTAGACATACTAAAAAAAGGCCACTTCGGTAACTTTGCGTTTTATTTTATTTTTTTGCCATTTTTAGACATACAAACAAACGTTGTTTCGGTAACTCTGCGTTTAATTTTATTTTTTACCACTTTTAAACATACTGAAAAAATGTCATTTTGGTAACTCTGCATTTTATTTTATTTTTTGACATTTTTAGATATATTGAAAAAAAATGCCATTTTGGTAACTCTGCGTTTTATTTTATTTTTTGCCATTTTTAGACATACTGAAAAAACATTGTTTTGGTAACTCTACGTTTTCTTTTATTTTTTCTATTTTTAGACATACTAAAAAAAATGCCATTTTGGTAACTCTGCGATTTATTTTATTTTTTGTCACTTTTAGACATATTGAAAAAAAACCCCCGGTTTGGTAACTCTGCGTTTTCTTTTATTTTTTTACAATTTGTAGACATACTAAAAAAATGCCGTTTTGGTAACTCTGCGTTTTATTTTATTTTTTGCCACTTTTAGACATACTGAAAAAAGATGTAAGGACAATAAATAATTTTTCCATTTTCTTAAAGTGTCTGGAAAGAAGTTGCATTTAGAACTTGCAAGCAGTATAACTTTTAGTTGATAACTCAGATTGAGGTATCCTTTTTTTAAAAATGTGTATTTTTTCAAGTTCTACGCATTAATCCTATTATTTTTGCTACTGGAGTAAAAAATATTATTTTTCCATTTTTATCAAATTTTTAAAAAAATTAATAAAAAATTGTCTCACTTTTGTTTGGACGCACTTTTTCTTGTACGCAACGTCCATAGTGAGGGGGTTAGTTATCGGTTGAAACCGGCACCAGAGAGAATTTTAATATGAGCCTAGAAGATATATTTGCTAGCTAAGTAGCAAACTGATGGAGGCTGGAGGCAATGGAGGAAGGAGGTTGATCAACAACCTCTCATCTGGCACCATTATCGAGGCCACAGTACTGATTTGGTGGCCAAGTATATTCAATTGTGTGTTTAATTCAGTTGTGTGGTAGACAATAAAAACATATGATACATTCATGTTATTGTAATGTGTAACAAATTCCTATATGTAACCTTTTGATGAAAAATATAGTGGGGAAGTAAAAAAAACATGCATACATGGATCTTGAAATGGTTCATGGAGATTGAAAAAACCACATGAGGTGAACAATAGAGTGGAGAATTGTTCATGTCCAGGTTGGTGGTAAACCTTTTGTAAAACCATAGAAGTTTGAGCGTTGCTCCCTTCATTTATATCAAGGTCATGAGTTACAGGCATGCCATAGGGGTTGGCATTCTGCTGAGATGTGAAAACAATTTTCTACCTTTTTCACATTAGGGGAGTTTATATTAGGAAATAATAATGTTAACAATAGGGGAGTGAATGTTAGGAAATATTATTGATAACATTATTAAGTGTGTGAATAATAAAATACAAAATCATATTGAGTTGTATTTTATAGTTGTACATGAGTTGTAGTACAACTTACTAGAGCTATTCTAGCTGAGATATATTGGGGATGAGTATTAGAAAATAAAGGTTGAGAGATATGAGGAAGATAAGACTTGAATCCTAGTTTATAGGATCAAGTATTTGTATAAGAAGCTCACCAGGAAATGAATAAAATATCCCGAATTAATTCAAGTTGTTGTATTATTATTATTCGATGTTTTATGTAATTCTGTAGTGTTTACCAATAACATCCTACTTATTCATGCATGAATTTCAAGAACACCTGGATCTAAATATAGCTGAATACAAGATATATATGCAATAGAAAAAAAGTTCTAAGCACAACATCAATTGGAAGAGCACAAAGTTTCATATCCAAATATATACAATCCACATTCATTAGACAAAGAGCATAAATAGGGAGAGAATAGTAAAAGGGATAGATGAACTTCTTCTGTATTGATATTCAATAGCTCTATAGTTTTTACATCTCAAAACATCAAGATCCAACAACATTTGAATGATAAAGAGAGCCCTTAAATAACCTTAGTTTCCTATCTTTTAAACAGAAAATAATATCTAATCAAGTGTTTATAATATTAAATTGGCCCCACTTAAATATTACACGATTGCAATAAAAGGTGGCCAACTTAATGAAATATATTGATAAAAAGAAAGGTCTAAGAGCTAGCTGCTGGAACATTTGAAGAAGAGGTTGTCACGACCTTTGTTCTGAGAGTTTATTTTTAAACTTAACCAATGCTCCAACAATCTCCATACCATGAGGAATAGTAGTATTAGGAGTAGCATTTACCCAGTTGTTCAAACAACCTTCCATGTCCTTCCAAAAGTTCACATTCTGCGAAAGGCCTTTGTTAGCTTCCACAAAAACATATTGTAATGCACATATTTCTTTCACCTTGTCTTTTGTTATAATGTTCGGTTTGAACAACTTCTCCTTTATGAGTATTTTTAATTCTATCTTAACCTCTTACATTGTGTTCTTGCTTATGGAATCTTCCTTGAAGAAATGACACTAAAGATCTCAAAATTCATCCATCACACAAGCTTTGAAGGCTTCACCCTTCTGAATCATGTTCTTTACTTCATCATTTTCTTCTTCCAGGACCTTGATATTACAATTCACACTATATACCCACTTCTCTAAAAGGATATTATTTTAATCATCAAATAATTTATTTGCAAAGACAATTTGTTCATCAGTATGAATCATTTTCCTGAGATCTTATATGCACTCATTCCTTAATTTGAGGTCTTTTTCAAGGCTAGAAATGGTTGAGGTGAACCTTTTCTAAATTCAAGAAATATTATAAAATGTCTTGAACGCTTCTTCCATGAAATTTAGGCCATAACAAACATCTCATCCACCACAACCTCAATTTCTTTTCCATAAGATGCATGCTTATGAATTTATTTGATATTTTGCACTTCTTCACTAGTCAATAAAACAAGAGGTGGAATTGTGGTGAAAAGAGCTAGATCCAACACTTTGTTAATTTCCAACAAGGACTTGATGAAGTCGGAAAGAATTTGCACGTGTTCTTCTAATTGTTCCTATATATGCTTTCCTTTCTCCACTCTTTTAATTACCATTAATACGGTTTCCTTCAAATTATGAACTTCACTTTCAGGGGTGGACTCACCCAATGGTATTCTTGTTATCTCCAGATCATTCAAAGCCAAATATTTCTCATTTTTATCAACTTTAGGCTTAACAATTTCCAAAAACATCTGGCCTTTAGAATTAGAAACCAATTTGGAAGTAGTTCTCACATTCTTGGCAGGTGGTGTAGAAGTTGTGTGTAGGAGAGCAGCCACAAAATCAAATTTTGGTGCAACAATTTGACAATAGGCCTTCCTTTTCTTACTATCAAAAAATGGTTGGACCCAAGTAAAAGCGGTACTAGAAGAAGAGGGAACAAGGGGTCCTAATGTAAGTGTGCTCATCAAACCCAAGGTTTGTGTAACTAACATTTCCATGAAAAATGCTCAGATGTTAGAGATAGGAATTTCCTTGGCAGTATTTTCTTGGATGGGAGGCTCCAGAACAACCACTATCTTAGCCTCTACTATGAGGTCATCTTGTTTATCATCATCTTTTTCTTGTTCTGTGCTACCCCCTTCAAGATTGATTTTTTCATACTCTCGTGTTTCTTCCTTATCATCACCATAGAGATCAATAATTTTCTCAATCCTTGATACTATTTATATTTTCTGTGGAGAGGGCATTTGATTACTTTATTCCTCATTTAATCCTTTTATCTCTTCAATTTTTTTAGCTTTTCCCTTCTTGATATACAAAAAATTTGAAGAATCAAGAGAAGAGGTGGCTAACTATGTATGTGGCTCAGGTATTTCTCCAGTAGTCTCTTTATGAGGAGTGAATATCTCTTGAGAAGAAGATCTTGATCTACCTTCTCTATATGTTTTTATTCTCTTATCAAACCAAACTTTGGTTTTGACCAAGATAGGGTTTATTATTTCTTGTAAATCATCTCTTTCTTTTTAACCAATAAATGGTGTCAATAGGAGTCTGCTTGATGGACCTATCAAATTCAAGAGATTTTAGATCTTTTTCATCATGATGTAGTTCATATGGTACCTTGTAGATTCCAAAATCCTTGATTTTCTACAGAGATAACCTACCATACTATATTTTTCTAGCTTCATAATTGTCTAAACCATCAACCTAATAGTCTTAAAGACCAGGAACATGATAGAAGGGCATTCTGAAATTTTTGGTAATGAAACCCTTGAGGTCAAATAAAGTTAACTTCTTGAAAAAATGTAAATTGAAAGAACAAAAAATTCTTTCAACATTATGAACATCAAGAGTAGTTTTGCAAGTGTAATTACCCAAAGTGATTGGGAATTGAATACCAGTTATTTTCTTATCTCTATAGGTTCTATGCAACTTGTCAAGTTGTTTGCATATTTCAATAAGGAAAATCTTATCATTTCAAAACATTGGAAGTTTGAGAGGTGATCCCTCGAAGCTTACTAGTATAATGTAGGAGATTTTTTTGAACTAGATGAAGTAGCTACCATAAATAAAAATTAGGTTCTTGGCATCATCAGAGAACCTCTTAGCTATGTTTCCTTCCAACATTTTGACAATATACATAATGAAGGCATCATTGACTCTTCTGAAATGGTGATTTCTATTCTTTAAAGTTAATTGTGGATAGTATTCATATATTGGATCATCCTTTCTATTTTCATTAGGAGAAATACCTAGGCATATTCTGTATGATACAATGGTATACATTAGGTAAGAAGTCATGTGAAAGGTTTAGGTTATTTACAAATTAGCTAATTATTCACTTAGGATGTTAGAAATGATTTCCCCCCAATTTATTCTCTACTTCCCTTCATAGAAAATATTTAGATATGGACACATCCAGAAATGAAAGTCATTGGTTGAAGGGACACCCATTATTCTGGCAAGAAGGGTAATGATATCTAAAATTTATTCCTTGAAATCAACCTTGTACATGGTTTTAAGTAACTTAGAGGCTCCTTTATTTGGGGTTTTAAACCAAGATTTGGCTACCATGTTATTCTATTTTTCACTTTCTTGATCAAACAAGGATTGAGCTTGGGATTTGGTGAGAATATTTGAGTCTTCCAATTCAAGTTTTCCAAAGGTGGTGTTGATAGATTTAACATACAATTGAGTAATTACCTAACCTTGGGGATATTTTATTTCCTTTTTACTTGGATTGAAACATGATCCACAAGCCAAAAAAGTGTCGGTACACTGGATAGAGAATGGAAAAACCCTAGCGTTAGCTATTCCACATTATTTAATCAACTGGGCAATAGAAGAAGGATTTTCACAATTGAGTCATGCCCAAAAATTGTTGAGTTTGAGATGTTGTGCGATACTATCTCCAATTTTAGGTATAACCATCTTTAAAGAAGAAATATGCTCATGCCCTTTGAAATGAATCTTCAAGATGGAAAATGGAACAAAGAACAAGTGCACAGGGAGAGAAAGAATCTTGCAGAAACGGGAAAGCAAATAGGTAAAAGGTGAAATTTTCTATGAATTCTACAAAATGATTTCAAAAACTCTAATCTTCCCTACCCAATGAACGACGACCTTCTTAGGAGCAAGGTTTACTTGGAATTTAGTAAAATGACTAGGAAATGACCTTGCTATGGCTAGAAACAACTGAGGAAGTGTAGGAATTGGATATGAAAATCATATTGTAACCTTTGTGGTTAAAAATGACAAGACTGCCATCTATATATATATATATATATATATGTAAATTCGCATTTGGAAAGAGTCAATGGGATGAATTAAATAAAGGACTCAGTGTACTTTATTTAATTCATCCCCACCGACTCTTTCCAAATGGGAATATATATATATTATATATATATATATATATATATATATATATATTCCCATTTGGAAAGAGTCGGTGGGGATGAATTAAATAAAGGACTCAATGTACTATGGGTAACGGGAATGTTTGTGACACAAGAAAACAACTTTGGACTTTGGAATATGGATATGGCAGAAGAAAGGAGCACAAAAGACCCATTGGAAATCTAGGAAGTCAAGAGCCAAAATCTACGCAATATAAGAAAAACTATCTCAATGCGGGGAAGGCGGGTTTGCAGATAACTGCGGGTCAAGCTGCAGTTGGGACAAGAAAAGATGAAAACCCCACAATATAGTAATACTGAATGATAATCAGGTAAATTACAAAAAAATGCGCATAAGGCCCCTTGGAACACTAGGACATGAGTTCTCCACCGAGTTGAAACATCCGCACAACAAGAAGGAATTATAAAAATTTGAAAGATTGTGGGAATGCAAAGAATCGATGCTTTGAGGGAACTTGGGACAAAAGGGCTGTGAAAAGCTTAAGGTTGCACAATACGAAAGAAAGGACCAAAGAAAACCATGGGGGAAAGTGGAAAAGTGGGGGAAAAAAGACCAATAAGGAGTTGGGGACATCCGGGACATGAAGAATGGATTTAATTGCAATACAAAGGAAAGATCCCCAAAACTCATTTTTTTTGAAAAATGAATGATTGTTCGAGATTTTTCCTCTTCCTTCATACTTCACAAAGAAAAAAAAATACTCTGAAAGAGATATCTTACCCAAAAGTTTTAAGAATTTTATGAAAATGTACACATTTTTAGATAAGTGACAACAACTACCCTTCTCAAGGCCATTATTGTTATTTTGGCTTCGCATTTGGTAGGAGATAAGGGCATGGAAAAGCTCTCATATTGTTGGGCTCCGATCATTATGTAGATTGATAAGTAAGGGGGGGATGTTTGATGGGGTGTGGATATCTTGTGGTCTAGATACCACTAATTATATCATGTGGTGAGGCTCTACTGGAAATCCCTAAGTCGTCCTACATTAGTGATGAGTTGAGTGTACGAGTGGGTCACCCCCTATCGTAGGGAAAGTGGTGTATAGGATCTAGTGGCCATCAGGGATGTGAGATGGACAAGGTTTTCTATTCTTTAAGGGCCACATTTTCCCATTTCTACATTGACGATGTTTGATTTTATTAAGAGACCCTACTAGGACATGTTTGGATTGTGGGGATAGGAAGGGACCATTTTGATTGCATGTGCTACCACCTCCCAGTTAATAGAAAAATATGTGATGGTGGAGGCCCACCCTATTTCCAGAGTGGCCCAGCAGTTTTGGTTACCCTATGATGATGTTGATCCTATCATGCCTACCATTTAATGGAGTGTTAGGGAGGCCGAGACGACCATGAGGTCCAACATGGATGGAAAATGGTGATACCAGGAGTACCTATCTTTATGGAGAAGTTCGTAGTCCCCAAAGCACCTATGGTTCTTCTTTATATTGAGGCTATACCCACTCACAATGGGAAGGAGGAGGAAGAGGCCAAAACATAGAAAATTACTAAGGAGGATAGTGACGTCGATGAGGGATAGGAGATTAGGGAAGAGGGGGGTGATGTGGAGGAGGAAAGTGACATAGAGTGGCAGATCAGTCAGGAGATATCCATGGTAGATAGAGAGGAGGTAGAGGTGGATAAATATAATTTGATTTTGGAGGATCCAATTCCTCATGAGGGAGGTGGTGACGAGGAGTCCATGATGGGACCATGTTTCCGTAGGAGAGGGGGAGGCAGAAGAGGTTCTTGTGCATCACCACCACCACTAGCTGCACCATCTGATCTTACATGAATGCTAGGAGATCCGAGTATGTAGATACTATTCTCTCAACTTTGTTACCTGGAATTGTTAGTAAACTATGCATTGTGTTTCTTTTTTATTTTTGATGTTTTCTAACTCATCATTGTTTTCTTTGTTTTACAACCACTGTTAATGGCTAGTGAAATATTATTCACTAGATTTGTGATAATACTTTGTTGATCTCTACAAGGAAGACTCATGCAGATCTTCCAGAGGATTCAAGACAACCATTACAAGATGGATGATACACCATCATGTTTATGCCTCTTTGGAAGGCCATGACGATCTTGACTTCTCGGAACATAAAAATTGCTACAGATGAGATGGTAGAGAGGTTAGTGAGGTGGATCCACTTGCATAGAAAGGCCGCGAATAGTGGTCACTCTCACCATTTGGTTCATTCATGACATCAGAGCCATAACAAGAGTCCCAGCCGCAGCCACGCACCATCTCAGGGATCCCGTAGAGAGGGATAGGACATTGAGCCTTTATTGCTTCGATGCCATTTTTTGAGGCATATATATGATGTTTTTGGATTTTCATGCTCATTGTGAGCATTTTTACCACACCTGGTATGTGATGGCCTTGTACAAAGATTTAATTCATTATGATATATATACAGATATCTCTTTTTGATTCAATTATCCTTTGCACTAGAGTTGACTTCATTTATGGTTTAATTTGCATGTGTACTCTTAGGTGTTTAGAATTTTTGATTTTATATGTTTTCATAGTGCATGTAGTGGATGATGAGTCATAAAAAAATGAACTTAGTTTTGTTGTGTTTATTTTATATGATGCTAATGCAAACATGATGTAATGTTGAAACTTTGGTTTTCCAAGAAATATTTACTACTTATTGTTTTGTTGGAAACATGTGATGAATGATTTGATGATAAAATGAAATCACTCCACTTCTAACCCCACACAACTAGTAAGATGCAAGGGTTCATCACAAGAGCAAGGAGGGATGAGAGTTTTATGATTCTGATAGATGGAAATGGAGAAAGAAAGACAATATTTTAACAAAAACCCAATTGGAAACCTACAACTCAACTCTACACAAAAATTTACTACACAACATAGAATGTGATTTTCTTGTAAGTTTATCTAGACTTAGACCTGTAGATGGCCTCTTGATTGAGAAAACCTTGTTTTAATGCTTTAATACTTTTGGAACATACACATCTAACTCACTTTCATAGGATATAATATTGTAAAGAAATTTCTTATGAATGAAATTGCTTTTAACTTACTAATTTATTTGCAAAGATCCCCTACACCTTGCCCCATACTAGTAGTAGGAATCATGGGCTCATCACCAAGGAAAAATTATAGGCAAGTAAGGGAATTACCCCCATTTCTAAACCTCACACCACTAGTAAGAGGCGCGAGCTCAACATTGAAGGTTGGTGGGGCAAGGAAGTGTGTAAATGAAAATTTTGTGTTAATTTTTGACTCGATGTATATACTTATTATTTATTTTAAACTTTGATTTTTTTTTTGGAGGGAGATATTTCCCCTAGCATCAACCTCACGTAATCAGGAAAACAAAAGGGCTCGTCACTGAAGGATAAGATAGGTGAACAAGCGATCTATGTAAAAATTATTTAGAATGATTTTGCTACAAAAGAGGTTTTCTGGGAAAAATGTGACATCAAGAAGATTCTAGAATAGACTATGGCAAAACATACCTATGTTGGAAGAAAACTACGAGTAGAACCAAGTATGCAAGATGTGTAGGATTAATGTCAAAATTTTGTCTTATCTTGTTGAACTGATGAGATGATCAGAAATGTTGATGATAATATTGCAGATACTTGAAGAAACATGATTGTATGCGTTACCAATATTTTCAGAATTTTCTTAAAGTTGCTTGAAAGCTAATTTCCTTAATCACAAATTTTAAAATGATCTAGCAGATCGAATGTAATGTGGACATAATAGTTTACATGTGGAAATATAAATGAATTATGTGTAGTAACATTTTAAGTGAAGTAAACTGACGGGCTCACCAAAATCTTCACCCTCTATAGTACACATATGATATGCAACATTTTTGTTGTCCTCAATGACCCGATATGGGCCCAACCACTTGGGTGTGAAATTCCTTCACCAATTTTCTTGTCTATCTAGCTATCAAGTCTTAATACCAAATCTACAACGAATATATCATGCTCAAATACTTTCTTATTATACTGTAGGCACGTACAACCAACGTAATCTCTATGGTGTGCTTCAGACATGAGATGAGCTTCATCGAGAGTTTCCAGCTCAACGATCCATGCCTCACGATATCCTTATTTCCCCAAAATCCCTTGTAATGATATCCGAAGACTGGGTATCTCAACTTCAAGTAGTAGAATTGCTTCCGAATTGAATGCCAAAGATTATGGGGTTTTCCCTGTCAACATTCTTACTAACATTCTATGGGCCCACAACGATGTAAATATCTTTAGATGCCAATTACGTTTATTCTCCTTAACAAGTTTTAGGAGGATGGATTTCAACATCTTATTAGTTGCCTCATCCCGTCCATTGGCTTGAGGGTAGTATAGAGAGGCTGTGTGATGAATTATCTTGAAGTTTTCACAAAAATAACGCACCTCTTCATTCTTAAATGAAATTCCATTATCAAAGATAATAAATTGTGAGACCTTGTATCTACAGATGATTTGGTTCAAGATGAAATTTGTAACTACAGATCTCGGAATAGTGGTAAGAGGCATGGCCTCGACCCACTTCATAAAATACTCTGTGCATGTGATTATAAAATTGTGGCCATCTATAGACGAGGGAGAGAAATTCCCTATCAAATCAAGGCCCCACATGGAGAAGGGGACAAGGTGTCGCAATAAGTTGCAGAGCTTCGGTAGGAATGTGAATCTCATGAGATAATTCTTGGAACTTGTGGAACTTACTTACATACTGTATTGTGTCATGTTCTAGGGTGGTATAGAAATAAGCCATCTGGTGTATCTTTCTAGTGGTTGCATCTCCTCTAAAAATTCCCTACAAAAACCTTGTTGTGGGATCTATAGAGGATATTTTCAAATTCCTCCTCATCGACACACCTTAGTAGTTTTTCATTGAAATCTCTTTGATAGAGCACTTGGCAGCTATGACATGTAGTCATCTTCTTTTCTGCGATGTTTCTCCCTCAGTGAACTTTTGTTCTATGATAAAATTCACAATATTCGAATACAATGGACACACAACAATCAAAGGTCTTATAGTATATGCACTCGTCGGGAAAAATTAGGTCTAATAATTATCCACTGTCTAACGGGTTGTCTGCCTACCAATCGGAAATGATTTGTCCTTTAGCATAATTTTGGCTGACATAAGTTAACTCAAATTCTCCCATTAAGGTGATGAAGCATCCAAATTTTTTGGACAAATAACCTTGAGTTATGAATTTCTGAACACAATTTGTTTTGATGATAACTCACATTTCTCGATGAAGCATGTAATGCCTTAACCATTTTTTCACAAACACTATAGCGAGGCATTCCTTTTCCATTTATGTATAGCGTGTCTTGTATTCTAGAAATGTACGACTGATGAAGTAAATTGCATGTTTACATTTTTCATTTTCTTCTTGTGCTACCATGTAGGCTAGTGAGGCATCTCTTTCCCATGAATATAAAATGAGGGGGTGATCTGACTTGGGAGGGATGAGCGTGGGAGGTGACAGAAGGAATCATTTAAGCAATTCAAATTCCTTATGACACTATTCCATCCAAATGTTTCAGAAATCATTTAAAAAAATATTGATTAGATGAATAACGTAAGTTAAATTAGGAATAAACCTTTAGATTGTACCAAGATTTTTGAGAAAGGACCGAATTCCCAACTCATTTGAGGGAGGATTCATTTATAGCACTGCTCAAGAAATTTTGAGGAGGAAGGATCCATCACGTGATCTATGAAAAAAAGAGTAAGAGTGAGGAATGAGAGAAACGCCTCTCATGATGTGGAGGATGTAAATCCATATTAGTGTCAAGGTATCCTAAGATAGCCTCATCATTTTCAACATAATCTAGGGTAGCAAGCTCGTTCTCATCCTTAATGTATGCTAAGATTATATTCATTGATATTTTACGAACTAAGGGTTAAACACGAATGGAAACTTTGAATTTGGTATCTTCTAATTATTTTCTCAGATAGATGTGGGAAGAAGAAGTAGCTATCGAATTGGAAAGAAGGTTTTTCTCATGTGTGATTTCTTTGGTTGAAATTAAGTCAAAACCTTTGCTTAAGTTGAGTACAACAGTCTTATAGAGCTACAAGTGTTCCACCCTCATTTCATATAACTCTGACACTTGATTAGCAACTAGCTATGAATCAGCCAATGCTATAATGGTACAAGTGCCCATCCTCTTGGGTACTATGAGACGAAGAAGGATAGCCTCGTATTTGTTAGAGTAGGTATTTATCTTAGCTCATGTTCACCTAGGTACTTTATTTAACTTTATTGTATTTATCCTCACCCACTTATGTGTGTGGATATTTCTTTTTATTTATTTATATATTAGGAGATATTATCTAGTTGTTAGGTATAGTTCTTTCCTTGATCTATGGTATTAACTAGATCCTTGATGTCTAGTTCTCTCATAAATCTATGGACTTAACTAGTTCTTTCCATGATTTATGCTTTGATCTACGACCTTGACTAGCTCTTAGATTGTTATTCCTTTCCTATATAAGCAAGGTCCATTCTCATTGTATTTCATTGAGTTCCATAATAATATATGATATTGTTACTCATTTGTTTGCAAAGTTTTTATGCAAAGCTATTCTGGTAACTTGCTTTCATCTTATTGATAGTGTTGTTTCATTAACATCTGTGTTCTTGGCTTAGCATGATCTGATTATCGTTCCTTTCATGGTATCAGAGATGGAGATTGTTGTTGACATCTGTTTGTAAGTTTTATTTTGCAAATAAAATATGTGTATTCATATATTTGGGATTTGGTCGTATTTTTTTGTTGCATGCATTTTTATGTAAAACAGAGGCTTCCATTGGATCTAGAAGGTGTGAAAACCCTACGATCGACTATAAAACCCATAAAAAATTCTTAGCCCTTGGTCATATGGCATGGTCATATGAGGGCTTAAAGATTGTGATTCCTACTAGTAGGTGCTTAATTTCATCCCCCTTTAATTTTATTTGTGTGGTGAAGGCAACAACAATTCATTTGTTTTAGTGGCAACTAAAATAAATAACATAGCAAAATATTAAAAAGATTGTATGTTTTTGATCGGTAACTCAGTTTTGAGTGTCATTTTTTTTGCAAAAGTGCTTATTTTTTCATGCTCTTTCCATTACAGTTATTTTATCTGAGACTTGCACTATAATTATAAAGTTCTAAATATAGAGGAGTGTTGTAATCAATTGTGGATGAAATTTTGGTTGAGCCCGACGTCCTAAATTTCTTGGAGTTGTAGTTTGTACCTATCATGGATTCTAAGAATGATATGATTTTCTCTAAAGTATGTGGACTTCAAGAGGATATTATAAAATTTTTGGAAGAAAATAGATCACTCAAGAAGTGAAATTCTCTTCTACAATCACTCATTCATGATAAGGATACAATAATACACACTACACTCCCTGCAGAACAAACATTCTAGCCTACAACATCACCATCATATTGTGGACAACCATATCCATTCTCCTAATCCACTTGTAGATGTTGCTCTTGTACCCACTGACATTGATCTACCAGTCTTTGATCCTGAACCTACTTTTTATGCTTTTAAACCTATGAGGCTTGTTACTGCATGCTCTTCCACATCTGTGCCTATTACAATACCACATGTTTTGTATCCTACTTCTATTCAGCTGCATGGCTTTTTTGAGAAGCATAACACTGCATTCAGTTCTTGTATGCTCCGTTCTATGGGTATCACTAGTGGAGTCATTGACAGACATTCACAGGGTATTTTTTCCTCTATTCCACATGTTAAGATGAATTCTTGTCATGAAATTAGTTTTCGAGGAGATACTTCATTGAGATCACACATTGACAGAGCTCCTTTTTTTGTTCACTCGGATCTTTCTATGGATCCTGAGCAACACATGAGTTCTATCTTCTCTCAGGCTTGAGAAACCTGAGATTTCAGTTGTTAGACATGATCAACCTGAAACACATTCTGATGTTCTTTTTTATGCACCCATTGTGAATTTTTCACCAACTCATATGCAGGCATCTTCTTCATCTATCCGTGTTGATTTGGGGTGGATATCTGATCACTCGTGGAGGTGACATAGGCATTTGTTGAGAGGAATGTACAAGCGTGGCTCCTCCACCACTCGGCCTCTTGATCCACTTTCTATACCTTCTGCATTGTGATGCTTCTTGTTTTGAGCATTTTTCTTTAGCAGGTGTAGTGTATCTCTCTTATTTTTCGAGAGATTTTGTATCTGTATTTTCAACACTTTTGGCATGTTAATAGTCTCTCTTGTGGGGGAGCTATTCTGGTGGAGCTTAGTCTTAGTTTGTCAATGTTTGAGTAGTTGTTTTGACAAATCATACAGATTTGTAGCGCCACTCCACCCATTCAGCAGTGTGGGAGGGTGTGGTGTTGATCCTGCTTCTTCGGGTTTTGTGTCCTTGCGTTGTTACCTTGGATTTTTTTGGATCATGACACTCTAGATTTTGTCTCCTTGCCTTGTTGCTTTAGTTATTGTTCTTGGATCATGGCACACCTATTTGCAGCACTTGATCGAATTATGTTTGGTATTTTTTTTACACTTTCGACATCACTTCGTTTACAGTCTCATTGTATGGAGATATTCTAGTAGAGCCTAGTGTCAGTTGCTTTTGAGTTTTGTGATTGAGTAGTGGATTCAAACCATAGTTTACACCAAAATTTTTCAGCATTGTATGATTTTTTTTGAGCCGAGCTTCTTGGGATGCCTTGGAGCGGGTTTTTACTCTCTTTACTTTGTTGTTACTAGTTTTGGGTACCTTGCGGTGTCCCTTTTTCCCAACTATTATACATGAATACCTCATCAGGCCTAGTTGTCGGGTCTCATACTGTGGACATGCCACTTCTATTTTGGCCCGTAGCTTCACTTGAGGTGGGGTGTTGGATTAGGTATTTACCTTAACTCATGTTCACCTAGGTACTTTATTTACCTTTATTTTATTTATCCTCGCCCAATTATGTGTGTGGATATTTCTTTTTATTTATTTAGATATTAGGAGATATTATCTAGTTGTTAGGTATAGTTCTTTCCTAGATCTATGGTATTGACTATATCCTTGATGTCTAGTTCTCTCATAAATCTATGGACTTGACTAGTTCTTTGATGACTAGTTTTTCCATGATTTATGGCTTAATCTATGGCATTGACTGGTTCTTAGATTGTTATTCCTTACCTATATAAGCAAGGTCCATTCTCATTGTATTTCATTGAGTTCCATAATAATATATGATATTACTGCTGATTTGTTTGCGAAGGTTTTATGTAAAGCTATTCTAGTGAATTGCTTTCATCTTATTGATCATGGTGTTTGATTAGCATCTATGTTCTTTTCTTGGCATGACCTGGTTATCGTTCCTTTCAGTATTTTGCACCATTGTTTCTACATTCAAAATTTAGCTTGAAGGTGGAAGACAGGACCTTCCCCTTAGGAGAAGTAAGGATTACACCTACCCCAGCGCTAAAGAGACATTTTTATCTGTCATAGGTAAGAGTCCAACAATTGGTTGGGAAGATCAATGTTTGATCACTCTTTGCATCTTCTTCCCTTTCTTCTGAGACTTCAACCATGCAAATTGCTTCAGCGGGAAGAGATCCGAGTCTCAGAGCCTGTCCTATGCCCATGGAATCAAATGGAAGGATAATGGGAAAATCATTCTCCGACATCTCGAAAATCCTTGTTGTGGTTTGTGTTGATACCGACACAAGCATAATAGTTTCATATTTAATTGTAGGAACTCCTTCGATCAAACAGTTAGTTTCTAATTCCATCGTGGGAATTAGTTTTGTTTCTAGAGTTTAACTTATAGGTTTCTTCAATTGGTTTGTGGGGAGCTCAAAATCAGAATGCACAAAATGTTTCTTCTTGAGGTTACCTAGGTGAATTTCAAAGGCCTTTAGGTCACCTTGTGCAATGAATATTTTTTCCCAAATGTAGGAATCTAACTTCCTTAAATAATGTGGAAGGAATCACCTTCGTGCAATGCATCCAAAGACAATTGAGATTCATATTATAGTTTGTTTCCCGGTCTATAATATAAAAATCTTTAAGAACCATTTTGGTGCTTAGGGTAACTTGTATTAGTATTGTACCAATTGATGTTTCCTTGAGGCTATCATACCCACTCAGTGTGTTTCTTTTCGAAGAGCAATTGGTTTCACCGTAGCCTAACTTATGGATAAATAAGATGGGGACAATGTTAACTATTTCCCCGTCATCGATCATTGCACTTTTTCCATAGTTTTTGTAATTCCAAACCTATATATACAGAGCCAGACCACCTCTAGGTTCCAACTCATCATATTTGGGCATCTTATTGATGTCAAATCCAAATCCAACATCTTTTTTGGCTACCTATGAGGATAGACATCAAATTCTATGTGATTTATTTACGCTTCTAGAGGAGGGGTGACATTGATCAAATGCCCAAGACCCAGTGCTTCCAATAAAGCAAATTTGTGAGCAGGGGAGATCCTCAAAAAATCCAAGAAGGAGATGTGAGAAAAGGTCTTTGTTAAATAATTTATAAAGTCATAAGGCCCTACCAGTTTCAAAAGTCTTAGAACATCATCTAATATAGATGGGTAAATAGGGATGGGCTATGAAGAGTAGTCTCGAGTTCTCGTATCATATTTTATTTGGGATTTAGTTTCTAACTCTACCAGACCCACAATCTTAAGTTGTTGGTGAAAATCTAATGGAGGTGCCACCAATGGGTTTGACGAAGTCAAAGCTTCATGATCATTGTTTCCCACTGAGATACCCTTTTTTTTTCCATTGGGGTCTAACTTACCATCATTAGGATGCATAGGAAGGGGATCGCTAAATATCTCGAGTAGTGTGATTTAAGGGGAAACTGGCCCCATTCAAGTATTTTGAGTTAGTACCATAGGATTTTCCAAAAACATCTTGACAAATAGTTGTTGTCGGTCCTCTAGTAAGTGTTGTAGGAACTTTTTACAGTTACAAAAATTCCCAGCACCATACCCTTGGACCCTATGGAAGAAATAATACAAGTTGGGATCATAATAATGAGGTCTTTGGTTTGTGTTTAGTTCTGGTCCAAAGTTTTGATTGTTTATCAAGTGCTTATTATTGTAATTGAAGTTCAGAGGCCGTTGCCCTTGATTTTGATATTTCTTTTGATACTCACTTGGTTACTGACTAGGGCCTTGAGCCTGAACTTGTTGTTGTTGGTGGGGTGGAGGATGATTGAAACCCATTGCATTGATTGTAGGAAAAATTTTATTACTCCTATGATTGTTACCATTCATGTTGTTGTTGACATTATTTTTGCTTGGGGTGTTAAATACATTTGGTTTCTTTTCTTAGTTTATAACAATTTCGGTTATAACACCACAATTTTTTTTAAGGACCTTTGGTCATTGATTGTTGTTTGTGTTGTTGGGATAACTTGTATTACCCTAATTGGGAGTGATCAATCTCCCATTTGAACCCTAGGTCTTTCAACCACTATCTATTCCTTCTTGACCTATATGTAGAGCACCCTTTTACAACTCTTCATAGCTTCTAAGTGGGAGTTTCAGGAATACTTATTTCATTTCCCAATTAAGAGAGTGAAGAAATAGATCACATAGCTTCATATAATCCATGTTGAGAGAAATTTTCGAAGAGTAGAGGACCTATTGCCATCTCTGGATGAAATGTGTAGCAGATTCATTATGCTCTTTCTTTATATGTAGGAATTCCCTGATTCATGTCCTTAGGAACTTATTCATTTTGATATCTTTGATGAATTCAGACATGAGTTTTTTAAAGAAATGTATTGAGGCTTCAGTTATCCTATAATACCAATCTAGATTAATTCCTTCAAGAGTCTTACGGAATATTTTTGCTACAACTGCATCCCATGGGAGTAACTCTTGAACAACAGCTGCACATTCCTTGATATGTGTGTTAGGATCCTCCTCCCCTTTAAATTTTTTCAAGTCAAGAAGAGGTCACAAAAGCATTATACTTTGTATTGTAAATTCTAAGGGCTCTTTGATATATTCATTGTACGTGTGCAATGTCTAGGAATCTACTATGGACGACCCCTAAAGGGGAGGTGGAGTAGTCATAGGAGGTGGCTGATATGTCATAACATAAATGTTTCTAGAGGAATAAGGGATCCCTTGTGGCTAAGAATATGGAATAGTAAAAGAGAACATGTCCCCCTGCCATGATTTGGAATAAATGTGTAGATATGGGGGGAATTATTCTAGTATGGATTTGGAGGCACAAAACCAGGGAACATTGCATTACCAGTTGGGATGGAATTTGAGAATGCAATTCTAGGTGGTGCCTATTATGGGTATCCGTACGAGGTATGTGTAAGCCTACTAAAGGTGCCTAACCCTTTCAGAAGATCTCCAGGGCTTGGAACACTCGTGTGAACTAGAGAGTTATTTGGCACCGTAGGTACTTGGCCAAAGTTTTGTGGATGATGGAAAACTTTTCCTTATGTAGCAGAAGATGAAGCATGATTATATAGGGAAATTTCCTATTCTCTAACGCTTCCCACCAATGTCGAGATGAACTCACTTGATGACGACAAGGTATTCTATTTTAGCACATGTTGTTAAACCTTGTTAGGTTGTAAAGGAGTGTGATATATTGCTATTAATTTTTTGTTATTTGGCCACCCCTCAGTAGGAACATTTAATTTTATAAGAGGGGTAGGGGTGTTATTCTGAAGTAAGACATCAACATATCCTTACATCTAATCTAGATATTGGTCCCCATTTTTGAAGCATTGTTCTCTTCAAGCCTAACATGCTAAGTACTCCTCATCTAGTAATGGGAGTTGATCAGATTCCATACTAATTTTTGGTCTGAACAAAACCCAAGGAGAGGATCTTGAGTCTCCGGTGAAGTTCATATTGTTATAATTTGAGAGTTTAGGCTGTGGCCCATGCATAATTTTATCAATCTCTTCAATCCTAACCGAATATACATTTTTGGTCCCTTGAGGAGGAGGATTTTGTGATGTAGGAAGATTAGTTGAGTAGTTGTCTAAACACATAGATAGTGAGGGTGACTATTGTTGCCTACCCATTTGGTAGTAATATGATTCAAGACCCAAAATGGGTCGGTCGTGTTCCTATCCTGATATATTCGGGGGGTATATAAATACCCTTAGAATAATGAGAGAGGGATAATATGGATGAAATAAATGGAAACGAAAAGAGACTATCTCTTCATGTTAGGTTCACCAATTTGTACCAATGAAAATCCAAACACAACCTTTTATCTAACACGACCTCCCCATGCCGAGAGAACTGGTGTGGAATGTGTGGATAGCTGAATATAGCGAATATAGATAATATGGGAAGAACAAGATATCAAGGAAAAACAATGTCATCGACGCACAATATTGGGATCTTCTTGTCAAGGTAGTAAAGGCCCTTCTAACCTGAACTAGTCTAATGGATGGGTTAGAAAAAATAGCCACACGCAAACTCCAATCAATATCAAGCTACGTGGAAATAATTTCTATGGGTTTTGGGATGCATGGAAAACCAATGAGTGCCTGGTAATGATTTCAAGACAAGGTCATGTAATAAATTAGAGAGAGTCATGGTTATACTAGATCTATAAACAGTTAGCTGGTTTTGTCCAGAACATGAGGGATCAAAGAGCTTCTTTTTTTAGAACATTCAATTATATGATGATTTCGGGTGGAAGTAGGGATATTCAGAAAACCACCGTACATAATCTAGTGTCTATGTCTAATTGGCCTTTGGTCCCATTCAGTTAGGGGACCACTGGATCACAATCGTAAATTCTCTTTGGTCACGGTCCTTGTATGGTCATGCTTAAGATCTAGACTCTATTGCCAGGGGTAGTCTAATACTGTTAAGCCTTATCACATTTGATGTTTAAAATATTTAACTGTTTGATATTATCACTGTACCATAATGGTGTCCTGATGACAAGCATACAAAGTCCCATATCTATATTTGTGAGTAACTTGGGTCCGTTTGGTTGTGGTACCCATGGAACGCTTCTTGTTGAGGATCGTTGGTGTTCATGTTTACAATTATATAATTTAATTAAGAAAATAACAAATAATCTAATTAAATTATAATTTTTCTATGTTTTTAGTATTTTCAAGATATAAATGAAATAAAACAATACAAAGCAAGTACTGTAATAAAATAAAAGTTTTTGTTCTTTTCTAGAATTTAGAAGAAATGAAAATCTTCTAATCTAACAATCAAATCCTAAATAGATAAATAACCGAATGTATTTATTTTCCTATGCAATGGTGTAATCTAATCTATTCTAATCAAAATAAATATTTTTCCAATTTGTAACTGTGAATTATTAAATCCTCTTCTACCTCATAATAACATGAAGATTTAAAGCTCCATAATATTTTCTTCCCCTATAACTTCCTGGATAGATTATGTGAGGATTTAACGGAAATCACAATTATATTTATTATCTATGGTGATATAGAAATATTCTTGGAAACAAATATAACTATTTGTAATAAAGGAAATTGATTTTCTTATACTTTATATATATGTGTGTGTGTGTGTGTGTGTGTGTGTGTGTGTGTGTGTGTGTGTGTGTGTACGATTCAAAAACAATAATATGAAGAAAAACTAACATCAACCCCAACCTGGAAATATAGAGCATTGGGAAATCCAATTGTGTTATGCTTTGTCCCCTCAGTTTGTCTTTCCAATCTCCTATGTTCACATGAGTCCAAGGGATTGGGAATGTAGTAGAAGAAATAGTGAGAAGGTGCTGGAGAAATGGTAACTTGATGGCAGTCTGGTAGCAATGCAGGTGGAAGAGATATAACAAAAGTGAACAGAGCTTAACTATGCAATTTCAAACAAGAATGTGGCAGCTCAATAATACAAGAATACACAAAATGATCTCCAACATTTGGTTGGAGAACAAGCGATGAATTTATAGAAGGTTGGCTTGTCAGTAAATTATCACACTTAGAGGTAATGGGGTGCCACATCAACAATGAAGGGGTAGTTTGAACAATCAATTACAAATTACAAGTGAAAGAGGAGATTGCCAAAATTTAGTCGAGATTAAAATCAGCTAAACAGTTCACAAACGTGCTTTTAAAGTGAACTATAGTGGAGTAACACTCATCTTAATTCATGCACGAAGATTTTGGAAAATTCACACAAGACCGCTGAACTGCCTAGGTGGTGGCTATAGGACTACCACCCAGGCAGGGCTAGTTGTTTTGTCACTAAAATCAAAAATAGTGGAAAAATGATGCAGGAAGCTAAGGAAATGCATACAATGGCTAAGTAAGGTAAACTAGGCTACAAATATAATATGCAAAAAGGTTGAGGAGATCAAACACCTTCGGAAAAAATACGAATCATCATTGGGGACTTTTGAATTGTTTTCGAAAATGTATCATGTGCAATTTTGGGTGTGTAAAGTTTCTTTATGAAAGAAGTATTCGTGATAGCAACACTAACTGATTTTGAATGGGAAAATATTTCATTGTACCTTTTACATTTTTCATGTACATCAGTTTGTAATAATGCATCATGCAATGACTATTTGAATGATCCAAAATGATACAAAAAAATACATACTCATTAATTATAGGTTCTTCAAGCTTCTTGAGACACAAATCTAATGATGTGACTATATAGTTTACTCTATGTTCAAAAAATGCTAGGAAAAAATGGTTGAAACCCCTTATCTTGTGTCCATGTGTGAGCATACCAATCAAAGTTACTAGTAGGTTCATAACATTAATCATTGAATTTTCTATTTTACCCTTCCTTGGAATGGAAGTTATCATTTTATCCATTTTATCGTGCATAATGCTCAAGAATCCATGAGGTTGTTCTTCTGACTATAATCTATGTGAATAGTAAGCTACAAGAAAATTTTGAATATATTCATTCTTCCATATTTGTTCCTCCTCAATATTTTGAGTGCTTCTAGGCATGTGATTGCTCTACGTTTTTTGAAAAAAATTGTGCACTCATCATACTTTTAAAATAAACTATTTTTGAAATGGAAACAAGTGGAATTTTTGTTCATTATGTTGCTAAAGCTTGACTATGACACCTGAGGAAGTTTCAAGAATTCAAGCTCCTTGTTGCATTTTTTTCGTAGTATATTTTGGATATAGAATGAAGGAAGAAACCTTTGGGGAAATTTTACTTCATCTTATCCTATAGACCAAGTCAGATGTTGAGAGATATCTGAATTTATCTCAACAATTATTGATATGGAGGCAATTATTGTGGCAATGTTTGAACTTGGTTTCTCTTTTCCACTATTTCCATCCACTGCAAGCCTATTTTCACTTATCCATTCAGATTTATGTTTATAGAAGGAACTCCTTGGGTTCCCATATACTTTTTTCCATGCATTATAAAAAACATCCATCCCATCAAATCTCATTTTATGTATCTCCATAGTTTTCTTACGAACATTGAAGATGGGATTTGTTGTTAATGCATCAAACACAATTTTTTTTCTTCTGACAACTTCATTCAATGCTCTAGTTGTGCACCATATATTTTGAATTCTAATTGAAGCAAGAGGTATGTTTTTGAGACAATAATATTTACAACAACTAAACTCCGCATTTTCCACTTCTTCTAATAATATTGACCATTTTCTATCCTCATCATAATTTTGATTTGATGGATTGTCTTGAGGGGTATCCAGCTTTAGAAGTTTTCTAGCATTATAAGATCTTTTTATCACTCTGTTGGATTGATTGTGATTAGTGGCATCATATGAAATTGGATGAATAAACTGAGGTTGTATCTCTTCTAATGTATCCCACATGATGACCTCAATGTCCTTTGGGACTTCTTTGAATCTAATATCCATATGAGAATTGTTTATGTCAACCAATTACCTAGAAAACAATTGTATGAGAGATCCTTTAGATGTTAGGAAATATAATATATTAGTGCTGCATTAAGTTGGTAGAAAATAATCTTGTTATGATTTGCTTCAACAACTCATGAAAATAGTTTTATGAGGGTATTTATTAGAGGAGCAGTTGTAACAACTACCTAAAATATAGGAATTCCATTTCCTATATATTTGTAAGATTCTTGAGAAATGATTAATTATTCTCTATGTTAGACTATACAACTATTTTATTTGGTATCATAGCATATGGGATTGTGAGGATTGGTGAGGGGCTGCGAGTGTTTTCCATTGCCTCTGTAGATGAAACACATTATTTGTTGAAGATTACGGTAATAAAATTAGTTTTCTAAGAGTTGCATTTAGATTTATCAGATCAGTCTTCAAATGACCAATAGATCCTTGCCCTCTATTCAACCATCCATCGTTAGTTGTTAATACAAATTAGTGTGTGCATGTCTACATATGCATTATTCTTAGCAATTCGATGTCCAATATCATTGGTTTATTTTCTTCTATGGCTTACACATCTTGGAGATTGTATTGAGTTTTAATTATCATTGTTCATTTTAGAGGACATGCCTTGTTTCACATTTGGCTTGACACTTTCCTTGGGTTAGAGGATAAAATTTGTGGCACCTCAATCCAACAACTGAATGATCTACTAATTCGTTACATTGTTTCAAGTGTGCTTGTCAATGGTACTTGTGGCATCTCTAAAAAAAAATTCATCGATTGTGCCTCAAGTGCTGGTAAAATATTACTGACTAATTTACTACGCATATCTCAAACCAAAATTCTGTTCAACACCTCTGCGTAGTGACCTTTGGGTCAGTTACCATAACCAAACATGTGGTCAAGGAATCAAGTCTCATCATTTTCAAAGTGATCGACATGTGATCTCTGGTGAAGAGGAAAATTCAATATTATGAACCTAGTAGTCAAAGTGTTGCTCCGCAATATTAATGTGGCATACAGTTCTATCAAATATGTGGAGGTAATGGTATTTTTGTACTCCTACTTGACTATTGAATTCTAGTTTATTGTGTCAATTTTTTTCTCAGAATTTGATAGGAAGTTATGTCATTTTTTTTTGTGTCATAGTGTCAAGTCAAGTCTAATTTATATACATGCTCGAGTCATATGAAGTGTTATTTTTCATTTTATATGTCATCAATATAGATATATTGTTAAATAAAGTCAATAATATCTTTACATCATATAATTTTCATATTTTTCCAAAGTTTAAATTGACAAATTTTTAAAGTTTTATTACATGGTTAGTAAAAAAATGTCATTTGTATTGTTAATTTCAAAGTGTCATTGAAATATTTTTTAGTATGTCATTACACAACCTCTTGTCAGTACCTAACGACAGTGTCGCATAAAGGTGTGGTGATATTTTTTAGTTTTTTGTTTTCTTTCAGCTATGAGTGGTGTGGTGTCTTTCTATTTATAGTTTTCCTATTGCATTATGTGTATTGTGTAGACTATAAATTGGTTGTATACGATGGCCGATAACTGCAGTGATCCTCTGACTTCCATTCTTGGTTGATACATGATCGGTCAATGAAAATGTTCATTAAAAATGGGGATCATGTGAAAAAAAATACAGATAACAAGATCCAGACAGTAGGATGTAGCACGATATAATCTTCCTTTTCTGTCATCCTATTTGAAATTTCACATTGTTGGGGGGGCAGGAATAATAACTGATGTTCCATTCCCATTTTGTGCCAAAACAGATAAAGTTAAGGGCATCTTCCATTGGTAGTGCAAGTTGTCTTTGTTTTTCAATATTGAGTGGCAGTGATTACTAACAGTGGCTGTAACTAAGAACATTGCGATTATTAGAGGTGGAAATGTGAAATTTTCCCAGTATGTGTTCTATTGTTCTAGTTTGGTGAATTGTGTTTCCTATGTTATTCCCTACAATGTGATATTTATGAGGGATAAAAATAGTACTTGACACATCACGATCTAGTTTGTGGTAAACCACTTGAAAACCATCAGTATCTATTTTTGGTCAGCCGTTCTAAAACCATCCATCAGGTTTTTGATTGTACTGTGAAAATCACCTAATCAATAAAGCAGGTGTAAGTACAAAGATAGTTTTTCCCCATGTTCACACTAAGGGCATGAATGTTAGGAAATATAATATATTAGTGCTCCATTAAGCTGGTAGAAAATAATATTGTTACGAGTTATTTCAACAACTCACGAAAATAGTGTTACAGGGGTATTTATTGGAGGAAAAGTTGTAGAAACTTCCTAAAATATAGGAATTCCATTTCTTATATATTTGTAAGCTTCTTAAGAAATGATTAATTATTCTCTATGTTAGACTATATGGATATTTTATTAGATAGGAAATATCCTTTGCAAGGAGAGTTGAATACTCTATCAATATGTACACTGAAGCTATTGGCATCTAATCTATTAAAATGTACCATGTCTCCTTCAACTATGTTCTTAATTGTTCCCTCTACTACAAATTTACACTCAATAAAGTAGTAATGGATTAGTATTTTAACAACTCCCTTGAAATTGAAATTGTGTTGATCACTGTGGACAAGGTGCAGACCATCCAGTTGAGCACTCCCTATCTTAATCATAAGGGAACTTCTCGTTTCATTTAAAATCCAATGTTGTATTAGATAAACAATTGATTAATTAGGTTGTAGAAAGTTTGAGCATTTAGAACACATAGTTACCACATTCTCTATCCATACACCAATATTCAAATGACCCAACCTCTCTCCATCAATTTCATGAACTTCTAGCACATGAGTTATATAGCCCATGGACATGTCATCATCTTTTCTACAAGATTTTTGTTTGAGAATGACATTGTCTACGAAAAAATATCTTCTATCTTTAGGACCTGTATTGATGGTTCTTTTAGTGTCATCACTACAATCTATGTCACTCTCTGTATTGTAATTCTTTGAACCACTAAAAATGCTTATACTTCCCAAATTGGGGGGAATGAATGAATTTGCATGCTTTGACAATTCACTCTCTTCCCAAGAAATGTAGTATCCTTTATTCCTGACATCTGACAATATTTCAAATTCATCAACTGAGAAAGGTAATTTTAATGTCCCATCTAATATTGTGTGAACACTGACAACAAAAAATCCTATTCCCACATCTTTGTAATGTAGTGTCTTCCAACTTGGATATACTCTTCCCTCTGTAACTTTGGTTCCTTTTGAAAACAAGTCCACATGATCATCCTCTACAAATTAAAAATCCCTTGTTGTTGTAACAACAAAAAATACAAATTTTATGAGATAATGGAAAATCTATTAAACCATTGCTTAAAATAAATTAAAAATTATCATGTATGTACAACCATAAGTACATTGAATACACATAGCACATGAGCTATGAACTTCTATAATTCAGTAAGGTTTGGAAATATTTCAAAATTATACACATAATTAAAATTGACATGAATATATTTATAGCATTATTTCCAAACTATGATTGAACTTGACTCATTTGAATTTAATTGATGAGAAATAAATAGATGAAGTTTAATTTAAATGATGATAAATAAATAATTAGAGGCTAAATAGAAGTTAATTAGAAACTTGATTGCTAACCGCTTCATCCAAATATCTTCATCATATTAACATAACACATTAATTTTACAATAATTCCTCATACTTCCCATATTCAATGACTATGAGAATGAGCATTTGTCCATTTAAAAGATTCTCATAAAAGGATCTAATTGTAATTCATTCTTTATGTTTCATTTAGGATAATTTTTCTTTCTTTCTATATTTAGTTTATGAGAATGTGCATATGCCCATTCTCATCACAATGATAAAAATATTTGTTTCTATGAGAAATGACATATCCCCATTCTCATCACAATAATAAAATTATTTGTTTGTACCTATTCTAACCCTTCTAACTTATTGAAGCAATATTGAACTTAATCATTTTAATATCACTATAAAGGATTTGAGAATGGGTAACTATCCATTCCAGAAAAAATTAAATATTACCTCTATTTTTCTTCTATGATTCTTATAAGAGAATAGGCATATGCCCATTCAATACAACATAAAAATGTTTGTTTGTATGAGAATGGACATATGCCCATTCTGTCTATGTGTATTATCTCAAGATAGTACCTCTATTTTTATTCTATGATTCTTATAAGAGAATAGGCATATGTGCATTCAATATAAGATAAAATTGTTTGTTTGTACGAGAATGGACATATGCCCATTCTATCTATGTGTATTGCCTCAAGATAATAATTTATTTTTCTCAAAGAGAAATAAAAAATAATTGCTCTAAATGTTCTTCTAAGGTACTATGTCATTATTTAGAACATCTAATATTAACCTTTGATATGATTACTATAAGTTATATAGTTTTTATTATTTTTACAACCATATTATAGTATTAGTGATTTTAACACAAACACATATAGGAGACGTAATTATTTTCAATTACATTCAAGATATTTATAATGAAGCTTGATAAATATCAAAGATACCTATTGGAATATATTAAAAAATACAACTCAAGGTTAAATGTGATGAAAAATCCAGAAAAAGAAAAAAACTTAGATATCATGAAATACCAAATAATAGGATTTTCCTTTGTAATCAATGAAGAAATAATAATATATGTTTTGGATTGATCCGCCGCATCCTCTCTTTATATTTAAGTCATCATTCCCATCTAGAGTTTAGGGAATGTTTGAAGCAAGTAAATGATTCAACATTTGAGTGATTTCGTGAAAACCAAGTGTCATATATAGTTTCCCTAACTATCCCCTCTCTAGTACAAATTAGTATCAATTAAATTCAAATGCAAAAGATAACCTTAAACATGGCTATGATAATGTTTAAAAATTCTATTTTATTTTAAATGTAAATAGCCTAAATCATGACTATAATAAAGTTTAAAATTTATATTTTATTTTATATGCAATAAACATAAAACATGGCTATGATTTTTTTTGAAAATTTAAATTTTATTTTGAGTGTAATTATTAAACCTAAATCATGGCTACCATATTTTTTAATATTTATATTTTTGTCGACCATGGAATATTAAGACCATTAATTTGCAAATAAATTATTTTCCACCGTTAATTTTCTATTAATTAAAGGTACTTGTTTGTTAAACATGTCTTTGACCACTCATTGGAGGGAAATTTGTGAAATTAATGGTAGTTAATTCATGCCACTTTGTGGCATTGTAGAAAGAATGATGATGGTTACTTTTTTCAATGACAGGATAGGTCTTGGGAATTGCAAGGTTCACCACTGGTCGGTGAAACTATCTCTTTCTTATTCATCCTTTCCGCTTTCTTTTTCATTATGTTTCTGCTTTTTTGTTTTTCCTTCTGCTTTGAGATGCCCATTTCATACAATTTTTCCCTATGAAGTAGAAGATTTGAAGAATATTTCTGAGATATTGTTCATCCTCTCTGTTAACATTTTATCGACCTTTATTGCTTTGGGTTCCCTCATTTTCTTAAGACCATTTCAGCATGTGATGCATGAGAATTGAAGAAAATTTCAGGTATGAATTATTCCGACTCTTCTCTATTGAATTCTTATGATATGAAGAGTATCATTTAGTTTTCTTTCCCTTATATTCTGTTTTGGGTTTAAAGATAATGCCCTTTTTTTGATCTTCTGTATTTTTTGATCTTGGTATTAAGAATATCTCTTCAATGTTTTGAAATATATGCGTATTTGTTAACCAAATCGTAGTTGATAATACAAAGATTTATCTATTATGATTTTACTAAACTATCGAGTGGTCTTACCACCTAGGAAACATTGATTTTTTTTTGAGATATGCGGGTGAGTTCTGCAGGCCGAGAATGATTGATTATTAGAAGAAGAATTTACTTTTTTAGAGTGAAGAAACATTTTACTTCTTTTTTGAAATTGAAGATAAGTTTTAGAGATACTTCTAGCTCTTATCTATTGATTTATTATGAGATTAAGAATATCATCCTACTTTCTTTCTCTAGTATTCTGATTTGGGTATAAAGATAATGTCATATTTTTGATCTTTTGTATTATTAATATGTGTTTTAAGAATATCACTTCAATCTTTTGAAATACTTGCATAGTATTATCCTCCATAGTTATAAAATGATGTCTATAAATATGAATGTTTCTTGCATGTTTCAAAGTCTAAACAAGATGATTCCCTTGCAATTTTTTTATTGATTCTAACAAAACCACTTCCAATTCTTCATGCTAAGATGGGGAGTTAACTGTTTTATTATTACCAAAGTACAGTGTGGAGTTACCACCTAGGAAACGTTACTTTATTTTCAAGATGGGTGGCCTAATTACACAGGCCAAGATGGATGGGTGAACTGCATAGACTGAGCTAGGTAGGCGAGCTTCCTGCCAAGCTCGATGGACGAGATGACTCGCGGATCTCAGTGGACGAGTTGACATTTTGAGCTAGGTGGATGAGATGATCTGCTGAGTTGGCGGTTGTCCTAGCCTGTCAAGCTGGCAGGTCGAGTTGGTCGGTCAAGATGGGTGAGCGAGCTGACCTACCGAGTTGGGCATATGAGATGAATTCCCAAGATGGGCTGTGGTACTGACCTACCAAGCTAGGTGGGCTAGTTGACCTACTGAGCTGGGTGGGTGAGCTCACTGCCAAGCTAAACAATATTGAAATTAATCATTTTCATATAGGAGTTAAAATTATTAAGTTCAATTATGTATCTAATAAAAAATGTTTTTTCTCAAAATCAGAATCATAAAAGAAGAACAAAGATAAAATCTATCTTATTTTATAATGGACAGTTACCCACTCTCACAACCTTTATAGAGTTAATGAAAAAATTAAGTTCAATATTACTTGTATTACGATAATTAGAATTGGCATATGCCCATTCTCATATAAAAAAACTATTTATATACCATTCAATGGTCAGGTATCCATACCTATAGAGGTATTAAAAATGCTTAAGTTCAGTATTGTTTGTATTAGAATGTTTAGAAGGAGCTTATGCCCTTATACATACAAACAATCATTTATTTTTTGTATTGAATGAGAAGATGCCCATTGTTATATACAAATCATATATGAAGGATATAGATAAAATTTAATTTATTTAGAATGGGTATTTTCCCATTATCATATAGGAATCATATAAGAAAAATACATCAAATTTAATTTGTTTTTGAATGGGAAGTCCCCCATAATCACAACCTTCATGTGTATTAAAATGATTATGTTCAATATTGTATCAAATGAAAAACTGCTAAATCCCATATAGGAATCATAAAAGAAGAATATAAATAAAATCTAATTTATTTTAAAATGGAAAGTTTCTCATTCTCACAGTCTTCATATAGTTTTTAAATTGATTAAGTTCAATAATTCTTGTATTAGATTGACCATTACTTTTCACTCTTATATCTTATGAATTTTCCCATTAGTAATAATCAAGTTCAATATTGGTTGTATTACAATGATTAGAATGGGCATATGCCTATTTTCATACAAACAAATATTTTTACCATAGAAGCCTCAATAGAAGCAGAAGTCTCAAAAGAAGAATCAATGGTGTCACATTTGCACTACAAATACGCATGATACTACGAAATATTGGTACAATGGTCATACATAATGCAATTATGGAGAAGAGATCACATCTAGATGAGGTGATTCAAAGAAATCCAAGTGGTTTCCTCATAGAAAGAAGTAGAAAGGACATGTCACAGTGCAACCAAATGATGACAAAGATGAAGATGTTCCAAAATCAGCACATTGTAGTGCACATGAAGATGGTTTTTTTCTCGTATCCCAAACATCACAGCCATAAGAGAATGTTTGATTAATAGATTTAAGCTCCATTAATCACGTGATGGGCGATAGAGATATGTTTGATTCATTGAATGATCGACCCACTGAGGATTAGGTCTAAGGAGTATGTAGCATAAGGAATAGGAAATGTGAAAATTACTCTCGAGACAAGAAAATTTACTCTCACAAAGGAGCTCTATATCCCCGACTTGACAATAAATCTCATGTCTTTCCCTCAGTTGTTGAATCAAAAGATCAAGGTGGAGTACTTGGTTCAGAATGGCATCAAATCATGCCTGATATATAAAGAAGGTATGACACTTGCCATTTTTTTTTGAAAGATCAGTTATTTACATTAGATGTAGTTTCATCCTTTGCAATTGTGTTATCTTCCTCCACGGTGGAATCCACTGTACTATGGAATTATTAGTATGAAGATATTTTTGTTGGATCCCTCTATCAACTCAGTTTGAAGTAGATAGTATGAGTCTTTCCTCCTCTCTCTTAGTCATTACCACTTTGTGATGGATGTCTGGCAGGAAAACAACATTGGGATCTGTTTGAGTCGAGTACATTTCGTGGAAAGAATCATCTCAAGGTCATGCATACCTATCTTTGTGAACCCCTGCCTGTCTCATTAAAGGGATTTCAGTACTTCTAGTTGTTTACTGATGATTATTCCCACAAGAATTGGGTGTTCTTTCTCCAAAAGAAGAGTGAAGATTTTTATCATTTCTATACCTTTTGTAGGAGAGTTGTCTAGCAGACCAGGAAGCCCCTTCTTGGCCTTTTCTCAAATCGAGGAGGGGAATTCACTTCGAAGAAATTCTTAGCATTATTGAAGGATCATGACATCACACAACACTTGACTTCCCCTATACTCCTCATCAGAATGGAATCATAGAACATCACAATCATATTGTCATGGAGATGGCTTGTTGTATGGTTTCCACTATGAAGCTGGAGAATAAATTTTAGGTGGAAGTGGTCTAGATTGTAGTATATATTCTTAACAAAGAACCTACAAAGATCTTACAGGACAAGACACTAGAAAATGTACAGAGTAATCATAAACCTTCTATTTATCATTTGAGAGTATTTGGTTATACTACATTTATGCATGTTTAGAATAAGAACAGGAAGAAGCTTGATGCAAAAACACACCAGTGCATATTTTTGAGGTACAGTTATACCTCAAAAGCATATCATCTCAGGGATCCTGAGATAAATAAGATATATGTGAAAAAGATGTTGTTTGTGATGAGACATCATTTGAATCATTTCGACGGAAGGAATATTCAGCACCAAACTCCTCTCATAGAATGCTCAAACATTCAGATAATGAGCATGAGGATTATTCAAAGAAGAAGGATGAGATATAAGGAGAATTGTTTGTTGATCTTGGGAATTTGGAAAAACTTTCTTCACATTATCTATAGCGTCAACATCCGAGTGGGTCCAAAGCACCATGAGAGACTTCTAAATAGACTCTCTTTTAGACACTTCATCAGGAGTTTGAACGAGAAGATAGGAGAGAAATGAGGTCAATCTTGCACTTATAAATTTAGTGGTTGATAACATCAAACCTGATTCAGTTCGTGAGGCACTCAGATATCCAAAGTGGAAAAGGGCCATAGATGTAGAATATGTCTCCTTGATACAAAATAAGACATGGGAAGTTGTCTATATGCCTAAAGGTAAGAAATCCATAGGCTGCAAGTAGATTTTTTAAAAAAAATATAGGGCAGATGGATCTATTGAAAAGTATAAAGCATGACTATTTGCAAAGGGTTATTCTAAGTAGGAAGGAATTGAATATGATGATACTTTTAAACCCACTATGAAGATCAAAACCATCAGAGTTGTCTGTGCACTGACAACACAAAATAGATGGAAAATTCAACTGATGGACATGAAAAGTGGTTACTTGAATGGTGATCTCAAAGAAAAAGTATAAATGACCTAGCCATAAGGATTTATCGATGATAAGCATTCTCAGAAGTTATGTCGCCTAATTAAGTCTCTTTGTGGACTCAAACAAGAACCTAGGTATTTGTACATAAAAATAGATGATCACATATTGCAACATGGATTCACTTATACCCCCTCTGATTAAAATATGTATATAAAAAATATAGGTAGAGAGATTGTCATTTTGATGTTCTATGTAGATGATTTTGTGATCACATGGAGTTCTGAAAATCTTGTCGAAGATGTGAAGAATGATTTGAAGAAATCCTTTGACATGACAGATTTGGGGCTACTTCATTATTGTATTGGCTTGGAGATACGACATAATAAGAATAGTATCTTTGTCTCCCAGATGAAATACAACAAAACACTCTTGGAAAAGTATGGCATGAAAAATTGTAAACCTATGTCCACTCCTATGGAAAAAGGTTTACAACTTTCAAGATTCAAAGATTCACCTCAAGTAGATGGTACTTTCTACAGACAATTTGTTGGGAGTATCATTTACTTGATGTGTACCAGACCATACTTTTTCTTTGTTGTGAGCTATCTTTCCATATTCATGTAGGATCCAAAGAAATGTCACTAGGTATTAGTGAAACATGTGTTGAGATATGTCTGAGGTACAGTTGACTATGGTCTAGAGTATTGGAAGAACTCTCAGTTCTTATTTTAGGATATAAAAACTTAGATTATGTTGGATCTATTCGTGACAGGAAATAAAATTCATGATATATTGTTCATCTCGGGCCTATACCTATCTCGTAGATAGGTAAGAAAAAAACAATTGTTTCTCTATCATCCACTGAGGAAGAGTATTTTACCACATGAGGATCTGTGTACGAAGTGATTTGGTTACATCAATTTTTGATAGGTATGGGAATTCCTGAAGAAAAGCCTTTCATCATTCACTCTGACAATTAGGATGTGTTGAATCTTGTGAAGAATATAGTTTTGCATGAGAGAGAAAATCACATCAAGGTCGAATGTCACTGCATTCGAGAACAAGTCTTGAACCACCACATTCAGCTCTAGTACTTCCCAATAAATTCTTAGATTGTAGATATACTCACAAATTCTCTTGGTAAGGTGAAATTGTAATTGTTTCGGGGGTACATTTGTAAAAACAATGTATTAAGGGGGAGTGTCAACATTAATATAATACATTGTTTTATTTTCCAACCGACTGGTAGTAAGTTATGTCCACATATACCCGCCTATTTGGTGGTTTGCTAGAAAGAAACCTTTTCTTATATGTATTTAATTTTGTACCTCTACTCTTTTTCATCAATAAATACATCTATCTTCTTTTGGATCCATAATTTCCTACCTCATTTAAGGGGTATCAGTACTTCGAGTTATTCACTGATGATTATTCCCACAAGACTTGGGCGTTCTTTCTCTGAAATAAAAGTGAAGCTTTTGCACCATTTTCAAACCTTCTATAAGAGTGTTATTCAGTAGAGGGGGCAGCCCCTTCTTGTCCTGCTCTAAGATCGAGGGGGGGAATTCACATTGAAGAAATTCTTGGCATTCTTGAAGGGGTATGACATCACACAACACCTGACTACCCCCTACACTCCCCAGTAGAATGGAATTGCAGAACGTTGCAATCAGACTATCATGGAGATGGCTTGTTGCATGTTTTCCACTGAAAAGTTGGAGAATAGATTTTGGACAGAAATAATACAAAATGCCATATATATTCTAAAGGAAACACCTATAAATATCTTGAAGGACAACACACCAAAAGAGGCATGGAGTAATTGTAAACCTTCAATTTTTCATTTTAAAGTTTTTGGATGTACTACTTATATGCATGATTCAGAGAAGAAGAGGAAGAAACTTGATCCAAAAACATGCCAGTTCATATTTTTGGGGTACAATACAACCTCAAAAGCATATCATCTCATGGATCCTGAGTCAAAGAAGATATATGAGAGTAGAGATGTCATTTGTGACAAGTCATTATTTTAATCATTTCCACATTAGGAAGATTCAACACTGATCGAGCCTCTCATAGATTGCTCACACATCCATATGACGATCATGAGGATTCTTCAGAGAAGAAGGATAAGTTGTAAGGAGAGTTCTTCATTTATCTTGCGAATTTGGAAAATAATTCTTCGCAAAAGCAGCAACATCATCATCTGAAGTGGGTCCAAAGTACCATGAGAGAATCCCACCTGAACTCTCTTCCAGGCACTTTAGCAGGAGTTCGTATGAGAATACATATGAGAGATGAGGTAAATCTTGCACTCATAAGTTTAGTGGTTGATATCACCGAACCTGATTCAGTTTATGAGGCTTTCAATCAGCCTAAATGGAAGTGTAGTGCCCACTTCCCTTCGACACCATTTTTGTTTTGTTGTTTTTGAGACTGATTACTTCACTTATGGATTTATTATGGCTTCTTGATTTAGCATGCTAGTAGATATCATAGACACTGGAATGTTATTGATTTGATTTTTATATGATGCATATGGTCTACTGGTGGACATTGATGATGATATTTGTATACTTTTGACATGGTTATTTATCTTTAATTATGACATGTGATATATTTAATCATATTGAGTAGAACTTGATAATTGGATTAATGTGATGATCGTTTTGACATAAATGAAATGTGGAATAGAAATGTGCTAGAAGGTGTAAGTGATATCGTACTTACATAGATGATAGTAAATCATGTGTCGTTTATTTTAGATCATATTGTATATTTGGCATGAATGTTTTAATGCGGCCAACAGGACGAAGGAGGTATTCTCTGTTCTACAGGTATATTATATTCACAACAATATTGGGGAGTGGAGACCAACTACATCGGAATTCGAGAAGATTCCAACTAAGGTCACCATGGCAACAAGTAATTGTGTGTGTGTTAGAATTATTTGGTTAGGGGAAAATTGTGACCTAGGGGTCATGTGTTGTTTTGTTTTAATTTTTCCCTTTCTATTATGTTAGTATGTGTTTCTCTTCGTAAGTGGAATTTTACTTGTGTTATTATTAATATTCTTTGGATTGGTGTTTACCCCTTTATTAGTCATGGGTTGTAGTGTCTTAATTAAGCTAATCTGAATTTGTCCTAAACCAATTAAAAGATGTGACCAAAAGGGAGTTCATTTATTAGGCTTGATTTACTTTGGATTTTGTGTGGAATGATGTGTGTTTGAGTTTTGAGTGTAGCACACTCTACCCCACATGGGAAACTCGAATTTGGCCTTAGAGGCCAAATTTGAAAGCTTGTGGGACAAGTCAAACTTGTCCCACACATCTTAAAACCCCATGCCAACCCTACCTATGGGTCAAAAGGCCAAATTTAGGGTCTTTTAGGTGTTTTGGGGGGGATAAAAAGGGTAAAATATTATTGCACTTTCTTTCAAAAATTTAATTTTGTGCTTGGGGGAATGGGCTTAGATGGAGTGTGTAAGGTGCTTGCCTTTCTTTCAACAACTAATTAATGGTGCTTTGGATTATGAGGTTGACCAAGTGATGTGGAGTGGAGGGAAAAAGAGGTGGCATCCTACTTGGAGCCACATCATCCCTCCCTCTCTTTTCTCTATTTATTGGATCCTCTTGTTTGTTTTGGGGGTTGGAGGTTTCATTTTTAGTCTCTTGTATTTTGGAGAGAAGAGGATTTTGAAGGAGTTTGTGGATTTTTGGAGCTTGTTAATACTTGTGGGAATTTTCTTGGAGATTGTGGATGCTTGCTTGATCTTTGGAGGGATTTGAGACTTCATACTTGGAACAAGCTCTACCATGGAAAGGTAGGAGCTTCACCTTTGTTTGTATTATGTTTTGTTTTTTTTTGCTATATGTATGTGTATATATGTTGTGTTGAATGTTGTTGTTTTTTTTTGAAATGCATGTTGGGAATGGGTAGAATGCCTAAGTTGGGAGTTGGAGGAGACTATGGGGAGTTTATTTGAGGGAGGCATAAGAGATAATTTTCTTGAGGAGGGAGTTTGGGTTGGGTGCCCACCTAGTATGAGAAATGCTTGCATTTTCTTCTTGTTCTTACTTTTGGGGAGCCAAAAGAGTTGAGGTAGGCATAAGAGTGGATGGAGGGATAAGGGGTACTTGAGGGAGGCATAAGAGTTGTTAGGGGTATTGTGTTTTGCATTGGAGGCTTTTAGGTGGCACCCATTCCCATTGGGCGGCATAAGTGGCCTCCCCATAGGTCTTACTCTTATGGCTTTCTTGATAAGCCTTGTGACTTTGTTGTTTTGATGGTTTCCCTCTTGTTGAGTTGTTGATTTTTTTGTTTTGAAGGATTATGGAATGAATGTGAAATTTCATGTTAAGTTATGTGGAAGCTAGTAGTTGACATGAGTTGGATTTTCTCCCATTGTAATGTGGTTGGGGCTCCGGGGGCCAATGGAGAGGATGGCTTCTCTTCTCCATTGGGTATCTTGGTTGGGAGGAGAGCGTTGCCTCTCCCCTTATTTTGTTGTGAATCAAGCAAACTATTGGAGGAGCTAACTTGTTGATGTTTGTAGCATTGGAGCCTTGTTGATGACAATGTGAAACTACCTTGTATTTTTACCCACCTAGAGTGGAAGAAAGTGTAATATTGCTTTGTATCTTAGCTTCCATTATTGTAAATTGTTCCCACATTAAGTGGAAAATGTTGCATTAATATTTTGAAGGAGAGTTGTATTGATCTTCATTATTAAGGTTGTAAAGTGGATGGAGTTGAAAGTTGAAGGAAAGACAACTTATTCTCCTTAAACTTGGCTTGGAACCTCATATGAGTGTGTTGATCTTGTTGGAATGTTAGTAGTTCTTACTCTAAAACTTATTGGAAATATTGTTGAAACTCTTTTGTGGAATGTTGGGAAATTTATAAAAAAATAATATTAAATGTCATTTTGTTACTTAAAAGAGATGTGTTGGAAAAGTTGGAATATTAGTGCATTTTCTCTTCTTGTATTGTTGATGGAAAGACTTAAGTTTTAAATAGTTTTCAATATGCCAATGAAGTAATTTAAGTTCTAGCTCTATCATGTTTTTCCTCATTTAAAAATTTATTGTAAATCTATTTGCAAATTATTAAGGGAAAATAAATCAAATCTATTTGAAATCCCGTACAATGCTTATTAAATTGCGTAGAAAGAAATTTTAATGCAAAAGCTCTAAATTTATTAAGTTCATTACCCATATTTCCGTAATGCTTAATAATGATACTAATATTTTAAATCTTATTCATATTAAATTAATATTAAAATTAATGGATTTATTATTAGTAAATTATAGTAATAATAATATACTATTAATATTTCTTTTATATTAACAAAAGTATACTAATATAGAGTGTAGTCAAGGAAATAATATTAATTTATAAATGCAAAACGAACTGTGCTAAAATAAAACCTACGATATGGTTGTAATAAGACTGTAATAAAAATCACAAGGCACCTACATATAAAATCATACATACATATAATATAAAACAATTAAGATGATGATATATCTATGTAAAATCATCATCGCTAGTAATAAGACTATAATAAAACCTACGTATGAGATGTTCATATAAATGCAAAATGAACTGTGCTTCATGAATATTCTTTTAGGAAACAGATCCACCTCTATGATATTCTCTTCCACGAGCTGCATCGTAAAATTGGTAAGGTCTCTATAGAAGATCTTTGTAATAAATTTCATCAGGTCTCCTGGTAACACTCTCACTATTCCTAAATTGATTTTGACAAAAATGTCTTGAGGGTGAATCCCGAATTTGAGGATGCATTCAATAATGAACAGATAATAGCATGGTTGGACAACCTGCTTGTTGGAAGCGCCCAACAGGATTCTCCAATCCGTGACCTGCCTGCTGCCTGGATGATTACTGTGGCAGGCCGTGGCTGTGGATCCCTGCCAAGAACACACCTCGCAGCCCCCAATGAAAGTGGAGGTAACACGCCTGTTTCACTAGCTGTAGCTTCATCTATAACCACCATTTCTAACCCACATGGCTAGGGTCGAGTATACAGTAGACAGACCAAACGGGTGGCATAAGATCTGCGGATCCACAATGCAATAAATGAAGATATGTGGCCCAGCAAGGAGTAACCTGCATGCAAAGGGAATGGGGTCTTAATGGAATGGCAGGTGGTTATTAAAGCCACCCACCCCCAACCATAATTTTCAAACATAGATTGGAATTTGAATCCACCCGTAATTTAATATATACTCTGATATTGGCTCCATTCTATCATTATTTAAATACAGGTCTGCTATTAAGCGTGCTATGCATTCTATTCTTCTAATTAGTTGGAAAAGTCTTTATATTTAATGTGTGCACTTTCAACTTAGTGTGTAGAACAATAATTCCTATTTCATTTAAAATGAGTGCATTCTATGATTAATATTCCTTTATCACTATGTGTAATGAATATTTAAAATTGGAATCTAAATCCAACTGTAATTTAATATATTCTATCATTGTTTGAATACAGGTCTGCTATAAGAAGATTTGATTCAACTTAATATCATTTTATTTAAAACCCAATTGTTTTATCATTCAACTTTAAGAAAATTTATTTGACTACTTGATTTAAAGATAGCAGACAAGCCAGGGGTAAGTACATTGCATTTGTTTTTAATTTGTATTTGGGTGTTTGTTTCCAAATCTTCAATATGCTGCCAATGATTTTAATTTTTAAGTGATTATTTTAAATTGTGTTTCTTTTTTAGTTTTTTTTTTTCTTTTGGTTTTTTTTATTTAACTTATTGCAAATTGAAAATGTTATAAAAAAAAATTTAGTCATAGTTTCGGTTATGTGTTTAGTTGAAGCAAGTTCCTAGAACGTCATCATTTTCGCGGCATCACACTTCGTATCAGAGTCATGGGTTCAAAGCTTGGACCCTTGGGGACACTTAGAAAATGTGAAACATGAACATTTAACCTAGTGCAAAGTTGATTCTTTTAATCTATAAAACCACAATGTTGATAATTATAGGAAACAACAAATTTAGAAAACTGGCACAAGACCTAGAACAATGAACTAACTCTCGCCTTGATCTGTGCAAGGAGCGTAGATTAGGAGAGGGGTCTCTTCATATAGACCTAGATATACCACTGCAGAGCAGGCTGTAGCAGCCATTCTACCTTAGATCTTACAGACACTCCAGGATGTCAATGCTGCTATACGCGGAGAGCCCTTGGGAGGACGACTTGCAAGACATAGTTTGGAGCCATCAGTAGATGCCCAGGTATCCCCTCGACACAGCGAGGAGCACAGGGTAGAGAACTTCCATGCGAAGTTGGCTAGGACAGAGTCACCACGGAGAGGACATGGGGACAGGATCTCAGGACATAGGGACAGGTCTCGGAGCCCTAGACAGAGGGAGGAGCATTCAAATAGACCTAGGATTCATCATACGTCAGCTACAGACCATATCAAGGAGATCCTAAAGCTACGACCATCTCACTATTCAGGTGATACAGGTGGTTTTCAGGAAGAGGCCTGGTTGGTAAGCTTGAGCGGATGCTTCAAGCTCTGCCCTTGTACTAGCAACACAAAAGCTCGTGTTGCGATCCATCTTCTGAGGGATAGAGCAAGAGTTTGGTGGAGGACCGAGGAGCAGAAGCTCCATGTTGACTCAGAGACGATTACTTGGGAGCTGTTTGAGGAGTGTTTCAGGAGCAGGTATTTACCCAGGAAATTTATACAGCAGCGGATAGACGAGTTTCATGACCTCCGTCAGGCATTGATGACAGTAGCTGAGTATCAGAGTCGATTTCTGGACCTACTCCAGTACGTCGACTATATGCAGGATGAGCAGACCTACAGATTCACAGGTTCATCTGGGGCCTAAACTTGGATTTAGGTGGCACAGTGCGCATTCACTGCCCATAAACATTAGCAGAGGTCGTGGAGAAGGCCTATATTGCAGAGGAGACACGGGGGAAGATGCAACAGGCTAGAGATAGAGTTCGGAACCGTATCCAGCATATGCAGGATGGTAGGTCAAAGGGGTCAGTTCCTCCTCCATGGGGTGGACAAAGTTCAGAACAAGCTTCATTCAAGCCACCACAGCAGCAGCAGCAGTAGTAGACCCACCCACCTTACCGACCTCCTCAGATATTTGATGCATAGAGAGGACATAGTACGGGGCCTCCTCCTAGGGGTCCCATCAGGACACAGGGTATGCCGAGAGCTCAGTCAGCAAGAGCTCATCACCACAGACCTTAACAGTCCATAGCCGGATCGTCAAGATCTGTAGCTCAGAAATGTAGAGTACCAGATGGAGCTGCTTCCCACTGGAGAGGACTAGGAAGCTGTTATGGTTGTGGTGTTATGGGACATCATTGGAGAGATTTCCCACATAACCCTAACAAGGGTAAGACGCAGAGCTCAGAGCCTACTGTTGGAGATATGGCACGCAGTCATCGGATCTATGTATCGGTCGAGAACTACCAGGCTGAGCACCAGAGTACAGTGATTGAGACGACATGTAGTATTGGTGGTATTTCCACCTCTATATTATTTGATTCTGGTTCTTCTGATTCTTTTATTGCACCATCCTTAGTAGAGCGTTGTAGGCTAGTGGCAGTTAGGCAAGGCCGTAGTTGGGATGTTGAGATGGCTTCTGGAGCCAAAATTTTTGTTGACTCCTTAGTTAAGGAGTGTGTAGTGGATTTGGGACCCTTCACCACTACTACTGATCTTCGGATCCTTCCATTAGGATCTTATGGCATCATTTTAGGCATGGATTTGTTGTCCGCTCACAGAGCTAGAGTGGATTGTTACCATAAGACTATTGCTTGCATAGATGATCTTGGAGTAGAGTCAGTAATATCAGGAGTTAGAAGGGCCGTTTCCATTCACACCATCTCCACTATGCAGTTTAAGCGGTGTGCATGATGGGGTTGTCAGTTGTTTGCTATTATGGTTAGTGACAGATCAGAGGATGAGTCAAGAGGACCTTCCCTTGATGACCATCCCATCTTATCAGAGTTTTTTGATGTGTTCCCAGGGGAGCTACCGGGGTTACCTCCCCCACGTGATATAGATTAACATATAGATCTAGTTCTGGGCGCAGAGCCTATCTCAAGAGCACCTTATCAGATGACTACTCCTGAGTTATGTGAGCTCAAGTTACAGCTTGAGGGTCTTCTAGAGAAAGGCCTAATCCGTCCTAGTGTATCCCCTTGGGGTGCACTAGTGATCTTCGTGAAGAAGAAGGATGGATCTCTTCGGTTGTGTATTGACTACCGTCAGCTGAATAAAGTAACGATCAAGAATCGTTACCCCTTCCACACATTGATGATTTATTTGATCAGATGAAGGGGGCTACAGTTTTCTCTAAGATAGATCTTAAGTCAGGGTACCATCAGCTCAGGATTGCGGAGATGGATATTCACAAGACCGCATTCCGTACGAGATATGGCCACTACGAGTTCACAGTGGTACCTTTCGGTTTGACGAATGCCCCCGTGGTGTTTATGAGTTTGATGAATGGGGTATTCAGGACATTCCTTGATCGCTTCATGCTCATATTCCTTGACAACATTCTAGTTTACTCATGCACACGTGAGGAGCACGAGGAGCACCTTCACCAGGTTCTTCAGTGTCTTCGTGAACAACACCTTTACGGGAACTTGGAGAAGTGTGTGTTCTTTCAGCCTGAGGTGTAGTATTTGGGCCACATCATTTCTGAGGAAGGTATCGCAGTCGATCCTTCCAAGATTCAAGCCATCATGGACTGGCCAGCACCCACTAGTGTGACCGAGGTGCGTAGCTTCATGGGTCTAGCAGGGTATTACAGGAGGTTTGTTCAGGATTTTTCTTGGATTGCGCACACCCATCACTTCCCTTCAGTGGAAAGGGAAGAAGTTTTTATGGTCAAATAGATGTGAGCAGGCCTTCAGTACACTGAAGGAATGCCTCACGAGAGCACCTATTCTTGCAGTGCCAGATCCTCAGGGTGAGTTCTACGTTTGCACAGATGCTTCCTTGGCAGGACTTGGAGGTGTGTTAATGTAGGAGGGTAGAGTAGTTGCCTTTGAGTCTCGCAAACTCAAAGATTATGAGCTCAATTATCTGACCCATGACCTTGAGCTTGCAGCAGTGGTACATGCCTTAGTGCGGTGGAGACATTTTCTTCTTGGTCGGAGATTTACACTCAAGACTGATCACTTGAGTCTTCGCCACCTCTTCACGCAGCCCAATCTCAACGCTCGTCAGTAGCGTTGGATGGAGTTACTCTGTGAGTATGACATGGAGATAGAGCATGTGAAAGGGAAGGAGAATGTGGTTGCAGATGCCTTGAGTAGGCGGAGACATGTGGCTATGGCCACCTCAGTGGGCACAGATTTACGGAGTAGGATCTTGCAGCAGCTTCCTCAGGATAGTTTCTACCTTGTAGCCAGAGCAGAGATTGAGTCTCAGAGACCCCTTGAGGGGAGATTTGATGGATTTTCATTAGAGGCAGATGGTCTTCTCAGACACAGAGGTCGGATATATGTTCTTAGAGATGGAGGCTTGAGACAAGACATTTTGTTAGAGGCTCATCGTGCACCTTATTCAGCCCATCCCGGGGTGAAGAAGATGCACGCCACCTTGAGACAGTTGTATTTTTGGAGAGGACTTCGGAGAGACGTGGCCTCGTTTGTGTCTCGTTGTTTAGAGTGCCAGAGGGTGAAGGCTGAGCATCAGCATCCGACTGGCCTTCTTTATCCTCACGCCATACCGGAGTGGAAGTGGGACACCATTTCCATGGACTTCATCGTTGGGTTACCTACGTCGAGATACCATCACGACGCCATCATGGTCACGGTGGATAAATTGACGAAGGTAGCTCATTTTTCTCCAGTGAAGACCACCTATACAGCGAGTGCCATGGCACGAGTATACCTTGATGAGATTGTCAGATTACATGGGATTCCGCGGAAGATCATTTGCGACCGCGACCCTTTGTACACCTCCCATTTCTGGACCACCATGCAGTATGCCCTCGGGACGAGGATTAATTTCAGCACAGCTTATCACCCTGAGACAGATGGACAGACAGAGAGGGTGAATCAGATTTTGGAGGATATGCTCAGGATGTACGTGATGGATCATCAGTCGAGATGGGAGGAGTATCTGTATTTGGTGGAGTTTTCCTATAATAATAGTTTCTAGAGTTCTATAGGCATGGCTCCTTTTCAGGCATTTTATGGTAGAGAGTGCAGGACACCTCTTAGTTGGGACAGGATTGAGGATAGGGTTTCCCTTGGGCCAGCATTATTACAGGACATGGAGCAGTAGGTTACCTTGATCAGACAGAGATTGCAGGAGGCATAGGATAGACAGAAGAAGTATGCAGACCAGCATAGGACAGATCGCAGTTTTGAGGTGGGCACGAAGGTGTTTCTTCGTGTCAGACCGCATAAGAGCCCTATCCGTTACGGAAAAGGTTCTAAGCTTGCTCCTAGGTTTGTGGGTCCCTTTGAGATCTTGGAGCACCTCGGTCCCTTGGCCTATCGTCCAGCATTGCCACCTAGCTTATCTCGCATCCATGATGTGTTTCACATTTCTGTGCTTAGGAGATATATTTCTGATCCTTCTCACGTGCTAGATTGGACCGCATTGCAGGTGCAGGATCAGGGGCGGGTGATGGTGGAGCCCGTACGCATTATAGAGCGTAGGACCCTGGGCCTTCGCGGTAGAGAGATTGATCAGGTTCGGGTCCAATGGGACAGATATGATGAGACTGCAGCTACTTGGGAGGATGCTACTTTGCTACGAGGATAGTTTCCACACCTTTTCCAGTGACTTCCAGGAGGAAGTCGAGTCTAAGGGGAGGGGGATGTAGTGCCCACTTCCCTTCGACACCATTTTTGTTTTGTTGTTTTCGAGACTGATTACTTCACTTATGGATTTATTATGGCTTCTTGATTTAGCATGCTAGTAGATATCATAGACACTGGACTGTTATTGATTTGATCTTTATATGATGCATATGGTCTACTGGTGGACATTTGATGATGATATTTGTATACTTTTGACATGGTTATTTATCTTTAATTATGACATGTGATATATTTAATCATATTGAGTAGAACTTGATAATTGGATTAATGTGATGATTGTTTTGACATAAATGAAATGTGGAATAGAAATGTGCTAGAAAGTGTAAGTGATATCGTACTTGCATAGATGATAGTAAATCATGTGTCGTTTATTTTAGATTATATTGTATATTTGGCATGAATGTTTTAATGCGGCCAACAGGCCGAAGGAGGTATTCTCTGTTCTGCAGGTATATTATATTCACAACAATATTGGGGAGTGGAGACCAACTACATCGGAATTCGAGAAGAATCCAACTAAGGTCACCATGGCAACAAGTAATTGTGTGTGTGTTAGAATTATTTGGTTAGGGGAAAATTGTGACCTAGGGGTCATGTGTTGTTTTGTTTTAATTTTCCCTTTCTATTATGTTAGTATGTGTTTCTCTTAGTAAGTGAAATTTTACTTGTGTTATTATTCATATTCTTTGGATTGGTGTTTACCCCTTTATTAGTCATGGGTTGTAGTGTCTTAATTAAGCTAATTTGAATTTGTCCTAAACCTATTAAAAGATGTGACCAAAAGGGAGTTCATTTATTAGGCTTGATTTACTTTGGATTTTGTGTGGAATGATGTGTGTTTGAGTTTTGAGTGTAGCACACTCTACCCCACATGGGAAACTCGAATTTGGCCTTAGAGGCCAAATTTGAAAGCTTGTGGGACAAGTCAAACTTGTCCCACACCTCTTAAAACCCCATGCCAACCCTACCTATGGGTTGGAAGGCCAAATTTAGGGTCTTTTAGGTGTTTTGGGGGGATAAAAAGGGTAAAATATTATTGCACTTTCTTTCAAAAATTTAATTTTGTCCTTTAGGGGAGTGGGCTTAGATGGAGTGTGTAAGGTGCTTGCCTTTCTTTCAACCACTCATTAATGGTGCTTTGGATTATGAGGTTGACCAAGTGATGTGGAGTGGAGGGAAAAGGAGGTGGCATCCTACTTGGAGCCACATCATCCCTCCCTCTCTTTTCTCTATTTATTGGATCCTCTTGTTTGTTTTGGGGGTTGGAGGTTTCATTTTTAGTCTCTTGTATTTTGGAGAGGAGAGGATTTTGAAGGAGTTTGTGGATTTTTGGAGCTTGTTGATACTTGTGGGAATTTTGTTGGAGCTTGTGGATGCTTGCTTGATCTTTGGAGGGATTTGAGACTTCATACTTGGAACAAGCTCTACCATGGAAAGGTAGGAGCTTCACCTTTGTTTGTATTATGTTTTTTTTTTGTTATATGTATGTGTATATATGTTGTGTTGAATGTTGTTGTTTTTTTTTTGAAATGCTTGTTGGGAATGGGTAGAATGCCTAAGTTGGGAGTGGGAGGAGACTATGGGGAGTTTATTTGAGGGAGGCATAAGAGATCATTTTCTTGAGGAGGGAGTTTGGGTTGGGTGCCCACCTAGTATGAGAAATGCTTGCATTTTCTTCTTGTTCTTACTTTGGGGGAGCCATAAGAGTTGAGGGAGGCATAAGAGTGGATGGAGGGATAAGGGGTACTTGAGGGAGGCATAAGAGTTGTTAGGGGTATTGTGTTTTGCATTGGAGGCTTTTAGGTGGCACCCATTCCCATTGGGAGGCATAAGTGGCCTCCCCATAGGTCTTACTCTTATGGCTTTCTTGATAAGCCTTGTGACTTTGTTGTTTTGATGGTTTCCCTCTTGTTGAGTTGTTGATTTTTTTGTTTTGAAGGATTATGGAATGAATGTGAAATTTCATGTTAAGTTATGTGGAAGCTAGTAGTTGCCATGAGTTGGATTTTCTCCCATTGTAATGTGGTTGGGGCTCGGGGGCCAATGGAGAGGATGGCTTCTCTTCTCCATTGGGTATCTTGGTTGGGAGGAGAGCGTTGCCTCTCCCCTTATTTTGTTGTGAATCAAGCAAACTATTGGAGGAGCTACCTTGTTGATGTTTGTAGCATTGGAGCCTTGTTGATGACAATGTGAAACTACCTTGTATTTTTACCCACCTAGAGTGGAAGAAAGTGTAATATTGCTTTGTATCTTAGCTTCCATTATTGTAAATTGTTCCCACATTAAGTGGAAAATGTTGCATTAAGATTTTGAAGGAGAGTTGTATTGATCTTCATTATTAAGGTTGTAATGTGGATGGAATTGAAAGTTGAAGGAAAGACAACTTATTCTCCTTAAACTTGGCTTGGAACCTCATATGAGTGTGTTGATCTTGTTGGAATGTTAGTAGTTCTTACTCTAAAACTTATTGGAAATATTGTTGAAACTCTTTTGTGGAATGTTGGGAAATTTACAAAAAATATATATATATTAAATGTCATTTTGTTACTTAAAAGAGATGTGTTGGAAAAGCTGGAATATTAGTGCATTTTCTCTTCTTGTATTGTTGATGGAAAGACTTAAGTTTTAAATAGTTTTCAATATGCCAATGAAGTAATTTAAGTTCTAGCTCTATCATGTTTTTCCTCATTTAAGAATTTATTGTAAATCTATTTGCAAATTATTAAGGGAAAAGAAATCAAATCTATTTGAAATCCCGTACAATGCCTATTAAATTGTGTAGAAAGAAATTTTAATGCAAAAGCTCTAAACTTATTAAGTTCATTACCCATATTTCCGTAATGCTTAATAAGGATACTAATATTTTAAATATTATTCATATTAAAGTAATATTAAAATTAATGGATTTATTATTATTAAATTATATTAATATTAATATACTATTAATATTTCTTTTATATTAACAAAAGTATACTAATATAGACTGTAGTCAAGGAAATAATATTAATTTATAAATGCAAAACAAACTGTGCTAAAATAAAACCTACGATATGGTTATAATAAGACTGTAATAAAACTCACAAGGCACCTACATATAAAATCATACATACATATAATATAAAACAATTAAGATGATGATATATCTATGTAAAATCATCATCGCTAGTAATAAGACTGTAATAAAACCTACGTATGAGATGTTCATATAAATGCAAAATGAACTGTGCTTCATGAATATTCTGTTAGGAAACAGATCCACCTCTATGAGATTCTCTTCCACGAGCTGCATCGTAAAACAGGTAAGGTCTCTATAGAAGATCTCTATAATAAATTTCATCAGGTCTCCTGGTAACACTCTCACTATTCCTAAATCGATTTTGACAAAAATGTCTTGAGGGTGAATCCCGAATTTGAGGATGCATTCAATACTGAACAGATAATAGCATGGTTGGACAACCTGCTTGTTGGAAGCGCCCAAAAGGCTTCTCCTATCCGCGACCTGCCTGCTGCCTGGCCGATTACTATGGTAGGCCGTGGCTGTGGATCCCCGCCAAGAACACACCTCACAGCACCCAATGAAAGTGGAGGTAACACGCCTTTTCACTAGCTGTAGCTTCATCTATAACCACCATTTCTAACCCGCGCGGCCAGGGCCGAGTATACAGTAGGCAGACCAAACATGGGGCATAAGATCTGCAAATCCACAATGCAATAAATGAAGATATGCGGCCCAGCAAGGAGTAACCTGCACGCAAAGGGAATGGGGTCTTAATGGAATGGCAGGTGGTTATTAAAGCCACCCACCCCCAACCATAATTTTCAAACATAGATTGGAATTTGAATCCACCCGTAATTTAATATATACTCTGATATTGGCTCCATTCTATCATTGTTTAAATATAGGTCTGCTATTAAGCGTTCTATACACTCTATTCTTCTAATTAGTTGGAAAAGTCTTTATATTTAATGTGTGCACTTTCAACTTAGTGTGCAGACCAATAATTCCTATTTGATTTAAAATGAGTGCATTCTATGATTAATATTCCTTTATCACTATGTGTAATGAATATTTAAAATTGGAATCTGAATCCAACCATGTAATTTAATATATTCTATCATTGTTTGAATACAGGTCTGCTATAAGCAGATTTGATTCAACTTAATATCATTTTATTTAAAACCCAATTGTTTTATCATTCAACTTTAAGAAAATTTATTTGACTACTTGATTTAAAGATAGAGACAAGCCAGGGGTAAGTAAATTGCATTTGTTTTTAATTTGTATTAGGGCGTTTGTTTCCAAATCTTCAATATGCTGCCAATGATTTTAATTTTTAAGTGATTATTTTAAATTGTGTTTCTTTTTTAGTTCTTTTTTTTTCTTTTGGTTTTTTTTATTTAACTTATTGCAAATTGAAAATGTTATAAAAAAAAAATTTAGTCGTAGTTTCGGTTATGTGTTTAGTGGAAGCAAGTTCCTAGAACGTCGTCATTTTCGCGGCATCACAGGAAGAAGGCCATGTATGCATAATATGACTCCTTTAGACACGAATGTGAAAGACAATGAAATATGCCAACATTCCCTCCCTTAGTTCATTGTTTTTATAAAAGTAACCCCGAAATAATCCTCATCATCTTTTTTCAGATTCATCATCTTGTTACATCGCGACGTGTCCTATCTTCTTCCTGTGGCAAGGAATTTGTCTGGATTTCTTTGAATCTCTGCGACAAATATGGTTTCATTTGCAAGAAAGAAATGGATGAAAAAGTGAGCTCGGATGCTCGTGTGATGTGACATGGATGTGTCTGAGGGCATTTGATCTTGTTTTCTTCATCTGCATCGTAGCCTTCTACAAGCTTGACAACTCTTCTTTGTCTTGATGTCAACAAGAATCATTCCATGATGTCCTCGAATCGCAAGTTTTAGATATTGGCGACGAGTAGACACCGTGTATTGCCCACAAAAAAATAGGCACACAAGACTACATAGAAAAACACAGGATAATTTTTTTATCGACTCGCTTTGACACATAACACAACACAACATGTCATCACAAGGTTACAACCAACTCTGGGAACCACTTGTTACGAGGATGGCCACAAGGTTAGCATGGAAACGTTCACACCCAAAAGGATAATACACTTTTCTTTTTGATAGAACAACATAGAAGTCCAACCACATGACACTCACACAGCTAGGACAAGCCATAGTAAGAAATGATTGAAGGTTATTTATTTTGATAAAACACCCTTTAACTCATGACTTATGTTTTCAGAGAGATTCAAGATATGATTCGCACGATTCATCTTACCAAACTAAATTATTTTCTTAAGCACTGTAGAGTAGTTCACTTATAGTCTTCTCATTATGACAATTATTTATTTTATTTATTTATTTGATAAAGGTGATAATTTAATTTCACAAGGCCATCTATTCACACTTACGCTGCTAAAACTCATTCATACCCTTATGACAACATTGGTTCGCGTTCAACAAACTTAAGGGAGAATTACAAGGCACTTTGGATAAAGTTAAAGGAAGAAGTTCAATTGAGTTCATCCTTGAAGACATCGTTAGTTATTACCAAGATTTAATTGGAGCTTGAGGTTTTATCTAGAAATATTAAAGATTTTACTTAGGCTTCATTGAAAGAGCTTTACAAAAGGAACTATTCACTTTCCAAAAAAAGGCTGAGAGATAAATTTCGTGGTTTCTAAATTGTTTCTTCCTACTTAAAAAATCTTATTATATTCTAACAACTAACCATTGGTTTCCCTTAAACTCGTTTAAGAAGTCACCGTATAAAGATAATGTTTGCTAGCTTAGCTAGGGTTAACAAATTATAAAATTTTACTTTACAAGGATAGTTTCACCTTTGATTACTTCAGGAATCTCTTGTTCTCAAGTAAGTCATCTCTACATTAATTTATCTGAATATATATATTTAGCTAACTTCTATAAGGGTTAACCACTCCATTTAATTTTACTTATATCACATCATTGCAAGGTGTCAGAGAGTTTTGACTTAACACTTTATTCTCAAAATCAAGGTTTTACAATACTTATGCCAATGTAATGATTGAATATCATTTCTCACCAAGGTAAGTTACTAGTCTAACAACAAAAGGGAAAGAACACTTCACCACGTAGTTTTCCGAACATACCAAGACAAGAGATCTTCTAAACTCCTTGCAAGCAATGTTACAAAATTTACAACGCATTGAACTTTCTATAAAGAACTTCATAATTTGAACTGATGAAACTTTTACACTCTTTTGCTTTAATCTACTCGCATAATCCATCTGCATAAATATTTACTAGAGTCAGTTCACTAGAACTGAGCATGATAAGATATAAACCTCACCTAATAACTTATGCCATCTAGCATTTAAATAAATGAAAGTTTGCAATACTCCCTATCAAATAATTTCTAATCATGTATTCAAATCTTAACTGCACATCTCATGATAATACATTTCATACCCATTATTGTTCACTTCCCTAAATTCTGCTTACTTATGAACAAAAATTCCAAGTGGAGAGATATACAACCTTAACCTTGCATTCAATCATAATTAAATTACAGTAATAATAATAACGCTCACCTAATACCCTCAACCTACTTCACATATATAAGTATCCAACAATATTATCTTTCAATTAAATAAAAGCACCAACGACATTAAGTTTATATAATAAATACAAGTATCAATCTTATATTACTCATCGATATTACCCAAGTATCGAACCTTAATAGATAATCAATGATATGTAACCATAATTTTTATATTTATCCCACAATTTTAAAAGTATATTTATGTTAACAAAGATTTCACCAATCAGCAAGTTCATATATTATTTAGATATCCTTTTGGTTGCTTATTACCATGTCTTATATATTTCTTCTAGTAAAAGAGTCCAACTCATAAGAATGAGTTATGATCGACAATACTGTCATCTGTTGGTAATATGCCAAAGATACATTTGACTAGCTAAGATATGTAAGCGTGGTCCAAGCCACTATGAATACAAGTATCAACATTATCTCAACTCCTAATGAGATGCAAGTATCCATTTTTTTTTAGCTAACATAATAATCATCGTAAATGCCAGAAAATATTCCACTCGTTAACCAAGTATTGAAATAACATATTTATCCTTACTGGTTACCTGATAACATAATATTTCATATTATATAATTCAACCTCCACTTGGATATCTCAATTTATGGGTATTAATTATTGTCCTATATAATGAAGTTAAATAATTTCAGGTCGACTTCTATCCTTACTGTCATATGTGGTATGTACAGTCCCATTATGGTAGTTGTCACCTTTACTTAAGGTTGTGTATGAATCCATTTTAGGGTAGTTCTCATAACTTCCCTATTCATTTGTTTTCCTACCAAAAAGCATTTCAACAAGCTTTGAAGTCAAAGTATAGGATAAATTTATAATCTCATATTTCAAGCATTGTCTGAATTCATATGCCTGAGGGCCATCACATGTCAATCAAACTTGAAGAATGTACACATTCATGAGAGTTCGATGTATCCAATATTACTTTAACTGATTCGAAGATCTAAGTAGTGCCTCAAACTTAAGCCATATAGTTATCCACACAAGCTAACGTCTTGAGTGCTTACCGTATTCAAAAAGGTCACAAAATAGAAACCCCATTAACACATGCTTCAGGAGCATTCCAATCTAAAAAAATAAGCTCATAGTAATAATAATAGTAGAGGGCCTGGTGAGGGGTTTTCAATAATTCCCAAAGTAAACGATAATCAAAGAGTTAGATGGTATCTAGAAAGACCAGTAAAACTAGTACGACTCTCCCCAAAAAGAAGCCCCAAATCCTAATGGGGTTTATATTATTATTAATCCTCATTAAAAGACAAACACAGTCTTCCGAGAAAAATTCCCATTTTCAAGCCATGTTCTACATACTAAAAACAATACAAAAAGTATTCTAAAACTCATTCACACACCACAATATTTTCTATAGAGACCACTGTTCACAGGATAAAACATGGCAAAAAGATAAACCAACTTTATAAGATCGCTAAGCAAGAATCACTGGAGAGAGATTTCTTCTTGTCAAAAAGGTAATTAAGATAAACTGTAAAGGGGGAGAGAGATCAGCTCATGCAATTATGATTATAAGTCATCCGAAACCCATCTCTACAGAATTCAAACAAAATTGCAAAGATTGATTTACCCAAATACTAAAGGGAATAAATTATTAAGAGAGAGGGTTAGGGCTTATCATGCCTTTAATGCGCTTCCCAAGACCAGGACACGCTGAAACAGGACCTTGCAACAGCAACCCAAGCCTAATTCCATTTTCTTCAAGCTTGTTGGGCGCCCAAACATCAATCATCTCCACGTTGGCACAGGGAGGAGTTTCACGGCCAGGGTAGGTGGTCTGAAAACTTTTCAACATCCTCCCAACGCGTGTCAAAAGGGAATGTTACAGCAGAACATGGACATCCATCCAGCACAATGGAAAATCAATTTTTGTTTTGTTTTGTATGGTGTGGAAGCACCCACGAGGAAGCAAACTGTTTGACAAACTGCCTCAAGGAGATGTGGTCTCACTGCATTTCCACGTAGCAGGGTAAGAAGGAAAGGATGTCCAACAAGGAACCAACAGGTGTCGAAGCTGATCAGTTGCCACGTTTTTTTTTTTTTTTTTCCAGCAAGTTCATATAATTGCAAAGAAAATTGTGCTTCATGAATATTCTGATATGAAACAGATCCACCTCTATGAGATTCTCTTCCATGAGTTACATCGTAAAACAAGTAAGGTCTCAATAGAGAATCTTTGTAATAAATTTCATCAGGTCTCCTGGTAACACTCTTACTGTCACTTAATCGATTTTGATAAAAATATCTTGAAGGAGAATCCCGAATTTGAGGATGCATTCGATACTGAACAGATAACAACATAGTTGGACAACCTACTTGTTGGAAGTGCTCAAAAAGGATTCTACTATACTGCAACATGCCTGCTGCCTGGCTAATTACTGTTGCAGGCCGTTGCTGTGGATCCCCGACAAGAACACACCTCGCAACACCCAATGAAAGTGGAGGTAACATGCCTACTTCACTAGCTTGTAGCTTCATCTATAACCACCATATCAAATCCATGGAAGAAGGAGAATAAAGTAAACCATGGAAAGAGCAGGTCATAAAACTGTAGAGCAACATCCACTTGTGCGCGGCCAGCATCCGGAAAGAAAACATTGGTTTCTTCCCCCAAAATGTATCGGGAACCAACAGAAAACCATGTCCATATGACCACACAAAATAAGTATTCCTTCACCACACAAACTCACGCGGCCAGGGTAGAATACAACAGGCAAACCACGAAGGACAACAGATTTGCAAATAAAAAAAAAATTAATAAAAGGAAGATGTGCGGCCACCAACAAGGAAAGTCAAACACGCCAAGAAGGATGCGTTAAATACCATAACTATTGGTAGTTCGGTGGTTGGGAGGAGTCTAATGCCATTTACTTGCAACAAGACAGGCGAATGGACCTGGTCGGCCAAGGTGGCAGTGCAGGGTGGGTGAAAGAAGTTAAAAGTTTTAAAAACTGGCAGTCTTCACCACGACATGGCACCCCCCAACAAAACATACTCTTCCTCATTTGTGCAACGAGGCTCGATCAGCGGGAGCGACAAACAAATTAAAAGGATAGTTTAACGATAACAAAGGATGATATCGATAACAATCAATATAAAAATAATAATAATAAAATACAATTGTTGATCGATAATACAATAATAATGTCATTATTATTATTATTATTATTATTATTATCATTATTATCATTTTATAGCTTGCAAAATAATTATCAATTATAGTCATAATGGTCAGTAGTCGAGGTCGACGAACTTAAAAGGAATATTATTATTATTATTATTATTTAATTATTATTATTATTATTACCACTTAAAATAATTATTAATCATATTAACAAAGACGTATATACCAGCTCGACAATAATGTAAAACAATAATACTATAAAATGGAGGCCAATCGATAATTAAATTAAAACAACATTGTTATCATTATATACTATAAATATAAATAATTTCTACTCACATCAATAATGATCAATGATCCAGCTTAACCATGCGACAACAAGATCCTCCTTAAATAGGTTAACGCACAGGACATTACACAGTCCACACACAGAGGTGTCAATAACGACTCAAGACAGCAAGAAGGAGAGGGAAGGTGCTAAAACATTACTGAGACATGGCCCAAGACACTGGAATTACACACAGTCGTTCGATGCTTAGCAAATAGGGGCCATTGTGATAAGAATCGGGGTAACCATCGAACGGGGCATCACACACCGACACTTTTGTGGGAATGAATTTGGCTTTCTCCAATGTTGCACGTCTCTATGGTTTCTTGAAATATTGGTAATATCTCTGGGAATGAATTTCATGCTTTCAGACTGTTGCACAGGATCATAGGCTGGTTGTTTGCGTTCATCTTTGGTAGCTTTATAACAAATTAATGAAGATGGGGTTGTTTTCAACCTTTGTTTGCTCCTATTGAAGCCTCTTTTAACTGATAATGCTCCTCTTTGGTCTTCTCGGGTTTTTCACGCTGCTCTCTGATGTTGGAGCGTCTCCTCCTTGTTGATTACTGGACGCCGCCACACTGGGTGTTGGTCACTGGGAGGTTATATTTCTACCTCTGTATTCTCTCACGCCAAACAACACGTTCAGGGCAAGTGAACAGTCAGCTCCATGCAGGTCTCGGCCAGGTCGCTTGGTCTTTACTAAAAAATGCTCCAAAATAGGTCACTATCAGATGAAGAGGTTACTGGTCTAGGATGCCAATTAAATCTCCATGTTTCCAGTTTGCAGGTTTGTGGTCGCTGCTACTTCCTCATGACAATCTCTACAATAAAGAGTGGGTTTCTAATAGAAAATAAGATGCCAAAACAAATTAAATGGAAGCCCAACGCCCCACAAAGGAGACAGGTTTATACATGATTCTCCAATGCCATAGGTTCGACCCATTCCATAGGAGGTTGTTGGAACAATATTTTAAAAAAGGCCAATATTATGCTCTCAAACACCAAACGAATGATTGACAACAAGTCTAAAATGAAAGTGCCAAAATAATGCACAAAATAATGTTTTGGTCGCAGATTTGCAGGTCTGCAGGTGTTAGTTCCATGTTGGAAGCTTGATGGCCAACAATTAACCAAATGCCATGCCAAAAACTACAAGCGCAAGTTCTCCTCTTACATGCTGGAAGTTATGAACGTGTAGGGAGTCCCAGACGTAGGTGAGTTTTTCCATTCATATCAAATAAAAAATACTTCCTCTGAACTCTTCTGTACATGCCACGCTAATTGCTCTGATACCAATGTTATCAAACGAATAATATTATATTATATTGGATAATTAATACAAGTTAAGTATGTATATTTGTACATGCATTGGATAGGGAGGAGACCAACAGACAACATATGAAGTGGCAAGAGGTGAACAAACATGTGGACGAAGGTGAAAGACGATGAAATATGCCAACATTCTCCATGTGTTTCTTATATTCATTTTGGAAAATAATTTCCTTCCTCATTTTCACTTGTATATATTCACTGTTGTGTTTTGGCATAAAAGAATTCAATCTACTCTCTTAAGAGTATTCTAATGAATCCCGTTCTATCATGGAGATGGAAGCTATAATTTTTATTTCCTTAGTGAAAGAGGTTGAAGTTTGGACAGTTGGTAGAATAAGAAAAGAATGAACAAGAATTATCCTGCATTTTCAGCCTTGGATGCAAAAAATTGAGGTTGTATATATAAACAATTTGTTGTTGTATTTTGGTGGTTTGATGATGGATCTCGGGGTAAAATTTCTCTATCTTTTACATTTTCTGGCAGTATGGTCTTTGTCTATTATTTCTTTATATAAGTGTTGATTCCCTTTCAAAACAATCCTCTTAACAAACAATAAAAAATAATGGGTGAAAAAAAATAATTATTTGAAATGTCATTGAAACTTCATGTAAATTCATTTTTGGTATAATTAACCAACTTGAAATCATCTTATGTAGAATACTAGATTTCATGTTTTCTTTTTCAATAAGTATCATAATTTCATTTTCCATCATGCCAATGCAAGTCTTTTCGAGACTTCATTTACCAAGAAATAAGGATTGTATCATACATAATATCAATCCTTCTATCCATCAAGTACATTAGACTACTAACTAGTCATTTGTACAGATTTTGATCAACTTTGGATCCCTTATGATCATTACTTAGATTCAAACCTTTGGCAATTGGCGTCAATGTTGGTTTATTATTCTACTCCCTAGACCTCTTTAAAACATCACCAACATACTTTTATCGGCATACGATAGTTGTATCTCTTGATTAACTAGATTGTATTCCAGAAATATGTTTTATTAAACACAAATCTATCATTTCAAACCGTCTCTTCATTAATGAGTTGAATAAGTCAATTGATATTTCTCTTGTTAATATTAAAGCATTCACATATAAGAAAATGATCGAGATTTAACCTTGATTGTTAATTTTTGTATGCATTATGGGTTTCATTTACTTATAATGAATTTATTACTGAATAGGTATGAGTCAATGTGACAATATAAAAATCTTGGTGCTTGTTTGATCCTGTAAGTATCTTTCTTTAGTCTATAGAATGCAAGGGAGGTAATCTCTTTTGGCTGCAATGGAGTTAGAAATATCTGTAAAAAGATGGATGCCTAATTACATGACATACTTTTAAATCATGTAGAGAATTTTTATTTTTTTTGGCACACCACCTATATTTACAATAAGGACATAATCCACGATTATGACTCTACTTTCTTCTCTATTAAAAATGCACAGATCACCATAGACAACTATCTCTCCTCTAATGTCATTGAGTGTAAGAAGTGAAATTATTAAGAATGGAAGGCTACAAATAAAAATGCAAGTTTTCAAGGACTAATTAGCGTAGATTTATTCAAAGTTTATCTCCTCTACTGTCAATAATTAGCTTAGATTTATTCAAAGTTTATCTCCTCTTAAACAAAAAGATAGTGTCTTGAGCACTAATTGGCATTGTTCTCCTTTACATCAAACATGTGAACTAAATATATAACAACTAAATGTTATTTTGTGTGAGTTCCCATTCCATTATTCATCCTTTAATACATAAAGCACTTCATTTAATTCAAGATAAAAGAATTGGTAATTGAATGTTACCATGCGTATAAATCAACATAATTTGATTGACTATTTTGTAAATCAAGATCAGTTATTTATTCATTTACATTTCCTTCATCACACTTTATGGTATAAAGAAAAATCACTTCTTTCTATCTTAACAAAATTTAATTCATAAACATTTTTTTCGTTAAATAATGTTCTTATAATTTTTCCCTTATTGCAATTTAATAAGATATTCATTGGGTTGGATTGTACTATTATCTCAATCACAAACAATAACACAATGCATTGAAATGAACCTCAGCCGTAGGAACGAAGTATTATAATGAAACCTTGACATATATAATATTTATATTTTATTCACAAGCACACTTACTATTCTCAGTTTATAATAATTCACTTGCATTTATTGTGTGGTGATATCAAGGTACTCATAATGAGAATGTGCATCAATATCGTATTGTCACTTATACACCAACAATATTACCACAAAACGTCAGTGTGAAACAAAGATAAAAAGAAAGGTTCTCTTTGATAATCTACGATTTAACTCATTTTCAAGCACTAACATACCCACGAAAACTCTCTCTCATGATATGGGATGGTCGAAGCTTTGCCAAGTAGTGCACTTACGGAAAGAGTATCTCATACTATTGTGTACAATCAGTATAGTTTAAAGGGATATGCAGAGGATGGTAGAGTACCAAAGATGTTGTGGGCTGAGTGCCTTTGTTCTTCCTAGAAGAGGGATGATATTATCCATTATACCCCCTCATAGATGAATGCATCTCCTGTGTTGACACTCCCTGATGTGGTGGTCGACCGTGCTACAAAAGATACAAATATGATTTATTAGGTAAGTTCTCTGGCCTGCGCCCTAATTTTTAATTTTGTTAGAGCTTGGTCCAGTAGAAAATGGAATCCTTCTAGGCGTCTGGACATTGTGGCCCTCTACAATAGCTCATTTTTGTTTATTTTTTCGTTGGAGAATGATTTTATTGAAGTTTTACAGGACGGGCCTTAGTTCTATGGAGGAACTGTCCTTTCCCTAAGCAGATGGCTTTTAGGTTCACCTCTTCAGGTTCCTCTAGTTATTTTCCCTGTCTAGGTAAGTTTTCCGTCTTTACGCCTAGTGTTATGGGAACTTGATGTATTCCTGGGCATTTCCAAAGCTATAAGTAGCTTTCTGGTCGTGAATTCCACAACTATAGCACGCACTAGGTTAGTCTCTGCTATAATCTGTTTCAATGATTCTTAGAGAAAAACCCTTCATCTCTCTATTATCCTTGACTCAAAATTTGGTACCCGGGAGCAACTGTTAGAGTATGAATCTTCCCATATTTTGGTGATAAATGTAGCAATGTTGGTCACATATTTGGTGGTTGCTAAGATCCTATTCAAGCTTGGAAAAATAACGGTGAGAATGTTGGTTCTCATATTTTGGAGCCCCTTACACGTTCAGATAGTTGACTTCAACCCTGTGTAGACGTGGACTATAGTTTCTTAATAGATGATATTAGTGAAGTCTTCTTGACTTCCTCTGTTGTACCCTCTACCAGTAATCCTACTTCCTCTTTCCACCAGAAGGATCTCTCTTTATCAAACTTTGTTTGGTTTCTGTTTCCTGGTTTCCTTTCTTCGTTGATGGTGGACGAGCCCAAGGAAAGAGTATCTCCCCTACCAGTAGTAGTGTACTCTTCATAGTTGTGAAATATAGTTAGTAAACACTAGAGTAGAGTGAAGAGCATATAGTTAGTAACACCTGGACCCTTACTTCCCATTTCCCTATACATTGTCTGCTGTAGAATCGACCTTGACGGAGATAATAGAACCACTCCGACTACCGCCAGATTAATGTATTTTCATTATAACGGGTTGACGAAGGTACGTCAAATTCTATCAAGAAAAAGCTTTAAACTGGAGATTACGAGTCTAATGCGTCAACGAATAATTGAAAATTGGTGAAAGCTTTTTTGTTTTTTAAAGATTAGTTGTTTGTTAATTTTTCCTTATCCTAAATATTCGCCATACAATAACATCCTCGCTAAATATTTGCTCACTGCACCACTTACCACTATAACTTTACTCATAAATTCCGCTTAGCAACTAGTCTTTCTTAGTAAAATATAATTTGGAATATTTACAAAGTATCGTTCATAAAAAATTAGTTAAAAGATAATAAATGTTTTATTATTTTTTATAGAAATATTTGTTTTTTAATTTTTCCCCATCCTCGGTGTTTGCCATATAATAATATTCTCTCTAAATATTCGCTCATTCTACGAGTATGTAACGCCGCGAAAAAAGCCGACGCCACACTCACGACAACGACGCAAACAAACGAACGACCTCAAAATGCGACAATTTTTTTTTTTTGTTTCTTTGCAAGGTAAGTCCGCATACAGACTCGAAACATGATAATGCTTCGAGGTCAAAGAAGTTCGATTTTATTTCAATCGACGTTTCACAAGGAAGAGAAGAGTTGTCCTTCGAATTTTACTAGTTTAAGGTCTGATAATATCGAGACAACAATATTTCTGGAGGTTAACTCTAGAATAAGATATAATTTATTTCGAAGTGAAAACACTATCCACTCAATTTTTATTTATTTATTTATTTATTATTTTTTTCTTTTATTTTATTATATCGCGTTGTCTCCTGATTTAATACATTATAACATATATAAATATAAATATATATATGTATATATATAATTATATACAAGGGAATCACACATTACGGAATACACTCGGCACTGGTTTATTTTATTGCATTGTATGGTTCTAATATGTTTCGATATACATATTACTTAGTATGAATACTATACGAAAGTTTTGTTACAATTCATACCACTTATTATCTTATATAGCATTTAATATTTTGTTGGCCTAGCTAGATATTCGTGTTCTTCATTGACTTGTAAGTCCAGTATTTCAAACTTAGCTTGAATGTGTTAGGTTGAGGCGGTGGGTATACAATCCGACCACCTGTCCCCCATTAAGACTCCCTCGCCCCTCACCTTGCGTGTACACTTCTTCCAACCGGCCACCTAAAACCCTGATTTCACTTTATGATGCAAATCCAATTTCTCACGAAGGCGGCCTGCTGTTAGATACTGACCCGGCTGCGTGGATTGGAAGTGGTGTGATGGAGGTTAAGCGAGTACAATGCCTGCCTACTTACACTCTGTTAAATTACACAAGATTCGCCCAGGGTAATTAATCTTGTCCAAGGGAGTAAGAGATCTGCTCGACCATCTATCCTTGGTCACTGCTTCCTCCTTCTGTATCATGCCTCTTTTCCTCTGTAGAAGAACAGAACAGCTGCACAGAGGGCACGTATCCCGTTGAAGAAGAATCCATTGGTCCAAGCACTGTGTGTGAAATATAGTGTAGCAAGTGTATAGGCTGGTACATTCGCCCAGGCCGCTCAAACCACAATGGAGGTAGTAGAGGGAGCTATGGCGCGGAGGGGTTTGGTTTCTTCTTTTTTCTGTCCCTGGGCGCGTGGTCAGAGGGTGAAAGATTAAGATGGAGCTCCAGTGCGTGGGAGAAAGCGATTTACCTCCACTTTCATTAGGTGCTGCAAAGTGTGTCCTCGGTGGGGAGAACAGGTTGTCCAAACTATGTTGTTATCTGTTCAGCGTCGAAAGTAACACCAAAATGGAGTTTCCTTCACGGAAAAACAAATATAAATGTCAAAACGATAAGGGGACAGTGAAAGGCGTCCTGATAGCGCCCTGTCCAGCCATGATATCATCTGTTCAATATCGAATGCTTCCTCACAAAAATAACGGGATTCGCAGTTGCTTCAAGGAGTAAATAGCAAAACCGTTTAAGAGACAGTGGAGGCGTAAATCCAAAATCTCGATCAGGGGGCTATGTGACAGTGCCCGGTACCAACAACTACTGCTTATCTATCTTGTGAGTATTCTTAAATAGACGTATCATAGTATAGTCTATGCTCAACTCTTGATAGAGGACGAGTGCTCCAATTTGTAGAGTCTCCTTGACAGTCAGCTTCTTTCTCTTCCTCCAAGTTGTCTGAACTCTAAGCTTCAACCTCTCCAACATCATCATTCGTTTATTATCACCAGCATCCTGCCTTAACTTCTCTCTCGAATCCCACGATTCAGAAATCTCATAAACTGGTCCATAAAAATGAAGGTCAGACAAGACGATAAGTACAGTAATGTATATCATGACCTCCATCGTTGCCTGCCTCATGCAGCTTGCATATTTCAAGAAACTAACTCCCTGATGATTGGTTGCATGGGAGGATCTCTTGGCACGCTATCTTGCAGGTAGCAGAGTATTAATAAGATACCAACTAATATTAACTTCTCTTTACTATTTTTGGGTGAACTATTTCAATCAAAAAGAGGAAGTAGATGGGTCATAAAATTATTAAATGAGGCCAATTAAGATCCAACTTAATGTGAATGTGCCCATTCAAACGATACCCCACACACATTACATATCTTAATTTCCAGCACTAAATTCTGTAATGGTTCAAGATCAATCTATGTAAAACTACTACTCCACATCTTAATAATATGGTAGTGAGGAAAATGACACGCCTTTTAACTATTTTCACCTTGCAAAAATGTATTTCGTAGCTCAAGATATTCCTCATATATATATATATATATATATATATATATATATATATATATATATATATATATATATATATTGCTTATACTTATTAAGGTCATTTCAACAACAATATAGAATAAAATATGATATGGTATAAATAATATATACATAAAATATAACTAAAGTGAATTTTTATTTTTATTTTTATCTATACATCAATTATACAATATAGATGTTTTAGGAAGCAAATATAAGATTTATATAAAGGATTAAATAAAACATTCTTAGGAAGCAAAAAGACATGTAAATGAGACGAGGGAAAATTTAAGCTTTTGATGTATATAATTAAGAATAAGTTATAACATTGAAAGGTGTTTTTGTAAAATTTGCCAACACCCTTCAAGAGGGTTCCAAAATTACTTTCAATAAGATTTAAAGCAAGAACTACTAACATGTAAACGAGAGAACATACTCAAGAGAGGTTCCAAGTCAAGTAATAAGGAGAATAGACAGATTGTCATCCTTTCAACTTTTGATCCCATCTATATTACATACTTATTATTGGAATTAAAAAAAAACAACTTTCATTCAACATTTGTTACAACACTTTCTATTTCATGTGGAAATAAATTTGCAATAATGTAAGCTAAAGAAAGTAAAGCAATATTACATTTTTCAATAAGATTTAAAGCAAGAACTACTAACATGTAAACGAGAGTAACATACTCAAGAGAGGTTCCAAGTCAAGTAATAAGGAGAATAGACAGATTGTCATCCTTTCAACTTTTGATCCCATCTAGATTACAATGTCCCTTTTATTTTTGAAATGAAAACAAGATGATACAACTTTCTTTCACATACAAATTTTACAACTAAAATAATATTATATAAAGGAAAAACATGAAGAAGTCTTCACAAGCTCCAAGGTGTTCTTCATCCATGCTCCAAGTTCCAAGTATTTCAAATCACAACCAAGATAGGGGGAGAGGCAACACTCTCCTCCCAACCAAAACTCAATGGAGAAGAGAAGCAATCTCCTCCATTGACCCCCGAGCCCCAAACACAACACAATGAAGGGTGGTCTCCAACTCAAGGCAACAATACTTGCTTCCACAATACAATTTCTTCACAACATTCAAAGCTAAAATAGAAGAAACAAAAGGAAACACAAATAACACCAATACTTTTCACAACAAGGCTTTCATCCAAGCCAACAAGAGAAGGAACTATGGGAAAGTTTTCCTTATGCCTCCCCATTGAGATGAGATGCCCATCCAAAACCCTCCACAATAAAACTCAAGCCCCTATGACTCTTATGCCTCCCTCAAGTACCCCTTTTTCCTCCCATACTCTTATGCCTCCCTCCTCTTATGGCTCCCTCAAGAACAAGGTAAGAATGTGAACATTCTTACCCAAGATGGGCATCCCTCTCAAACTCCCTCCACAATATCCTATTCTACTCTTATGCCTCCCTCATGAGTTTTCCCATAGACCTCTCCTACACTACACATTAAGCATTCTATCCATTTTTCACAATACACAAAAGTAAACATACATTATTCACAAATTTAGCATAGAAGCAACAACAATATGAAAGCAACAAAAAAGAGAAGGTTTCCTACCTCTCCATTGGAGAAGCCTAAACCAAGAAGCTTTGTCACAAGCTCCCTCCAAAACAATCCCAAGCATGCAAGTCCAAGCTCCTTCTTTTCTCTTTCTCCCAATTCTTTCCTCTCCCAAAAAAAATAAAAGAAAAGAACTCCTCAACAAAAACCTCCAACCCCCTCAACAAGAGAGGAAGTTTCCATAAATAGACAAAAGGAAAGAGTGAGGGTGATGTGGCTCCTTGTAGGATGCCACATCACACATCCTCAAGACCACCTCCCTTTAGTCAACTCAAATCCCAAAACACCATAAATGGGTGGTTGGGTTGAATGACAACTCTCTTCCACATCCATCCCTTCCCCATGTGTCTTAAGGCACAATTAAATGCAAAAAGAAGACAAGTGCACTCCAAAGTCACATTTCCCTTCCCAAAACAATAAATAATCCCCTTTTTGGATTCCCAACCCATAGATATGGTTGGTAAGGGGTTTTGGGAAGTGTGGGACAAGTTCAACTTGTCCCACAAGTCCCCCAAAATTGCCCTAAATCTCAAATTCGAGATTCAAAGGATTTGGAGTGGTCAACACTCAAAACCAAGCATTCAATACATGAGGAAACACAAGGCTCAAGGAGCCAACCATCAAAATTAATTACATCCACTAGACTTCCCTCCAAAACTTAAAATTTAAAACAAGGTGTTAAATTAATCTAAACATACTTAGCAAAAGAAATTTTAAAAAAAGATATCACAAATAAAATCACCTACTAAAGTAAGTTAAAACAAGTAAATAAAATTCTTACCCCCTTGGTCACATTAGAAAATTTCCCCTCATGGAAATTTTTCTCAACACATAAAAGAACAAAGGTAACACAATACAATTCACTAGTTGCCTTGACGACCAAATGTTGTAACCACCCGACATCCTGTTGTGTTTGGTTCCCAATCCCCCTCATGGTTGTGATCATGCTGTGTTTCCTGCAAAATACAAAATACCTCCTTCGGCCTTGCGGCCATGTCAAAATATCCAAAATAACCATATGCATGAAATTTATTAACATCTATACGTAATTCAATCAATCATTATTTCTAGGTCTAAATCACAACTTAATTATGCATTTCATCATTATCCAAAATTATAGTAATGTAAATTCAACAACTACATTCTACTCATCATGGCGAAGAAATCCAATGTTAGAACACATGCAATATATCCATATAAAAATAATATCGGTATCCAATAGTCTGTCCATGAGTCAGTGTAGATCATACTGAAAACAAAATCCAATCATAATCCAAATGCATCTAGTCACAAAACATCATGCTAATCAACATAAGTATAAGTCATGTCCATATCCAAAGTCTGCATAACTCAAAATGATAATCAACTAAGTGTCGTAGGGAAGTGGGCATTACATCCCCCTCCCCTTAGACTAGACTTCCTCCTGGAAGTCACTGAAATAAGTGTGGAAACTGAGCTCGCAATGATGTAGCATCCTCCCAAGTAGCAGCAGTCTCATCGTACCTGTCCCATTGGACCCGAACCTGATCAATCTCTCTGCCGCGAAGGCCCAGGGTCCTGCGATCTAAAATGCGCACGGGCTCCACCATCACCTGCCCCTGATCCTGCACCTGCAATGCAGTCCAATCTAGCACATGAGAAGGATCAGAAACATATCTCCTAAGCACAGAAACGTGAAATACATCATGGACGCGTGATAAGCTAGGTGGCAATGCTAGACGATAGGCTAAGGGGCTGAGGCGCTCCAAGATCTCAAAGGGACCCACAAATCTAGGAGCAAGCTTAGAACCTTTTCCATAATGGATAGGGCTCTTATGCGGTCTGACACGAAGAAACACCTTCGTGCCTACCTCAAAACTGCGATCTGTCCTATGCTGGTCTGCATACTTCTTCTGTCTATCCTGTGCCTCCTGCAATCTCTGTCTGATCAAGGTAACCTGCTGCTCCATGTCCTGTAATAATGCTGGCCCAAGAGAAACCCTGTCCTCAATCCTATCCCAGCTAAGAGGTGTCCTGCACTCTCTACCATATAATGCCTGAAAGGGAGCCATGCCTATAGAACTCTGAAAACTATTATTGTAGGCAAACTCCACCAAATACAGATACTCCTCCCATCTCGACTGATGATCCATCACGTACATCCTGAGCATGTCCTCCAAAATCTGATTCACCCTCTCTGTCTGTCCATCTGTCTCAGGGTGATAAGCTGTGCTGAAATTAATCCTCGTCCCGAGGGCATACTGCATGGTGGTCCAGAAATGGGAAGTGTACAAAGGGTCGCGGTCGCAAATGATCTTCCGCGGAATCCCATGTAATCTGACAATCTCATCAAGGTATACTCGTGCCACAGCACTTGCTGTATAGGTGGTCTTCACTGGGGAAAAGTGAGCTACCTTCGTCAATTTATCCACCGTGACCATGATGGCGTCGTGGTGGTATCTCGACGTCGGCAACCCAACAATGAAATCCATAGAAATGGTGTCCCACTTCCACTCTGGTATGGCGTGAGGATAGAGGAGGCCAGCTGGATGTTGATGCTCGGCCTTCACCCTCTGGCACTCTAAACAGCGGGATACAAATGAAGCTATGTCTCTCCGAAGTCCTCTCCAAAAATACAACTGTCTCAAGGTGGCGTGCATCTTCTTCACCCCGGGATGGGCTGAGTAAGGTGCACGATGAGCCTCTGTCAAAATGTCATGTCTCAAGCCTCCATCTCTAGGAACATAAATTCGACCTCTGTGTCTAAGAAGACCATCTGCCTCTAATGAAAATCCATCAAATCTCCCCTCAAGGGGTCTCTGAGACTCAATCTCTGCTCTGGCTGCAAGGTAGAAACTATCCTGAGGAAGCTGCTGCAAGATCCTACTCCGCAAATCTGTGCCCACTGAGGTGGCCATAGCCACATGTCTCCGCCTACTCAAGGCATCTGCAACCACATTCTCCTTCCCTTTCACATGCTCTATCTCCATGTCATACTCACAGAGTAACTCCATCCAACGCCGCTGACGAGCGTTGAGATTGGGCTGCGTGAAGAGGTGGCGAAGACTCAAGTGATCTGTCCTGAGTGTAAATCTCCGGCCAAGAAGAAAATGTCTCCACCGCACTAAGGCATGTACCACTGCTGCAAGCTCAAGGTCATGGGTCGGATAATTGAGCTCATAATCTTTGAGTTTGCGGGACTCAAAGGCAACTACTCTACCCTCCTGCATTAACACTCCTCCAAGTCCTGCCAAGGAAGCATCTGTGCAAACGAAAAACTCTCCATGAGGATCTGGTACTGCAAGGATAGGTGCTCTCGTAAGGCATTCCTTCAGTGTACTGAAGGCCTGCTCACATCTATCTGACCATAAAAACTTCTTCCCTTTCCGCTGAAGAGAAGTGATAGGGTGCGCAATCCGAGAAAAGTCCTGAACAAACCTCCTGTAGTATCCTGCTAGACCCATGAAACTACGCACCTCGGTCACACTAGTGGGTGCTGGCCAATCCATGATGGCTCGAATCTTGGAAGGATCGACTGCGATACCTTCCCCAGAAATGATGTGGCCCAAATACTGCACCTCAGGCTGAAAGAACGCACACTTCTCCAAGTTCCCGTAAAGGCGCTGCTCGCGAAGACACTGAAGAACCTGGCGAAGGTGCTCCTCGTGCTCCTCACGTGTGTGTGAGTAAATCAGAATGTCATCAAGGAAGATAAGCACGAAGCGATCAAGGAAGGTCCTGAATACCCCATTCATCAAACTCATAAACACTGCGGGGGCATTCGTCAAACCGAACGGTACCACTGTGAACTCGTAGTGGCCATATCTCGTGCGGAAAGCTGTCTTGTGAATATCTGTCTCCGCAATCCTGAGCTGATGGTATCCTGACTTAAGATCTATCTTAGAGAAAACTGTAGCCCCCTTCATCTGATCAAATAAATCATCAATGCGTGGAAGGGGGTAACGATTCTTGATCGTTACTTTATTCAGCTGACGGTAGTCAATACACAACCGAAGAGATCCATCCTTCTTCTTCACGAAGATAACTGGTGCACCCCAAGGGGATACACTAGGACGGATTAGGCCTTTCTCCAGAAGGCCCTCAAGCTACAACTTGAGCTCACATAACTCAGGAGTAGTCATCCGATAGGGTGCTCGTGAGATAGGCTCTGCGCCTGGAACTAGATCTATATGGAAGTCGATCTCACGTGGGGGAGGTAATCCCGGTAGCTCCCCTGGAAACACATCGGCGAACTCTGATAAGATGGGATGATCATCGAGGGAAGGTCCTCTGGACTCATCCTCTGATCTGTCACTAACCGTAATAGCATACAACTGGCAACCCTGTCGCGCACACCGCTTAAGCTGCATAGCGGAGATGGTGCGAATAGAAACGGGTCTCTTAACCCCTGATATCACTAACTCCGCCCCAAGATCATCTATGCAAGCAATAGTCTTGTGGTAACAATCCACTCTAGCTCTGTGAGCGGACAACCAATCCATGCCTAAAATGATGCCATAAGATCCTAATGGAAGGATCCGAAGATCAGAAGTAGTGGTGAAGGGTCCCAAATCCACTACACACTCCTTGACTAAGGAGTCTACAGAAATCTTGGCTCCAGAAGCCATCTCAACGTCCCAACTACGGCCCTGCCTAACTGCCACCAGCCTACAACGCTCTACTAAGGATGGTGCAATAAAAGAATCAGAAGAACCAGAATCAAATAATATAGAGGTGGAAATACCACCAACACTACCTGTCGTCTCAATCACAGTACTCTGATGCTCAGCCTGGCGGTTCTCGACCGCTGCGTAGATCCGATGACTCCGTGCCATATCTCCAACAGTAGGCTCTGAGCTCTGTGTCTTACCCTTGGTAGGGTTATGTGGGCAATCTCTCCAAAGATGTCCAACAACACCGCAACCATAACAGCTGCCTGGTCCTCTCCAGTGGGAAGCAGCTCCAGCTGGTACTCTAGATGACTGAGATACAGATCCTGACGATCCGGCTATGGACTGCTGAGGTCTCTGCTGACGAGCTCCTACTGACTGAGCTCTCGGTGCACCCTGTGTCCTGATGGGACCCCTAGGAGGAGGCCCCATACTACGTCCTCTCTGTGCATCGAATCTCTGAGGAGGTCGGTAAGGTGGGCGGGTCTGCTGCTGCTGCTGGTGGCCTAAATGAAGCTTGCCCTGAACTCTGTCCACCCCGTGGAGGAGGAACTGACCCCTTCGACCTACTATCCTGCATCTGCTGGATACGGCTCCGAACTCTGTCTCTAGCCTGCTGTGTCTTCCCCCGTGTCTCCTCTGCAATATAGGCCTTCTCCACGGCCTCTGCTAATGTCTGTGGGCAGTGAATGCGCACTGCGCCACCTAAATCCAAATTCAGGCCCCGGATGAACCTGTGAATCCGTACCTGCTCATCCTGCATATAGTCGACGTACTGGAGTAGGTCCAGAAATCGACTCTCATACTCAGCTACTGTCATCGACGCCTGACGGAGGTCATGAAACTCGTCTATGCGCTGCTGTATAAATCTCCTGGGTAAATACCTGCTCCTGAAACGCTCCTCAAATAGCTCCCAGGTAATCGTCTCTGAGTCGACATGGAGCTTCTGCTCCTCGGTCCTCCACCAGACTCCTGCTCCATCCTTCAGAAGATGGATCGCAACACGAGCTTTCGTGTTGCTACTACAAGGACAGAGCTTGAAGCATCCGCTCAAGCTCACCAACCAGGCCTCTGCCTGAAAACCACCTGTATCACCCGAATAGTGAGATGGTCGTAGCTTCAGGATCTCCCTGATATGGTCTGCAGCTGATGTATGACGAATCCTAGATCTCTCTGTATGCTCCTCCCTCTGTCTAGGGCTCCGAGACCTGTCCCTATGTCCTGAGATCCTGTCCCCATGTCCTCTCTGTGGTGACTCTGCCCTAGCCGACTCTGCACGGAAATTCTCTGCTCTGTGCTCCTCGCTGTGTCGAGGGGATGCCTGGGCATCTACTGATGGCTCCAAACTATGCCTAGCAAGTCGTCCTCCCAAGGGCTCTCCGCGTATAGCGGCATTGACATCCTGGAGTGTCTGCAAGATCTGAGGCAGAAGGGCTGCTACGGCCTGCTCTGGCGGTGGTATGTCTAGGTCTATATGAAGAGACCCCTCGCCCAATCCGCGCCTCCTGCACAGATCAAGGCGAGAGTTAGTTCATCGTTCTAGGTCTTGTGCTAGTTTTCTAAATTTGCTGTTTACTATAATTATCAACATTATGGTTTTATATTTTAAAAGAATAATGTTCTGTACTAAGTTGAAGTGTTCCTGTTTCACGTTTTCTGCGTGTGCCCAAGGGTCCCAGCTTCGAACCCCTGGCTCTGATACCAAAATGTAACGCCGCTCAAAAAATGACGCCACGCTCACGATGACGACGACGACGACCCGCGCCACAACAAACATCCCGAAAATGCGACAATTTTTTTTTTTTTTTGACTAAACATTTGGTAGATGTGTCTTGTTTGATTTAGAATTCAGGTCTTGAAAACTAAGTGTACTAAGCGTTATAAAGCTTCGGAATAAAAGAATTTAATTTATACTTCAATCATATTGGTGTCACAAGTTTAGCCAAGATGCCTAAGGGTCATTGTTAGCTATGAAGTTTACTTTCTTTTTTGTTTTTGCATTAAGAACGTAACATGGCTATAATAGTTTTAATCAAGTTCACATTAACCGTAGAATAATCCTCTTATAATTTCTTTTGAAAAAAGAGAACAAGGGACTCAATACTTTTATTTGAACTTGATTGTATTTCGATATCTGATTCAACCAATTATACCACACAAATCTACTCACGAGACTATTTAATACTTTTATACATATATTTGAAATTTAAATTATATGTACAAGCTATAATTAATTCAAGGGAATACACACATTACGTATACATGCCAAATAATCTATTGCCTATTGAATTGTAAATTCTATTAAATATACATGCCCTGGCCATTATCAATAGGCTGTAATTCAATTTTGAAATTTGATGTTACAAACTCATAGTCTATATCTTATGTAGCCATTTGAAATTGCTGAAAATTAGAACTCCTCTTTCCTTAAGACTGTTTTGGGATTAGACTTATCAAAGTCCATGATTTTCAAACTTAGCTTAAATGTTATGGTTGGGGCGGTGGTTTGGCAATCAACCAACTGTCCTGGCAATCAAAAGATCTGAGTCCCTGCCCCATGCGTGAAAACTTGACCAATCCTGGTCACATTTGTCCATTTAATGATTTAGATTTTGCTACAATCTCAGAAGACAGCCTCCTCTTGGTCTGTCATACCAGCATTAAAAGAAGGTACCCCGGTTGGTTGTGAGGTTGGAAGAAAATCAGACCTAGGTAAGTCCTTTCATGTTTAACATGCCTGGCAAAAAGTCACTCGTCAAATCTAGTGTCGATAGATTGATAAACCACATTAGCCCTTTGCTGCTTCCAGTCGACTAGACACTATACTGCTCCAATCTGCTGCCAGCATTCAAATGAACCTTAAAAGATATATTCTAAGTGGGTTATCATACAACATGAATAGCAGAATTCAAGTTGAGGGCAAGGAAGGGAGTTTCAACTGCCAGGACTGTGCTGATTAATTCTCCAAGGCATTAGGCAGTTTTACCATGCGCGCAGGCTTCAAGTCTAAGAAACTGCAGGCAATCGCATTGCCACTCAATTTTGTTTTTTCCCTGTTCAGACTCACCCAACTTGGCAGTATTTATGAATGTGCAAAAGGAATGGAAGCACTCAAGCCGCAGTGGTTGGAAGAAAAGGGGTCTTTGGGCATTCCAAGGTGGACAGTCGGGGAAGGTGTGGAGGCGCACCAGGCTATGAGAACGTCAGGTGCATCTCAACAATGTTGTTATCTGTTCAGTATTGAATGCATTCCTCAAATTGAGGCATCCTTCCAGCCGCTGGCATTGGATTTATCAAAGGCGACTATTCAAGTAATACCGATTAGATTCAGTATGAATGACAGTGGAAATATCACTAGGGGTAAATCTGTTTCATTAATCAGAATATTCATGGGATGCAGATACTTGCAAAGTGGACAAGGCGAAAGCAGGTCCAGCAGGGTGTTGCATAAATTCTGTCCATCTGTCTATGGACCTCTTATACCAACAACTATTGCTTGTCTATTGCAACACTCTTAAAATAGACGACCACAAAACTCGCTTTTGCAAGCATTGCAACAATTTAAATATTCTCTGTGACAGTCAGTGCTTTGTGTATCAAGTTGTCTATCAGGCATATCTACTGAAACGTATCATCATTTTTTTTTTATATTAGCAGTTATTCTCTTAGACACGATTTAAGGGTGATTGACTGGTCTTGATTTTGAGACTAACTTTACATTTGTTTGGGCAGTTGCGAGGCCTGCCATGCAGCTTGATATTTGTGAAGCTAAGACCACTCGCAGTGTCCTAATCTGTAAAAAAAAATGTTTAAAATATTTGTAAACATTGCAACAATTTAGGTTCATTGAGAGTGCTTTGTGTAATCATGGGTATATCATGGAACGTAATCATTTTTTGTTAAGTACATTGACAAATGAGAACATGATTTTTCATCATTATAATACTTCAATTCAGTGGGTATAACTATTACCAGTGTAATGAGAAACATATGTATGATGGTTGATAGTACAACAGGGAAAGCGATTGATTTAAATATTCCTTATATTGACAACGTTGAATATGCTCTTAATGGGCATGCATAATTCAAATATCAGTTTCCTTTTAAACGTTAGAATCTCTTATTAAGCTTAGAATTTTGCATTAAATTTCCTTTCTTCACCATTCAATAACATAACATGGGTTTTCAAAAGAATTGATTTCAATTCCCTTTTTACGATTTGCAAAAGATTCACAAGAAATTCTTAAATGAAGAGAGAGCATGATAGAGTTAGGGTGTAATCTACTCTATTGGCATATTGGAAATTCAATAAAACTTAACTCTTTCCATTCATACTACAAGAAGAAGATATACACTAATATATCACTTATCAATACCTCTTTTTTTTGCAACAAAATGGAATCTAGTATGTATATATATTTCTTTGTAAATATACTAACATTCCACACGTAAGAGTCCATCAATATTTTCATTAAGTTTTAAACAAGATCTACCAACATTTTAACCATGTGAACTTTTGGGCAAATATAGATTACAATGTCCCCTTTTTTTTTTGGAAATGAAAACAAGATGATACAACTTTCTTTCACATACAAATTTTACAACAAAATAATACATATAAAGGAAAAAGGAAGAAGTCTTCACAAGCTCCAAGGTGTTCTTCATCCATGCTCCAAATTCCAAGTATTTCAATCACAACCAAGATAGGGGGAGAGGCAACACTCTCCTCCCAACCAAAACTCAATGGAGAAGAGAAGCAATCTCCTCCATTGACCCCCGAGCCCCAAACACAACACAATGAAGGGTGGTCTCCAACTCAAGGCAACAATACTTGCTTCCACAATACAATTTCTTCACAACATTCAAAGCTAAAATAGAAGAAACAAAGAGACACACAAATAACACCAAACATTTCACAACAAGGCTTTCATCCAAGCCAACAAGAGAAGGAACTATGGGAAAGTTTTCCTTATGCCTCCCAATTGAGATGAGATGCCCATCCAAAACCCTCCACAATAAAACTCAAGCCCCTATGACTCTTATGCCTCCCTCAAGTACCCCTTTTTCCTCCCATACTCTTATGCCTCCCTCCTCTTATGGCTCCCTCAAGGACAAGGTAAGAATGTGAACATTCTTACCCAAGATGGGCATCCCTCTCAAACTCCCTCCACAATATCCTATTCTACTCTTATGCCTCCCTCATGAGTTTTCCCATAGACCTCTCCTACACTACACATTAAGCATTCTATCCATTTTCACAATACACAAAAGTAAACATACATTATCCACAAATTTAGCATAGAAGCAACAACAATATGAAAGCAACAAAAAAGAGAAGGTTTCCTACCTCTCCATTGGAGAAGCCTAAACCAAGAAGCTTTGCCAAGCTCCCTCCAAAACAATCCCAAGCATGCAAGTCCAAGCTCCTTCTTTTCTCTTTCTCCCAATTCTTTCCTCTCCCAAAAGAAAATAAAAGAAAAGAACTCCTCAACAAAAACCTCCAACCCCCTCAACAAGAGAGGAAGTTTCCATAAATAGACAAAAGGGAGAGTGAGGGTGATGTGGCTCCTTGTAGGATGCCACATCACACATCCTCAAGACCACCTCCCTTTAGTCAACTCAAATCCCAAAACACCATAAATGGGTGGTTGGGTTGAATGACATCTCTTTTCCACATCCATCCCTTCCCATGTGTCTTAAGGCACAATTAAATGCAAAAGGAAGACAAGTGCACTCCAAAGTCACATTTCCCTTCCCAAAACAATAAATAATCCCCTTTTTGGATTCCCAACCCATAGATATGGTTGGTAAGGGGTTTTGGGAAGTGTGGGACAAGTTCAACTTGTCCCACAAGTCCCCCAAAATTGCCCTAAATCTCAAATTCGAGATTCAAAGGATTTGGAGTGGTCAACACTCAAAACCAAGCATTCAATACATGAGGAAACACAAGGCTCAAGGAGCCAACCATCAAAATTAATTACATCCACTAGACTTCCCTCCAAAACTTAAAATTTAAAACAAGGTGTTAAATTAATCTAAACATACTTAGCAAAAGAAATTTTAAAAAAAGATATCACAAATAAAATCACCTACTAAAGTAAGTTAAAACAAGTAAATAAAATTCTTACCCCCTTGGTCACATTAGAAAATTTCCCCCTCATGGAAATTTTTCTTAACACATAAAAGAACAAAGGTAACACAATACAATTCACTAGTTGCCTTGACGACCAAATGTTGTAACCACCCGACATCCTGTTGTGTTTGGTTCCCAATCCCCCTCATGGTTGTGATCATGCTGTGTTTCCTGCAAAATACAAAATACCTCCTTCGGCCTTGCGGCCATGTCAAAATATCCAAAATAACCATATGCATGAAATTTATTAACATCTATACGTAATTCAATCAATCATTATTTCTAGGTCTAAATCACAACTTAATTATGCATTTCATCATTATCCAAAATTATAGTAATGTAAATTCAACAACTACATTCTACTCATCATGGCGAAGAAATCCAATGTTAGAACACATGCAATATATCCATATAAAAATAATATCGGTATCCAATAGTCTGTCCATGAGTCAGTGTAGATCATACTGAAAACAAAATCCAATCATAATCCAAATGCATCTAGTCACAAAACATCATGCTAATCAACATAAGTATAAGTCATGTCCATATCCAAAGTCTGCATAACTCAAAATGATAATCAACTAAGTGTCGTAGGGAAGTGGGCATTATTTTATTGGATAGGGTAAGAAGCAGTGAAAAAGGCTCCCAGAAACCTTACAAAGCAAGATACATCGTGAAAAGACTCAGAAAAGAACAAAAAGAGAAATAGGACCTCGATGATAGTTAAGCAAACTTAACCCATGAAAGCATGTCCGTACAACAACCAAATAAACCAAGTCCACACAAAGTCAGTTCTTCCACTTAATTCTTATGGATTGCACCGTCTGCCACCCATCATTAGAATTAACCACAAGCCCAAAAGTCTCCTTGATATAGTCTTTGTAATTTTCACCCTCCCAAAAGGATAGAACTCTTAGGGAGAACGAATCAATTTGGGGTTCGAGCAACTGAGAGGGAGGCTTCAAATTATCCTCAGTGTTAATCTCCATAACAACCTCCAAATTACCCAAAGGGGTTACCTCCACCACCTTATTTGAACTTACAGGTTTGGTGCTATCAGATTTACTCTGATTCTTGAAGTCTCTATTTTTGTCTTTGTATTACTTCCATCTTGCTACCTCAAACGAATCCTCCATCTCAAACGTATGCACCATCAGAATAGGGGATCACACAACTAGTTTTGTCATTGGTTCCTCTGTTTCATACCCAGAAGAATAATCATCTGCATCCTCAGTTTTGTTGGGTTCCTCGCTATCCTCTTCACTTTTGCCATCCAACACAGTGGGGTTAATTTTAAGACTATTGGGGCCCTTACCCATGGTTAGAACAAGGGATGCAGAAGCAACCACTAACAAGTACATGCCAGTCCCAGCCCCTGCCCCGACTAGGCATTCAGTAAGTAAGTGCTCCCCATACAACAACTCACCGCCACTAATGGGATTCAAACCACTAGAAAATAGAGGAACAGGAGACATAAAGCCATCGTGCTCTCGCTAAAAACCATAGGCTTCATATTCCATTCCTGAACCGTACCCTTGCAACAAATAGTTCCATGATCCACATATCTAAATTTTACATAGTACACAGGGGATTGTTCATACTCAATCTCCTGTATTACTTCCCCATGGATCGAGCAGAGATGAATAAAGGCTGGTAGATTTTTTCCAAGTGATACATTCACACACATTCTCGCTATGACCATCCTAGTCCTGGTTAGGGTTGTCGACTCAAAGACCAAAAGATCCCCAATGGCTCTGGCTATCCCCCTTAGCACCTCAACTTCCCAAAACTCAAGAGCCAAGTCAAGTAGCTTCACCCAGACTGGAAAGGCATTGAGTTTGATTTTTTTCATATTAATAACAGGCCGTCATTTGGCCCGATATAACATCATCTTCCCATAAAGCTAGGGGCCAACATTAATGGTTCTAAGGCATTCCTCCTTCATGTTGAACTAAAATTAGAATGATTTATTTGGAATCGCCACCACAGAGGTGTCTCCTTAGGATCCCATTTTCTTCTAGCCAAGGCCCTAACCGGGTCCACATTTGGTCTAATGCCAACAAAGCTTCCAAAGAGTGAAATCACATACCTGTAGCTATCTCTTTTCACCAACACTTCAAGTATGAACAAGCATGGCTCGTTCTCTTTCCAACATGTATTTAGGGAAGGGAGGGGGGAAAAGGGTTCACTTCTCCCATCAACACACTCAACCCAATATTTTACCGCAACATCCTTTTAGGGAAGATAATTCATCACCAAATCCATGCTCCTCGCCCGGTTCTCCCTTATAAATGTGAACCTTATTTTCCTTCTTAACCATTTTCTCATTCCCAACCATGCCATTTAGCAAATAGTCCTTTCTATTAGAATATAATTTGTAATATTTTAAAAGTGGTATTCTCCCCTAGGTGTAAATCCCTCAATTGGAGGTTCTTGTAGAAAGATATCTCCAAAATATGGATCCTATTCATAATCTTCCTAATATGCTTCACACAAAAAATCCTAAAAAAGAGTTATAGTCCCCATAACTGAAAGTATAAGAGGTATATATAACATATTAGCTAACTTGTTAGTCACATATTTCTTATTTTTTGTAATCAATTAAAACTAACACAAGAAACCCATTTGCTTATAGTATCTGTTATACTAAATTTCATTTTGATCTTGCAAATATTAAAGAGGTTGGTGATCCATGTGTATGATAGTTTCTTTACCCATCCGGTGATGTTTACATTTTGTGAATGTTTACACAAGAGGAAACAATTCCTTGTAATATGTATGATAATTCAAAATAGTACCATGAAATTATTTAGAATGATAACATACAATCCTACCTACTTGAAGTAGGAAAACACATGTAGTATAGTCCATGTTATCAGTTTCCACTTTGAAAGGAATTTGTAAGTTAGGTATTCCCAAAACTAAAGAATGAATAATCTAATATTTAAATGAATCAAAGTCATTTCATTTTTTGTTACTGTAGTGTCTAACGAAACAACCAACAAAAAAAAAATTAAAAATAATAATAATGATAAGTTCAACTGCCAGTATGGTGCGGGAAAGTGGAGGAGTAAGTGGGAGTGGTTAGAGGAAATCATGGATCCCATGTGAAGGCATGTTGATTGATGTATAGGAAGGTCAAATTAGTGTCAGATAGGGTAGTGTGGCTAGAGATTGGTAGTGGATGGAATTGACATTGATGCTATCACAATGTTTGGCCAAATGAATGAAGGGACAAATTTTCATATAATACGATTTATGAAATCCACAGAAGACATGGTTTCCTCATGCAATAATATCACTGTTGTGCCTATGCAATTTAGCATGTCTCCAACTAGATCAATTTACCTTTTTCAGCATCCTCCCAGCATGTGCAAAAAACTGAGCTCTGTAGCAGGGTTTGGGCATCTAGCAAAGACAAAATGATGGAGGAGTTTTGTCATATGTTATAGTCACAAATCCTCTAGTTGTCATGTTTGCAAATGAGGAAGTGTAGGCTAGGTAGTTCAATTGTGTTCAAAAAAAATCTTTAAAAAATGTGTGGTTTGGGGATAGCCTTGACCGCAGGATATGCACAAAATGGTTTGTTGAAAAGGATTAGAAAATTTCAAACAAATGCAATTGACATGTGTAAATCTAGGTTCCATCTCCTTTGTCAGCATCCTCCCAGTGTGTACTACAATAGGATCTCTAGAGTAGGGTAGCCATATCCATCAAGCATAATAGTTTTCCAGATGCTTAGTAGTAAATTCCTTAGCAGATGTGCCTACAGATTGTGGAAGTATGCACTTGGCATGTGAACAGTTTGACTAAATTCCTGAAGCGTGACTTGATGGACTAAAATGATGGCATAATATGTACAAAATGGGTTTGTTAGAAAGGTTATGGAATCTATCAATCAATGAAAAGTTATGCTTCACAACCTTTACCAACATCCTCCACCCTATGCCAAAATGGAATATTTATGACATGAAATGGATATCCATCACAACATAATGAAGAAAGGGGAAATATTTTTTGTAGTTACAAGTGCTCTATTAGGTATGTTTACGAAATGTGGTAGAAAAAATATTGCTGGCCTGGTGTTTGACAAAATCATCCCTAAAAATTTAATGTCATTGAGTGTAATTATTGCATGTTTTGGTATACGTGGGAAGAGTGAAGGTGCACTAGAATTTTTTTTTTATCAAATGCAATATTCTAGATTTAACCAGATTTCATAATGTTTATTGGACTCCCTTCTGCATGGCGGACCTTCTCAGTTAAGATGGGAAACTATACAAAGCTCAAAAGTTAATTAAAAAATATTAAATTAAAACCAAATTACAGTGTGTGGGGATCCTTCCTCGAAGCTTGCAAAGTTCAGGGAAATTTAGAGCTAGCAGAGATTGCATCCAAGTGGCTTCTTGAGCTAAAATATGAAAATGCAGGAAAATAAAAAAATTTCCATTGACGTGTTGTGAGTGTGTTATTATGAGGGTCATCAATCCTCTGCATTAATAATATCAATCCAGGGATGGTGTCCGATGGTTGTATGCATTGAGAGAAAAAATATCTTTGGAAAATAGCTCTGTTAAACATAATCCAAACTTGCATAAAATAAATCACACATACATAAATGTAAAGCCACACTTGCAGAAATAAAGTTTGCATGAAGGAAGCACACTTGCATAAATGAAATTGCTAAATTCAAATGAACGAAAGATAAACCATACACCTTCAAGTTTACAACATAAATTGTATGGAAAGAAAGATCACATAACATGAAATAAAAAATTTACAACAAAAAGAAAACTACATAATAAAAAATTGAACATAAAACATTGATCATTCTTCCTTGGAATGAGTGGCCAACTCATTCCTTGGAAGAGGACTTAATTCATAATTTCAAACTTAATTCAAAACCTTCAGAACAATTTCTCTCACAAGATTAATGAGGAAGAACAAATATATTATTCTTGGTAGTGAAAATTACATATAAGAGTGTGGGAGGTTGCATTTATAATTCATGCATCCAACCAACTCCTTATTTTGGGAAATACAATCTGATCTTCTTTTTATTTGAATCCTAACAACTAAGATCTCCATCTCCAAAAAATATGGAGAGAGATATATTATTGGAGTCGAAGTCTTATCTTGCTTATTTTAGGAAGATTTGCTCCCAAATCTTCTCCTTGTTTTTTAGTAAAACGAATCACATTGATTTTATTCTCCTACTTTATTGGAATGAGGTTTTTCCTCAAATCATTAGTTCAACAAAATACCTCTCTTGGATTTTCCATTCAAATTTTCTATTTCTGGCTGTGGAACTTTTTGTGCTCATCTGATACACTATTTCTTTGGTCTGCAGCTCACTAAAAGTTAGATTTCTCTTTATTGGTAAATCTTGTAGCAAATTTGAATGAAATTTTTGTTAAACACATTGCTATGAACAAAAAATATATTATATTTTCCATTTGACTTTTTTTTTCTAGCTGTAGAACTTTTGGTGCTTGTCTGACACACTTTTCCTTGGACTGGAGTTCAGTGAAAGTTAGATTCCTTTTTATGGGTAAAAATGTAGAAAATCTGAACGATTTTTTTGTTAAACACATTGCTATGAACAAAAACCTCTCTCAGATTTTCCATTTGACTTTTCTGTTTCTAGCTATGGAACTTTTGGTGCTCGTCTGATACACTTTTCCTTGGACTCCAGTTCACTAAAATTTAGATTCCTTTTTATTGGTAAAACCTGTAGAAAATATGAATGGCGTTTTCGTTAAATGCATTTATATGAAAAAAAACCACTCTCATATTTTCCACCGGATTATCTAATTATTCACAATTTCTAATTTTATGCAGGTTTCGAAACTAAAACTGCAAGTTTTGGAACTAAATCTGTAAGTTCCGGAACTAAAACTGTAAGTTTCGGAGCTAACTCTAATTGTTCCAGAGCTATCTCCCATTGTTCTAGAGCTAATCCAATTGTTCTGAAACTAAATCTGTAAGTTCCAGAACTAAAACTGTAAGTTACAAAGCTAAATCAAATTTTTGTGGAGCTATCTTCTTTTGTTCTAGAGATAATTCCAATTGTTCTAGAACTAAATATGCAAGTTTCAGAACTAAATCTGTAAGTTCCAGAACTAAAACTACAAATTCCAGAGTTAACTCCAATTGTTCTGGAGCTAGCTAAAAACATATATAACCTTTGCACACAATCTCAGATTGAGATGATTCTTCTTTTGAACTTGCATAATTTTTCAAGAGGAATCTACATATTAAATCATATTTAAGTTTAGATATACAATTCATTATCAATTCCACTTTTCCTAGAACTAACACTATCTTTCCTTTATTGTCTGCATACACAAGACTTTTCATCTTTCGTAAATAATCAATAGGATTAGTCAATAAAATAGATAACAAAAGACTTCTGAAGAATGAACAAGATATATATATATATATATATCCTATATTCTATCTTAAGAAAACTATAAGTTCCAAACTTACATTTAAATCCACTTTCAAAGGTAGCATTGAAGGACAAAATAATGGCAATTTATGGCCTCATCATGTTGGTTTGTATTTAAGGAGCATGTGCATTGAGTCACTTTGGCTACGAAAATACTCGTGAACCGCTTGATGAAATCCTCTTCTATTGTTTGATTCTACTGGTTGTGACTGTGGACCGCGTGGAGCCCTCACATACTCTATTTTGCTCATCGTTTTCAAGCATGGTATCCCTTACCTTTACTTTCATAATTTTCATAATTTGGGTTCTTCATTTGCAATATAATGGAAAATTTAAAACACTAGATTATTGTACAAATGGTTATGTAACCAAATTTAAATAGTATAAAGAAATAAAACTTCACCTTGTGATTGACAAATCTGATTTTTCAATGTAAAAATTAAATGTGGTCACTACCATAACCTTATATGACGATACTTGAGTATTTGAATTAAGTGCTCATATCTGCTGGTATTGGTGAAAGTTAGATGATGTCGTCAAATAAAACAACCTTTTTTCCTACCTTGCAAAGTTAGAAAATCGTAAATTCCAGAAGCTTACAAAATAATAGTCTGAGCCCTGTAAAAGAGTCATCGAACGTCGTATGTGTTCCTTGTTATGTAGAGAGTCACGTTAAGCATTAGCTTGACCTCGTGTGACTATTTGCACTCTTTTCACTGCTTCTCTAGGAGCCCTTTCACTTTGTTTTCACTCTTAGGGAGATTTTAAAGCTGGAAAGTTGGCTTTCGTTTTGACCCTCCGTTTCAACCCTGCGCAACAAAATGATTATCCACCTTCGCAAACCCCTAGTATTTTTACTAGAAAATTTCCTAGAACCTTTAGTTTCAAGTAAACCACTATTCTTTATAGTTTGGAAAAGGAATTTTGTAGGCTTCCTTTCATAGTTTGACTAGGTCAAACTGAACAAATTATGACCGGTGGGTTCAGAAAACTCATCGCCATTTAAAAAAACATTTGCCAGTTCTAAATTCTATCAGTTCATGTGAAATCTTGGTGTATAGGAGGACACGTAGAAACTTACACGTGGTCTATTTTTCCATCAGAAGATAACATTCGAAAGTGGTTTCTTAGCCTCCGGGCCTCATTTTTGCAACTAATAGGAAAACGTAAAAAGGAAAGTTGTAGGACCTCCCATCAGGTTACCTAACCACCTTGAAAACTTGTTTACACTTGTAAATAACTGTTTGGAACTCTATCTTGTGGCTTGTTGTGTGAAATTTGACTTTTGGGAAAATAGTGTTTCTCTCTCCTTCCGTTCTCTTTCTCTCTCCTTAGTTACGAAATGAAGTGAAATGAAATGAAACGAATACATGTCTCTAAACCTTTTCTTTCGAATGCAAATTATAATTAATATTATATGTAAATGGAAAACTCAAAACATTAATTATGCTACATCTAGGTGGATTCCATGCCAACGATTTATTGTTGATTTCATGCTCACACATTTTTGCATGATGCAAGTAAGATGGTGAAACAACGTGGGTGTGATTCATTGTATATTGTTAGAATTTATGCATGTTAAGAGAAGGAAATTTTCATGTATTGTTATGTTACAATAAAGTTATTTATTGAAATTTGGCAATATGAATGAGATGCTAGTTTAAGGGGTGAGTTGGGAAATATGCATGTAACTAAAGGTGTTCTTTTGATTCATATTTACATATGGGAAAAAGGGTGGATATATATATATATATATATATATATATATATGTTAAATGAAACTGTACATGAAATTTCAACATTTGTGAAGTATGAAAAGGTTTTTAATTGAAGTTTTGTAATATTTTAGATGTCAAGGTTTAAGGGGATGTTCATCCACACATGAGTGTTTTTTTGATCCTCAAATTTTGTATTGTAAAATTTGGATATGTATGTTAAATGAATTTGAATTTAAAATATTGTAGTGAATTTATAGTGTTCAATAGATGATTAATTAATTAGTGTGTTGCATCCTTACCAATGTAAATGTAATAAAGAGATCTAAACGAAACACTCAACCATAGTATAAGACTCATGTATAACTACATTTAATGTATGAATCCTTTTAGTGTGGAAAACTAAAACTTTAGGATAAAATTCATTCTCTACACTCGATGTAATCCTTCTCACATGATATTTCTTAGCCCAAAATAAATTGAAACTATAAAATGAACTTAAAATATTGTGCTCGATGGAACCTCCTAGCTTAGGTAAATAAGACCCCTAGTTTTGTTATAGTCATGGTCAATGTATTAGAGACATTATCGTGAACCCGGCGGTTAGGAATGACATGGTCAAACTTTATCTGGAGTAAGTACAATTAACACTTCTTTAGGATCCTAGTGGATGACCTCGTCTTACGAAGTTAGATCTAGAAATCAGCTTCATGATCAAAATAAATTCCTTGTGGGACCCAGATGACACAAATGGAACTAGTGAAACAATTGTACTATGAATTAAACTCTAGTTAATGATCCTTTTAGTTCCTCGTAGATAAATGTGTTACCTTGGTTACTAACAACATATCACCTTGGTCTTTCATGAAGGTTGTTTAACACAAATATGTGCTCTCACCTTAAACTCATATATAGTTAGGGTGTAGATCCTTAGGTGCTTTTGGAAGTAAACCAAACCTTGGCTAATTAATGGGTTAACTTGTGGGTAGAAAATGGTAAGTAACTCCTTCCAAACGAAATTGATTTGAATTATGGTAACTTTAGAGTACCAAAGAAACTAGAAACTTGGTCCCGTAATCCCTTGTTATGCCATTTTATGTCATTAAGAATAAAATAAATTTCACATGTGGAATTGTGAAATGCAAAAACATGTGATCTTACCTTGAACACAAATCACTTGTGGGTCATGTGTAGTTTATAATGCTTCCAATCATGTACTTCTGCAATATGTTAGACAATACTTCCCTAGCTCCTTTTGTTAAAAAATAATTCTAGTAATGAGACCATAATGCGATGTAAGAGTAAAGAATACAAGAGTGAAATGAGATTTGAGGTTAGGAATAATGTCACTCTTAGAGTCCTTTTAACTCAATTATACATTTCCTTTTGTTAAAAAGCACATGAATTTCCTTGGCGACATCAACTTCGAGAAAACAAAAGATATTTATAAATATAAATAAAATTTCTTGACTTGAAAATGTTGAATGGATTTAAAAATTTATCGAACTATATTAACTATAGTAGGGAAATAAATATACCATGATAAAAAAATGTTTTAGAAAAATGTATCTTGAATCTAAATCTACCTCAAATCCTAAGATTTATGTCTTGACATCATATTATATTGAATATTGTAGTAAGGGTAAAATTTAATCACTGAATGAACATTTGAGAAACATAAGCTTAACCTATGAATGATAAAATTAAGAACTTTGTATATAATTTGAAATATTCCAAATAATTATGTAAGTTATGGATTTTCGTAACAGATAAAGAGCCAACTTAAAAGGTTGAACTGTAAGTTGAATTTGAAATGAATTAAAAAATTTGTAGGTGGAAAAAGGATAAAATTATCCTCTCACAATAATGTTCTTGGAATGTTAATCGTAACTAAGATGTAATCATGGTAATGATGTGTTGTGGGTTTGCCAACCCTTGAATACTTTTATTGTGGATGGGTCATTGCAAGCATTGGTTTATTGGGAAAAGTGTGGCATCAACATGTATATGGTGTTATCATGTGTCTATGTGAGTCTATGAATTATGTAAGTGTCTTGTGAATTGTTGAGTTTCTCTTCTTGGAGCCCTTGTGTTGTGTAGTGAGAAATGTAAGTAAAAATAAATAAAAGTATTCTAGTATTTTCACTGTTATATTTTTGGGTGTAAAATATGGTTGTTAAATTTGGTATCAAAGTGAAGGTTCATGCTCTCGAACCTCTGGGAAATATTGGAGTTGTGATGTTTTTGCATGGTGGTGGTGGCGGAATATTGGAAGAGTAATGTGATATATGTTGTCATGTGAAAACCATTGTAATTGTGATCTTATGAAAGCACATGTGGTGCATGTCACTTAGTGTATATTTGTTATCATGTTGATGTGCTTGTGATGAGAGTATTCACTCTCCTTTGTTTGGATTCAAGAAGGAGTTCATGTGCGATGTTCCACCTTGGTGTGTGTGAAAATAATGTTAGTTTGGATTGCGGAGTGTTAGAGTCTATTTTTTATTCTTCGGTAAGTAGGTGTGTTTATGTGTTGCATGACATAATTGGTGTATAGTGAATTGGATTGTATCGTGATGTTGCCACCGTGTTGTGATGAATTGTGTGTGTCACCATGTTGTAATTGCAATTGAATATATGTTGTAATGTTAGACATTGTGTTCCTCATATTTATAATTCATGTAATATGTGATGGTTCATGTCATGATTTAGGGTCATATGGTGAGCATATGATCACTATTGTACAGTGATTACACTTTGGGTGCAGTATGTGGTAATGTGATGTATCATAACACATGAAAGTAATGATTGTGTTATACCCTTTATATAAACCATGCATAAGATGATATGGTTATTTTTTGTGAATCACCATTATGTTAGTGATGTAATTATGTGTTATGTTATGAACCATACACTAACTGACCCTAAAAAAAATCATTAAAAGTGTATGTTTGGAGTGAGGAAATGTGTACCATTGACCAATCACTCGAGCCAAGTACAAGATAGGAAGTGGAGTCTTACATAGGCTGAAAACCCACTTTTGTTCATTTGGTATGTATGGCACTTGCTCAACGGGTTTCATGCATATTGTGTTTTGCGGACACCTTACACTCAATAGATGGTGAATCGTACTCCTTTCTCTCTCCCTATATGGTTATTGTATAGATTCAACCTAAGTGTAGTTACGACTATATCGAGCCTTGTTGAAGTGGTGGCGAGATGATTAGATAGATATGATAATAGTTATATTATTTGATATCTTATTTAATGAGCTGAGGCTTGATGTCCAAGTGCCAAGAACTCATTGAGTTCCCCTTTGGTGTCCGTATAAGGCCACATAGTTATTGTGATGTGTTATTTCACTATATGTGTTTTATTCATAAATTAAACACTTTCTCTTTTCTTGCTAGAACAAGAAATTTTCTTGATTGACATGTTCTTATAGTTTGGGAATTTATTTGGTTATTGCACTAACATGCATAGTTTTTCACTAACCATGGATAATTATCCATTTTACTTTCTTGTTTTTTAGATTTGCGTATCAAGTTTAAAAGTTTTATAGCCTAGCCCAAGGCTTTGGATTTTTTCCCCTTGGCATTTGAAATGGATTTTTATGCTTGTTCTAATGTCATAATGTGTTGGAATAGGGTCATGGGATTCACCATGGAGTGGTGGAACCTATGGACCCGCTTCTTTGTATATGGGTACACCCCAAGGAGTTACAAATAACTAGCGGGTTGTTGAACCACGAGTTATTATGTCACTTAGGTTTGAGGTGTCTGGACTCTATGTGCCTAGGGCCATAGGGTGACCGACCTCTTTTGGGGGGTGAAAAGGAAAATTTAGCTTTATTTTATTTGATTGAGGGAGGCATAAGAGACTTAAGGGAGAATTAAGAGCCTCCAGGGAGGCATAAGAGATTTGTGTGGGTGTGATTGATTCTTTGGGAGGTATATGGATTTTCCCTGTGATTCTTAGGAGGTATATGTATTTGTTTTTTGATGCTTGGGAGGTATATGGAGTTGTTTTTTGATGTTTTGGGAGGCATATTAAGTTGGTGTTATGATTTATGTGTAATTTTGTGAGTTTGGTTTATGTCTTGTGATATTTTTCCCATCTTGACACTATGTAACTATAATTATGGGTTCGAGTTGTGTGAAACAATTGTATGCGTAGATGTCGGGAGTTCCATGTGTTATATTATGTCTATGATATAAGTACATTTGTTCCAAGGGAATGTATATGAGAAGTACTATGTGTATAGATCGTGCATGTTCTTTCATGGTTTGCTTGAGTCCTTGTGATGTGATATAGTCATAGAAGTATGTAGAGATATGTATTGTGGACAGTTAGTGGTGTTTTTGGTTCTTGTGTCACATTGTGATGTCAGTTCTGTTGGGAACCCACGAACATAAGAAAACTAAAATAATTAAAAATGAAATACTGAGAGTTGAGGTCAATAAATAATATTAAGGAAAAGTACTAACTAATTAATAAAAAAAGAGCTGCTAATGTTCACAGAAAAATTAAAATTTTAAGATTTTACCAAATTTAGTTACATCCTTATGGTTGTGTTGAACTAAACAATTCTTTAGTTAAGAGACTTATGTCATTATTGAATTTCTTGTCTACGTACCATTCAAGCTTCGTTTTTATGTGACATTGAGGATGATGCTCTTATAAGAGGAGAGAAATGCAGTGTCCAACGAAACAACCAAAAGAAAATAAAAATACTTAATAATAATAATGATGATAAGTTCAACTTCCAATATGACATGGGCAAGTGGAGGAATAAGTGGGATTGGTTGGAGGAGATCATGGATCCCATGTGAAGGCACATGGGCTGATGTGTAGGAAGGTCAAATTGGTGTCAGGTAGGGTAGTGTGGCTAGAGATCGGTGGTGGATGGCATTGGTATTGATGCTATCACAATGTCTGGCCAAATGAAAGAAGGGACAAATTGTCATGAAATATGGTTTCAGTAGTCCACAGAAGACATGGTTTTAGATCTATTAAGTTTATGATTTCAAATGTCTGGCCTTAGTTTTTTGGTTTGATTCAAGTCTTCTTTGCTTGTTCCTAAGGATTTTCTCTCAACCTTTTTGGTTTCAAATCTTCTGATCGTTGGTAGAGGTATTCTTCTTGTTCTTCAATGTTTCATCTTTTTATCTGATGTGTCTCTCATGATGTATCTATTTCTACAAGGCCACTGGGGATCCACAATCCCTTCTTTCTTACCTTATGTAATACAAAATTATCAAAACAATTAAAGAAAAATTATCAAATCATGAAACTTTATAAAGATCTAACCTAAATATGTTATGTCACAACAATAATTTTAAAATTTCTCATTTATTAAAAGTGAATAATTTTCTACTTTGATTCCATTTAATAGTAACTTTAAAATTCATTATTTGCAAGGAAATGTTCATGCTTACTATTGTGCCCACTCCTCTTCGACACTATTTCATTATGATGTTATTACTATTGGATTGATACTTATACATTTTGAGTATTATATTTTTATTAGTAAATGATGGACTATGCGGATATTTGGGCTATTGACATGCTGTGATCTACATTTTTATTATGATGCACTAGATTATGGTGATAGACAATTATATATGTTGATTTGCAAATATTATGATTTTATACTAACATGTCATATTTTGAATGCATACCCTATGTTGGATGTTTTGGGTAGAATTATGATTTTATGGATGCCAAAATTGAATTAATTGTATGATGTTAAATGTTAGAATTGCTAATTTTGATGATGATTATTGATCTTTATATGTATATTATTCTCAATTTTGTTGATACGGCCGTAAGGCCAGAGAGGAATTTTGTTTGTATTGCAGGACATTGATCACATACATGGAAATGGGATAGGGGACCAACCACGAAAGGATGTTAGGTGTTGTACAACATGGAAAAAATTTGACAACTTGTTGGCATATGCACAAAGATGGGGGGCCAAAAAGCGGACACAAATCCATTTTTTGGCCATTTTGGCCATAACGCGCTCGCGTTATGGCTCGGACGCGCTATAACATGAAAAGGGAAAATCGAGGTCGTCTTATGGCTCAGGTTTACCAAGCCAAAACACACTCGCATTATGGTTTTCTATGTGGTTTTCCACGTTATCCCTCATAAATGGACATATTCTGCATTGGAAACAGGAATGCGAGTGCGTTATAACGCACTCACATTTCATCTTGTTAGTGTTTGGAATACCCAGTACAAAGGCTTGGATTTTGAAACCAAAGGTTTGGACTTTGTATTGCATGATTAAAATCATGTTTGACAGAAAAACTTCAAAATTTCACGTGTGCACCCCAATAACTCGTGCATTAAAACATAATATTCAAAAATAAATTATACTATGATGCCAAGCTCGTTTTTACCTTGATGACGATATAATTCTTTCTAAAATCTAATTAGTTTAAGGCTTTCATCCATAATTTCTTTTAGTAATGCCTTGTTTTTTTGCAAAAACCTATGCATACATTTTGGTGCACAATTTGCGATTTTTTCATCCAAATTAAAAAAAAAAGTGGTTTTTTCTAAACTCCATTTTACACGCACTAAAAAATGACTGTTTCCTCAAAGTTATGGGGGAGCACACACAAATATTTCATTTTTGGGATATGTGCACTTTGAAAATTAATAAAAAAATTATATATTCATCCAAAAATTATGAAAATTTAGTGGGACCTCGTACATGGTTTTAGCTAAATTTCTACCAAAGTGATTTGAAAAAAAACCTAATGTTTCAATTATTTTAGATCAGATATATACAACTCAAAAATGGGAGGGGCGGGGGGGGGGGGGTTGGGATTAGTGGGGGCATTTTAAATTTTTTTTGGTAGTTTAGAAACTAGATTCCAAGCTCTAAGGTACTTATTAGATTAATAAATTATTAAATGAATTTTGAACTTATCACTTTGTCCAATTTTGAGCATACACGTGCCGAATTATTCGATGAAGTTCAGGTTTCGCTGATTTTAGGAAAAAGGTGTCCCCTTTTGACCCCCTTTTGGCCCCCATCTTTGTGCACTTACCCACAAATTATATGGATATACATAAATATATATTAAAAACTATTAAAAAATGAAAATTATCTTTAATATTTTTAGTAATATTCTATTACTAATATAGTTCTCACAATTTAAAGGGTAGACGTGAAAATTTTCGTCATTAAAAAAGTTACTGGTTTCGAGGAGAATTTTAGGCAGGCATACGTGGCCCTCAAATTTAAATCTACATGACACTAGAAAAAATATCATCACATTAGAATTTGACCTAGTGTGCACTAACTATATCCTAAGATATCGAGTCAGCTTTTGAGGTCTACATTTTTTTGGGTTGATACAATTCAATATCCTATTTTTGTGAGAGTTCCGCCATAGCATTTGGAAATCAACTGACCAAAATTTTCACACAATATCTTTTCTAGCACCTTCTAGGTTGGGGTAAGAACACTCAAGAGACCCCATGATCTTTGTGTAAAACCACATCAATTAAATAATTTAGCTTAAGAAGTAAACAAGGATTCATATTTTTCATACATTAACCTTGAATGCAAACAAGAAAACTTAACAAATATAATTACCCTCTATTCTTGAAAGCTTAAATAAATGAGCCTAATAAGGATCTAAGAAATCATTTTGTGCTTAAGAGAATGGGACTCTTTTACCATTAATGGCTTCAAGGCCAATGGTTCTTCCCATTTACTCCATGGTATGAGGTGTGTTTTTTAAAGGATAAATTTGTAAAATAGCTCAATAAAATGAAATAAAACTCCTAATCCTAAGCAATGAATACTTGAAGTTTATGTTAGAGGGAAGAAGTGTTCTTGTAAATGAGAGGGGGGTAGTAATGTTATTTATATTTTTCCATTTGGGAAAGTGGGACTCTTTGGGTGCATGTGGGACAAGTGAAAAAGCCCAAAAAGCACTTTAGCAAGTCAAAGTAAGATTTGACTATCTTTAGTAGAGGTTGACCATAGTTAGGGCTAATTAACCTAGGTTAGGCTAGTTAATCTCATTTTAGAGACTAAATTAGGGTTTAGAAAGAGCTTCGAGATCCTTAATCAATCCAATGAAATGGATTGATAGTCTAGGGAACTAATAGAAGTAGTCTAGAAGAGGATAAAAAAAATCTATTTAGCTAAGAAGAGGCTTATATTAATTGTTTAATTGACCCTTATAAGAGGAATACGACCAAAAGAGTATCGTCTAGAGGGGAATTAGATAGGTCTAATTGACGATCTATGTCATCAATTTGTGAGGAGGAATGGATAGTTAGTGATAATATTAAGAAGTAATAGTAATTTGATCAAACTACAGGTGTCTATATTTTTGTCTTTGGGGTGAATTAAGCTAATGACACTTCAAAGAAAGTGAGATAAAACATAAAATAAGTACCAAATTCAACAAGGTTCAAGGGCTAGAAGAAATTAGTTAGTGTTAAGGGATGCCCCCTCAAGTTTCGATGGGGTGATGGAAGAAAGTTTGATTTTCTCCAAAAGAGAACAGAAGAAAGAAAAGTGCTAGAAGATTATAGAACAACAAGAAATAAGGGATATTGAGCTATTCTAAGAGAAACCCCCAAACAAATTTTAATCATCATTTTGAAAATCCTCATGATCGACCCTTATTTTGAAAACTGTAAGCATACAACATGGAAGATGAAATGAGCATGAAAATCCAAGATACAAACAACCATCCCTTGCTAAAACAGAACTCCATGCAATATACAAACATGCCCATGCAATACGAAGGTTAAAAAAACTCATCTAATAGGGAAATAAGTACAATCACACACACTCAAACCAATAACGTTCAAGATAGTAAACAAATAATTTGTTATCAAGATGTAGTCCTAAATGTTTTGATATTAATGGAACAAGGGTTTAAAATAATGCCGAGCAAGAAATTTGTATATGCAAGGGAAAGGATGCACTAGGACACAAGGGTCCAATGTAAAAGCAATAACAATGAAAACAATACTCAACTTCATAGTGCCCTAGAGTACAAACAAAGTAAGCAATGGATTTTGTAAATGATTGAGAGATTAGGTGATATGTGAGTCATTGTCTCAAAACATGTGAAAAAGGCTCACAACAAGATACGAGATTAGTTTGCACAAATGAGAGAAACAGGATTTCAGCTGGAAATGAGCCTTTTACCAAGATTTAGGCTATTTTCAAAGTTTTATGATTTTTTTCAGGTTTTTGGATGGTTTTATAATTTTTAAATTTTTTGATCAGTCAAAAGAATTTTTATAAGAGCATCAAATATATTCTTAAAAGTCATACAGGGACCTAATGGTAAGGCTAGGGCATTTATAGCAAAAAATTATCATGGTGAGAAGAATGACAAGCAACAATAATTATATTATAAAAATAATCATGGTGATGGGAAAAAGTGAGGCAAAATAGAAGAGAAATGATACGAAAAATGGGTGAGGATTTGAATATTTGTAAATCATTATGGGTTGAAGAAGTGACTTTAGGGTGGCAGTGGGTGCTCCAAAGCAAAAACAAGTAGAAATAATCATCTTGAATTTTTGAAGAAGTACTAGAGTGATCACGATGGAGAATAACATGTGGTAAGGGCATCGCGAGTTATTTAATATACCCACCTAGGGGGGTAAAACAATCATAACCATTCATTTGTAGTAGATCTTACAAATTTTTACCGGGAGATGAGAGTTGGGGATAATTGATTGGAGTGAGATGGTGAGACTACCGAGTTTCTATAGAGACGAGGAAGATCACATCTGGAGATCTTTTTTGTGATTGTGCCCAGATTAAATCCAATGACCTTACATGAGATTGATATCCCTCCTTTGATAAAAAGAATAATCACATTTAATGCAAGGTTTCATCTTTTTAGGTTATTTTTGATCCTTTTTTAATGGCTTCATGTGTGGACATGCGTAAATTTTATTTTATGCACGCATTAGATGTCCTAAAAATGGGTACACATACATGTATAAGTGTTGAAAAATAGGTACGTGCCCACCAATCCACAGAAATGAGGGGGGCGTAAGTGTTGGGTAGCGAAAACTTAAGGATACGCACGTGTGCACATTGTGTAGGGTGTGCGTATGCATCGCGTCCTAGGGGCATATTCAGGGTAGAAATAGGAAAAATAGGAATAATGGGGGGAGCATATGATAAGTAGGGTCATATGCATCGAAGCAGAGCCATATGCAGGGCTTGGGGATATTATACGTATGAGACATTTTCATAGTAGTTTTCCACCATCTCTTTCGAAGTGGTTATGGAAATCTATGCCCTAAAAGGAGGGAATTTATCCCTGCTAACCAAAATATCTAAGTTTAGAAGAAAAATAGACTAGATGGTTTATAGAAGAAGGTGAAAATTAGTATGGGTAGATTTTATAAATTATTTGAGAAACTATGAAAATTTAATTAGGAATAGGAAAGATAGATAGAAGTGGATAGAAAACTAGATAGAAGTGGATAGAAAATAGATCCTAACATGTGCTCTTTTGTTTTGTAGAGGATACTACCCGTTCTGCATACCCATGAGAGGTATGGCTGGATGGTGGCGATAGAGGCGTAGTTTGATGAGGATGATAGGAGGATATTGGATATCCTTCTATACATCACAAGGATTGGCCTACGTGGCCGATATGCCATAGATTACCTTGGATCACAGCCTATTGACAGTCATGGCTAAGAGGTGGCACAACGAGAGTCAGTTGATTTCAGCTCCTCGATTGGTGAGATCACGATTACACTAGAGGACGTATGGCGTATCATGTGGGTCCCCATCCATAGTCATACTTATTTAGTATACCCGTCACCAGCCTGAAATTGATCAGTGTATTCTTGAGCTATTTGGTGTCCCACATGATACCATGTCATCATGGGATGACTCCTATATTGTCATGTATGCATCAAGGATCTAGAGCTTGATCATGTGGTAGTCTACATGATGGCCTTTTTCAGTGGAGTTTTACTCCCTGACAAGACCAGTGCTTCATTTCCTCTCAGTCTTCTTGGAGTGATACGAGGATTGATTGATGGGGAGACATACTACTGGGGTCAGTGCATATTAGCACACTTATATTCGGACCTCCATTTAATCACATATTACCATCAAAAGATGGTAGGACTGGCCAGATTATTGACATATTTGGGCATGGGACCACATTACTATTGGTCACCCCATAGGTGCATTGAGATCTCGAGTTCCAGAGGATCCTTCTACTATGGCCTTGGGTTCTAATTGGAGATGATGTGTGGCCACATATAGGAGATGTCCTACCATTACCACCATGAGTTTTATGAGTTACAATAGGATGCCATGGTATGGAGGCCTTACAGACACTTTCAATGGCCAGAGGATGGCCTAGAGCTCAGCATTGTGACTATTGAGCACTTCATGATGGGAAACCGCAACTATATGTGGGAGATTTACAGAGTGGATAGGTGCCAACAGATAACTTGGTATTACCCAGGATGTACATGGGCCAAATATGTGGTATGCTCACAGGGCCAGAGAGTATTTTGATATGCGGCCACAAATTGCCAGGGGCAGGGCCTTGACTATCTTTTTACATGTGGTACCAACTATGTGGGTACCCCTAAGACAGATCAAAGATCTTGGTTGTATGACTAGCGTATGCCCCCTAGTACTAAGGAGTTATTCCGTGCTGCTTGAACTTTCCTAGAGTGGCCTATGATGTAGGAATGAGAGCACCCCCGGCGGGGCCTCCTAGCAATGATGATGATGATGATGATCCATTTGATGGCCAATGTCATGTTAGGGGAGGGGTGAAGGTCCTCTATTATAGCAGCCTCAGAGACATGGACCCTGACTTTAGTAGAGACAAGCACTCAAGGGGCTAGATATAGAGTTACCTCCAATAGGCATTCCAACGGGGATATATGCTCCTTTATAACAGGTATTTCCAGAGAAGGGTCCACCTCCTCACACTCCAGGGGGTGGTAATGATGATGGATAGTTGGTTTCACTTCAGCAATAGTTATAGGCAGTGATATCCATGTAGTTACAGGTGGCCGACGAGAGAGATGAGGCCAGGGAACAGGTACATGCCCTTACAATAGAGAAAGATCAGGCCAATGCCTAGGTACATGTCTTGACAACTGGGAGGGATCAGGCTAGAGTATAGGTCACTAAAGGTGGGGATGGTGTAACCTTACATTACCAGATTAGTCAGTTGGCAGGGAAAGGGGCTCAGATACTAAGTCTCTTACACTAGTTTCTAACTTAGGTACATATGGTCGTTGCATAGAGGGATCATGCCCAGGGACATTCATAGGGATTTATTATTCAGAGGGATCAGGCCCGAGCCCAGGTACAAACTATCACTATGGATAGAGACCGAGAGGCTTCTGCCATGCGAAAGGCTTATGCTGATAGAGGTCAACTTGTAGGATAACAAGACACCACCATTCAAGAAGCCATGACTTCTGGTGATATCGATATGATTTAGGATTTATGAGGGCCACTAGCGAGGCCTTGTATTATAGGACCACCTCTTTTAGAGTAGTCCTAGTAGAGAAGAGAGTGGTACCATTTGAGTAGCTAGGTGTGATTACGATAGGTTCAAGATCATGGCTATTAGGTCACTTAGTTAGATCAGTCTGACAACCATTTGCACAACAACCAGATAGAAATTAGGGTGGTACCCTTGGCATAGGCCCATCACAACCACCACTATTATGTCCCCCAATACATGGATTCGGAAGGCCTGGAGAGGGCATGAGCTGTGGTTGACTTCTCCATTTTAATTTTGTACAGATGTACTATATGTATACATGCCTCTTATGAAGGTTGATTTTTATCGATGTATAGATTGATGTACCATTATTTTGATGCCTCTTGATGAAGGTTGTATTTTGATGCATACCCTTTTTAGATGGCATATTGTATCGATGATGTATACTTTATTTTGAGCCATACATTTATATATGTATTATACGAACATTCGATGATTTATTGTTATGCCATGCTTTGATTATGCTCTTATTATGATGGTTTATGTTCTGTAGATGATTACATCATGATGTATGTTCTCTCTTTCTTTATGTATGTAACATATTTTAGTCTTAGAGATGTGTATGTTTCATTTTTTGCATTGATGATATATTTGCAGATAGTATCATATATTTTGAATTTTATGGGATGTTTCTTATTTCTATTCTAGCACTTGGGATGATACTAGATGATATTGGTGTGGGGGAAATAGATTTGTGATTATGCACAACCCCTCTTGCCCCCATTGATGATACAATATGTGATGATTAGCTTAGTATACATGCATGATGCAAAACATAGCATTTTGTGTATATATATTGTACCAGATGATGTTTATATGTGATGAAATGATAAATGATAGATGTGATAACAAATGTATGTGCAGAAAACAAAAAGAAAGTTAACAAGACTAAACAACTACACAGAAAACAACACAACCAAAATTATATACAACTAGAAATGAACCCAACCAAACTTTAATAAGACACTAAATTGTAATTCAATCTAAGTAAAATGAATCCTAGAATAGCACACAACAACTGATGGAAAATACAATAAATTTTTACAAGTGAGCACAAGCTAAAAATGAACCTAATGCCACACACAATTAAATCAAACAAGATTCAATCTATGATAAGAAAATGAACCACTACACAACATAAAAAAAAGCACTCCCAATAAAAAATATACAAACAAACAACTAAAATTAATTAAACTATTACGTTGTTTTTGCGGGATACCATTGATATATTTTCTTAGGTTTTTGGGTTATCTAGAAAGATAAATTTTCAAGGCTACCATTTATGTTATTTTTGAGGTTTTCTCCAAGACAATGTTCTAACGTTGGTATAGTACTATCCCTAGAACAGATATTTTATGAATTTTTAGGTTTTTGGTGTACCTTTTTCTAAATGTTTTTGTATTTTCTAAGGTCATGTTCGAAAAGAATGTACAAGGAAAAAGAAGCGTGGATACCCCAACGTGATGTGGTAACATAAAAAAGGAAGAATGTCACATGTATGTGTACGAGAAAGTGGAATGCAAAGGTTCCCACAATGTTAGATGGGAATATACAAAGGTACATCCTTCATGAAGATAGAAGAGTAAATAAGCCAGATCACGGCTCGACGAAGATGGATTTGGTAGGGTCCCTAGACCTAACAAAGAAAGTTATCCCTAGAAAGTGGTGAGGGTTATCGTCCCAATGCAAGAGTAAATTATGACTGGTGAATCCTCCTTGAGTGCCAGAAACTGGTTTTCACCCAAAGACCTGCCCAACTACACCACAACTGTGTGGTTTTCACATGTGGATGACCTGTTATCTCAATTTTCTCATGTTTTGCTTACTTTTTCTTTGTTTTTCCATTTTTAGTTATTATTTTATATTCTCGTCATGCTTAAGCATAAAACCACTTAAGATGCATGGATTTTATTGGTTCTGGAAGCTCTTCACCATCTGAATATGCTAGTTTATAAGCTCCTGATCTATACTTGGCAACTACCACATAAGGCCCTAGCCAGTTAGCCTCAAACTTACCCTTTTTTTTTTCTTTGACAATATTCTTCTAATTTTATTTTAGCACTAGATCACCTACATCAAATTCTTGACGAATGATCTATTTTTTATACCCTCTTGACATCCTATACTGGTAGACCTTGAGGTGATTAAGCACTCTTATCCACTTCTCATCTAACAACTCTAGATCTTCTAGCCGAGCTACTCTATAGTCCTCATGTTTATCTAGGTAATCCCGGAGAGATATTCACAGGGAGGGAAGCTCCACTTCCAAGGGTATGACAGCTTCAATTTTAGAAACTAGGGAATATGGGGTTTGTAACACCCACTAAAAATAACCCACTTGATACCTAAGAAACAACCTAGGAGTAGTTAGGAAAATTATGGAATAATTTTTTTTAAAAGAAGAGTTTCCAACCAGGTTACAAGGCAACAACTATCACTTAACAAGTTCTAGAACAATTCTAATCCATGTCAAAATAATTTTCTTTTTTTAACAATTATTACATGTCATAAGGTCCTAAATATAGGGTTATAAGGTTCAATTAGGTTTAGAGGGTAAATCATCACCATACCCACTCTTTAACAGGATTAAAGTTTCAACTTAATTCTTCTCACACTTAACGCATTTAAAAATTCTTTAAAACATTTCCATTGGATAGGAAATTTCCTCACCTTTCCATTGATATAAAGACGTCCTCCTAACTCCTATTTCTCAAGTTATGGGCAGGTGGGCCTTGAGGTGAAAATTTTCCCCAAGAGCAGGCCTGCAGGCCAAGGGGTGAATTTTTTTTCAAAGGGTGGGTTGGCGGGCCGCAGGGAGACTTTTGGAAAAATTTTCCCACGGCGTAAAGAAACACATTTGCGCCCACACTCCTGCAGGTCTTCAAGTCCACTAGGGACATGTGGCACTCCCTAAGTCAGTGCGGGGAAAAATGGGGTGGAAAGGAGAAAATTCACTTAATGCCCCGAAGGGCTAAGAGAGTAACATTGACCTGTGCCTTCGCCGACTCCTCATACCACGTGGCAGCTCCTAATTGGCTGCAGGGCAGTGGGATGGTGGGGAAAACATGGAAAAAAAATTCAAAATTTTCCAAAACACAAAAAGGAAAAAGTGACTCGCTCCACCACCAATGCCTCATAATGCCACATGGCATCATCTGATTGGTTGTGGGATGGCAGGGAAAGTTATAAAAAATTTCCCAAAATTTTCTGAGAGCGCTAAGTTAAAAGGAGATCCGTCCCACTGTGGACACCTCATGGTGCCACGTGGCAACATCTTATTGGTTGTGGCTGGTGGGACAGTGGGGAAAATTTGGCAAATTTTCCTGAAAATTTTCCTAAGTGCTTAAGGGAAAATTTCGGGCCTACAGGCCCGCTAAGGAATAAAAACTTCAAAAGGCCATAAATTTTGATAGAGAGCTCAGTTTTGGGAAAATGAGGACTTTCTGGAAAGCTTTCAATGTCCTATTTGCATAGAGATCATTAATTCTTGATTTTGATAAAGTTTAAGGGGTAAATTTTAATAAAACGGCCTACAATATTTTACAGTGTGAACTGATAAATTTTAACTTGTGAGATTTATTCAATTTGAACTCCTTCCTCTCTGAACATGTCAAATAGACATGGGGGCATGTTATTAGATTGATTTAAGGAAGGATTCAAGATTCAATTTGTCTAATAGAGTTGTAATTTGAACATTTTCATTTCTTGACAATAAAAACGACTGCAAAACTATTTGAGCCTGATTTTGCCAAGTTTTGAAATATTTCGTCTAAGTGTGTTTGTCTAATTGGATTCTTTTTGGGCCTATTACTTCAATTTAATCATTTAATTTTTTATTTTATTGTTGCAGGTTCGAATTGTAAATTTTTTTGTTCTGATAATTGCCAGTTTGAAACTACAAAAAACAAGGATCCAATTTTAATGGTTCTATTTGCCACTTTCTTCTTCCAAGTATTTATAATTACATTCCAATTCCAATCTAACACATTAGTTGGTTTAATTCCAACCATTCAAAATCCAAAATACAATTCTAATTTCCAGCTTTACACATTTCAGAGACAGAGTTCTACATTTTCCTTCATACACATTTACTTCATTCAAACAAATATTTCAATACAATGAAATGATTAGATTCAATACAAAAATGCAATTTGTGAAAGGTATTGCAATCCTATATAGATTCCAAAATGCAACATTACAACCTTTCTTCTTTTATTCCTTCCAATACATATATTATATATAGAACAAAATAATACATTTTCTTCTCATGTGTTTCACTTTACCACTTTCAAATAGGGATTTCAGAGTGTATGCTAAACACAAATTTCCAATGGAATAAAAACATATGGAAAAGACAAAACTACTTCCATTAATTTAAATGACTCTTACAACTTCCTTTCCATTCGGTTTCAAAATGCAACATACAAAAACACATATGTTTCTTTCACATTCTTTCCAAAATAGAATATAGAGTATAACTCTTTTACATTTCAATATACAACTTGCAATCAGTACAACATATTTCCATTACAAACATTTACAAGATCATCCACTTCAAGAGGGAATGGTTACAATGAGATTTCATTTCACAAGGGACATTCAAACTATCTTTTCTCAGTTCCAGAATAGCAACATGCATTCTTCACATTCCTCTATTTTGATCACAACAAGAGTAGGGTAAAGGAAACTCTCTGCACCCAACCAAGACATCCAAAGAAGAGGATAGTCCATCCTTCTTCATTGGCCCCCGAGCCCCAAACACAATGCAATAAAAGATGTGATCCAACTCATGGCAACAGAAAGATTCCACAAAACATACAAGAAAAATTTTCACAATAAACACAATCCAAAACAAAAATTAGTTCACAACTACATTAAAACATGAAAAACAATACAAAGGCTTCATCAAGCAAGCCAAAGGATCAAGAAGCTATGGGGGATGCTGCTTATGCCTCCCAAAGGGGAAAATTAGCTATCACCACCTGAGTACAACCCACCAAATATATATATATATATATATGAATATCATCTCAAACCCTGTCATGCCCTTATGCCTCCCCCAAGTATGCCTTATTCCTCACATTTTCTTATATCTCCCCAACTTCGTATGGCACCCCATAATGAGTAAACAAATGCAATCTATTTCTTTGTAAGGTGGAACCCAAATCCCCAACTCCCTCACCCTTATATCTCCTTAAAACAACTTGTGCCTCCCACAAAAATAACCCCATAGTATTCTCCTACACCATTCCTAGGCCATCTACCCAACAGCCCACAATATGTACCAAAACATTCACACAAGAAAATTTACACAAATACAAGAAAAGAATTTCAAGAGCCAAGCTCTTTCCTCTCCATGATGGAGTTGTTCCAAGTTCCAAAACAACAAGCTTTATCCCAATGCAAGCAATCCAAAGTAGCCAAGCACAAGCATGCAACAATCTTCCAAACAATTCTTCAAGCAAGAGCTCCCCAAAACAGCAAGAAAAATGCACCCAAAATGAAGTCTCCAAAAGTGAAGCAACCCAAAAAAAGGCAAGCAATTCAAATTTTATAGAAGAGGGAAGAGAAGAGGATGAGGTGAATCCATGTAGGATGCCACTTCACACATCCTCAACTCCAACACAAATTCAACTTCATTCTCTAATGCATAATAAATAAGTGGGTGAATAATATGATAAATTTACTTACACACTCAAACAATCCAATACCTCATAAGGACTGAAATTAAATTAAGTAAGAAAAGTGCAGTTACAACATTCAACTTGACTTGTAAAAAAATGCATTAAAAAGGTCTAAATTTAACCCTCCAGCCATAGGAAAGGTTGGTATGTAAATTTAAGAGGTATGGGACAAGTTTAACTTGTCCCATATGCCTAACAAATCAGCCTCCAAGGACAAATTCGAATTTCCAAGAAGGTGGAGTGTTTCATACTCAAAAGTTAACTTACACATCACTTACAAGGTCACTTACACATTACTTACACATTCTTACAATACTTTAAAACATGGCCAACAAATCTTTTAATTACATTCTTATGACATCTTTTAATTAATTAACTAAACAATATGATTACTCACAATATTTACACACCATTAAATAAATAAACAAAGGGTAAGTGAACCACAAAATAAACACATGAAAAAATTAAACAGAAGGGACCAAATAAAAGAAAAACATAAAATCCCTTGGTCACATTTAAAGGTGATTCCCGCCATGGGAATCCCTAAAAAATAAAAATACAAACACACACAACAAATATAGTTGCCATGGGAATGTGTTGAATTCATCTAGAATTTCAATGTCGTTGGTCTCTAATCCCCCCATGTTTGTTGTGATATTTTTAACTTGCAAAAATACAAATACCTCCTTCAGCCTCGTGGCCATATCAGAACATACAAAATAATATAAATATAATTAAAATTTCAAAATCATCTAGATATATGAATCACAACAACATCAAATAAATCTAACAATATCATTTATTGTTTTATGAACAACTATATCATCATCCAATAATTTTCCATTTCTAGGTCTACTCACAATATCTAAATATCACAAATCTGAACAACATCCATCATATAACCATGTCCAATAGTATATCATCATGAATCATAACTGAATCAAGTCAAAAATATTCCATGATTTAACATCATAGTAAATCAAAACTATAATAACGTCCATAATATAGTCAACAGTGTCATGATCAGTGTCAAAAGGTGTCAAAGGGAAGTGGGAACTATAGGGTTGCACCAGTAGGAGTGTGGATGGAAGTTCAATAGGCCTAGAGGGCGGGATGTATCTGTAAGTCCCAATTATGGTCAGTCTTACTTACCATTTTCTCCATGATTCATATAAGGGTTTTATTGGTAGCTTCGGCTTGTCCATTACCTTAGGGGGTAATAGGAGGTAGACCACTTGAGTTGAATATGCAAACACTAACACAGATTCTTAACCATTTTGTTTTTGAAGGATTTACCATTATCATTGAAAATGGCGGAAGGGATACCATAACGACATATGATATGGTTCATGATGAATTTAGAAATTCGTGGACTTGTGATGTAAGTAAGAGGCACAACCTCTACCCATTTGGTAAAATACTCCGTGGTAGTGATAATGTGGGTGTGACCATCTGAAGAAGAAGAAGGATGGAGCCTCCCTATGAGATCCAAGCCCCATTTAGAAAACGACTAGGGTGTTACGATAGGTTATAAATCCTATGGTGGCGCATGTATCAAGTTCCCCTACTTTTGGCATAGGTCAAATTTCTTGATGAAATTACAAAAATCTACTTCCATGGTAAGCCAATAATAACCTACCCTTAAAATCTTCTTTTCCAAGACCATACCACTAGTGTGTGCTCCAAAACTACCACCGTGTAATTCCTTAATAGCATGGATTGAATCAGTAACATCCAAACAACGAAGGAGATTTCCGTTGTAGCCAAGACAATAGAGGGTGCCTCTTAGGAGGGTATAGTGAGCTATATGGCAGATAAGGAATTTCTTCTCAAAATGGGTATTGTCCATGGGAAATGTGTCATCTTATAGGTATTATAGGATAGGGTCATACCAAGGGGAAAAGGGACCAATAATTTCACATGTCAAACAAGATTTCGGCAAGTCGTATGTGGGTATTTGTAAATTCTCTACAAAGAAGGGAATTTTTATCTCCTGAGGTAGAATGCGTAAGAGAGATCCAATGGTAGCCATAGCATCTGCTGATCTATTATGTGACCTTGGTTTTTTCTCAAAGATAATCTATGCCTAATATTATTTCAAGGTCTCAACCAACTTCATTTATGGAAAAAGTTTCTCATCCTTAACCTTATACTCATCATTAACATGTTTAATGATAAGTTGGGAGTCTCCAATGACTCGCAGCTGTTGGATATTCTAAGTAATAGCTATCTTGAGGCCAAAAATGAGTGCCTCATGCTCCACAATTTTATTAGTGTAGGGGAATCCCAAACGGAATGCTCTTGGGATAACCTCACATGTGGGAGTGATGAGTAGTACTCCTGCCCCTGATCAGTGGAAGGTGAATGATCCATCAAAATGGACTTTCCACTCTGTAGATTATTCAACATTCATCATGGATGCATATGATAGGTCCAGACACAAAGGTTCCATTCCTAGTAGAGGAGTTTCTACCAACTGATAGGCCAATACCTATCCCTTCAAATATTTCTGATTCAAAAAATCAAAATCAAATTCACTCATATAATGATCTAATTAGCCATTCGTATTGTAAGGGAAGGTTTGGATAAAAGGTATTTGAGAGGATCAAATTTGGATATTATTTTTTTTTTATTGTTAAGGAGATAATGGTGAAGTTTTTGAAATGTGAAGACAACCACCAGGAAGGATTTCTCAATCTGTGGGTAATTCAGTTTGTAGGCAATCAAGGTGTGACTAAGATATTCAACTACCCTTTCTCTATGGCCTAGATCATATTGGGCAAGCAATACACCAATATAAAATTGGGTAGAAGAGATGTATAAGAGGAGAGGTTCTCCTGGGGTAGGCAGCGTGAGTAAAGGTGGGTTAATAAGGTTTTTTTAGTAATCCAAATGCTTTTTGACAATATGGCCCCCAGTTAAATGCTACATCATTCTTTAGTAGATGTGTAAATGGGTGGAACTTATCCGTAAGTTGCGAAATAAAGAAATGGATTGCCTTAATTTTCCCTTGTGGAATTCTCAATTGTTTGAGAGTGGTAGGTGGTGGAATTTCTGTGATAACTATAACCTTTACAGGGTGCACTTCTATCCCTCTTTGTGAAACAATGAAACCTAGGCATTTTCTTGATAGGACACCAAAGAAACACTTCATAGGATTCAAGCAAACCTTACAATCTCATAGACACTTAAAAATACGTCTTAGCACTTCAGGGTGCTCTCTTCTAATTTTTGATTTGGCTAGGATGTCATCGACATAATCTTTCATGATGTCATTCATCATGTCATGGAAGATTAAAGTCATTACACACTGATAGGTAGCCCCGACATTTTCCAGTATGAAAGGCATGACCTTGTAACAAAATGCTCCCCAAGGAGTGATGAAGGGCATCTTATGTTGGTCCTCTTATGTAATCAGAATTTGGTTATAACATGAAAATCCATCCATTGAGGACAACATTTAATAACTAGCAGTGGAATCCATAATCATATAAATGTTAGGATAGGGAAAATCATCCTTAGGACATGCTTTATTGATATCATGGAAATCAGTGTAGATTCTCATGCCAATAGGTTTCTTCTGAACAGGGACTATATTAGAATATCCACTCTAATTAGTCGATGGGTTTAATGAAATCAATAGCTAATAATTTCTCCAATTTTTCTTTGACAAGGAGTACAATTTGTAGGGTGCATCTTTCTCATCTTCTTCTTCATGGGTTTAGTGTCTAGGTGTAGAATGAGGTTGTGTATGACTAGGTTTGGATCTAACCTAGGCATATCCACATATGACCATGAAAATACATCTCCATATTCTCTTAACAACTCTACAAAAACCTTTTGTTCTTGAGATTGAGAATGAAGCTCCCAACTTTATCATCTTTGTTCTTCTTCTGAGCCAACATTCACATTGATGGTTTCTTCCAAAAGCATCTTAAAAGCATCCTCCATCCATGTAGGATCAAGGGGAAGAGTAAGGTCAACCTCCTTATGTATTTCATCATCATATTTGAATGAATAACTCATTTTATCCATAGGTTCTTCATTATGTTTGTCTACGAGTTCTTTAAAGAGTTTGTCACTATGATACTGATGTTTATTCCTTTTCATAAGGTTTCTTTGAAGTATTCTTACTCTTGTTTGTGAACTTTCTTATTCAAGCATCCACACATATAACGAAGTGCTTCTTCTCCAAAGTATGCATGAGGTTTCTAGTTTGAATTAACAAAGCCTTTCTTATGATCTTCGAGATGGAATAGAGTCCCTGAGTCCCATGAATTAGTGTTAATGCCTCATCATTCTTGAAGAATTCGATTGGCAACGTGAAATTTTAGTAGTCCCAATCTATAAGTTTAGGATATATAAGGGCTACTTGGCAATTATTTTCGAGGCCTCTTTGATGTGGGATAAGGTAAGGAGAACTGAGTCACATCAATAGGTGAGTTGAGTCAAGATCCTTATGGAGGACTACATTAGGAATCCGCATCACTATAAGAATGAGATGAATCTGATATCTGCATTCAGAAGAGGTTGCATTAATTTCAAAGGGTTGATTGTTGTGAGGTCGTATTCTTAGACCATGTTTATTTGATTTGAAGCAAGGGATAGAAATGGGTTCTAATCACCTTGCACATTGATTTGAAATCCCAACCCTTTGTAACCCATGAAAAAAATCATGTGGTGAACCTTTGACATATTGGGGTTCTTGATGGCTTATGAAGCCATGGTTCCTTTTGGCACTATATTAGTAGGATTATCCTAACGATGGATTTTCCTCATACAAGAAACTGGTAGGAATGAATTTCTCTAATGGTTTAGGGACCCGTTCCCTATCGAGTGCATATTCAGAACTTAAAATAGGGCTTTCCTCATGTCCTAGGATAGACACTGATAAATATGATATTAATAAAAACTTGTTCAAGGGTGAACAGCTATAACTATGGGCCTATATTTTGGGGGATGTTACCTCCACATGATGTGAAAGGGTTGACTAGTGACGGAAACGTCTTGATTGTAAGGAGTGAGTGAATCTAGATCCACAAATTCTTTGATAGCCTCTGTTTGCAAAGGAACAACAATTTCTATAAAAGGGCATTCATAAGCTGCACAAGAAAAACTAGTGTAAGGCTCTGCCATGTGTAAAAGGTTCTGCATCACCCTGAATGGTGATTATCTATCCCTTGTGGCACATATTGATGTATTAATGGAAATTTAATAGGAATGGCCTACATGACATGGATCCATGGGCATCCTAAGAGCATGTTGTATGGTAGATCTAGGTCAGGGCAATGGAACATTGTATCATGACAAGTTGGCCCTACTTCCATTGGAATCACTATAGTGCCTACTAATTCTCACTCCTCATTATCATAGGCCCTGATCGTGATAGTTTTTGCACCTAGATCAATTTCTAAATGTCCTAGCTTCTTTACCATCTTCAAAGTACAAATGTTTAGACTAGATCCACCATCCACAAGTACTCTCTTAATTTTGTGATGGGTAACAACTACTTATAGTTATAAGGTTAAGTTATGCTCTGAATCATTACGTAGGGTTTGTAGCATGATCAAAAAATGATGTGATCATTAGTGCCATCAAGTGCGCATAATCATGGCTTGGAGGTGTATGGGATCTACATCGGTTGAGACTCCTGAGCTATGTAGTGTCTCATTAAACTATATTCTTATGTGTAGTAGAGATTTTAAGGAGATCTAAAATGGATATTCTAGCAATTATTTTCTCTAAACCGGTCTATTAAATTATACTGACCTTCCTAAGGGATAGGCAGGGGATAAGGTATGATTAAATGGGCTGTGTCTCGTCCCTGCTGTGTACAAATCTTTTCTAAGATCTGGATAGTATTGAATTTTTCATCAGATGAACAAATAGATCTTATGAGATAATCAAAGGGACTATCATTAGTGGGATAAATATAAGCGGAAATATTATAATCATTGGAGGTTTGTCCGTGATCTAGCTTCATTTTCTTCTTATCCTCATGGTTAGGAAAAGGCTCTTTAAAGATACCCATTTTCTTGTTTGGACCTTGGCCTGAGTCTGGGGGGATAATCTACACCGATATTTCCTTCTTCAATGAGGTCTTGTATGTAATGACACAAGCTTAGACATCTATCTGTCTTGTGCCCTTTAATGCGGTGGAATTCACAATACTCATGTTCCTTGAACCAAATGGGTTTTGGGGCATTTTTTTGGGTATGGTACCATCACGGTTCGGTAATCCACCATGTTTACGCATTATCTAACTATTTCATTATAGTAGATAGGGATTCTGTTAATGGCTTGAACTCACATTTGGTAGGTGTCCTTGGGATGAGGTCCTTGTGAAATATTTAAAAGTGGATCAGCCTGCATGGCTTGGACTCTTTTGGAGTCCGTAATTCCATTCCCAATGACATGTTTGTTTTTACTAAAAAACTATCAGTTTATATAATGATTTTACTTCATTCTTGTCTCTAAAAAATGGTTTAAGTGTTCCCTTCGATGATGAGGGCCTTCTTCGTTTTGACTTCCCTTCTCATATAACTTCTTCAAAGTTAGAGCGACAATGCATTTGCAAATGAAATGTCTATCTTTGGGTTCAAGTTAGGCACAAAAATGGACCTTACCAAATATTTTTCTAACAAGGCATAAGAGAAATGAATTACCAACCCTCGCCATCCTTGTAGAAAGCTCTACAAATTTCTCATTAGGATTTTATTTTGTATTACAAAGATCGTTCATTGTGATATCATTTTCCATATTATAAGAATAATGTCCGTACAAAAAATTTTCTGCTAATACGTGGCCACATTGTAATGGAACCCTTGGGTATGCTATAGTAATAGAACTATTCCAATCCCAATTCTCCCAGGCTATGCAAGGGAAGAGTCATATTAATAATTTATTGCATTGTATGAAACCTCTTGGCAAGCCATGTAAAAGTATTTTATGTGATCACGAGGACCACTCCTGCATTTAATGGTTCTTGAATATAGGAACTTTAAAATGTTTTGAAAAGAGAGTTTCACATAAGTATGTCCTCTACTAAATGGGTAATGATTCAAAAGGATTCTCTCCTAAGTCTCAGTCACTTTGTTATGGATGTCCTACATTTTGTGATTCTATAGCATCACTAAGCATAAAGTTCATACGATTGTAATTCCCATCTAAATGTATTTGAAGTTTATGGTGGGTGACCTAGGTGTATGTACACCTTAGCGTCAGTTCTAAAATTCACATCACTATATGGATCAAAGTTGAATTCGTTATGACTCATCTTGAACACTCATATGTATACATTCCTACTTGAAGAGCAACTAAGTTTACTCTAATTGTTTACTCAGTTTACCAAGATCTATACCCTGAACTATGATCTTCAGTGATTAAGGGATCCTCTTCCTCATCAGACTTGGGATGTGACAATACCGTATGCAATTATGTAGGTCACAGTTACATGAAGCTTTGTAATAGGGTATCCGCGAATCACTAAAGTGGCACTAGATGCGATCTCCTTCAACGAGGTTATGATGTTGAACAAATAGTTTTAATAAGTGATGAGGGCTAAAATTTCAGAAAATGGAAGTTGCAAATATGTATAAGAGGGATCTTCACTATCCTGATTTATGATTAACTGAGCAAGCTTAAGGTGTTCAGCTATCAAGATCTTATGTTTTTTTTGGCCCTAGTATATAAAAGGCAATATCGACACCCTCAAAAAGACTTAGATGACCTGTCAAAAATGAAACATGAAGTAAGAGTATAACAAGAAGTTGTTAGTTGCATGAGAAACATAACCGCACAAATAAAGTGGACTTATATCAATTTTTTAAGAAACTAAAAAACCCAATGTAAGTACAACAATTGTGTGACTAGAATGCAGAGAAAAAAACTATCAACCTAAGGAGAGATAAAAAAAATATGAACTAAAATTGCAGTAGTGAAGACGATCTTTAAATCAAGATCAAAGAACTTATCAAAGATATGAAACCATACATGTGAACTTTAGACATTTCGACAACCCATCCGCAAACATGGATGGGCGTAAATAGAAAAAAAAGTGGCAAGTACTATCTTTGATAAAATTCATGAGGTATGCATCTTTCTCACCCCAAAAAATGGGCGAAAATAATGCAAGGGTATAGATCAAAAGGATGAAAATAAACTAAGTGCCACTTGGGCAGAGTTTTTCCTCATCTGAAGAAGAGAATGAAACCAATATAAGTGGGATGTCATTTAATTTCGTGATGAAATACACTTAGCTCAAACTTACGTGGGTTATTTTCCTTGTTCTTGAAACAAGTTTTAGACTTCAAGTGAGTCATCACTTCATGAAGGCTTGACGTGAAAATGGACTAGCAAAGTGGGCTCTAAGATAGAAGGGCTTCCCTAATAAGATCTCTCAACTAGCTATCACAATTTGTCTAAGAGCGAGTGTGATTTACCCAAAGAGTCGTACTGACTAATTTGGGAGTATCTTGGCTTTACTTTATCCCCTTATGATACAATTAGCAAATAGTGCATTTAGTTGTACCATCATTGGGGTCGCAATACAAACAAATTTGAATCTAAATCACAATTCAAAACTAGTCAAGTGGGTAAGTGGAGTGCTTCATGTTTCATCCATGAGGTTACTCAGTGATGGATCACTTTAGGGTTCATAGAAACACCCCCATTTTTGTATCTTAAGGTGTTATGCTAAAGAGGTTATGTTCTAATTGAGAGGATAGGGACGTACCCTTTTCCAAAACCTCTAATACAGTGTGAAGTGGAATGGTGTGTTTTTTTATCTTGCTTAACTTAATGTGGTTTTAAGTAGCACACCGTTTTGGAAACCTATATGAAAAAACATGTATTATATGGTTTGTGTCTCATTTTGACACCTTTTCTTTGAAAATCATTAGGTTATGTACGAGATGAGTTTAGTAATTTTCCAAATTTGAATACTGATATCAAGAAAGGGAATTTACATGTTTCTTTTGACTCCTAAAATCATCAAAAATGTGTGAAGGAAGAGCATACACAATGTGAAAATTCCATTAAAACAAGCTATATGGAAAGAACTTTACTTTTAGAAGCATAAAACAAGTGTTTTTAAACGTGAAAAAAGGTTGTACAAGTGTTTTTGATCTCCAAGATCACCTAGAAGGTGTGAGGAGAGAGCATATGCACTTTACAAACCTTGTTTTAGCTAAGGAATGAAAATAAATTAAATTATGATAGATTTAAACAAGAAATAAACACTATGCAGTTGCTTTTTTAGACTTTAAAACCTCTAAAAGTTTGACAAAAATGATCTTACAGCTTGGGGAAATAAATTTCAAATTTTTATACAAACACCTGCGTGCCTAGAATGACACTTGTGCACCCCTACCAATAGCTATGAGCCCCAACCAACATGGACCCATGGAAGGGTTTTATAATAGTGGGCCTTAACACCTAAATGCGCCTGTCAGACAAGTGTCCTAAGGTTTTAACACGGATGCTCCTAGCCTAACGGATAAGCCTGTAAGTAAATTGAATTAGAAAATACAGATGGTTGGAAAACACCAGGGCATTTAGAGACACGGGGATGCCTAACAGTTGACGGAGGAACCTATGGTTCGATGGATATTCTCATGGGTCAAAATGATAGAGTTTTACATAATAGGTCAATATATGCCAACACATCCAGAGTGACAGGTATGCTTGCTAACCGACGAAAATGCCTATTGTTTGACGGATACGCAGCTCGTTCTAAATGAACTGTCAACTGTGTAGTATGGTGAAAGGGCTACACAACTAACTCAATGAATGTGCTTGGCTTTCAATGGAGATACCCCATTCCAGGACACCTGCACTTACCCCTTGAAAAACCTGCAAAATTCACGAAATTTGATAACTTTCAAAAGAAAACAAGTTTTTTGTTAGTAAAATAAGCCTATTTCTAGTTCAAACCCGCAAAATATATATGATCAAGGATGATTTAGTCTACTTAAAAAATGAAATCATGTATATAACAAGATATTTATCCTAGAAAACATGAAAGTGGTTAGAAACTGAAAATAAATAGCTTGAAAAGACTCCATTAATGGAGGGTGGACTTCATGTCCCATCAGGCGTGCCAAATTTGTTAAAAGAAAGGTTGAAAACGCTATGGGAATGGGGTAAGAAAACTCAAGAGACCCCAAATATTTGTGCAAAACCAATCAATAGACCATGAGTTAAGAAATAAACAAGGATTCCTATTTTGCATACATTAACCTTGAAGAAAAAACAAAAGTTAATAAATATAATTACCCTCTATTCTTGGAAACTTAAATAAATTAGCCTAATAAGGATCTAAGCAATCAGTTTATGCTTAAGAGAATGGGAGCTCACCATTAATGGCTTCAAGGCCAATGGATCTTCCCATTTACTCCATGGTGTGAGGTGTGTTGCAAAGGATAAAGAAAATAGCTCAATAAAATGAAATAAATCTCCTAATCCTAGCAATAATACTATAGTTTATGTTGGAGGGAAGAAGTATTCTTGTAAATGAGAGGGGGGTAGTGGGCTATTTATAGTTTTCCATTTGGAAAAGTGGGAGATTTAGGTTCATTTGGGACAAGTGAAAAATCCCAAAAACCACTTTAGGAAATCAAAGTAAGATTTGACTAGGTTTTAGTAGAGGTTGTCCATTGTTAGGGCTAAATAAGCTAGGTTAGTGTAGTTAATCTCATTTTAGAGATAAATTAGGGTTTTGAAAGAGTTTTGAGAGGTATAATAAATCCAATGAAAGGGATTGATAGTCTAGGAAATTAATAGAAGAAGTCTAGAAGAGGATTAGAAGAGAATTTAACCAAGAAGAGGCTTCTATTATCCTATTTAGTTGACTTATAAGAGGAACAAAACCAAAAGAGTGACATCAGAAGGGAATTAGATAGGTCTAACTGATGGTATGTCATCAATTTGCAAGGAGGAGGATAGTTAGTGCAATATTAAGAGTAATAGTGCTTTCATCAAACTACAATTGTCTACAAAACTTGTTTCTGAGCCAACGGTTCACGACATGGATGGGAGCCACACAATTTAAGTAGTGGTTGAGAACTGCCAGTTTGAGCACCGAGGCACGGTGATTGAGACCACAAGTAGCATTGGTGGTATTTATATCCCTATCTTATTTTATTTAGGCTCTTCATATTTTTTCATTTCTCCATCATTAGTAGAGCAATGTAGGTTAGTGGTAGTTAGGCAAGGCCTTAGTTAGGACGTCGAGATGGCTTCAGGAGCCAATATCTGAATATAATCCTTAGTTAAAGAGTGTGTGGGGGACCTAAGACCCTTTACCACTACCTTGGATATTCGTCTACTTCCTTTGGGTTCTTATGGAGTGATCTTGGGCTTGGATTTGTTATCTATAGACACAGCTAGGGTTTATTGTTACAGTAAGGTTATATCTTGTGCAGATGATTTGGGTGTGGAGTTAGTGATAGTTCAAGTTAGGATACCCATCTCTATTCACACCATATCCACTATGAAACTGAATCAGTGTGCACAATGGGGTTGTCAATTGTATGTGATTACAGTTAGTGATAGGTCGGAGGATGGGGCTAATGGACCTTTTCTTGATGATCACCCTATTTTGCAAGAGTTTTCTAGTGAGATGTCAGGGATTCCTACCCACGTGAGATATACTTCCACATTGATTTTGTTCCAGGAGTGAAACCTATCTCACGCACTCCATATAGGATTACCACCCCTAAGCTATGTGAGATCAAGCTACAGCTAGAGATCCTTCTTGAGAAAGGAATAATCCATCCTACTGTATCCCCTTGGGATGCAATGATGATTTTTTGTGAAGAAGAAGGACGGATCCTTGTGGTTGTGTGTGGACTATATACAATTGAACAAAGTAACGATCAATAATCGTTACCCCTTCCTTGCATTAATGATTTGTTTAATCAAATGAAGGGGGAAACAATGTTTTCCAAGATAGATATTAATTCTGGTTGCCATCAGTTGAGGATTGTAGAGGCAAATGTCCACAAGACAACTTTTTGTATGAGATATGGCCACTATGAGTTCACATTTGTGTCATTCATTCTAACGAATGCCCTTACAATGTTTATGAGTTTGACGAATGGGGTGTTTAGGAATTTTCTAGGCTACTTTTTATTCATGTTACTTGATGATATTTTGATCTAATATCATACGCATGAGGAGCATGAGGAACACCTTTTTTAGGTTCTACAGTGTCTTTGAGAGAAACAAATTTACGAGAACCTGGAGAAGTGTTCATTCTTCCAGTCATAGGTGCAATAATTAGGCTACATTATTTATGGGGAAGGTATCGCAGTTGAACCTTCCAATATTAGAGCCATTACGGATTGGATGGCACCCACTAGTGTGACCGAGGTGTGCAGTTTCATGGGATTGGTAGGTTATTAAAGGAGGGTTATTTAGGAATTATCTTGTATTCCGCATCCAACACTTCATTTTAGTGGAAAGGGAATAAGTTCATTTGGTTAGGTAGATGTGAGTAGGCCTTCAGGACACTGAAGGAACATTTAATGACAACACACATCCTTACAGTGCCAGGTCCATAAGGAGAGTTCTTTATTTTCATAGATGCTTCTTCAGCAGGATTAGGAGATGTATTGATGTAGGAGGGATGATTTGTAGCGTTTGAGTCTCGCAAACTCAAGGATTATGAGCTCAATTATCCGAATCATGACCTTGAGCTTGCCACAATTGTGTTTACTTTGGTTTGATGGAGACATTTCCTTTTAGGCAGGAGATTCATTCTTAGGACTGATCATTTGAGTCTTCCTCACCTCTTCACACAGCCCAATCTCAACGCTCGTTAGTGGCATTCGATGGAGTTGCTTTGTGAGTATGACATGGAGATAGAGCATTTGAATGGGAAGAAGAATGTGGTTGTGGATGATTTGAGTAGTAGGAGATATTTGATTATGGATACACCTGTTGGTACAGACTTAAGGACCAAGATTTTCCAATAGCTTCCACATGATAGCTTCTACCTCTCAGTCAGAGAAGAGATTGAGTCTCACAGACCACCTGAGGGGAATTTTGATGGATTTTCATTAGAGGCATATGGTCTTCTTCAAAATAAAGGTTAGATCTATGGTCCTAGAGATAAAGGATTGAGGCACATCGTGCACCCTATTTAGCCCATCCTGGGGTGAAGAATATGCATGCCACTTTGAGACAATTTTACCATTAGAGAGGGATATTGAGAGACAATGCTCATTTTGTGTCTCATTTCTTAGAGTTATAGAAGGTGAAGGTTGGTCATCAACACCCAACTAGCCGTATATATCCTCATGCCATACCGGAGTTTAAATGAGATACCATTTCCATGGACTTCATAGTAGGGATACCGACATCAAGATACCACCATGAGGCCATTATGGTCAAGGTGGATAGATTGACGAAAGTGGATCATTTTTCTCCCATGAAGACCACCTATACATCCAAGAAAGTGGCATAAGTATATCTAGACGAGATTGTTAGACTGCACGTAGAAGATTATTTGTGACCGCAATCCCTTGTACACCTCTTACTTTTGGACCACCATGCAACAAGATCTTGGGATGAGCATCAACTTCAGTACAACTTATCACCCTAAGATATATGTACATACAGATTGGGTGAATTAGATCTTGGAGGAAATGCTTTAGATGTATGTCATGGACCATTAGTTGAGGTGGGAGGAGTACTTGTATTTACTGGAGTTCACCTATAACAAAAGTTTTTAGAGTTCTATTGGCATGGATCCTTTTAAATCTTTGTATGATAGGGAGTGCAAGACACCACTCAGTTAGGACAGATTGGAGGACAAGGTTTCTCTTGAGCTGATGTTATTATAGGATATGGAGTAGTAGGTTTTCATGATTTGACAAAGATTACATGAGCCTCGAGATAGAAAAATAAATATGCAGATCAGTGGAGGACAGATTGTAGTTTTGAGGTGGGCACAAAGGTGTTTCTTAGTGTTAGGCCTCATAAGATCCCTATTCGTTATGGAAAAGGATCTAAGATTTCTCCTAGGTTTGTGGGTCCCTTTGATATCTTGGAGTGTATTGGTGCTTTGGCCTATCATCTAGCATTGTTACCCAGTTTGTCTCGCATCCTTGATGTATCTCATGTTTCTATGTTTAGGAGGTACATTCCATATCCTTCTCATGTACTTGATTATGATGTTATTATTGTTAGATTGATACTTAGACATTTTGAGTATTATATTTTGATCAGTAGATGATCGACTATGCGGATATTTGAACAATTGACATGTTGTGATCTAGATTTTTATTATGATGCACTAGATGGTGATGATAGACAATTATATATGTTGATTTGTAAATATTATAATTTTATACTAACATGTCATGTTTTGAATGCATACCCTATGTTGGATGTTTTGAGTAGAATTATGATTTTATAGATGCCAAAATTGAATTAATTGTATGATGCTAGATGATAGAATTGCTAATTTTAGATGATGATTATTCATCTTTATATGTATATTAGTCTCGATATTGTTGATACAACCATAAGGATAGAGAGGTATTTTTTCTGTATTGCAGGACATTCATCACATACATCAAAAGGGGATAGGGGACCAACCATGGAAGGATGTCAGGTGTTGTGCAACATGTCCAAAATTTGACAATTTGTATAATGTTATGTTGTGTTATTGCGTGGCTAGTTAGGAAGTTTCCCATAGGGGGTGACCTCACATGTGTGGCCATTGGGGTAATGTATCTTTTCTTTTAATTTTTTGTGTTTTTTATTTTTGTGTTATGTTTTTAATTATTGGAAATTGTAGTCACTTTATTAGTAATTATTAATGTGTTTTAATTATCTATTTCAACTTAATTTGTTGACTAAAATAAGGATCTAACAATTGGATAGTTATGAGGGTAGATGGTCCTTGAAATATTGTGAGTGTACATTGGATTTGTGTGGGATTTTGTGTTGTTTACCTTTCCCTAACTTCAAAATTCGGATTTTGACTTGGGAGGCCTATTTGGAGGCTTGTGGGATAAGATAAGCTTATCCCAAGCCTCTTAAATTCACCTAACAATCATACCTATGGTATGGGGAGATAATTTTAGACTTATTTATGCTTTTTGGAGTGTAAAAGAGTGAAAATAATTGCACTTTCCTACTTACCACAATTAATTTGTTATTGGTAGGCTTGGTTTACAAGTTTGAGTGTCATGTGGGATTTTTATAAGTCTTACATTTTCATTTATCATCTTGGGCATGGTGTTTGACTTGTGTTTTGGGATGGAGGGATGATGAAGTAGCATCCTACATGGATCCACATCATCATCATCACATCCCATTTCTCTTTATTGATGGATTTGGGGTTACTTGTTGATTTATTTATTTTGCACTTTTTGAATTGGGAGCTTATTGGAGTTGCTTTTAGAGTGTGTTTGGCTTAGACTTAGACTTATCACTTAGAATCAGGAGGAAGCTAATTCTAAGGGGAGGGGGATGTAGTGCCCACTCCTCTTTGACACTATTTCATTATGATGTTATTATTGTTAGATTGATACTTAGACATGTTGAGTATTATATTTTGATCAGTAGATGATCGACTATGTGGATATTTGAACAATTGACATGTTGTGATCTAGATTTTTATTATGATGCACTAGATGGTGATGATAGACAATTATATATGCTGATTTGTAAACATTCTAATTTTATACTAACATGTCATGTTTTGAATGCATACCCTATGTTGGATGTTTTGAGTAGAATTATGATTTTATAGATGCCAAAATTGAATTAATTGTATGATGCTAGATGATAGAATTGCTAATTTTAGATGATGATTATTGATCTTTATATGTATATTAGTCTTGATATTGTTGATAAAACCATAAGGATAGAGAGCTATTTTGTCTGTATTGCAGAACATTCATCACATACATCGAAAGGGGATAGGGGACCAACCATGGAAGGATGCCAGGTGTTGTGCAACATGTCCAAAATTTGACAATTTGTATAATGTTATGTTGTGTTATTGCGTGGCTAGTTAGGAAGTTTCCCATAGGGGGTGACCTCACATGTGTGGCCATGGGGGTAATGTATCTTTTCTTTTAATTTTTTGTGTTTTTTATTTTTGTGTTATGTTTTTAATTATTGGAAATTGTAGTCACCTTATTAGTAATTATTAATGTGTTTTAATTATCTAATTCAACTTAATTTGTTAACTAAAATAAGGATCTGACAATTGGATAGTTATGAGGGCAGATGGTCCTTGAAATATTGTGAGTGTAGATTGGATTTGTGTGGGATTTTTTGTTGTTTACCTTTCCCTAACTTCAAAATTCAGATTTTGACTTGAGAGGCCTTTTTGGAGGCTTGTAGGATAAGATAAGCTTATCCCAAGCCTCTTAAATTCACCCAACAATCATACCTATGGTATGGGGAGATAATTTTAGACTTATTTATGCTTTTTGGAGTGTAAAAGAGTGAAAATAATTGCACTTTCCTACTTACCACAATTAATTTGTTATTGGTAGGCTTGGTTTACAAGTTTGAGTGTCATGTGGGATTTTTATAAGTCTTACATGTTCATTTATCATCTTGGGCACTTTGTTTGACTTGCGTTTTGGGATGGAGGGATGATGAAGTAGCATCCTACATGGATCCACATCATCATCATCACATCCCATTTCTCTTTATTGATGGATTTGGGGTTACTTCATTTATTTATTTTGCACTTTTTGAATTGGGAGCTTGTTGGAGTTGCTTTTGGAGTGTGTTTGGCTTAGACTTAGACTTAGCACTTAGCTCTAGATTAAGGGGAGGGTTAGTTTAGAATTAGCTCTAGATTAATAAATTATTAAATGACTTTTGAACTAAATTATTAAATTAAATAAGGATTACATGAATGGGGATTGTAAAACTTAATTAGAGATTAAATAAAATAAATTAATTGTTAATTAAAATGATAGATTGTTAACCGAGAAATAAACTAAACATTCTAACTGGTTTTAACAAAAATAATTGTTCATTAATTTTTCCATTTTAACATTTAGGTTGTCTTGGGTTTGTGTGAGAATTTTGTGGGCATTACACTTACTAACAATTAGTTGCAATATTCAATTTTCTAAATTAATTTACACTATTATAAATCATAAAAGTAAATGTAAAGATATAATTTTCTAGTTTCATTATAATATTATTATACAATGCATGTTCCCCAATGTAAATAACATTTTATTTAAATGTAATTGTATCAATATATATTTATTATTTTCACCACATCTAAATTCAAGTTATGTAAAGAAATAATGAATCCTTTTAGAATGTCCATACATCAAACTAAAATACTAGTGTTTCTTATCAATATTCAAAATCATTTAAATTGATTCATAATAAAGACCCAAATATACATTCTAAAAATCTTGAGTGTAGTACGAATCATTATAAAAATATACTCTATTAAAATTAAATAAACTAATTTATATAAATGATATATATGAAATTTAAAATTAATATTTAGAATCTTTGTAAGCAATAAATTATCACGAAATAAAAAATAACCAAAATAAAGAAATCGTTATCAAATAAATAATCTTTAATCGATGATCAATACAAATCATACATGTTTATTTATACATGTGTTGGATAAACATTACACCAACAAATAGGAAGGAGGTGGAAGGTATACAAAACTAATATGGGAAGGTGAACAATTGGTATTACAAATGTAATTTGCCAACATTCCCCCTTATTACATTATTTTGACTAAATTAGCTTTAAAACATCATCATCATCTTCTTATGATTATGATACTTTTTGTTGTGAGTCACGATCATGTTGAATCACGACATGTCCTTTCCACTTCTTATGGAGAGGATGATGTCTAGATTTATCTAAAATCAATATAACTATACGTGCTCTTATTGCCAAAATTATGGATAAAGAGGTGAGCTCAGTATTCTCGTGCAGTGAGACATGTACGCTCCTGGGGGCATTTTATCTCGCATTCATCATCTACATCGCAACCTTATTTGATCTTCACATGAATCTTCTCTATCTAGTACCGAACGTCAAACAAGACTCATTGATGCATCCCTTGATGCACTATGTCATCAAACTATAGTTTTGGATAATGTTAAGAAATGCAAAATAGAAACTGGCACTCTCTTGGGATCAATTTAGGTCCTCAAAGGTTTCATGTCTCTATTGTTTCTTGCAATACTAGCATATTTGGGTATGATTGAAAAACACTCATATTTTTCTTAGGATCATAGGCCTTACCTTATCCACTCGTTACTCACATTCTATGAATTTATTTTTATATCAAGGGATATGTTTCTCTTGCGACTTTGTAGTAGAATTGATGAATTTGGGGCTTGTGCTAAAAATTTTTTTGCTTCAATTGAAGCCCCTTTAAATGATAGTGCTCCTCTACTTCATTCTGGTGAGTGCTTTGAGAAAATCCCTTTCTCTACTAGTGTCTTCACAGGTGGAAAATATTAACAATTACTATAGGATCTTTACAGTAGCAAGATTTGACCTCAAAACTACATTCCTCAACTGAAATTTTAAAATTCTCTAAGCGAATGTAGAGCTTAGACCTATTAGGTTTCATATGATCATTTTCCCACATTTGAAAGTATTACAGGGAAACTTTATCTTCACTTAAGAATTCTTCCAGAATGGTAGGTACTTTCCCTATCTTTGAGATCTTCATATTTATCCTCTACATTTGCATTTGAAGATCATAAAAATGCATTTTCTCACAATTCTCCTTTATTTATTTAGTTCCCACTATACATTCTTTTATAGATGAATCAAACCCATGAGTTTATGTTTGAACAAGTATAATTCTTCGTATGGATACACCTAGATACACCTTTATAACTAATAAATATTTATGTGCAATCACTTCGATGGGATTCATTGTTCTATTGGTACCAACATTACTCATTACTCAAACTAAATGTGTATTTTTAGACAAATGGAGCACCCATTGTTGGAAAAAAATTGTGCCAACTATAACCAAAACAGAGAAAGAAAAAACCAAAACAATATTAAAAACACACAGAAATATATATTATATTCAATTTTAAACCTTCTTAAAATCTTAGAGTTGTTACTCTATAATTTTTTTTCTCTTCCCATGTCTTCTTCTCTCTTCATTCTTCTTACCAAAAATTTCTCTATGTTGCTACATGTATTCTCCTTACTACATATCTTCCCTCTTTGTATTTTATGATATTGTATATTTTTTCTCTCTACTATATTCCTTGTGCTATATTCCCCTCTATTTTCTTCAAGTTGTGTCTCTCTCTATTCTTTGTTTTCTCTTTTATTCTCATACATACATACATACACACATACATACACACGCACACACATTACTTCCTCCACATGTCATCTATTTATCACAACACACAAACATCAGGAACCGATGCTACAATAAACTACTCCTCTTTATGTGGCTGTAGTTCCCAACAAACAAACCAAACGAAAAATATCCAAAAAATAAAATAATAATAATAAAAAAATTCAAACTTGTGTGGAATGTTGGGTGAAGGATGACTGATGGGGATGTTGGAGAAGTCGGCGAGTGGAGTAATTTTTCCATGTGAAGGCACATCGACCTCCCTGCCAAGGCACGTGGGAATCCTGGAGGACGTCAGGATTTTCTTTTCCCTTGTTTAATAATACAAGCATTTTGTTTAAGATCCGGAGGTATTAACAAACATGAAACCCATGTTAATGTTGTAAATTTAGCAGAAAAAAATGGATAGTTGGAGCAACGATTGGCTATATCTTGTTTCAAGTTCTACGAACTTTCCATGAGGTTCGATTCGGACTCGGCATTTTCTATTGTGGTGAGGTGTGTGCCAGTTTGAAATTTATGACCGATATATGGTGATATAACTCATCAAGCCGAATTTGTGTGAGGTGGTTCATATGATATATGAATTCAGCTATGTTGTGAACACAAACACCACATAGAAATGTACATATCGCTGTAGATAACGTTTTTTTTTACATAAATTTCAGGTGAAGAAAAAAATTATGTTGGGTTCTTTGTCAATTCCAAGGACTCGATAACAGGTCTCCAACCTAATTAGTTTATTTTTTCTTGCCATCTTCCTCCCATCCTGCGCCAAAATGGGAATTTTTTAAAGATTTCTTAGTTGCAAGTGCCCTAACAGATATGCCTGCGAAATGTGGAAGCATGCACTTTGCATGTGAATTATTGGGTTAAATTCCTGAAAGGTGGCCTCATGGACTGCAACGATAACAAGATATGTGCAAAATGGGTTTGTTGAAAAAGCTTACAAATTTTCAAGAAAATGTTACTGGCACATGTAAATCCAAATCCCACAACTTTTTCCAGCCTCCTCCCTACCTGTGTCCCAATGGGAACCTTGGAGCAGGGCATGATTTTCTTTGAAAGCTCTTGGACAAAGGAAAGGATGAACATTGGGCAGTTACAGAAACATGATCCCCTAGACCTACAAGGCTTCATGGAAATAGTTTCTGTATGCAATCGAGCAAGTGATAAAAAAATCAGAGTTTCTACCTTCCATTATTGAGAATAATATTGCTGGCTTTATCCATAAATCAACAATTAAACACAGTGGCTAGCATTTAGAGAACAAATACTATTTTCATTGGAGCGCACAACTGTTCCATATTTTAGTACCAAGGGAAAAGATTAGTCAATTGCGAAGTGCCTTCAAATATAATCTTCCTGGCTGTATACTTCAAGAAACATTTAGTTGGCACGCATATCATATTTCCTCTGTGCGATCCTATGTTTCTGAAGATTATAAAATCTTAGCACTTATACTATACTGAATATTTTATTGAACAATGAAGAAAACAAAACAAAACACACAAAAATTAACAGTAAATCTGCTCAAAAAGTGAGCGAACAGCAAGGCTAATGAAGTTCTGATTTATTCAATTTAGAACTGTCTTCTTTTTCCTTCTGTTGTGCTTGAAATCTGAAGGAGAGGATTACATTTAAAAGAAGGATCAGCTACAATAATGAAAGAGATAACTGAAGAAGAACTCAGCTAGATCCTAAAATATAGGCATCAATTAAGACTGAAATATGCTGCAGTTTATTAGGTAGCGAATGAAGCTGCAAACAAAAGAGAACAAAAAATTAACTGAAAGTAAACTAATCCTATGACTGAAGGAATTGCTCAGTCTACAATTTATTAACTGAAATAAAGAACTAGTTAAAGGAAACTGCAGAAGATGAGCTGCAGTGGTGGCAGTGTTACTGCAGAGGAACTGCAGTTTGAACATGCATCCTTCAATCTCCCCCTGCATGTGAAATGGAGATGAGTCCCAACTGATTCCTCAAAGCAAAAAAATTGGATATAGGTAGAGCTTTGGTAAAAGTATCAGCAACTTTCTCCGTTGTAGGGCAAAACTGTAATTCCACTATCCCATCTTGAACTAAGTCTCTGATGAAGTGATGCCGAATCTCAATATGCTTCGATCTAGCATGAAACACAGGATTCTTTGTTCATTGCAATGGTACTACTATTATCACAGTAAATAGTGGTTTGAATGTTCCTGAACCAATTGCAAATCTTCCAAAATCCGTCTAATCCATATGGCTTGACAACTAGCTGCTGCTACTGCAATATACTCTGCTTTTGCGGAAGAGAGAGCAATGGTTGCTTGCTTTTTACTACTCCATGAGACAAATCTAGAACCAAGTGAGAAAATATAACCAGATGTGGATTTTCTATCATCCACTGAACTAGCCCAATCAGAATCCGTGTAACCACATAGCTAAAACTTATGTGCGGGAGAATAATGAATTCCAAAATTGTGTGTACCACTCACATACCTTAAAATTCTTTTTGTAGCATGCCAATGAGACTCATGTGGATCCTGCATGAACCGAGAGATGAGGCTTACAGCATATATAATATCAGGTCTTGTGGTAGTGAGGTACATGAGGCTTCCAACCAAACTTCTGTATAAAGTGGCATCTACTTTGGAACTTGCATCTTCCTTGGTTAATTTTTCACCAAGGGCAATAGGAGTGGCAACTGCAGTGCATGACATCATTCTAAACCGCTTCAATAGATCAGCCACATAATTGGTTTGAGAAATGGATATACCTTCTGATTGTTGTTGCACCTCCACTCCAAGAAAATAATGCATGAGCCCTAGATCTGACATCCCAAATTCTTGTTTCATTTCTGCTTGAAATTTCTCCATGAGAGATGGGTTGTTACCTGTATAAATGAGATCATCAACATAAAGGAAAAAAATTAGAATATCATTACCAAGATGTTGGATATAGAGGTTTGGCTTTGGCGAACTCCGAATGAATCCTTTCTTCAAGAAGTAACTGTCAATCCTTGCATACCAAGCACGAGGTGCTTGCTTCAACCCATAAAGAGCCCTTTTTAGCTTGTAAACCAAATGTTCTTTTCCTCGGAATTTCATAACCAATAGGTTGTTCCACATAGACTTCCTCATCAATAAAACCATTTAGGAAGGCTGATTTTACATCCATCTGATAGATTGGCCACTTGTTTTGTGCAACAATAGCCAATGTAATCTTAACTGTATCAAATCTTGCAACTGGAAGCGAAAGTCTCTGAATAATCTACTCCAGGCGTTTGTGCAAATCCCTTGGCAACTAATCTTGCCTTGTGTCTATTCATAGAACCATCAGCATGATATTTCACCTTATAGATCCATTTGACACCAATCACTTGCTTATCTTTAGGAAGTTTCACTAATTCCCATGTATTGTTTTTATCAATTGCATGCATCTCTTCATTCATAGCATTAATCCATACTTGTTCTTTCACTGACTTCTTCATACACTGAAGGTTCAACTTGAATGGTACTAAAAAAAACAAAATTGGAAATTGGATTTCAAATTAGAACTCCTTTGATAAATTTCATTTAAACTTCGTACCTTTCGTGAAGAGCTTGGACTTGATTGTGGACTAGAACTATCACCTGAAGAGGAACTTGTTGAACTTAGTGAACTGGGGCTTGAACTTCCACTTGAGCTTGAGGGGAGAGGAGGAACTTGTTGAACATATTCTATACCTGTGATGAGTGGTGTAGTTTGTTGAACTCCTTTTTTCCATTACCATACTCCCCCTTCATCAAAAACCACATCTCGACTAATAATCCATTTCTTTGTGTCAGGATTATAGAACTTGTATCCTTTCGTGAAATCTGAATAGCCCAAAAACATACAAAGTTGGGATTTTGCATCCAACTTCTTCCAGCTTCTTTTCCGGAACATGAACATATGCAGGGCAACCAAATACACGAAAGTGAGCTACTGAGGGCTTGTGTCGACTCCAAGCTTCCTTGGGAGTGATATTCTGAAGCAATTTTGTTGGGCTTCGATTCAAAATATAAGTTGTGGTTGCTACTACAACTCCCCATTAGCAATTAGGAAGGTTTTTGAACTGCAACATACTTCATGCCATCTCCATAATGGTACGGTTCTTTCTTTCTGCAATGCCATTCTGTTGTGGGGTATAAGCTTGCCCTAAGTTGTCTCTTAATTCCATGAATATTGCAAAAATCAGCATACTCATTGGAAGTGAATTCTCCCCCTCTATCTATTTTGAGTATTTTGAGATAATACCCGCTTTGATTTTCTGCCATAGCCTTAAAATTCTTGAAGCATTCAAATGCCTCAGATTTCTGCTTAAGAAAATAAACCCATGTGTGGCGTGAGAAATCATCAATAAATGTCATAAAGTTAATATTCTTACCCAAAGATTCCTCTTGCATGTCACCACAAATGTCACTATGCACAAGCTCTAGAGGATATTTTGCCCTCCATGATTTGTTCATCGGAAAATTGTCTCGATGTTGCTTGCCAAGTGCACACCTTGAACAAACTTCTTCTTTTTCCTGAATTGCAGGAAGTCCTCTCACCATGCCTTTCTTATGAAGCAAACTTAATCCTTGAAAATGAAAATGACCATACCGTTGGTGCCATAACCATGAATCATCTGTGGCTGCCTTGAGGGCATGCATCTTACTGGACTCCAAAGTGAGAGGAAATAATCGATTCTCTGTCATACAAGCCTTTGCTACAAGATAATGATTAGCTGATTTATCAAATATTTTGCAATAGTTATATTCAAACACAACCTTGTAATTTTTTGCTACAAGCTGCCAAATACTTAAAAGATTATGTTGTAATTTGGGCACATGCAAAGTGTCATGAATAAATTTAGTTTCTCCTTGCTTAGTTTTCACTGCAAGGGTACCTTTTCCCATTACATCAACCTCTTTATCATCACCAAATTTTACTTGACTCCTTACAGATAAATCTAATTTGACAAAGAGATCAGATTTACCTGTCATATGATTTGAGAAACCGCTATCCAAGAACCAAACATCCTTTTGAGGTTCTCTTTCCAAATTGCAAGCGAAGAATGTAGAGTGGTTTTCTTCTTCAAAAGACTCTTCAGTATAGTTGGCTCTTGACTTATTCAAATCATATTTTTTCTTTCTACATTCAGATTCATAGTGTCCATACCTTTCACAATACTGGCACTGGATGCTTCTCCGATCCATTGAACTTCTTCCTCTGCCTCTTTTGTTTCCTCTTCCTCTGCCACGTCCTCTAGATGTAAAAGATTCCCCTTCAGATTTGCTTGATTGAGAAGGGGTTGTAGATTTTTCTTCAATTCTTATAGTAGACTGGAAGGCTTGAACGAGGTTCACTGTAGAACGTTGCATACACTCCTCATGAGATTGCAAAGAACCTATCAACTCTGCAACTTTAAATGTGGCTAGATATTTACTTTCTTCAATGGCTATGAGCACTGGATCAAACTTTGGAGGAAGAGATCTCAAAATCTTTTCTACAATTTTTTGCTCTATGACACTTTCCCCTTGAGTTTTAAGATGGTTCACAATACTTTGAGCCCTAGTAATAAACTCTTGAATAGACTTAACATCCTTCATACTTAACTTTCAAAATCTCTTCGAAGGGTTTGAATTCTTACCAACCTTATTTTGTCAGATCCTTGGTATGCAGTTTGTAGGGCCTCCCATGCTTCCTTTGACTTTTTCATACCAGCTATACAGGGAAAAATTGATATATCCAATGCAGATTGGATAGCAAAAAGATCTCGATTGTCCTTCTTTTTGTCTTCTTTCAATTCCGTTCGTTGATTTGTTGTTAAAGCATTTGAAGAATTTTGATCTGTAGGTTCCGTGTATCCTCCTTCTACTAAATCCCAGATATCTTGGGATAATATTAGGGTCTTCTTCTTTATACTCCAATAATCATAGTTTTCTCTAGTAAACAACAGAAGCTGGAATGAAAAATTGCCACCATTTGACATTCTGGTAATTCTCGGAGAGAACCGTTAACCTGCAATTTTTGCAAAAAAGAATAGTCCTGCAACCAGCTCTGATACTAATTGAAGATTATAAAATCTCAGCACTTATATCTATATTGAATATTTTTTGAACAATGAAGAAAACAAAACAAAACACATAGAAATTAACAGTAAATCTGCTCACAAAGTGAGCAAACAAGAAGGCTAATGAAGTTCTATTTTATTCAACTTAGAACTGTCTTCTTTTTCCTTCTGCTGTGCTTGAAATATGAAGGGGAGGATTACATTTAAAAGAAGGAGCAGTTACAGTAATGAAAGAGATAACTAAAGAAGAACTCAGCTAGATCCTAAAATATAGGCATCAGTTAAGACTGAAAGATGCTGCAGTTTATTAGGTAGCGAATTAAGTTGCAAACAAAAGAGAACAAAAACTTAACTAAAAGTAAACTAATCCTATTACTGAAGGAATTGCTCAGTCTACAATTTATTAACTGAAATAAAGAACTAGTTAAAGGAAACCGCAGAAGATGAGCTGCAGTGGTGGCGGTGGAACTGCAGTTTGAACATGCATCCTTCAGTTTCTTGTGTAAGTCTTATGGTGTCCATATGAATAGATATGTTAATATTGGCAAGTTAATACATATATATATATATATATATATATATATATATAGGGAAGCGAAGTGACATGAAACCAACATTTCCACGCATGTTGGACCATCTTGTTGTAAGAGACTTGGGATCGACCCTATTGGTTTCATTTTTTTTTCATCTTGGATCATCCCCAACTCGGTTTCATACCTCTCTACCTAGTTCGGTGGATTGACATGTAGGAGGTGACTATGTGGTTTCCCCTTATCAACCTCATCTCTGCAAGATGGAGATTTCAGCCCTTGTTTTACCCTGTAAGGAGATGAATTGGTGATTTTGATTGTTGGGCCCATACGATCATGGTGAGATGTGTACTTCGTTCACTATGGCTTAAAGTAAATTCTAGGATGATATGGAGCTATAACAACAAGGTATGAATAGTATGTCAAAACACAATGGGAAACATATGCTGTTGGAAAATTTCAAGTTATAAGGAAGATATATTTTTCATCATAGAGGTTAGCACCTCACTCATGAAATTTTTGATGAAATTTCTAAGTGAGATGTTGAACTGAATCCCGCAATTTTGACTGGCTTCGTTCCTCCAGGCATGGTTCATCTCCCCTTATCTTTCATAATTTTTGTTCTTTAGTTTTTCATTTGCAACAAAATAAAATTTTAAACTGTAACATTATCATAGAATTGATATCTTTAAATAAACTTGTTTTCAAAACAATAACATGTCATGTCATTACCTGTGCAATCCAAAAATTCCTTAATAGACAAGCATGGACACAAACCCACATTTTGAAATGATCTAGCAAACTTCCTAATGAAACTAGATTGCAAGAGTAACCTCTTTTATTAACAAGTTAAGGTTGAGTTCCTTGTAAATTTGTTAACCGTTCTCTTGTTAAAACAAATAGATTGTGACTTTTAGAGACTTGTAAAATAACCTTCGTAAATCCAGAAAAGAGATGTTAAGATTATTCCGCGTTCCTTGTTATGTGAGGACACACTTAAAATATTAGATCAATCTTGATTGATCATTTGTTCTCTTTTCGATGCTCCTCTAGTGGTCATGTTACCTCGTCTTGGACTTTTATGAAATTGTTAAAAAACTAAACAGTTGGATTTTGTTTCGGATCACCGTTTGAACTGTGAACAATGAATTGCTTGACCGATTTTACAAATCTCTAGTATTTTTAGTAGATAATTGCATGAAACCATTAGTTTAGGGGAAAAATATCTTCTTGACAGTTTGGGAAAGGCATTTTTTAGGCCTCTGGTTGTAGTTTGATTAGGTCAAACTGGACCAATTACCACTGTTGGCTCTGGAAAACACGTCATCATTTGAAACCCATTTTATAGTTCTCAGTATCGTCAACTCTGGTGAATCCTCCATATATATGGGAACATGTAGAAAATTTCTCATCACGCATTCATCCATCAAACATTAGTTTTAGACATGGTTTTCTAAGCCTTTGAGCTAATTTTTTGATCCTTTGTGACTAGGCTAATTATGACATATTACCTCAGAAAACTCACCGCCAATCGTAAACCGTTTGCTAGTTTTGAATTAAGTCAGTTCTTGTGAATTCTTGGTGTATAGGAGGACACATAGAAATTTTACCAATGGTGTGTTTTCTCATTGGAAGACAATGTTTGAAAGTGGTTTCATAACATTTAAGTCTAAATTGAATGTCTTTGCAACTAGCAGGAAAATGTAAAAAGAAAGTTGTAGGACCAGTTAATTTACCAAAACACTATGCAAACTTGTAAATAAATATTTGAAACTCTATCATGTGACTATTTGTGTGAAATTTAACTTTTGGAAAAAAAGTGTTTCTCTCTCTCTCTCTCCCTCCCTATCTCTTTCTCTCTCCTTGAATATGAAATGAAATAAATTCATGTCTTTAACCCTCTATTTTTGAATGCAAATTAATTATTATTAATATGTAAATGGGAAACTAATTTTTTTAATTATGTTAGATCTAGGTGGATGTCATGCCAATGATTTATTGTCGATTCCATGCTCACTTGGATTTGCAAGATGCAAGAAAGATGGTGAAAAGGCATGGTGTAATTCATTGTTTATTATTGTAATATATATAGGTAATTGTACAATATATATATGTGTAACGTATTGTCATGATAAAGAAATTTTTATATTTGAAATTTGGTAATATGTATGAGATTCTAGTTTTAGGGATGCCTTGGGAAATGTGCATAATGTGTATGTGTGTGTTAAATGAATTTGAATTTAATATCTTATAGTGCATTTCCAGTTTGCAATAAATGATCAATTAATTGGTGTGTCTTGTTATCCTTACCTCCAAAATGCAATAAATAAATCTAACTAAAAAAACCTACCCTAGTACAAAATTCATGCATAACTAGCCTTCCCATGTTAATCCTTTAGCATAGAGAACTGAGACCTTTGAATGAACTTTGCACTTGACGACACCTCCTACTTTAGGTAAATAATATCCTAATTTTGAGATATCATCATAGCCTATATGTTTAGCGACATCATCATGAACCCGATGAATAGGAATGACGTGATCAAACATTATCTAGAGTATGTGGTTCCTGTTAGTGTAAAATCACAGCACCCCTGGAATGATCTCTCATATCCGTAAATGGAAATGGGTCATTTTGGTGTGATTGCACAACATGGATCTTTCTCAAAGTGTGGGCCCTTACAAAATGGGGAAATCTCTCTAGAAAAGGCTGGTTCCTCTTCCTAAACTACCTACCACGAGCTATTCTAGTGCAAGCGAACTAAATCTATCCTAATCTAACCATGCCAAGGAGACAGACAGAGAGAGAGAGAGAGAGAGAGAGAGAGAGAGAAAATAGGGAAAAAAGAGAGCCTGCACTAAAACAATGATACACTAGAGAAGGAAAATTGATGACCATCTAACCATACTATCATGAAACGAAGAGAGCTGAGAAATGGAGAGGATGGACAACTGCATCACAATCCAGAGATCAGTTCCACACAAAAAATGTTTCAAACCTAGAAAACATACCTCCCATATCTTCAAATGAACATTCAAAACATGCACAGATACCTGCAATGAAGAGAGGTAAGAAGAAAATAACCAAAAAATTAGCAAGGATGGACAAATGCATCACAAAGCACGTTTGTTATTGCTCCAGAAGTTTGCATAGAACATCATTTTATAGAAAGAGAAAAAATGCCATTTACAGATCAGGGGAGGAGGTTCTAACTCCATTTCATCCCTGGGGAAGAATACAGAGGGGGGAAAAGTAGAAAGAATGAACAACCTTTTACAAATGAGCCACAACTGGCTTTTAATCGATGAAAATACAAAAAAGAAGAGAGGAGACTATGGGAAATCCATTTTTTGCACCCACCAACTGAAAGCATCCATTAAAAATGGCAAGAGTACCTCTGTAAATCCATTTCCCAATGCATTTGAGCCTGCAGGACAAGAAATTTCCCATACCTCATTAAATCTGGTAGATGGAAATCTGATTTTTTGCCTTTTCCAGTGCCAGAGACTTTTTTTAAATTTTCTCCCATGAATCTTCACCAAAATCAAAAATTGAAGCTTTAATCATGTATAGGATTTGAACATCATTCCAATGACAAAAAAATCGTGAAAAACTGAGCTCTAGTTCGAATGTTATGGCCCTTTGAAGATTTAGGGGCAAAACTGGGCAAAGCTAGGGCAAAAATCAGGTCTGTGGGCCAAAATTTGACCATTTTCCCCTTTTCATGAAATTGGAACATTTTCCAAAAATCCTCCACATCCTTGCCTCTCTGATGACACGTGGTGCTTTAAATTTGGTCCATGGGTCTCAATATCACATTCTACCCATTTTGTCCGTAGGGGAAAATTTTTCCAAGGTCTTCCACCGGTGAATTCCCCACCACTGATGTGGACATGTGGCACCCTGTGATTGGTGATGGGGATGTGGTTCTATTTTTTCCTTTGACACATTTTGACCAAAAGCCACAAACTTGAAGTTCTCTCTGGCGCCCACTGCTCTAGCCTTGACATGTGGTGCATCTTGATTGGTTGTGGGCCTCAAACAATTTATTTTACTCTGCGGGATTTCGAGCCAAAATTTTTCTTTGATTTTTTTTCCCAAAAGGGCTAAGTGCTAAAACTTTTCCTGTGGGTCCACCTTGGTGAATTTTCCCTCCAAACTTCGTCGAGCCATAACTCAAAAAATACAAGGAGTTAGGAGGACTTGTTTACCTTTCTGGAAAGTGGAAGAAATTATCTATCTGATGAAGCAATAACCATAAATTTTTGAGTGACTAAAATGTGTAAAAATTTGACTGAGGCACAAAAAATGAAGTGATTTAATCCAAAATAAGAGGGATCTTATTTTGGTTAACAATTCCGCGACTCCCAGGGGTCATCTGCATGCTAGGTGAAATATTAGTGGCCTTTGAAGGATTCATTGGGTATGGATTTAAGCTTGATAACCAATTACAATCTAAACCATGAAAAATTTGACCTCTGAGCCACTTGGAATCCCACTGAAACTTGGAGTTGATCCTCACCAAACAAACACTGGATGAAATTTGGAAGAGAAATAAATTAGCACCAAAAAACTATGTACAAACTAAAAATCATACATAGCCCCAAGTGAGATATGCAGAGTGTGCAAAAGCACTTCTTTTGGTGAAAGAAAACCTACCTACTCTACTCTAACTGGAAGCAAAGGTGGGCTAAACAAAACCTACAACTGGTTGTGTAAAATAGCTTCCTTTCTTCAAAATTAGCAGCCATGCAAATGATTTGGAGCTGATCGTGGTTGTTAGAATGAGTGGAAAACTAAGAATAATCTAGTCCTCCACCCAAATAATAAAGGTGTCAACTGAAAAACAAATTGAATACCTCTTTTAGTTGCTCTTCATTTGGATTGTAGAGGTATTGCAGTTGATGCTTGGTACCTTGCATATCATCCTCATGCCTAGAAGCAAGCATGACTTGTGGAAACTCCATTTTTGGCTCCAATGAAGCCAAGTACCTGATGGGGCATGGTCTAGTCCTTGGAATGTGCCCATTGCTCTGAGATTCAACCCCAACAATGGATTCTTATTATATATATTCTTGGATGGATGGCGTGGAATAAATGATGAAGTTCTTCTGCTCTTTCTCTTCTTACTCCAATGAAGAACATGGAATATTTAAATCTCCCAAACTTGATTCCAAAGAGCTGCTATAAAGTGCAAGCTGCTGCAATTGAAATTTCTCCTCGATAACAGCAAGCTCATGTGCTTGGAAGGTGGATTATGGAGGAGAAAAAAATGTGATTTCAACCGGTTCTTCTCCATCAAAATAGTCCTCCAAATTAGAAAAATAATCTACTTCTTTGTTATCCTGTTGAAAATTCTCAACCTCTTCCATGGTGTCTTCTTGGTTTGAAACTTGTTCACCATGTTTTCACCTCATCCTTATGAGCATTAGAGTTCGAGAGAGATGAGTTGAGAAGAAGAACTGGAGGTTCTTCTACAGCCTATTTTGTGCTCAAAGCTTTTGGATCTGCACTTTTATCCTTCACATCTCGCATGTGCTCCTCTTCTTTTGGATTTGGTGTAGCTTCTCCTTTCTCTGCTGCTTGAAGACAATCTTGCTCTTGAATGACCTCTTCCTCTAGAATGAAGTTTGATAAATCACACTCTTCAATATGTTGTTCTAGAGGACTAATTGTTACTACAAGATATACTTTAGAGCTTTCCTCCATGGTGGATTCATTAACCAAATTAGGCCGTTCGAATGAAAGGAAGAAATTATCAATGATGCCTTCTTCTTCTGCTGCTACAAACTCTGATTTGGTCTCATCCATTTTCCCCTCTCCAATGGGACTCTGAACTGATTTTTCTTTCTCTTCCATGACTGATTGTGAAACTTGAATTGGATCATCATTTCCTTCAAGTAGAGTGCCAACATGGACACTACATTCTGAGTAAATTGATGACTGATCTTCTTCCTTTCCTTGTTCTTATACTGCTGCAACAAAATCATTCCTAACCACCATTAAATCTTCATCCTTGGCTTCCTCTATACGCTTAACCAGCAAAGTAATTTTATTGATTCCATACCTAAGAGCCAAGCTCACTAAACTTTTAATCATTTCATCTTCTGCTAACTTTTCTTCTTGTTGTGCTTGACTGATTTTTTGGTTTTTTTCTTCTTCCCCACATTTAATTGGGAAGACAAGAGGAGAAATAGGTTGGAGTTTAACCAATTTTGCATTTGTTTATGGTGGTGGAGGAGGTGAAACTTCTTTTTTCTTTGGGGGGGGAGGTATTTCATTTGGCTCTTGTGGAGGGGATTTGGATTTGGAAGAGAAGAGGGTGGAAAAAATGAGATGGGATGGAAGACTAGGAGATCGAGAAAGGGAATTAATAGTTAAGATAGTAGATGAGGGACAGAAAATTTGACACTATTGCAATGATACAGAATAAGGAGGAGAAAATAAAAAACTCTTAGGTGGTGTGCTTACCCATTGACAAGGTTGTGTTAGACTTTGCTCATATGCCTCTATCCCCTCAATCCATTTTGCAAGTTGGGGAAGCATTCCAATCATGAAGTTCAGTTTCTCCTAGGGGTTGTAGTGTCTTGGAAAAGGGCCTTCTCATGGACAAGGTGCCCTGTAACAATTTCTGAACACCTTCATTTGAGTTGTTGCCCTTAACTAAACCATACCAATCTCCATTTTTTGGATTTTTTATAGCAGACTAGCATCTTGAATTTAATTATCTTCATCATTTGCATACCCTTGCTCTTGGAAATATCCATAGCCAAACTAATTTTGGCACTGCTGATCATAGGGGTAGGCATGCTGATTTGGAGGAGTTGTAAAACATATTGGAGATGGATTTGAATGGAACTGCTACAACAAATGTGAATTCCATGATGGAAATGAAGTCATGATTGCACAACCTCATGGAATGGAAAATAATGAAAGAGATGGAAGAAAAATGGGTGGAAATGGATGAAGATGAATGGAAAGAAGGTCTGTAATTTTAGAGGTGGATTGTTGAATAGATGGAGTTGCCAGATGTGTTTGAAAGTGCCTCCAAAGGCTGAAATTTTAATTAGAACACATCAACCTACAAAAAATGAAGTGGAAGAGCTCTTGAGTCCCATCGAGCGTGCCAAAACTATTAGTGCAAAATCATAGCACCTCCAGAATGATTTCTTAGATCTATAAATGGAAATGGGTCAATTTGGTGTGATTGCACAACATGGAGCTTTCCCAAAGTGTGGGACATTGCAAAATGGGGAAAGCTCTCTAGAGAAGGCTGGTTCCTCTTCCTAAACTACTTTCCACGAGCTATTCTAGTACATGCAAGAAAAATCTATTCTAATCTAACCATGCCAAGGAGATAGAGAGAGAGAGAGAGAGAAGGGAAAAAAGAGAGCCTACACTAAAACGGTGATACACCAGAGAAGGAAAATTGTTGACCATCTAACCAAACTATCATGAAACGAAGAGAGGTGAGCAATGGAGAAGATGGACAACTGCATCACATTCTAGAGATCAGATCCACATAGAAAATATTTCAAACCCAGCAAACACACCTCCCATATTTTCAAATGAACATTCAAAACATGCATAGATACCTGTAATAAAGAGAGGAAATAATAAAACAACCAAAAAACGAGCAAGGATGGACAAATGCATCACAAAACACGTTTTTTACTGCTCCATAAGTTTACACAGAACATCATTTGTTGGCAATAGAAAAAATGCCATTTAAAGAGTAGGGGATGAGATCTAACTCCATTTCAACCCTGGGGAAGAAGACAAAGGGGGGCAGAGCAGAAAGAATGAACAACCTTTTACAAATGAGCCAAAACTAGCATTTAATCGATGAAAATACAGAATAGAGGAGAGAGAATGCATGAAATCCATTTTTACACCCACCAACTGAAAAAATCCATTAAAACGACAAGGGAACCTCTGTAAATCAACTTCCCAACACATTCGAGCCTGTAGGACAAGAAATTGCCCATACCTCATTAAATCTGGTAGATGGAAATCTGATTTTTTTCCTTTTCTTGTGCCAGAGACGTTTTTCCAGTTTTCTCCCATAAATCTTCACCAAAATACAAAATTGAAGCTTTAATCATGTAGAGGATGTCAATATATTTCCAAGGACACCAAAATCGTGAGAAACTGAGTTCTGGTTTGAAAGATATGGCCCTTTGAATATTTAGGGCAAAACTGGGTAAAATTAGGCCAAAAATCGGGTTTACAGGCCAAAATTTGACATTTTTCCCCTTTTCACAAAATTGGAGCATTTTCCAAAAATCCTCCGCATCCCTGCCACTCCGATGACTCGTGGCACTTTAAATTTGGTCCGCAGGTCTTAAAATCACATTCTCCCCATTTTTCTCGCAAGGGAAAATTTTTCCAAGGTCTTATGACGGTGAATTCCCCGCCACTGATGTGGACACGTGGCACCCTGTGATTGGCCGTAGGGATGTAGTTCTATTTTTGGCTTTTACACATTTTAACCAAAATCCAAAAACTTGAAGTTCTCTTCAGCTCCTACTACTCCGCCTTGACACGTGGTGCATCTTGATTCGTTACGGGACTCAAACAATTTATTTTACTCTGCGGTCTTTTGGACTCAAATTTTCCCTTGATTTTTTTTCCCAAAAGGGCTAAGTGCCAAAAAATTTCCCACGGGTCCACCTTGGAAAATTTTCCCTCCAAAATCCACCGAGCCATAACTCAACAAATACAAGGAGTTAGGATGACTTCTTTACCTTTCTGAAAAGGGGAAGAAATTATCTATCTGATGAAGCAATACCCAGAAAATTTTAAGTGCCTGAAATGTGTAAAAATTTGACTGAGGCACAAAAAGGAAGCTATTTGACCCAAAAATAAGAGGGAGCTTATTTTGGTTAACAGTTCCCTTCTAGGATTTGTAATTCTGTATTAGTAAGGATAATGTATTCTCCTAAGGTAGTACTCCTTGAGAACTGACATTAATATTAGTGTGAAATCTTGTTGGAGTGACATGCATGTTGGGTGTCAAAGACCACCAACTAACCTTGACAGTCATCCTTAAGGGTTGGGATTATAATTGATCTTAGTACTCAATATCTTTTATCATTGGGATTAATGGTGGCATACCAAGGGTTAATTTTGAATCTTAACAACTTATTAAATTACGATTAGCTAGTTAAATTGTCACCATGAGATGATGTGCTTGGAGAAAGATGAAATTTAGATCATTCATATAATGTGTATAAACCATCTCTTAGAACAAGGGACTAAATTCCCGACGTGTGATCCTTAAGGTGAACCGTAATCCTCTAACCAAAGGATTATTACCTCTTGTTCTTCACTTTTCCTAATGGATAATGAATGTACCTTGTGAAACTAGGTCATCATGTTCTTGAGTAAATTACCTAGGAGGAGAGCTAATAGGCTCATGAGCATGCAAATTTCCTTATTAACCAATGGTTTTCTCTACAATTTCAAAACACTAATTAAATCAAATTAATTGAAATAATTTTAAGATGAATGTAAATGATTTAAACAGGTCTTATGTTTTAGATACCTACATACAAGAATACTAAGTGTGATTCTTATTTAACCCCTCTCAAACAATAGTTTCAGCTTGACAAGAATTATCGAATGTTCCAAGAGTTAACAAATGATTTTGGAGATAAGGGTGTACAATAACTCTAGTTGTGATCCTAGTAAGGTGTGTAAAATTTATAACTGAATATCCCCTTATAACACACATCTAATGCTTAATTGTTCTGGAATCCAAACCTGGTGGAGTGTAAAATCACACCCAGTAGAACCTTGATGACTAAGCAATAAAGTGAGGTAGATGAGATACGTGGTTTGTTGTAATAACATAAAACAAAATGTATTGACCTTAGAACTTAATTGCTAATATGAAAAGAACACATAGTCTATCTACTCTTAAACCAATAAAATTCATTTTCTTCATGAGAACCCTCCATTGTTTTAACTATGATAAATTGAAAATCCAATCAAACATGCAACTTAGAAAATTAATCTCTGGAACAAACCACTAAAAGGATCATGTATGCTACATATGTTCATACCAATAATCACATTGCAAACATTCTTGTGTGATGAGGGAAACAAGTAAAATTAAATAGAATTACTACAAGTGAAATGTTAAATAATGTAAGGATAATGTAGTTAAATTATAAAATAATTGATAAGTGATTTCCGAGAAAATAAGGTCAATAACGAAATATGAATGTAATAAATATGTAAACTGGGAAAGTGTTGTCATGGATGGTGCCTATACAGGAATCATAATGTAATTGAATCATTGTATTGTTTCTTATCATTTGGGAAAATGTGGCTTGTATGTTTACCATGTACTATTCATGTTATCTATATGGGATAAGGTTTTTGCACACACCTCATGTGTTATGAGTTTTCCTAGGAGATACCTTGCTTTATTATGTGGTGTCATTTGAATAACGGTGCAAGTCAAAATAATTTGTTTTGGTATTTTTAGTTTTTAATTTGTGTCCATGATCTCAAACCTCTAGGATGGATTGGAATTTTGATTATTTTGCATGGTGGTGGTGGATATGGAAAGAGTAATGTGATATATTTTGTGATGTGACCAGTTTTTTTATTGTGATATTATGAATGCACGTGTTGTACATGTCACTTAATGTGTATTTTTTATCATGTTGATGTGCTTGTGATGAGAGTATTCACTCTCCTTTTTGTGGAATCAATGAGGAGTTTACGTGTGATGTGCTTGTTAGCTTGGCATGTGTGAGAAGGATGTTTTATGGATGACGGTGTGTTAGAGCATATTATCATTTTGTGATATGTAGGTGTGTCAATGTGTTGTATGACAAAGATTGGTGTATAGTGGATTAGATTGTATAGTAATTTCACTTCCGTGTAGTGATGAATTGTGTGTCATGATGTTGTTTTGTAATTGATTCTATGTTGTAATGTTATTCATTGTGTTCATCATGCATATAATTTGTGTAATATGTGATGGTTCATGTTGATAATTATGGGTATATGGTGATCACATGACCCCTATTGTGTAGTACTTGTACCTTAGGTTCATTATGTGGAAAAGTGATGTATCATAACCTATGAAAGTAATGATTTTGTTATACCATGTATATATACCATGTGTAAGATGATATAGTTAATGTGCATGAATCACAATTGTGTTAGTGATGTAATTATGTGGTATGTTGTGAACCTGATATTAGATGACCGTAAGGGAAGAAACTATCAAGAGTGTATGTGCGGAGAGAGGAGGCATGGACTAGGTTTTCATAATCTTGAGATAAGTACAAGTGAAGAAGTAAAGTCTTATATAGATTGAAAACCCACTTCAATCTATTTAGTATAATTTTGAGCTTGCTCATTATATTGTGCGTGTGCACCACCTTAGGATCAACTTATGTAAACTAGCATCCCTTATCTCTCCTATTGGGTTGTCCATATAAAATGCTATGTGATTTTGACGATGTTGAGACTTGTGGGAATATGGAGGGATGATTTAGACAAAGCTAATGACATTTCTATTATTTGATATGTTATTTTAAGAGATGAGGCTTGATTTTCGAGTGCCAAAAACTCGTTGAGTACCCCTTTAGTGGCCGTATAAGGCCACATAGTTATTGTGATGTGTTATTTCTATAAACGTATTTTATTTGTAAATTGATCATTTTCCTTTTTCTTGCTAGAAACAACAATTTTCTTGATTGATGTGTTCATATAATTTGGGAATTTTATTTGGTTATTTCACTAACATGCGGATTTTTGCACTATGGCTATTTGGCCATTTTCTTTACTTAGATTTAAACTTGCTTTTTATGTTTAAAGGTGTATAGCCTAGCCCAAGGATTTCAATTTTTACCACTTAGCATTTAAAATTTATTATTATGTTGGTTCTAACATCGTAATGTGTGGAATAGGGTCATGGGATGCACCATGGAGTGGTTAAACCTATGCACCTACTTTATTGTATGGGGGTACACCCTAAGGAGTTATAGATAACTAGTTGGCTATTGAACCATGAGTTATTATGTCACTTGCGTTAGGGGTGTCTGGACTCTATGTGCCTAGGGCCATAGGGTGACTGACCCCTTTGAGGGAGACATAAGTTACTTGAGGGAGACATATAAGACTTGAGGGAGGCATAAGAGACTTGAGGGATACATAAGAGACTTATGTGTGTGTGTGTGTGATTAGTGCACTTGGAGTTTTACTTTTATGTTTTTGATGCTTTGAGAGGCATATGTAGTTGTTGGTGATGCTTTGGGAGGTATATGGAGTTGTTTGTGTTATTTTGGGAGGTGTATGGAGTTGGTGCTATGAGTTATGTGTACTCTTGTGAGCCTTGTTAGACATGGTTATTGTTATCCAAAATTCACCCCTCGAGGTAATTTTGATAACATGCATCAAATTCTTCAGTCCCGAGCAAGTAAAATTAATTCAGGGCCCAAAACCATGTTTTTGGGGTCCCCTTAGCTTCTCTCTAACTTCCCCATCCAAGGAAAAAATCCAAGAAAGTTAGAGAAAATTGAAAAAATTCAAAAACGGATGTCGCAAGCTTGTTTTAATGCATGGTGGGTCTGGAGGGTGCGGATCATACTAGTGTGGATCGTACTGAGGTTCATCATACCAAGTTTGGGGCCAAAATACAAATAAATTCAGCTAAGTCAGACATTTTTGTCCGGGGTGGTCCACGGGATAGTTGGGACGTTGAGATGCATGGGAAACGCAAAGTCGAAATGGCCACAGGCAGTGAAAATCGACGAATGCTGAAGTTTTTGTTCCGTGTGGTCCAGGACAGATGGGACAAAAGTATGTGAAGGAGGTGAATTGTCTGATTTACCACAAGTCATTCTATCACGGGACAGTTGAGACATCAGGACACGTGGGGCGCACAAATGCAAAATCGTCGCAAAAGGAGCCAAGTTTGTGGATGTGGAGGTCAACGGCCCTCACGACCCACTCAACGATGGATGCACAGGGAAAATGAGGCCCAAATTGGCTGATGCGGAAGAATTTTTCTGGGACATCCGGGACAAGTGGACCTGATTTTTCTACAATACCCGCAATTCAAAGGAAAAGTCATCATTTGACCCGTGAACTTCAAATGGCCATAACTTTTGACTCCGAGCTCCGATTTTTAGGAAATTGGACTTTTTGGAACGAGCACGATGTCCTCTACCTCAAAAAATTTGGATGTCATAATTTTAATGAGGGTAGATATATTTAAATAAAATAAATATGTTCGTCTCAAGTCAGTTAATGCTCATTCTCGTCAAATGACAGAAAACCCCTGGCAGGCCCAAAATAGCTACCTGCACTCAGAAGGCCATAACTTTTGCATTTCTCAACAAAATCACACAAAATTAGTACCATTGGAATTGTGACTCCTAGAAAAACACACAGAAATCAATAAAGTTTGGATTTGATAGGAAATATATGGGGAGTTTTCATAAAACATGTCCGGGTTCATGACAGTGTTTTATTTGGTAGTTGGGAGTGCAATAAGAGGCATGGTCATCCTTCTTTCTCTGTTGTAGCACCTGGGACAATATGGGGAGCCTTTTACAAATAACATACAATCATTTCACTCTATTTAGTTCCTCTTACAAGTGGTTTAAGGACAGATTTTGGGATTTCCATTTTCCCCTTCTCTCTCTCTTCTCATTTTCCAATAAATTGGAGTGTTAGGCTCATTGTAAAGAGAGGAGATTTCTTGTAGCAAAGCTCTATCAAAATTACTTTGTGAAGCCAATGTGATGTAGTCCCTTGTATTTGACTCCTTGCATGGTGATCCAAACCCTTACCTTGTAATAGATTGAACAGTGCATACCATGAAGCAATAAAATACAAGTTTGTGGATGCATCTTCCCCTATTGTGTTTTCTTGTGTTCTTCTTGCCCCTCCAACCTTTATTACAAGAATATTATGTCTATTTTTATGTTCTTGGAAGGATCCATTATCATTGTTTATGTTTGAAATGTTGTTGTGAATGCATTTTGCTAGATTGTGGAGAATTGTCATCACCCCTTCTAGTCTGCACTTTGCTTCTATATCTCACACATTAGAAGAATACTCTCACACCCCTCATTTTCTTGTGTATCACCACTTTAGTGTAGGATTTCATTTTCATGCATTTTCCCTCCTTGGTCCCTTAGAAATTTAGATTAGGAAAGATAGTTCTGCCTGCATTAGAATAGATTGTGGCAGGTAGTTTAGGAACAAGAACTAGTTTTCTCTGGAGGTCTATCTCAAGTAGCAAGTCCCACAACATGGAGATAGTACCCATGTTACCCAATCACACCGTGAATTCAAGTATATGCACTTGTGTAAACATAAGGGTGTTGTGATTCAGTGATAACAGTTATGATTGAGGTTTGACACTCCTCTTGATTTACATGTACTATAGGATCTTGTCTTGTAACTATGTTGGTATAGTCATCGTTTTTGGGTCATGTGATACCAGTTATATATGTATCAACGTGATGATTCTATTTTTCAGTCATATGTGTGTACTAGATTTATGCATATGACATAATTGTTGGAAATTCTTCATTATGTAGACTACTCATTTGTCCTTCCATGGTGGAATTAAAGGCCTTGTGATATGATACAATCATGAAAGTATATTGCAAGATGTCTTGTGGGTTGTTTTTGTTGTCTTAAGATTTCTTTGTCATCTTGAGACCAAGTACTATTGGACACCCATGAACATAATACAATTGAAAATTAAAAAAAAAAGAATATTAAAAGATTGAGATTAAGAAATACTATAAAGGAAAAATACTAAGTAATAAAGTAAACAATAACTAACTACCAATATTCCTAGAACATTAAATTTAAGATATTGCAGAAATCAGCTTACTTCCTTTTGGTTGCATTATACCAACAAGTTATTTTAATAATGACATGTTTCGTTATTGAATTTCTTTCCTACTTACCATTCAAGCTTCAGTATTGTGTTACGTTGAGGACGATGATCTTATAAGGCGAGCCAGATGTAGTTCCTAACAAGCAAACCAAAAGTAAAATATCTAAAAATAAAATAATAATAATAATAAATTTCAAATTTGTGTGGAATGTTGGGTGAAGGGTGACTGGTGGGGATGCTGGAGAAGTTGGTGAGTGGAGTATTTTTTGCATGTGATGGCACATGGACCACCCTTGCAAGGCACATGGGCATCCTAGAGGATGTTAGACCTGTCTTTTCCCTTGTTTAAGAATACAAGCACTTTGTCTAAGATCCAGAGGTATTAAGTAGCGTGAAACCCAAGTTAAAGTTTTAAATTTAGCAGAAAAAATGGATAGTTGCAATAACTATTGGTGATATCTTGTTTCATGTTTTATGAAATTTTCTTGAGTCTCACTTCGGACTTGGCATTGTCTATTATGGTGAATTTGGTGCCGGTTTGAATTATGTGGCCACTACATGGCAATGTAACTCATCAAGCCAACTTTTTGTGAGGTGGTTCTTATGATATATGAATTCAGTTATGTTGTGAACACAGACACTACATGGAAATGTAGATATTGTTTTTCTGACAGAAATTTTACGTGAAGAATAAAATTATGTTTGGTGGTTTGTTAATGCTAAGGACTTAATAACAGGTCTCTGACCTGATCAATTTTTTTTTTTCCAACTTCCTCCAAACCTATGACAAAATGGGAATTTTTTTTAGATGTCTTAGTTGTGAGTGCCTTGGTAGATATGCCTGCAAAATGTGTAAGCATGCACTTTACATGTGAACTATTTGGTTAAGTTCCTGAAAGATGGTCTCATGGACTGTAATGATAGTCGGATATGTGAAAAATGGGTTTGTTGAAATGGCTTAGAAAATTTCAAGAAAATGTTATTGGCAGGTGTAAATCCAAATCCCATAACTTTTTCCAGCCTCCTCCCTACCTATGCACCAATGGGAACCTTAGAGAAGGTCATGGTTGTCTGTAAATGCTCTTGGATGGAGGAAAGGATGAACATTGGGAAGTTACAGGAACAAGCTCCCCTAGACCTACAAGGCTTCATGAACATAGTGCTTGCATGTAATTGAGGAAGTGATAAAAAAATTAGAGTTTCTACCTTTCATTATTGAGAATCTAAGATTGTTGGCTTTATTCCTATATCAATAATTAAACCCAGTAGCCATAACATTTGGTTCAGAGATACCGTTTTCGTTGGAGTATGCAAATGTTCCATATTTTTCTACCAAGGGAAACCATTAGTCAATTGTGAAGTACCTTCAAATGGAATTTTCCTGGTTGGAGACTTCAAGAAGCACTTAGTTGGCATACAAATCACATGTCCTCTATGCGATCCGATGTTTCTTATGTAAGGATTATGGTTTCCATATGAATTGATGTGTTAATATTGGTGGGTGAATATATATATATATATATATATATATATATATATATTCATATAGGGAAGCAAAGTGAGATGAAATAAACATTTCCAGTCATGCTGGACAATCTTGTTGTAAGATACTTGGGATACCCCTATTGGTTTTATTTTTTTGGAGCTTGGATCCTGCCTAAATCGGTTTCATACCTCTCTACCTAGTTTGGTGGATTGACAGGTATGAGGTGACTATGTGGTTTCCCTTGATCAGCCTCATCTTTGCAAGTTGGGGATTTCAGCCCTGGTTTTACCCTACAAGGCGATGACTTAGTGGTTTTGATTATTGGGCCATACGATGATCGCATGATGTGTACTATGTTTACCGTGGCTTAAAGTAAGTGTCAGGATGGTGTGGAGATTTAACAACAAGGTATGGAAAATAAGTCAAAACATAATGGCCAACATATTCTATTGGAAAATTTCAAGTGATCAAGAAAATATGTTTTTCATCGTGGACGTTAGCACATCACTCATTAAATTTTTTATGAAATTCCTAAGTGAGATGCTAAACCGCATCCTGCAATTTTGACTGGCTTCGTTCCTCCAGACATGGTTCATCTCCTCTTATCTTTCATAAAAAAAATTCTTCAGTTTTTCATTTGCAACGAAATAACATTTTAAACTATAGCATTATCATAGAATTGATAGCTATAAATAAACTTATTTTCAAAACAATAAGACATCATGCTATAACTTGCACAATCCAAATATTCCTTGGTAGACAAGCGTGAACTCAAACCCACATTTTGAAATGATCTAGCAAACTTCCTAACCAAAATAGATTTCTAGAGTACCATTTTTTATTGACAAGTTAAGGTTGAGTTCCCTGTAAATTTTTTGGCCATTCCCTTGTTAAAACCAGTAGATCACAAATTTTGGAGACTTGTAAAAACAACCTTTATAAATCTAGAAAATAGATGTTAAGTTTATTCTATGTTCCTTGTTATGTGAGGAGTCACTTCAAAACATTATATCGGACCCTGATTGATCATTTACGTTCTCTTCGTATGACACTCCTCTAGGAGTCATGTTACCTCCGTGTTGCACTTTTAGGAAATTGTTATAAAAACTAAAAAGTTGGATTTTCGTTTCGGATCATTGTTTGAATCCTGAGAAACTTAATCGCTTGACCACTTTCATAAACCTCTAGTATTTTTACTAGATAATTTCCTGTAAGCATTCAGTTTGGGGAAAAATGCTCTTCTTGATAGTTTGGAAAAGGACATTTTGTAGGCCTCTGGTCACAGTTTGACTAGGTCAAACTAGACTCAACTATGACCGATGCCTCTAGAAAACCTGTCACCATTTGAAACCCCGTTTTCCTAGTTCTCAGTCCCATCGACTCTGCGTGAATCATCCATATATGTAGGGAACCTATAGGAAAATTCTCCATTGCACATTCGTTCCATCAAATGTTATTTTTGGATGTGGTTTTTTGAGCCCTCGAGCTAAAATTTTGCAGTCATTTTCAACTAGGCCAATTATGATAGATGGCCTCGGAAAAATAGTTTCGCTCCAATCATAAACCAGTTTGCCATTTCTGAATTCCATCATTTCCTGATGAATTACTAGGTGTATATAGAGGACATGTAAAAATTTTACCAGTGGTGTGTTTATCTCATCGGAAGACAGTATTTGAAAGTGGTTTCTTAGCCTTCAAGTCTAAATTGAACGTTTTTACAACTAGCAAGAAAAAGTAAAAAGAAAGTTGTAGGACCCCGTCATCGAGTTACCAAACCACTATGGAAACTTGTTGACACTTGTAAATAACAGTTTGAAACTCTATCATGTGACTAGTTGTGTGAAATTGAACTTTTGGAAAAATAGTGTTTCTCTCTCTCCCCTATCTCTTTCTCTCTCCTTGAATATGAAATGAAGTGAAATTAAATAAAATACATGTCTTTAACCCTCTCTTTTCAAATGCAAATTAATTATTATTAATATGTAAATGGAAACTAATTTTTTTAATTATGCTATATCTAGGTGGATGTCATGCCAGTGATTTATCGTTGATTCCATGCTCACATGGTTTTGCAGGATGCAAGAAAGATGGTGAAAAGGCGTGGTGTAATTCATTATTTATTATTGTAATTTATATAGGTCATTGTACAATGTATATATGTGTAATGTATTGTCATGTTAGATGAAAAATTTATATTTGAAATTTGGTAATATGTATGAGATGCTAGTTTTAGGGATGCCTTGGGAAATGTGCATATAATCATAGGGTGTCATTTTCGATTCAGATTTACGTATGGTAAAAAGGTTTTGGATTATATATATATATATATATATATATATATATATATATATATATATACTATATATTATATATATATGTTAAATGAATTTGAATTTAATATCTTGTAGTGCATTTCTCAGTGTGCAATAGACGATCAATTAATTGGTGTGTCGTGTTTTCCTTACCTTGAAAATGTAATAAAGAAATCTAAACGAAACAGTCAACCCTAGTACAAAATTCATGCATAACTAACCTTCATGTGTTAATCCTTTAGCATAGAAAAATTGAGACCTTAGAATGAACTTTGCACTTGATGAATGGCACCTCCTAGTTTAGGTAAATAAGAGTCCCAATTTTGAGTTGTCATCATAGCCTATATGCTTAGTGACATCGTTGTGAACCCAAGACGAATAGGAACGACATGGTCAAACATTATCTAGAGTATGTGGTTCCCTTCTAGGATTTGTAATTGTGTATGTAGTAAGGAGAATGTGATTCTCTTAAGGTAGTACTCCATGGGTGACAACAGACATTAATATTAGTGTAAAATCCTCTTGGACAACGACATGCATGTTGAGTGGAAAAAACCACCAACTAACCTTGATAGTCATCCTTAAGGGTTGGGATTATAATTGGATCTCGATACCCAATCTCTTTTATCATTTGGGTTTATGGTGTCATACTAAGGGTTAATTGTGAAGCTTAACAACTTATTAAGTTACGATTAGTTGGTAAAAATGTAACCATAAGATTATGTGCTTGGAGAAAGGTGAAATTTAGATCATTCATATAATGTGTATAAACCATCTCTTATGGTCGAGGGACTAAATTCATGACGTGTGATCCCTAAGGTGAACCGTAATCCTTTAACCGAAGGAGTATTCCCTCTTGTTCTCGACTTTTCCTAATGCGATAATGAATGTACCTTGTGAAACTAGGTGATCATGTTCTTGAGGAAATTTCCTAGGACGAGAGCTAGTAGGCTCACGAGCATGCAAGTGTCCTTATTAACCAATGGGTTTCTCAACAATTTCAAACACACTAATTAAATTAAATTAAGTGAAATCATTTTAAGATGAATGTAAATGATTCAAACAGGTCCTATGTTTTAGATACCTACACATGAGAATACTAAGTGTGAATCCCTTCTAACCCCTCTCAAAAAATAGTGTCGATCTTGATAAGAAGTATCGAATGTTCCTAGAGTTACCAGATGATTTTGGAGATAAGGGTGTACAATAACTCTAGTTGTGACCCTAGTAAGGTGTGTAAAATTTATAATTGAATATCCCCTTATAACACACATCTAATGCTTAATTGTTTAGGAATCCAAACCTGGTGGAGTGTGAAATCATAACCATTAGAACCTTGATGACTAATTAATTAAGTGAAGTAGATGAGATACATGGTTCAGTTGTCATAACGTAAAACAAAATATATTGACCTTAGAACTTAAATGCTAATATGAAAAGAATGCATAGTCTATCTACTCTTAAATTCAATAAACTTCCTTTGCTTCATGAGAACCTCCCTTGTTACAACTAAGATAAATAGAAAATCCAATCGAACATGCAACTTATAAAATGAATCTTTGGAACAAACACTAAAAGGATCATGTATGTACATATGTTCATACCAATAATCAGGTTGCAACATTCTGGTGTGATGAGGGAAACAAGAAAAATTAGATAGGATTACTACAAGTGAAATATTAAATAAAGTAAAGATAATGTAGTTTAATTATAAAATAATTGATAAGTGATTTCCAAGAAAATAAGGTCAATAAAGAAATATGAATGTAATAAATATGTAAACCAAGAAAGTGTTGTCATGGATGGTGCCTATATGGGAATCATAATGTAGTTGAATCATTGTGTTATGTCTTGTCATTTGGGAAAAGGGTGGCCTTGATGTGCATCGTGTACTGTTCATGTTATCTATATGGGATAAGGTTTATGCAAGCACCTCATGTGTTATGTGTTATCCTAAGAGATACCTTGCGTTGTTCATGTGGTGTCGTGTAAATAAAAATTGTAAGTCACACAAAAAAAACTTGTATGGTATTTTTAGTGTTATATTTGTGTGTGTAATTTTTGGGTGTTATAGTGGCTCTCACATTTTCAAGAGTACATCTCTCAAAAGAGTGGAGGAATGTTGTCACGTGTTCCCACCTGTGACTCTTGATCTTCACTTGGTGGCTTCTCAAAACCAAAACCAATATGTATATTGTTTAAATATGCTAGCAACACTTCCTTGCACCTTCTCCGGACCTGACGGGATTACTAGCTATGGCTAATTCTGATGCCTTCACATCTGAGAAGCCCAAAAATAAAGATGAAGGCCAAAAATGTGCCACGTGTCTTGTGGCATTAGTGAGTGATTCAAAACTCAATGACCACAAAGAAAATGACCAAAAATATAAATTCTCATCAGCAAGGTAGATAGGAAAAAAGGGAATCGTGAAATTGAAATGTTGTACAAGGATCAAGATTACCAAACACCATTAATTCTAAACCCCCCCCCCCTTTAATCTTGGGCCACATAAAAAGTTCATACAAAATTATTATTTTTGTAATTTATGGAGCTAGGTAGTCCATGTATGACACCTAATTTTTCTCTTAAATGCTCAAACTTTTCTTTCGAAAAAGGATTGGTAAAAATTTTAGCTAGTTGCTACTATGGATTACAAAACCTTATCTCGATTTATCCTATCTCAACCAATTCATGAATAAAGTGATATTTTAATGCAATATTCTTGCTTCGTCCATGGAACTAGATTCTTATACAATGCATTTAAAGACATATTATCAAAAAAATAAGTGAACCTTATGTTTCTCTTCATGTAAATATGAGAGGATTATTCTTAACCAAATTTCTTGACAAGCGGTTGAGTTTGCTACAATATATTCTGCTTCAATTATAGACAATGAAACAACTGACTGTTTCTTAGAAGTCATTGAGGTTGATCCTATTCCAACATTAAACACATATCTAGATGTGATTTTTCTATCATCAAGGTTACCTTCCCAATCAATGTCTTTATGTCCAACTAATTGGAAATCATTATCAGTAGCATATAAAATCCCATAATTTCTTATGTCATGCACATACCTCAAAATGAACTTTCCTGCTTACAAATGTTTCCCTTTTAGAATCTCCATGAATCTATAAATAAGACTAATTGCATACATCATATCTGGTCTAGTTGTAGTCAAATACATAAAGCTTTCTACTATAATTATGTACCTTGTAGGATCCACATTGTTGCTTGCAATCATATTTGATCAATTTTAGGCTTATTTTTTGTAGGTGTAGATGTTGTTTGCAATCCAACATTTTGAATCTTTGCAATATTTATTTTTCATAATTTTCTTGAGAAAAAAATATTTCTTGATCCATTTTCTTTACCTCAATGATAAGGAAATACTCCAACAATCCCAAATCAGTCATCTCAAACTCCTTCTTCATGGATGATTTTAATTCATCTATTTCCTTGCTTGCATTTATAGTGAAAATTAAATCATCTCCATACAAACCAACAATTAAAATCTCGCCATTTATTTATCTTGATGTAGAGTGTGGGCTCACTTCTACTTTTTTTAAAGCCATTACCAATCAGATATAAGTCTATCCTAGTGTACCAATATCTTGGTGTTTGTTTACATCCATATAATGCTTTCTTGAGCTTTGATATCTTTCTTTCACGCCATGGAATTTCATAACCTAGTGGTTGTCCCACATACACTTATTCTTCTAACACTCCATTCAGGAAAGATGATTTAACATCCATTTGATTCACCTTCCACTTATGATGAACAACTATGGAAATAATTGTTCTCATAGTTTATATCCTTGCTACTAGAGAAATTGTCCTCATTATAATCATGTATAGGAATATGTTTGTAGCCTTTGAAAACTAACCTTGCCTTATGTCTTTCAATTTTTATTTTAGGATTAATATTAGTTTTATAAACACACATTATTGTAATAACTTCCTTTCCTTTAGGAAGATGTACTAAATCCCATGTTTCATTCTTAATTAATGCATGCATTTCTTCATCCACTGTTTCACACCATTTATGGTCCTTTATTTCTTCCTCAAAATAAATAGGATTCGATTGTGAAAATAAAGAAAAATTAATCATCTTCATCTTCATTTTCTTCATACCTTTATTATTCATAAATCTCTTAAACACTCATTTGAACTTGGTGTTGGAATGAGTGAGATGGTGATGAAGATGCTTTTTTGGTTTTCTGCAATTTGAAGATTCACCCATTTGTGACATGGATTTCCAACTTGGTATATTGTTTACTCTTCCACCTGTTGTTTCAGCATCATTGATGGGAACATTTTTCTTTTCTTGTGGCTTCTCCACTTCTTGTGCATATTCCCAAGATACTTTCTTAATGAATTGAACATCCTGATTGATTATCAGTTCCTTTTTAACTGGATTATACAATCTATAAGCTTTATATTTCTCACTATATCCAATAAAAATATACTTCTCTCCTCTGTTATCCCACTTTAATCTTTTATTATTGGGAATATGTATTCATCGACCAACTAATTCATCCCAGTATTCATTAACCAATCCTCTATCTTTGGGCACGATTCTTTCCATATCTTGAATGGTTCTATTTTCCTCTCAGCTACACCATTCTGCTGAGGTGTATACCTTACTATAAATTGTTTCTTTATCTAGTGCTCTTTACAAAATTTTAAAAACTCATTTGATATATGCTCCCCCCTCTATTTGTTCCCAATTTCTTTATATAATTACTAGTATGCTTCTCAACCATGGCCTTGAACTGTTTTAATACTTCAAATGTCTCTAATTTATTATTAAATAAATAAACCCATGTTATTTTTCTAAAGTCATCTATAAAAGTAAGGAAATAATCTTTCTTGGATGAGGAGGGAGTCTTCATTGGACCATACAAGTTTGAATGTATTAGCTCAAGTGGTCAGCTCTCTCTACAAAATTTTCCCGAGGGGAAAAACATTTCTATGTTTCTTCCCAATTTTTCCAAAGAGACAAGCATAAGAATATTGCAAGTAAATTAAGCCTAATCTAACTGGAGGTGATGCACCAATGATGCACCAATAAGGAATGATGGATATTTACACTTGCATGGAGATGAAAATAAAAAACTTTGAAAATAATGATGAACACCCCAGATCAAAACAATGTTATAATTACATTCACCAAGTAAACACAACCACTAGGAACCTATAATACAATTAAACATTCAAAAACAACCTTGAATGTAATGAGAGATCAGAATAGAGACATAAAACACAAATGAGGGTAGATAATCAACCACATGTTTTTTATTGCTTGAAGAGTTTATAAAGTGCATTACAAGGGGTCCAAGAAGCACCAATTTTGCATTAAAATTTCAATGTGAGGCTTGAGCTCCATAGATTTTCTCTTAGGAAATAAAATAAGGGAGGGGCAAAGACAAAACATCCAACCTTTAGAAATATGCCCTTCTATACAATTTATAGTAGAAGATTTTGAAATGGGAAGAGAGAGAAAGAGCTCTAAAAATTAATCCAAAAAACATTAAAATCCATTTTTTAATCCACAATGAGTGCTTAAAGATCTCCAAAATATTTTTTTCATTAATGGTGTTTCCTTGTGCAATAAGATATCTACTTTGGTAGTTCCTGGGTATAGCTCTTGTAGCTTCAACATGACCTATTCCTTCACCAACCTAGATAATGGACTTCACCTACTGCTATATTTCCTTCCAATTTCATAGTTCTAGAACCCCCAAAATCTGAAATCCAATGCTACCACACTATGGGTTCCAAACTTATCTTTCCAATGAATATAAATTTATAAGAAATGAATGAGTACAATGGAAGATAGCACCATTCTTGCATAGGTTACATCTAGGGTTTTCATCTTCACCTACCCCTCTGATCTCTAGATTTGATCATCAGCATTGAATTATCCTTTGAAAAAACATTTCCAAAAAGTATAATTTTCCTAAAAAATGGTTAAAAATTGTTCAAGTTATGATGTTTCAAATTTCAGGCATGGTTTTTTTTGGTCTCCTGAGCTCCATTGAGCTATCTTCCTAAGCACTAAGCTCTTCTCATTCAGTGTCAACTCGGTGCTTACACGCCACTAGCTCATCCACTACCAACTCCTACCTAATCCTTAGTCTCAAGCATTCAAAGAATCTCATCATTCAATGTACGTTTTTGGGTCGTTTAAAAGCATTTTGGAGGGATTTTTATTGTTTTCAAGATTTGTATCTTTGAGCTTGGTGAGAACAAACCCCCAAATTAAACTCCCCCTATCCTCTGAAAAATTTCCACTCCCAAAGTTCAAGACTTCAGAGTTCAGAATCTACCTTCAAAATTTTTCTGAATCACCCTCGGAAACTTTACCTCACCAAGTCCCTGAAAACATGACCCTCAAATTACCTAAGACCTCTCCCTCGTTAACTCGCCATGTCATTGACCTCTAAATCTTGTACTCATTTTAGAGTTTAGAATCCTCTTAATTTGGAGTTACCTCGCCACTCCAAGCTCTAAATTCCCGGAATTGGCATTCCATGAAATCCTAATATCATAACTCCTTCATACATTGTGTAGACACCTAAAATAGGCTTACACCTAGCATTTCCTCCAATTCACCTGATTGAAGACACTGCGTTAATCAACCCTTCTTTGCTCCACTCTTGGACTCCCATTTATGACACCTTCTCGGTCGTATTCCTCTTATAATCAGCTTATTTGGCTAATATCTCTCTTATTAGCTAAACATTCCTCCTTTCGACCATTTAGAACCTCCATAGTTCTGTCTACACCAATGGCTTCGTAGGCTATCTATCAGTCACAATTTGTTATCCACACCCCTCCCAACTCTCAATGAGTCTCTAATCACTTGCTAATAAAAGTTTAACTAGTCTAAACCCTAGTAAACTAGCCTAAGCCAAGCTTAACTAAGCCTAAAGCATGTTTATCCTAATCTAATCCTAAAGTGCTCTTTAGACTTTAGTCCCACATGCACCCAAATTCACAAATCTTCCATTTGGAAAACTATAAATAGAAGGGTCACCCCTCCCTTTCAAATGTACAACTTTACATAACACAACTTCACTCACAAGTCTTTCTCTCTCACATTTGGAGATATTGGCATTAGACCTCATTTGCATTAGCTAAGCTAATAGGCATTTGATCTTGGCTATTCTCCATTGTTAAATCTCCTCCATCTTGCATCCATAACTTCATAGTAGGTTAGTAGGAGGGTATCTAACTTGGTCTTGTAGCCATTTTAGAGAGACCTCTTCACCTCCATTGAAGAAACAAAAAATCTAATTTGATTGCTCATAGTTTTAACTAGGTTCAATTTATGTTTTAAGTAATCATAGAGTAGTTAGAGATAAAATGATATTGTTTTAGTTTAAATTCAGTATTGTATAAGTTATCTTGTTTAGCACTCATCTCATGATGCATGGATGAGTTAGAAAAAGCTTTGATGTTTTGTAGCCTCATTCCATAGCTTGTGCAACTTTCCATTGCATACACATTGCATAGCTCATGAAGTGATTCTAATTCACTCTTATCTCTACAACAACCCCATCTTTGCTCTGACTTTCTCGAACTCCCGATATCTTCACCTGTGAACTCGATCACTCGAGCTTACCTTCATTGCCTTTGAGCTTGGATTTTTCTTGCATACTCAGGCTCCCTTTTAGCATCTCAACCTCATGGCTGAGCTTCCTATATGGTCTTTATAAATAAAACTTTGCTGTCGAGGCTTTTTTCCTCCTACTCACCCCTGGCTCGAGGCCCTACTCACACGAATTGCACAAATCTAGTGCTTCTCATGTACTGAGTTAAACCCATTGTCAATAATCCCCCACTAAAGTCACCTTGATGCCAACATGACTTAGCTCGCTAATTAGCTCACTAAGCTACTCAGTGAGTCACTCCTAAATTTCCACCCCAAATGATTTTCCAGCTCACCAAGTAGCTCGACGAGCTATTTTTTGGCTCAGTGAACCTTTGAGGCTTAGAATGAAATTTTTTCCCCCCCCCAGACTCGTTTTTGGATTCATTTTGGAATTTTCTCATTCCTGAGGCCTGATAGGGGATGCAAGTGGGGATTTATCAGATTCATCATATTTTTTCCCCATTTTTTCTTGTCTAAGCAGATGTGGGCCTAGGTTGGTCAATTTTTCCTACGGGGTAAAAAATGTCAACAATTTGGTGACTCACGGGGACATCTACCTACTAAATGTTTTGTACTAGTAGCCTTGAATTTTTCATTGGGCATAGAGTCACTTTATATTTGTAAATTATTTTGACCCCCGCCAAATTTAAAGCCCATAGGCCACCTACACATCGCTGAACTCAAACTTATTCCACTACTTGCACTCTCAATTTTCATAAGAAAATATTTTAAATAAGTTTTGTGAGAGTGGAAAAATTACCTTGATCCAAAATTTTCACTTGTTCCTCTCTACAGCCCTAATATGTGAGACTGAAAAGGATCGTTCTTAAAATTTATTCTGCTAAGTATGAAGCTCACAAGACTGATGATTTCTTGATATGTCTTGCATGATGTAGCATTTTGAATAAGAAAATTATCAATTTTTTACATCATGGAACTCTATTAACACTTGAATTTTCCCTTTCTTCTTAATGTCTTCTTGTTGCGGTGATCCTGAATGAACTTTGGGGAGGCTGCTAAACTGCTCATTTTTTGATAGTACGAGGCTCTAGAAGTTCACTTGTGATTAGCCTTAAAGGGCTCAAATAATGAGAACTCATTAATTTTTTTCCTTAACCTGATTTTAGTTTCTTTGAATTTGTTTTCTTTTGAAATATGCAACTGTCTACCACAAGTATGAACTTCTTCTTGTTACAACATCACTTTAGGAGATGCAATGAATGAAAAATGATACAACATAGAAGTAACAGAAACTGTGCCAAAGTAATTTAATGAAATTAAAACCTAACCTAATAAAGACAATGTACATACACACTTAGAGGAATTTAAAACCCTAAACTAATATATACGAGGGTGAGACTTTTCTTCTCAGTAGCAATGTTTAAGATATATTCCAATAACCAAAATCAGAATTTCTTATCAATCCAAAGTATATAGTTGGAAGGAATTGCTACTCTTACAAGTTGTGACCATGTAGGGGCCACTCTAAATGGCATCGAACTTGGAATGCTTGTTTGGTTTTTCCCGATCTGCATCCCATTTCAAAACTAGGTCCCCTCTGGGAAGATCCTTTCTTTGGCTCTTTTGTCAAATGACCTCTTGACTAAGGCCTGATCCTTTTCAATAGTTTGTATTATGTATTATATTATTTCTTCCAATTCCATCAACTTTGCATACCTAGCTTCCACATGTTCAAACTTTGACAATTCCAACTACATCATGAGCTCCAATGCAGGTAGTTCTAGTTATATAGGAAAACCTGCTTCCTTCCCATAAACAAAGTTGTATGGAGAGATTCCTATTGAGATCTTAGATGATATCCTATCAGCCCACAATGCTGATTTGAGCTTCATATGCCATGTTCTTTAATTTTCATCGAGAGTCTTCCTGATGATCTTTAGCAAAATAGTGTTTGTGGACTCTACTTGTCTATTAACCTGTGGGTAATAGTTAGAAGAGTTTGTCAAATAGATCCCATTTCTAACAGCCCATTCTGTGATCTTGGAACCCTGGGATGCCAATGCATTGTCTGAAATGATAGGGGTCTGGTAAACTAAACCTTTTCATTATCCCTTCATAGAAGTCCAACATACTAGATTTGTTTGTGTCCTTGAAAGCCACCACTTTGGTCAACTTGGCAAAATAGTATGTTGCTGTGAGAACCCACTTGTGACCTTGGCTTGAATTTTGATTTATGACCTTGATGAAGTCCAATCCCCATTACATGAATGATTGATTAACTTAAATTGGATGCAGTGGAAGTGCTGCTAGCCTTTCCTTACCCGTGAAGAAGGCACATTTTTTACAATTATTGATCCAAGTATAGCAGTCATTGAACACTATGGGCCAATAATAACCCGCCTTCATTATTGTGATATTTTTTACCCATGGCATAAAATGAAATCCAGCCTCTCCATCATGAAAATCCTTGTAACACCTTCTCAATTTTACCTATTTCAATGCATCTCAATAGGACTCCATTAATGTCCTTCTTGAAGAAGACACCATCGACAAGCACATATGGAATGGCTTGTAGTCTGAAGTATCTCCTCTTTAGTTATCTCATATTTGGAGGGCATAAACATGTTTATAGGAAATGTATCATGTCTTGAGTCCAATAAGGGGTAGACACATTATCATTTTCTTGTTCTTGTTTATATGATAGCACAAAAAAAGGTATTTTTTATCACTTGATTTCACATGTTCACCTGATGCCAACTATTCAAAAAATCCCTATCTACAGATTGACCAACTTAGTGAGCTTAATTGCAATTTGATATTCCATGACATGAGTGATCTAGGCTTCCTATTTCTCATTCAAATCCTTGTTCAATAGGAAGTCTTTTACTCTCGCATGGGATACTAGTAGTTGAATCCTATTGTTCAAGACTAGGTGTTTGCATTTTTCAGGATCCCAATGACTGTGAGAACATGTTTCTCAATGAAGGAGTACCTAACTTCATAGTCCTCCAAGCCTTGGGTTAAGAAGGAAACCAAATGCTTGGATCCCTCTTTGTTTTGTTGTACTAAGATTGTAGAAATAATGTCTAAACCATCGAAGTCATAGAGCATGAAGTCCTTAGAGAATTCTAGATTGATGAGAGTTGGGTCTTGAGATATATCCTCTTTGATCGCCTCGAAACTTAATTTTCCCTTTGCAGTCCACTTGAATGTTGTGCTCTTCTTCAAAATAAGTTTTATTGGCTTGAAAAGAATAGTAAAATCTGGTACAAACCTATAGAAAAAATTTTATCCTTCTTAAGAAGCTCTAGATAGCCTTCTTATGACTTGGCAAGGGTAATGCTCTAATTACTTCAACTCTATTTAGGTCAATTTTCAATCCTTCTTTCAAGACAATGTGGCCTAGAAGATTTCCTTCGTGAGCTAGGAATATGTATTTTTTCAGGTTTAAAGATACACTAAATCTTCTACACCTTTGAAACACATGTCTTAGATGAAATAATTGATTTCTAATGCATTTTTATAGAACATAGTGATATCATCTAGGTATATGAGCATTATCTTATTGATCAACCCTTTGAATTCCATATCCATTTCCCTTGCAAAGTGGCTATGGTGTTTGATAATCCAAATGGCATTTCTTGTACGCATAGGTACCCCATTTGGTGGTGAAGGCCATCTTAAACTGATCATACTCTTTTACCATTATTTGATTATACCCTCAGTAGCCATCCAGTAGAAAGAACATTTCTAAACTGGCTACTTCCTGAAATATTTTCTCCATTGATGGGAGTGGATAGTGGTCTTTAAGAGATTCCTTGTTCAAGTCTTGAAAATCCATGCACAACCTGATTTTTCCATTTATTTTCCTAACCGGCACAAGGTTCATAACCCAACTTGAGTGTTTGATTGTAAATATAATATTTACCTCTATCAACTTGTTCAACTCTTTCTTCATAAGAGGATCAATGTGGGGGTTGACTGGTCTTTTCTTTTACCTAATAGGCATAACATATGGATCCAGTTTAATTTTATGTTGTGATAGCTTAGGATTAAATCCTTTCATGTCCTTGTATCTCCAAGCCAAGACATATGGAAAATCTTGGAAAAGTTGTATGAACTGATATTCCTCTTGCTCAGTAACTACTTTGCTTATTTGGAGTGTCTTACCCTCTCCAATAGAAATTGGTTTTGAATCCTCTCTTTTGACCCGATTGTTGGATTTCTCCTTTTAGAATTGATCATTTGGGTTAAAAATTGATTCCAGTGTTACCAGGACCTTAGATAATTTATTAGTTCAAAGCTACACTACTTGATCCCCATATTATTGCTCTAACATTTCTTGATTCCTAGTTGATAAATTGACCTCTTCCTACAAGAAATTGATAATCTATTGGTTTCTCTTGAACACCTTTCAACTAGTATTGTTATTTGAAACTGCTTACCTAACAAATATCTTCATATGGGGTTGTGTCTTATCCCTCTTGATACTATCCACCACATCGAATGTCTCCCCAACTATTGTAAGACTATCTGTAGCTCCAATTTTCTTTCTAGGTATGGACTCGATGTTGAATGCTTCAAAGTCCTTAATGAGATCCCATACCCTATTTTCTATCTCTTCAAAAGATCATTCTTTATTGCATGTTGTCTCGTAACTTGAATGAAAATTAGCTCACTATCCCTGAAAACCTACAAGTTGCTTATACCTCTTTTCCTAGCCCAATGAAGTCCATGGATTGGAGCTTTGTATTCAGTTGTGTTGTTTAAACAAGAAAACTAAAATTTGAAAGATGAATAGTACTTGAAATTTTGTTGAGACACTAATATGGCACCTCCTCTTGTCCCTTTCCTACTTCTCAAACCATTAAAAAATATCTTCCAAACTTTGTTTTCATTTTTTTTTCCATCTTGGTTAGGCTAGGAATAGGTGAATTTTCTTCATGTACACAATATACTCCTAATTCAGCTTCTTCCATCTCCTTGTAGGGGTAAAAAGCATGGCTTTTGGTCCTCCACTCATCTAATCTCATATCTAAAATGATACCAATTTTAGTACCTTCTTCTAGAGTGCCTAGGAAATCCTCTTCATCAAAGATTGAGAAATTTGCATTGATGGGATTATGCATATGTGGTTCAATATGGAAATTTGAAACTAGTTCCAACCTAATGGTTTCCTTAGCTCCATACCTCATTCTGAAAAGAATGTGTGACTAGTCCAGAGATATATATCTACTGATTTTAGATTTGAAGTCCCTTGAAAGGCACAAAGCAAAAAGTGGAGGAAAATCAATTCCAAAAACAACTGTTTAGATAGTGACATTGGGACATGCATGCAACATTAGGATTAACCCCTTGATTACTCAAACTATTTGAATTGTTGTATTATCTAATTACACAGCTCCCTTTAAGACTAGATCATACTTTAGGCCCAACTGATCACCTATCTGCTTTGGCATTACTGAGATGTTTGCCCTTGAACTGATCATACAATTGTGAACCAACTTATCTTTGATGATTAATGACACAGAATGGTGGATGTTTCAATTTTTTAATTTTTCGACCCCCCTCTTATTGTACTACATTAGTAAAGGATTTCTATTGATTCCTAGGTATGTCATTTAATGTAGACCAATTTGTCATAGCTGCTTACGATAAATCTATTTTTCCTAGGATTTTTAGTGACTCCCACATGGAAATGTTCACATGAATTTTCTTCATCTACTCAATGATGTTGAAAGGAGATAGACTATCCTTTTCTTTCCCCTTAGCACAACATTTTCTGGAGCGTGAATAAGTACATGTGTTGTTTCAATAAGTGCTTTGGGATGATTTTCCACATTCAGAGATGTACTTTTTTTACTAACCCCTTATGGTGTGGGAGTGGGTTGAGAAACAATGGAGCTAGATGGCTTCCCTTATTATACGTTTCTCTTGTTTAATCATGTATTGACAGCCACACCTTGGAAAGGAGGATGATTAATTCCAAAAAAATCCTCCACCTACCAATTGACCAAAGATGTTTCTATTAGAGAAGCCTCTTATTGACTTATCTGTTGCTAATTTTCCTCCTCACTTAATTCTTGGGACACTCCACCTATTTGAACCATAAAATCCTGATTCAATGCTCCATTGAAGCATGTTGATTTGTTCTAAGGTAGGTTATAGGGGTAACACCTCTCCTACTCCTAAGAAATGTTTTTTTGAGTTGGAACTAAGGTTCTTGATGTTGAGGTTACATTTGGATCATATGGTCAGAATGGCATGACAGCTTGAGATTGTCCTTGGTTCTAATTTTGATTTGTAGTTTGAGTTGGACACCTATTTGATTGAAAAATAGGCCTATTAGGTTGAGCTTGAGGCTAGTATGGCTTGGAAATTTGTGTTTTTTGCCTCTTAAGATTCACCAATTCATTCCCAAGGTTCTCCAGGTATTTCATAACCTCATGAAGCTCTTTATAAGTGTTTTAAGAAGTTGAAGCTTCACTATTTCTTTGATTCCTAGGGTTTGTAATAGGATTCAATTCATGTGTTTGAATAGTTGTAGGAGTTCCCAATTCTGGGTAGAGGGGCATTAGTGGCCTTGGTGTAAGCTTGCCTACTTTGATCAAACGGTTTTCTTCTCAAATAGCTATGTCATAGGCCCCTGGAAGTGTTTTTCCTCCCATTGATTAAATCATCATAGCAATGTCAGAATTAAGGGACTTCAAGAAGTAGAGGAATTCTCCTTCAGTATTTGGCCTATTGGATAATGGAATATTGTCCCATGTCAAATGGAAATGGAAATTAAAATATGTCATTTGTTCATTTGGAGCTCGCTTGATTATTGTCAAATGTTCTAATAAAGACAGTTTGTCCACTCTCTCTCCAAACTGATTATAGAGAGTTAAACACAATTAATTCCAATTTTGAATAGACCCTACTGCCAAGATCCTAAAACATTGCAAGGCCTTACCCTTGAAATAGGATGGAAACAATTTGATTACAGCATAAATTTCATTAATTTTGTGAATTACACAGACATTGACGATGTCCTGGATGTGGTCATAGGAGTTGTATGGTTTCCTCCTATGAATCAGGGGATGATTTTCAGTGCTACAACTGAGAAAGATTTTGAAATTTTAGGGCAAGTGGACTACTACCTATGAATTTGACAAAGGGATTTGGTTGACCTTGTTGTGGCTACTGATGTGCCATTATGATTGGTTTTAGAACCCTACTTGATTGAATGAAGGGTCTACCAGGTGGAGGTGTAGGCATAGTCCTATTAGGTGGAAATTGTGATCATTTTGGTCTTCTTCCTCTCCTTCATCTACCTCATGATAATTGAAAATATACAAATATTCCCTCTTCTCTAGTTTCAAACCTAGTTTGAATTGTTCTCATGTACTTGGAAAACTTGTGCTGCTATACCACCACTAAGTTCAATCCTTTAAAGTCACCAGATGTGTTAGGAAATGAGCCTTAAAAGACCAAGATGTTTCCAAGTCACACAACAAACTCAAAAATATTTAAAATGAAAAACTTTTAAGGAACTTTATGGTTGATCTTATGGAGGTTAATTCTTTTTAAAAGTATAGTACCAAATCTTGCAAAGCAGAGAATCCCGAAACACTAAAAATGATCACTTAGTGGAACCTTCAAAACACCTAAATCCTAAAACCCGATAGTTTTGAAAAGCTAAAATGTTTGAAATAGGAAAAAATTTGAATCCTAAAATTACAAGGGTCTGAAAGTTCCAAAATCCTGAATCCCAAAATCCTAAAGTGTAAAAAACTCTGAAATTTTGAAAATAATTTTTTTAAAATCCTAAGGATACCTTTTTTAAGTTTAGGCCCTTATCTATGAACTGGTGAAATTTGGACTTATTTTTCTCATGAAAAACCCTTGAAATTTGATTTCGAAACTCTGCCCCTAAGGTGAAAGGTCTGAAATTGAAAATCTGCTAAGTATGAAATCCAACTTTCTTGAAAAATCCTTCAAATCCTATGGAAAATACTTCATTTTCCCACCAGTCATACCAATACTATTCATGCAAAATCACAGCACCCCCAAATTACCTAATTTTGAGATGGGGCATTAGATGTGATTGCATAATATGGAGCTCTCCCAAAGTGTGGGGACTTTGTGAATCGGGAGAGCTCTCTAGAGAAAAATTGGTTCTTATTCCTTGATCTTGACACCACACACCCAATTTGTAGAGAACTATTCTAATCCTACCCTAATATTTCCAAGGAGACATGGATAAGAAGATTGCAAGACAATTAAGCCTAATCTAACTAGAGGTGATGCATTAATAAGGAATGTTGGATATTTCACTTACATGGAGATGAAAATAAACAAGTTTGAAGAGGATAATGAACACCACATATCAAAAGAGTGCTATAATTCCATTCACCAAGTAAACAAAACCATTGTGAAACTGTAATACAATCAAACATACAAAAATAGCTTTGAATGTAATGAGAGATCAGAATAGAGACAACAAACAAAAAAGAGGGTAGATAATCAACCACAAGAATTTTTTATTTCTCAAAGAGTTTATATAGTACATTACAAGGGGGCCAAGAGGCATCAATTTTTCATTATAATTTCAATGGGAGTTTTGAGCTCCATAGATTTTCTCTTAGACAAGAAAATAAGGGAGGGACGAAGGTAAAATATCTAACCTTTAGAACTGTGCCCCTCTTTACAATTTATAGTAGAATATTTTAAAAGGGGGGAGAGGGAAAGAGATATAAAAATTGTTCCAAAACCCATAAAATCCATTTTTTAATCTGCAATGAGTGCTCGAAGATCTCCAGAATATCTGCTTCATTAGTGGTGTTGCCTTGTGTAAAAAGAAATTTGCTTTGGTAGCTTCTGGTTATAGCTAGTTTAGCTTCATCATGACCTATTCTTCCACCAACATCATTAATGGCCTTCATTTAATGTTGTATTTCTTTCCACTTTCGAAGGTCCCAAACCCCCAAAATCCAAAATCCAATGTTGCCATGCTATTGGTTCCGAAATTATCTGTTCAGTGGTTGTGAATTTATAAGAAATAGATGAGTACAATGGAAGATATCATCATTATTGCACATGTTGCTTGTAGGGTTTTCATCTTTACCTGCCCCTTTGATCTCTAGATTTTTTCACCACCATTGAATTTTCCTGTAAAAATCCTTCGAGAAAGTACAATTTTGCTAAAAATGATCAAAAATTGTTCAACTAATGATGGTTTGAAATATGGGCATGGTTTTTTGGTCTCATGAGCTCCATCAAGCTCTCTTCCAAACCACCTCACTCTTCCCATTCAATGCCAACTCACTACTTACATGCCACTAGCTCAGCCACTACCAACTCCTACCTAACGCTCTGACTCATCATTCAAAGAAGCTTGACGCTCAATGTAATTTTTTTGGTCATTCGAATGTATTTAGGTGGGATTTTTATTATTTTTGGGCCTTTGGCTTTGTTTCTTTAGATTTTTTGAGTACACAACCCCAAAATGAAATCCCCATCACCTCCAAAATGTTAAACATCCAAATTCTGAATACTTCAGGATTTAGACTCCGACTTCGGGATTTTCCGACTCACCGTCTGGAACACTACCTCGCCGAGTCCCCTAAAACACGATCTCCAAAAGCCCATATACCTCACCCTCATTGAATTTCCATGCCATTAACCTTCAAAGCTTGCATTCATTTTGGAGTTTAAAATCCACTTAATTCAGAGTTATCGTGCCACATTGAGATCTAAATTCCCTGAATGGTTATTCCCCAAAATCCTAAAATCTTTATTCCTTCAAATGTTGCATAACTCGCGAAATGAGCTCAATTCATTCTTATCTCCACAATGACACAATCTTCGTGTTGACTTGATTGAACTCTTGAACTCTTCACCTATGAACTCAATCACTTGAGCTTCCCTTCATGCCCTCGAGCTTGGAAATTTTCTTGCATACCTGGGATCCCTTCTGGGTTTTCGACCTCATCATGCATCCTTCTCTGTGAACTTACTTCCTGAACCTTCTCTTGTGAGCCATTTTTTCTCCTACTCACCCCTAGCTCAAACCCCTGCTTTCCTTATTTGCACAACTCCAGTGCTTCTCACCTACTAAGTTAAACCTGCCATCGATCATCCCCCAGTCAAGTTTCCCTGATGCCAAAGATACTTGGATCACCAAGATACTTGGTGAGTCACTCCTAACTCATAGCCTTAAACGATCTTCCAGCTCACCAAGCTACTCGCTGAGTAGCTTGATAAGCTTTTTTTTGGCTTGATGGCCTTTTGAGTCCTAGAATGAAAATTTTTCCCTTGTGGGACCTATTTTTGAATATTTTTGGAAATTTTTCATGCCCAAGGCCTAATAAGGGATGAGTGTGGGTATTTTTTGGACTCATCATATTTTTTCCCATTTTCTTCCATTTGACCGGATGTTGGCCCAGGTTGGCCAATTTTTCCTGGGGGCAAAAATTATCAATAGGTGAAGAAAAGAAGTTTTGTTCCAAGAAAACCTTGAAGTCACCAAACGAAGATTCATTCATGTCTTTCAAACCGTTCAACGTATTAAGATTGATTTTTTTGCACACCAACTCATTTTTGAAGGCCATCACAATGTAATAGACGTAGGGTAAAATGATGCTCCAGATCATTTTTTATAACAAGAACTCTTTTTTTTGCCCTAGCTCTCATTCGTCGGATTTCCCACTAATTGGACAGTTACATAAAGCTAAAAAATTACACATGGAATCCAAATGAAAAAAATATCACAATGGAGTTTATTTTTATCATGATCAGAGGTAAAAACAAGAAATGCTAATTTCAATCTCCATTAATGGCCAACATAACAGCTTCATGCCTGAAGCCACTGCTAGGTAAAAAATTTAAATTTTATTTCCAAGAATTCTTGTGGGATAAATCGAGTAAAATTCAGAGGATAACATAACGATGATGAGCTGAATCTGAAAATATGTGTTCGTGTATACACCTGAAATTTCATGTGCTACATTGTAATAAAATGGGTATGAAAGTCCCCAATGATGATTCACGTCCTTTCCAAAGATGTTCGAGCTCCAAAACCCATTTGCAGTGTATATTTGTAGCCTAGACATCCTTACTTAGCATTCCCACACTTTTGTTTAGCTTCATGCTTCTTTCTATGCATGTTTTGGGCTTTAGTACTAGGACCGCCACCATGCACAGGGTGGTGATCCTAAGTAATTTTTCTAGATGCCATCATGCATGTTTTTACCATTCAACGATTCACTTAAATTCACTTTTAGGATGCGTCCATGAGAAAAAATTTCTAAAAATAGTTTTGATTGCTTAGTTCTCCTCCCCTCTTTTATTTTTGCATGTGATTTAGTTAGTTGGAACTACCTCTTCTTAGTTTATGCATGAAGGCACATCCTAACCCCAATTATTATATATTCCATACTTGTATTCAAGAAAAATGCCTAATAATTTTGTGTATCTTGCATAGTATTACTACTAGAATCCTACTAGGAATTGCATAGCCAAGATTAGATCTCTTGTGCTATCTCTCTTCTACTTGCATTGCAACTAGACTGCCTTCAAGCTGTCATTGCTCAAACATCTTCTTCTAATGTTGTTCTTGAATTCCCAATCCCTCTAACTCATATGAACAAACAAACAAAGAAAGGATCAAACTGAGGGAACATATACAGATATAACAAGGTTTTCCAAAGATCTTGCCTATCCATGTTGGAATTGTGTGTTTTTTACTTTATTTGTCAGATTGTAAATTCCAAATCATTAGTTTCAATTGCATATCAAATAGAGTAGTAAAATTTTTAATTTCAATTGATTAGGCAATTATAAGTAGATAAAATAATTAGAAAGTTTTATCTTTAACAGTACCAGGGAAGTTATGGGGAACAATAGCTCTTTGAGGGTCATGATTTATTCTCCACCTCTGAGGTAGGGTTTGAAGGGTTTTGATTAGATTAGGTTTTTTTTTTAGATTTAGATTCACATATTCACACAAGTAACCAACTATATCCGACTGATCACTTATCTTTAGTTTGTTTATTATATTAGATGCATTTCTTAAAAACTAGAAAAGATCAAAAACATTTACTTTTATTAGACTAGTTTTCTTTCCTTGTTTCATTCTGATATATTGTGAAAATGTAAAAAACATATATTAAATTTCCTTTTATAGTTAGTTTGTTTTATCAAGATCATTTCAATTTCATTCTATATGACCATTAACAACCCACAACAAGAAAAGACATACAGTTGTGATCCTTTGGTCCCACAACCCAACATGTCGGAGTTGATAACCGATATCGATACAAGTTTACGTTTAATAGGTTTACGCACACCTGTTACATTCTCTAAGAAAATAGACCACCTCAACACGCTAAATATTATTGATAATCAATCCTATGATTACTGGACTGCTCTTGGCAATAGGTTTTGATTATGGGTATGGATGTACCAGGACCACAACCTCCACGAGTTTTTCAGTTGTGATCCTTAGGTCCCACAACCCAACGAGCATGTTGGCCAATCAGACATTGATAGTAGTTTACGTACATTAGTATTTAGATCTTGACCACTTCCACCTAACATTATTACACAACTTTCCTTATTGAACATAGCAGCCGATCAGGATAAGAATTTCTGGACTAGACCGGAAAATCTTCCATAGTCCTTGTGGCTCCACTATGTCTCTCATTGTCACTTCCATGACGTTGTCTTGGAATCCATACGAGGCACTCGCATGTAACTTTATGATTGTTGAGAAAACAATAAAGAGAATCTCAAAAAATATTGATATCTATTAGAGTCTCCGAGAAGCTATTATATAAGATCGAGCCATCACACTGCTTCAGGTTAGGAGAGAATTCATCGCCTTAAAATCACAGATCCTGATATTACACGTTGAAGATATAATATTTCCTGATTATCTTGTTTATCATAATCTCATTCACATCAACTTCCATTTTACATCGGATGTCTTGGCCCGACCTCAAGAGGTTGGGTGTGAAGAAGGTCACATGTTGATTTTCTATCATAAAAATTGGTAAACCTGACATGAAGAGCTAGTATCTAAACATTTCCACTTTCTCCATCCATCCTTTATTCTGCAGGTATTTTTATACCCTTCAAATATGTTGGGATACGATGAGTATGGTCGACCCATCCCAGGTTTTGACATGTACAACTACCAAACAGGTATACCACAACAATCACATTCACTCACAACGTGGGAAGACAACTGCTCAACTTCTCAAAACCCTATTCTTCAGGGAACCAATGTTGGTTCCTCTATACGTATTGAGGAATTTGACTAGATCATGTAGACATATCCTCATAAACAATAAAGTTCAAAAAAACATGATTTTCACTAAGGAAGCAAGTTCATCTCCTTGGGTATTGTTTCGACAACCCATTAGCATGCAATCGGACCAACTCCCACATCTAGATGAGGAATACTTAGCACGATATGCTAGGAGTGAACAACACTTCTAGAATATGAACCGAGATTTCTATAGGTTATAAGGAAAAGGTGTTGTTATACTCCAAAAATATAATGCTACCCCTCCACCAACCGAAAATAATGTTAATGAGGGGTGGAAACATAATGAAAAATTCATAGCAGGATACCACACTCCTCAACAACATCCAAGAATTCAACAAAAATCACCTAAGAAAAGCACTGCCCCATCAATGGGAAATGTCATTTTGGAATTGGTAGACAAATTAAAGGAGCTAGATCTTTCCCAAAATGCTCAAAGTTCATATGCAAGGAAAGCAAGAACTTCTCCCTAGGGTATCTATGAAATTATGGAAAAAATACCTACTACACAAAATCCTCTAGTTTATATGGGTGCTCCAAACCTTGGAGATTTGCTGACTGGGACAGGAACCTTAGGTATTCCCCCTTACACCATATATGGATATCTACAATAGGCACCATCCATAAGTGCATTCTTAAATGCCATACCAGTTGGAAATACAATGTTCCCTGGCTTTGTGCTTTTGATTCCATATCAAAGTAATCAACCCCCTACATAAACATGTATTCTAAATCACCATAGGGAGATATGCACACTTACCCAGGTCTATATGGACACCTACATGGGATGCCATATGCCCCGACAAATGTTTATGTTGTGTCATTTCAACAACCGATGTAACCTCCACCTCCCCAACAAGGATCTTTAATGGTGGAAATATACTTAATGGGAACCTATTCTAAATATCTTAAGGAGCCTCTGCATTTCTCAATCTGGATAGTCATGCTCCTAAGACCCTTTCCTGATATTCCAAAATTCAAAGGAGAGGGAGATCCTAACACTCACATCAAAGCATATGTAATGGCCATTCGAGAGCTACTCCCATGGGATGCATTTGTTGCGAAGATTTTCCCTAAGACCCTAGAAGGTATTTCTCTTGATTAGTACTATAGGATACCAGAGGATTCAATACACTCCTTCATGCAACTCGTATCAAAATTTATTAAGGATTTTCATTTGAACAAACTTTTGAGAATAGTGATCAGAGAATTCCTTCATATCAAATAGGAGCACAACGAATCTGGAACAAACTTCATTCAAAGGTGGTGACAGGTTCTATACTCCTCTATAAGTGCTCCAAATATGGATCAGATAGAAAATTTTGTTTTTTTCCTCCATTACCGCAATAGGGAGACAAAGAAAGAAGTTTAAAAGTTCCCGCTAAGTAGATATGAAGAGGTGCTAGAGGGTTCTCTTTGAATTGACCAAGTAGCCATTGACAGTGGTCGTAAGACTTATGGAGAAAATGGAAGGTTAGTCACTCCTAACCAAAATAACCCCGGTTACTCCAACAACATAAGCAATAATCAAGGGTTGAAGGTCCTTAATAAGAACCATGGGATCAGAATGGATGGTGTAAGTGACCATCCCAAGAAGCCTAATGTTTTTATTCCTACCAATATGAATACTTCCAAGAACAATAACAATGGAAATAATCAGAAAAACAATAACTTGTTACCCTCACTCAACGTTGTAGATGTTAACCATCCACAATAGCAACAACAAAAACAACAACTTCAAAAATGAAGACAAAATTAGACCCAAGGCCCTAACTAATACCCATGAAGGTATCCGAACCAATCCCAAAACCAAGGGCAAGGGTTCCCAAATTTTAACTATAATAATCAATAGTTGAACAATAACCATAATTTTGGACCACAACAAGGTGTAAACCAAAGGCCTTGAGATTATGATCCTCATTTATATTGTGGTTTCCATATGGTTCATGGGCATGATGCAAGACCATATCATGATTGTAATAATTTTCTACATCATTTGCTAGAGGATCAAAGACAATTATTTGTTGACATTTTTTTGGCAAACCCAACAATGCCAACTTAGAACACCTATATGGGAACGATATCTCCAAAGAACACACTTCTTGGAATCTTTAATGATCCTCTCCCCACACATCCAAAGGATGATAGAATAGATCCCAATGGTTTGAACAAAGGTATTGTAATAGGTACCCATGATCATGAATCCTCAACTTCATGAAATCCAAAAGTGGCACCTCCTTTAGATGGTCATCGGCAAACGAAAATTGTTGGGTTTGTGGATTTGGACACTGAACCTCATATTAATGCCGCCACTAGAACCAAAGATTATTCTTCACAGCCAATCCTGATCTACCCAAACATATTAGATGACATTCATGATACGTTAGGCAAGCCAGTAGGAGCTTATGCCTTGATTAGTGATCTAACCAAGACCTTATCTCACATTTATTTCTTGGATATGTTGAATAATTACCCTGCTCACAGAGTTGGTCTATTAGAATTGCTAGGTCTTGGCCATTTGATTAACATCACCCCTCCTCCAAAGGTGAAGATAAACTACATGGACTTCTATGTCTATCCTCAAGGGAAATCTGAAAGAGATGTTGGATTCATATTTGACATCAATAAGATGCCCAAAAATTCTGAAATAAATCATAGAGGTGATCCGACATTGTTTTTACAAGTCTTGATTTACAAAAACTATGTAAATCATGTTATGGTGTATGATGGGTAAATAGTTAACATAGTCCCCTTCTCTTTCCTTCAAAAGATAGGTTATGGAGAGACCAATTTCTCTTCAACGCAAAACACACTGAGAGGATATGATAGCCTCAAAGTAACATCCATCAGAATGATAGTGTTTTCAATCACTCTCAAGCCTAAGACTATTTTAACTAAATTTTATATTATAGATCGGGAAACCAACTATAATACGATCCTTGGTTGTCCTTGGATTCATCACATCAAGGTGATTCCCACCACTTCATTTTAGGAAATCAAGATCATACATCTTAGGAAGGTCTTTATGGCACAGCGTGATCTAAAAACCTTTGACATACACCTACCTAACTTGAAAAAGAGGTTGGGGATCCACTCTGAGGTTAAGCTTCCTATAAATAAGTAAAATAAACCTAAAATCTCACTACTAGAGGAAAATTTGGTTCCTACAATGGAATTAGAAATCACGATTTTGATCAAAGGCATTCTAGAAGTCAAAGATGAAACCATCATCATAGAGAGTTTTTCTTTGGGAACCACATTGAATATTATCGAGCTATTGGAGAAGGATTTACTTATCATCCTTCCTTTCGATTCTATTAGTATGGGACATACTTTATGACTCGGTTCTCTTCCAAAAGATGAATTTTGTATGGTTGAAGTAACCAAGGTAAAAGAAGAGGATGCAAAGGATGATCTAACATCCATTTTTCCAAGTAACTATAATACTCTCCATTTTTATGGATCCAAGTGTCATTTTGGTGCCAAGGAAGGTGTGATTCTTACCTCTCTCGAGTGAAGGATTTTTCCTTTTTCCTTCAAGTTAAACTTCAAATGTACAAATAATGGGGCTGAATACGAAGCCCTTCTACTTGATCTCATTGTAGCCAAAAGAATGGGTACTCTTAATATTAGGGTATTGGGTGATTTGAAACTTTTTGAAAATTAGATATCTGAGGTGTATGAAACTAGAGCTGAGCATTTACAAATCTATAAAACAATAGTGTTGAGTCTAACAAAGAGGTTTGACTTCATATCGATTGAATAAATTCCACAAGAGTAGAACCTCATTGCAGACTCAATAGTAACTTCCACTTCTCACTTTACTCTAAACATTGAGTTGGAGGATAAAAAATTCACGGTCTTGGTTCACACCGAGCCTTTGTTTCATAAGACACCGATAACTCCAATGTTGACATACATAAAACTTGAGAGTGAGTTTATCATTACAGATCACGTTAACATTGACAAAGAAACTCTGGGATATCTAAACACTCTTGTAGAATTACATATTACTCATCATGAGGTTGATCTTTCCCTAATTCCACACTCTTCTTCCTATTTTCGAAATCCCATGGTAGAATCCTCCCCTGGGAAGGAACTCAAAATCTATGTGAAGAGGGGGATTTAGAGTTGCCTCCAGCCCCACCTGTGTTGGAGGAAGGAAATGCCTCCTTAATCGAGGGAAGGATCAATATAAAGATCTGGACCGAGGAAGAACAATTTTTTTAAACTAGGGTCCTCTTTAACTCCTAAGGAAGTTAAAATACATACTCGTATCCTCAAAGAACATAAAATATCTTTCACATTTAGCTACAAGGAAATGATGGGAATTACATTACACATTGTAGTGCACAATTTTGACACCAAGCCAGATGTTAATCTAATTAAGTAAAATTCAAGAACCATGAAGCCAAAGGGCCAGAAAATCCTCAAGGTAGGGTTAATCAAGCCAATTGACTACTCACAGTGGGTGTCTAATATCATCCCCATCCTAAAAAAGATCCGTATTTATATAGACTTTTGGGATATCAACAAGGCTTCTTTCCAGGATGATTTCCCATTACCATCCATCGATGTTATTGTTGATGCAAAAAATGGTTTTGAGTTGTTTTCTCTCATGGATGGGTTTTCTAGGTACAATCAAATTAGAATCTCTGAGGAATATCAGGCCAAAACTACGTTCATAACTCCTTGGGGAACTTAATGTTATGTTGTTATTCCATTTGGGCTTAAGAACACTAGTGCCATGTACCAATGGGTGATGACTTATATCTTTCATGATCTTATACACAAGATTGTGGAATCCTACATAGATGACCTTCTAGCTAAGGCTAGAAAAAGCTATGATCACCAAGAGGTGCTTCGTATCATCCTCTCTCACTTAATTGAATACGACGTCATGTTGAATCTAGAAAAATGTGTGTTCGGCATAACAAGAGGAAATATTTTGGGATGGATCATATCTTCACGAGGGATTGATGTCGACCCAGCCAAAATTAGAGTTGTACTTAGAAATGACTCCACCGTCAGACGAGTCTGACATCATATCTTTTCTTAGAAAACTTGGTGCAATCCAAAGCTTTATCCTTGATTTGACCTTTTCTATTCACCCAATCAACAATTTTTTTAAAAAGGACTACAACATTGATTAGATGGAAGAATTCAATGAGGAATTTGAGTCAGTTAAATGGTTCCTACTATCTCCTTCCAGACTCATACCGCCTAGGTCAAATCACCCTTTAATCTTGTATTCACGAGCTACAAATGTCTCATTAGCCTGCATGTTGGCTCAAGAAGATGATGATAAAAGAGAGCATGTAGTCTATTTCATTAGTCAAAAACTAATTGATTATGAGACATGTTATACACAAGTAGAGAAGGAACTCCTTTCTATAGTCTTCATGACAAAACACTTAAGAAATTACATGCTAAACCAAGAAACAAGGGTTATTGTTAGATCAGATCACCTACGGATATTTTGCACGTAAGAATCCTTATCTAAGAAGGATGGATGATTCATAACTCTGATGGGAAAGCTTGAGTTAAAATTTGTCAATCAAAAATCCATCAAAGGACAAATCATTGTGGACTAGTTGGCCGATAACCCATTGGATGGAGGCGATATAGTAAATTTAGACTTTTCTGATGAGTGTGTGTATTTCATTAAAAATAAGTTGCCCATTTCTATGTGTCCATGGTACACTGATATCATTAATTTCATAGTGGACCATACATATCTAGAAGGGGAAACCTCGTAGCAAAGAAGATGATTGCATATAATAACCACCAAGTATGTCATCTTAGAAAAAGTTCTCTATCTTAGAGCCTTTGATGGAATGTTTCTAAGATGCGTTGATGAGGAAGAATCTGAAAAAATTATTTACAAATCACATAACGGAGTATGTGGAGGTCACTTCGTTGGCCATGCCACTACTCAGAAAATACATTGGATGGGTTATTTCTAGTCCACGCTAGAGCATGACATGGTAGAGTTTGCGCACAAATGCCATAAATTTCAAGAGTTCTCCCATGAGATCCATATACTGGCATAGGCTCTACAACCAATTGTAAAGCCATGGCCCTTTTCCACATGGGGGTTAGTTTTAATAGGGAAATTATCTCCCTCATCAACATATGGTCATAACTTCATAATCACGGCTAAATAATACTTTACCAAGTGGGTACAAGCCATGTATCTCACCACTTTGCCTGGATCACCAATTGCAAAGATCATTCTGAACTAGATTATTTGTAGGTACGGGGTACCACAAGTCATTATTTGTAGGCACGTCCTTTTAAAATGATGAGGTACATGAGCTATGTGAGAAATTCAAAATAAGTCACCATACGACATCTCTTTATTATCCTCATGCCAATGGACAGGCTGAGGCAATGAACAAGACATTGAAGTTTATTCTCCTCTAAGACCATCAATGAGAAAAAGCAAGATTGGAATTTAAATATTTTTTTGACGTTGTGGACCTATCTAACATCGATAAGAACATCAACAAGGGAAACCCCCTTTTCTTTGGCATTTGGTGTAGAAGCGGTTTTACCACTCGAATTCGAGATACCTAGTCACCGTATATCGTTGCAAGCAATTATGGGAGAATAAGGATATCGAGAAGTGTGACTCTCTTAGCTCGAAAGTTTTGATGAGGATAGACTAAATGTTGAACAATGACATAGCGTTTACGTTGATCGGATGGCTTGGCAATACAACAAGAAAGTCTATGAGCATGAAATATATGAGGGATATTTGGTTCCAAGACTTGATAGCCAAATAGACAAAAATACCGATGAAGTAAGGAAATTTAGACCCAGGTGGTTGGGCCCATATCAAGTAATAGAAGACTACAAAATGGGGAATTTCACCTGTGTACACTAGAGGGTGAGGAGTTTAACGAATCTATGAACTCTCTTCACCTGAACTGGTATTATGCATGATCCATTAGCATTTTCATATGTACATTATTGTATCTACATTGAATTTTCATCTACCAGTTCATTTTGTAAAATTTATGATCAAGGGACTTATTCTTATAGCAATTCTGAAAAACTTCTAAAAATATTGGCAAAACATTCAAATCATACCCCTACAAATTTTCATGGTATCATCAATTGCTTCCAAATCATTCCATTAGTCCAAACAGGATAAGAGAAAGTTTTGACCGTAACCATATGAAGGCCTACATACTTGGTTTTTCTTATAGTCTCTTTCTAGATTAGGTGTCTTTTCCTATAGTCTATTCTAGAAGCTTCATGGTGTCACATCTATCCCATAAACACCTCTTTGGAAATAAGAACATTCTAGTCGTTTTTCTTAGAAAAAAAAGTCAAATGAAAATTCACCAAAAAATTTATTTTACACATTTCTTTTCCCTATTAACCTTCGATGTTGAGCCTGCGTCGTTTACTGGTGATGTAGGGTTGGGAAAGGAGAGAAATTACCTTACTCACATATGCCTTGTCCATGGTGATAAGCCATACTTCCTACTGGTATCATGGGACAAGGTGTAGGGGGTCTCTTTGTAAAACTTAAAAGTTATAAGTAGTTCATTCAAATATTGTGAAGCCATAAATGAAAAGAAAAAGTGAATTAGATGTCCAAAATTCCAAAATAGCTTAAAACCTCAAAACCAGATTTTGTTAACCAAGTGGCAATCTATGGATCTAAGTCTAGATAAAATAGAAATAAATTCATATTCTAAACTATGAAGAAAACTTGAGTAGAGTGAGGTTGTAGTGTCCCAATTTGGTTTTTTCAAAACCTTGTCTTTCTTTCATCATTACCATTCAACATTTTTTTTATATCTTGTGCCCTTTTTGGCTCTTGGTGTTCAGCCCTCACATCCTACTAGTTGCATAGAGTTAGGAGTGGGGTAAGTTCATTTACTTATCATATCACTGTATCACCAAGTTTTTCCAAAACAATACGAAGTACAAAAAAATTGTTTAAGGAAACTAAAATTCAACATCAAAATGTGTTCACATTATCATATATCATCATTATAAAATACAAAAATAAAGCATTGTTATAATTCACATCCACTACATACATTCTGGAAAGCATAGAAAAGTGGAAATACTAAACATCTAGAGTACACAAGTAAGATAAGACAAAAGGAAGTCAACTCAGATACAATGGATTACCGAACCAAAAAGAAGAGTTTGTGTATATCATGGTGAGTCAAGTTTATATACAATGCCATCACTCATTAGGCATGGTCAAAACACTCTCAATGAGCCTGAAATTTACAAAATAATCATATAAATGATTGGAAACATCATGAAAAATAAATAAAAGGCCTAGTGTCCTGTCAATACCTCTAGGATCCCTCAGATGGTGCACGACCATGTTTTAGACTCCTATTGTGGCTATGACGATGACGAGAGTGAACTGAGTGATGTGAGTTCTCGTGGTGATGCCCGCTAGTTATGGTCTCACTACGAGAGTGGATCTGCATCATCAATAACTCATATTCCTCATACCTAACCACATGAGTATGAAGGGAGTTCATCAACTCCACTACTCTATAAAGAGGTGAAAGCACATCAACACGTCTTTCAGTTGCTAGCAGCTAACCTGAATCCTCAGTCATCTTGGCTAGGGCATTCCGTGAGGGGATGAATAGGATGCCCATGCACACCCATATAATAAGATCTTGCCACTCCTATGTAGTCGTTACAAGAAATAAAAGAAGAAGAAACAACAAGTTAGAAAATTCAAAAAAAATAACAAGGCAACAAGAATTACCAACTGACATTTCCAACTAACAAAATTGAGAGAAGAGTGTTAACATACTCAGATCTTTGGGCATCCAGGTCAAATAGGTGGTTGTTTTTGTTGTTGTTGGTGACTTTGGAACCTCCACAAAGCCAGAGGCATGACGCCTTCTTATCAAAAACTCATCATCTCCCTCTTCATCTCGAGGAAGTGATGTCTCCGAGACCAATGTCTCTCTCTTCACTCTTACCTCCTCATGTGGTGCTCTCAGAATATCCTGAGTGTCATTCCACTCAGGATCTCTCTCCTCCTCCTCCTCCTCCTCCACATGGTATCATCTGTTAGCCCCAACACCTACCCCCTCATCCTTCATCTCCTCTCTGACGCCCTTATCCTCTGTCTCCTCTCAGACTGACTCCTCCTCAGTCTCGTCTCCTGTGTTCTCCTCAGAATTGGATTCTACATCAATGGACTCATCCTCCTCTCTGTTGTGAGTAGGAATGGCCATGATCTGAAGCAGAGGCACTCGAGGGGCACTAGCTTCCCGCTGAGAACATACCACATACATAACTACAATAGGCACACCAGGAGTAACCATAGTCCAACAAGGGTCCCCTCTAGTGCCCTTCTAGACCTCCTAAATAGTTCTATATTCTAGTTCCACTGGAGGAAGAATAATTGCATAGGGGAATCCAAACTTCTAGGGAACCTAGTCAAATGGATGGATCTCGACTCTCCCTGCCCTATCAACTTGTAATTTCAAAAACAGGGACAAAAGCCTTTATAATTTTATTAATGTGAAATCATTCAATTACATAGGTGCAGGCCGTAATACACACACACACACACACACACACACACACACACACACACACACAGATATATGTATGTATTGAACAACCAGATACAATCAATAAAGGATGTTGCACAGGTACACCCATGAGCTAATACAAACAATAATATTGTTAAAATAATATAACAACTCCGGTAGTGTTTGAATAAAAATAATAATATGGCTATGATTAAATATAACCATATTACAGTTAATTAATAAACTAACTAATATGTAATGCATAATTAATTAAGGTAATAATATATTTACCCTAACATTCTCCCCTTAATTTTGCATTGCCTCAAGGGATGAGAAGAGGAACTCTCTAAAAATCTCAAACTTGTCACATGCAAGTGACTTTGTGAAGATATCTACTCATTGTTCAATTGTTGGACAAAACTGAAGCTGTATATTATGTTTCAAGACAAGATCATGTATTAAATGTACTTGTACCTCAATGTGTTTTGTTCTTTCATGAAAAACTAGATTGTGAACAAGTTTGAAAACACCTTCACTGTTAACATACATGGCGGTCGGTTTGTCCTGTGGTATTCTATGTCCTTCCTGTTCGTGTGTGTGACCTACCTTGTCATCATCCACATCACCTGGTGAGTCATCTCACCTTGCAAGAGTCATAGGTATTAGGGAGTCATATGACAAGTGTAATATTTTGTCTTAGAATATGTCATTTTCATTTGTGTTAGTGTGTCATAGGAGTTACATTCCTTATTTGGAATTGTAACTCCTCCTTTAGTGACATCATATGCATCAGTCACGTCATATGCATCAGTGGTGTCATAGGAGTTATTTTCCTTATTTAGGAATGGGGGTTACACAACACCCCTATTTGTACTTCCTTTTTTTGATCTATGAGAATGAGAAAACATGTTTTCTTATTTGCATATTCTTTTCACTGTTCAAATCTTGCTTACTGTGTTGGAAATACAACGTTACCATTGAAGTGCAACTTTGTTATGGTGTATTGTTTTGACATCAGTTCTTGCATATCCCTCTTTCATGGTATCAGAGCTAGTTTTAGTAAAATGTGCACTCTTCATTTATCATTTTCTTATTACTTTTGGTTTCTTCTTATTTCCTCGTGAAATTTTTCTCGATTATTAATTTGGAATCATATTGCTCACCTTGCATTGAGGTTTCAACAGATCATAATGGTTAGACGCTTCCCTATTTTGCTAGAGTGCCCTCTCTTCCATCCTCACGAATTCTGCAACTGACTTCGTGATTGCTTCTACTTGTGAGCTTGTTTTCATTTGCATGGTTGTCTCTATGTTGAGTTTTGTTACAGCTTTACATTGTGCACTGTTTATGCTTGGTAGTTATTCCTAAAACCATCTATCACACAGACATCTTGTTTCCTTGTTTTTTCCATGGTGGTTACACACACACACACACACACACACACACACACACACACACACCACACACACACACACACACACACACACACACACACACACAGATATATGTATGTATTGAACAACCAGATACAATCAATAAAGGATGTTGCACAGGTACACCCATGAGCTAATACAAACAATAATATTGTTAAAATAATATAACAACTCCGGTAGTGTTTGAATAAAAATAATAATATGGCTATGATTAAATATAACCATATTACAGTTAATTAATAAACTAACTAATATGTAATTCATAATTAATTAAGGTAATAATATATTTACCCTAACATTCTCCCCTTAATTTTGCATTGCCTCAAGGGATGAGAAGAGGAACTCTAAAATCTCAAACTTGTCACATGCAAGTGACTTTGTGAAGATATCTACTCATTGTTCAATTGTTGGATAAAACTGAAGCTGTATATTATGTTTCAAGACAAGATCATGTATTAAATGTACTTGTACCTCAATGTGTTTTGTTCTTTCATGAAAAACTAGATTGTGAACAAGTTTGAAAACACCTTCATTGTTAACATACATGGCGGTCGGTTTGTCCTGTGGTATTCTATGTCCTTCCTGTTCGTGTGTGTGACCTACCTTGTCCTCATCCACATCACCTGGTGAGTCATCTCACCTTACGAGAGTCATAGGTATTAGGGAGTCAAATGACAAGTGTAAGATTTTGTCTTAGAATATGTCATTTTCATTTGTGTTAGTGTGTCATAGGAGTTACATTCCTTATTTGGAATTGTAACTCCTCCTTTAGTGACATCATATGCGTCAGTCACGTCATATGCATCAGTGGTGTCATAGGAGTTACTTTCCTTATTTAGGAATGGGGGTTACACAACACCCCTATTTGTACTTCCTTTTTTTGATCTATGAGAATGAGCAAACATGTTTTCTTATTTGCATATTCTTTTCACTGTTCAAATCTTGCTTACTGTGTTGGAAATACAACATTACCATTGAAGTGCAACTTTGTTATGGTGTATTGTTTTGACATCGGTTCTTGCATATCCCTCTTTCACGGTATCAGAGCTAGTTTTAGTAAAATGTGCACTCTTCATTTATCATTTTCTTATTACTTTTGGTTTCTTATTATTTCCTCATGAAAGTTTTCTCGATTATTAATTTGGAATCATATTGCTCACCTTGCATTGAGGTTTCAGCAGATCATAATGGTTAGACGCTTCCCTATTTTGCTAGAGTGCCCTCTCTTCCATCCTCACGAACTCTGCAACTGACTTCGTGATTGCTTCTACTTGTGAGCTTGTTTTCATTTGCATGGTTGTCTCTATGTTGAGTTTTGTTACAACTTTGCATTGTGCACTGTTTATGCTTGGTAGTTATTCCTAAAACCATCTATCACACAGACATCTTGTTCCTTGGTTTTTACCATGGTGTTATTCAAGGTTTTGCACATTCATTCATCATATCTGCTTGTTCATTGCTTTAATGGGCTTGTGGCCTCTACCAATGGTGCCTTGCTTTGGCTCATGTTAAATGCTCATGACCTGCATTTGTTATCTCATGGCACTATTCATTCTAGATTAACCATGGCCTCTTGCACTTGCACCACTGACCTCTGCACTATTTTCTAACTTGGTTTTCTCTTTTACCTCTCATGCATGGCTAAAATAGATTGTGCATTGTTTATTTTCCTTTTTCTGTGCTTTTGGGGAGGACACTTATTTTGTATCGGTTCATGTTATGAATTATTGACTGACTCAATGTTGTTCCTAGTTTGTGGATTGTGAGCTTTTGAATCCCTGTGTTTGTCATGTTCTTACTGCCATTCATGGTGCTTCTGCCATCGACCTCTAACTAGCTCACTAAATTTTGTGTTATTCCCTGTCACTTATCTATGAGTCTCATCTGTTTCTTGGATGTTACACAAACCTACGTTGGGATCTCCAGACATGAGGGCTCTGCAAGGCAAGTCGGTTACAAAATTCAACTCGAGGAACCAATTTTCATTAGCATGGTTCTGACACCTAGCTCGGAAACCTTGACACATGGTTTCACCTCCGTGCATAACTCGATAGTTCACGGACAAGTTTGACTCGGCATAATTTGTGCAACACTTTCATCTCCGTCAATGTGGACCCCTAAAAATTTCCTTTTAAAATTCATTATTGGTTAATCATCTCCTTTTAAAAAGTTTTAAGGTTAGGAACTTTGTTCTTGACATTGTAATTATTTTTGGGGGGTATATTTTTCTTGTTTTATTATCCTTCCTTCAAGTGTCGAAGATGGAGGGTGAGGTCCGGGGTTGGCAGGAGGCTAATCCCCTCTTGCAATAAAAACAAACCATATCTAAAATTTGATGCCATTTCTAAAGAGCATAAATATGACACCGTTTGCATGCGTTTAGGGCAATTTTTAATCCATTTGCAGGGCTTATTGGTGTTTTCCATTAGTTACGGGAATCTTTTTTTGTTATAACTTTGGACTCGTTTCTCGGTTTTGAGCACTTGTTTAGTCAAACTTGCATTTTTTTTCACACACTAGATGATGGGATTATTAGTTTTGTAAATGCACTATTTTATAAATTGTCACATTCTGGGGGGTGTCATTGTATTTCTTGTATCAACTCATTTCGAATCATCTTGAGCATTATTCTATCCCTTTTATTACTTGTGGACTTGTGAGTGCATCCGCCAAATTCTTACATCAAAGAGATTCTTTTGTTTGATGTGAGACATTATTTTCTCACAAGGCCTTCTCTTTCCCTTCTTGTTTTCACTTGTTCTTATGCTTGCTTACGGTGTCAAACTGTTGCACCTGAAAAACCTTGATTGTTGTCTCCACTATTGCACATTATTACGCTGATTACAAAGGTGAGTGATAGACTGGTTCTCGAGACACAGTCGCATCTGATTGTAATCAACACACTAAACTATTAAGTGCCAAACTCGGGGGGTGTGATATTGTTTCTAGGGTGGTTGTTTCCTTTCTCTCTCCTTCTTCCTTCATTGGTTCTATCTCTTCATTATGGATATCTATAAAGTATCGATGCCCACACCTTTTAATTTATTCCAATGGATATCTAAAATTATATTGGTTTTGCGAAGTAAAGGGTTATACCATGTCACCATGGGGTTAGAGACCGAACCTGATGATGAACCTGAAACATCTAAATGGTTCAACCACTGTCATGAAGCCTTAGGTCTTCTTTGTATGTCCATCTCTTCCGACTTTCTCTTCCACATCAAAACTTCCTCGACACCCGATAGAGCATGGACAACGCTCGACGATATGTTTGGGAAGAAAGATGACATGAAAGCACATAAGTTGGAGAATGAACTACTAGGGTTAAATCCTAGTGACTTTGAAAACCTACAGGCCTTCTTCTCAAAGTTTGTCCACACTAGACTGCTTCTAAAGGAATGTAAAGTGGAGAAGAAAGATTCTCAATTTATCTTGTTGATTCTTTCTAAGTTAGGTCTTGAATACTCTATCTTCATTTTAGCTTTCTGTAGACACCTATAATTATGCCCAGGCAATTTAAATACTTAAATTGCGCTAATTATCCTATTTCTCGCAAAATGCTCATTTTCCTCATATCATCATTAATTAATTACACTAAGCTAATTAATTAAGTCACATATGCAACAAATACCCTAATTAACAACCTTCTGTTAATAAATCGCCCCTTCTACCTAGACTAATTAATTATTATTAATTAATTAGCTTTCACTTCCATTTAACTAGTAAATCAATATTTAATTGATTTAATCCATTTCTAATAGCCTAAATCGTACTAATATTCCTCTAATTTGCTTCTATAAGCTCACCTCTACCTATTAGTTAATCACATTTGATTAATTAAAACACCTCCCAACTCCCATGACTTGCTAAGCAAAAATTAAACCCTTCTAAAGTAAGGTTACCTTAAATAAAGCAACCTTATCCATTCCTAATCATGTTTTACCTTTATCCCACATTCATGAGAATGTGTTGAATCCTTTATCCTCTGGGCTATATAAAGATCCCTTCACCTACCTTTTTACTTACACCTAAACTTCTTAAGAGAGCAAATGCAAAGCATATAGCAAAGAGACTAAGATCTTGCACCTTGCCCTTTTGAGAGTTCATCATCTTGAAGAGTTAAGCCTCTTTCTTAAGTTCTTAGGTCATATGGGAGGTGTCAAAGGGGTCTTGTAGCCCAACTTTGATAGGCCCTCATTCCTAGGTTACTTGGCATACTAAGGACAACTATTTTGATAGCCATGGAGCTTACTTAGGTCCATTCATTTATTTGTTGTTAGAGAATAGAGGAGTTTAAATATTTAGCATTGTTAGTTTCAAAGTTTGTATTAATGAATGCTAGCATCTAACCCTTGTTTAATTATTATCTTGATGGTGTTTAGTTTGTTGTTCAACTCTTGCTAAGTTAAGGCTATTTAGGTGTTAGTCTTTACTCATATTAGCATTATTTTGAAAACAAACACATGCACACACTTTCCACGCCATGAAATCTGCCTTAGGTAGTGCCTAGAAAATGCCCTCATTTCATAGATTTTTGTCCCAAATCATTCGAGAACAAGAAAAAATCATTCAAATGGGGACTCTAAAATCCAAGTCACATGCCCTTGTGGCGAATAAGGGCTAGAAAAATGAAAAGAAGAAAGAAACAAAGGACCAATCTAAGAAAGAAACCAAGACCAACGAAACCCCCAACTAAGCCCAAAACTAACACCTCAACTTATGAGCCTAAAGTGAAGAAGGAAAAGTGTAAACACTCCTATTGTGAGTATCCTAGCCAATGACAAGCATCATTGTTTTTGGAAACAAATTGATCACTTAACTCAGTTGCTTGAGAAGAATAAAATAAATGTTCCTTAATCCATCAAACAAAATGCTTAGAAGGGCAAGTCTTCTAAATCAAAGGAGTCTAAAAATGAAAATAAGAAAGGTAAGGCCCTCATAGCTAGATAAGATCCATCATTAACTTAGATTATCAATTTCGGTGCCTCGCACCACAAGGATTCTTCAGAGGTTGAATTCTCTAGCATCGAACCATGTGGCATGTCCCAAATCACATTAGGTGATGATACTCATGTGTCGGTTTCCGCTAGTGGATCGGTAGAGATATAAGGTGGAACATTTAACCAAGTTTTGAGTGTTCCCAATCTCTGTACCAATCTCTTATCAGTTTACAAAATCACCCACCTTGGTGAAGGAAATGAGAGTGGAATTTGGTTCTGACTCAGTGATCATTTGTGAGCTTAAGACTCTAACTACACCGTGGTTGAGGGAAAGGAAAATAAACATTCACGGTTGTATAGCTTTTCCCACTTCTCTTCTAATTCGACGCACAATGCCTTGCTCACTCATGAAAATGAGGTTAGCAAGCTATGACATGAGCATTTTGGGCATCTAAATTATTTTTACCTTGAACAATTGAGCCAAAATGAAATGGTCAATGGGATACCCCAAGTTAAGTTTTCCAAATGTCTTTATGTGAATTGCACCCTCAGAAAACACCCTGAAAAAATTATGATAAGGGAAAATCTTGGAGAGCTACTCATCCCTTGGATCTTGTTCATAGTGATGTTTCTGGCCCCTTTTCATCTCCTTATTTCACTAGAGCTCTATAGATACTAACCTTCATTGATGAATTTTCACGTTATACTTGGGTATATTTTCTTAAGATTACGTCTGAAGTATTTGAGCATTTTCAAAACGTTAAGGCTCTTGCTAAGAAACAAGCAGAATGGTCTATCAAGGTTCTTTGAACTGACAATGGAGGTGAGTATATGATAGAGTTGTAGAAAGAAAGAACCGAAATCTAAAGGATATGGCTACTTATATGGTTCACTCTGTTGGTGCTCGAATTTGTCTCACCCCATTTGCCATTAAAATACCTCAGTTTTCGGCCTCTGTCACATTTTTTTTCTTCCTGTGTTGGTTCTTAAAGCCTCTTTCCCCCATTCAGTTTCCATTTTCAGTTCCTTCCTTGGCCGAGGATATCTTAAACACCCAAAAAAAAAAAAATTATTCCTCTGACCATGTGACGGAGTATGTTACTTGGTCATAAAATGCGGGCATGTTCCTTCCCTTCCATTTTCCGAAGGCGTGTGTTATTTTCCCTACCTTTTTTTCCCTAGGTGCCTGAGGAAACATGATTTAGTGTAGCTCGGAGGGTCATGTTTGAACCTTAAAACACTTCTAAATTCTCTGTCCTTGAAGAAAATTTCATCTTTGAGCTCAAACACTGGTTTCCCTACATTTTTATAGCTTGTCGAGTGTGTTTCTACCGTCAATTTTAAATCTCTGCATTAGTGGAAACGTGGCTCTTTTTGGTTGGATGCGGCTCATTGGGGCACTCCAAAAACTCTATGGTTTTCTTCGACCTAAAACTTTTCCATGTGGAGGAACTTCGTTCGTTTGAAAATTCACCTTTTGGTTTGGCCTCGGAGTTACGCCGAGAGGACACGTGGAGGATTTCACTATTTTTCCTGGACTTAGACAAATTTTTATGCAGCTGATATAATTTTGGTGGGCTGTAGACACATGGTGGGCTAGTGCTCATTTTAAAATATGCCTCAGGGTTCCAGCTTGACAAATGTGACCGAGGGACAAGTGCAGGTTTCCACCAGCTCTGCTGGGGACTTAAATTTTTTGAAGAAATTTTCTAAGGCCTAGGACATGTGGTGAGCCCGTGCTCATTCAGACTCTTTGCTCTTTGGGGACCATCTTGAAGTTGTGCCATAAAGACACATGGAGGTTTTCGCCAGGCCTTCCTTACTTAGGATTTTCAAGCAACTTCCTACAACGCCTGAGACATGTGGAGGGGACTGCGCATGTTTGGGGATCAGCCCTTGGGTTTTATTTTGAAGGAGCACCAGATGGACACTTGGAGGCTTCTACTCACTCTGCCCTTCGCTTAAAATTTTCAACAGCCAAAGGAGACTTCCTTGGACCCTGGACACATGGTGCCTTTCAATGGAATTTCAACTTTCTAAAGACTCTGCCGGACCAAGACACGTGTTGAGTCCGTGATTGTTTGGGGTTCTCTACTTTTCAAGACCATTTAAAGATGCGCCAATAAGACATGTGGCAGTTTGAAAATTCAAAAGGCGGGGAGGCGGGCTTCCGAGGGAAATTTGAAAAATATTATTTTTGTGAAGAAAAGGGTTTAAGTATAAAAAAGAAGCGTGGTTCCGTTGGGACCCACATTGGGACATGTGTCAAGCCCATTTTCATGGCAGAGGGGCAAAGAAAAATGAGAAATTTTACATATTTTCCAAAACTTGGAAAAAGTAAAAAACGCCCCCATCCCGTTTTGACTCAGATATCCCACGTGGATGGTCCTATTTAAAAAGGGAAATCGATGACAGTTGTTCATCTATATCTGAATTTTCTGCCATTTTTCTACAAAGCTCCTAGGGATGCAAATTTTTATGGTTTTTTATCATTTCTTATCGTCTCCTACACGCCAAATGAAGAGGAAAATTAATTTGATATCCTAGTTTGTTAGGAAAGATCTACAGATGTCTTTTACCATTAAAATGTAATCTGATTGTTGGATTCAATTTTATTTTCCTTGGCACGCAAGAAACTAGTTGATATCTTGGTTTGGTGGGGAAAATATGAAAACTTCTTTTACCATTAACACGTGATATGACTATTGGACTTTATCTGAGTTTCCAGTTTTTCCTTAGCACGCAAAGAACCATATTTGATGGATCAGAGGAGGAAGTAGTTGGCACATTAAATGAGGAGAAATTTATCAAGTGAAGGGATTGAATGCTGGAAATATTCGAAGAGATTTTCCCTCTAAATTCCTGACAACCCTTTTTACATATTTGATTTTGGGGGTCACGATCAAAATCACAACAGGTCATGTGCTTTGATAGGTTTTGTCATTTGGCATCTCTATGCAAGTTGTTGTATCTTGATCCGACTATAAGATTGCATGAGAAATGTCATACAAACGGGTGGGAGTGTTAGAGGTCACGAAATGGGATTTTTTACAAAAAAAATGATTGATAGGGCCCATCATTTCTAAGAAACCACCTGAGAAACCTATTTACACCATGATGTGAATTAAATTTGATCATGTCGAGGAGGTTGCTAAGTGTACATCAATCTGACGAGCTCTGATATTGTATTTTGCAAGACTCTCCCATGATGATGATTTTTATCATATTTGGAGACTTAATGTATGTTGGTCTCGAAAAAAAAATGGTTTTCTGCTTCATTCTTCATCATTTCTACATACAGTTTCTTCTATAATATCCCTTTGTAATCTTACAGTATGATGAACTCTTTGAATCACACAAGATATTGGTCCTTAGTGAAAAGTTTAGTGGCATATCAGAAGATTTGGAAAAAATTCAGATAGAGATTCTAGCAGGGTATGGAGGTAGTTGGGGGATGAACAAGCATGAAAAATCATTGACTAAGTCCTAGCATGTTTCATCCAAAAATAATGATTAGGAATCGAGGGTATCTTAGGTGAAATGAAACAAAGGTTCCCCTTATGTTCCCCATAGATAAAAGGTTTCAAGGGGAGCATTCAACTATTGGATTCATCATGCCTGTGTTACAACACTTGGCAATCATTCGTGCCTCAATTGAGAGCAGGGCTTCAACTAGCTCATGGGGTAGACATTTTAGCTACTGCTAGAAGCATCGCTATTGATGAAGCCTTCAGGGGTTTAGGATCTCTCAAGGGGTCTGGTGAATCAATTTTCATGTCTTCCCTACCTCCTCCCATTATTTAAATGGATGAAAGGGGGGACATCTAATTTTACACATACTACACCTATTTTTCTTGTGTGCGTATAAATGCAGAATTGACGTTACTAAAACGTGTAGAAGTGAGGATTAGGCCTCTGACAAGCTCTTAGTGGCATGAACCTCACTTAGAGGGATTAGTCCATTATCTAGAGTGATCAGAGGGCTAAAAAGAGCCTAGGATAATGTTGTAATTTCCCTCATGTACCTTTTCTAAAGGGTATTCTAAATGGACATCAAAATGTGTGAGCCTCCTAGAGCTGACATGTCCTCTACTTAAATAATTTGGCTACAAACGAGAGTCCTCTCACCCTAGTTGAAAGGCACAACCATGCAAGGAGTGAGGATCTTGATCTCCCAAATAAGTTTTAAGGGTGTTACCCATTTCTATACATCTGAATTTTAAATAGCAAGATGCATTTCTTCCCTGGCTATACAATGGTGGGAGTACATCACCTCTTTGAAAATACTATATCAGAATTGCATAAATTAAATTCAAAATCTTACACTTTTATTCTTGCTATTACATCCATTTAAATAGGAGATGTTGTTCCTATATTTAAGGAGATATAATATCCATAAATATCTCCACACATAACTCCTAAAACAACTCCATGCTATTATACGTGAGATTTTGTTTTCTCACAAAACTAATATTGTTAATGATTTGTTTACTCAACAACTCATAACAATATTTACTCACCCACTCATAATTATATTTACAATAATGTAATTAATTATTACAACACATATTATATTATCCTAGATAATATAATCACTTACATAATATTCTATGTTCACACTACAACATAGATATTCCTAACATTCGCCCCCTTAGTGTGAACATGGGGTAAGAGCTCCTGGAAACATCAACCTTGTCGGAGTATTCATTGCTACTGGATCTTGCTATCTGGATCTTGCTGCTAATGATCATCCTTGTCGTATGAACATCTTCATCGACTGATCACCTTCCACCGAAGTACCTTCCACCGAAGTATGGCAGTCAGAGGACCGTACGACAGTCAGAGGACCGTACGTAGATGATTTTCCCCTGTAAGCTGAGTCATGCAGTTTGCTTCTTCCACACCAAATAGACACTCAGGAACTGTTGTTAGTCTATGTGAACACATTAAAATCAAAACATAACTGAAATAAAATATCACCACATCTGTCTGCGACCCCATCATTGGTGAATGACGAGAGGACGCTAATTTTCCTCCTTCCTCCATTGCCTCCTTCCTCCAACAAGAAAAGAGTCTACCATAGGAAATCCTCATCACTAGGACATGAAAGTTCTTCATCAGTTGAGTAGACTTCCCAATCAGTTTCTACTTCAGCTAGAAGGGCTTTCTGATCTATCTTGTCATCAAGAAGATCATGAGCTCTCTTTTTACAGTTCAGTATTACATGCCCAATCTCATTACAATAAAAGCATTTTATTTTTCCATGTGAAGGAACCTTCTTTGGTTTATGTTTTTCCTTCTTAGATGAGGAGCTCGGTTTGTTTCCTACATATAGTACTTCTTCATGTTCTTCATGATTGCTTTGTTCTAACAATGTAGAAATCACTCCTTCTAGACTAATAGTAACTTTACTCAAAGTAAATACAATATTTGAGTAACTCTTAGGCATGCTATTAAGAAGAATAGCTTTAACATCATCATCTTTTACATGTTCTTTAATTCCAGTTAGTTGATTTAGCAAAGACTGAAACTTACTTATATGATCTACCATTTTTGAGTTCTCTTCCATTTTCAACCCGTAAAAGCGTTGCTTCAGTGTAATCTTTGTCATTTCAGCTTCAAAACCAAACAATTTGTTAAGAGACTCCCAAATTTCTTTTACAAATTTTGTGAAATCCACATGATGTAGATAGGCTTTTGATAAGCCCAGACCAATGGTACCCAAAGCTCTCTGATATTTTGCAGTCCATTTAGCTAGATTCATTAGTATTCCATTGGGTGGAATATCGAATTGGACTTTAACTACATCCCATAGAGTCCTTTTTTATTAAATGTAATTGCATTTGTAGTTGCCATGTATGGAAATCTTTTCCTTCAAACTTTTCAATCAAATTTAATTTCTCCATTATTTTGTACAATACTGATAAAAACAATACAGAATTGAATCAGGTACTTAAAAATTTTATATAGAACACCTGTGAACCTCCAAGCAAGCCAAGAACTCTATATTAACAATTCAGCATTATTGGAAATTGGAGAAAACTTTCAGTAGAATAATTGATATGCTTGAATTTGATAGCTGCATAGTTAAATACATATTTCTTTAAAAATACGAACTGGGTTCTACTCGAAATTTCTTGTTGTAGTCTTCCTTACAAACACTTGGATTCTGCGTACAAAATTATAGAAAAAACCCACATCTGGAAATGAAAAATATAATATATTCTTTGAGACGGATCTGATCATGAAAGCACTGAAATTTCTTGCATCAAACCTGCTCTGTTACCAAATGAAAAGTTAATATCATAATTGCATAAAGAAAATTTGAAATCTTACTCTTTATTCTTGCTCAATACATAGGAAGTATTACATCCATTTAAATAGGAGATGTTGTTCCTATATTTAAGGAGATATAATCTCCATAAATATCTCCACACATAACTCCTAAAACAACTCCATGCTATTATACGTGAGATTTTGTTTTCTCACAAAACTAATATTGTTAATGATTTGTTTACTCAACAACTCATAACAATATTTACTCACCCACTCATAATTACATTTACAATAATGTAATTAATTATTACAACACATATTATATTATCCTAGATAATATAATCACTTACATAATATTCTATGTTCACACTACAACATAGATATTCCTAACACTTCATGTCTCCAAGCTTCTTGTCAAACCTATGATGTTGCTCAGCTTGTGAGGGAGAATAAATTTGGGTACCAACAGTGAAGTGGCGTTGTTTCTGAGGACGTTGTGATTACAGTTCATATTCAAACCCTGGTAAGAATTTCTTATATGCTTTGATTGCTAGTACATTGTTTCAACATCATCCTATGTTATGGCCTATAATAAGTGTTCAAAGTTACAGGTGTTATGTGCAATATTCCATTTTCTACAATTATTGCACTAAGTTTCTTTGATAAATCTAGGTAAAGGAAGGTTAGATTTTTCCGTTTCCAATTTCTAGTATTGACAGACATTTGACAGATCACATTATTTTGTGCATTTTCACAAATCAGGTGGAAATCCTTAGTGGTGACTCCATGTTGATATGATTTTTTATATATAACAGTGTCTTAACTTCTATCAAGTGATATTTTTTACTAATCTTTGCAAAGCTGGAAGGAAGAAGGTCTTTCTTCACTAAGGATCCTACTAGGGCATTATTTCCAGAGCTAGGAAAAACAAAGTCAGAAGGAAGAAAAGCCTGAAGAGTTGTTGGAGATCAGTAGTCAAGAAAAGAGATATCCTTTGATGAAGGTGATCATCCTATCATTGAATATTTCCATTCAAGTGCTTCTGAATCAGGTATTATTTTTTGTGGAATTAAATTCTACATCTGGAGATGATTTGAAAATGTGTGTTGTATTTTTTTCACTTTTAAAAATTTCCAAACATCGTGATTTTATTAACCAATTTTAAGTATTCTAAACTCCAAAAATTGATTAAATTCTGATTATTATTTATCCATAGAAGTGCGGAAAACTTGGGTAATAAATAAATAATCAGAAAACTGAAAACACTCAAATAACAAACAAGATTGTTTACGGGGTTCCAAAATTCCTATGTCCTTGGGTTCGGATTGAATCGATCCATTACTAATATTGAAATGTAAGTAAAATAACTCTTACTAACAACTAATAATGAATCACAACCTACAAATGAGTTGATTAATGTCCCAAGAACTCTGAAAAATAGTAGAAACTATCCTAAGAACGATTTGTGGCTCCTACAGTGTTTTCACAATCTGATATCCTTGCAAATGTGTTATAAAAACACCTAAAAATGTAGATTTAAAAACATTCTATGAAAAAAAATCATATATTTGAGATCATCTCTAAATTGTGAACACTTTTCAAGTTTACACCAAGTCACTTTTCAGACCAGAAGTGCATTGAAATTTGTGTTTTCCAACTATCTTTCTTGTAGATCCCTGTTAAAAACCACATTAAAAGATTCCAAAAATAGGTTAAAACTCAACAACAAACATCAAATCTTACATCCTTGGAATTGCCTCAGAATTCCCTCCATTTCACGTTTTTATTCTGAGTTCCCAATCTGAGTGCAAGGCCTTCAAAAATGGTGTTTTCTAAGAACTGTCTCCTTATGGCTTTTACACAGACCTGACACCCCTTGTATAAGTTGTAGCGATCCATTTTATAACCAAGTGAGCCTCTTTGGTGATTTGGTTAGGGGATTTGTCTTGCAAGGATGAGGTCAGGGGATCAAATCCCACCTAATACAATTTTTCCGCGGTTTTGGTTGTTAATCCCACATTGTGGGCACGCTTAATAAGGAAAACATTTAATAATGCTAAAGTTGTTGGTCTTGGATTGGCTTTTGAGCCACCTTATGTTGCGCATTTGTTGGGTTTGGCTAGCCAATGTTGTTTCACCGTGTATAATACCGAGGATAATGTTTGATGTTGAGTTTGCCACCGAGCATGTATGTGATCCGCTAGTCCTGCCGGTAAGGTGAAGTTGGTTGTTTTGGCTCTGCAAATCTGTAAGGAGATAATACTATCCCGAACAAAGATGTGGATAGCTATGTGGAAATAATACCAAGTAGAGTTAATAATAAACTCGGTCAATTGTAAAACATTGTGACTTGGAACCATATGGCAATACATGGTGATTAATTACCAAAGCAATATGAAATTCGACCACACAATAATATGATATTTCAATAATGAAATATGGCAAAGTGGTGGCAAGCCACGTGGTGGTTTGAGGACCCACCACATCGGCGATAACATAATTCGTCCTCATGGTGGCCGTAGGCTCCCCTCCATAACAAAAGTTGAGCCTCTTGTTCTGGACCACTTTTACGTGTGTTGAAGATCGGAGGTTGCAAACAACTCGAACAACCTTAATCTTGTGCTTTTTATCCTTTTACCACGTGTCGCAGTTTTATTGGTCCATTATTGACCTGTTGACCAAAGTTGACTACCCTATTGACTGAACTTTGATCGGACATAACTTGAGCTCAGAGTGTCCATTTTTCACATTCTTATAGTTGTCGAAAATCTCTTTGAAGTCTCTACTGCACTGGAATGGTTTAGGAAAGTTTAGGGAGAATTTGACACTATAATTTATCCCCTGATCAGGAGAGGGGCCTTCATTTGAATTTGAAAAATTCACTTCTCATTCTGCACCTATGTTTTCCAAAGTTGATAGGGTTCTCTAAGAAACAGAGCCTTTAAGGGATAGCCATTTTGAAATTTATACTCCTGTGTTTCAAAGAACCCTTGTCTCTTATCAGTTTGATTCTCCTTCAAGGTCACCTCCTCAAAACAACATGGCCCATCCCCCACCTAGACCTCCATTTGTTGTAAATACCTTTTCTCCTATAAATTTTAAAGGGATGGTTGTTTATCTAAATTCAATTCCCCAAGATGTAAGAAATAAACTACCAAAGTTCTAAGGGAATAATGCTATAACTGGTGATCAACACTTAAATATTTTTATCAACATGATGGAATAATTTGAGATTGAATTTGAGGATGTATATATCAATTTGTTTATTCATAATTTGGAAGAAGATGCAAGGAACTAGTATAATTATTTACCAGACAACCCCATTTATTCTTGGACGGAAATGGATAATGCATTTAGATTGCAGTATGGTGACAAAATGGACCCTAGGTTCCTTTTGTATGAGTTTGAAAATATCAAGAAAAATCCTAATGAATCAGTGCATGAATTCAACACTAGATTTAACAAGACCTTGAGGATATTTCCTACTAATTTAAGGCCATGTGATGAACCATGTTTGATAAAGTATGCAGATGAATTTGACAAGAAATTTGCTTACTACTTGAGGGACAAAAACCCTACCAATATGAGGCAGGCCTTCACCATGGCTCTATAGATTGAGAACAATATTAAGGTAATTGGAAAACCTCTTAAGGGGGAGGGTGTGAAGCTGGTTAACCCTCAAAAACCTCAAACAAGTGAGGTTGTTGATTTGGAAGTTGTGTAAAATTTGGCAGGGGATGTCAAAGAAATCTCATACAAATTAGCTCGGGTAGAGAAAGTAATTCGGTAGAGTTCACAGGGTCAGTACAAGCAACAAGGCCTAGACAGATTTACAAATCATCATAGAAATGAGTAGAGAACTGATGAAAGAGGCAAGGGACCTATTAGATTTCAGAAATAAACAGCCCCAGGCCAGGGAAAATCTAATGATGCCTGATCCTTTGGCTACTAGAGTTGTTGTGGTTTAAGAAACAAATGTACTTGACTGGTGTGAAATATGTTTCATGCCCCATGCTCCATGTTAAGTATATCAGCAAGTAGAAGAGGAAGCTGATGTTGATAATAATGATGATGATGTCTACATGATTAGTTGCTCCACAAGCTCACAACAAGTGGCAACTTCAACTGAGGTGATAAGTGTTAAAACTGCTGCTGATTTTTGGGATTGTATCCACCGAGTACCTCTTCTTCCTCCCTCTCATACTTTAGAAGTAGATACTGTACAATATTTTGAATTTCCTAATAATGACTTTGAATATTTAAGAGCTTTAATGATAAATAAGTATGATGGAGGAATTGCATCTAAGGAGGATAGGAAGTTATTGATTAATGTTGTTTTGGCTCAAGAGAAGGATTGTAATACTAGGAATATATTTGTCAAAGTAGCAAGGCCTCAGGCCAAACCTAAAACTCCATTGCTTACTAGTATTCCTAAAGAGGGTCCTAAAAAAAGATACACCTTCCAAAGGCCTTGCTATCCCAAACAATATTCATACTTTTACTCATGCCCAAATTATCAAAAATCCCATGCCATCTGATGAGTTTTTCAGCCTCCCTCCCAATACTGCCTTGCCAAAGTGTGTTCCATATGAAATTGCCCAAGTTTTAAGTCAAATCAAAGTTAGTGTTCCAATTGATGAGATTATTAGGATTCTTGCGCACAATAATAATGCATTTCAATATTTGGGGTTGAAAGAATAGAAGAATACTCCAGGCAGAAATGTAAACATTGTGGAGACTCCTCCAATCATTGAAGAGATAGAAACACTACCAACATTGGAAGAACTAGGTGAACCACCTGAGGTTTATTTGTGAACATCCTTGGTAGATTCTTAGCTAAATGTAGACCCATTATTCACTATTCTAATCATTAAGGATAGATTGATACACAACTGTATGTTTGATTCAGGAGCATTATGTAATGTCATGCCTCTTGATTTCATGAATCAACTAGATATCAAGGTAACAACAACATATGGGAAGTGCACTACCATGGATTCTAGAGAGGTTCCAATGGTGGGATGTGTGAAAGGTCTCATGGTACAACTTGTAGCCTATCGGGGTAGAAACTTGAAGCTTTATGTTGTTATTGTTTATTGCCTAGCCAAGTGGGGTATGTTGTTTTCTAGAAAATGGGTTGTGAGTGTTGGTGGGAGTGTTCAAATGGATATGTCCTATTCCACAATCCCAACTGAGGGTATCGTTGTCAAGTTGTATGGAGAAAATAAAATGTTGCACCTCATTGAAGATCCCAACAATGCATCTTATGGAGTGTTGTACACAAGTGTTGATGCTGAAAACTTTGTGAGATTTTATGATGGGAAAGAGAACAAAATGTATCAATGAAATATTCTTGAACAAGTAGGCTCTCCATGGAATTTGTTTTTTGATGGAGCTTGATCCAAATATGGAAATGGTGTTGGTGTAGTTCTGATTTCTCCAAGCTTGGAAGAGTTTGTTTGGTAGTTCTCAATGTTATGGAAAAAAAACTTGTAGTATTGGGGTTTCAGTTTGATAGTTATGTAATGTCCCCATACTATGAATATGATGTTGAAGTGTTAACAAGGCCCTCTATCCCTGAAAACATTAAACATTGGAAAATTTTTGATGATGATGCTTAGTTCCAAATATTTCTACAGAATAAAGGGGATTTTGTTGATCAATGTATTGATTGGGAGCCAATGGTGTGTGTAGCAAAGGGTTAAGAAACTTTGTTTAGCAAAGACATCATCCAACTGAAAACTAATACCATTCCCAGAGGACTAGTTTCTCTTGAATCAAAATTTGATAATGTTGATTGCTCTATTAACATGCATATAACAGCCTCAAGGGATGTTGAGGAGCATGACCTTGGTACAAAGGGGAAACTGAGGAAAATCTGGTTGGGAAGTAATCTAAACAAGGAGGAAAAGTAGTCCTATGTGCAATTGTTGAGAAAATTTTAGGATTGCCTAGCTTGGTCTTATTTTGAACTAAAAGCATACAGAGAGGATCTATTTTAACATGAAATTCCTTTGGAATCTAATGCAAATCCATTCAAGTAGAAACAAAGGCCAATTAATCCACTCCTATCTCTTAAAATGCAAGAAGAACTGAAGAAACTGAGGGATGGAGGGATTATTAAGCCCACAAGGTATTCTTTTTGGGTTGTAAACTTAGTGCTAGTTAGAAAAAAGAATGGTGATATCATGTTGTGCATGGATTATAGAAATTTGAGCATCAATGAAGGATAATTATCCTTTACCAAACACAGAAAAACATGCTGCAATTAGTGACTTGTTCTGAGCTACTTTCTACCTTGGATGGTTTCTCTGGCTATAATCAAGTTGTTGTAAAGAATTTAGAGAGAATCAAGACAACCTTTACCACTACTTGGGGAACTTATGTTTATGTTAGAATGCCCTTTGGTTTGATGAATCCTAGAGAAAATTTTCAAAGAGCAATGAATGTTGATTTTGCTGGTTACATTAATGATTTTATTGTTGTTTACCAAGATGATGTGACTGTGTTTTCCAAAAGGAGAAGTGACCACTTGCAGCACTTGGAAAAAATGCTGATAAGATGCAGAGAGTATGTAATTTCACTCAATCCTAAGAAGTTCCATTTCGGAGTGCAAAATGCCAAGTTGCTTGGTCACATTGTGTCAAAGGATGGTTTCATGATTGATCCTGAGAGGGTAGAGGCCATCAGCAAGGTCTCAATTCCAAGAACCAAGAAGGGAATTTAGTCCTTCTTTCAAAAAAGAAACTTCATCAGAAGATTATTTTAGTGAAAATTCATAGCACCCCCAAAATGACATATGGATCTACTTTTCTAAGGCAATGTCATTTGGTGTGAATGCACAACATTGAGCTTTCCCAAAGTGTGGGACCTTTGCAAATGGGGAAAGCTCTCTAGAGAAGGTTGGTTCCTCTTCCTAAATTACCTTCCACAAGCTATTCCAGTGTAGGAAATCTAATATAATCCTAATATAACTTTGCCGAGGAGACATAGAGAGAGAAAAGAGGAAAAAACAGAGCCTACAGTAAGACGGTGTTACACCAGAGAAGGAAAATGTTGAACATCTATCAAAACTGTCATGGAACAAAAAGAGGTGAGCAATGGAAAGGATGGAAAAGTGCATAACAACACCAAGGATGGATTTCACACAAAAAAAGTTCCAAAACCCCATGAACACAGCTCCAAAACCTACAATGAACATTCAAACATGCACAAATACCTGCAATGAAGAAAAACAAGAAGAAAACAAGCAAAAACAAGCAAGGATGGACAAATGCATCACAAAAAATGTTTTTAATTGTTCCAAAAGTTTGCAAAAAACATCATTTTGTTGGTAAGAGGCAAAAAATTCCATTACAAAGTAGGGGAGAAGGTTCTAATTCCATTTTCAACCCTGGGGAAGAAAATAAGGGAGGTCAGAGAAGAATGATGAACAACTTTTAACAAATGAGCCAAAACTAGCTTTTAAACATCAAGCTGAATGGAAGAAAGAAGAAAATGCAGGAAAATCTGATCTTTTACTTTAACCACCGATAAGATTCATTAAAAAGGAAAGGGAACCTCTCCAAATCCAATTCCTAATGCATTCGAGCCCGCAGGACAAGAAATTGCCCATACCTCATTAAATCTGGTAGATGAAAATTTGATTTTTTGTCTTTTCAAATGCCAGGGTAATTTTTTCAAATTTTCTCCCACTAATCTTCACCAAAATAAAACATTTATGGGTCAAACGTGTAGATAATTTCACAAGATTTCCAATGATATAAAGAACGTGAAAATCCAAGCTCTGGATCAAAATATATGGCCCTCTGAAGATTTAGGGAAAAAGTGGTGAAGACAGAGTCAAAATGTGGTCTGCGGGGTCAAACTTTAAAATTTTCCCTTTTGGAAAATTTTCCCAAAAATTTTTTTGCCTCCGCTGCTCCAGGACACATGTCACTTTCCCATTCACTGATGGAAACGTGGGCCCAAACCTCACCTTTTTTCTTTGATTTTTCATTGGGAAAATTTCCCAAATTCTCCCCGCACTCCACTTTCCCAGTGACACGTGTCACCCTCTGGCTCTCTTGGCGGGGGCATGCTTCAAATTTTTCCTTTGTGCCTTTTTTAGATTTTGGAAAAAATTTCCAAACAGCTCCACCCCTGCACCCTTCCACCATGACACGTGGCATCTTCAAAATGGTCTGCGGGCCTTGACCACTTTTCTCCATTTTCTTCCTTGCAGGCTTGCAAGCCAATTTTAGATTTTTTGAATTTCGCTCCAAAAGGGCTAACTGCTAAAATTTCTCCCTACCTCCACCAACATGCTTCCTTCCCCTCCACAAGCCTACGGGCCAAAATTTTCCCCTTGCACCTCCGCCAACCTTCTTGGCAGTTTCTTCAACTTTCCTCTACCGGTCTGACCTCCACTGCCACATGGCACCTTTTCATTGGCCGTGGGCCTGTCAAGGGAAATTTTTGCCCAAGAAACTCTGCCAGGTAGGGTTCATTTTAAGATACCTCTTAGAAATCGGAGGTGGAAAATCCCTGGCAAATATCCTCGGAACCGCTTTCACAGGAAGGTGAATTTTTTGGGGGTCTGATAGCAAAACTTTCACCTAATTTTTAAGTGGTGGGACAGAATGCTGCAGATACATGATAGAGATTTGATTATGCACGTCAACATGGTGGTTGATACAAATCAATGAACATCACTAACGCATGTCAAAAACCTTGTTAACACATCTCAGTGAGGTTCGTTGACGCGCGTTAACCACCATGTTGATGCGCGTCAACCACCATGTTGACACGCGTCAGCAAATCTCTGTCACGCATCTACAGTCTCCACCATCTGGTCGCACAACAAAAAAAACCATTCATGTCACACATCAAAAAACTCTCTGTCACACATCTACTTCCTCCACACTCCTGTCGTGTGTCAACAAACTCTCCCTATCACGCATCAACAAACTCTTTATCGCGCATCTATAGCCTCTACCCTCATGTCACACGTTTACTGTACTTTATAATACATATGCCCCCAGGTGGTATGAATGAGCAAGTAGTGTTCTACCCGATGAATTATATAGGATTATATAGGAGATAGTTTCAAGGGTAGGTGAAGCCGACCCCTAAAAAAAATTAAACTATAAATTTTAGGCGAATAGGTCACTGACCCATGCTAGAAAATTCACCTTTTCAATTTTTTTAAGAATGGAATATTCACCATATTGTGAATATTCACCACTAAAAATATCCCTTCTATCAGGCCATAACTTGAAAAGTAAAAGGAGTTAGGAGGAAAATTTCACCTTTCTAAAAAGTGGAAGAAAAATCCTATCTGATGGAGCCATTTCCTGAAACCTTTGAGTGCTTAAAATGTGTAAAAATTGAAGTTGAAGCACAAAGAAGGAGAGAATGAAGGAAAGTTAGCCAAAATAAGTAGGGGGATCATTTTGGATAACAATTTGGTGACTCTCAGGGGTCATCGGCTTGCTATATGAATGATCGGTGGCCTTTGAAGCATCTATTGGGCATGGAGTCAAGCCTGATAACGATTTCTGATCTAAACTATGAAAATCAGACCTCTAAGCCACTTGGAAACCCACTGAAATTAGAGTTATTTTTCACCAAAATGCCACTGGAATGGACTGTGTAAGAGCAACCAAAACAACACCAAATAACTATGTACAAATATGAAAATCATACATGCTTCAAACGGAACATGCAGAGCATGCACAAGCACTTCTTCTGCTAAAAACAAACCTACCTACTCTAATCTAACTGGAAGCAATGGTGAGCTAAAGAAACCCTACAAATGTTTGTGCAAAATAGCTTCCTTTCTTCCAAATGGGAAGCCATGCAATTGATTTGGAGTTGATCATGGTTATTAGGATGAGTGGAAAATCAACAAGAAGATGATCTTCTACGCAAATCAGCAAGGTGTCAACTGAAAGTAAATCCAATACCCCTTTTAGTTGCTCTACATTTGGATTAAAGAGGCATTACATGTGATCCTTGACACTTTGTAGCTCATCCTCATGCTTAGAAGCAAGCATGACTGGTTGTGACTTCTCCTTTGGCTCCAATGAAGCCAAATACATTATTAGGAAAGGTCTGATCCATTTGATATGCCCATAACTTTGATTTTCAACTCCAAAAATGGAGTCTTCTTATGGACCTTCTTGGGTGGATGGTGTGGAAGAAGTGATGAAGTTCTCATGCTCTTTCTCTTCTTCCTCCAATGAAAAACATGGAAGATTAATATATTCCAATCTTGATTCCAAAGAGCTACTATAAGATGCAAGCTGCTGCAAATGAAAGTTATCCTCCATAACAATAGCTCAAGTGTTTGGAATGTGGATGATGAAGGAGAAAATGGTGTGATTTCAACTGATTCCTCTTCATCAAGACAATCCTCCAAATCTAAGAGATAAACTACCTCATTGATGTCCTGCTATAAATGTTTAACTTCCTCTATGGTGCTCTTTTGATCTGCAACTTGATCACCATGGTTATCTTCATCTTCAATCATTGAGTTTGAAATATCAAACTCTTCTTTAGCACTATAAATCGAGAGAGATGAAGTGGAAGGAAGAAATTAAGGTTCTTCTATAGCTTTTTTTGTGCTCAAGGCTTTTAGATCTACACTTTTCTCCCCCAGAGCTGGAATGTGCTCTTCTTTTTGCTTTGAAGCAACTTATCCTTCCTCTGCTGCTTGAAGACAATCTTGCTCTTGATTGAACTCTTCCTCTAGCATGAAGTTTGTCAATTCAAACTCTTCAATTTTATGCTATAAAGGACAAGTTGGGGCTGCAAGATCTCTTTTAGATATTTTCTATTCCATGGCTGATTGTGCAGCTTGAATTGGATCAACATCTTCTTCAAGTAGAGTGCCAACATGGACACTACATTATGAGAAAATTGATTTCTGATCTGCCTCTTATTTTTTCTCTTCTTCTGATGCAACAAAATCAGTCCTAACCACCACTTATTCTTCAACTCTAACCTCCTCTATTGGTTTCACCATCAAGGGAATTTTTGTAATCCCGAATTTAAGAGCCAAATTCAAAAAACATTAAACTTTTCATCCTTGTTTGGCTCTTCTTCTTGCTGTTTTTTTCCTATACTAGCATTCTGATTTTTATCTTCCCAACATTGATTTGAGAATGCAAGAGGAAGGGTGGGTTACGACTCAACTATTTTTTCATTTGTTTGTGGTGGTGGAAGAGATGAAACTTCTTGTTTCCTTGGAGTGGAAGGTATTTTTTTTTGCTCTTGTGGAGGGGATTTGGATTTGGAAGAGAAGAGAGAAGAAAAACTTAGATGGGATGGAAGACTAGGGGATGGTGAAATGGTATCAACACTTGGGGAAGCATGCGCTGGATTTGGAATTTGGCATTCAAAATGAGATGGTGATGCTTGAGAAATGGAAGGAGAAAAACTAGATGATGGTGTAGAACTTACCCATTGACAAGGTTGCTCAACACTGAATTTATAGGCCTCTATCTCCAGTGTCCATTGTTCAAGTTGGGACAGCATCTCCATCATGAAGTCTAGCTTCTCTTGAGTGATTAAGTGTCTTGGAAAAGGGCCAACCCATGGACAAGGTGCCCTACAAACAATTCTGAAAGCCTTCATTTTATCTGTTGCTCTTTATTGCACCATCTTTGCCTCCATCTTTTAGATCTTCTCCACAAAATCAACATCTTGGATCTGATTGTCTTCATTGTATGCATACCCCTTCTCTTGGAAAGAAACATAGCCAAAATGATTTTGGCACTGCTGCTCATACGGGTATGCATGCTAATCTTGGATCTACTCAAAATGTTTATTTGAAGGAGTTGTAAAGCATGTTGGAGGTGGACTATATTTCTGTTGTTATAAATGTGAATCCCATGATGGAAATGATGTCATGATTGCACAACTTCATGGAATGAAAGAAGATGGAAGATATGGAAAGAAGAATGAATGGAAATGAATAGAAAACAGGTCTGTAACTCATAAAATGAGTTATTTAAAAAATGGAGTCACCAGATGTGCTTTTGAATATGCCTCCAAAGGCTAAATATTTAACTAGAACACACCAACTTGTCAAAAATAAAGTGGAAGACCTCTAAGGTCCCACCGGGCGTGCTAAAACTGTTAGTAAAAATTCACAACACCCCCAAAATGACCTATGGGTATACTTTTCTAAGGCAATGTGATTTGGTGTGAATGCACAACATTGAGCTTTCCCAAAGTGTGGGACCTTTGCAAATGGGGAATGCTCTCTAGAGAAGGTTGGTTCCTCTTCCTAAACTACCTGCCACAAGCTATTCTAGTGCAGGCAAGCTAATATAATCCTAATCTAAGTATGCCGAGGAGACAGAGAGATAAAAGAGGAAAAATCAAAGCCTACACTAAAATGGTGATACACCAAAGAAGGAAAATTTTGAACATCTATCAAAACTGCCAGGGAAAAAGAAGAGTTGAGCAATGGAAAGGATGGACAAGTGCATAACAAAACCAAGGATGGATTTCACTCAAAAAATGTTCCAAAACCCCATGAACATAGCTCCAAAACCTGTAATGAACATTCAAACATGCACAAATACCTGCAATGAAGAGAGGCAAGAATAAAACATGAAAAAACAAGAAAGGGTGGACAAATGCATCTCAAATTATGTTTTTTTATTGCTCCAGAAGTTTGTACAAAACATCATTTTTCTGGTAAGAGGAAAAAAACACCATTACAGAGTAGGGGAGGAGGTTCTCATTCCATTTTTGACCTTAGGGAAGAAAATAAGGGAGGGTAGAGAAGAATGACGAACAATTTTTTATAATTGAGCCAAAACTGGCTTTTAAACATGATGTAGAATGGAAGAAAGGAGAAAATGTGGGAAAATCTGATTTTTTACTTCAACCACTGACAAGATTCATTAAAATAGAAAGGTCACCTCTGCAAATCTAGTTCCCAATGCATTCAATCCTGCAGGACAAGAAATTTCCCATACCTCATTAAATCTGGTAGATGAAATTATGATTTTTTGTCTTTTCAAATGCCAGGGACATTTTTTCCAATTTTCTCTCATTAATCTTCACCAAAATCCAAAATTGATGGGTCCAACATGTAGAGAATTTCACAAGCTTTCCAATGATATAAAGAACGCAAAAATCTTAGCTTTGGATCAAATGATATGGCCCTCTATAGATTTAGGGCAAAAATGGTGAAAACAAAGTCAAAATTTGGTCGGCGGGGTTAAACTTTAAAATTTTCCCTTTTGGAAAATTTTCCAAAAAAATTCCACACCTCCACCACTCCGAGACACGTGTCACTTTCCCATTCACTGATGGAAGCGTGGGCCCAAACCTCACCTTTTTTTTCTTTGATTTTTCATTGGGAAAATTTCCCAAATTCTCCCCACACTCCGCTTTCCCAGTGACACGTTTCACCCTCTGGCTCGCTCAATGGGGGCACGCTTCAAATTTTTCCTTTGTGCCTTTTTTAGATTTTGAAAAAAATTTCCAAACAGCTTCGCACCTCCACCCTTCCACCATGATATATGGCAGCTTCAAAATGGTCCGTGGGCCTTGACCACTTTTCTCCATTTTCTTCCTTGCGGGCTTGCGAGCTAATTTTGGATTTTTTGACTTTCACCCCAAAAGGGCTAAGTACTCAAATTTCTCCCTGCCTCCACCGACGCACTTCCTTTTCCTTCGTGGGCCTGCGGGTAAAAATTTTCCCCTTACACCTCCACCAGCCTTCTTGGAAATTTCTCCAAATTTCCTCTGCTGGCCCGATTTCCACTGCCATGTGGCACCTTTTCATTGGTTGTGGGCCTGTCAAGGGAAATTTTCCCCAAAAAATCAGTTGGGCCATAACTTGAAAATTATGAGTTAGGAGGAAAATTTTACATTTCTGAAAATGGGAAGAAAAATCCTATCTGATGGAGCCATTTCTAGAAACCCTTGAGTGCTTGAAATGTGTAAAAAATGAAGTTGAAGCACAAGGAAGGAGAGAATGAAGGCAAGTTAGCCAAAATAAGCAGGGGGCTCATTTTGGATAACAGATTCATATCAAACTTTGCTGAGTTAACCATTCCAATTACTTGCATGCTAAAGAAGGACCAAGTTTTCGAGTGGGAAGAGGCTATCATTCAAGCTTTCAATGGGATTAAAAAGGCATTAAAGCATGCCCTTGTTTTAGTAGCTCTAGATTATAAGAATCCTTTCCAAATGTTTTCTTTTGCTTTAATGAACACAGTTGCATCTGTCTTGTTGTAGAAGAATGATGAAGGGGCTAAGAGGTCAAATGACTTTTTTCAATAAGGCATTATAAGGGGCTAAGTTGAAATACACCATTATGGAGAAACAAGTATTTTCCCTGGTAAAAGCAAAAAAAAAATTTCAGACCTTACATTTTGAGCTCTAAAGTTATTTATTATGTTCCCCACACCATGGTGAAAGATGTCTTATCAGAAATGGAGGTCTCAAGAAAAAGATGCAGGTGGGTGAACAAGTTGTAGGAATATGATATGGATATCCAAACCATGAAGTTTCGTAAGAGGTTTGGGCCTAGCTAAGCTTCTGGTTGAAATAAACTTACAAACTATTGAGGTAAATGAAGTAGAGGAAGAAAGGGTGGATGTCCTTGAGAAATTGATGAGTTCTAAATGGTATCAAGATATAAGTTTTCATCTCAGACATCTATACTACCTTAAGCATTTAAGTAAGAATCAGAAAAGAGATCTTAAGTTTACCTCCCAGAAATATGTCATTATTGATTTTGGGTTAGCTTGGAAGAACCATGAGGGAGTTATCTTGAGGTACATTATTGAAGATGAAGCCCCCAGGATAATTATTGATCTCCATGGAGGATTTTGTGGGGGGAATTTTTCTAGAAGAATCACATCACACAAGATCTTGAGGGCTAGTTATTGGTGGAAAAATCTCTTTCAGGATACAACTTTGTTGGTTAGAAGATGTGAGAGTTACCAATGTTTTTCTGGAAGACTGAAAGCTTCAGGCTCCCTGCCTTTACAGCCTGTATCAATTGAATCCCCATTCAAGAAATGGGGAATGTATTTCATTGATGATATTTTAGATCCTTCAAGTGCTGGCCTTAAGTGGATTCTTGTAGCCACTGATTACTTCACTAAGTGGGTGGAGGAAATCCCCACAAAGAGATAAACACAACAAATTGTCATAGAATTCATGCTGAACCATATCCTCTATAGGTTTGGAGTGCCAGTTAAAATTGTTGTTGAAAATTCCATGAGATTTAAAGCTAAACCTTTGGTGGTAATGTGTAAAGAATATGGGATCAATTTGACATATGCCTCGAACTATAACCCGCAAGGAAATGGGCAAGCAGAGTCCAGCAAAAAAAAAATATTAAAGATCATCAGGATAACCTTAGAGCTGAATAATAGGAAATGGGGTGAGTAGTTGAAGTTTTCTATTTGGGCTGATAGAATTATTATTAAAAGAGCTACTGGAAATAGTCCATTTGAATTGGTGTATTGGACTCAACCTTTGTTTCCCCTGCATATGCAATTATCCTCATATCAGTTCCTTGAAAAACTGGAAGATCAAGAAGTTAGTCCATATGATTCTCGCATTAACCAGATTGTTGAACTTGATGAAGAAAGGAGGGCATCTCACCAAAGGAAAGTTATGTTCAAAGAGATATTGAAGAAGATATTTGACAGAAAGGCAACACCTAGAGCCTTCAACATTGGAGATCTTGTGCTATTATGGGATAGCAGGCATGAAGATAAGGGAAAGCATGATAAATTTGATGCACTATGGATGGGCCCTTACTCCATTGAAATTCAAATTGCTGAACATACCTTCTTCTTGAAAGAATTGGATGGAGAATTTCTCAAATTTCTTGTTAATGGCAGGCACTTGAAACATTTCCTAGATTGATTCCCCAAAATCAAGATGAACATCATTTGTACAGTTTATAGTTCATTGGTTGTTTTCTATCTTTTGTGTTTTTGCTCATTTTGGTCCTTAGTGACGTGGTTTGGTTGGTTTCTCAATTTGTCTTTAGGGGTATGGTTCTGGTTTTCTTCTTTATAAGATAAATCCTTTACCCAATGGATATTTTTGGCACTTGGTCTATTATTTGGTTCTTTTGGCACTCACATGGAGTGCCCATCCCTGAGTCAAGGCCGATGTTGGTGCTTGAATTTGTCTCACCCCATTTACCATTAAAATCCCTCAGTTTCTGGCCTCTTTCATGTTTGTTTCTCCCCGTGTTGGTGCTTGAATCCTTTGTCCCCAATTCAGTTTCCATGGTCAGTTCCTTCCTTGGTTGAGGATCTCTTAAGCACCCAAAAATTTGTTTTTATTCCTCTGACCATGTTAAGGAATCTGTTACTTGGTCGTAAAACTCAGGCATGTTCCTTCCCTTCCATTTTCCACGGTCATGTGTTGTTGTCCCTACCATTTTTCCCCAGGTTCCTGAGTGAAACGTGATTGAGTGTAGCTCAGAGGGTCATTTTAAAACTTAAAACACTTCAAAATTATTTGTCCTTGAAGAAAATTTCATCTCATGGCTCAAACAGGGGTTTCCCTGCATTTTTATGGCTTGACAGGTGTGTTTCTACCATCAATTTTAAATCTTTGAATTAGTGGAAACGTGGATCTTTTTGGTTGGATGCGGCTCAGTGGGGTACTCTAAAAACTCTATGGTTTTGCTTGACCCAAAACTTTTCCATGTGAAGGAACAACGCTCATTTGAAAATTCCCCTTTTGGTTTGGCCTTGGAGTTACACGGAGAGGTATCGTGGAGGATTCTTCTTCTTTTCCCATACATAGACAATTTTTTATGCATCTGGTACAATTTTAGCGGGCCATGAACACATGGTGGGCTAGCACTCATTTGAAAATATGCCTCAGGGTCCCACCTTGACAAATGTGACAGAGGGACAGGTGGATGTTTCTGCTGGAAGTTGCGACATAAAGACACGTGGACGTTTTCGCTGGGCCTTCCTTACTTAGGCTTTACAAGAAACTTCATAAAATGCCTAAGACATGTGGAGGGACCGTGCATGTTTGGGGATCAGTCCTTAGGTTTTAATTTGAAGGAGTTCCAGAAGGACACTTGGAGGCTTCCACTCACTCTGCCCTTCACTCGGACTTTTCAAAGGCCAAAGGAGAATGCCTCAGACCCTGGACACATGGTGCTTTCTACTGGAATTTAAACTTTCTAAAGACTCTGCTAGATCGAGACATGTGTTGAGTTCGTGCTTGTTTGGGGTCTCTAATTTTGGGGATCATCTCAATATGCACAAATAAGACACATGGCAGTTTGAAAATTAAGGCAGGGAGGTTGGCTTCTAGGGGAAATTTGAAAAAAAATATTTTTTTGAAGAAAAGGGTTACAGTATAAAAAGGAAGCACGGTTCTACTCGGACCCACATTGGGACATGTGTCAAGTCCATTTTCATGGCAGAGGGGCAGACAAAAATGAGAAATTTTACATTTTTTCCAAAATTTGAAAAAGGTAAAAAAGGCCCCCAGGCTTGTTTTGACTAAGATATCCCATGTGGACGGTCCAATTTAAAATGGGAAATCGATGACAGTTTCACATCTATATTTGATTTTTTTGCCATTTTTCTACAAAACTCCCAGGGATGCAAATTTTTATGGTTTTTTGTCATTTATTGATCATCTGCTGCATGTCAAATGTAGAGGAAAATTAATTTGATATCCTGGTTTGGTGGGGAAGATCTGAAGACATATTTTACCATTAAAATGCAATCTGACTGTCGGATTCAATCTAATTTTCCTTGACATGCAAGAAACCGTTTGATTTCTTGGTTTGGTGGGGAAAATTTTAAAACATCTTTTACCATTAAGACATGATATGACTATTGGACTTGATTTGAGTTTCCAATTTTTCCTTCCCTGGCACACAAAGAACTAGATTTGATGGATCAGAGGAGGAAGTTGTTAGCGCATGAAATGAGAAGTGATTTACCAAATGAAGGGATTGAATGCTGAAATATTCGAAGAGATTTTCCCTCTGAATTCATGACAACCTTTTTTGTAGATCTGATTATGGGGGTCACGATCAAAATCACAATAGGCGATGGTGCTTTGAATGTTTTGTTTTTGGGGAGAAAAACTCTGTTGTAAAAGTGATATAAATTTCATGAACTTGTCGTGCAAAGGGTGGGAGTGTTAGAGGTAAGGATTTCATTTCTAAAAGAAAATTTTGACAGAGCCCATCTTTCTGAGAAATTATCTGAGAAACCTGTTTATCTCTTTTTTGTTAAATTTGATCATGTCAAAGTGGTTACAAGTGTACATCCATTGACGAGCTCTGAGATTGTTCTAGAAACTCTCCCATGCTGATGAATTTAATCATACTTGAGTTAATCTATGTTTATTGTGGGAAAAAATTTTGTCTGCTTCATTTCTGAATTTCTGCAAATAGTCTTTGTTGTTCCCATTACAATCTTACATTGAAATCTCTATGAATCACACAAGATCTTATCCTTGTGATAGTTTGGTGGCATTTACAATTTCATTTATCAGAAGATCTTTCATTAGTTATGGTGAAATAAACAAATTTAAAATCATTTTACTCCTAGCATGATTATAATATTGTTTGTTAGCCTTCGAGGGTATCTTAGGCATGATGAAACAAAGGTCGATAATGTTTAGTTAAGATTTTCAATTTGAGCCTTCATTTTGGATTCTTAAAGTTTGTGTGAAAACATTTCTAATTTGGGCCTCCATTGAAGCACACCTTCTGGTTAAAGGAACATTCTAGCTGTTCTGAAGCATTTTATTGATTAAGCCTTCCATTTTTGTAGGATCTCTCAAATATCTGGTGAATCAAGTTCATTTTGCCTTACCTCCCACAAAATATTCATTTAAGAACAACTAATCTTACCCATACTACCTTTGTTTGTCCTATGTGTGTATAAATGCATAATTTCTATTACCAAAACATGTAGAAGCAATCATGTTTTTATTGTCTTTAGTAGCCTGAACCTTGCTTAGAAAATTAGTCCATTATCTAGAGTGACAACTCGTGAGAGTTAGGTTTTTGTTGTATTGATCATATTTTCTTCAGGGTATTCTAAATAACTTTACAAGGAAGGACATCTCCATCTCCTCCACAAACAATAGGCTACAAAAGGGTCCTCTCACCCTAGTTAAAAGGAACAACCATAAAGTAGTGAGGATAGATCAAATCATCTTGAGGGTGCTACCCATTTCTCCACATCTGAGTGACAAAGAACAAGCTGCATTTCTTTCCCAGCTACAAAATGACACACTGACATGGTCTGCTTGTCTCTAAGATTCCTGTCAAAACTGTGATGCTACTCAAGCTTCTGAGAAAGAATAAATTTGGGTACCAACACATATGGAAGTGAATTCCTCCGTAGGATATGGGCTTAAGTGGATGGGATATTACTTTGTATGTTACATACTTAATCAGGAATTCCAGACTTAGGCAGAAAGAGTGGCCAATGATACCCTTTGAAGCTTATTGTTTTGTTACAGGCTTGATGTATAATCACATGTCAGGGTCTTGAGGATCCAAGGCTATGGCTCATGGGGATTCCTAAGAAGAAACACAAGGCATTGGATCCTATCACGTGACTTCATATTACAGGTTTTAAATATTTGTCCAAATAGAAGGAGACCCAATATATTTCCCCATTAATAAGTATGAAGGAGTTAAAGTATAAATGTTTTTAAAAATATATTAGGGGTGGGGTACTATGGAGTGAGTAAGGAGTGCTTAAGTTTGAGGAGTAATCATGGGGTAGATTTTAGGAGCCACTAAGGTTCATATTCCCATTAATTCAGATTGTGTATTTTTCAGATGTAGTGTCATGGGTTATTAAAGATGTGATATGCTCCTCTCCCTACTAAAATCCCAATAACAGTACATAACTTCTCAATCATTTGGAGATCCTTTTACACTATCATTGATAAGGTACTATGTCCCTTGTCATTTGAGTTCAATTTTTTTAGGATAATAGGTTTCATGAAGATTAAAATATTTAGGACTTACAATAATGCAACCACAGATGACCGTTCACATTAATATACAACGTTTTATTAGTGTGACAAATCCTAAATATAAAATAAGAGGAAGATAGACACTCAAGTTTCATTGGACACCACTCCTAAGGTTTTGTAAGTTTGCAATTCTGATATGAAGTATTCATCATGTTTTAAAGAATGGGAATACTTATGTTTTTACCCCTCTGTACTGACAAGGTATTGAGTCAAATACTAAAAAGGTGAAAATAAAAAGGTGGATATATCAGACAATTTCATAGGAGAAAATGGACTAGTTTGCATATATAGTATAAATAAGGGGATATTTATATAATGAAAAATTTCTCCCATTGGGAGCTGGTAGTTAATAACTCAGGAATACCTTGAGATATCCAGATCTGAAAAAAGGGGTATTACTTATTATCAGACGAAGTCTACAGCTGATAGGAAATTATTTTGCTTAGTATAAAGTCAGAATTATGATTTAAGGGTCTTCTCTCATGTTAGTTGGAAAGTGAAAATAAACAAATATTATTCGTTATTCTCCATTTATTTAAACATGAATTACAATAAAGTAATGTACCCTATATACACATCAATGATAAATTCTCTAGATTTTATAAGACTAGTAATTGCACTATGATGTATGTTAATGTAGTGCAAAACAAAATGGGGACCTAAATAAAGACTCTGGTTTCGAGAAACTGTGCATAGTGGTAGACTCGGTATCACTCTATTTTCCAAGATGACATGTATATTGATGGTGCAAGATTACAAGTGAACCCAATTGATCATTAATTATTAATCCCAATGTTAAAAACAAAATTGATCACAGATCATGTTTATGTCTCTACAAACACTGATTTCATTGAAGATATCAGCTTTGACAATAAGTTCTTATCCAAGTCTGACTTAGGATTGCTTCATTACTCTCTTGGGATCTAGATTTCACAATTTGAATTGGGACATTATTTATTCTCTCTACCTATTTTCATCTCTTGACTCATTCTCATTTACATTATTTATCCCACCTGTCTGATCACAATTCCTTACGTACTGGTAATTATATTCCGGGGTCCAAGTTAACATTCTGAATTATAATGTCAAACCTTGCTTGACGGTACCCTGTTATGAACCTTGGACTAGAATACACTGAAACATACAAAAAATATGATTCAAAAATGAAGTATAGAGAATTTGATTGCATGAAAGATCAAATTTTCTTTACAAGGTTATAGGCCACTTCAAGGAAGCAAGATACTTAAAAAACTATCAATATAATAAAATATGTGTATTCCTACACACTAGCTAAAGCATCACATTTACTACAAATCTAGAAATGGAGCACGGTCAGAGCATTTCCAACCTATAGAGTCACATCACACTTCCAAATAAACTGATAGAGTTTATAATCATCTTAGTTCATCCACTTGATTTTTTTTTACCAATTGTTTCCATATTTTATCTTGGAAATTACTAATCAAAGTATATTATGATATTGCATTATTTATTGGTAATTAAGCTATTTATATACTATTTGTTGTTAACCCTTTAGTCAATAGATAAAGAATAATATGTCTACTCTCTGCCCTTCCTATAATTTATTTATTTATTTGTAGTACGAAAAAATCAAGTAAAATGAGTACCAAAAACCCTATGGAAATAAAATTTATTTAACGAGGCATATGAAATCATGGTCCCTCATTAGCTTGCAAAGAACTGGCCTTGGAATCGGGCTTGACATTCAAAGATTTTTTTCACTAAGCCTTTCACCGAGGTGAAATTTCTGTCACGTTTGATGGATAATTATTCTTGTTTGTTATGAATGTTGGAGCCGCCCATACTCATTCGGGATATATAGTCCTCATGAATCTCCTCTTGAGGTCCTTGATAATAATGGTATAGCTCTGATACCAAATGATATAATAGGCACCTAATATTGCAATGACCTTTAGAGGCCGATAGAAGCCTCACAAATATCATTGCATCATGAAATTAGATTACATAACAATGCAAGAGTCTGTAATATTTATAGATATCTAGACAACCTCATATGGATAGACATGACACCCTATCAGGCACCAACTACAAGGGGGGGGGGGGGTGATAAGACCCATGTCACATGCACATGTAATTATCTACTAATCACCAATGGTGAATGTTATCCAACATACCAATATGTGAATGCATAGGTCACTAGGGACTCAGAGTGTACATGTGTGCACATTATTAAATAAAAGACATATGTCAATAAATATGCCTTAGTGCATAATATTATGCTAACATTCCCCCCCTTAATTTTGCAATAGTAACTCCTCCAATGAAGTGGAGAGGAACTATTTTAACAGTCGTGTCATTTGTCATGTACAAGTGACGTCATAGTGAGTTACATCTGCCTTCTGTTTATGTTATAGGACAAACACCCCTGGAGTTGTACTTCCTTGTGCTTCAAGACATGCTCACGTATGAGTATGAACTCTGTACTTCAATATGCATATGGTCTTTCCATCATTTAAATACTAGTTTACTGCGTTGGAACATATGCTTCAGAACTCCTTCATTAGTGCAACATATACTGGAGTATTATTTTGACTATTGGTGGTTATGTATCTCAATTTCACTTCTAGTATTTGATGCATAGCCATATCGTCTTCACAAATAGCTTCACCTGCAGAACTCAATACTCTACTTCTGTAGAAGAGCGAGAAACAATGTTTTGTTTCTTGCTTCCCCATGATATCGGTCCAGATCCCATAAAGAAGACTGAAGCCTAGATGTTGACTTTCCTATCATCCATATTTCATGCATGATCTGAATCTGAATATCTATGTCAAGAAGAAGTTGTCGTTCTTCTTGTACTTTAGACCAAGGTCAACTGATACCATTTGAGATATGTCATTATGTCTCTTTGCTGCTTTCCAATGACATATTTTCAGGTTCTTGCATGAACCTGTGATAAATAGATGACTACAAAGCTGATATCTGGTCTAGTATATGTCAGGTAAATTGAGACTCCCGATCAACTACCGATAGAGAGTTGCATTCACCGGTCAGGTGATGGATCGGAATGAGATAACTACAAGTCTCGCTTCTATAGGTGTAGCAATAGGATGTGTAGTCCATCATTCTGAATTTCTCAGAGTGTTGTCTTGGTGTATTTCAACTGACGACACAAAGATATGATTCTATTTTTTCCATACTTTCAACCCAAGACAATAGTGCATGATCCTGAGATCTGTCATGTCAAACGATCAATTAAAATCCTTCTTTGTTGCATCGATCATCTTCACAAAACTCCCTGTAATGACTAGATCATCGACATAAACAATCACAATGACAATCTCCCCCCTTGATTTTTGAGGTAGAGATTGGGGTCATATGGATTCCTTTCGAATCCATTGACTGTATGAGATGCTCATCAATTTTGATGTACCATGTCTCGGGGTGCTTGTTTTAGGCCATATAGAGATTTCCTATGAGTCTACATACCATCATCTTCTTTTCTTGGTATTACATAACTCTCTGGCTGAGTCATATAGACTTCTTCTTGAAAATATCCATTAAGAAAGGAAATTTTCACATCCATTTTGATGGACTTTCCAACCAAACTGTGCAACTAGAGCAAAGATCATCCTAGATCATGTCTTGATCTTGGATGGTGGGAGAAAATGTCTCCTCATAATCAACGCCTTCTTGTTGTGCATACCCCTTTGCTACAAGTCATTTACTTTATACTTGTCAATAGTCCCATTTGATTTGTACTTAGTCTTGAATATCCATCTATATCTAATGGGTTTCTTCCCTGGTGGAAGGTTGACAAGTTGCCATGTGTTGTTCTTCATCACTGACTGATACTCTAGAATCCATGGCATCTTTCCAAGCTTTTGATTGTAGGGATTCCTGAACTATAGATGGCTCAACTGTTTCAACAACTCTACTCATTAGGGCATAATTTTACCTCTTCTCTGAGCTTGACTACGAGTTCTAGGTCCAGGATTGGATGTATGTGCTAGGTGCTTCATCAAAATCTTACATCTCTTATTAACGTGCTAGTATACCATTTAGGTATACTTCTTAGCTGTTCCCATTGGCTTGTGGTTCTATCCAGAGTTTTCACCATCATCCCCATTCATCACTGTCATCTATCTAGTGGGAACATCAAATTCTAGTCTTCACAAGAGGTGAACAATCTACATCAGTTGAGTCGTTGAGTAGGATTCATCTACTTCCTTTCTTCTCAAATAACTCAACATCCCTACTTGTGTATACTTTCTTTGTCTTTCGGATCCCATAATCTGTACCCAAGTGCTTCTTCACTGTATCCTAATGAATATCAGTTTCTGTTAGCTTTCATATCCAACTTGTTCCTATTCTTCTTGGGTATGTGGATACTTGATTTGCACTTGAATACTCTGAGGTGTGCAACAGATGGTTCTTCTGCTTTGACCATGCTTCATGTGGCGTTACTTCATTAAGAGCAACTGTGGGCACTCTGTTTAACAAATACAAAGCCATCTTTGCTTCTTCTGCCTAGAATGTATTTGCAAGTCTAGAATCATTGATCATGCATCGTACCATTCCCATTATAGTATGATTTATTCTCTCAATGACACCATTATGTTGTGGTGTGCATGGAGGAGGTATTTGTCGACAAATTCCATGAGCTTTGTAGGTAGTCTTTGAACTCATTACTAGTGAATTCCCCCCCTCAATATGAGTGGAGATTTATGATGTGACGACTAGTTCCGTTCTCAATAGATACTTTGAACTTCTTGAAAGGTTTTAAAAGGTTCACTTTTCTTGTGAAGGAAAAAAAATCCACATTTTCCTTGAATAGTCATCAACACAAAGCATGAAGTACTCAAATCTAGAATGACTCGGTTGCATTGGACCGCAAATCTCGGTATGAACCAGATCAAGTTTTCCATGAGCTAAAAAAGTACTCTTCTAGAATGAAGCTCTATGTTTTTTTCCTGTTAGGTAGTGAGGACACTTGTTTCCATCCTTCTGAAGAGATGGTAACCCATGTACCATATTATGCTGATGAACTGTCTCGAGATACTTGAAACTAACATGACCAAATCTCCAATGCCACAACTGTGATGAAGTAGAGTTCTTATCCACAAGTTCATGATCATCTCTGTGGACAAAATCAAGCTAGAACATGTGTCCCACATTGGAGGATTTTGTAATTATTTTCGAGCCTCGTGATGTTTCTCGAATTAAACACATTTTCTTGCCAAAATGAATATCAAAGTCAATTTTCAAATTGTGATCTAGGAGTTAACTAACTGACAATAGATTTTTAGTCAACCCAAGGACATATAAGACATTTGATAGTCTACAGTTGCATGAAACAAGGGGTAGAGAAATGTTCCCAATCCCATGAACTATATAAGAAGAATCATCACCCCAAAAAAAACATGGTTTTTTCAACAACGTGTCCCTCATTGAAGTAAACCAGTCTCTATGGCCCAGTCATGTGTCGAGTGGCTCCTGAATCAACACCAGACACCACTAGATGACGTGGAAGGTTCACTTGATTGATCAGTGTACAAGTAGTCTTCATTATCTGAATGTTCTTCTTGCTCAACAATATTGCCTTGCTGATAGGGTCTTTTTCAAGTTCCCCTTTTTCTACCCTTGATTGTAGTTTGAATGTCCCTTATGAGATTATTGGTGTTGAGGTCTAGAATTGCTTGATGAACCTTTCTTATAAGTGTTATACCAACATATCTTTCAATTCATGTCCTCTTTTGCAGATTGGAAATTGCTTCTTCTGTTGTTTTTCCCCTTGATGTTTATATTGATTCTAATGTTTGGACTTTTGATAGGAATTAGTGTTATCCAAAATTCACCCCCAAGAAGACAGGCTTGGGCCAGGAAAAATCACGAAAAAAAGTCTTAGTCTCCAGGACAGCCGGGACAAAAGTACGTGAGGGACGCGTGGGATGCGAAAGCGCAAAATGGGCGAAGGTTCGTCCGGGACAGCCGAGACAAAAGTACGTGAGGGACGCGTGGGATGCGAAAGCGCGAAATGGGCGAAGGTTCGTCTGGGACAGCCGGGAAAAAAGTACGCGAGGGATGCGTGGGACGCGAAAGCACGAAATGGGCGAAGACAGAAGAGAAAAAGTCAACGTTTGACCTGCGAAACTTCAAACGGCCATAACTTTTGACTCCGAGCTCCGATTTTCACAAAATTGGACTTTCTGGAATGAGCACGACGTCCTCTACGCCACAGAAACTGGATTTCTTATTTTTAATGAGAGTAGATATATTTAATTAAGAGAAACATATTCGGCTCCAGTCAGTTAATGTTCATTCTCGTCAAATGATAGAAAACGCCTGTCAGACCCAAAATAGCTGCCCACACTCAGAAGGCCATAACTTTTGCATTTCTCAACGAAATCGCACAAAATTGGTACCGTTGGAATCGTGGTTCCGAGACCAATGCACAAAAATCAAGAAATTCTAGATTTTTTTAGAAATTGATTGAGTTTTTTAAGAAAACGTGGCTGGGTTCAGAATAGTGTTTTATTTGGTAGCTGGGAGTGCAATTAAGAGGCATGGTCATCATTCTTTCTCTGTTGCAGCACATGGGACAGTATGGGGAGCCTTTTGCAAGTAATGTATAATCATTTTACTCAATTTAATGCCTCTTACAGGTGGTTGAAGGACAGATTTCGGGATTTCCATTTTCCCTTCTCTTTTCCTTCTCTTTTTTCTATAAATTGGAGTGTTGGGCTCATTGTAGAGGGGAGAGTTTTTGGGTAACAAAGCTCTGCCAAAATTGCTTTGTGAAGCCAGTGTGTTGCAGGCCCTTGTAGTGGACTCCTTGCATGGTGATCCAGGCCCTTATCTTGTAATAGACTGAACTATGCATACCAGGAAGCAATAAAATACAAAGTTTGTGGATGTATCTTCCCCTGCTGTGTTTTCTTGCATTCTTCTTACCCCTTTTATCTTTCTACAAGAATATTGTGTCTATTATTATGTTCTTGCAAGAATTCACTAACATTGTGTATGCTTGGAATATTGTTGTGAATGCATTTTGCTAGATTATGGTGAACTGTCATCACCTCTTCTAGTGTGCACTTTCCCTCTGTATTTCACACATTTGGAGATTACTCTCACACCCTCCTTTTCTGGTGTATCACCACTTTAGTGTAGGCTTTCATTTTATGTATTCTCTCTCCCTGGTCCCTTGGAAATTTAGATTAGAACAGTTAGCTTATCCTGCATTAGAGTAGATTGTGGCAGGTAGTTTAGGAGCAAGAACCAGCTTTCTCTGGAGGTCTGTCTCAAGTAGCAAGTCCCACAACTTGGAGATAGTACCCATGTTATCCAATCACACTGTGAGTTCAAATACATGCATAGGGGTGCTGTGATTCGGTGATAACAATTAGGTTTTAATTTTCTGTAGACACCTAAAATTGGTTACCCAATTTAGTGTCCCTCACATTTGTTTTCCTTCTTGGGTAACCTAGGGCACCTTTTTATCATCACTTCCCCCTTAGGGTATTATTTAATATTTGATTTAAACATCCATCCTAAGTTTATTATACACCATTGTGTTTCAACCATGGATAATTAAATATTAACTATTTAATTACACTTTTTACATGTATCTTAACCGCTTATCTACCTCATATCAATTCCTAACCTCCCATATCAATTCTATCTATTTATCCCCCCTATTTCTCCTCCCCCTAAACCGTGCAATGGGATATTTCCCGTATTTGAGTTGGAGGGATCACTGGCATCTTCCAAAAAAATGTCCTCTTTTACAATTTTTATAGTCTGTTCCCTGATCGGCGTTGAATGGTACTCGGTCGATGCTGATTTTCTGAAACAACATTGATTATATCCGATCGATGCCAATTACAAATACAGGGCCAGAATTTAGTTCTGGTTAGAGACAGAAAGAATGACAGAGATTTTTGAGCATCAAGCCTGAGCATCTTCTATCAAGCGACAGAAATTCCATTCAGATCAATCCCTGGGAGGAGTACCGTTACTCTTCTCCTATCACATCGACATCATGAGCCTCCATCGATCTCTTGGTGACTTTGTTCTTGCATCTAGTGGAGGTGGAGATTTTTCAGTATCCCTACGGCTCCTGCAGATCCAACGAACATCGACGATCTAGCCTTCATTATCCATTTCTCAATCTTCCTACAATTTTTCCCTAGTTGATACCGACCTGTCCTAGTCGATGCCGATTTCTCTAGTCGACGCTAATTCACCCAATCGATGCCAATTTGCCTGCAGACAGGTAAAAGAAGTCAGGCAACACAAATCCAACATTGTTTTCATAGTTTCCTATTTTCTATTGCTTTTTATCTGATGTTTACATTTTGTTTGTCACTTTTAATCAGAAAATCTAGACATTTACTTACATTCTTTTATCATGTATGCATATTTCTTTAATTGAAAATGTGGACTGACATCCCCCGAGGGAGCTTATCGCTTCCTGGATCCGCTTGTCGGGAAGTCCACCCAAATATCTTTTAACTTTGTCTTTTTTTGTCAAGTACCCATGTCTCGCAGGTTTCTTTGATCTACTTTACAAGATTGCTCATGTGCGCTCGTCTTGTCTAAATCAGCTTTCTTGTCCATCTACATCTTTGGATCTTGTCTTGTATCAGGTATTGATTTCATTTGAGTTTTTCAAGGTTTTTTTGTTTAGTTTGGTACATTAACTTGGATAGGTAACAAGAATGGAAATTCTTGATCTACATTTTGGCACGCTCGGTGGGACCCAACCAAAGTCCCCTATTGGTAAGTTCATTTCTTTTCCATTTTTGAGCTTTTGTTCTTTTTCTTGACTGCTTTTCATTAGTTTTCCTTAGGCATTTCCTTCCTTCATTTTGGTTTTTCTTCTTTCATTTGTAATTTGCAAAGTCAAAGTTTCTTCTTTTTCACAAATCTAAATCCCACTTTCTATTTCAAATATTAGAAAAAAATTCATTTGATTTCAAGTTTACATTTTTGATTCATCACTTTATGCAAAATTGTCATTTATTTGAGAGTTTCTAGTTTCTTAAATAAAAATTCTCATTTTACTATTATCTGGATATATCTTTCTAGATTTGTTTGTGTGTTTTCTTAACCTTTTCTTACGGAGAACTTTGCTTGTTCACGGGACTGTTCGAGGGGAAGAGCTCAACAACGCGCTTTTTGAAGTCCACACACCTTGGAGAGCTAAATCTACAAGTATTCTTCTTTTACGGTGTTTTCTCCTTTTTAAGAAATTAAAAATAACTTGTTTGTTTATTTTCTATCACATTCAAACATTTTGATTTTCGTGCTTAAAAATAATTTAATCGCATTTGGGAAAGAACTTGTTTGACCTATCTTCATTGAAATCAAACGCTTCATTTTTAGTGCTTAAAAAGAACTTTTTCTTTGTCATTTCTATTGTATATTCTTCATCTAATTTTCTAAATAGGTTGGAAAATTGATCAAATTCGGTAGTGACACTATTTAATTTTTATTTTTCGCCCTTGCACACAAAGCCAAAATCACTAGGTATAAAGCATTTAAACAAAAATTCCTTCCCTGGGCTCGCCTACTTGGAAGTGACATCCAGGAGGAAGAGCCTACGCAGTACTCAGGCCACACTATAAATTCACAGAAGTTCTAGTATATATTGACAAAGCACCTGACTCCCTTATCACAATGGTGTGTGAAGTGCGGGGGTAGACCCCTATATCAAGACACGTACTATTTTTTTACTGAAGTGCCTTCGAGACTCCTCACCAAAACACTCCCCAAACCATCCTTAGTTTGGCTATGTGAGTAGTTCCTATTCTAAAAATCCTTCCCTAATATTTTCTTTCTTAAAAAGCATGAAAACTTAAAAGAGATAATCACCCACGCTACTTGAATTGTCTGTGCATTAGTTAGGAAAATATCCTTTTTTATATATTTCTACTTGTTTATGACGGTCATCACCTGGTTACAATCTAGAAAAATGGCTCAATTGGCCCCTTCTTCATCTGAGATCACCACTAATGTAGATGTTTCGGCACCCCTCGGGTCTTCCTCGGGACCGCTGTTAGTTGGTTCCCCATCTTGGTCATATAATCCTTTGTATCATCCTAAAGCGATCCCATCATGTCCAACTTCCCCCAGTCCTTCAGAGGTATCATCTGCTTCTGATATAGAGTATGTTCCTCACAGAGATCCCGAATTTCAGGCTCTCCTTGATCATAATCTGGTAGCCCTTTTGCACTATTTAGTACATAAGTCTATTCAAATATCTGATCAGGGACAACCAATCCAGTAGGTTTATGACTATTCTCATGAACCATCCCAGGCATTTATAGAACAGTTAGCACACTTTTTCTCACCTCAAACCATGGAAGAGGGTGACGCATCTGTGCCTCCTTTTTCTCTTCCACTAATCATGTCAACTAGTTATCAAATGGTCTTTCCTACTCCTAGTGCCGCAGCTAGAAAAATGGCTCAATTGGCCCCTTCTTCATCTGAGATCACCACTAATGTAGATGTTTCGGCACCCCTCGGGTCTTCCTCGGGACCGCTGTTAGTTGGTTCCCCATCTTGGTCATATAATCCTTTGTATCATCCTAAAGCGATCCCATCATGTCCAACTTCCCCCAGTCCTTCAGAGGTATCATCTGCTTCTGATATAGAGTATGTTCCTCACAGAGATCCCGAATTTCAGGCCCTCCTTGATCATAATCTGGTAGCCCTTTTGCACTATTTAGTACATAAGTCTATTCAAATATCTGATCAGGGACAACCAATCCAGTAGGTTTACGACTATTCTCATGAACCGTCCCAGGAATTTATAGAACAGTTAGCACACTTTTTCTCACCTCAAACCATGGAAGAGGGTGACGCATCTGTGCCTCCTTTTTCTCTTCCACCAACCATGTCAACTAGTTATCAAATGGTCTTGCCTACTCCTAGTGCCGCAGCTACCTCGGCTACTCCACAACCTACTTTTGAGAGACCTTCTTTTGTAGCTATGATGGGTGCATCCGCACTGTCACAAATTTTTGTTAATTCTTCTATGCCATCCATTGCATCTCAGGGTAAGTACCTCTCTATGAATCAACCCCCTTCTACAAGTCAATTGGTTCTTTCTTCTCATCCTCAATTTGGTCTCTCTTCCCAATGCTCCAGCGACAGTGACCTTTACCCATCCTCTAGCGTCAACGCCCTTAATAACCAATCCGGTAGTCAAAAGCCTCATTCAAAACTTTGTTCCCCACCATGTCTAATCAAACCAACACCCATGTTCCTCAATCCATTCCAATTCAGTCGACAAGTGTAGAAGCCCACCAATCCCAGGCTCCATATTTCATTTAACCACCTTTCTCTCAATCGCTTGTCATCTCACAGCCTATTTATATGCAGGATCCTTCACAGCAAATACCTCATTAGGTGTCACCCAGAATGCCTGGTTATTCCTCTTATCATCTTGTTAATTAGTAGATGAATCTCCTGTTAACACCTCAAAAAATCTACCATTTGCTTCTCATGTAGGGCATACCAACATGCCTCCTCTTCTATCTGACATGATCCAAATTCTTTTCAAGAAAATTGTAGACCTAGCAGCCTCCACCAAAGGGGCACGCTCTTCATACTCTTTTGAAGAGGTGTGTAATGAACCGATTCATCCATCAGTGGCTTTTAAGCCTTATCCTTCCGAATGGGAACTTCCTAAGTTCTCAAAATTTCATAGTCGGGAGGATCCCCAATAGCACCTACGAGCATTCAAGCAAGCTTACTACCTTATAGTCTAGGATCATGAGCTTATGCTCCGTACATTCCCTATGTCTCTAGCAGGGCCTGCTTTAGACTGGTACAATAACATTCCCTAACACTCCCTGCTTTCTTTCTCTCAATTAGCCCAGATGTTTGTTGAAAACTTTTCAATAAACATTGCACATAAGATCTTGATTATAGATCTTTACAACATTTACCAATTTGATGATGAGTCTATTGCAGACTTTATCACTCGTTAGAGAGGGATAATAAATCAATTATCTTTCTCCCTCCCTCAATCTCAACAAATTGAGTTGTTTACTCGATCTTGTGCTAATCATATTTCTTCCACTTTAAGGATTCAAACCTTTCATACATTTGAGGAAGTCTTTACGATGGCACACAAACTCGAGTCCCATGCCATTGAACAAGGGAAGTTAAAACTTTGCTCTAAATCTAAACCAGATTTTTCTCGGTTTACAAAATCAAACCCTTCCACTTCTAACAAAGATAAGAATCAGGGGTCCACCAATGCTATCATATTAAAAACATCACGAGCCAATAACACTTCTAATCAAACACCTCGGAAAGACTCCTCATCTTCTCTAAAAGGACCCTCATCATCTCGATCTTTCACTTCGTTGGGGGAATCATATGCGTCTATCTTAGAAAAAATCTTGGAAGTTCACATGATTGAACTTCCCCCTATTAGAAATTTTGATGAAAGCCAAGAACGACCATTCTGGTATAGGTAAAATGACTTCTGTCGTTATCATAGAACCAAAGGCCATGACATTGAGCGATGTCAGACCTTCAAAAATCTTGTCCAAAAATTTATTGATAAAGGCGAGCTCATTCTAGATAACCCAAATGCTCCCCAGAATCAGGCACTTGATGTCTTTAAACAACCTTTTCCCAATCATTCCCCAAACAATGACGCTTCAAAGTATCAAAAACCAAACACTCATACTATCAGCTTCATTTCAACTAAAGAATCTTCTTCTAAAACTAAGCCATCTACGAACATGTCGAACGAATTGGAACTTCCTCCCATTTCATTAATCTTTGAGATTCCACCATCTTCAGACAATTCGTATTTGAATATTCCTCTATTGTTAGAGATGGATTCATCTCTCTTTGCCTCTTTATCTAATCTTCCATCCATAAAAGAGATAGTGTCATCCTCATCTGTCTCATCATCAGAAATTCTATCGATGCTTGAGGCATTTACATCCCTTCGAGTTTCCACTACAAATATATCTACTTCTGTTTCTCCCATTTTTTCCACCACTATGCCATTGGTAAACATACCTATAGTCGTACCAACTTCTCTACCGATGGAAGCATCTTCAATTTTGACTCTTCTATTTCCTTTCCTATAATGGTTACACCCACAACTACTCTACCAGAAGTATCTCCCTTATAGGGAACCACTTCTTCGTCATCCACTTCTTCCATCACCGATGTTGTCTTGCCTATTAAGTAAAAATCTAAATAAATAGCACCGGCACCTACACTTTCGGTTCCTGAACTTAAACCGAGACAACTAAAGTCTAATGTTGCATCATCAGTACCTCCCCATCTCCTTCCCCTGAAAAGGTTACAATCACCTTATGCGGTCGAAGTTGTCACCATCCCTAAAAAAGGAAAACCAATATTTCAGACCATCAAGACTCTTAGTGCTTTCCCTTAGAAATCTCTCTCCACGCCTCATAAAAGATTGGATTTATCCACTGAGAAGGTGTCTTCTTCCACAACACCATCAAAATCATCATCTTCTTCTACAACACCATATTCATCGGTGCCTAGTAAAGTGAATTTACCCATTAGAAAGGCATCAACTCTTTTATCAGGACCATCATCTTTGTCACCAAAAGCCAAGGCACCCTTTTTCCCTCCTATCAGACCTATTTTAGGAACTCCTCCCCCCATCTAAATCATTTGTATCTAAATCATCATCTATTTCGATTAAGTAGCCTTCCTCATCTTTGAAGACCACAACACTTGTCACATCTTCGCCTTCTTCAAAATATATCTTAGGAGCTCCTCCTCCACCAAAATCAATCTTGCCTCACTTACTTCCATCTCAGGACACCCAAGGTTGCTTATCCTGATGTCCAGAAAATCAAGATGATCCCTAAAAAGATTGTCAAACCAAACATGTAGATTCTTTTACCTTGACAGTATGTTAAGACAAAAGAGGCACCTTCGTCATCTCTGTCCTCATCTTTGTCTACCGGATTCTATACTAAAATTCTTTGTCAACTTATCCAATCTTCATCCATATCTCTTCCTCCTATCAAACCCTGTAATCCTAAAGGAGTAAAACCTTCCTGGTTCAACTCTGATTTGATTTATACTTACCACTGCACTCCAAGACATGACACCGAGGGATGTAAAGCCCTTCAATATTTCATTAGCAGTCTCTTAGAAGAAAGTGATCTTCTGCTGGAAGAGGAGGAGGAACAAATATCTTCTGTCATCTCAAATACATCTAAGCTTGAACATTCTACGTAGACCTATAATTCTATTAATTCCACTCCGGATGATCTTCCACCTTCTCAAATTGACACAAGTCATATCGCCACTAGAGCACAACAGTATGATAATCTGTCATCCTCTATAGCATCTCGACCACAGGGTTATCATTTCTGGGGCCCTTGAAGGAGTTCCTCCTTCCTCATCAGTCTCGAGACCTCAGGTCTCTATTCATGCTTCACCTCAGGCTCAGATACCCATGTCATTTGATGAGAGTGTTATAAATAAACTCACCCATGCTCTAGTCAAAATGTCTCTTTTTGACCTCATTCAATCATCTCCACAGCATCGTCAGGCTTTGATTGATAATCTACGTCGCATATCGCAGTGAATTCTGATGAGCCCCAGTCTTTTGAGATGGTTGTTGGGTTGAATAAACCATCAACGGCCATTTCCTTTGAGGATTTTGAAATTCCTCCTCTTTCTTCTGAGGATCTAGAGGCTCCCCTCTTTATCACAATTCAAATCAACAACACTACATTAAAAGGCACTATGATTGATAATGGTGCTGAACTCAACGTCATTTCCTCTCACACATTCGAGCAACTTAAGTTACCCAAAGAACATAGTGTCGCCACCACCATTCACCCCTTTGATCATTTAATGATTAGCTGGCAGTAACTTTAGGAACTGTGGTCCTGCCCATTCAGGTGGGTAAGAAACTGCTTCACGAGCTTTTTTACATTGTTGAAGGGAAATTCCACTACAACATGATCGTCAGATGTCTCCTAGATTCATACAATGCATTGTGTCCCATCAACCCTCCATCGATGCTTAAAATATCAATATGAGAGAAAAATCTATACTCATCTAGGGGATCCTTTTCCTTCTACACAGTGTGACATGACCACAAGATCGGCCCCTCTAAAGGAGACTGCTGGTTCTCCTAACGAGGCTTCATCCTCTTCCATACCTGCAACAAAACTACCAGATTTACAAAATCTAGAAGAGACATTGCAGCGTTTCTCGCTAGGAGAGCTTCCTCTTCTCTCTTTTGACATCCATCTCAAACCTAATGAGTATGGTAGACCAAACAAACAACCTGAATATCAGCCAGGTCTTAGTCACATCGTCACCATTGGTCTACCCAATCAATGGACTAACTTCATTTACAGCGGTCTTGATACACCTCTTTATCACTCGGATTCTCCTCCTAGGGCCAAACCCTATTAAGTAGGGTTTGATTGTCTACAGAATCTCACGTTTGCATAAACTTATTTATATCGATGCGAGTGGAAGGGATTTGGCCTAGGAAGATATGAATAGGTTGTGCAGGATTTCACATCCATTGCAACTCTTAAACCACATCAAAAATTTGGTTTGGGGTTTAAATCTCTATCAAAAGCCACCGTCACCTATTCTCGATGAGCCTCTTTCAATTTAGGAACCATCTTCTCCCATCAAGTCATAAGCATCATTTGATGTGGATGACACCATTTCCATCCTGCCTAACTTTTTTTTTAGTCAATACCATTTCTTTAGGTCCGCTGACTTATGAAACTAATGGTGAATCCACTTCCATACCATTAGTCTTCCCTGAAATAGTTGGAAACAGACTCTCCCCACTATCAACACTATCCACTATGCGGATGATGATTCTGTCCTCACCTATCTGAGGGCATAGGACTCTTATCTTCCTAAAACCATTCCTTCTGACATGTCTACGCTTCTCAATGAAGCCACTGTTGACCTTAATATAGGGACTTCTGAAGACCCTCGCATTATTAAAGTCGGCCAATCTCTTAATCCACAGGAGTTAGGAGACTTCACCCACCTTTCTTTCCCACCATCACCAAGCTTTTTCCTAGTCATACGAAAATATGCCAGGACTCGATCCTAATATCGTGGTCCACAATATCGTTACTCTATATCATTACTCTTCTAGACATCAAACCGGTTAAGCAAAAATTACATAAAATGCATCCTTGTATAGCCCTTCTTGCTAAAGAAGAGTTGCAGCGACTTGCTTTATGCTAACTTTATCCAACCTATTGACTATCCACAATGGGTTTCAAATGTTGTACCAGTAACGAAAGCTATTGGGAAAATTTGAATTTGTACCGAATTTCGGGATCTTAATCTTGCATGTCTGAAAGATGATTTCCCTCTACCTAATATTGATCAACTCGTGGATTTAATTGCAGGTCACGAGATGCTTTCTCTTATGAGATGCTTTCTCTAGATATAATCAAATTCTCATCGCACCAGAGGACCAGCATAAGACTTCCTTCATAACCCCTTGGGGGACTTTTTGTTATCTTGTCATGCCTTTCTGGTCTTAAGAACGCGGGAGCAACCTATCAACGAGCCATGACCTACATCTTCCATGATCTCTTACACAAAATTGTGGAGGATTATGTCAATGATCTCCTCGGTAAATCCAAACGCCATCAGGATCATCTTTTCATTCTTGCACCTCTCTTTGAGAGGCTCATTCATTTTTTTCTTCGCCTAAATCCATCTAAATGCGTGTTTGGCATTCTCACTGGTAAACTCCTAGGCTTTATCATTTTTATTAGGGGCATTGAAGTTGATCCCGCAAAATTAAAGGCTATCCTCAAGATGCCTCCCCCTTCTAACTTAAATCAGCTCTGTAGTCTTCAAGGGACGCCTTCAATCAGTGCGTCGTTTTATCTTGCACAACTGTCAGACCATTGTCAACCTTTTCATCATCTCCTCTGTAAGAATGTTCATTTTGAATGGGATGAGCATTGCCAAAAGACCTTTGATGATCTCAAATCTTATCTTCTTTCTCCACCTGTGCTTACACCTCCACGTGAGGGGGAGCCATTCTATCTTTATATTTCTGTGACTGACCATGCTCTGGGAGCCATGATCTCACATCGGGATGTTAACGGTAAAGAACAAGCTATATATTACATAAGTCACACTCTTCATAAGTATGAAACACGCTATTCTGAAGCTGAAAAATTATGTTGTGCTCTCTTCTTTGCACAACTTCTAAGCTTCGTCACTACCCTCCTTAATCACAAGTCTTACATTGTTACGAGTGTCAATCCACTTAAGACAATGCATGCGAAATCCTATCACAATGATTGTATCACTCATTGGCTCATGCTCATGACAGAGTTTGATCTCGAGTTTCATCTCACAAAAATCTATCAAGGGTCAAGTCATTACGTTGATCAATTAGCTGATACTCCACTTCCAGACACTTGAATTCCCCCTTGCTCAGTTCCCAAATGAGTGCATTCAACAAATCGATTTCAGTCTTTCTCTATTTAAAATAAATCTCTTTTGTTATGGATCCAAATGTCAGTAAGGGGGAGGTTTAGGTTTTTTCATGATTCATCCTTGGGGTGCACCTATCCCTGTCACACACAAACTTAACTTTGAATGTACCAATAATATGGCTGAATATGAAGCTCTTGTTTTAGGTCTTCAAAATGCCATTAATCTAGGCACTCGCCATATCAACATCTTTGGTGATTCTGAGCTTATCATTAATCAATTCACTGGTGCCTACCAATGTAAAATTGATATCCTTCAAAAATATCATGATATCGTTCTCTTTCAACTTCAAGCTTTTGATAATTTACTATCGAAGCTATCCCTCACACTACAAACCGATTTGCGGATACAATGGCTTCTTTAGCCTTGTTTATTCCACATTTTACCGAAAACTTGTGACTTTTTGTGGTTCTGCAACATTTAGACCAACCATCTCACCTCGGGAAGTTGACTTCAATCAACACCATCACAACCAACATTCAAGATGAGTGGTATCATCACATTTTTGATTATCTATCCTATTCTGTGCTCCCTCTAGATCTAACTTCCAATGGTCGAAAATATTTTATCTTACGTGATAATCGCTACAATATTCTGGGTGGAATCCTCTACAAACGTGGTTTTTATCGTATTTTGCTTCGGTGCCTCAAGACCCCTAAATCATCTAAAGCTATCCAGGAAATCCATGACGGCATCTGTGGTGGAAATTTTAGTGGCTTGGCCATAGCTAAATGCATCTTACATTTAGGTTATTATTGGCCTTCTCTTAATTGAGACTGTTGCGAATATACTAAGAAATGTGTCAAGTGTCAGCAACATTCCAATCTTACACATATCCCTAGTCAGGATTTGCAACCTGTAGTGGATTTGTGGCCTTTTTCACAATGGGGTATTGATCTCATCAGTCTCATCAATCCCCACTCTTCATAGCATCATCACTCTATCATTACTACCACAGAATACTTCACTAAGTGGGTGGAAGATATTCCTCTTTCAGCAACCAAAGCTAAACCCATTGTTGATTTTGTCTATCAACACATCATTTGTCACTTTGGTGTCCCACACAAGCTCATCACAGACAATGGTAAATATTTCAAAAAAATTGATTAGTAGAACCTCTGTGATGCTTTCAATATAAAACTCAACTTTTCTTCTCCATACTATCCCCAAGCTAATGGCCAGGCCGAGGCTTCCAATAAAACTTTGTGTAATATCCTTGCAAAGGTAACTAGTCGAGCTGGTAAGGATTGGCATTTACATATCCCTTTTTCTCTCTGGGCTTATCAGATTAGCATTCATACTCCTACTGGTGCTTCTCCCTTCTCTCTCGTCTATGGGTCTGAGGTTGTTCTCCCTTTGGAAGTCCAGATCCCATCTCTTCATGTCTCTCTCAGAGAATTTGTCTTTGATGAGGACTATCGTCTAGCGTAGCTTGAGTTACTCGATGAGTAGCATCTTGATGCTCTTGTGCATCATTAGGTCTACCTTGAGCATGTCAAACGTGCTTATAACAAGCACTTGCAGCACCGTGAATTCAAATTTGGTGAACTTGTTCTTAAATAAAACCAAAATGTCACTACACTAGAGTGGAGTCAGCGTGGTAAGTTCGCTCCTAATTAGATGGGTCCGTACGTAGTCACTCATAAATATGGATCATGGGCTTATCATTTTTTTTCCATGGATGCTGTACCTGAAATCGATTCGCTTAATGATTTGCATCTAAGGCCCTTCTACTATTAGCATCTATCTTGCACAATCTTGGTCGCAAAACAGATCTTTCATCCATCTACAACCAGTCATGTAAGTGATTTGGAACTATGTGGTTGTGCACGTTATTTCTTTCTATACCTTCAATATGAGTACCACGGCTCTATCTCATCGAATTTTTCTTAGGGATATGTTCCTCCTCATGGTAGGAACACCTTAATCACTACGTCATCAATCCTAAGTGTTTATCTTAATCGAATCTATTCGGTATCATCACTACGTGTTTGTATAAGTTTTCTTCCCCTCTATCTAATCTGTTTGGTCTAAAGCTCAACTTCTTTTTAAAGCTCCGAAAAAGAAAAACAGAATAAAAGATGCCATCCTAAAATTCAAAAAGATATACTAATCTCTCGAAGGACAGCTATCTCATGGCTTATCAAATAATTCAAAAAGTATAGGCCATTCCCTTGAAGGATGAATATCATCAAAATTCAAAATACAAACCGCTCCCTTGACAGGACGGCTATTTATTTCATGGAATTTTCAAGGCTTCTCGTACTTCCATTAGCCTTTGCAGTAACTAGACTTCCTCTTCGAGCTAGTTTTTTCACTTTTTAGCATCATTGAAAAACTTTCCTATAGCGATCAGTCTTTCTATATCTAGCAAACTTCCCACATTGATCAGTTTGCTCTTCTTATCAAAAGAAATCATGTGAAGCTGAGATATTAGACCTTTTTCAATCATATGGAGACCTTATTTTCCCAATATGAGCATGTATTATGTCCCTTTGTATATTTTGATGAGATACATACTTACTTCTCATTCCATTTACCTCCTCGATCTGGTTGGCGACTCGCTAGTGTCAGGTTTATTTTAACCTTATGCATGGCCTTGTATGCATCGTCTGTTCAGTGTTCCTATCAAAGTCTCTATGTATGGTCGGTTAGGAGCCTAACTTATCATTATTTTTTCTATCTAGGTGTATTGCTTTTTATCTTCTAAGCTAAGATAATATCATTACATCTCTTTGCTGTCACAAGGGAGCATTTACCACTGAACAAGTTAATTTGGTCAAAATCTACCATCTAGTCTATACTCATCTTATTTAACTTTGTCTAAATACACATATATTTATATCTATTTCATCAAAATTAAGTCTAGCTTTATCTAAAGTGCATCAAATCTAATCAATCACATCAAACCACATGTGAATCTATCTATCCTCTATCAGCACATGTCTATGACCATCAATACTTACACTACATCTATATATACCTATTTTCATCAAAATTAAATTACATCTATCTATAATCACATCAGTCATATGTCTATGTCCATCAAATCACATCACATCTATCTATCCTCTATCAGTATATGTCTACGCCCATCAAATCACATCATACCTATCTATCCTCTATCAGCATATGTCTATGATCCATCATCACAATTACGCTACATCTATCCATATCTATCAAAATTAAATGTATGAGTACAATCACATAACACAGAAAAATGATGAATCTATATATATACATCATGTGTGTCTGTACAACAAAAGAATGGATGACTTTAAATCAAAGCCATCTATATCATACATCAAAAATTCCTTCAAATCTGAGGCTACATCAATATATCGATACAAAAGAAAAAATAAATAACATATCTATATCATAAAATCCAATAGGTGGAAGACACTATATCCTCCACCCTCCTCTGGTCCCAGGCTGTCTCTCCTGGCCACCGCCTATCGAGCTAGAAGCACCTATTGCTGGGGGCCTATCACCACCTCGATCTCTCCTAGTGCTCCCTCCCTCTGATGCACCACTAGCTGCGGTTGTCGCTGATCTCCTCCTCGCACCGTAACAAGGCACATAAGGGGCATGCTGTGTCAAGGAATCCTCATAGTATCTCACCTCGGCAAGGAGAGCCTGATAAGTGCTCAGACTCACCGTACGAGGTGCTCGTAATGGCGTTGTTATTGCTGCTAGTGGTGGCCCTCCTAATGTCGTACCCTGTGACCCGGACTCTGAAATAGTGCCTGTATCACCGTATTTGGCCCTGAGGGCCTCTCTATGTCGATGATAGTGATCCCTCTACTGGATCACTGTATCTCACTCCTAACGTGCTCGTGTCTCTCTCTAGTATCAGTACATCCCTCTCCTTCATCATAACTCTAATCTCCTCGAGGGCAGCCTAGTGTGTCTGTGTGTCAGGGTCGCATGCTCTCCCTCTAACCTCTCCAGCACTACTGGCTATGTCCTCCTCGTCTGCGTCTATAGATGCTGGCAGGTGTCGTGGTAGCTCTGTGGAGTACCATGCCACATAGCCATCATCTACTCCTGCGTCGTCTTCACTATCTGTGGAAGGTGGGGCCTCTGTTAATGGATCTACCGGGATCAAAATCGGTAGATCGGTCTCTCTGCTATCCTGCCTGTATGGCATATAGGTGGTCGAGAACTGTCTACACTAAGCCAAACTACCTCAGTACCCGTATAAATGGGACGTGCTCCCACATCTCTAGCCTGCAACCCCTAACCACCCTACTCCATCTCAGCTCCACTAGGTGAGCATCCTGACTGGCCCATGTTGGGTAGACCCGATATGGTCTCCAAATGACCTGCTTTGGTGTCAGTGTCCTGAAGCGCTCAGTATACCACTCTGTAGATCTCCCTGTATCTCTTGGGGCCATGTCTACCTGCCATCGCCAAAATCCATAATCTAGGGTCCCCTCTGCTGTCGTCACCCATCAAAGCCCTGATGGCCTAATCACTGCTATATGCTCGTATGCGCAGCAATGAAGCACAAAGCTGACATTTATACCTATCTGCCTGCCTGTGGTGTACATCCATAACTCATGATATATCTGTGCTATCAGGGCATCGGTAAACACAAACACCTGCCTGAACTCTAGAATATCACAAACATAGTCTAGTAACAGCAATGGAAATCTCCCACCTCTTGAATCTGGTAGAGCAAAATAAGAGATCGCCATCTGAAACAACGTAATCCATCTACTCCTAGTGTCATCCTATCTATAATGTGAGGCTATCCTCACCACCCCAGACACTATCTCTTAATCGTCTGCCCTATCTCCATACAATCTTCCTAGGGCCCTCTACTGCTGCTCTCATGGAGTGATCTCAATCGGGTCCCCGGTGATCGACAGCCTCGTGATCCTATATATATCCTCAGGGGTGATGGTCATCTCACCTGTCCTGAACTAGAAAGTGCATGTCCTACTATCCCATCGCCGTATAAGTGCTTGCATCAACTCTACATCTCGAGGCACCTGTCGATAGTAACGGAAGCCCTCGAGCCCAGCTAGCTCTAGATGACGCCAATCAGCATCTATCACATCAGGGAGAATGGTTTCTAGAAGCTCGGGAATAGCATCCCACATATGTAAATCCTTTTGTGCCTACATCACATGACATCATGGACGAGGTTAGCTACTTATTTATTCAAATCCAAACATCAAAAAACACATTCTATAACTTTCTTATCAGTCTGAACACTCCAATCGGTGTCGATTGAGTTAAATCAGCGTCGATCTAATTTAGTCGATGTCGATTGAAACCAATTAGTGCTGATTGAATTCAATAGGCGTCAATTTTTCCAATTGATGCCGATTGAAAGGAAAAATGCCCAAAATACTTTGGCCTCTCATTTTTCTAGTTTTTTTTTTCCTAAAAACTAGCATCCTAATACGCTATTTCATGATAAAACTATATAGCAAGTTTAGGTAGATCTACTTACCCTAGGTCGTGTCCTCTTCCACTTCTGGCTGCTCCCAGAGGCTTCCATGTTGCTCAAAATCAATTTTTGACTCTCTCTAAAATAATCGTTGCGGAGTAAATAAATCGTTCATGTTTTCTTTTCTCATATTTATATGTTTTTGGTATGGTCGGCACCGATTTTTTATGGTCAGCACCGATTGGTTTTATATGGTCGGCGCCAATGTTGACTTTGGCTTGATCGACATCGATTTTGGCCCATCGTTGTTGATTGGTTGCATTTTTTGCTTCTCCACATCGTTTTCTTCCATCTCCTAATACTTTTTTGCCATAGTGTTGATGCTTGGCTTATTTATCTGGTCATTATTATGCCCTGAGTGTTGCCTTTTGGCACATACTTTCGATATTATCACCCATTTCGAGTTTGTTCCCTGTACATGGGTCACTCGTATTTGTGGTGGCTTAAAGATAAACAGGTCTGTAGGCACTAACGTTGTCTGCTTCGTAGACCATCTGGTTGTCCCTACCAATGCGTCACTCTTTAGGTGCTACTATTTTGTAGCCCTCCTTACACTCATGGGTCTATAGGTACTAATGTCATCTCATGTGAAGACCGTCTAGTCTGCGTTACCAATGTGAGTTCCTTAGGTTGCTGCCTTTTTTACTATTTTCGTGCGTCATCAATGATCAGATCTACTCTAGGCATCCTGTGTTTTCATCTACATTTTTCAAACTTGGGATCAGTTGTTATTTCGGGACCCATCCCATCCCTACTTTGAGGGGGATCACATCATCACTTTTTCTTCCTTTCTTCCAACTCCTTGTTTTTGTCTTGCAACTTTGCTTTTCGCAAGTTACTCGACAAAAAGGGGAAAAATGTAGACACCTAAAATTGGTTACCCAATTTAGTGTCCCTCACGTTCATTTTCCTTCTCGGGTAACCTGGGGCACCTTTTTATCATCACTTCCCCCTTAGGGTATTAATTAATATTTGATTTAAACATCCATCCTAAGTTTATTATACCCCATTGTGTTTCATCCATGGATAATTAAATATTAACTATTTAATTACACTTTTTACATGTATCTTAACCGCTTATCTACCTCATATCAATTCGTAACCTCCCATATCAATTCTATCTATCTATCCCCCCTATTTCTCCTCCCCCCCAAACTATGTAGCGGGATATTTCCTGTATTTGAGTCAAAGGGATCACTTGCATCTTCCCAAAAAAGTCCTCTTTTGGCAATTTTTGGAGTCCGTTCCCTGGTCGGCGCCGACTGGTACTCAGTCGACACCGATTTTCCGAAACAACGCCGATTATATATGGTCGGCACCGATTACAAATATAGGACCAGAATTTAGTTCTTGTTAGAGACAAAAAGAACGATAGAGAGTTTTGAGCATCAAAACTGAGCATCTTCTATCAAGCGAAAGTAATTCCATTCAGATCAATCCCTAGGAGGAGTATCGTTACTCTGCTCCTATCACATCGACATCGTGAGCCTCCATCGATCTCTTGGTGATTCTATTCCTGTATCTAGTGGAGGTGGAGATTTGTCAGTATCCCTAAGATCCTACAGATCTAACAGACATCGACAATCTAGCCTTCATTTTCCATTTCTCAATCTTCCTGTAATTTTCCCCTAGTCGACGCCGATTTCTCTAGTCGACGCTGATTCACCCAATTGACGCCGATTTTCTTGCAGAAAGGTAAAAGAAGTCAGGCAACACAAATCCAACATTATTTTCACAGTTTCCTATTTTTTGTTGCTTTCTGTCCGTTGTCTACATTCTGTCTGTCACTTTTAATCATAAAATCTAGAAATTTACTTACATTCTTTTATCATGTATGCATCTTTCTTTAATTCAAAATGTGGACTGACATCCGCCGAGGGAGCTTATCACTTCCCGGACCTACCGCTTTTCGAGCAGTCCACCCAAATATATTTTAACGTTGTCTTTTTCTATTAAGTATCTGTGTCTCACAGGTTTCTCGGATCTGCCTTACAGGATCGCTCATGTGTGCCCGTCTTGTCTACATCAGCTTTCTTTTCCATCTACATCTTCGCATCTTGTCTTATCTATCAGGTATCGATTTCATTTGAGTTTTTCAAGGTTTTTGTGTTTAGTTTGGTACGTTAACTTGGATAGGTAACAAGCACGAAAATTCTTGATCTACATTTTCCTTTTCCTCTCCATTTTTGATTAGAATAAAGTTCCTACTCCTCTTTGTCATCTTTATTATACATAGCTTCCTCTTGTTGCAGTAGGTTTACCACCTTTTCAAAACTCACTATCGTATCTGACAGGTTTAGGGTTTTCACAAAAATGTGGTATGAAGGAGGGAGAGATCCTAGAAAAATGGGAATGAAAACATCATCAGTGACCTCCTCTCCTAGGGCTAGAAGTGAAGCCCTTAACTCTGCAACTATTCTCAAGAAAGCGTTCGATTTTCTCATTTTTCTAAAACTTAAGTGTGTGTAACTGACTCTACAAATTTATTATGACATTCTTGTTTTTGGCCTCATAAACCATGCTCAAGTTATCCCACACTTCTTTGGCTATTTTGGCATCTCAAATGTGGGTTTTCACATCGTCGGACACTCCAAAAAAGATAATTAGCTTGGCCTTATGATCAGATTTATCAAACAATCTTTGCTGTGTTGTATCAGTTGTTGATCTGGTTATTGTACCATTCACAACAGTCCAAATCTTTTCAAACTCAAGCTGTGTCTTGATTTTTTTCTTCCATGCTACATTATTTTCTTTGACTAGTTATGAATCTGGAAGAAATAATTTTGGGGCATTGGTGCCCATTTTGTAGAATGCACTGACAGGGTTAGGCTCTTATCACTCCAGGCATAAGGTCTCCCAATCTATATATCGTCAGTCTGATATACCAAACCTTTTTATATATACGCCCTTCTGATATACACATCGATATGTGAAGAATATCACCATTTCAATATACCCAGTGGTACGTGAAAGAGGCATTAACATATGTGAAAGAATTCGATATGTGGTACCAAGACAGTACTGAAAGGGGTCTATGCAATTATTGACATCAGATCAAAGAAATATCCTCATACACGCGCGTAACTTCACTATTTATTCACGTAATTTATCACTCTGGATTTAAGTCATGCAATCATTCATAGATGGATGGGATGGCTCATAGTGTGTGCACTATGTCCTTATTACTCCCCTATAAATTTAAAGGCTCGATGCCTAGACAGCGTTGTTGCAACTATATTAGGTGTTAAGTGTAGTAGTAGTCGCGATGACTTTACCTGTAAGAACTTCCCAGAGGCACTATTTATACCGAACATTGTGAATGAGATCTAGGATCTTGTGAGTGTTTTAGAACCAAATTTTACTATTTTTTATTACAATTCTCTACCAATTTTTAAGCAGTTACAATGTTTGTGGTTGACTATGGCAACCTGCAAATTAGTATAATACACTAAAGTATAAAATTACATTAAAAAACTTTGAAAAATGTGAATGAAAGGGCAATTGTTTTTTGTTTTTCGGTCCTTGGTGGCCTCTAAATCCCAAAATGACTCTCACCACAAAAAACCACAAAAAATATCTAAAAATACAGTTTTTAATGTCTCCCCTTTGGAAAAAGATGCTCAGAATGAAAAACTAAGCAAATTGGGAGAAATTTTTTTTGCCCTTCTTTATGGTTTTCTCCTCTAATTTTAGTAGGGGTTTTAGTTGAGGTTAAGTGCTTTAGAAAAGGTTTTCACTACTAACTATGGTGGTTCTTCTATTTTTCTTTACCAAATCTCATTATGTTTTAAATCAGAAGGTTTTTGTAGGGGTGGTCAAACCATAGACCTCCTACACCCAAAGCTTTTGCACTATCCAAATGAATCGCTCAATACGCTATGCATATCAATTGAAGCAAATTTTATTTTAAAAATGAATAAAAACCTGACCTTTCCAAATGTGACGTGGCTGGGAGGCTTGCTACATCCACATGGCTTAGAGGATTGCGATGGATTAGGGGTTCTGCTAATAATTTAAATTTTATTCTTTTTATTAGGCCTTTGTTTTGATATTGTAAAATATTTTTTCTTTGTACTCATCATTGTTTAACCGTCACATATGTGTTTTAATTTATTGTAGGTCTGCTTGACTCAGGGGTAGGGTTCATTAGAAAAGTACGAAGGAGGCTCAGTCCACTTGCTATCAGTCAGCTCGGCCTGTTCCTTAGTCCGACTTGCTTTAAGTTTTCTTTCGACGTAGTGCAAGGTTCCAACTCCGTGACGGTGATGGAGAATAAGCTCATTGTGGCCCAATTTGGCTTCAATGGTGGGAGCTTGGACTGATTTTGTAGAAGAAAACTCGCCCTAGTAGATCCTAATTGGATGGTGGATTGAATGTTTTAACCTGGCCAACAAACCTTTCCGCGATGCAACTCACTGGTAATGCTTTCACACAACAATACACGGCTTGGTTTTGATCAAATAATGAATCCATCTTTAGCTTTCTTAGGAAAATGGAAAAATAACTCGGTGTACTCCAATGTAAACTTGGTTGTAATACAAGGATCAACTCAGCTTCACTGTTTGAGGATCGGTGAGTGCTACAACATGGCTCGCCAATGTAATAAATTGTGAGCTCGACCAATGCAACAAATGTTTCGGTCTACATAGTAGTTTACAGACCTCAAAATTTGATAATAAACATGCTAATATTATATGTACCTAACCAATCCGCTAGATTTAGAGGTAAAACCCCTAATTGGGGAGAACCTTTTTTCTTTTTTTTTTTTAAATTGTGAGTGCCATGAAGAAAATTTTCTTGGTGCATAGGGCACCAAGCCAAAAGAAAATTTTCTTTACGTTTAACTAGAGATTAAACCTGAGGTTGTGGGATTGCAGGGAGTTTTGGGAAGCTACAGGAGGTAGCAATGGATCTCCTATGAAGTAGTTTTCTTCTCCAAAAAATTTTCCTTCCTCTGCAACCTTTCTCCCAACCTTGTCAGGAGCTTCAACCTACTCTGGTACCAAATGTAAACTGAATAATAGGGGTGGAAGCCTGATATGTTTATTGATGTTCAATCAAATAAATTTATAAATAGATGGGCTACAATTCCTTATAGAAATTGAAGAACCATGTGCAGACAAATGCATGGTTGCACCGGTACAACTGAAATCATAACAACTTCTAAAATAATACATCTGGGAAGCAACAATAATTAAATACAAACAAATAATAAGTTACAACTATGCAACCCACAAAATTAACTAAGACAAAATAAATGGTTATATGAATATAACCAAATAATAATATTAAATTCACAATTAAATAGGGTAAAATAAATTTACCCTAACAAAAAACCAATCACGTATGGGTCAAAATTTCAAAACTTGAAAAGGGATGATGGATATAGGTATAATAAAAAAAAGTGGAGTGCGCGAGAAGAAAGAAGTGGAGATATGAAGTTGTTTACATGAAATATACATAAGCATAATAGAGGAATGTTCTTATAGTCTAGGGAATGTGACATGATCCATGAATGAAATCTATCAATGTATCTAAAAGACATGGGTGAGAAGAAAACATGGATCTAAAAAATTCATGGCACACACATGCAAATTAATGGGATCATTACCCAGTTAGGTTAAATTTAAAATTTGAAAAATGTGCAAGTGTAAACACTCAAATTTGGTACTTCTACTCTTTGACACTATTAGTCTTGGCATTGCTCTTTTGGTCAAAAAAGTACACTTTACTCAATCTCATATGGTACATCTCTAGGTCTCTTCACTAGCTTTATTCACCGTACACACTCATATATTGATAATTTATAAGAATTGAATGAATGAAAACCATTAAGAAACTATGTTGACCAGCTTCCCGAACTTCACAATTCATATTGTCTCTCTAGGATCCAAAATATACAATAGGGGTAGCAACCTCCATATGTTCTTGATCCTAGTGTATGGTTTTTTCCCTTGCTCACTTTGATCCAAAAGTTTCATTTGCAAAATATTATTTGGGTCATTTAATCCTTCTCATTCATCCTTTGTGATTTAAATCACCTTCAGAAGCATATATATGTAATTAAAACTCACCTCATTTAATCCCTAACACTCTTATGGACTCCTATTACAAAATATAGAACAAGAGGCACTCAAGGATCCATACTATTGGCATGTGATTTTGAGTTGCCATTGATGAAAAATGCACATTAATGACAAATCAGGAGCCAAAGGGAGCTTGGAAATGGGGCTGATAAGGCAAGACAAAACAAAGGTCATGAGAACACTTGTTTGAAAACTTAACTTCTTGATAAATTAGTGATTGGTAAAGTCAGGGTGATGATTTGAGAGCATAATAGGATGATTTCATACATGGTGCATCATTTATATGATGCAAAAAATAAGGTCAAAAGGATGAATATAGGGGTACATGAGTGGAATTTGTGAGACTAGCTCAGTTTAAACGAGACGAATTCCCAATGCTTAGTTATCAAAGTCACCTAGAAAGGTGGAGTGAAGGAACTAAACATCTTTTGAAGCATAATATAGGCATGAGACACATTATAGGACATGTTTAAAGGGGATACATGGTGAATGACATGATATACATGATGAGTTATAGTGTAAAGTAGCTCACTTAGGCCTATTTCAAAGACCTAAAATGTGGGTATGAAGAAATAAAAGATATGGAAATAAAATGAAAGCATTGTAGGTGTATAAAAATATCTCCAAGATTTCTCATATGAATATATAGGTCATAAATAAACACTTAGAGGTATATTTAGGGTCATTTGTATGATTTCCCTTCAGGAAAACCAAATTTAAACATACCTAAATGAGATGGTATTGGAATTTCCAGAGTGAACCATGAAAAAGTATCCATTTTAGATCATGGAGGAGGTAGTCATGAAGGTGTGGAACAAATTTTAGGACCATATAATGAGTTTTTGTGCAATAAATTCAAGTTTTTTCAAAACCTGGATAAGCAAGGTATGCCAAAATAGTGTCGTGACTTCTTAGCATTTGATCTAAATTGAAAAGAATTGTTCAGATAAATTATAAGAGAATTTTTTGAAGAGCATAGAGAGACAAATATTTTTCAAAAATTCTGAAGTCAAAAGGATGAAGGACAAGAAAGTTATATCAATTTTTCTAGCAGTGTCTAAAACCCTCCTAAACCCTAGATGGAAGCAATATGGATAAAATGCCTTGGTTAGGTGCCAAATTGGAATTGTTTTTCTTGGAAAATGATTTTATCTTATGAAAAATTATTCAGATAATGTTTTCATGGTGATTTGAGTCTATATCACATGGTGGAAGCCACAAGAAAACAATTATTTTATGAAGAATTTAGTGTATAAACAAAATTTGCAAATGAACCCATGCTCATTTTTTTTGGTGAAAGATGTTAGGGATGTTATTTTTATATTCATGAAGTTATATAGGTTAGTTGGATAAATTTGATGATATAGGTGTGTTTTTCTCCTACTACTTGAGAATGCTAAATAAGCAAAAAACCAACCTTTGTGTTTGAAAGGTAAATGTTCTTTTCTCCATATAATATTTATAAGTGAAGGTTTAAAAAGTGAAGTACAGGTCCTGTAAGATATTTTTCATGCATTGGTTTAGCATGAAGGTGCAATCAAAGTTGTTTTTTTATTATGGGTAAATAGTTTTGAAGGGAATATACCCTGTGTACAAAAAGGCTCAAAAAGCCAGATAACAAAAGAAGAAAAACCAATCCTAGATATGCCAAACATCATAAACTAGGAGGCTCAACATCTAAATAATAAAATATAGGCAACAAAACATGATCAAGACATATAGAGATCCGAATGAGAGCAAAATATACAAAACACGAACAAGAGGGAACCACCACTGGTCATCCCAGCTAAAAAAAATCACCAAAATTGCCAAACAACAGTAACTTCACCGCCAGTAAACAACAACAAGGCACCACATCACTTGACAGCTTGGTCCAATCTTGGCCTTAATCATTTGGAGTGAGACGAAGAACACAATGGTCATTTCCTAGGATGGATCTTTCAAATCCTCTTAGGAAATTACAAGTAGATCAAATCATTAGAAAGTTGCTCTTTAACATTACCAGGGAAGTTGTGGGGAACAATAGGTATTTTAGGGTCATGATTTGTTCTTCACCTCTGAGGTAGGGTTTGAAGATTTTTTATTAGATTAGGTTATTTGTTTTAGATTTAGATTCACATATTCACTCAAGTAACCAACTACATACAAATTATTACTTGTCTTTAGTTTGTTTATTATATTAGAACATATTGCTTAAAAACTAGAAAAGATTAAAAAACATTTACTTTTTTTATTATTGGTAAATAGTTTTGAAGGGACTATATCCTGTTACATAAAGGGCTCACTAGCCTAATATAACTATGAAGATTCAACAAAAAAGGATCAAAATCTAGATGGAAGAGTATTTCCAAAAGTAACCAAGAGCTAGTTACAACTAGAAGTAGAAAAAGGACACAGACCACAAAAAAACCACAAAAAAGAAGCAACGACACAACAAAAATATCACAAAAGAACAACATCTTCAATGAATACTACCAACCCAAGTGAGTCTATATCTTGGATGTTCTTTCAATTCTGGACTGGATCATTTGTAATGAGGTAAAAATGTCAGAGTGGTTATGTGCGTTGAGTCCGAAGCATCTAGCTGTAAAATGGTCATACTCCTCTCTTTCTCATTCCCCCAAATAGTTGCAAGGATCCCACTGAGCATGGCAATGCTCCAGACTTGCTGCTCTAAAAAGTCACTTATGACTTTAAAGATAGCCATATTGTGATCTTGTCTATCTTTAGCTCTCCCCAGTCTAGTGTCTAGAGAGTTCAAATTCTTATATATATCAGTAAACTAATCCTTGACATTGTCATTCTCTTCATCAAATTTTATTTCCCATTTTTGCTTCTCCATATGTTAAAGCTCCTTCTTTAGATATTTCATCTCTTTCTCCAGGGATTCCAGTCTATTAGGAACTTGAGACTCCTCCTGATGCAGGGCCTTTTCAATACTAGCATTGTTGATATGAAGCAATTTTTGTGCAACCTCCATCTCTTTGGATCTTCTGAGAATCTTACTAGTGTGAGGGGTGTCTATTTTCTTGGGGTTCTTGGTTTTGGACTTGGAAGGGGCAGAAAGAGTGGGAGAGGGAGAAGAGGAGGTGGTAGCGAGCGGATCACTAGGAGCAATTGGGAAGCCAAGGAACTTGGCAACAAAAATCTTATGCAACAGAAAGATAAGGCCCTGATGCAAAGGAATAGCATGGGAGTGCTTTTGAAAATTCAGAACATAGCACTGAAGGGAGTTGAGAAGGTAATGCGGGAAATAGACCACGAAATTCCTTCTAAAATGGTTTTAAAAACAAGGTGTTTAACAGGGATTGTTGTATAATGCCCTTCCAGAGAAATATATTTGACCATCATATTTGTCACTTCATCATATGGCATGGGAATATAACTTACCCTTATGCCCACAACAAAATAGTCCAACTCCTCACCCTCGTCAAAGAATTTCCTGGCCTCAGGGACCCTGTCAATCCTCTTACTGAAAAAACAGTGGCCCTCCAGTTCCAGGCCTGTTGCCTCATCAATCAGATCCTCATTGACAATAACTCGGTGTCCACCATACTTGACCCTCCTATCCCTCCAATCCATAGAAAAGTGAATTGAAATGTTCAAGTCATGACCCTGGGTTATGACTGTCCTTTTTTTTGCAAATATCCTCCTATCCTCCTTTTTTTTGGTTATGACTTGTTTGATGGCTTTAATGTGGCCGTAATAAGGAGGATAAATCACAGAAGTGTGATATTTCACCTCCATTAAGACCCACTCCATGTCATTATTAAAATTACTCCACGTATGTGATTCCATTACTATCCACATTAATGCTAGTTTGAACCTCCTTAGGGATTTTATTTGCATTATCCCATATGGTAAGATTAATATTGATACCCAAATTGGCCAAAGTTTCCACAACCTTATTCCCCTCCCTATAAGTATGTCTAATGATGCTATTCTTGAGATTTTGATAAATATTTCTTGCTTCCATAATGAATTCCTTGATGGTCCAGCTAGGAGGAGAAGTTTTTTTTAAATGATTGATGATATTAAGAGAGTCCCCTTCCAAAATTAAGTTATGGATATCAAAATCTTTGGCAATCCTTAGTCCCCAAAGAGCAGCAAGGGCTTCAGCATAATGATTCGTCTGAATCCCTATTTTACCAACATAAGCAGCAACTAAAAAACCTTTGTGATCCCTAATAACCCCTCCCCTAGTAGCAAGGCCAGGGTTACCCTTGGAAGCACCATCAAAGTTGAGTTTATGCTAGTTTCTCTCAGGAGGAATCCAATGGAACAAAGACCTATCAAAGCTTGAGGTATTCCTAATCTATAAACTAGCAAATCCAATCTTACAATTGGAAAGAATGTACTCTTTGTCAATAGGATACTTATTTTTGGGGGTTTGAATTATCATCACCAATCCTGCACTATGATAATTATTCACCGGGAACTCCTCGTGTTATGATTATTTACTAATGCACAACCTTTTAGTTTGGTGGATGTAATCTGGAACAAAACAACAACCGAACACAAGAATACCATGAAATGATGACAAATCTGAAATATCAAAGTAAATTATAATATTAACATGAAATTGTTACAATCTCACCCATGAGGTACTTCAACAAGACTCTGGGAGAAACTTTACAATTACACCTCTTGATGACTTCTTCAACACACCTTTAACTGATGGCTTCCTTTGCACACTTCCTACAATATTTCTCACTACTTCCTTCTATGCTAAATGAGGGGGGTGGCCTCTCTATTTATAGAACTTCCAGGCTTATCCATCCTTATCTCTAAGATAGGATAAGAAATCCACTCTGACGAATCATATTCCATACCTTAACTCTTATCTGTACATGTAAGCTTATCTCTTAAGATAAGATAAACCTTATCATTTTACATGGGTTCCACATTTTTAGACTTTTTACAAATAAAATACACAAAATATTTATAACCTCACTCTTTGTCCTTATTACCAATATAATATTTCTAATTCCTAATCATGTAGACCCTACTTCTCTAATTACCCAAACTTTGACATTTTAACATTACCGGACCACTAACGAAAAATATTTACTTTTTACAACATTCCTATTGTACTTTGACTGTTACCCGTACTCCACATTATTGGCGACACTGTACTGACGGCGCCGTTATCTTCTATCAGACACTACTACTAATTATACTTAACAACATCTTATTCCTAATACATACATTAATGAAATAGAAATTATGGAGGAAAATTTTAGTGTCGACATCTTCCCCCTTCCTAGCTTCTACTCCGTCCTCGGAGTAGACTATTCTGGTGCTTGGAAAATCTTCAACTTGTCGTGGTTGACCCATTTCGTAATGGGAGTGCCATCCAATTCCTCCAGTCAGTACGTACCATTTTCATGCACAGCTGCTATTTTGTAGGGCCCCATCCATTTTGGAAGAAAATTTCTCTGTCTTCTTTTTTTGTATCTGGAATCATATACTAGAACCAAGTCATTCACATGAAATGGAGACCACCAGATCTTTTGATCAAAGTACTCCTTCTACTTCATTTTCTTCTTATGGCTTGTATCCTTTGCTATTTCCCTCATTTCCTCTAACAAATGAAGATGTACCAACCTTTCTTTTACTGAATCACTTTCATCCATCCTTTCATTTTTCATAACCCTCACAGTGGGAATATCAAACTCAATAGGAAGAACTGGATCAATGCCATAGGCCAACTGAAATGGGGAGTATCTTGTTGCTGACTTTGATGTTGCCCTATATGCCCATAATGCTGCATGAATCTTCTTATCCCATTTATGTACCTGCAAGGCTGCATCTTTTGCTAGAATTTGACACAACACAAAATTGGTTCGTTCCACCTGTCCATTTGTACTTGGCTTGTATGTTGTTTCCTTCCTGTGCTTAATAGAAAATTTATTGACTAGGGCTTTCTACTACCTCATTAATGAAGTGTCTTCCTTGATCTATTACAATTTCTAATGGACAACCAAATCTGGTGACAATACGTTCATATATGAACCTTGCCACTTCATCCATAGAAGTTGTCTTCAATGGCCTAGCTTTAACCCACTTGGTTAAATAATCTGTGGCAACTACAATATACTTATTTTTGTGTGATGTAGTTGGAAGTGGACCTACAATGTCTATTCCCCACTTTTCAAAGGGACCAAAGGGAAGAATAGGACATAATGGAGCTGATGAAGTCTTACGGTTACCATGTGTTTGACAAATATCACATGCCTTACAATAATTATAACAATCTTTAAAAAGAGTGGGCCAGTGATAACCTGCATCCAAGATCCTTCTTGCTGTAAGTTGTCTAGAGAAGTGCCCTCCACATGTACCATTGTGGAATTCTTCTAACAGTTCCTTCCCTTGATCACGTCCAACTGCCCTCTTGTACTGTCCATCAGGTCCTATTCGAAATAATACTCCATGCAGAATAGAATATGGACGACTAGCTTGAGCAATCTTTCTCTTAGTCTTTGCATTGGCACCATCAGGAAACTTGAATTCATTCAGATAATTCCAAATATCTATGTATTCACTAGGGATTGTGTCAAGGGAGAACAATGTTGCATCGGGAAAATCATCATCATCACAAGATGATCCTAAACCATCATAGGCTCGAGAGAGTGCATCTGCATTGACATGCTTCTTTCCTGGCCTATCTATAATATCAAATTGAAATTCTTGTAGCAAAATTATCCATCTTGCTATCCTCCCTGATGGGTTAGGCTTATTGACAATATATTTCAGAGCCTGATGATCTGTTACAACTATAAATTTCTACCCTAGCAAGTAATTTCTAAACTTCTTTACAGTAAAAATGATAGCCAGAGCCTCTTTTTCAGTTACAGTATAGTTTACCTCAGCACTGCTCATTTGTCTACTCCCAAAGTAAATTGGATGTTCATTCCCATTTTCATCCTTTTGGCTCAAAGTACTTCCTAGTGCTGCATCTGAGGCATCAGTGTACACAATGAATGGCTTGTTCCAATCTGGATTCTTCAAAACAGGTGAAGACGCCAGGGCTTCCTTCAGTTGTCTAAAAGCTTCATGCGCCTTATTTCCTGGTTCATAAGTAACATCCTTCTTCAAGAACTGGGTTAGTGGCTGTGTAATCTTTGAAAAATTCTTGATGAACCTTCTATAGTAACCCACATGGCCTAAAAATGATCTCAACTTACTTCTATTCATAGGAAATGGTAAATCTTTGATTTTTGAAACTTTATCAGGATCAGTACCAATACCATCTCTGGATACAACATGCCCTAACAAAACACCTTTAGAACATCCAAAGACACACTTTGTAGGGTTTAGTGAGGCTTGTGCTTCATCTAATCTTTGAAATGTTGTCTCCATCTGGTGCAGGTGGTCCAACTTGCTCCCATAGATGCAAAAATCATCCAGAAATACTCTGATGAAGGTCCCAATGTAGGGTTCGAACACCCTATTCATCAAACGCTGGAATGTTGCTAGAGCATTACACAATCCAAAAGGCATAACTCTATAGGCAAACGTTCCCCAAGGAGTGGTGAACGTGGTCTTCAACTGATCTTTCTCTGCTATACGAACTTGGTTGTAGCCGTAATATCCATCAGCAAAACTATAGCACTCCTGGCCAGCTACTTCATCCAAGATCTGATCTGAAAATGGAAGAGGGTAATGATCCTTCTTTGTTGCCTTATTGAGCTTCCTGTAATCAACACAAATGCGTAGCTTCCCATTCTTTTTTATTGAAATCACAATGGGAGAAACCCATTCTGAATTCTCCACAGCAAATATGAATCCTGCATCAAGCAACTTATCTATTTCTTCTTTTACAGTCTTAGAAAAATTAGGATTCATTCTATATGGCATTTGCTTTATGGGCTTAGCACCATCTACCAGCTCAATAGAATGTTCTACCCAACTTACTTGACAGAGTTCCTTGTAATCAAAAGTGAATAGGTGTATGTACCTTCAAAAGAGCTGGAGGTAGGATTCCTTCTCACTCTCCATCACAACATCACCAATCTTTATTTGTTGGAGACGATCATCAACTTCTTCTTCAGATAATTTTATGGGGTCATGAGTTCGTGTGACTGGAAGGATATCCATGACTGAAACATCCACCTCACTTTCTTCATCTTCAGTGTCCACTTCACTGGTACTAGAGTAATCAGAGGATGTCCAATCATCAGTTTCATCACTTGAATCCACAGGTTCTGCTTTATGATGTCAAGGGATCACATTTATCTTCACCCTCTCTCTACCATGTCCAAGTGTCATGAAACCTTCATTCCAGTAGTTTCTTGCATGAACTCTCCTTAGCTATGGTCTTCCCAGCAGCATTGGGTACGCAACAGTACCATTTTTCATCACTTGAAAGTCTACCACACATACCACACCCATAACAGATATTGCCACATTTGAAACTACACCTTTTGGTTTAGTTTTTCCTTTATTTAATGACCTTAACATAAGTGTTGAAGGGCGATCAATTTTTAAACCCAACATATTCATTACAGACTCGGTCATTACATTAAGTGCAGCACCTCCATCAACTAAGACATCATCAATTGAAATACCATTACATAATACCTCAGCTTGTGGAGCATAGGGATCTGCCTCTGCCTCCAAAACAGGGACCTCAACCTCCTTCCTTCTTCGAGCATTGAGTCTACCTCGCAACTCCCGCCTCTTCTCAGAAGACATAGCCAAGAGTTGACCATATGTAATATTTGCAGGCCTTTTGGAAAGATCTTCCAAGATGGAGTATGGTCCTTGCCCCTGTGAAATCAGAAATTCCTGCACACCCAACTTTCTTCTCCTATGTTTCTTACTAGTTTCTCCTTTCATCTTCTTAGGATCAGTTCCATCTTGATTATCTTTTTCTTTCTTTCTTTTTGTTACAAACACATCTACTTCATTATTTCTACTCTTATCTACTACATCAAGAGAATTCACAGGTGCTTTTACTTTATCATTATCTCTTGTACCAGATGTAGAAGCTCTATCTGGACAATTATACTTATAATGACCCTTTTTATAACAACCATAACAAACAACTTCAGAAATATTTATTTTTGGACCTCTATCTCCTCCCTGAGAACTAAATTCCTTTCCTTGAAGAAGATTAATAGTTAACTGGCCCATCTTCCTAAGCAGATCTTCATACTCAGTAGATGTACTAGGAGAAATATTTGTGCTCACCGGGAGTGGTTGTGGATTCTGGACCAAAGGTGCTGGTGTAGGCTCTACTTTAACAACAATTTCTTTGGGCTCCTCTTCCATGCTTTCTTCTTGCCTTCTTGCAATCTCCTTTGCTTGTTCAATGGTAGCTGGGTGGTCATACTTCACTCATTGTCTGATCTTTGGCTTCATCCCAAGAATGAAGTGCTTACAGAGGAGATTATCCACGCCATTCATCAACCCATCCGCTAATCCTTCCTTCCGGATCTGGGCATCGAGCTTCCTCCTTAGCTCTAGAACACGAGCATGATAATCCCTTATCTTCTCCTTCTCTCCTTGGGATAGCTTTGTGATCTCGATCATGAGATCTGCATATTTCTGTTGTTCACCAAATTCTTCAAGAAAACTTTCAGTTAATAAATCCCATGAATTTTTCACATTATCACGTAGTGTTTCAAACCACCTAAGTGCTGAACCATCCAAAAAGGTAGGAAAAAATTCAGTCCATTGTTCCCTTCTTATAAGGCCATTACAAATACAAGATCGCTTAAACTCTTGAATGAAAGAAGAAGCATCTTCATTAGATTGAGCTGAAAAGACAGGAATCTTTCCCATTTTCAAAAGTAACCACCGTGAAATACCAACTCACAAGTACAATCAACAAGACTTATGTGCACAAATAATTGGAATCACTATAGAAATGACCACGGTAAAAACTATGGTAAAACTTGACTTACTGCGGTAAAAACTGACTTTACTGTGGTAAACACTATTCACGGTAAAAAGTGAAGTTACTGTGGTAAATACTATTCACGGTAAAAAGTGACTTTACTGTGATAAATACTATTCATAGCAAAAATGACTTTATCATGGTAACTACTATTCACGGTAAAAATGACTTTACCATGGTAACTACTATGCACAGTAAAAACAAGGTTATCCTCCAATTGATTTTTGACTAAGTGGGAATATCTCTCCAGAAAATCCACCAACGAGGAATGGTCCCGGAGCAACGGAACCAAAATGTCATCACCAATCTGGCACTATGATAATTCTTCACCAGGAACTCCTCGTGCTATGATTATTTACTAATGCATAGCCTTTAGTTTGGTGGATGTAATCTGGAAACAAAAAAACAACCGAACACAAGAATACCATGGAATGATGACAAATCTGAAATATCAAAGTAAATTATAATATTAACATGAAATTGTTACAATCTCACCCATGAGGTACTCCAACAAGACTCTGGGAGAAACTTTACAATTACACCTCTTAATGGCTTCTTCAACACACCTTTAACCTAATGGCTTCCTTTGCACACTTCCTACAATATTTCTCACTACTTCCTTCTATGCTAAATGAGGGGGGTGGCCTCTCTATTTATAGAACTTCCAGGCTTATCCATCCTATCTCTAAGATAGGATAAGAAATCCACTCTAACGAATCATATTCCATACCTTAACTCTTATATGTACATGTAAGCTTATCTTTTAAGATAAGATAAACCTTATCATTTTACATGGGTTCCACATTTTTAGACTTTTTACAAATAAAATATACAAAATATTTATGACCTCACTCCTTGTCCTTATTACCAATATAATATTTCTAATTCCTAATCATGTAGACCCTACTTCTCTAATTACCCAAACTTTGACATTTTAACATTACCGGACCACTTACGACAAATATTTACTTTTTACAACATTCCTATTGTACTTTGACTGTTATTGTACTCCACATTATTGGCGACACCGTACTGACGGCGCCGTTATCTTCTATCAGACACTACTACTAATTATACTTAACAACATCTTATTCCTAATACATACATTAATGAAATAGAAATTGTGGAGGAAAATTTTAGTGTCGACAGAATCTCCCAATATCATCTTTAATAACATGCCCAATCTTAGCAAAGCTGAGCTTGCAGTGTTGCTTGTTATTTCTGAAGATGATATCATTCCTATCTTTCCATATTCTATAGATAATATGGGGCACGATTAGTTTCCAAAGTCTTCTCACAACACAATGTTTAAAAGGAGGATTCAATTGGGTCCATAATTGGATGAATTCCTTAGGTACCATCTAGAGAACATTGAACTTGGATAGGGAATATATCCAAATCATGGTAGCATAATCACAGTGGATAAAAAGGTGTTTAATATCTTCAAAATATTTTTTACATAGATGATACCTATTAGGCATAATGAATCTTTTTTTATCAGGTTATCATTAGTAAGAATTCTACCTCTGAGCACAAGCCAAAAGAAAAAAATTATTTTAAGGGTTAACTCAGTCATCCATATTTTACTCTAATTAAATTCATTATGGGTATTCTCAAAGTAAGAATTATACCCATATTTAACCATATAGTGCCCATCTCTAGAGTTGTGCCAAAAAATTTCATCTTTGAAATCCACCTGATTCAAGGGGATTAGGTCCAGCTACTCCTGAAGAGAGGACAACACAGATTTCAAATCAAAGCCATCAACTGAGAGCTGTTTCCATCTCTTTTGATTTCCATCAATTTCCATGTAATCTATGACCTTAGTACCATATTTATGTTCTAGACTCACCTTAGCTGCACCAAATATATCATTGAGGCTAAGATTAGACCAATTATCACTCCAAAAACTGATGTCTCTTCCATTTCCCACTTTCCATCTACATCCTTGCTTGATAAAATTCCTGGTAAGAATCAAGTTGTTCCAGAAAATGGAGCCATGGGGAAGCAGTTCAATATGTAGGAAGGAGGAAGTTGTTTGCTACTCTAGATATTTAGCGTTGATGAGATATATCCAAGTTTGTTCCTCCAAAAGCAATATCCAACCCATTTTTGTAATTAAGGCCATATTAATTTTTCTAATGTTTTTTATGCCCAAGCCCCAATCCTTTTAGGAGTGCACACTTGATCCCATGAAACCAGGTGATATTTAAATTCTTCCTCCATTCCCTACCATAAAAAGTGTTTCTAAATCCTTTCAATTTTTTCTTTGAAGGTAGAGGGAATGTTTTATAAAGACATAATGTAGATAGGCAGATTTTGAAGAGTGATTTTGATAAGCAAACATTTACCAACACTGGAAATAATGACACCTTTCCATCCTACCAATTTCTTTTGGAATCCTTCCAATAAGTCATTCCAAACTTTGTTCGAAACTTTTTTAGTACCCAGGAGAAGCCCCAAATAAGTAGTGGGAATCAAATTGATTTTGTAACCCAATACTTTAGCAATTTTATTTTGTCTTTCCAAAGGAGTGTTGAAAAAGAAAATGGAGCTTTTGTCAAAGTTGATCTCTAACCCAGAAGAAACCTCATAAAATTTCAAAATGGACCTATCGCCTTAGCTTCCAGAATAGATGCCACTAAGATCAGGATAGTGTTATCCGTAAATTACTAATGAGAAGTTGTTTAATTCGTAGAGGTAGGTTTAGTGCCTTTTAGAAGACCATCATTAACAACTTTGGTGATTGTTCTGCTGAGGCTATTGGCCGATAAAATAAAGAGAAGAGGGGATATAGGATTCCCCTGTCTTAGTCCCCTACTACCGGTGAAGTACCCCACAGGTTCACCATTGATCACCATAGAGAATCTAGCAGTTTAGATGTTGGCCTTAATAACTCTTCTAAATTTGTCAAGGCCTTAAACATTTACTTTTATTAGACTAGTTTTCTTTCATTGTTTGGCTCTGATATATTGTGAAAATAGAAAAAACATAGATTATATTTCCTTTTATAGTTAGTTATTTTTATCAAGATTATTTCAATTTCATTTTGTATGACCATCAATGGCCCACAACAAGAAAAGACATAAAATCGTGATCCTTTGGTCCCATAACCCAACAGGCTGAAGTTGATAAAAGATATCGATACAAGTTTACGTTTGACATTTTTACGCACACCTTCTACATTCTCTAAGAAAATTGAACAATTAAACATGCTAGACATCACTGTTAATCAAGCCTACGAAGACTGGACTGCTCCAAGAAATAGGGTTTTATTACGTGTATGACCATAGCATAACCACAACCTCCACAAGTTTTTAGTTGTGATGCTCAAGTCCCACAACCCAACGAGCCTGCTAGCCAACTAGACATTGAAACTAGTCTGCTATTATCCAATTTTGTACACGTGGCGAGATTGGAAAACGAGGTCCTATCAAATTCAAAATGAAATAATAGTCCCAGGAACCCACCTCCAGTTATTATCGAGATACAATAATTAAAAATAATTCCTAAATTGCATATGAAGAGATAACCTAGCATCGAAAGGCACCTAGTTGATCTCAACTCAGTGAAGAGTTCGGGGTAAAGTTGATAGAGAACTTGGTGTCAAATTTATAGTCATCTCAGAAATCATCTCGGTAGAGCCTCTCAGTTGTAAGAGCTTGATGAGATCTTGTTAATGCAAAATATAGCTAGTTGAAAATAGATAAATGAAGGGAACTCTTAAGGATCTCGGTAGAGATTGATGCAAAAATATATGAAGGCCAAGTCAGGGAAAGCTAAGTTAACATGAGGCCAGGTCTAATCCATTAGACAGTGCTCGACCAACAACTTGGGAGAATTATCTTGTTTGACCGAGATGATATGAGATTATGCAGATATGATGATGAGGTCATCTGGTAGTGTTTGAATGAAAAAATGTTTGTAACCAAGCAACCAAATACATCTCAATCAAAATATCGTAGCACTCTGTGGAGAGGTTCACTTGAAGGAGGAACTACATGTTCTTCTTACAACACATAATGCGTCTATAAATTCTTTAACATATCTTCATCTACTACAAGCTTGCATTGCTAAAGAATCCCTTGCGGAGGGAAAGCAAATCCACTCTCACATCAATGGTAGGGACACACATTTGGAAGACGCACACTACTACCAAATAAACTTATCTACATGTATGACAAGTGTGGAAGTTTGACGGATGCTCGCAAATTCTTCAACAACATGACTGAACCAGATCTCTTCTCATGGAATATGATAATTGTAGCTTACAGAAGGCATGGACATCCTGTATAGGCACTGAAACTGTTTCATGAAATTCCATGAACACCTAACCGCCTCGATCACCTCAACATTTGTGTATAGCTTGGCCAATGAAAAAAAAATCATGATGATCCCGCGCACTGGCGGTAATTATGGAGATAAGGAACTTACTTGCCAAATTTGTGTGGTGAAGCTGTGATCAAGCCCCATGGATTAATGTGGCAGAGCCATTACGTGGGGATTTATAGCTAGTATGTCAAGTTCAAGGCTTATATGTTGGCAAGCCATTGTAGTAATCCCACACACAGGAAACATTTTACTATATTTCCAAGGTCAAAAATTTGATGATGGTAGGCCAAGTTGGTATTTCCGCATATGGGATAAATTCATCTCAATTTCCATGGTGGAAAATTTGCAATGACAAGCCATCGTAAGGTTTCCAAGTAGAGAAGAATTCAAGTTTATTTTTGGAATACCAGGCGAGTCATCAAGTGAGTTGAAACACGTTGGAGTGGTAAACGAGAACGTGCTTGTGAAGATAGTTGGATTATTGGTTAAGCCATCCAATGCATGCGTAAGGACTCAACAAGTAAAGCTCAATCAAGGAATGAGTAAATAGGTAAATCGGTTGGGGAAGATCAATGTAAAAAAGACTCGTTCAATGTGAAGGGGAATAACGAGCAGTCAAAAGGTTCAAAACTAAGTCATATTACCACTTTTGAGGAGGCTTACAGTGGTTCATTTTCATAGTGGTACAACTAAATTGACATTTCCCATGCTTCAATGCAATTCCAGTTCCAATGCCATCCACTTTCAATCTCAATCTTACAGCGTTATGTATAGAAGGTTGTTTGAAGGAGGCTCTACATATTCTTCTTACCACACACAACACCCCTGTAAACCTGTCTACATATGTTAAACTATTGCATACCTACATTTCCAGGAATATGATTTCACAAGGTAAACAAAACCACTGTCCCGTCAATCATAGAGAATTTACATTTCCCACACACACAACTATTCAAAATAAGCTCATCAATATGAATCATGGTGGAAGAATAGGATGCGGATCAAGTTTCTCATTGATAAGAATCTCAAGGTGTCATAATGGTAACAATGTAACAATATCTTATTACTAATGATAAAACTATCAAATGGAGCAAAATGACCCATCATTGGAGAAGTGTTGCAGAGGAGTTTAGGTGAGTGAACCATCTGATGTATGGAAGGTGAAACTTGTACAAAGAGATTTACTCAGTTTCGTGCTTAAAAAGATGTGTTGATAGTGATGAGTTGTTGAAACCACGGTGAGATCTCATCCGGTTGACAGTATTTAACTAGGAAACATGCATGTTACAGTATAGTAGAAGACTTTTTTAGGGCTTCTAGCAAGCATATCGTCTAACTATGTTGTTATCTATTCAACATCGAATGCATCCTCAAATTTGGGATTTTCCTTCAAGATATTTTTATCAAAATCGATTAAGTGACAGTGAGAGTGTTACCAGGAGACCTGATGAAATTTATTACAAAGATTCTCTATTGAGATCTTACTTGTTTTACAATGTAACTCATGTAATTGAATCTCATAGAGGTGGATCTATTTCATATCAGAATATTCATGAAGCACAATTTGCTCTGCAATAATATGAGCATCTTCAACGAGTCACTAAGTTGGCAGGCATAAAGGTTTCTGTTGGAATTATCACACCTTACAAGCTATAGCTCAAATGTTTGCACTAAGAGTTTGATGTTGTCCTCAAATTTGATGAAGGATAATGTTTATATATCAATACGGTAGATGCCTGTTAGGGCAAGGGGCGTGATGTAATCATTATGTCTTGTGTCCAAGCTTAAAATCATGGGGTTGGATTTGTAGCTGATGTTTGCTGCATTAATGTGGCACTATCACGAGCTCACATCAGTGCTTTGGGTTATGGGAAACGTAGCTACATTGAAGCAATCTAGTGACTGAGTTCAATCGAGGGAGTAAGGAACTCAGATGTGCAAGATGGTAAATATGAGCTCGGTACATAGACATGTGAGAGTCCGAGTTGAGCCAACCGGGTGCTCGGGTCGACATGTAAAAAAAAAGCTAGGACAAGTAAGTTAAAGAGCTCGTGGGGACACACTTGGCGGTGATATTGATGCTAGGACAACTCAATAGATTTTTTGTAGAGCTCATCGAGTTGGAAAGAATTAGCTCAGGAATGTGTGAATGACAATTCAGGGAGCTCGTGGTGTTGTTTCATGGATTTTGAACATGGAATGCATTTGAATATGTGGTCGGAAAACAAGAAGAAATAACTCTATCTGTTAAGCTAGAGCTATCACAGAGAAATCAATCGATTGAGTTTTGATAGGGCCATGTGACGTGATCCCTAACAATTTTCATATCTCAAAAATCATTTCTAAATAGCACAACATGTAGGAGTGAAATAATTTAAATTCATTGAATTGTTTAACCTCTATGGGTCACCAATCTATTATAGAACAAAGCCACGAAGTATGATTTAGAGTCAAAATTTTCATATTGTTGAAATGTTGTTACCAAGTCGAGATAAAGACTAATCTCACGGGTGTCGAAGTTTAATGTATTTGTAGAGGATTTCAATTTCGAGCTTAAAGGTTCATGTTCACGATGCATGTAGGTGGCTTGGTAATTTAGAATGGCTTGATTTGGAGGTTGAAGCAAGACCGTAGCAGTGACATTCGTGAGGCAAGTCTTAACTTATGTCAGGCCAAGTTCACAGGATCTACATGCATTTTGGCTTAATGAGGAAGATATACAACTCAGTCAAGGAACCCTATGCATGAGCATCGAGAAGAGCTGGTGAAAGAGAAGTTGTGGAGAATTGAGTTCATTTTGATTAGCTCACAAGGTGTTCAAAAAGCCATGACAGTGGAGTAAATTGGCTCCAGTCAAGCTTATAGAGGATGACCATGTAGAGAATGGACCAAGCTCGTGAAAAAATGGAACTCAGAAAGGATAAAACTAACCAATGAAGCTCGGTGACTTCGTGGGAAAGCTCACATATGTTTCACGAAAGGAAATGTGGAATGCATAAATGGCCTCAAGTTAACCAAGGAAAATGATAAGAATCAAGTGTTATAGCTCACCATTTGAAGGACTCAATGCAAAAGAGCTCGATTTCCAAGGCAAGGAAAGAGTTGGCGTGGGGTTCAAAATCGAGTGCAACACCGAGTTGGGCTATGTGCAGACTCTATTAACATGGACCCCCCCTCCACTTCAAGTCAAACTGGTCAACAGGGGGTCCCGACATTATGTTTATTAATTTAATATTTTAACCCAAATATTTTTAATAATATTATTTATTATTATTATTTAAATATTCTTTTAATTAAATAAGAAGACTAGGTCATCAGGCAATTAATGACCCATGATGGAACCTTCTCAAGTGATTCAACTAACTGTGATAAATACATCATGGGCCTTCAATTTAGGAATGTAATTATGACCTTTCCTCTTCTTTCTCACATATTCTTCTATAAATGTAAGTTGGAAGCTCATTTCAAAGGGTTCCAACAGGTTAGACAATTTGGACAGTTAGATATCTTAGGCAAGTATATGCTTTTTAGGAGTCCTCTCTCTTTTGCAAGTTGTCCCTGTGTGTTGAGAGAAATTTCAAGCCTCCTCTTCAAGACTATAAGGGAAATTATTGCCTCTTCTGAATGTATGACGCATTGTGCATGTTATTGAAGCAATAAAAGTCTGTGTTTTGTGACTAATCTTGGTCCTTTCATCCTTCTGTGCTTCTTTTTTCCTTACTCGTACTTGCAGGTACATTGTGCAAGTTTAAGTTTCTATTGCAGGTTCTTGGAATTCTGTGCTTATCGAGTGGTGGACTATATCATGAATTTGAGTTATGGTGTCTATTCACCCTTCTTGATTTCATCCTTCTTCACTAGGAAACTGGTATATTTCTCGTTCTGATAAAGTTTAACAAAGGGAACACATGTATCTTAGTTTGTGGTATCTTGTACCCTCTCTAAGTTGTAGTAGGTGAATTTGACCTGTGGTGCACACACCCTCTTCAAATTAACCCTTCCTATGTCTGGAAACAACCTTTATTTGGTACATCACCATCCCTAGTATAGTTTCATTTCTGTAAATCTCTTTCCCTAAAACCCCGATGAAGATGTTAGCATAGGACTAGATAACCATTTTATTACACTAGGAGTAGTACATCACTTTGTCTAGGAAGAGGAAGATGGCCTTCTCCAGAGGTTTAGTTCGAGCCCAAGTCTCACATCTTGAGAGGTGATCCCATCTGTCGCAATCACACCAAACATCCTATTCACCATCCTGGCCATTCAGAGGGTGCAGTGATTTGGTGAAAATAGTTTTTGGCACGCCCGGTGGGACAAAGTTGGTACTTCTCTTCTCACTTAGACAAGTCAAAGTACCTGGCAACTCTATATCTCTGGATTCCAAATCTCACTGCGGTAACTTATGCGAAGAATTCAGAGAAGAGCTTCTTCAAAGAAAGGAAATTATCGACATATCGAACTTTTCTTGTCTCCTCCAAAGAGAAGAAGAAGAGGCATTTCCACATCCCTAGTTGCAGATTTACCTAGTAGGGGTCATTCGACTCCTCCTTACGGAAGGTTTCCTCCACCCAGGAACAATCGACCTTTCATTACTATGGTGAGGAACCAAGTTTTTCCCCCTTTCAATGCAAGCAGTCCTCTTATGTTGGCTCAACGTTACCTGATACCTGTTGCGACACTCAAAAGTTTACCCTTCTACATGGGGGAAACTCATGTTACTCCAGTGGAGCATATATTTGATGTAGCAAGCATTTGTGTAGTACATAATATCACTAAAGACAACATTTTAGTTAGACTTCTTGCTAACTCTTTCAAGGGAAAAGAACTTCAATGGTTTTGCGGGTTAGGTGTTGGCATTATAACCACTTGGGACGAGTTGGGAGAAAATATATGTAAAAAGTTCAAAGACAAAAGTGATCACCTATCACTTTTGGAACAAATCACTACTATGAAGAGAGCTTCCCAAGAATACATGAGTGATTTCAACTTCCGATTCCAAAGGACTTGGAATAGAATTCTAGCACTTGTAAAACCTTCTGCACATAATGCATTCTTGTACTATTTGTGAGCCTTGAATAGTGATGTAGCAGTTATGATCCAGTCCATGGGAGGGACTACACTTCCTGATGCTTACGAAGTTGCCATAAGTGTAGAGAATTATTTGATTCAGGCTGGAAAGATAGCTCCACGACCACCAATGCCCTTTTCTCAAGATCTTTGGAATCATCAGCCTATCATTGCTCCTATTTTAGTAGACTCCAAGAAACCATCTCAATCTTCCCCTGCCTCTTCAAATGACCTATTTGAAGTCAAGTCACTACTGCCAAATTTTGGAAATGAGCTCATTGCACTCAAAAGGCAACAATTTCAATATAATCGTCTGTATCAGCCACAAAATCAGTAATATCAGGATAACCATCCTCCTTTTCAAGGAAACAATCAACCTCAAAATAAAACTACAAGTCAAGTTGCAAATGTCAAGCCCTTGAACTTTCGGAACCCTCTTGCAGCTAGCTCATCTAGAGCTATAATACCTGTTCAGAATAATCTAGTTCAAGACTACGAATGGTGCTATCCTTGCTCTCAACCCCACAATCAAAATCTTTGTCCCAATGGAGTTCTTAGCCAGGCACTTATGGTTCAAAGTGTATCTTCCCCTTCAGAGTTAACAAACAATTCATCTACGTAAGAAGTAATAGATCAACGCAGGCACCTAAAGAATCCACTTTGCTAAACTATCAAGCAGAAATTTTTATGGGTTGAATACAAATTCTTCATCAGTGGCAGAAAACACTCGTTCCAAGAAGAGAGCAATGGATCCTAGACCTCCCAAAGCTGATCTAGCATCCACTTCTCAACATGGGTTACAAATGGCAGTTGATAAAAATGTGGGAAAGAAATCACTAGAAACACCGGCTAGCCATACCACAGGGAAAGATGGTTCTCCAGGCATCACGGTACCCAAAAACATTTTCCAAAGGAGGACCCCAATGCCCAAAATTGTGTCATAAAGTAGGAGCAATTCCCTTCAGCATAGTAGAACAAATGAAGAAAACCAATCTGAGCGTTACCATGTGGGACACACTCTCAATCCCTTCTCAAAGAAACCTATTGCTAGAAGCTCTGAACAGTTTTGGTACAACCAGCGAATCACCAAGTCATGGAGTAACAACTGCTACAATTTTGTGTCAATCAGAAGGGAAAATCATTCCTACAACAAAAAAACCACTACCATTCTACATTTCCCTGATCATTAGTGACCACCTGGTACATAATTGCATGATCGATTCTGGTGCCAGTAGCTTTGTCATGCCTAAACAAATTACAGATGTACTAGGCATACAATATGTGCCAGTTCCAAGAGGGGTTGTTCAGCTGGATGGCACAACTGTTAAGACTATTGGGTTTATCAAAGGACTTTAACTTACCATCCATGCATGCCCAAGTTTTTCATTCACCCAAGACATATCGGTCATTGATCTCCCTCCCCTCTTTGCCATCTGCCTATCACGAGTATTTCACTACCAAGATGGGCGGTTACCTATCGGCCGATTGGTCACATATGATTCTTAGGAATCGATACAGAACCAAAGTAACTATAAGGGTCAGAACCAATCTACCATAATCATGTAGAACCCTACACTGCTAGTCCCATAAATGGAAATTACACCATCTTTGATCCAGAAGAGGAAGATGTCGATCATGAACCAACCACCCTTGTTGAAGAAGTCCCTGATACTTTGCTAGATGAAGTAAGTAGAGATCATCAGTATGATCCCTACACTGATGTATTAGTAGAAGAAGAAGCTGGTTTGTTGGTCTTGGAAGAAACAGGATTAGGTACTATACTGTATCCATGAAGAAGATATGATCATACCACAACTTGTCAAAACACCAAGTGATTCTAAAGGACTGTGGAAATTGTTCTTCAATGGCTCAAGAAGTAAGAATGGATCAGGTGCTGGTGTTATGTTAATTTATCTCCAGAGGGAGATAAGTACTTCTTCATCTTTCCAGTTGCAGTTCAGTTGCACTAACAATGTTGTTGAATACGAGGCTCTTGTGCAAGGAATTCAGCTAGCCCAAAGGAAGGGAATCAAGGCCCTGACTATTTTTGGTGACAGTGAGTTAGTTGTTCATCAAGTTTTAGCATGTAGTGCATCCAAAAATGATCTTCATAAGATCATACAAGAACCGAATCTGGAACCTGATCAAATATTTCGAAGCTTTTGGGATCCATGCAGTTCCTAGAGATCAAAATCAAGATGTTGGATAGGCTTGTTACAACTGGCTCACAATACTATTATACCTAGTTGATATCATGAAATAAGGGTGGCAATATGTCAAAATGGTGGTTCGGCCTATAGTTGTTGATAATGTGAGTAGTCTGGCAAGTGTTTGATAGTGACAAACAAATTATTTTGTTTCTACAAGAGGAGGCAAAGTTTTCTACGAAAGGTCAAGAAAATTTGCAAGAAGCATACGGTGATCAAATCATACAATTGAAAAGAAAAAAGCTACCAAAAGGCTTAGTTTCTCTATAATTCATCTTCAATTCATATGATGAAGCCAAAAGACAAATCTCTAACATGGTGGTCAAAGAAGAAGATTTTGAGGGAGTCAAGGTAGCAAATGAAAATTTTCTAAAGATCATAAAATTATGCACTCCCTAAGAGAAAGAATATTTCATGTGAATTTTTCTAGAGTATCACGACATTTTTGCATGGAGCTACAAATATTTGTGTGGTTTTGATCTAGGTCTAGCACAACATACATTCAAACTCGGTCCTAATGCCAATCCATTCCATCAGAAATAGAGGCCAATTAGTCCCAAAATTGAGCCACTGATGAGGAAGGAGCTAACTAAACTCATCGAGCCTTGTATAATTTTTCATATTAAGCATTCCTCTTGGGTAGCCAATCTAGTCCCTATAAGGAAGAAGAATGGATAAATTTAGTTATGCATGGACTTCAGAGATTTCAACCATGCCTCGTTGAAATATCACTATCCCCTTCCATCAATGGAGAAAATCCTTCAAACGATGGTAGGAGCTCAAATATTTTATTTTCTCGATGGATATTTGGGTTACAATCAAATTCTATTCCATGAATCTGATCAATTCAAAACGGATTTCACTACCAAGTGGGGCATGTACGCTTACAACAAAATACCATTCAGATTATCCAATGTCAGGGTTACTTTCCAAAGAGCTATGGACATGACATTTAAGGGATTAATCAACGACATCATATTGGTGTATCTTGATGATATAACTATGTACTCCAAACATGCAAAAGATCATATTGTGCATCTAATGAATGTTTTCAAGAGGTACAGGGAGTTTGGGGTTTCACTTAACCCCAAGAAATGTATTTTTGCAGTACATGAAGGAAATGTTTTGGGTCATATTGTTTCAGCGGAAGGAATTTCAATTGATCTAGTCAGGATTCATTCAATTATGTCCCTATCTCTCCCAAGTCACAAGAATGTTCTCCAGAGTTTATTGGGAACCATAAACTTCATGTGAAGATTCATCCCTTAGTTCTCAACCTTGAATAAACCATTGACAACCATGTTGAATAATAATATACCATTCTAATGGACAAAGGAAGGAAGGGAGAGCTTCAAATCCATAAAAAACGGTCATTTCTCAAGCTCCTATGTTGGTGAACACCACGTTTGATAAATATTTTATTCTTTATGCTTTTGTAGGTCAAAAGAGCGATTCGGGGATCGTCACCCAACAAAATGATGATCTAATGGAGCAACCAATTACTTTCTTCAGTCAATCCATCAAAGACTATCAGCTCAAGTATTCATTTGTTTAAAAACAATTATTTTTGGTTATTCGAGCTTTAAATAAATTCAAGCACATGTTGTCCAACAATAAAATTCATTTCATGGTGTCTCATCTAGGTGTCAAGGAATTTTCCCTGAACAAAGAGAAAAAAAAAATGTTGGATGGATCATGAAGGTGATGGAGTATGACATACATATCAAAGTTACCAAACTTATCAGAGATAAAGGTTTGTGTCAACAACTTGTTGCAGACCTAGAATCAAAAGGTGATGAGGATGTGACGCTCCTGAACACTGATGAAGGTGATGATCAGGTTGACTAGTTATCCAAAATAAAGAGTTTCCTTTTCTCAAGAGCATATCATGTTGACATGGATAGGTATCAAAGATGGACCTTTCACCTTTAGTTTATTCCTTATGTTCTATTAGAGGATGTTCTTTTTCAAAGGGATTTTAATGGTGTTCTCCTTCGGTGCTTAGGACCTGAATAGGTGAGAAAGATACTAGAATATTTTCACAATGGCCTATCTAGAGGACATTATTCTACATAAAAAAATGCTACCAATATTATGAGGGTTGACTACTATTGGAATGAGAGCTTTCAAAAATTCATCTCTTGCTAAAATCTAAGCTTCCATTCGAAATTTATGGCCATCTGAAGGTTGAGGTGTCATCCTGCAACTGTTGATCTTCTAGCTTCAGATTCCAAAAAGCATGCAGACTTCCAGAACCCTAAAATTCATAATTTTGGACATTTTCATTTCGGAATTTGAAACACTGTTCATCTACCAAATTTACTTGAGAGTTCTGAAAGTTTGAAACCCAAAAGTCTAAAATTTCAAACTTTTGGAATTAGGAATTTCAGACACTGAGGTGCGATTTTCATGTTTTGGGGCTCGAGACTTCTGAAACTCCGAAGTTTGAAACCCCAAAAGTCTGAAAGTATGAAAGTTTAGACTTTCAAAATTTAGAATTTCAAAATTTTCGTGGCCATTTTTCCATTTTTTGTTTCAAGAGTTCTGAAACTCCGAAACCTGAAATTCTGAAATTTCAGACTTTTCAAATTTCAGATTTCAGGGTTTTTTCTTTCAGTGAGATCCCCAAAACCCTGAAACTCAAAATTATGAAATTTCAGACTTTTGGAGTTTTGGGTTTCAGAAAAAATTTCTCCATTTCTCCAACTTCGCGCCTCGCGATCTCTAAAACCTCGAAACCTAAAAGTCTGAAATTTCAGACTTTCGGAGTTTTGGGTTTTGAAACTTTCACTGAGATCTCCGAAAAGCTCCACCTCTGAAGTCTAAAATTTTGGACTTCGGAATTCTTGATTTTTTGAAACAACTCGAGCTCCTTAGCTTCCCTGTAATTTGCTCTGCCTATTTAACCATATTCACCCAAATCCAAAAATCAAGCCTCCATGACTGAAACAACTCCTCTATTTTTCACTAGATAAACAAGCTCTTGTTTGTCCAATTTTTCCCAAGGGGAAAATTGGATAACAAATTATTTTGATGAAGCCATGGTTTATGAATTAAGCAGTTATATGTAATAGGTAAGTCCATGAAAAAAAGACATTATTAAGGGTTTTTGACCAACAAGTGATATAAAAAGTAATGTTACCCATGCATGGATGAATAGAACCACCGTATCCATGAAGATAAAGTGATGATGGAGTGATATTAGTTAAAGAGAGACTTAAGGCCTTAGTGAATGCTAGAGTGCAAAAAATAAGTTCACATCCGTTATCAACCATAACTCACTTGAAACTGATGTTATGAATGCATATGGCTAGGTGTAAAGAAGGATCATTGTCAGAGGAAACAAAATTAGCATAAGGATTAGCTTTAAAAGAAACATGTTGACAAAATGCATCCGTAAAAGTGTTATAGACTAAGTCCGGATGGATGTCATCATGAACACAAGTAGTAAGAAAGAGGTGGATGATTTTGAGGTCCTATAACGTTCAAGATGAAATAATAGTCCAAGGAACCCACCTCATTATTATGGAGATAGCCATTATGAAAGTAAGACCCCTTAAAGGTGTGTGAAGAAGTTAGGCTAGCATCAAAAATGATTAAGTTAAAATGTAAACTTAGAGCCCAATATGGGGTCGAGTTGATAGCAGTAAATAAATGCAACAATTAAGTATAGAAATCTAACCAAAGTAAACTAAGCGATAAGATGTGAACCTCTCAGTTGTAAGAGCTCGATGAGATCTTGTTAATGCAAATATAGCCTTAGTCTGATTTTTGAGTGGATGTCAGGGAACTGTATACGGATCTCAGTAGCTGACTGGATGAACAAAGAGGGAGAAGCCGAGTCACACAACAGCTCCAAGTTAACATGTAGATCCAGGAGAATGAGCATTAGACTAGGGCACCTGGATAAAGAACGCACTTGGGTCTGTGTAGGAGGTGTGGGAACCAGTTGTTTCAAGGCCGCTAGATGGTATGAAATTACCCTGCACTATTTTTTATTAAGTATCATTGGATTCTACCGAATGTCGCTAATGAAAAAATGGAATGGAAGAATCACCTATAAAACCCCAAACAAAGCATAAAACCCTAAATCTTAGAAAGATGCAAATGAAGAGGTCGGGCTGACCTGCAACTATCACAAAAATGTTCTTACAACTTAGCATTCGTGCACTACATCATAGACCCATTTGATGTAGTTCTATGTGTGTGTACACGAAATTTGCTAAGCCCTATGTGTGCTTTTGTGCATGTCGTACTTGATAACAAGTGATAACCAGATGTAGACGTTTAGTAAATGTGTGCATTGGAACAAAATGATCTTACCTCCTATGCATGTATGCAGAAGAAACATCCTTGTTGTCCCTTGTGATGGGACTAGATGGATGTAATGGAGATTGTAAACGCTCTGATGTATGTAACCTTAGGTGGTGATAGCTAATGTTTAGTGGTCGGTCATTGGTATTATGATCACATAACTTTGTATTTATATGATTCACTTCACTTGAATTTTGCAATTAACCTCGAAAAGGATGACTACCAAAAAGATAAAATTCTCAAATAGTTAGAAAGGACCCAAAAAGTGTGAGTAAAGTAAAAAGAGGTTAGGGATGCCTAGAGGGGACAAGGGCACCTGATGCTGGCATCCTAGCTAGGTGTTGAGCGTCCAAATTCAGAGGAAACTGAATGGGTTGAAGGTTAGAATGACAAAGAGGGTGTGGAATACCAAAAGTGGAAATAGAAAGTAAAGAAAGATGACCAAAGACATGGGTTAATTAGTACTTTTATTGCTTACGAATCATATAAATAGTATTATATAATCAGGGCTAGATAATTCCTCCCAAAGTGTGTGATTTTGTGTCAACACAAAGTCAATTTCCCTCAGATGACCTACACACCACACATCCTAAGGTATCCATAAAATGATTAGACAAAAATGGTAGGTGATTCATATGGTCCATGTAGTAGGAAATGAAAATTTTCACATGGGAATTACCCGACGAAAATTATCAGTACACCAAGACTTCTCCTCTGCTCAAACCATTCCTCATCACTATTATGCTTCCTTCAATGTTTCACTCCCTTAAGTTTAACTTATTTTGTGTATCATATTTATCATTTCCATTGCATGATTAAATTTAAAGGATTGAAGGTAAAACTCTAATTACAAATGTGAAGCTGAAATCAACAATATAAGGTAACCCTAAATAGAGATTTTTAACATCTAATGCATATGTAAAGTTATGGATTCATATAATATGCAACTTAAAGCTTTGAAGTAATCATCATCCAAATTATGTTTCCTCAACATGACCTACACACAACACCCCTGTAAACCTGGGAGGATATCTTCAGAGCATGTTTCAAACCTGAATTTGGAGGAGGATGCTTGATGACTGAGGTATGACGAGTGAATCCACCATATAAGCAGGTGAATCAAAGAGAATTTGCATTTCACCACAGTTGGAAGAACTGAGTCAAAATAAGCTCGAGTGGAGTACGAAGCATGGACCTTGAATGCATCACAAAGTGAGGAACACCAAACATTGAAAGGATATCGGTAACAATGAATAAAAAGTGTTTGTCAAATGCGGTAATCAATGTAACTGAGTTGAGGTCTGAGTTGGCATTAACCAGTGCATGGAGATCAAAGGATGTGAGGAAAGAAAGGTAATCAATTTGAAATCGATGGTGTTTGGCATGAAGTAAGTTGAACTAGATGGTGTTTTAGGTGAGTGAACCATCTGATGTATGGAGGGTGAAACGCGTAGCAAAGGGATTTGCTAAGTTTCAAGCTTAAATAACATGTGCTCGACAGTGATGAGTTGTTGAAACCACGGCAAGATCTCATCCGGTTGACAATATTTAACCAGGTAGCAGGCATGTTGCAGTATAGTAGAAGCCTTTTTGAACACTTCCAATAAGCAGGTTGTCCAACTATGTTGTTATCTATTCAGTATCGAATGCATCCTCAAATTTGGGATTTGCCTTCAAGATATTTTTATCAAAATCTATTAAGGTGACAGTGAGAGTGTTACCAGGAGACCTGATGAAATTTATTAAAAAGATTCTCTATTGAGACCTTACTTGTTTTACGAAGTAACTCATGGAAGTGAATCTCATAAAGGTGGATCTGTTTCCTATTATAATATTCATGAAGCACAATTTGCTTTGCAATTATATGAGCATATTCAACGAGTCACTCAGAAAGTCAAACATGTTTCTTGGGAGAAAGGAAATAGCTCAACGTTGAAACATTTGAGCTCATTGAGAGATCAAGCTTATCAGCTCAGATTGACAGTTTAGTTAAAATATTAATCCTGGTTAGACCTAAAGGAATTGATGGTTGAGTTTACTGATATCTTGAGTGAAATCACTTATGGCATAGCGGTTCTTAAAGACATGTTGTAGATATGATAAGATGACATGGGAAAACAAGATATGGCTAAACTTGGCCCGATAGATAAAGTGATATATTCATAGCCACAAGTTCAAGGGATCACTTAGATGGACTCTATCCTATAATATCCATGTTTGTAGAAGCTTGAAGCTCGAATGGGTCATGTAAAATCTTTGGGAAAAAATTGTTGCAAGGTATGCATGGAAAAAAATCAGGCATGATCAGGTAATGATCCAAAAAGACGTGTTGAGGTTTGGAGCTTGACATGATATCATTAAGCATGTATTAAAAGATAAGCCCTTGAAATACCACATGAAATTCTCAGGGTGATCACAGGAATCAACATCGAGGAAGAGGCATGAAAATGTGAACATGGGTTATGGGCAATGCAGCTGTATTGAAGCAATCTAGTGACTGAGTTCAGTCGAGGGAGTAAGGAACTCAGATGTGCAAGATGGTAAATATGAGCTCGGTACATAGACGTGTGAGAGTCTGAGTTGAGCCAACCAGGTGCTCGGGTCGACATGTAAAACAAATCCAGGCTGAGTCAATTGAAGAGCTCGTGCAGACACACTTGGTGGTGATATTTATGTTAGGAAAACTCAGTAGATTTCATGTAGAGCTCGCCACGTTGGAAAGAATTGGTTGAGGAAGCGTGAATGACAATTCAAGGAGCTCGTGGTGTTGTTTCATGGAGTTTGAATGTGGAATGCATGTGAATATGTGGTCGAAAACAAGAAGAAATAACTCTATCTATCAAGCTAGAGCTATCATAAATAAATCAATTGATTGAGTGTTGACAGGGCCACGTGACGTGATCCCTAACAATTTTCATAGCTTTCATATAGCACAACCTGCAGGAGTGAAATAATTTAAATTCATTGAATTGTTTAACCTCTGTGGATCACCAATGTATTATAGAACAAAGCCACGAAGCATGTTTTACAGTCAAACTAGTCATATTGTGGAAACGTTGGTACCAAGATGAGATAAAGACTAAGCTTGAGGGTGTCAAAGTTTAATGTATTTTTAGAGGCTTTAAATTTCGAGCTTAAAGCTTCATGTTCACGATGCATGTAGGTGACTTGGTAATTTAGAATGGCTCAATTTGGAGGTTGAAGCAAGACCGTAACAGTGGCATTCGTGAGGCAAGTCTTAATTTGCGTCAGGCCAGGTTCACAGGATCTACATGCATTTTGGTTTAATGAGGAGGATATACAACTCAATCAAGGAACCCTATGCATGAGCATCGAGAAGAGATGGTGAAAGATGAGTTGTGAAGAATTGAGCTCATTTTGATTATGCTCAAAAATCCATGACAGTGGGGTAAATTGGCTCCTGGTCGAGCTTATAGAGGATGAACATGTAGAGAATGAACCAAGCTCATGAAAAAATGGAACTCGGAAAGGATAAAACTAACAAATGGAGCTCGGTGACTTCGTGGGGAAGCTCACATATGTTTAATGAAAGGCAATGTGGAATGCATAAACGTCCTCAAGTTATCTAAGGAAAATGATAAGAATCAAGTTTTATAGCTCACCATTCGAAGGACTCAATGCAAAAGAGCTTGATTGCCAAGGCAAGGAAAGAGTTGGTTTGGGGTTCAAAATCAAGTGCAACATCAAGTTGGGCTATGTGTAGACTCTATTCACATGGACCCCCCCTCCTCTTCAAATCAAATGGGTCAATAAGGGGTCCTGATATTATGTTAATTAATTTATTATTTTAACTAAAATATATTTAATAATAATATTTATTATTATTATTTAAATATTCTTTTAATTAATTGAGAAGACTACATCATCATGTAATTAATGACCCACGATGGATGCTTCTCAAGTGATTCAACTAACTATGATAAATACATCATGGGCCTTCAATTTAGGAATGTAATTATGGCCTTTCCTCTTCTTTCTCACATATTCTTCTATAAATGTAAGTTGGAAGCTCATTTTAAAGGGTTCCACCAGGTCAGACAAGTTGGACAGTTAGATATCTTAGGCAAGTATATGCTTTTCAAGAGTCCTCTCTCTTCTGTAAGTTGTCCTTGTGTGTTGAGAGAACTTTCAATCCTCTTCTTCAAGACTGTAATGACAACTATTACCTCTTCTAAATGTATGATGCATTGTGCATGTTATTGAAGCGATAAAAGTGTGTGCTTTGTGACTAATCTTGGTCCTTTCATCCTTCTATGCTTCTTTGTTCCTTTCTCGTACTTCTAGGTACACTGTGCAAGTTTAAGTTTCTATTACAGGTGCTTGGAGTTCTGTTCTTATCAAGTGGTGGAGTATTGCATGCAGTTGAGTTGTGGTGTATGTTCACCCTTCTTGAGTTCATCCTTCTTCACTGGGAAACTAGTATATTTCTCATTCTGATAAAGTTTAATAAAGGGAACACATGTATCTTAGTTTGTGGTATCTTGTACCCTCTCTAAGTTGCAGCAAGTGAATTTGACCTGTGGTTAACCCTTCCTGAGTCTTGAAACACCCTTTATTTGGTGCATCACCATCCCTAGTATAGTTTCATTTATATAAATCTCTTTCCCTAAAACCCCATGAAGATGTTAGTATTGGACTAGATAATCATTTTATTACACTAGGAGTAGTATAACACTTAGTTTAGGAAGAGGAATTCGGCCTTCTCCGGAGGTTCACGTCGAGCCCAAGTCCCACAACTTGAGAGGTGATCCCATGTGTCCCAATCACACCAAACGTCCTATTCACATCCTTGCCATTCAGATGGTGCAGTGATTTCGTGACAAAAGTTTTTGGCACACCTAGTGGGACAAAGTTGGTACTTCTCTTCTCACTTACACAAGTCAAATTACCTGGCGACTCTATATCTCTGGATTCCAAATCGCAGTGCGGTAACTTATGCGAAGAATTCAGACAAGAGCTTCTTCAAAGAAAGGAAATTATCAACATATCAAACTTCCCTTGTCTCCTCCAAAGAGAAGAAGAAAAGGCATTTCCACATCCCTAGTTGCAGATTTACATAGTAGGGGTCATTCGACTCCTCCTTATGGAAGGTTTCCTCCACCCAGGAACAATCAACCTTTCATTGCTATGGTGAGGAACCAAGTTTTTCCCCCTTTCAATGCAATCAGTCCTCTTATGTTAGCTCAACATGACCTGATACCTATTGCGGCACTCAAAAGTTTACCCTTCTACACAGGGGAAACTCACGTTACTCCAATGGAGCATATATTTGATGTAGCAAACATCTGCGCAGTACATAATATCACAGAAGAAAACGTTGCAATTAGAATTCTTGTTACCTCTTTGGCACTATAACCACTTAGGACAAGTTTGGAGAAAAGCTATGTAAATAGTTCGAAGACAAAAGTGATCACCTATCACTTTTGGAACAACTCACTACTATGAAGAGAGCTTCTGAAGAATACATGAGTGATTTCATCTTCTGATTCCACATGACTTGGAATAGGATTCTGGTGCTTGTAAAACCTTCTACACATAATGCATTCTTGTACTATTTGTGAGCCTTGAATAGTGATGTAGCAATTATGATCCAGTCCATGGGAGGGACTACACTTCCTGATGCTTAAAAAGTTGCCATAAGTGTAGAGAATTCTTTGATTCAGGCTGGAAAGATAGCTCCACGACCACCAATGCCCTTTTCTCTAGATCTTACGAATCATCAGCCTATCATTGCTCCTATTTTAGTATACTCCAAGAAACCATCTCAATCTTCCAATACCTCTTCAAATAACCTATTTGAAGTCAAGTCACTACTACAAAATTTTTGAAATGAACTCGTTGCACTCAAAAGACAACAATTTCAATACAATCATCCATATCAGCCACAAAATCAGCAGTATCAGGCTAACCATCCTCCTTTTCAAGGAACCAATCAGCCTCAAAATCAAACTACAAGTCAAGGTAAAAATGTCAAGCCCTTGAAATTTCAGAACCCTCTTTTAGCTAGCTCATCTACAGCTATAGTACCTATTCAGAATAATCTAGTTCAAGACTACGAATGGTGCTATCCTTGCTCTCAACCCCACAATCAAAATATTTGTCCTAGTGGGGTTCTTAGCTAGGGCCTTATGGTTAAAAGTGTATCTGAACCTTCAAAGTTAACAAAAAATTCATCTACATAAGAAGCAGCAGATCAACCGCAAGCACCTAAAGAATCCACTTTGCTAAACTAGCAAGCAGAAGATTTTTTTGGGTTGAATATAGATTCTTCATCTGTGGTAGCAAAAAATCATTCCAAAAAGAGAGCAATGGAGCCTCAACCTCTTGAAGCTGATCTAGCATCCACTTCTAAACTTGGGTTACAAATGGCAGTTGATAAAAATGTGAGAAAGAAATCACCAGAAACACTGGCTAGCCATCCCACAGGAAAAGATGGTTCTCCAGGCATCACGTTACCCAACGAACATTTTCCAAAGGAGGACCCCAATTCCCAAAAAAGTGTCATCAAATTTGAATTGATTCCCTTCAGCATAGTAGAAAAAATGAAGAAAAGTAATATGAGCATTACCATGTGGGATTCCTTTTCGATCCCTTCTTAAAGAAACCTGTTGCGAGAAGCTCTGAATAGTTTTAGTACAAGAAACAGATCACCAAGCCATGGAGTGACAATTGCTACAAGTTTGTGTCAACCGGAAGGGAAAATCATTCCTACAGCAAAAAAACCACCACCATTCTACATTTCCCTGATCATTGGCAACCACCTGGTACATAATTGCATGATCGATTCTAGTGCCAGTAGCTCTGTCATGCCTAAACAAATTACAGATGTACTAGGCATACAATATGCACTAGTTTCAAGAGGGGTTGTTCAGCATGATGGCACAACTGTTAAGACTATTGGGGTTATCAAAGGACTTAAACTTACCATCCATGCATGCCCAAGTTTGTCATTCACCCAAGACATATCGGTCATTGATCTCCCTCCCCTCTTTGTCATCTTCCTATCATGATATTTCACCGCCAAGATGGACAGTTACCTGTCAGCTGATTGGTCACATATGATTCTCAGGACTTGATACAGAACCAAAGTAACTATAAGGGAAGAACCAATTTGCCATAATCATGTAGAACCCTACACTGCTAGTCCCATAAATGGAAATTACACCATCAGAAATCCAGAAGAGGAAGATGTCGATCATGAACCAACCACCCTTGTTGAAGAAGTCCCTAATACTTTGCTAGATGAAGTAAGTAGAGATCATCAATACAATCCCTACGCTGATGTATTGGTAGAAGAAGAATTTGGTTTGCTGGTCTTGGAAGAAATAGGATTAGGTACCTACTGTATCCATGAAGAAGATAAGATCATACCACAACTTGTCAAAACACCAAGTGATTCTAAAGGACCATGGAAATTTTTCTTCGATGGCTCAAGAATTAAGAATGGATCCAGTGCTAGTGTTATGTTAATTTCTCTAGAGGGAGATAAGAACTTCTCATCTTTTTGGTTGCAGTTCAGTTGCACTAACAATGTTACTGAATACAAGGCTCTTGTGCAAGGAATTCAGCTAACCCAAAGGAAGGGAATCAAGGCCCTGACTATTTTTGGAGATATTGAGTTAGTTTTTCATCAAGTTTCAGAATGTATTGCATCCAAAAATGATCTTTTAAGATCATACAAGAACCAAGTTTGAAACCTGATCGAATATTTTGAAGCTTTTGGGATCCATTTATTTCCTAGAGATCAAAATCAAGATGCAGATAGGCTTGCTACAATTGGTTCGCAATACAACATACCAGTTGATATCATAAAAGAAGGGCAGCAATTAGTTAAAATGATGGTTCAACTGGCAGTCCCTAATAATGTGAGTAGTTGGCAAGTGTTCAATACTTACAAACAAAATTTCCTCTTCCTACAAGAAGAGGTGGAGTTTGCTAAAAAGAATCAAGATAAGTTGCAGGAGTCATATGGTGAGAAAATTATCCAATTGAAAAGCAACAAGTTACCAAAATTTTTAGTCACTTTGGAATCCATTTTCAAGTCATATGACCAAGCCAAAAGACATCCCTAACATGGTGGTCAAAGAAGAATATTTTGAGGAAGTCGAAGTATCAAATGCAAAGTTTCTCAAGATCGGAAAAGTGTGTACTTCTGAGGAGAAAGAAGCTTTCATAAAACTTTGTCAAGAGTATCATGACATCTTTGCATGGAGCTATAAATATTTACATGGTTTTGATCTAGGTCTAGCTCAACATACCATTGAACTGGATCCTAATGCTAAGCCAGTTCGTAAAAAACAGAGACCAATTAATCCCAAAATTGAGCCACTAATGAGAAAGGCGCTAACCAAGCTCATCGAGGCCTGTATAATTTTTCCCATCAAGCATTCCTCATGGGTAGCCAATTTGGTTCCCATGAGGAAGAAGAACGGAGAGATCCAGTTATGCGTGGATTTTAGGGATTTGAATCATGCGTCATTAAAAGGACCATTATCCTCTTCCATCAATGGAACAAATCCTTCAAATTGTGGCAAGAGCTCAAATATTTTCTTTGCTCGATGGATATTCGGGTTACAATAAAATCCTAGTCCAAGAATCTGACCAATTCAAAATGGATTTCACTACCAAGTGGGGCACGTATGCCTACAATAAAATGTCATTCGGGTTGTCCAATGCCGAGGCTAATTTCCAAAGAAACATGGACATGGCATTTAAGGGACTAATCAACGATATTATTTTGGTTTACCTTGATGATATAACTATATACTGTAAGCATGCAGAAGATCACATAATGCATCTAAGGAAATTTTTCTGAAGGTGTAGGGAATTTGGGGTTTCACTTAACCCCAAGAAATGTATTTTCACAGTGTGTGAGGGAAAATTTTTGGGGAATATTGTTTCAGTGGAAGGATTATCAATCGATCCAGCTATGATTCATTCGATTATGTCCTTATCTCTCCCAAGTCACAGGAAGGGCCTCCAGAGTTTTTTGGGAACCATAAATTTTGTGTGGAGATTCATCCCTTAATTCGTGACATTGGCTAAACCACTGACAGCCATGATGAAGAAAAACATGCCATTCTCATGGACAAAGGAAGGAAGAGAAAGTTTTGAAGCCATCAAAGCAGCTATTTCTCTAGCTCCCACGCTGGTGAACCCCAATTTTGACAAATATTTTATCCTTTACGCTTTTACAGGTCAAGAGAGCATTTCAAGGATCCTCACCCAAAAAAAAAACAACCTGATGGAGCAACCAATTTCTTTCTTTAGTCAATGCCTCAAAGACTACGAGTTCAAATACTCATTCCATTGAAAAGCAAGTCGTTGTGATTATTCAAGCTTTGAAGAAATTCAAGCACATGGTGTCCAACAATAAGATTCATCTGATGGTGTCCTCATCCAGGTGTCAAGGAGTTTTTGTTGAACAAATAAATGAATGAAAAGTGTGACTGGATGGATCACAAAGGTAATGGAGTATGATGTGCACATCAAAGTCACTAAACTTATCAAAGGTAAGGGTTTGTGTCAGTAACTTGCTCCTGACATGGAATCAAAAGGTAATGAGGACATGACACTCCTAAATGCTAATGAGGATGTTGATCAAGCTGACTGGTTATCCAAAATGAATAATTTCATCTTCTTAGTAGCATACCCGAAAAACATGGATAAAAACAAAAGATGAACTTTCCATCTTCAATCCATCCCATATGTTTTGGTAGATAACATTCTCCTTCGGTGCGGAGGATCGGAACCGGTAAGTAAGATACTAGAAGAATTTCATAATGGCCTATCTGGAGGACATTATTCCACATGAACAATAGCTACCAAGATCATGCGAGATGGCTACTATTGGATGGATTTATTCAAGGATACCTATCTCTGGGTAAGGAAATGTAAGGAATGTTCCTTTTTCATAGGTAAGAAGAAGTTGGCAGCTCTTCCGTTGCATCCAATTCAAGTGGATCAACCCTTTGTTCAATGGGGGTTGGACTTCATTGGAATGATTAATCCTCCATCCAGTGATGGACATAAGTGGGTCTTTACTGAAATAGACTATTTTACTTGATGGAAAAAGGTGGTAGCATTAAAAGAGAGTAATGAAAAGGAAGTTATGGATTTTTTGGAGGGTATAATGATGAGGTTCGGTGTTCCGTTTATAGTCATTTTAGACAACATGCTGGCTTTTCTTGGTATGAAATTGAGTGAATGGGCTATTGAAAATGGGGTATACCTCAAAACTTCATCCAATTTCTATCCACAAGGAAACGGATTGGCTGAGTGTAGCAAAAAAAACCTCATAAGGATTATTAAGCGTACAGTGGAGGCTAACAAGAGGACTTGGCATACACAGCTTAAGACCACCTTATGGGTAGATCGGATCACACCTAAAAGCGCCATCGTAAATTATCCTTTCGTTATTGTATATGGAAGAGAGGAAAAACTCCCGCTCTCATTTGAGTTACCTTCTTTGGAGTTAGCTCATCAACTTGAAGTTATAGAGAGTGATCCTCTAACAGTAAGGTTTGTTGAACTCATGGAATTAGAGGAAGTACGAGACAAGGCTATGAAAAATTTGGAGCAGCATGAGGCTCAAGTTAAGAAATATTTTGACAAGAAGGCGTCTGATAGACATTTTCAAGATGGATATTTAGTTCTCAAATGGGATGAAGATAGGGCCAAACTAGACAGGCATGCCAAGTTTGATGCTCTCTGAAGTGGGCCATACATCATCACAAGTTGCAAAGAGGAAAATTCATTCCATCTATCTAGGCTCAATGGAGAAGAACTACCCATTCATGTGAATGGGATACATCTCAAAGATTTTTTTTGAGAAGCGTTCCACCCCTGTATAGTTAAATTAGGTGTTTTCCTCCAAGCGCTTATGCACATTGTTGTGTGTTGTTATTTTTCTTTCCTTGTTGTTGTGTTTTGTGTTTTTATTCACATTGCTTCATCATTGGATGGTGTCAAGGAGAAGAAAGGTTCAAGGTTTCCATAAAAATTTTGAAATCTACTTCATTCAAGTTTTTGAAGTGTTCCATGGATCTTAAGCATTCAACAGATTTAGTATGCTTCATGCTTAGCATTCCAGGGAGGTCTAGGATATTGGTAATGCTCAAGGAGATTCTAAGATGTGTCAAAGAAAATCATACTACTTTCAGGATTCCAACATAGACTCCATGCCCAATGCACGACGTAAGGCTATTACAATCATGCTTAGCAGACAATCATCTCCGAGAGGTCACCAAAAATTTTATCCAATTTTACACACGTGGCAAGACAGATTTGAATCTTCGATGAATGATCCTCATAAAACTTTATGTTTATATGGGTTTTGTTTGTCTCACTAACCGCTTCATTTTTACTCTCTTCTATATTGGATGTTGAACTGATCCGGTTACTGGATGTGAAGCTTTGCAATCTACTCATGACAGTAATCTTCCTTAACTAATTGCCCCCCTTTCTTCTCAATGTTGTAACTTACTCCATTTTACCCCGATACAAGTTCTTTTTCACAGGTTCAGTGGAGTTTCCCTGTGTGATCCCCATCTAATTTGTCCATCCACAACATTTATATTAGGATTAGGATTAGTTACATTCAAAAATGGGAGTTTATCATTCAATGAAGAGAGCCGCAACCCCGTGAACGTTGGTGGAGACACCTAATTTTTCCACTCAATTTTTTTTCTCACCAATAGTTTTTGGCAACTCCACTTGGGAGATATTTGTGCAAGTACACCTAAATAGGAATCTTTGCCCCAAAAATAGAAAATTACAAAAAGGATATATTCAAAAATTAAAAAAAATAATAACAAATAAAAAAAGAGGAAAAAGTACTTGGATGATCAAAAGCCTCTCTGCAATCCTAACTAATAAATCTGCACTTTTCAAGAGTCGAAGAAGAAGCAATTGAAGTGAAAAATACCATGGCAAATGAAGAAATAGAAAGACCCCAACCCATTGTTCTTATGGAAAGGAATAAAATTCCACTTGATCTTGCATCTCCTCTTCATGATCTTACGACATGTTCCCGTAAGAACCTTGTAAAATTTAAAGGTGATGGAACACAGCTTCCTGAAGAGCACGTAACAAATTTCATCACCACATCTAGTCTGTTGGGCGTTCAACAAGAAGATATATCTGTTAGATTGTTCATGGAATATTTTCAAGAAAAGGGGTTTGAATGGTTCTATTTCTTACCAGAAAGGTCTATCACTTGTTGAAATGATATAAGATCCAAATTTTAAGCCATATATAAAACTACAGAAGACTACCAGGATCTCTTAGTTCAACTGGTATAAATGAAGAAGGAATCTACAAAATCTGTGAAAGAATTCATAGATAAATATGAATGGTTAATCAAAAGAATCCCTGAAGATGCCTTATATTTGGAAAATAACCTGAAAAGATTCTTTATTAGTGTTATGCAACCTGAATTTGGATTCTTCTTAAGAAGATCACATCCTATAAATTTGAAAAAATCACAAGATTATGCTATTGAAACATATGATGATCTAATCTTTTCTAGGAAGGTAAAGAATCACCATGGTAAACATAAAGGTCAAAGTTGAAGTTTGATAGCCATTGATCCAATGCTTCAAAAAATGTCTAATGATGTGTTTTCAATGAAGAAGCAAATCTCTCAGATCATAGGAACACCCCAAATGCTCTCCTTGGAAGCTCTTCCATTTAATGCTTTGAATATGAAGAGGAAGGAGAAAATGAATATTCTAGGATCAAATTTTGTGAATGCATGTTTGATGATGAGGAAACCACTGATACTTACTCATATGCAGTATTCACCTAATCCCAAAAGGAGAAAAAAGGCTCCTCTTCCACTTCCCAAAATAAGAAATTGAATCCTTTAATGGTGACTCTGAGAAATAAAAAATGAAATGAGGATTTTCAAATCTTGCTTCAACAAGGACAACTTAGAAGAAACATGAAGCCACCCTAACCAAGAATCATTATTCCTCTTCAAGTAAGTCCTCTTTTACGTCTCTTGGAAAATTAGTTTCTAAAAACATCTATGTTAATGCTACCATAACCCATGCTTTTTCGATCACCTCTTCATCCATAGATATCATTGATCATTTCAAAAAATCCAGGATCCAAATGTATGGATTTGAATACTTAAGAAATCATCCCTAAACAATTGGAGAGACTCATTCAACATGTCAAAGGTATTTGTATTGTTTCTAAATATGCCTCCACAAAAGAACCACCATGTGCATCCCAACCCAATCCATCTTTGAATTTCCTCGCTTCCACTCCCTCTACATCTAAGAAGCTTGATCCATTCTACATTGGTTTTTTGGTGAATGGGTAAAAGTTAAACAATTACATTATGGACTCTTGTGCCTTAGAAAACATCATGCCCAAAAAATTTGCTAAATCCCTCACTCTCTCCCTTTCCCCTACCTTTGGTAAATGTATCTCTATGGAGATGAAATGAGTTCCTCTCATTAGATAAGTCAAATATGTCAAGCTAACATTGTTGGAATTCCCTGACAATAAAATCACAATGAGAGTCCTTATAACAAACATTCCCTCATCATACGACATGTGTTAGGCTGAAAATTTTGTTGAGAAGTTGGAGGAGATATGTTGTTGAATTGGTCATATGCCACCGTCCTGGTCGATGTTAAAACAAAGAATCTACTTCCCATCATAAAATTGAAGTATATTATTCAACGACCAAATGATCCAATGGCAGAAATACCCTATGACACTTCCAAACCTAACAGATTCTTCATGGCCTTTAAGAAGGGTCTTGAGATTCCCTTATTGGTGGAGGAATGTCCAAGTATCATAGAGCCATTCAAAGAACAATACGAAGAGTTGATGAAAGATGATTTTGAAAGGGTGCACTCTTTATGGGATGAAGTTGTAGAAAAAGTTTCCATAGTGGATGCTGAGGTTGGTGATGAGAACCTTGACTTACAACAAATAAATATTGAAGTGATGAGAGGTGCAAAACAAGAAGAAGGAATTATTCTCTGTGCATTCTTAATTGAAAAATTCAAAATTTTCAATGATTCTCTTGAGGATCCGTATGATTTTTCATGTGATGAATGTTCCAATGAACTTGAAATATTCTCTTTCTCGTTAGAAGAAGATGACAGGGAATGCAAGAGTGACACTATACCTTCACCTCTCAAAGTTAAAATGGAGCAAACCCAAGAAAATGATGATTTCACTATAGAAATGGACCTCTTAATTTTTGGCGATCAAGAATGGGAAGATGAAGATGATGACATTTTAGATCTCGTGTTGTGCTCATTTCCTTTTCATGAGGATGGAAAAATTCTCAATAAAAAATGGAGAAACGAATTGTTGTTTGATCCTAAAGTTGATTTTACTCAAAATGAAAACCTTTTCAATATATTTCAACATTTAATTTCTCTCCCCTATCAAGATATGGATGCCCTCAACACAAATATGGAGTATGAAGCCCAAAATGGCCAAGGAAAGGAAGATGACAATTCTAAAGGTTAGAGACCCGAGTTTGAACTCATTCTCTTTCTAAGAGGGTAATGTAATGAAAGTAACATATTATATAGGGAAGCACATGAAAAAGGGTTTGGAATATGAGTAAGGTTAGTTTATAGAACAATTAAAAGAATAGAAAATAAAGAATAGGGACATGACACCAGAATTCATGAGACATCTGCTGAGAATCAACCCATAAAAGTGGTGGTCATGAAGCAGATGCATAACAAAGAAAACATATCTTGTAGTGAAAATGAAAATGGCAAGTCATGAACAATCAAGGTATGTCTTCATGAAAGTGGCTAGAAATTGGCAAGTGGAATAAAACCAAAGGAGCAACAAGAAGCCAAAGAAACTATACCAACACAAAGAAGGTGGTGGAATCAATAAGAAAATCATCAATTACACTAGAAATCAAGTATTATTCTTCAAGAGGTTGAGAAGAGGTTCATACTTTAGTGAATCTATCAATGGATTTGCAGAAGAATGACATTCAGTGGTACCCGTTTACAGGTAAGCACTCAATTCAAATTTACACTTCAATAACAGTGGGTCATCCCCCACATGTAAATAGGTTATTTAGGTTGTTTTTCTTGTTTTTGTGTGTGTTTCCTTTCCCTTTTGTGTTTCCCTGATCGTGTTTGTGTGTTCTTGTGTGTGTTCAATCAAGAAAGTTATGCATCCTATCTTTCTAGTGACTCCATAAATCCCAATGCATAAGGCATTGGACCATGAAGAAAAATTAAGATTTTGGGATTCTCATGTTATGTCCTTATTATTCTTGATCCACAACACATCCCCAAACTAGAGCAAGTTTTTGTTATGTAAATTTGCAACAATAAAATTTCCAATTTTCAAGCATGAGAACAATACCCCTCTGTCAAAAATTTCAAGTCTTACCTTTCCAAGACACCCTAGGTCTACTTGTTCTTAAGACAAAGCCTTACTAAGTCTGTGTAATTGTACTCAATTGGATTTCCATCCATTTACCCTAGGTGATTTAGGACAGTAAATGAAAGTCCCCATTAGGTGATTTTAGGAGTTTGTGAAGAATGTCATGTTTTGTGTAGTTTTGGGAAGGGCTACCATTGGCCTTTCCAAGACTAGTGCAAACACCTGGAGAGGAAATACAGATAAAAATCCAACATGGAGAATCATTAAACTTCTAAGAACATCTATGAAAAGGTTTTGGGATATTTTTGAAAGATACAGAGGTTTTGGAGCTAATTTAGCAAAAGTGGGTTTTCGGGCCTAAAGGAAACAAACACTGTGAAGGAGTTGCTAAACTTCAAGAAAATATTTTGGGAGATTCATAAAAATTCAATAGGAAAAAAAAAACCTATGTAATTTATTTTCAATGCCCTAAATGGTGAAAAAAATGATACATCGTGAAACAACATGCACCTCCCTATGCGACTCATTCTTCTGGTGCGTAACTGGCGGTTCCGAGACAAAATGGGTAATTTGGAGGTGATTCAGTAAGAATTGAATCTCTAAACCATCACCATTAAACTCATTTGGTACTATCCAATCAAATTCATATAACATTTCACCTCTAAACTCATCCAGAAGCTCTAGTTATCACCGTCATAAGTTGGCTCAAGGTAAGAGTTCTATACTTAGCCAATTTTTAAAGTGGACATGTGTTAGCACGTACTTAGCCAATTTTTAAAGTGGACATGTGTTAGCACCAAGAGTCTGACAGGATTTCATGTCCCTTTCATCCATTTATAAAAGTAAAAAAATGAGACAAGTTTTTTTTCCCAACCCTTTGTGGTCCCCAAGACACCAACGTGACCTCATGGATTGCCAGTTTAACTCTCAAGAGCTAGTTGGAGCCTTTCCTCTCTCTACTTAGATGATCGTCAAGTGTCCCAACCTAGCACAAATTGGAAATTATTTCCTTTTAATTCCTTTAGAAAAGGGGTAAAATGGCACACAAAAATTCTCCTTCCCCCCTTATTTCCACGTGATTTTGACCTAGTCTCAGCCCATGTTAAGAAAAGGCAATCAAATCAAGTACCTGATCTTCGTTAGATGATTATGGGAGCTCCATAAAAGTTAGGAGGAAAAAAATACTTGTCCAAAATATGAGAAGATCCTCTACATGATGGAATATTCATATTTTTCAAAAAACACTTCTTTCTTCCTAGGTAATTTCATTTTGAGTGGGAACACTCAGCGATCCCAAGGAAATACGTCATGTTTGGAAAAGTTTCAAGAAGAATCAGAAGATTAGACCCATTACTACCATTTTTAAACTCATCAAATGAGGATAAAACCTTGAAAAGAAAAAAATTTGTAAAAATAACGGATCGAAATGGTGAAGTAACAAAGTTTTTTTCCAAGAATACCCCAAAGTCACCAGACGAAGATTCATTCATATCTTCCGAACCGTTCAATGGATTACGATGATTTTTTTTGTAGACATCCTTTTTATTAAATTTCATCACGATGTAATAGATGGAGGGTAAAATGATGCTCCGGATCATTTTTTACAATAAAAAATTCATTTTGGTGCCCTTTTTCTCATTCACCACAATTCCCACTAATCAAACAAATAGATCGCGCTAAAAACTTGCACAAGGACTCTAAATGAAAAACATATCCCAATGGAGTTCATTTCATCATGATCGGAGGTAAAAACCAAACCTAAAATTTTTGATCTCCATTAATGGCCGCTATGACAGCTCCATGCTTTAAGTCACTACCAGGTGAAAATTTTAAATTCGAATCCCAAGCATTTTGGTGGGAGAAATCGAGTAAAATTCAGAGGATAATATCGCAATGATGATTTGAATCTGATAATATGTTTTCCATCGTAAATTGAGCAACAAAGAAATAATTTCAAAAAATAGTAAGCTTTCCTACACAAGTTCACTATTTTTTATTAGTCTTTATCAAAAGTAGTGGTCGCAAAAATAGAGTGCACCGAAGATAATCATGAGGTCAGAATGATTGTTTTGATTAGAAAATAGTGAAAATGAGCACTTAATAAAAACAGTAAGACCCCTATATGGGTGCATGCCATTGTTAGTATGTCACCTCAAAAGAGAAATCTAGGAGAAGACAATCTACAAAGGGGGAGTAATAGAGGCAGATCTCATTGGTGTGGTCATTCCAATCAAATATCACCAGTTAATATAAATAGTAAGTTATGTTGTAGGCACTTGCTATAAATAATAAGTTGTTGTAGAAATTAGTTTTCACTAGGTGAATGTACAGGGAGATAAAGCATTCAGGTTGGCATCACCAGTTGGGGTCTAAAGAGGAATATTCTAACACTTACTAAAAATAGTAAGTTACCCTATCCATATATAGTAAGTTTCAAAGAATCTCGAAGTCTAAGTTCACAGAAGGGAACTTCTTCACTGTTGTCAATGGTATAATCATTTCCTTTTTAGTTGAAGACTTTTTAACACCCCGCAATTTCTTTGGGGTTTTGGACACATGGAAGAATAGCACTACTTTGGGCTCCCCCTTTTGGATTCAACTTTGGAGAAGTGCCATTAAGACACACGAATCCTTCCGCTGCTTCCTTGATACTTAGTCATTTTTGGGATTTTTCCTGAATTGTTTTGACCACAAGGACTTCAGATCTTCACTGTTTCTTCCCCTTCTAGTTTCTAGTTCCTCTGCGGCATCATCCCTTTTTTTTTGACCCTGCTATCTAATAGTTGAGTCATCCTGCAACTTGGAGAACAAATTTAAGATGTGGAAACGGACCAACAGAGTCATTTTATTTTTCACAACGCCCATCAGTCTCTCTCGGCCTCCTCCACTCCATGGTTGAGTCCTTCTACGACCAATTTGTAACATTTGAATGATTTTTCTTAGGATCCTTTTATGTGAGATCATGACTGATCCAATATTTGGAAGGGGGCAAAAATATGGATGATAATTTGGTGACTCACAGGGGTATCTTCCTGCTAGATGAAAAGACCAATTGCCTTGTCATATCTATTGGGAATGGATTCAAGAGAGACAGTCTGATACTTATTCTAATTTTGATTCATGAGCCCAGTTGTTCACACTCTTAATTTTCATAAGAAATCTTTGAAATTAAGGTTTATTAAGTATAAAATTATTTTGACCCAAGACGTCATCCGTCTTTCTGAATAGAATGCATAAGAGCCATAAAACAACACCACACTATATACAAAAAATTGAAATCATACATGCTCCAAAAGGAACATGTAGAGTGTGCAAAGCACTAAGGAGAAAATGAAATCTACACTACAACAAGACAATGTGCACAAGTACTTAGAGGAAAGAGAAACTAAACTAATATGTATAGGGTGAGACTTCCCTTTTAGTAGCAGTGCTTAAGATATATCCCATTCACTGGAATCTACAACTCTTCACCCTCCAATGTGGACAATTGGAAAGAATTTCTACTTTTGCACCTTGTAATCATATAGGGGCCACTCCAGGTAGCATCGAACTTGGAATGTCTCCCTGGTTTCACTCGATTTGCATCCCATTTCAAAACTAGGTCTCCTTCCTAGATGGTCCTTGCTTTTTCCTTCTTTTCAAAGCATTTCTTGATTCAGGCCTAATTATTTTCTATTGCTTGAATAACATGTTCTCTGGTTTCTTATAATTCTATCATCTCCACGTACGTGGCCTCCATTGGTCCAAATTCATACATCTCTAGTTGCTTCACGAGCTCTAATGTTGGCAACTTAAGTGATATAGGCAACACTGCCTCTTTCCCATAGACAAGGTTGAATGGAGAGCTACATGTATATATCTTGGGTGTTATTCTATTAGCCCATAAGGCCATTTTGAGCTTTGTGTGCTAGGTCATCTGATTCTCATCAAGAGTTCTTCTAATGATCTTTAGTAGGTTCTTGTTTGTGGACTCTGCCTGGCCATTACCTTGATGGTAATAGTTTGATGAAGTGCTCAAATAAGTCCCATTCTTAATAACCCATCATGTGATATTGGAAACTATAAATGTTAATGCATTTCCTGATATGAGGGTGGTTGGCACTCCAAACCTTGTCACTATCCCTTCATAGAAATCTAGGATACTAGACTCATTGGCTTCCTTGAGTGCCACTGCCTCGGTCCACTTAGTGAAATAATCTATCACTGTTAGGATCCATTTGTGGCCTTGGCTGGAATTTGGATTGATGACTCCAATAAATTCCAATCCCCATTACATGAAAGGTTGGTTGACTGAGATTTGGTGCAATGGAAGTGTTGCTAGACTTTCCTTGCCTTTGAAGAATGCACAATTCCTGCACCTTTTGATCCATGTGTAGTAGTCACTAAACACTCTGGGCCAATAATATCCTGCTTACATGATTTTGAGTCTTGTCACTCTTGGAGAAAAATGGCCTCCAACCACTTCAACATGGAATTCTTGTAGCACTCTCTCTACATGATATGTCCCAATGCATCTTAGCAGAATGCCATTGATGTCTCTTTTGAACAAGACATCATCAATCAGAACATATGGGATGGCCTGTAACCAAAAATGTATCCTTTTTGTTTTACTCATCCCATGAGGACACATTCTTGTTTGAAGGAAGTGCACCATGTCTTGGGTCTAACAAGGAGCAGGTACATTATCTCTTCCTTCTTCTTGATCATCTTGCAAAACAAAAACAACCTCCCTTTCACTATTTGTTTCATCTTGTTGACCTAATGTTAGTTGCTCACATAAAACCTTCCCACGGACCAGCTTGGTGATGTTGATCTCAATGTCATATTCCATGACATGAGTGATCCATCTTGCACATTTATCATTCAAATCCTTGCTGAGAAGGAACTCTTTAACTCCTGTATGGGAGACCAATAGTTGGATTTTTTTGTTTGAAACCAAATGCTTAAACTTCTTCAATCCTCTGATCACTGCTAGGACCTGTTTCTCAATGAAGGAGTACTTCACCTCATAATATTCTAGACTCTGGATAAATAAAGCAATTAGCTATTCTACACTTTCTTTATTATACTGAACCAAGATTGTGAAAATTGTGTCGCTACCACCAAAAGCATACAATATGAAGTCTTTAGAAAAATCTGGATTCACAAGAGTTGGGGATTGTGATATGGCTTCTTTGATAGCCTCAAATCTTTCTTTTCCTTCATCTATCCACTTGAATGGTAAGCTCTTCTTCAGCATCAAATTTATTGGCTTAACAAGGGTAATAAAGTTTAGAACAAATTTGCGGACAAAATTGATTTTTCCGAAGAAGCTTTGAAGAGCCTTCTTGTGACTTGGTAATGGAAATGCACTTATTTCCCGAAATCTCTCCGGGTCAATTGCCAATCCTTATTTTGATATGATATGGCCTAGAATATTTCCTTCATGGCCCAATAATATACATTTCTTGGGGTTCAATGACACCCCAAAACTTCTGCACCTTTATAACACCTTCCTTAGATGAAAAATATGGTCTACTGCATTTTTGTAAAACACTGTAATGTCATTCAGATAGATCAGTACTATTTTTTTGATCAATCCTTTGAATGCCATATCCATTTCCCTTTGAAAAGTTGCTCCATCATTAGATAATCCAAATGGCATTTTCATGTAGGCATAAATGCTCCATTTAGTGGTGAAATTTGTTTTGAATTGATCATCTTCTTTCACCATGATCTGGTTGTACCCTGAGTAGCCATCTAGGAGGGAGAACCTTGACCCAGACACTACTTGCGAGATCTGCTCTATTGAAGGGTGTGGGTAGTGATCTTTGAGGGAGGCTCTGTTCAAATCTATGAAGTCAAAACACAACCTAATTTCTCCATTTTTATTTCTGACTGGGACCATATTTGCAACCCAACTAGAGTGTTTAATTAGAAATATGATACTTGCCTCTATCAGCTTGTTCAAGTCTTTCTTCATTACAGTCTCAATATGTGGGTTGACTGGTCTCTGCTTCTACCTGATGGGCTAAGCAACTAGATCTAGTTTGATTATGTGTTGTGTAAGATTTGGATTGAACCTTCTTAGGTCTTCATAACTCCAAGAAAACACATCTAGAAATTCTTGGAAAAGTTGTATAAATTCATACCTTTCTTGTTCGGTGGCCACTTTGCCAATTTCAAGTGTTTTGTCTTCTCCAACTAGGATCGACTCTGAATCTTCTCATTTGATCTATATGTTATCCTTCTCCTTTATGAATTTATCATTGGGATTGAAAATAGATTCCAGTGTCATGAAGACTTTGGGAAGCTTGTTCGTATGCAGCTGTACTATCTGATTCCCATATTGCTACTCTAGTCTACTTTGGTTTCTAGCTAAGAATTCAGCTTCTTCTTGCAAAACGTTAATGATATGTTAATCATTTTCAAACACTTGCCAACATGTGTTGTTATCTAGAACCACTGGCCTCACAACCAAATGGATATGTGGTTGTTCTCTGTCTCTCCTGAAGTTGTCAAACACATCAAACGTTGCTCCCATTGCTGCAAGTCTATCAACAGCTTCATCCTCCCTCCTGGGTATGGACACAATACTGAAGCCCTCAAAATCCTCCATGAGATCCCATATCCTACTCTTGTGGTTCTTGATTAGGTCATTTTTGACAGCATTAAGTCCTCGAATTTGATTGGCAACCAGTTCAGTATCACCAAACACTTGTAATTTCTTGATCCCCAGCTTCCTTACCCAATGAATACCTTGGACTAAAACCTCATATTTAGTAGTATTATTTGAGAAAGAAAACTAGAATCTGAAGGTTGAATACTATCTCATAACTCTCAGGGACACAATCATGGCTCTTTCTCCATCTCCTTGTCTACTCCTTAAGTAATCAAAGAACAATTTCCATACCTCATTGTCATCCTGTTATTTTGGCTTAATTAGATCATGAAGAGGATGATTCTCTTCATATAGGTAGTAGAAACCTAGCTCATATTCTTCCATCTCCTTAAAGGGGTCAAAATCATGAATTTTGTTGGCCCAATCATCGAGAGTCAAGTTTGGGATACATCCTACCTTGTTATTTACTTCAAAAGTGTTTAAGAATTCTTCTTGAGCAAAAGCCGAGAAATTGGCATTGATTGAGATACACACATAGGATTCAATATGATAATCAGCAATAGGTTCAAATATGATTATGGCTTTCACCTCATATTTTGTCCTAAAGAGCATATGTGACCAATCAACAGATAGGTAGCCTCCAATTTTGGCAGTGAATTCCCTGGATAGACACAAAGCGAAATGCGATGGAAAATATATGATTGAAAGCTTTTACAAAATAGTTACATCAGGGCAAGCATGCAGAGTGAGACTCAGATCCTTGATGATTCCCAAATTGGTCACTATTGTCCCATCTAATTGGACTACTCCTCTAGAGATGACTTCATATTGGAGGCCCAACTGATCAGCTATTTGTTTGGGCATCACAGAACTTCTAGCCCTAGAATCAATCATACAATTATGCACTAATTTGTCTCCAATAATTAATGAGACATAGAAGGGAGGAGGTCTCAGGTTCTTACCTTATTGTTCCTCATGATTCCTCTTTGCTTGAGCTGCATTGGTAAGCACTCTCTCTTGTTGGTTCGGGGGTGATTTGAACTTGACCAATTCTGCATGGTAGTCTGCAATAGATCCCTCCACCCTGGAATGGCCAGTGACTCCCATAGTGAAACATTCACACTTGTCATTTTCATTTACTCAATAATATTGAATGAGATATCCTTTTGTTAACCCTTCCTAGACACATTTCTCTCTTGTACATGGGTTGTTACAACTTGTGCCTGACTGGGTTTGGGAGGTGGCTTGGATTGGTTCTGCATATTGGGAGTTGTGTTTGGAGCACCAGGAACTTCTGGAGTGATGGAAGATTGAGGGTCACCTGATTTCAGTTGTTGGCCCTCTCCAATATTCCTCTTTTTGGACCAGGTATTGGCAGCCACACCTTGAGAAGGGGACTGATTCATTCCACAAAAGTATATAGCCTACCAATTGACAAGAATAGTCTCTCCTAGAGCTCCACCTTGTAGAGCTTCTTGCTACTGATCTCCCTCTTTGGTAGGTTCTTGTCGCACCATGCTAGTTTGCACCATCAAGGCCTGATTTAGAGCACCATTAAAGTACATTGATTGGTTATGCACTTGATTGCTTGGAAAACACCAATCATATACTTGTGCCATATTATTTTGTATTGGAACCAATGCCCTTGATGTTGAAGCTATATTTGGATCATATGACCTGAAAGGTCTAGCAGCTTGGGGCTGTCCTTGGTTCTAGCTCTGATTTGTAGTATGAGGTGGTGGCCTATTCTACTGATACTGGGGTTTACCTTGATATTGACCCTAAGATTGAGCTTGAGACTAATATGGTCTGAAACTCTGATCTTGTTGTCTTTTGATAGTTACTATATCATTCCCCATGTTTTGAAGTTGTTTCATGACTTCTTGGAGTTCCTTAGGGGTGTTAGATGATGAAGTGTAAGCTTCAACTGAACTCTGACCCCTAGAGGTTGGTATAGGATCTAATGTAGGTGTTTGGATAACATCTTGGATTCCTGACTCATGTTATAGAGGCATGGATTGCCTAAGAGTGATTTTACCATCTTGAATCAAATGGTTCTCAGCCCCTAAGGAAAGGATATAGGATGTAGGTAATGTAGTTCCCACCATTGACTGAATCATCAAATAAATATCAGAGTTTAAAGCCCTAAGAAAGTATAAGAAGGCACCTTCATTAGTGGACTTTACTGCTGTAGGAATTCTATCCCAAATCCACTGGAAGCTAAGGTTGAATTCTATCAGCTACTCATTTGGGGCTCTCATGATCGTTGTTAGTTGTTCCAACAAAAATAAGTTATCACCCTTTCTCTCCAAACTAGTTGGGAAGAGTTGTGCATAGCTGATTCCAATTCTGGATAGAGCCTACCTCAAGACTCCTGAACCATTGTGAAGCCTTCCCTTTGACTGAAGAGGTGAGAATTTTTACTACAATGTCCATCTCATGAATCTTGTGGATTGTACATACATTTGTAATATCTTATACATGATCACAGGGGTAAAAGAGTATAAGAAACAAGAAATGACTAGACAACCAGATGATGCACCAAAGTAAAGATGAACACTTATTTTACCAATAGACACAAACCAAAAAAATGCATACCATAAACAAGGACAGATAGCCAGATCTGTAATGGGAGACCAAATGAAACCAGAAGAGACAAGAAAGGATCTAAGATTGATCATAGATGTGTTTTATATCTTTGTGGATTGGTACAGTTCATTACAAAATAGCCAAAAGGCAAAAACATATTACAATTTTGATGGAAGGCCTAAACCCCACAAATCCTTTTGTTTGAAGGAGAAGGGAGCTTGCAAAAAAAATAATGTCTAACCCTTTACAATGAATCCTTACCCCATATTTATAGATTCGATCAGAGAGAAGAAAGAGAGAGAGAAGAGGGAAAAGTAGGTCAAATCTCAACAACTGCTGTTAATGCTTTTAATGAAATTTTCCCCTAATCCATCTTTACTGCATCAATCCTTAGTTTGACACCTTGAAGGAAGAGGAAATGGTGAAATAGATCAAATATGATCTGGTTGTTTAGGCAAGAAGATCCTACATTGAAAGCCCAAATACCATTCCTTCATTTCCCGTCACCTAACCTCCTCAAAATTAAAGTTTACGGCCTCCATGGTGTGTGCGAGGTCGAGATCTTTCCAATGGTGTCAGATTCACAATATTTCAAGCCCTGAGTCGGAAGATATACCCCTTCAAAGTTTGTATCAGGTCTATATAGATGGGAGGGAAAAAAATTTGAAAAATGTCTCCCCCTTTTGATATGAGACATGTGGCAGCCAGATTACAGCAAAAAATGGGCTTACGGGTCCAAAATTTATCTTTTTGCCCCATTGCTCAAAAAATGCAAAACTCAAAAACCTCCCGTAGCCCCGAAGCTCTGCCTAGACATGTGGCTCCTTTTGGTTAGTGGGGGAATGCGCTTCCATATTTGCCTTTGTGCCTTTTGAACGAAAGGAAAAAATTATACTTTTTCCTTTGACTCCTTGCTTTGGCTTTGACTCGAGTTCACATGTTGAATTTTTCCCTGGGCAGAGTTGCAGGCCATTTTGCAACTTTTACCCCTTTTGAAACAACAAGGGGAAACAAACCAAATTTTCCCTCGATGGCCCACTATTCCCTAGGACACATGGTAGTTTGGCGCTTGTTTGGAAATGTTTTCTTTATTCAATCTTTGAATCAACACCATTAAGACACTTGGCAGCCTTTGTCGGCCTTGCTCATGAATTGACTATTCAACTGATTCTACCCCTTTTTATATAACACGTGGAGGCACCGTGCTTGGTTAAAAACCCAACCTAAATTTTTCCTTTGGAAGAGCATCGAGTTGACAGTTATTGGCCTCCACTGATCTGTGGACTTTTCAACAGTCCCTCTTACGTTTTACAATTTAGGCTACGTGGCGAGCTCGCGCTCATTTGGGTCTCCACCTTGAGACCAACCCTTGGAGATGCGCCATGCTGACACTTGGCTTTCTCCACTTACACTTTTATACTTAGCCAATTTTGAGGCCTGCCTTGTCCGCCTTTGACTCTATTTGGAACATTTTCTATGAGGAGAGCTGGCGCAAGTTTGAGTCTCCGCCCTGGACTTCCTTTCTAGTTTTACACCAAGCTGACACCTGACACTTCCTTTTTAGTTGAAGAATTTTCAATTCCCTAAAATTTCTTTGGGGTTTTGAACATGTGGAATCCTAGCACAATTTTGGGCTCCCCCTTTTGGATTAACCTTTGGAGAAGCACCGTTAAAACATGTGGCTCCTTCCACTGCTTCCTCCATACTTGGTCATTTTTGGGCTTTTCCTAAACTGTTTTGAGCCCGAGGACTTTTAATCTTCACCGTTTCTTCCTCTTCTTGTTTCTGGTTCCTTTAAGGCATCGCCCTTTACTTTCTAACCTAGCTATCTCATATTTGAGTTTTCCTGCAACTTAGAGAATGGATTTAAGACATGGAAATGGCCCGACAAAGTCATTTAATTTTTCACAGGGCTCATCAGTCTCTCTTGGCCTATGCCACTCCATGGTTGAGTCCTTTTGTGAACAATTTTTAGGATTTGAATGAGTTTTCTTAGGCTTCTTTTATGTGGGGTCATGACTAATCCAATATTTGGCACGGGGGTGAAATATGGATAACACAAACAATTTGGCATACGTTTAGTAGAGTGTCCCTCTGTGATCCCTGATCATTTTTGGCACACACAACATTCATATTTTGATTAGGATTAGGATTGGTTACATTCAATAATGAGAGCTATTTCATTTAATGTAGAGGGGCATAGCCCCGTGAATGTTGGTGGAGAGACCTAATTTGTCCACCTGAAATTTTTTCTCACAAATAACAATGTAACCAAATCTATTCACATATAGATCCTCATATGGTGCGATCTTCTACCTCAGTGGATGAGAGAGGAACAAAAATTTTCTTATTACTTATCCACGAGATAGGTCCAAACCTAATATGAAAAATATAACATGAATTTGATTTAAATTCGTCAACAGATCCAACATAGTATGAGTCTATATATCATTACAAGAAGAACTGAGAGTTCTTCTAATACTCCAGACCATAATCAAATGTACCTCAGACATGTCTCAACACATGCTTTGCTACTACCCAGTGACATTTCTTCAGCTCCTGCATGAGTTTGGAAAGATAGCTTACAACAAAGAAAAAGTATTATATGGTATATATCAAGTAATTGAAACTCCCAATAAGCTATCTATAGAGAGTACCATCTAATTGAGGTGAATCCTAAAACCTAGAAAGTTACAAAACTTTTTCCATTGGAATGGACACAAATTTACAATCTTACATGTCATACTTTTCTAGGAGTATCTTGGTGTATTTCATCTGAGAGATGAAAATATGATTCTTCCTTTTCCATATATCCAAACCAAGAAAATAGTGAAGTATCCCCAAATCTTTCATGTCGAAGGATTTATTCAAATCATTCTTCACATATTCGACGATATCATCAAAACTCCATGTGATCATAATATCGTGTACATAAAAAACCAAGATGAAAATATCTCTACCTATCTTTTTGTATACAAATTTGAGTCAAAGGGGATACGAGTGAATCCATGTTACAATAGGTAATCATCAATTTTTATGTACCATGCCATAGGTGTCTGTTTAATTCCTTAAAGAGACTTAATTAGATGACATACCTTTTGAGGATGATGCTTATCAAAAAACACTTCTAGATGGGTAATGTATACATCTTATTTTAGATCACCATTCATGAAAGAAATTTTTATGTCCATATACTAACATTTTCATCCATTTTGTGCTACCAGTTCATAGACAACTTTGATGGTTTTGATCTTCACAGTGGGTACAAAGGTCTTATTATAGTCAATTCCTTTATGTTGAGCATAACCCTTTGCAACTAGTCATAATTTTTACTTGTCAATAGATCCATTTGCCCTATATTTTTTTATGAAAATCCACTTGAAGTCAATGAAATTTTTACCTACAAGAAAATCAACAAGTTCACATGTCTGATTTTGTATCAAGGAGTCATATTCTACATCCATTTCCTTCTTCCACTTTGGTAGACTAAGTTCCTCATGGACTAAATCAGGTTGGGTTCAAGATTTACCTCATTTCTTGTATGTCTTCTTGTACAAATTTTTGATGAAGTATATGGAAGAGAGTTCAAGTGGGAGTCTCTCATGGTGCTTTAGACCCACTTCAGATGTTGACCCTGTTGTTGTTGTGAAGAATTATTTTCCAAATTCCTAAGATAAATGAACAACTCTCCTTGTAGCTCATCATTCTAATACGAAGAATCTTCATGATCATCATCTAGATGTGTGAGTAGTCTATGAGAGGAGTTTGGTGTTGATTATTCTTTCTGTTGAGATGAGTCAAATGTTGTCTCATCAAAAATGACATCGCTGCTCTCATATATTTTCTTTGTCTCAGGATCCATAAAATGATATGATTTTGAGGTTGTACTATACCCCAAAATTATGCATTGGCGTGTTTTTGGATCAAGTTCCTTCCTCTTCTTATCTGAAACATGCATATGTGCAGTACATCAAAAAAATCTCAAATGAGAAATAAAAGTTTTAATATTGCTCCATACCTCTTTCGGTGTCTTATCCTTCAAGATATTTGTAGGTTCTTAATTAAGAAGATATACAATAGTTTATATTGCTTCAACCAAAAATATGATCAACAACTTCACAGTAGAAAACATGCAACAAGCCATCTCTATGATAGTATGATTGGGACATTCTACAATTCCATTCTGCTGGGGAGTATAAGGGGAAGTCAAGTGTTATGTGATTCAACGTTCCTTCAAGAATGCCAAGAATTTATTCAACGTGAATTCCCCCCTTGATATGAGTGGAGGAAACTAAGGGGATTCTCATTCTATTGAACAATAATCTTACTAAAGGTCTGGAAATGTGCAAAAGATTCTCTCTTCTTTCAAAGAAAGAACACACAAGTCTTACGGGAATAATCATAAGTGAACAACCAGAAGTAATGAAACCCCTTAAATGAGGCATGTAAGGGTCCTTACAGATTGTTATGCATGAATTCGAGATGGTTCTTGGCATGGAATGTACTCGAGTCAAACAAATCCAAATGTTTTTTACCCGCAAGACATCCAGGACAAAGAGGTAATGAATGAGAGAGAGAGAGAGGAAGAAGTCCTCATATAATCTCCTTCAAACTGAGACGATAGAGGGATTCAACAGTGTTTGTGCTCAAAATAGTCTCGCCCCATTTTTTCCTCTGAAAAACTTACTGATTTATGGCCTCTATCATTTTATCCTTCCTCGTGTTATTCCTGGTTGATCCTTGTGGCCATTTTTAATTGGTTCCTTGGTTGTAAATCTCTTAGGGGTCTATATTTTTAGTCTCCCGTGCTCTGTTCAATTAGAAACTCAGTTTCCCTCATGCTATTTCATTCTCCATGGTCGAGAATCATCTTCCCTGTCTTTTCTGCCATAAGTACTTGAAGAAGAATGAATTGATGTGGTCCTTTAGGAATGTATTTTAGCCTTGTAACATTCCTAAACTTTCTGTCCTTGAATAAAATTTAATTTCTTAGCTCAAATAATCATTTTTTTTGTTTTTTACGGTTTGACAGGTGTTTCTCCCGGTCAAAGTTGACATCCTAGCATCGGACAGGGAACGTGTCATATTTTTGTTAGATGCGGCTAAGTTTGACACTTAGAAAAATTCATAAAAAATCCTCAACTCAAAATGTGTCCACGTGGACGCACGACATGCTCATTTGAAGATCTGCTTTTAGGTTTTGCCTTGAAGTAGCACCATGGGAGGACACATGGAGGCTACCGCTGCTTGGCCCAGACATAGATAATTTTTTTTATGCAGTTGGAGTAGTTTTGCGGAATGGGACACATGGTGAGCTTGCGCTCATTTAGGGTCTCCACTTTGGACACCATCTTGAAGTGGAGGAACCGCGCATGTTCACTGGCCCTTGAGTTTCATTCTAAAGAAGCGGCTGACACATGGAGGCCTCCGCTCACTTTGCATTTTACTTAGACTTTTCAATGGTTAAAAGGAGACTGCCTTGGAGCATGACACGTGGTGCCTTCTGCTGAGCTTCAAGCATTCAGGAAAACCTTGTCAAAATAGGACACATGGCAAGCCCACGCTTTCTCAAGGTATCAAAATTTTGGGTCCGCCATCAAGGTGTGCCATGGTGACACATGGCAGTTTGAAAAGTCAAAGAGGCAAGTCATCGGAGGCAACTTGGATTTTTTTTCCCCTTAAGGATTAAAATTTCAAAATGGCCCACAAGTCCTATGAAGGAAAAAGGTCAATGTTTTTCCCCAATCAACGGCAGAGGTGCGGGCTCTTGGGGGAAATTTGGAAAATTTTCCTTTTGGGAAAAAGGGGTCAAAAGTCCACTCAAATCATATTGGACACGTGTCAGGCTTGTTCCTAAGGGCAGAAGCTGTGGGGAAAATTTCAAAAAAAAATCCCTTTTCCAAAAAGAGAAGATGGTAGAATTTTAGTGCGTTTCCACTCCAATCATATTTGGGCACGTGTCAGGCTCGTTTTCTGAGGGCGGAGACGCGGTGAAAAATGTAAATTTTTTCCATTTTTTCAAAAGGTTGTAAAAAGTCAGAGGAAGCCCCCGGTTCTGTTCCTAGAGTTTGAATCTACCACGTAGACAACTCAAATTCGAAGTAAAGATCAACAGCTGCTATGAGTCTAAATATGATTTTCCCCCCTTTTTCTCTGAAACAGGTCTGGAAGTGTGAGTCTCCATGATTTCTTGGTCTTTTCTACACGCCAAGTAGAGAAGGAAGTTAATGTTGATATCTGAAGTTTGGTGGGAAGATCTGGAGGACGTCTTTCACCATTAAAATGGTCTGACTTTCGTGCCCGATCGGATGTTCTGTTTTTCCTCTCCCGATCACACAAGGGGTCAGAATTTAACAGATTAGGGGCGTAAGTGGTTGAAAATTTGAAGGAAGAGTGATCTACAAGAGAAAGGAGTTGAATTTGGGAGGCATTCGATGAAATCTACCCCCTCGAGCACCTGAGAGACTTCTTATAGATTTGATTCTGAGAATCACGAAAGAATCATGGCGAGCACTGGTGAATTTAACTTTTTTGTCTTTTGGGGAGAGGGGAATCTATTTTAAATGCTATAAATGGCACAAATTTTTCATTCAAATGGTTGGGAGTTATTGGAGTGTGAGGGGTCTAGACTGATTTTTCTAATCGAAAGCTTGATAGAGTCCATCCCTTTTGACAAACCATTCAAGAAGCTTGTATATCTCTTTTGTATTAAAATCTGATCATGTCAAGTTGGTTGCAAGTGTACAGCCATTGAAAAGCTCTAATAATATTCTAGAAACTTTCCCCTGCTGATAGATTTAATCGAATTCAAGTTCTTTATGTGTTGTCTTGAGCAAAATGTGTTGATTTTACTTTTGAATGTATGCAAATACTTTTTCTTGTTTCTCTTGCAATCTTGTGTTGAAATATGATTCAATCACATAGGCCTCAATTTTTATGACAGTTTAGTGGCATCTACAATTCCATTTCTCACAAGAGTTTTCATTTGGGATTGGAATAAATGATTTAAAATCACTTTTCTCTTATCTATTAACAGAGATTGTCTGTAAGCCTTTGGGTGTACCTTAGGCATGATTTGGCTTAGACCTTGATGCTTTGTTTGGTTTTTTAACTTGAGGCTTCGTGATAGAATCTTAGATATTGTGTGAAAGAGTGAAAATCTAGGCCTCCATTGAAGCACATATTCTAGTTGAAGAAACATTTTAGCTCTTTTGTGGCATTCTGTTGGTCTAACTTTACATTTTGTAAGGTTCCTCAAGCATCTGGTGAATCTAGTTTCACCCTGCCCCACCTCCCACCAAAATTTCATTCAAAAAGAAACTAATCTTACCCATCCTACCCCTGTTTGTCATGTGTGTGTATGCCAATGCACAATCCTCATCACCTAAACATGCAAAAGAAAGTAGGGTCTCAAATGTCTCTAGTAACCTTTGCCTTGTTGTGAAGATATCTCCATGATCTGGAAGTGAAAACTCGTGAGAGTCATATATGGTGTGTTGATCATATTTTCCCTGAGGTATTCTCTAAAAAAATTATGTAAAAGAAAGGTACCTATATCTCCTTTCAAAATAACAGAGGTTACAAAATAGGTTCTCTTGTCTTGGTTGAAAGGCACAACCTAAAATAGTTAGGATAAGATCATATCAGTTTAAGGTGCTACCCATCTCTCCATAAACCTAAGTAACAAAGGGACAATCAGATCTCATCCCCAGCTACAAAATGACATATATTTATGATCTAGCTACCTCTAAGCTCCATGTTGAATCAGTTTTTTCACTTGGCTTGAAAATGAGAACAAATTTGGGTACCAACACTTATGGCATCGTTGCCATGGAATTCGTTAATATGGAGTTTCATTGAGAGATTGATTTGTTGATTCATTGCCAGTCCATATCTTTTTAGCCCATCAACAACACCAACACTTGTGGTGCCCTTTCCAGAGGATATTGTGATTGCATCTTCATTTTCAAACCCTAGAAAAACATTTCTTGTATGCTCTAAGTGCCATGTGCAATTCTTTCAATGTTCACACCTAATGTACTATCTTTCATTTGATGCATCTGGGTAAAGAAATGTCATAATATTTTCATTTCTAGTTCCTAGCATTGACAGACATTTGACAGATCATATTTAGTGAATTTTCACAACTAAGGTGAAAATTCTTAGTGGCGACTCCCTATTCATCTGATTCTTAATAAGTACCAGTGTCTTAAAAATCTGTCATAGTCATATTTGTTACTAATATTTTCCAAGATCGAAGGAAGAAGGTTTTTATTTGTTAGGGATCCTACTATGACATTGTTTCCAGAGCTAGGAAGAGAAAAATCAGAAGGAAGAAAATCTTAGGAGAGATGTTGGGGATCAATAGACAAGGAGAGGGATCTCCATTGATGAAAGTGATCGGCCTATCATTGAAGACTGTCATTCAAGTGATTTTGAATCAGGTAGCATCTTTGTGGAATTGAAATCTCTAGCTGGAGAGGGGCCTTCATTTGATTTTGAAAGGTTTGCTTCACACTCTGCACCTGTATTCTCTGAGCTTGATAGAGATTTCCAAGAGACAAGGCCTTTGGGAGACTTCCATTTTGAAAATTATACTCCTGTGTTCCAAGGACCTTCCGCCCCTCATCAATTTGTCACCCCTCTAGGGTCACCTCCTCAAAGAAACATGGCCCAGCCTCCACCTAGACCCCCTTTTGTTTTAAACACTTTTGGACCTATAAATTTTGTGGGAATGGATGGATATCCAAATGCAGTGCCTCAAGATGTAAGGAACAGACTACCAAAGTTCCAAGGAAACAATGTTATAACTAGTGACCAGCATCTAAGCTCTTTCTCAATATGATGGAAGACTTTGAAATTGAGCATGAGGATGTATACATCAAATTGTTTATCCACACTTTAGAAGAGGATGCTAGGGACTGGTATAAAGCATTACCAGATAACTCTATTGATTCTTGGGCTGAAATGAGACAATGCATTCAGATTACAATATGGTGATTAGAACTAACCCTAGGTTTCTTCTGATCAAAATTTTGTAAAACATCAAGAAGAACCCTAATGAGTCAGTACATGATTTCAATACAAGGTTTAATAAGACTTTGAGAAGATTTCCAATTAGAATAAGGCCTTGTGATGAGTCATGTTTGATCAAATATACTGATGCATTTGATAAAAAGGCTGCATATTATTTAAGAGACAAAAACCCCACAAATTTGAGGTAGGCCTTCACCATGGCTTTACAAATAGAGAACAATATCAAGGAAATTGGGAAGCCTCCAAAGAGGGAAGGTGTAAAGTTGGTTAACCCGGAAAAAACCTCAGACAAGCAAGGATGCTGATTTAGAAGAAGTTGTGAAAACTTTGGCAGGGGCTGTCAAAGAGATTTCCTACAAGCTAGCCCGGGATGAGAAAGGAATTAGGCAGAGCTCACAAGGTCAACACAAGCAACAAGGCCAAGATAGATTTACAAATCATTAGAGAACTAATGACAGAGGAAGGGACCTATTGGATTTGGAAATAGATAGCCCCAAGGTAGAGAAAATAGAATGGTGTCTGATCCTTTGGCTGCTAGAGTTGATGTGGTGGAGGAGATAGATGTCATTGATTGGTGTGACAAATGTTTCATGCCTCATGCTCCTTGTGAAGAAGATCAGCAAGAAGAAGAAGAAGCTGATGATAATGATGATGATGCCTACATGATGGAGACCCCTGCAAGTTCCCCAAGGGAAGCAACCTCAACTGAGGTGATAAATACTAGAATTGCTGCCACCTTTTGGGATTGCATTCATAGGGTACCTATTCTTCCTCCCTATCATACTTTAGAAGTAGATAATGTACAAGCTTTTGAATTACCCAATAATGAATTTGAATATTTAAGGGCTTTGATGATAAAAAAGTATGATGGAGGAATTCCATCTGAAGAAGATAGGCAAGCTATTGATGAATGTTGTGGTTTCCCAAGAAAAGGAGCACAATACCAGAAGTAAAGCTGCCAAGGGGCCACAAGCCAAGTCAAAATTTCCATTGCTTGCCAAAGAAACCCCAAAGAAAAATGCATCTGGCAGAGAGCTTGTTTCCCCAAGAAAAACATGTGCCCCTCCCCATGCCCAAACTGAAAAGAGTCCCATTCCATCTGATGACTCTGCCAATCTTTCTCCTAGTGCTGCTTTACCCAAATCTATTCCATATGACATTGTCCCAAGTTTTGAGTCAAATCAAAATTCTTGTCCCAATTTTTGAGTTGCTTAGGATCCCTGAGCACAAGAAGAGGGCTTTTGAATATTTAGGTTTCAAAGGGGAAGAGATCATACAAGGCAGAGATGTGAACAAAGTTGAGACTCCCCTTACTGTTGCAGAGTTGGAAAAGCCACAAGTATTAGAAGAGCCGGGGGAACCACCAGAGGTTTATTTAGGAACTTCTTTGGTTAAGACCCAGTTAAATGTGGATCCATTCTTCACTACCCTGGTTATCAAAGACAAGTTGTTACATAACTGTATGTTTGACTCTGGAGCTTCATGTAATGTCATGCCTCTTGAGGTCATGAATGAATTAGGAATCAAAGTGACAGCAACATATGGGAAGTGCACTATCCATGGACTCTAGAGAGGTGCCAGTGGTGGGATGTGTCAAAGATCTAGATTGTGTAACTTGCATCTTATCCTGGAAGGAACTTAAAGCTTGATGTGGTGATTGTTGACTGCCCTACCAAGTGGGGGATGTTGTTGTCAAGAAAGTGGGCAACAAGTGTTGGTGGTAGTGTGCAAATGGACATGTCTTATGCCACTATCCCCATTGAAGGCAACCTGGTGAAATTATATGGAGAGAAGAAGATGTTGTACCTGATTGAAGACCCAAGCGATGCATCTTATGAGGTTTTGCAAGCAGATGTTGATCTTAACAACTTTGTGAGTTTTGTGGATTTCAGGGAGTATGAAGGTGTTGAAAACAGAGCTCCTAAGTATGTTGTTTTTTCTGGGAACTTAGTCTATGATTCAGCCTTGAAAAATATTATAGAATTTGACTTAAACACAATGGAGGAGCTTCAGAGAAAATGGATGGTTTACAAACTGAATAGAGAAGAAAAAGAGATATATTTCTAGTTGATGAAAGCATATCAGAACCTTTGGCATGGTCATACCCAGGATGGAAGGAACTTGAAGATTTTCCTTGATTATTTTCTTTGAATCAGGGAAAAATATTTTGTGCAGTGTATAGTTTGTTTTGTTGTTCCTGTCCTTTTGTGTTTTTGCTCGTTCTGGTCTTCGGTGACTTGTTTTTAGTTTCTCTATCTATTTTTGGAGATGGCTTTGTTTCTCTACTCTGCAAGATGAATCCATTGTCCTAATGGATATTTTGGCACTTGGTCTACTTTTGTTCTTGTTGCACTCGCAGGGAGTGCCCATCCCCGAGTCGGAGCCAGTGTTGGTGCTCAAAATAGTCTCGCCCCATTTGTGCCTTTGAAAAACTTACTAATTTATGGCCTCTGTCATTTTCTCCTTCCCTGTGTTGTGCCTGGTTGATCCTTGTGGCCATTTTTAATTGGTTCCTAGGTTGTAAATCTCTTAGGGGTTCTGTATTTTGAGTCTCCCATGATCTTTTCAATTAGAAACTCGGTTTCCCCCATGTTTTTTGTTCTCCACGATCAGGATTCGTCTTCCCTGTCTTTTCTTCCCTAAGTACTTGAAGAAGAATGAATTGATGTGTCCCTGAGGAATGTATTTGAGCCTTGTAACATTCCTAAACTTTCTGTCCTTGAAGAAAATTTCATTCCCTGGCTCAAATAATCATTTTTCTTTTTTCTACAGTTTGACGGGCGTTTCTCCCGGTCAAATTTGCATCCTAGCATCGATAGGGGATGTGGCATCTTTTGGTTGGACGCGGCTCAGTTGGATACTTAGAAAAATTCATAAAAAGCCTCAACTCAAAATGTGTCCACGTGGAAGCACGAAACTCATTTGAAGATCTGCTTTTGGGTTTTGCCTTGGAGTAGCGCTGGGAGGACACGTGGAGGCTTCCGCTGCTTGGCTCAGACTTAGAAATTTTTTTATGTAGTTGGAGCAGTTTGGTGGAACGGGACATGTGGCAAGCTTGTGCTCATTTAGGGTCTCTGCTTTGGACACCATCTTGAAGTTGCACCAGGGAGACACATGGAAGCCTCTGCGCTCACTTTGCATTTTACTTAGAATTTTCAATGGCCAAAAGGAGACTATCTCAGAGCATGACACATGGCACCTTCCACTGAGCTTCAAGCATTCAGGAAAACCTTTTCAGAATAGGACACATGGTGAGCCTGCGCTCGTTCAAGGTATCAAAATTTTGGGACCGCCTCAAGGTGTGCCATGGTGACACGTGGTAGTTTGAAAAGTCAAAGAGGTGGGCCATTAGAGGTAACTTGGATTTTTTTCCCCTTAAGGATTAAAATTTCAAAATGGCCCACAAGCCTGATGAAGGAAAAAGGTCAATGTTTTGCCCCGGTCAATGGCGGAGGTGCGGGCTCTCGGGGGAAATTTGGAAAAAAATCCTTTTGGGAAAAAGGTGTCAAAAGTAAAAAAGGAAGCGCACGTCCACTCGAATCATATTGGGACACGTGTCAGTCTTGTTCACAAGGGCAGAGCTGCAGGGAAAATTTGGAAAAATTTCCCTTTTCCAAAAAGAGAGTAAAATGGAAGAATTGAGCGCGGTTCCATTCCAATCATATTTGGGCACGTGTCAGGCTCGTTTTCTGAGGGCGGAGGTGCAGGGAAAAATGGAAATTTTTTCCATTTTTTCAAAATGTTGTAAAAATTCAGAGGAAGCCCCCGGGTCTGTTCTAGAGTTTGAATCTACCACATGGATGGCTCAAATTCAAAGTAAAGATCAACAGGCTGCTGTGAGTCTAAATCTGATTTTCCCCCTTTTTCTTTGAAACACATCTGGAAGTGTGAGTCTCCATGATTTCTTGGTCTTTTCTACATGCCAAGACAGAGAAGGAAGTTAATGTTGATATCTGAAGTTTGGTGGGAAGATCTGGAGGATGTCTTTCACCATTAAAATGGTCTAACTTTCGTGCCCAATCGGATGTTCCATTTTTCCTCTCCCGAGCATGCAAGGGGCCAGATTTGATAGATTAGGGGTGGAAGTGGTTGGCAAATTGAAGGAAGAGTGATCTACCATGAGCAAGGAGTTGAATGCGGGAGGCATTCGATGAAATCTACCCCCTCGAGCACCTGGAGACTTCTTGTAGATTTGATTCTGAGAATCACGAAAGAATCATGGCGAGCACTGGTGCATTTAACATTTTTGTCTTTTGGGGAGAGGGGACTCTGTTGTAAATGCTATAAATGGCAAAAAAATTTCTTGTAAATGGTTGGGAGTTGTTGGAGTGTGAGGGGTCTGAACTGATTTTTCTAATCGAAAGCTTGATAGAGCCCATCCCTTTTGAGAAACCATTCAAGAAGCTTGTATATCTCTTTTGTATTAAAATTTGATCATGTCAAGGTGGTTGCAAGTGTACAGCCATTGACAAGCTCTGAGACTGTTCTAGAAACTTTCCCCTGCTGATAGATTTAATCGAATTCGAGTTATTTTTGTGTTGTCTTGAGAAAAATGTGTTGATTTTACTTTTGAATGTATGCAAATAGTTTTTCTTGTTTCTGTCGTAAAATCTTGTGTTGAAATTTGATTCAATCACACAGGCCTCAATCCTTATGACAGTTTAGTGGCATCTGTAATTCCATTTCTCAGAAGAGCTTTCATTTGGGATTGGAATAAATGATTTAAAATCACTTTTCTCTCATCTGTCGACAGAGATTGTTCTGTAAGCCTTTGGGTGTACCTTAGGTGTTATTTGGCTTAGACCTTGATGCTTTGTTGGGTTTTCTAACTCAATCCTTCATGATAGAATCTCAGAGATTGTGTGAAAGAGTGCAAATCTGGGCCTCCATTGAAGTACATATTCTAGTTGAAGAAACATTTTAGCTATTCTATGGCATTCTGTTGGTCTGACTTTCCATTTTGTAAGGTTCCTCAAGGATCTGGTGAATCTAGTTTCACCCTGACCCACCTCCCACCAAAATTTCATTCAAAAACAACTAATCTTACCCATCCTACCCATGTTTTTCATGTGTGTATGCCAATGCACAATCCTCATCACCTAAACATGCAGAAGCAAGCAGGGTCTCAAATGTCTCTAGTAACCTTTGCCTTGTTGTGAAGATATCTCCATGATCTGGAAGTGATAACTTGTGAGAGTCAAATCTGGTGTGTTGATCATATTTTCCCCGAGGTCTTCTCTACAAAATTTATGCAAAAGAAAGGTACCTATATCTCCTTTCAAAATAACAGAGGTTACAAAATAGGTTCTCTTACCTTGGTTGAAAGGCACAACCTAAAATAGTTAGGATAAGATCATATCCTTTTAAGGTGCTACCCATCTCTCCACAAACCCAAGTAACAAAGGGACAGTCAGATCTCCTCCCCGGCTACAAAACGACATATATTGATGATTTGGCTACCTCTAAGCTCCATGTTGAATCAATGTTGCTGCTTGGCTTGAAAAGGAGAAAAAATTTGGGTACCAACAAACAGAAAGATGTCCATACTGATAATACCAGAGTGTAGTGGATTCCATTGTAGTGGAAAAGATTGCAACTATAGAGGATGAAACTATGTTTAATTCAAATAAACAATCCTTATAAAGAGCTCTAGCAAGTATCATACCTTATTTAGATATCAGACATGATTTGATGCCATTATGGACAAGGAACTCCACCTTGAGCTTTTGATTCAATAGATGAGAGACAGAAAGGATATTTGTGGTCAAACTAGTGACATAGAGCACCTTCGTGAGATTACATCTTCTCGTCCTAAGAGGAATGGCCACATTGCCACTTTTTTTTGCTACATACTCATTGATGTCCACAATTCGTACCTGATCTCCAGTGGCTCGATCATTCAATGAATAAAAAAAAATACTATCTCCTCTCATATACTTGTTGGTTCCTAAATCAATCAACCAAACATTATCTAATGGATGTGATGTTTGGGAGACTAGAACCAAATCATATTCATGTGCACCGGAATGTGCTGATTCTAGGACATATTTATCCGAGTCATCATCTAGTTGGGCTCCAACATGTCCTTTCTGCTTCTTTCCATGAGGATTCCACTTGGATTTCTTTAAATCACCTTGGCCAAATGTGCTCTCATCTATTAAATTTATTTTTGTGCGACCATTGTACCAACAATCTGCAATATTTTACATTTCCATGGTGCAGATGTGACACCATTGACTCAGCTTTTGAGACATCTACTTAATTTTTGGCTTCTGTGGTTGCTTCTACATCTACTTCTCTTGTTGTCCTTACAAGGCTTCTGACTCTTCTTCTACCTTGAGATGAACTCTTTGTCCTCAAACTATTCTTGCACTAATTGAATGGCTTCTTCTTGTTGCAGACAATTTACTAGTTTGGAAAATCTCACCTCCTATTATGTGATGGTCAATGTGGTGATGAATGTCTTGAACTACGATGGAATAGCTTGCAATGGGAGATGGACAAGAAAATGATCTTAGACCACTTCTCCGAATATGCTTAGATCTACTCGTAGTTCCACCACTCAATGTAGGAATTCTTCCACTTTGTTGCCTTCTTGCATACTCGTGGTATGAAGCTTTGAGTAGAGATGCAATTTTTTTTTCAAATTCTTTGCTTCATAGATCATGGAAAGAGTATTACAGGATTCCTTTGATGTTATCGCATTCTTAATGTGTGGTTGGACATCATCGGATATGCTCAATGTGATCAACATCAAGGATTTTTCATCATCTTTGTCATACTTTGTTTGTTCCTCTTCTTTCGTGGGTCGAGCGAGTGTGCCAGTAATGATCTCCCAGAGATCTTAAAAGAGGAGAACAATCTTCATCCATATCTTCCATGCAGCATAATTTTGGACCTTTCAATAGTTGGGCATTTGATAACAATATTTTTGGAGCAGACATGACTCTAGACAAAAAACATAAGGTTAAAAAATTCTTACTTGCTTACCTGCAGAGGTTGTAGTAACGTTCAACCCTCACGCAGATATGTGTACATTTCTTGCTTTACTCTTAACAACAAGTGCCACACCTTTGCAGGTAATTCATGCAAGATAATTTCTTCAACTCCAAGCTGGTATAATGATCCAACGCTAAAGCTGGGCCTGTAATTGCCCACACCAATCTCCAGAAATTCCACGAAATGTTGTTGGGATCACAGGTGTTGGATCTTACATGTAACTCACACAGGTCACTGCAGATTTAACAGGTAGTGCCACCAAATAAGAATAAGAATAGATTTTTGAAGGTTGGAATATGCCAAATACCAAAAGGCAAGGTAGAGGATGCAGTCCCAATATTGGGTATATCGCTGGTCCAAGGGAGTTCTAACACACCAGTAAAAAATAGTAAAGAATAAACCTCCACATAGGTAGGGATAGAGAAGGTCGTGCAAGGTAAAGAAACAACTATTCTGATAGAAAGAAAATTATGCCAAATTCCAAAAAACAGGTCCTTGGTAGAATGGAATACTTCTACACAAGCGAAGGAAAAAAATCTCTGATACTAATGATATCTGAGGAATGAACGAAGACTTTGTATTTATTAAAACAAAACAGTAAATGCATATTTATACAAGCACAAAAATGGTTCGTTTGTTGCTGCCACTGAAAGGATGAGGAATGGTAACATTCACGGGACATAGGAAGATGAATGGGAACCGACTGAGTCGGTTGAGAACAAATGTACTACTTAGTTTTCTAATAATTTTGTGAAGAAAATCCACCCATCATTCATTACAACCATCAGGGTGTGTTGAAACTTGTAAAGAATCCAATTTTCCAAGAGATAAAAAAGCACATTAAGTTTGAATGTTAGTACATTCAAAAACAAGTCTTAAGCCACCATATATAGCTCCAGTACTATCCGACGTATTTTCAAATAGTAGATATACTTGTTATCCAAAATTCACCCCCAAGGTAACTTTGATAACATGCAAGCAATTATATTGATTCAGGGCGAAAAGTCATACCCCTCATATTTGTCTAACTCCCCTGTCCAAGAGGAAGAGAGTAAGTTATGAGAAAATGCGAAAAAAAGGGTTGCAGAAGGCAAATAGGTTGATCCAGGAAAAATCGTGAAAATTGGCTAAGTCCCGCTCAAGGTCGCCTCTGGGACGTTTGGGACAGAAAAGCGCGAACCGGCCGAACCGGGTGAAATCAGCACAAACAGTCTAAAACGCAGCAGGGACAAATGGGACAAAAGTACGCGGCGGGCGAGAAATTCTGGTTCGACAGAGAAAAAATCGACTAACTGCTGAGAGGGTCACTTTTGGGACAAGCGGGTCAAAAGTACGCGAACCGGGCGAACCGGCCGAAATGAGAACTTTTGTCCCGGGACAGTTGGGAAAAAAAGGCGCGAACCGGCCGAACCGGGTGAATTTGTCCCAGACAGTCCAAAAGCAAATGGGACGCGCGGGCCAAAAGTACGCGAACCGGCTGGATCGGCTGAAATGGGAAATTTCAGCACCAAAACCAAATGGGACAAAGGGACGCGCGGGATGCGAAAAGCCGAAATGGCCGAAGGCAGAGGAGAAAAGTCAACATTTGACCCGTGGAACTTCAAACGGCCATAACTTTTGACTCCGAGCTCCGATTTTGATAAAATTGGACTTTCTGGAACGAGCACGACGTCCTCTACGCCACAAAAACTGGATTTCTTATTTTTAGTGAGGGTAGATATGTTTAAACAAAAGAAACATATTCGGCTCCAGTCAGTCAGTGCTCATTCCCGTCAAATGACAGAAAACCCCTGCCAGGCCCAAAACAGCTGCCCGCACTCAGAAGGCCATAACTTTTGCATTTCTCAACGAAATCACACAAAATTGGTACCGTTGGAATCGTGGTGCCGAGCCCGACGTACAGCAATCAATAAATTCCAGATTTGATCAGAAATTGATTGAGATTTTTAAGGAAACGTGGCCGGGTTCAGAACAGTGTTTTATTTGGTAGCTGGGAGTGCAATTAAGAGGCATGGTCATCATTCATTCTCTGCTGCAGCACATGGGATAGTATGGGGAGCCTTTTCCAAGTAATGTATACCCATTCCACTCAATTTAATGCCTCTTACAGGTGGTTGAAGGACAGATTTTGGGATTTCCATTTTCCCTTCTCTTTTCCTTCTCATTTTTCTATAAAATGAAGTGTTGGGCTCATTGTAAGGGGAGAGAGTTTTTGGGTAACAAAGCTCTGTCAAAATTGCTTTGTGAAGCCAGTGTGTTGCAGGCCCTTGTAGTGGACTCCTTGCATGGTGATCCAGGCCCTTATCTTGTAATAGATTGAACTGTGCATATCATGAAGCAATAGAATATCAGTTTGTGGATACATCTTCCCCTGCTGTGTTTCCTTGCATTCTTCTTGCCCCTTTAATCTTTCTACAAGTATATTGTGTCTATTTATTATGTTCTTGCAGGAATTCATTATTATTGTGTGTGCTTGGAATATTGCTGTGAATGCATTCTGCTGGATTATGGTGAACTGTCATCACCTCTTCTAGTGTGCACTTCGCCTCTATATTTCACACATTTGGAGATTGCTCTCACACCCTCTTTTTCTGGTGTATCACCGCTTTAGTGTAGGCTTTCATTTTATGCATTATCTCTCTCTGGTCCCTTGGAATTTTAGATTAGAACAGTTAGCTTATCCTGCATTAGAGTAGATTGTGGCTGGTAGTTTAGGAGCAAGAACCAGCTTTCTCTGGAGGTCTGTCTCAAGCAACAAGTCCCACAACTTGGAGATAGTACCCATGTTATCCAATCACACTGGATGCTTAGAGTGATCAAACTAGAAATCTGATCAACATCCAGGGGTGCTGTGATTCGGTGATAACAATACTCACCAAGTCTCTTGGAAAGGTGGCATTTGAATTGTTTCCAAAGCACATTTGTAAAAACAATATAATAAGGGGGAAAAAATGGATTAATTTTATTAATCACATTGTTTAAAATGACCATTTCAATTATGTCTTCATGGCATATTAGTCCGTCCAACTGTTAAATGGTTTCTTTTCCACTCGAACCAGTTTTTCTTGTATTTATTTGCATGTTTTGGTTTGAATAAAATAATTAATTTTTCTCCAAAACCGATACTCTCAGCCTTAGATGCGAAAAATGATGTTGTATATCAAAAAGTTATTATTATATTTTGGAGGTTTGACGGTGTCTTTGGGGATAAATATTATCTATATTTTTTCATTGGATTTCTTCCTCCTTTTCAGACATGCTGTGTTTTTGCTACGATTTTATTTTTTCCTAATTGTTTACTACTCTAGGTTGTAGACTTTATTGCATTTTATGGCAGTATGGTCTTTTTATATTACTTCTTTGAATGATTGCCAAGTCCCTTTTAAAACACTCTACTTTAAAAATAATAAAAACTAATTGCTAAAACAAAAATAATTATTTGAAATGTCATTTAGAAACTTCCAGTAGATTCACTTTCGGTATTATTAAATAACTTGAAATCATCTTATAGAGAATATACAATTTTATGTCTTTTTTTTTTATAAATATCATAATTTCATTTTTCATCATGTCAATGTGAGTCTTTTGGAGACTCCATTTACCTTGAAAAACAACTTATATCATACATAATATTAATCCATGTGTGCATCAATTACAGTAGAATACAATCTAGTAATTTGTACAGATTTGGATCAACATTGGATCCCTTATCATCTTTAGTTAGATACAAACCTTTAGCAATTGACATCGATGTTGGTTTTTTATTCTACACCCTATACCTCTTTAATACATCACAAACATACATTGATTGACATATGCTAATTCTATCTCTTGACTAACTGAATTGTATTCCATAAATATATTTCATTAAACACAAATCTATCATTTCAAAGTCTCTCTTCATTAATGACTTGAACAAATCAATTGATACATATCTTGTTAATATTAAGGCATCCACATCTAAGAAAAAATCAAAGCTTAACCTTTATTGTTATTTTGTGTGTACACTATGGGTTTCATTTACTTATAATGAATTTATTACTCAATAGGTATGAGTCAATGTGACTATATAAAACCATGGCTATTGACACAAAGATGACATTATATGAGTATTGATGCGGGAGCATAACTTGCAGAGGCCATAACTTTTGATCCGACCGTTAGATCGTCTTGAAATTTTACAGGGTGGTAGATATAAATTAGTACTATGTTGTGAACAACTTTACCTACAAGGTTGTGATCATTTTGGCACATTTTCGGGCTCGGATTCCATCATCTAGTGGCCTAAAATTGGCTCCGAATGCTTTTTCCGCTTTTGACTAGGTCTTAGAACTTTAATAACTTTTGTTGTGCTTGTCAGAATAAGTCCAAATTTCGCGTGAGCCCTAATTTATGAATGCATATTTGGCATGCAAATTTTGGGGTCAATCCGAGTTGTTTTAAATTTTAGGGTTTTTTGGCATTTTAGGGTTTTTGGCATTTTAGGGTTTTAGAGTAGTCTTGAAATAAAAGGAGAATTGTAATGATGTAATAAATTAGTGTGAATTCCAAAATGATAAGTAAGCTATTTTGAAACTCCTGGTTTATTTGCAAAGCTGTTTATGTGTGTTTTTGGAGGTATTTCAACCTCTTGCAGCTGGATTCACATCAATTGGTATCAGAGCTAGATTTTGAACTTGCGGAAATAGTTAAGGTAACATATTACATTTTTATGTGTAGTTTTTACCTCTATTTTATATAACCATGGCTAGACGTGGGAGGAGAGGTTATGCCCAGATGAATAGGCATATGCAGGAGCTACAGAGACAAGTTGCTGAACTCACGGGGGAAGTTACCCACCTTAGAAGGAGACATGCAAATGGGGATGCAAACCGAGATAGTGATATTGAAGAAGAGACTCCATTAATGAATGAAGGAGGAGATGAAGAAGAAAATGAGAGAGACGAAGAAACCTTGAATGAGAGACCATTTGAGGAGAGATTGATCAAGGCTTTAGAGGGAAAGAATGATGACATCAAGATTAATGTTCCTGATTATGGTGGAGGGTTACGACCAGAGGAGTTGATTGACTGGTTAAATCGCATGGAAAAATTCTTTGAGTGGAAAACCCTTTCAGAGGACAAGAAGGTTAAGTTTGCATGCACTAAGTTAGCCGGACATGCATTGATCTGGTGGGATCACCTACAAAATGAAAGACAAAGGAATGGAAAGGGCAAGATCCGAAACTGGAATAAAATGGTAAAGAAGCTGAAAGAAAAGTTTCTTCCTGTAGATTATGCTCAGACACTCTTTCGAAGTTTCCAAAACCTAAGGCAGAAGGATCTCAGCATTGAGGAGTATACTAATGAATTTTACAAGTTATCAATTAGGTTGGAATAGGGAGAGTCTGAAGAACAAAAGGCTACAAGGTACATCAATGGGTTGAGTTACGCCATACAAGATGAGCTGAGTATGCTCCGGATCCATAGCCTAGATGATGCTTATCAACTTGCATTAAAGGCAGAGGAAAAGAACAAGAGGAGTAATTTTAGAAGAGGTGTGAAGAGAGGTCCATCATCATCTCCAATGAGGGGCAGGGGTAGATTTGAATCTACAAAAGGTGAATCCTCTAATACAGAAGGGCATGAAGATTCTGGTCAAAGCCATGGTAACTACCAAAGAGGTAGGGGATTTCAGAGGGGAAGAGGTTATAATGGAGGACGGGGCTGGAATAGCCCCCAAAGGCAATATACATGTTACAGATGTGGTGAAGAGGGGCACAAAGCTTTTGAGTGTCCGCACTATCCTACACAACATAGATGGCAAGGAGAAAAACCACGAGTAAATCTGGTTGAGGCTGAAGAGGAAGAAGAAATGGAGGTTGCTGCAGACTTGGGTGAAACCCTCATGATAAGGAGGACGATGATTGGCCCAAGGAAGGAGAAAGAACGTGATGTTGCTGGAGCTGATTTGTGGCTTCAAACAAATATATTTCGAACAAGATGCACATGTGGAGGAAAGGTATGTAAAATTATTATTGATGGTGGTAGTTGTGAAAATATGGTTTCAACTGTAATGGTTGATAAACTGAATCTGAGCTATGACAAGCACCCATATCCCTATCGTATATCATGGTTCAAGAAAGGAAATGAAGTAACCATAGATAAAAGATGCCTTATAAAGTTTTCAATTGGGAATACTTACAGGGATGAGGTGTGGTGTGATGTTATCCCAATGGATGCATGTCATATATTACTGGGTAGGCCTTGGCAATATGATAGAAAGGTTACACATTATGGAGGGAAAAATACATATACCTTTTGGAAGGATGCTGTAAAGGTGGTCTTATTACCCTTCAAGGAAGAAGAGAAGAGTGAGGGCTTATTGGCTACAAAAGAGTTTGTTACAGAAATGGAAGAAGTTGGATGTTGTTATGCACTAATGTCAAAGAAGCTGGAGAAAGAAGGCTTTAATATACCTATTGTAGCAGAAAAGATACTAAAAGAATACAAAGATGTCATACCAGATGAGCTACCAAATGGGTTACCCCCAAAGCGAGATATTCAACACCATATTGATTTGATCCCAGAATCGGCCCTTCCAAACCAGGCAACCTATCGGATGAGTCTGACACAGAGTGAAGAGTTGAACAGACAAGTGACAGATCTAATACAGAAAGGGTTAGTGAGAGAAAGCATAAGTCCATGTGCAACTCCAGTGTTATTGAATCCCAAAAAAGATGGAGATTAGAGAATGTGTGTAGACAGTAGAGCCATAAACAAGATCACAATTAAGTATCAGTTTCCAATTCCGCGGTTGGATGATATGATTGATGTGCTAGCAGGAGCCCGATATTTTAGCAAGATTGACCTACGGAGTGGTTACTACAGAATCCGAATCCATGAAGGGGATGAATGGAAAACTTCTTTTAAAACAAAAGATGGATTATACGAGTGGATGGTGATGCCATTTGGGCTATCTAATGCACCCAGTACATTCATGAGGTTGATGAACAGAGTACTCCGAGAATACAATGGTAAGTTTGTTGTTGTCTATTTTGATGATATTTTGATATTCAGTAAGATAGTGGAAGAACACTTGTTACATCTGAAATTGGTGCTAGACTTGTTACGTAAATAGAGTCTATATGCAAACTTAAAGAAGTGTAGATTCCTTCAAAAGAGCCTTGTTTTTTTGGGATTTGTCATATCAGGGGATGGAGTGAGGATGGATGAGGAAAAAGTAAAGGAAATTCTAGAATGGCCTATTCCAAGGAATGTGACAGAGGTTCGTAGTTTTCATGGATTAGCAAATTTTTATAGGAAGTTCATCAGGAATTTCAGTAGCATTGCTGCACCCATAACAGAGTGTACAAAAGGGAGGGAGTTTGTATGGACCAAGGCAGCAACAAATAGTTTTGAATTGTTGAAGAAGAAAGTATCAGAAGCACCTGTTTTTGTATTGCCAGATTTTAGCAAGGTCTTTGAGGTTGACTGTGATGCCTCACATGTTGGGATTGGAGCTGTGGGATTGGAGCTGTGTTGAGTCAAGAAGGACGACCAGTGGCATTCTTCAGTGAAAAGATAAATGAAGTCAGGAGGAAATATTCTACTTATGATGTGGAATTTTATGCTATTGTTCAGGCATTAAGGAACTGGAGACATTACTTGGTAGCAAAGGAATTTGTACTCTTCACTGACCATGAAGCCTTGAGGTATGTAAACACACAGAAGAAACTAATAATTTTGTGAAAGAAAATCCACCCATCATTCATTACAACCATCAGGGTGTGTTTGAAACTTGTGTAAAGAATCCAATTTTCCAAGAGATAAAAAGCACATAAGTTTGAATGTTAGTACATTCAAAACAAGTCTTAAGCCAACCATATATAGTCCAGTACTAGCCGACATATTTTCAAATAGTAGATATACTCACCAAGTCTCTTGAAAAGGTGGCATTTGAATTGTTTCCAAGCACATTTGTAAAAACAATATAATAAGGGGGAAAAAATGGATTAATTTTATTAATCACATGTTTTAAAATGACCATTTCAATTATGTCTTCATGGCATATTAGTCCGTTCCAACTGGTTAAATGGTTTCTTTTTCCACTCGAACCAGTTTTCCCTTGTATTTATTTGCAGTTTTGGTTTGAATAAAATAATTAATTTTTCTCCAAAACGATACTCTCAGCCTTAGATGCGAAAAATGATGTGTATATCAAAAAGTTATTATTATATTTTGGAGGTTTTGACGGTGTCTTTTGGGATAAATATTATCTATATTTTTTCATGGATTTCTTCCCTCCTTTTCAGACATGCTGTGTTTTTGCTACGATTTTATTTTTTCCTAATGTTTACTACTCTAGGTTGTAGACTTTATTGCATTTATGGCAGTATGGTCTTTTTATATTACTTCTTTGAATGATTGTCAAGTCCCTTTCTAAACACTCTACTTAAAAATAATAAAAACTAATTGCTGAAACAAAATAATTATTTGAAATGTCATTAGAAACTTCCAGTAGATTCACTTTTCGGTATTATTAAATAACTTGAACTCATCTATAGAGCATATACAATTTTATGTCTTTTTTTATTTATAAATATCATAATTTCATTTTTCATCATGTCAAGTGAGTCTTTTGGAGACTCCATTTACCTTGAAAAACACACTTATATCATACATAATATTAATCCATGTGTGCATCAATTACTAGTAGACTACAATCTAGTAATTTGTACAGATTTGGATCAAACATTGGATCCCTATCATCTTTAGTTAGATACAAACCTTTTAGCAATGACATCGTATGTTGGTTTTTTATTCTACACCCCTATACCTCTTTAATACATCACAAAATACATTGATTGACATATGCTCTAATTTCTATCTCTGGACTAACTGAATTGTATTCCATAAATATATTTCATTAAACACAAATCTATCATTTCAAAGTCTCTCTTCATTAATGACTTGAACAAATCAATTGATATATATCTTGTTAATTAATGCATCCACATCTAAGAAAAAATCAAAACTAAACCTTATTGTATTTTGTGTGTACACTATGGGTTCATTTACTTATAATGAATTTATTACTCAATAGTATGAGTCAATGTGACTATATAAAAACCATGGCTATTGACACAAAGATGACATTATATGAGTATCTGATGCGGGGAAGCATAACTTGCAGAGGCCATAACTTTTGATCCGACTGTTGGATCGTCTTGAAATTTACAGGGTGGTAGATATACATTAGTACTATGCTGTGGAAAAATTTGTATATAAGATTATGCTCATTTTGGCACGTTTTCAGGCTCGGATTCCATCATCTAGTGGCCTAAAATTGGCTCCGAATGTTTTTTCCGCTTTTGACCAGGTCCTTAGAACTTTAATAACTTTTGTTGTGCTTGTCAGAATAAGTCCAAATTTCGCGTGAGCCCTAATTTATGAATGCATATTTGGCACGCAAATTTTGGGGTCAATCCGAGTTGTTTTACATTTTAGGGTATTTTGGCATTTTAGAGTTTTTGGCATTTTAGGGTTTTAGAGTAGTCTTGAAATAAAAGGAGAATTGTAATGATGTAATAGATTAGTGTGAATTCTAGAATGATAAGTAAGCTATTTTGAGACTCCTGGTTTATTTGCAAAGATGTTTATGTGTGTTTTTGGAGGTATTTCAACCTCTTGCAGCTAGATCCACATCAATTGGTATCAGAGCTAGATATTTGGATCTTGCGGGAACATAGTTCAGGTAATATATATTACATTTATTATGTGTAATTTATTGCCTATGTTTTATATAATCATGGCTAAAAGTGGGAGGGGAGGTTATGACCAATATCAGTAGGCATATACATGAGCTATAAAGACAATTTGTTGAGCTCACAAGAGAAGTTACATGCCTTATAAGGAGACATGCAAATGGGGATGTAGATCGAGATAGTGATACTGAAGAAGAGACCTCCATTAATGAATGGAGGAGGAGATGAATAATAAGATGGGAGAGATGAAGAAACCTTGAATGAGAGACCATTTGAAGAGATATTGATCAAATATTTAGAGGGAAAGAATGATGACATCAAGATTAATGTCCCTAATTATGGTGGAGAGTTATGACAAGAGGAGTTGATTAGCTAGTTGAATCGAATGTAAAAATTATTTGGGTGGAAAACCCTTTCAGAGGATAAGAAGGTTAATTTTTCATGCACTAAGTTGGTCAGAAATGCATTGATCTAGTGAGATCACCTCCAAAATGAAAGAAAAAGGAAAGGAAAGGGAAAGATATGAAATTGGAATAAAATGGTGAAGAAGATGAAAAAAAAGTTTCTTCCTGTAGATTATGCTTAGACATTATTTAGAAGGTTTCAAAACCTAAGACATAAGGATCTCAACATTGAAGAGTATACCGATGAATTTTATAAGCTATCAATCCAGGTGGAACAAGGAGAGTCTGAAGAAAAAAGGCTAAAAGGTATGTAAATGAGTTGAGTTATACCATAAAAGATGAAACTAAGTATGCTCCAGATCTATAGCCTAGATGATGCTTATCAACTTGCATTAAAATCAAAAGAAAATAACAAGAGGAATAATTTAAGAATAAGAGTGAAGAGAGGGCCATCATCATATCCAATGAGGGGAAGAGGTAGATTTGATTCTATAAAAGTTGAATCCTCTAATGCAAAGGGGAATGAAGAATCTAGTCAAAGTCGTGGTAACTACCAAAGAGGTAGGGGGTTTCAAAGGAGAATAGGCTATAATGGAGGACGGGGGTTGGAATAGCCCCCAAAGGTAGTATACATGTTACCAATGTCGTGAAGAAGGGCACAGATATTTTGAGTGTCTGCACTATCCTACACATGACATATGGCAAGAAGAAAAACCACAAGTAAACTTGATTAAAGCTAAAGAGGAAGAAGAAGATGGAGGTTGTTGTCAGACTTGGGTGAAACCCTCATGATAAGGAGGAGGATGATTTTCCCAAGGAAGGAGAAAGAATAAGATGGTGCTTGTGTTGATTCTTGGTTGTAGATAAATATCTTTCAAACAAGATGCACCTCTGGAGGAAAGGTATATAAAATTATCATTGATGGTGGTAGCATTGAAAATATGGTCTCAATTTTGATGGTTAATAAACTCAGTTTGAAATGTGAGAAGCACCTATATGCCTATCTTATATCATGATTCAAGAAAGAGAACAAACTAACCATAGATAAAAGATGCCTTATAAAGTTTTCGATTGGAAATTACCTAAAAGGATGTAGTGTGGTGTGATCTTATCCCAATGGATGCATGTCATATATTACTAGTGAGGCCTTGGCAATATGATAAAAAGGTTATACATGGAGGTAATAATATTTATACTTTTTGGAAGGATGGTAGTAAAGGTGGTCTTGTTACCCTTTAAGGAAGAAGAGAAGAGTGAGGGTTTGTTGGCTACAAAAGAGTTTATTGCAGAAGTGGAAGAATTTGGTTTGTGTTATGCACGAATTTCAACGAAGGAGGAAATGGGAGGCATTTGATATACCCATTATGGCAGAAAAGGTACAAAAACAATACAAAGATGTCATACCAGATGAGCTTCCAAATGGGTTACATCCGAAGCGGGATATACAACACCATATTGCTTTGATCGTAGGATTCCCCCTTCCAAATCAGTCAGCCTACAGGATGATTCCAACACAAAGCGATGAGATGAATAGGCAAGTGAAAGATATAATACATAAAGGTTTAGTGAGAGAAAGCATGAGTCCATGTGTAACTCCTACGATATTGACTCCTAAAAAGGATGGGGACTAGAGAATGTGTTTGGACAGTAGGTCCATAAATAAAATCACAATTAAGTATCAGTTCCCAATTCCAAGATTGGATGATATGATGGACATGCTAGCGGGAGCATGATATATTAGTAAGATTGAACTACGAGTGAGTGTTACCAGATCCAAATCCGTGAAGGGGATGAATGGAAAATTGCTTTCAAAAAAAAATATGGATTATATGAGTCGATGGTGATGTCATTTGGATATCTAATACACCCAGTACATTCATGAGGTTGATGAACAAAGTATTGTGAGAATACAATGTTAAGTTTTTGGTTATCTATTTTGATGATATTTTGATATTTACTAAGATAATGAAAGAACACTTGTTATATCTAAAATCAGTGTTATAATTGTTACAAAAAAGATGTGTGCAAACTTAAATAAGTGTAGATTTTATTAAGAAAATTCTATTTTTTGGGGGGTTTTTCATCTCATAGGATGGAGTGGGGATGGATGAAGAGAAATTGGAGGAAATTTTTGAATGGCATGTTTCAAGGAATGTGACAGAGGTTCATAATTTTCATGGATTTACAATATTTTATAGGAAGTTCATCAGGAATTTAGTAACATTGTTGCACCCATAACAGAGTGTACAACGGGAAAGGATTTTGTATGGAAAAAGGTAGCAACAGATAGTTGTGAATTGTTGAATAAGAAAGTGCCAGAGGCACTTGTTTTGGTATTGCAAAATTTTAGCAAGGTCTTTGAGGTTGATTATGATGTCTCACATGTTGGGATTGGAGTTGTATTTTGTCAAGAAGGACGGACTGTGGCATTCTTCAGTAAAAAATATAAATGAATTAAGGATGAAATATTATTCTTATGATGTGAAATTTTATGTTATTATCCAGGCATTAAGTCATTCGAGACATTACTTGGTAACTATTATTGACCATGAGGCATTGAGGTATATAAACACACAGAAGAAACTAAATAGTAGGCATGCAAAGTTGGTTTCATTTTTGCAAGAATATAATTTTTTCTTAAATCATAATTTGGGTAAGCAGAATCAAGTAGTTGATGCCTTGAGTAGGCATCTAGCACTTTTGATAACAATGGAAAATTAAGTAGTAGGGTTTGAGGTAGTTAAGGAATTGTATGAAGGTGACTCAATTTTTGGTGATGTTGTGAGACAATGTAAGGAACCTATAGTGGGTAGTGGTTCTTCTGATTATTTGATGCAAGATTGGTTATTTATTCATGGGGAAATATTTTTCATCCCTATTGGTTCAATGAGATAAAATATTATAAAAGAATTGTATAGTGGAGGGATTGGTTGGGCACTTTGGTATAAGTAAAACAACTGCTCTTATGGTCAAAAAGTATTATTGGCCGAAGATAAAGAGGCACATAAGTATGATCATATTGAGATGTAGAGTGTGCCAAATAGCTAAGGGCCATGCACAGAATAATGGGTTGTATATGCCATTACCTATCCCTACATGGCCATGGGTTGGTTTGAGTATTGATTTTGTGTTAGGAATTCCTAACACACAACGAGGGAATGACTCTATCTTAGTTGTAGTTGATATATTATCTAATATAACACATTTCATTGCTCATAAGACAACTAATGATGCTTCCATAATTGTAGATTTATTTTTTTCATAAGTGGTTAGGCTACATGGAGTTCCAAGAATGATCACTTCAAATCGGGACACAGTTTTTGAGTCACTTTTGGAAGACTTTGTGGTGAAAATGGGGGCACAACTATAGTTTAGTAGTGCATATCACCCCTAGATTGATGGGTAGACAAAAGTATTGAATAGAAGCTTTGGAAATATCATATGTTGCATAATTGGAGAAAAATCCAAAACAATGGGATTTGGATTTACCACAAGCTGAGTTTTTTATAATAGTTAGGTAAACAGGTCAACACGAAGGTATCCTTTCCATATTATATATAGTAGGAACCCCAGGGGATTCCTATATACTGATTATGCTATGTGTTGAAGATAAAACCAGTGATGATGTAGAAGCATTTGCAAAACATATGCTACAATTGCAAGAAGAAGTGAGGGAAAAGCTAAAAGTTAGTAATGTAAAATATAAAGTAGCTATAGATGTCAGTAGGAGAGTAAATGTATTTGAAGGAGACATGGTGATGGTTCATCTTAGAAAGAAGATATTTTCAAAGGGGGAATATAATAAACTATAGTATAATAAGATTGGGCCATGTAGGATTCTGAAGAAAATGAGTGATAATGCCTACAAGGTGGAGCTACCTGACAACTTTTCTATTTTACACCAGTTTTTAAAGTTTCTAAATTATATAAGTTTCCAAGCCATGAGGAAAATGTTGTGGAGGAGGAAGAAATAAATTGGGAGTAGAAAATGCTGAAGAAGAAAAAGGAGATGGTAATGCGCGTCTTAGACCAAAATGCTTTCACTACTAGGCATGGGAGCTACATCATATATTTGGTACATTGGGAAGGTTTGCAGCAGGAAGAAAATGCCGAGATTCCTGAGCGGGAGTTGAAGAATATTGATAGAAAAAAAAATTGATGAATTCCATTTGTTGGAAGCAAAATGGACTGAGAGGGGGGTTGAATCGGCCCTACAAAATCTTTAGTTCATTTACCATTAGTTTCAGTAATCAATAAAACTCATCCACTCACATACATTCAACCATATCATATTAAGTGTGCACAATGCATTCAAAGAACCACAACACATGAAAGAGAGCCCATAAACACAATATTTAACTGGGAAACCCTCATGGGGAATAAAACTCACTGAAACACAAAAATTATATTGGCATGTTTCAAATTTAGTGAGGCACCAACCCCAAAAGGAGCACCAACCCCTAGTTTAGTAGAACACTAAACCTACAAAAGAGTGTCAACCCCTGATTTAGTGAAGCACCAACTCCACAAGGAGGCTAAAACCCACAAGGATGACCAGGCACCAACTCATCCACATGAAAATGTTTGATCTCTAATTTTTCTACTGCCACAACTAATCGAGATCATGTATTTAGCTCACCAACCCTAGCTCATACCCTAGGTCTTCAATCTTGCACAATCTTCTTCCTTCTCAACTTGTCTTTCCTCTAAAAACTTGTTCTCATGTTGTCACACCTTCCTCTAATCTAAAACGACACCTTTATCAGCCTTCAATACATGCCTTCATACCTGCAAATGAATCTCCTCTAGGTCACACTTCTCCCCCTTACAAGACTAGTTCACCAAATGAGCTTAAACTTCACTTTTATACGCAAATCTTCTCTCCAACCCAAAGGAGATCATTCCCTCATGATAAATTCAACCCATAAACCTTAATAACATTCATTACAATGGTCACATTATGACCCGTATAGGTCGTCCTAGCTAAAACCCTTCATTCGTGACCAAAGATCCTCAAAAAACCTTGCATTGGGATGAAAAAAAGCTCCTAATCCCAAAACTATTTTTTATCCAAGCTCTAAAAATATCCACACATGTTTAAAATAATATTTAAACATCATACATGGTCACAATTATCATGGGACCAATCAAATTATTTCATTTAATGGGCGTGCTGGCTCATTACCTTCACCAAATAGTTGCTTTCGAACAACAGTGTTTTCATCATTGGGCCTCAAGTCCACCCAAGAACACTTCAAATATGTAATTTCACCCCTCTATGGAAATTTAAATACCTTTATAACACTCAAAAACAAGTTATATCTCATGAAACTATCACTTTCTCAAACCACTGTTACTTTTGTCTTCACCAAATCAAGCTGCCCAAAAACCTATTTTCCAAACTCAGATGATAAACACCCTTTATGTCACTTCCAAGACCTCAAAATGGATTCATTAGATGCCAAATTCATCCCTCTTAATATTTCAGGTGGTATTACACTTAAACTCATCCATCTCATGTTCCAAACAACTCAATCTTTCAACAATAACCAACTCGTCTTGAAATAACAGCTACAAAATTCTTCACAAAATGACCTAAATGACAAACCTAAACACCTCATCATGAGACAATCCATACCCCATCGGAAATATATATGAATCACATTTCCTTAATATATAATAGATCCTTCATTAATCTAAGTGGAAGGCCTTCAAATAGGTCCATCTCTCCAAACTAATTTTCCACCTTTCTTAGACTCAAGAACTAACAGCTAGCCCAACATGCTCCATCACACAAAACAAAAACCTACATACTGAACCAAATAATGGAACACACTCAAACATGATGTCTAATCCATAAAAAAAAATTTACCAAAATTGAAGAACTTAGATTCGTCACTTTGCCTCATGTAGCTTATATACACCCTGCTAGAATGAGAACCTTCCAAATTTTACCTTCAAATAATAGGTCATAAATTTTGCATTTCATCTCTAAACTTCAATTTTTATGTACCAATAGAAATTTATCTTAATCATATTCACAAAAAAAACTCAAATGGATTCCTAACCCCCCTTGTAGCTCCTACAATGTCAATTTTACTAACAACTACTCCAAACTGCCCCCAAAAATCAGTCTTCATAAAAGGGCACACTTTGCACTTTTTCACTGAAACCATGACCTGAAACCTTCATGGAAAATCAAGAAAACCTCTTGGGATTTCATAAATTTCATTTTAGTCATCACCCGCATTTGGTAACTTTCTTCTCAAACTGCAACTCTTTAGAAACAATTATTTTCATGTGGGGCCCACATATCACAACATGCTATATCATACATTTCTAGAAATATGGAAGAGTCATAAACAACAACCAATCATAAATTTTGAGGAAACAATCAAAATTGGGATGATATACTGACTCTTCTACAAGTTTCTCTTAGCTAGGGTTTCAAACCACTTTTCCTTCTTAACGATCGTTCATAAAAATGTGACGATAAAACCACCTAATTATTTTTGTGAAATTTACATAACTGACCTAATAATCTATGCCAAATATCTCAGGTCCCCATGTAAAACACACAACTCACAACGAGCATCGGAAGGTCCAACTTTCTCTTAAAAAACACATTGTTACTTAGTTTCACAAAAACTTGCATAACTTGCAAAATATTCATTTTTTTCACCTGGAACTTGGCATGAAGCACCATGAAAACATGATCTAATTATCCATACTCACCATGTGGCCCAAATATTCCTATAACTCTCTATCCAATCTCATTTTCATGTGACAAATTTCTTGTTTCCCACTGTTTGCTTCCCAATTACCTCATAGAAGCACTGAATCACATAATACAGACTTGAAACTCACCATACACCTCAGGTACACTACCACCATACTAAAACAGCTGCAAGATGCCAGTAGGAGAGTGACTGTATTTGAAGGAGGAGATATGGTGATGGTTCATCTTAAATCTCATACCTCTAAGAGTATGTTTCCAAAGGGAACATATAATAAACTCAAGTGTAAGAAGATTGGGCCAACTCAGGATTCATGAAGAACCACATGACCTTACCATAATGGCCTACAAGGTGCAGACTACATGTACACCTTTAACTATCACACCAGTTTTTACCATGAATTACCACATTTACATACAGTTTCAAAATAACTCATGAAATTGATTGCAGAGGACCATGATTCTACATACTGGAACCCAAACAGATGCCGAAGGAGACACTAGGAGACCTTCATGCGTGTCTTGGACCACAAGACACTCAATACTAGACATGTTAGATGCCTGAATAACATGATATGGGGTACAGTGGGATAGGTTTGCAACAAGAAGACAATACTTGGATTCCATAAATGGGAGTTGAGGAATCAATTGACAACACAACCACATTAGATGGCAAACACCATCAATTGAATTCCTAAAAGCAAAATTCTTTTCAACTAGGGGAGAATGATACGGGAGCACGTAACTTTCAGAAGACCGATAACTTTTTATCCGACAGTCATGGATTGTCTTCAAATTTTTGAGGGTGTTAAATTTTGATTAGTACTATGCTCAGGCCAACCTTTTTTTATAATGATATGCTGAATTTTGGCACATTTTCTCAGGCCCCAATTCCATTAATCTAGTGGTCTAAAATTGGATCTAAACCTTTTTGGTCCGTTTTTGTCCAGCACTTGTCTTAGCACTTTAGAGTTTTTCATACTTTTGTTGTCCTTTTTTATTTATTAAGTCCAAATATTCGAAATGACGCCTTAATTTATGAATGTTTTATTTTGTACGCAAAAATTGGGGTCCATCTGAGATGTTTTACTTTTTAGGGTTTTTTGGCAGTTTAAGGGTTTTTTTGCATTTTAGGGTTTTCTTAGAGATAGTCTTGAAATAAAAGGAAAATTATAAGGTTATAAAATATTAGTGTGGATTTCAGAATGAGAAGAAAACTATTTTGAGACTTCCTATTTTATTTGCAAAGATGTTTATGTGTGTGTTTTGGAGGCATTTCAACCTCTTGCAATTGGATCCACATCAATTGGTACCAGAGAAAGATTTGGACCTTGTGGGAATAGTTAAGGTAATATATATGACATTTGTTATGTGTAATTTATTACCTCTATTTTATATAAGCATGTCTAGATGCGGGATGGGAGGTTATGCCTAGATGAGTGGGCATATGCAGGAGCTACAGAGACAAGTTGTTGATCTTACAAGAGAAGTTACCCGCCTTAGAAGGAGACATGCAAATGGGGATGCAAACCGAGATAGTGATACTGAAGAAGAGATTACCTATGTTAATGAATGAATGAGGAAATTAAGAATAAGATGAGAGAGATGAAGAAACCTTAAATGAGAGACCATTTGAGGAGATATTGATCCAAGGCTTTAGAGGGAAAGAATGAGGGCATCAAGATTAATGTTCCATGATTCTAGTGGAGGGTTATGACCAAAGGAATTGATTGACTGGTTGAATCACATGGAAAAATTCTTTGAGTGGAAAAACCTTTGAGAGGACAATAATATTAAGTTTTCATGCACCAAGTTGGTCAGAAATGAATTGATCTAGTGGGATCACCTGCAAAAATGAAAGACAAAGGAAAGGAAAGGGAAATATCCGAAATTCCAATAAAATGGTGAATAAGCATGAAAAAAAATTTTCTTCTTATAGATTATACTCAGAAACGTTATTTTAAAGATTTCAAAACCTAAGAGGAGAAGGATCTCAGCATTGAAGACTATACCAATGAATTTTACAAACTATCAATCCGGGTGGAACAATGTAGAGTCTGATAGAATAAAAGGTTACAAGGTATGTAAATAGTTTTAGTTATACCATACAAGATGAATTGAGTACGCTCCAGATTCATAGCCTGGATGATGCTTATCAACTCGCATTAAAAGTGGAGAGGAAAAGAACAAGAGGAATAATTTTAGAATAGGTGTGAAGAGAGGGCCATAATCATCTACAATGAGGGGCAGAGGGTGGATTTCATTCTATAAAAGGTGATTCCTCTAATGCATAAGGGAATGAATAATCTAGTCAAAGCCGTGGTAATTACCAAAGAGGTAGGGGATTTCAGAGGGGAAGAGGTTATAATGGAGGATGGGGCTGGAATAGCCCCCAAAGGCAATATACATGTTACAGATGTGGTGAAGAGGGGCACAGAGCTTTTGAGTGTCCGCACTATCCTACACAACATAGATGGCAAGGAGAAAAACCACGAGTAAATCTGGTTGAGGCTGAAGAGGAAGAAGAAATGGAGGTTGCTGCAGACTTGGGTGAAACCCTCATGATAAGGAGGATGATGATTGTCCCAAGGAAGGAGAAAGAACGTGATGTTGCTGGAGCTGATTTATGGCTTCGAACAAATATATTTCAAACAAGATGCACCTGCGGAGGAAAGGTATGTAAAATTATTATTGATGGTGGTAGTTGTGAAAATATGGTTTCAACTGTAATGGTTGATAAACTGAATCTGAGCTATGACAAGCACCCATATCCCTATCGTATATCATGGTTCAAGAAAGGAAATGAAGTAACCATAGATAAAATATGCCTTATAAAGTTTTCAATTGGGAATACTTACAGGGATGAGGTGTGGTGTGATGTTATCCCAATGGATGCATGTCATATATTACTGGGTAGGCCTTGGCAATATGATAGAAAGGTTACACATTATGGAGGGAAAAATACATATACCTTTTGGAAGGATGCTATAAAGGTGGTCTTATTACCCTTCAAGGAAGAAGAGAAGAGTGAGGGCTTATTGGCTACAAAAGAGTTTGTTACAGAAATGGAAGAAGCTGGATGTTGTTATGCACTAATGTCAAAGAAGCTGGAGAAAGAAGGCTTTAATATACCTATTGCAGCAGAAAAGATACTAAAAGAATACAAAGATGTCATACCAGATGAGCTACCAAATGGGTTACCCCCAAAGCGAGATATTCAACACCATATTGATTTGATCCTAGGATCGGCCCTTCCAAACTAGGCAGCCTATCGAATGAGTCCGACACAAAGTGAAGAGTTGAACAAACAAGTGACAGATCTAATACAGAAAGGGTTAGTGAGAGAAAGCATGAGTCCATGTGTAACTCCAGCATTATTGACTCCCAAAAAAGATGGAGACTGGAGAATCTGTGTAGACAATAGAGCCATAAACAAGATCACAATTAAGTATTGGTTTTCCAATTCCGCGGTTGGATGATATGATGGATGTGCTAGTGGGAGCCCGATATTTTAGCAAGATTGACCTACGGAGTGGTTACTACCAGATCCGAATCCGTGAAGGGGATGAATGGAAAAATTCTTTTAAAACAAAAGATGGATTATACGAGTGGATGGTGATGCCATCTGGGCTATCTAATGCACCTAGTACATTCATGAGGTTGATGAACAGAGTACTTCGAGAATACAGTGGTAAGTTTGTTGTTGTCTATTTTGATGATATTTTGATATTCAGTAAGATAGTGGAAGAACACTTGTTACATCTGAAATTGGTGCTAGACTTGTTACGTAAAGAGAGTCTATATGCAAACTTAAAGAAGTGTAGATTCCTTCAAAAGAGTCTTGTTTTTTTGGGATTTTTCATATCAGGGGATGGAGTGAGGATGGATGAGGAAAAAGTAAAGGCAATTCTGGAATGGCCTATTCCAAGGAATGTGACAGAGGTTCGTAGTTTTCATGGATTAGCAAATTTTTATAGGAAGTTCATCAGGAATTTCAGTAGCATTGCTGCACCCATAACAGAGTGTACAAAAGGGAGGGAGTTTGTATGGACCAAGGCAGCAACAAATAGTTTTGAATTGTTGAAGAAGAAAGTATCAGAAGCACCTGTTTTGGTATTGCCAGATTTTAGCAAGGTCTTTGAGGTTGACTGTGATGCCTCACATGTTGGGATTGGAGCTGTGTTGAGTCAAGAAGGATGACCGAGTAGCATTTTTCAGTGAAAAGATAAATGAATTCAGGAGGAAATATTCTACTTATGATGTGGAATTTTACGCTATTGTTCAGGCATTAAGGAACTGGAGACATTACTTGGTAGAAAAGGAATTTGTACTCTTCACTAACCATGAAGCCTTGAGGTATGTAAACACACAAAAGAAACTAAATAGTAGGCATGCAAAATGGGTTTCATTTTTGCAAGAATATACTTTTGTTTTAAAGCATAAGTCTGGTAAGCAGAATCAAGTTGCTGATGCCTTGAGTAGGTGTGTAGCCCTTTTGACAACAATGGAAAATAAAGTCCTAGGGTTTGAGGCAGTTAAGGAATTATATGAAGGTGATCCTGATTTTGGTGATGTTCTCAGAAAGCTTAAGGAGCCTACAGTAGGTAGTGATTCTTTTGATTATTTGATATAGGATGGTTATTTGTTTAGGGGAAAACAATTGCGCATCCCTGCTAGTTCAATGAGAGAAAATATTATAAGAGAATTGCATAGTGGAGGGTTGGCTGGACACTTTGGTATAAGTAAGACAATTTCTCTTGTCGTAGAAAAGTATTATTGGCCAAAGGTAAAGAGGGACATCAATAGGGTTCTAGAAAGATGTAGACTGTGTCAAATGGCTAAGGGTCATGCACAGAATACTAGGTTATATATGCCATTGGCAATCCCTACAGGGCTATGGGTTGATCTGAGTATGGATTTTGTGTTAGGGCTTCCTAACACACAGTGATTGAATGATTCTATCTTTGTTGTGGTTGATAGATTCTCTAAGATGGCACATTTTATTTCTTGTAAAAAAACTAATGATGCTTCCAGAATTGCAGATTTGTTTTTTTTCAGAAGTGGTTCGATTGCATGGAATTCCAAAAACGATCACTTCAGATCGGGACACGATGTTTTTGAGTCACTTTTGGAGGACTCTGTGGAAGAAATTGGGGACACAACTACAGTTCAGTAGTGCATATCACCCCCAGACTAATGGGCAGACTGAAGTAGTGAACAAAAGCTTGGAAAATCTCCTACGTTGTATAGTTGGAGAAAAGCCAAAACAATGGGACTTAGCTTTACCTCAAGCTGAGTTTTCCTATAATAGCTCGGTAAACAGGTCAACAGGGAGGTCTCCTTTCCAGATTGTATATGGTAGGAATCCGAAGGGGGTCCTTGATCTAATTGTTCTACCAGGTGAAGATGAAACTAGTGATGATGCAGAAGCATTTGCAGAACACATTCTACAGCTACAAGATGAAGTGAGGAAAAAGCTAAAAGTGAGTAATGCACAATATAAAACAGCTGTAGATGCCAGTAGGAGAGTAAGTGTATTTGAAGGAGGAGATATGTTGATGGTTCATCTTAGAAAAGAGAGGTTTCCAAAGGGAACATATAATAAACTCAAGTATAAGAAGATTGGGCCATGTAGGATTCTGAAGAAAATGAGTGATAATGCGTACAAGGTGGAGCTACCTGAAAAATTTGCTATCTCACCAGTTTTTAATGTTTCTGATTTATATAAGTTTCCAGGTCATGATGAAAATGTTGTGGAGGAGGAAGAAATAAACTAGAAGAAACAGATGCCGAAGGAGAAAAAGGAGAGGGTAATGCGTTGCTTGGACCAAAAGACAATCACTACTAGACATGGGAGCTACAACAGATATTTGGTACAGTGGGAAGGTTTGCAGCAAGAAGAAAACACTTGGATTCCTAAGTGGGAGTTGAGGAAAATTGACAGTGCAAAATTAGATGAGTTCCGTCAACAAAATTCGCAGGAGCTGAATTCTTTTCAACCAGGGGAGAATGATGCGGGAGCATAACTTGTAGAGGCCATAACTTTTGATCCTACCGTTGGATCGTCTTGAAATTTTACAGGGTGGTAGATATAAATTAGTACTATGCTGTGGAAAACTTTGCATACAAGGTTGTGCTAATTTTGGCACGTTTTCGGGCTCGGATTCCATCATCTAGTGGCCTAAAATTGGCTCCGAATGTTTTTTCCGCTTTTGACTAGGTCTTAGAACTTTAATAACTTTTGTTGTGCTTGCTAGAATAAGTCCAAATTTCGCGTGAACCCTAATTTATGAATGCATATTTGGCACACAAATTTTTGGGTCAATCCGAGTTGTTTTACATTTTAGGGTTTTTTGGCATTTTAGGGTTTTAGAGTAGTCTTGAAATAAAAGGAGAATTGTAATGATGTAATAGATTAGTGTGAATTCCAGAATGATAAGTAAGCTATTTTGAAACTCCTGGTTTATTTGCAAAGCTGTTTATGTGTGTTTTTGGAGGTATTTCAACCTCTTGCAGCTGGATTCACATCAAGGATATTATATATTTTCGTATATTGGTTGACACGAACACTTCAATGGATTTTCCTTTTTTTTCGATCTATTAAGGTTGAGGATAGAATATGGATGCAAAAGTTAGACTATGAAGGCTTCCCCTTCAAATGCTAGACCAACTTTTCCCTTGGTAATTATGCGAAGACACATGCCAGTTTCCATACTTCTTAGTGGAAGAACACTGATTCTAGTCATTTGATTGTTGACAGTCATCCGGATAGTGAATATGAAGATGGGTCTATGAATGAGGATGTTGTTTCTCCTGTGAATGTGGTGGTAGTACCTTCCTCTACCCATGTAGAGAATGCTTCTACCCCCAGTGTTGAGATTGGGAATTTTTCCCTTCCTCTTGGTTCCTCGAAGATTCTAAATTAGGAGGATATAAATACTTTTGAAATTTGCATTCCGGTTCATAGAGATGAAAATGTAAATCCAAACACTAGTGATGGTTGGTCTACTATGAGTAGAAGGAAGAAAGGGAAAGCCAATGACTCACTTAATATGCATCTCAGATCCCTGCAAATGATTTTCATGGATAGTTTTTTGTTTTGTGTTCTTGTTTTTGTTTGGTGTATGTTTTGTTGACCCTATTTGGCTCTGGTACAGGCATCCCTACTCATTCCTCATTGATATATGTTTGTCTCCAATTTTAATTATTGTAATGGGAAGGGAACCCTCAACCCTCTTTCAGCATTATAAAAAAATGTGACTATATAAAAATATTGGTGCTTGTTTGATCTCGTAAATATATTTCTTTAGTCTATTGAATGCAAGGGAGGTAATCTCTTTTGGATACAATGGAGTTTGACATATCTATAAGAAGATGGATGCCTAATTACATGATATACTTTTACACCTTGTAGAGAATTAATTTGTCTTTCTGACACACCATCTATATTCACAATTAGGACATAATCCATGATTACGACTCTACTTTCTTCTCTATTAAAATGGACAAATCACCGTAGAAAACCATCTCTCCTGTAATGTCATTTCATTCTATTATTTCTCATAAATGTTTTCTCTAAAATACTATAGATGAAACTATTAAGAACGAAAGGCTAGAAATACAAATGCAAGTTTTCAAGGACTAATAACTATTCATACGAAAAATGCAACATGAAATTTGTTATCTTACATAAACAATTGACTTCTAATTTATTTTTCATTTTTTTTGAAGACATGGATTTTCATTTACTGTATAGAATACCAAAATACCAATTTTAGGATTGAACAGTCCTCGAACTAAAATTATATATTAAACAAAACCCTCAATACATAAAATCTTTAATACATCCCAAATTTGAGGATTTTAAGCCCCTAAAACTTGAAGGACTAATGAGGTGAGGAAATAGCTTCCCCACATCTTCTCTTGAATACCACTTCACGCTGGTAGGCAATTGACACTTCAACTCAATCAACCACCTGTCTTGTACTCCATGCTATATTTTCCTCTCTTTTCGCTGCAATACCACATCTTCCTCCAATTCCAGTTAAATTTCTAGATAAAATCCTTAATATAGGGTAGAAAGAATCCCTTTTCTTCCTAATATAAAATGGAGGGCTCAAAGGGATGTAAATTATCAACATTCACAACAAAATACATTCTCATATAAGGAGGAAAATCCAAGCAAAACACATTGTTGACCACTTTTTCTAGAATATAAAATGGGCCGTAAAGAAGAGGTTTGAGTTTCTTATCTTTACCTTGAATCCTTTTTTTGCTCAAGTATAACCATACCTTATCACCAATAAGGAAAGAATGATCAGTTCTATGTTGATTGTTTTGTGGTTTGTATTTAACATGTGACTCTTTGCACATCTCTTGTACTTGGAGGTGTATCTACTAATTTTTCTCAATGAATATTTCAGCTTTGTGGGTCTCTAGATCAAATTTTCCAATGTTTCTGCGTGGTAATCTCAAAACAATTTTAAATATACTCTTAGGAAAATATCCAAAACATGTCTCAAAAGGAGTCTTACTAGTAGAATCACGAACTATCATGTTGTAATTATTTATGATATATACCACATTCTCATCCCACGTCCTAAGATGTTTAATGTTTTATCCTCTTAAGAGCTTCACAAAGGTATGACTTACCAGTTATGTTTTACCATCACTTTGTAGAAGATAAATTGTAGACCTTTTCAACGTAGTATTCATCTTTTCCCATGACGTAGACCAAAATATATGGATAAAATGTGAGTCCTTATCTGATACAATAGAATAATAAAAACCAAAATGAACATGTTATCCAATTTTTTCCCTCAGATGAAATTGGAAAAACATGACCTCACATAGAGAAATAGGAGGATCAATTCGGCCAGGGGAGCTCACATTTCAGGATTGGCCGAACAAGTTGAAGAGGACCAAAAACATTGCAGCAGATTTCGGGAAATCAAGAAGTTTCAAAGTTTGAAATTTGGACTTCGGAGGTGAGGGCATTCAGAGGTGGAATTCAAGGGCTCGATAGAAAGAAGCATAGAAAAGGGAGCTTGAAGCCCAAAACCTGAAGTCTGAGTTTTCGACTTCCAGGTTTTGAAATTTCAGAGGTTCTAGCTCGCCATATGAATAGTACCACCGGGGAGGAAAAAGGTCTAAAACCTGAAGTCTGAAATTCAGACTTCAGGCTTCCAATATTTCAGAGGTTTCATGCGCCTGGATGAATGAACAATACCCGAAACCCCCGAAATATGAACCCCCGAAACCTGAACCCCCAAAACTTGAACTCCAGAACCTCAAAGACCTAAAGGTCTGAAACCCAAAGTATGAATTTCAAACTTCGGGGTTTTGGAGTTTCAAAACATTGAAGCCCCAGTACATCCAAGTCATAACTAAAAGTTTGAAACATGAAGTTTGAATTTTAGACTTTAGGGTTTTAGAGTTTCAGAGGTTTCGTGAACTTGGGAAGATGAATAATAACATCAATCTCCGAAGTCAAAAGGCCTAAAGTTCTGAATCCCTAAATTTTGAAATTTCAGATTTCAGAGAGTGCAATGCAAGTTCCGAATCTGAAAAGGAAGAGCGAAAAACTCACATTTATTGCTGTATGACAACTTGATCTTAAGATGGCCATAAATTTTGACTAGGAGCTGGGATTTACACAAAATAGGACTTTTCGAAAAGCTCTCAATATACCCTATATAAATATTAATGGTTTTATTAATTTTAGAGGGATGTTTCAAATTTATCACCTACCCAATTGATGAAGATATGGGATTTCTTCCTTCCCCAACAAGGAAAAGTACATGGAGGTATTGGTTTTGCAGTGGCACCCATCATTGTTACAGGTGATTTTAATGGTTTTTAGGGTGGTTGAAGTAATATTTTGAATTATTCTCTCTCCCTTCTCCCATTCTTCCAATATATTGTAAGGAGGAGCTCATTTCAAAAGGTTGGACACCTTGTATATGCCCCTCCCTTCTTCTTCTTGTCTATAAGATATTTTTTGGATATTATAAACCTCCCTAGTGTACATTGTAATGAAAAATCTGTGCCTTTGGCCCTAAATTTGATGTAGTTTATCAACTTTGAGAGGAATAAAATCAGATATGTGGATGTTTCAAACCCTCTTCTGTGTTCTACACATCTTTATGATCTTTCATTACATGTAAGGCTATTGTGTATTGTTGTGTTTTCATTGCAAGATTCTAGTTGTGTTGTGTTTATTGCTTAGGTTTTTCAACACTCCTTGGTGCATCACTTTCCCTTAGAGTAGGTTTTAATTCTCATGCATTTTCTATAACTTTTTATCCTTGGGAAAACTTTAGATTAGGGCTAAAATTGAAACTCTCTGCACTTTAAAGTAGTTGGCACTAATATATGACAAGATGTTGGCCTTCTCTGGAGGGTTATCATGATTGCAAAGTCCCACAGTTTGGGATAACTCCATGTTTGATGAATCACAGTGATTACCTCAATCATTCACTTGTGAGCAATGAGGGGTGTTGTGATCTTACTATAATAGAACCCACACATTAGAAAAAAATAACTCACATCCATCACAAACCTTGATGGTCTTCTTTTAAGGAATGAAAATACACATTTTAGTAAATCAGTTTAGTACTAGAAATATGTAATCATGTGATTTCATTGAAATAGGAAACCCAACCAAAAAATCCATGAAGATTTTTTCCCATGACTGGGAAGGAACTAGTAATTCCTTATATATCGCCAAATTTCTATTGTTAGGACTAATTGTACTACATACCACATAACCTACGATGAATTTAAAAAATTCTTGCATGTTTGGCAAATAAACATACCTTTTAAAGTGTGCTACAATATTTTTTCACACAAAATCAACCATCCGCCTTATAATTTTTTTCTCCCATCATCAATTGAACTATTTCCCCCTTATGCATACAAAGTTTCTCATTCTTCTATACAAACCCATCCTTGAATTATTATTCTCCCTTAGGTATAAAGCCCTCAATTGGATGTTTCTGTAGAAATATATCTCCAAACTATGGATCCTACTCATAATTGTCATAATAGGCTTCACACACAAAAGGCTCAAATAAGAGTTAAAGTGCCCATAGCTGAAATTACAGGAGGTATAAATAACATATTAGCTAAATTATTAGTCACACATTTTGTATATTTTATAATCAATCAAAAATAATAAAAAAAATATCCTCTTATAGTATCTATCTTACTTAAGTTCGTTTTGATCTTGAAAATATTGAAGAGGTTGGTGATCCATGTGTATGATAGTTTCTTTACCCATCAGGTAATGTTTACATTTCTTGACTGCTTAGACAAGAGCACATAATTCCTTTTCATATGTACAATATTTCATAATTATACTGTGAAATAATTTAGAATGATAACATACAATCCTACCTACTTGAACTAGGAATAAACCTATAGTATGGTATCAGTTATCGGTTTCCACTTTGAAAGGTAGTTGTAAGTTAGGTAATCCCAATTCAAACCCTTAATATGCATGAATAAATTAGAGCATGAATAATCTTGTATTTAAATTAATCATAAATATTTTGTTGTTGTTTACCCTAATCTGAATCCCTACCCTCTTTTGTCATTGAATATAGAGGCACTACACGAAAGAGAATTTCTTGACGAACTTCCGCAAATACTCAAGTGCACTAGTAAAAATTTTGGTATTGGTCAAACTAGATGGTGTAAGTCAATTCACAATAGATTCTATCTTTTCCAGATCAATCCTCAACTCTCCATCTCCAACCACATGCTCCAATAAGATAAGTTATTATTGAGAAAACTCATACCTTTTCTCATTCAACACCAGTCAATTCTCCTTTAAAAACTGCAAAACTTGATACAAATGGTTAATATGCTCATCAAAATTTCTACTAAAAAACAAAATGTCATCAAAGTACACAATAAAAAAGGAATCGGTAACTGGTCTCATTTCCTCATTCATCTACCTCTTAAAGGTATTCGATGCATTACATAGCTCAAATGGTAAAACCAACCATTCATAAAACCCTTTCCTAGTCTTGAACGTTGTTTTTTGAATGTCCTCTTCTTTGATGGAGACATGGTGATACCTCAATTTCAAGTCAAGATTAGTAAAATATTTAGCATTATGTAACTAATTCACTCATAATTTTTAGAGTTAGAGGTTCCATCTTCCCTTGTAGCACACACAACACTTTCCCTATGATTGGCCTCACATTCTCAATCCTCTTGAATTTATAGAAACCTGACAACAATAGATCCTCTCATCACTTCTAGATCTTCCTCCTTTGCAATTGTAATTACAACACACTCCTCCATAATATTAATCATGTTCCTCTCAGAAATTTGAACTGCATCCTAGGAGGGAAAATAATTCTTGTTTGCATATTGCATGCTCATGTGTAGATTTCTTTAGCCTGATATGATTTCTAAGAACATCATACCAAAACTGTAAACTCTATTATATTATCTTGCAGTATGGTATTTGTCTATTATTTATTTTTATAAGGGTTGAGTCCCTTTCAAAACAATCCCCTTTACAAATAATTAAAAATAATGGTTGAAAACAAATTATTTCAATGTCATTGAAACTTCCTGTAAATTCACTTTCGGTATAATAAACCAACTTGAAATCATATCATGCAAAATACCAAATTTCATTTCCTCTTTTTCTATAAATATCATAATTTCATTTTCCATCATGCCAATGTGAGTTTTTTGGAGACTCCATTTACCTTGAAATAAGTCTTATTTTGTAATTATTATTTCAAGGTAAATGGAGTATCCAAAAGACTCACATTTATGTTGTAATTCTCTTGCTTTCTATTTTCCCTTTGGGCACTGTGTACTTCCTGCATGACATTTTTTGGGACCGTGAGTATTTTTTATCACCCCTACTAATGAAAATATCTTATATTACTAATATAATGGGAAGTTCCAATAGTAAAACATTTTTTTATTCTATTCCTTCCTTGACATGATGATGTCATCACTTAAGTGAACATTGACAAACTCTGGGACCCTCTCATACATTTTTCTACATTTATTTCTCTAACTCTAAATGTGATCCATTAATCCATGAGTGGATAAAAATTAATATGGAGATGATTTTTAATGTCTCCAATTTCTCTGTGTGTATGTTTAAGCTTCATCTTGCACTTCGGCACATTTTGGGTAGCCCACCAAGCATTCCAACGAATTCAATGGTATTTTTAACTTTATTCATACATTTCCAATATGTGAAACATTTCACAGGTGTGTTTTCTTCTCATTAGAGCACACTTCTCCCCCTCTTCATGCAAAAGTTTTCATTTTAATATTTACATCTCCACTGACCAATCTCCACCATTCTTTGAATTTTTTTTTTAAAAATAATTTTATTTTATTTTTTAATGAGTAGTGTGCACTCATTGGGCACTAGATTATGTAGATTGTTGGAATCTCAACTTATGTTTCAAAGGGAGCATATAACAAACTTAAAAATATGAGTAAGTATAAAAATAAACTAGTGACTAAATTCATCTTAAGAAACTATGAGTAAGGAGCATCCACACTGTCTAAGTCACCTAGAGAATGATCATGGCCTCAACTATTTGAATATTTGTGTCTAGTATCTCCAATCCTTGGACTCAACAAGACTTGATCCCTGGCAGGCTCATTGAAAACATAACAATATCATTAATAGATCAATGGCCATTTGATTTTTTTAAATTGACTTTTCCCTCATATTTCATAATGAAAAATATGAAAATATTGAAGAGAAACAATGTAAAAAAAATGTAATTAAATGTTTTATTTTTCCCCTATGTTTTATTTTTCTCCTAACTCCATGAAAAACCAATTTGTGCCTTTGCTCCATGAAGAAGTATTTTTCTATCTTTCTCAATGATCCTCTTGGTGAAAATCTGTTAATTTTTATCCAAATGCTCCTCTCCCCAATGCTTTCAAATTGATCTCAACTTTGTTTGTAGACATAAAGTAATTTATTTTTAATATAGGAAGGTTTTAGTTGGAAAAGCTAGTTTTGGTCCTACTTTTTTAGGAATCTATTTTATCATTCCAAGTGAATTCATGGAAAAAATACCTCAAATTTTGATTATTGCACATCAATCTCAATGCCTCTCATTTGATTCCCCTCTTGTGTGGTGAGCTGTAGAATTTTATTTTTTTGATTCATTTTTTGTTTCAATAAGAAATCCATTTAAAATCATTGGAAACACTTAAAAAAGAAAAAGTGAAACTCAATTTTCTCCCTCTCAAGTGCTTTTTCATCTCACAAACATTGCATTACAAAATTCTCCAATAATAATGTTAAATTACTCTAGTTACAAGCCCATTTCAATTTTGATATCATAATATCCAAATATGTGAGACAATAATGTTGCCACCATGGATTTTAAAGATTTGAGAAGAAGAAAATTGGTGTACAATGGCTAACATGATTTACCATAGTAGTCTCTACTGAGCGACATGATTTCCATTGTCTATACAAGACATCGAATTTGTTCATGTTTGTGCTCGAAATTATGAGCCATATAGAAAATTACTAGAGATATGTTAGTATATTTATTAAAAAAAAAATAATTAAATTGAACTTGTAACGCCCACCAAAAAATGACTTTCCAAGAACAAGCTTCAACCTAACACTTAACCCAAAAATGTGACTAATTTTTTTTTTAAAGTTATAAAGAAGGTTATGATACAAGGATTAATTTACTTTATAAATTTTTTTCTACTCTTAAATTAATGGTTCAATCCTAACAAGGTTAACCTTATACTAGTTTTATTAAATTCATTACCTTAATAGCTTAAAGGACCGTTTATTAAGTTTCCTACACACACTAAGGGTGAGAAACTCATCCTCAGCGCAGATAAATTTTCTTGTGGGGCACGCGAAAGATATTTTCCCAGGAACTAAAGAGGGAGAATGCAAGGAAACTCCTTCTATACTAGGCATGAAATACGGGCACGCAAGGGGCTCAATTGATCATGGGCGTGCAAGACGGGCACATGAGAGACTCATTCTCTCCCGGGCGCGCTAGACGGACCTAGGTACGCAAATCGGGCATGCAAGGGCCTCATTTTAACATGAGAACACAAGGAGGGGCATGCATGAGGCTCTTGACATATAAGGGCATGTAAAAAAGGTGCTGGGTGTGCAAGGGTTCCCCTGGGCACGTGACAAGAAGCATCAGGTGCGCAAGGTGCACGTGTAAGAAATTCTGCCTTTTTCTGCGAACTTTAGAGAGCCATAACATTTGCTAGGGAGCTCATATTTTGGAAAACGAGGAATTTTTGGAAATATCTTGACATCCTCTTTGCACAGGAACCTTAAGAATTTAGATGGGATACATTTTTAAGGGTCAATTTTGAGAAAACGGCCTGTAGGCTTTTAAAAGGCAAACTCTTAAATTTTAATTTCTGAAATTTTACCTCAATTGATCTTCTTCATCTCACAACTTTTTAATTAGACCTACAGGATTGTTCTTATATTAATTTAGTATTGAATTGGAAGGTAAATTTATTTGATTGAGTGACAAATCAAATTTTCCAACCTTTGACAGAAAAATGACTATGAAATGATAGAAACAGTTTAAGTCGATTTTACTAAGCTGTTTTAAGAAATTTCTTAATTTTTTTAGTTTGTCTAGGGTCATTTTGATCATGTAACTTCAATTCAATCATTTTATTTCATCTGTTAAGGTTTTAGGGTCATTCTGTAGCATTTTTAATAACAAAATGTGCAGAGTTTAAGGTAAAATAAAATAAAGAAGTTATGCATTTCAAAAACAGAGATTAATTTATTTATTTTGTCATACTATGAATACATTGAATCAATTCCATACTAGTTTTAAAGATTTATATTCCTTTAATAAAAATTTAGACAAACAAGGATGCAACTTCTATTTTTTTTTAATCATACATTTCAACAAAACAGAACAATGTATTTTCCTCATACGCATTTCTTTCTTCAAATTTTTCTAAACAGGGATATCAAATACAAAGTTTAACTATAACCAATCCATGTTGAATAGGATAAGAGTACTTCCATTAATTTACTAAATATTTTATAACTCGTTTTCCATAGACCTTCAAAATACAACGTACATAATACATGTCTTTCTTTCAAAATCCAGAAACTGAGTATATATCTTTCATATTTCAATTTACAACTTTCATTGTCAATGCAGGGTAGACTTTCCATTACAAATAAAATACAGATCATCCACTTCAAAGTGGGAAAGGGTTAAAATTAGATTTCATTTCATAGGGACTATCAAACTATCTTTTTCGTTCTCAGCTCTAGAACAACAACATGTAGATTCTCATCCTTTCAATCTGATCACAACAAGAGCAGGAGAAAAGAAATGCTCTCAACCCAACCAAGACATCCAATGGAGAGGAAGGTCCATCCTCTCTAGTGGCCCCTGAGCCCCAACCACATTACAATGGGAGAAGGTCTCAACTCATGGAAACTACTAGCTTCAAACAATTTTTTGATAACAACTTGACATTCATTCCATTATCATAAAAACTAAATAACAACTCAACAAGAAGAAAAAAAATCAAAGCAACAAGATCACAAGGCTCTTCAAGAAGCCAAAAGAGTAAGACATATGGGGATGCCACTTATGCCTCCCAATGGGAATGGGTGTCCACCTAAAAATCCTCCAATTCAAACACAATTTCCCCTATCAACTCTTATGCCTCCCTCAAGTACCCCTTATACTTCCATACATTGTTATGCCTCCCTCAAAACTCTTATGCCTCCCTCATAACAGTAACAAGAAGAAATGTAATCATTCCTCATACTAGATGGGGCACCCAACCCAAACTCCCTACACAAGAAGGTGATCTCTTATGCCTCCCTACAAGAAAACTCCCCATAGTCTCCTCCCACTCCCAACTTAGGCATTCTACCCCACCCAACAAGCATTTCAAAGAGACAAAAATATGCAACACAACATATACACACATAGAATAAAACAAATAACATAACTTAACTAAGGTGAAGCTCCTACCTCTCCATGGTAGAGCTTGTTCCAAGTATGAATTTCCAAGCTTGTCCAAAGGTCAAGAAAGCATCCACAAAGCTCCAAAATCCACAACTCTCTCAAAAATCCCCTCACTCTCCAAAAATTAGAGAGACTCAAATGATCATCCAACCCCTAAACAAGCAAAAAGAATTCAATAAATAGAGAAAGGAGAGAGAGGGATTATGTGGCGCCAAGTAGGATGTCACCTTCTTTCCTCTCCACTCCACATCACTTGGTCAACCTCATATTCCAATGCACAATTAATAAGTGGTTGGAGGAATGACATGAACATTACACACTCCATCTAAGCCCACTCCCCCAAAGGACAAAATTAAATATTTGAAAGAAAATGGAATTAACATTTCACCTTTTTAACTTCCCAAAACACCTAAAAGAGCCTAAATTTGACGCCCCAACCCATAGGTAAGGTTTGCATGGGCATTTAAGAGGTGTGGGAAAAGTTTGAGTTGTCCCACAAGCTTCCAAATTTGGCCTCTAAGGCCAAATTCGATTTTCCTCATGAAGGATAGAGTGTGCTACACTCAAAAATCAAACACACATCACTCAACACAAAATCCCAAAGTAAATCAAGTATAATAAATGAACTCCTTTTTTTGTCTCATCATTAATTAGTTTAGGATAAATTTAAGTTTGCTTAATTAAGACACTACAACCCATAAATAATAAGGGGGTAAACACATATCCTAAAATATAAATAATAAAACAAGTGAAATTTCGCTACTAAAAGAAAACACATACTAACATAACATAAAAGAAAAAATTAAAACAAAACAATGCATGACCCCTAGGTCACAATTTTCTCCTGACCAATAGCTCTAACAGGACACACAGTTACACATTGCCATGCTGACCCTAGTTGATTTTTTCTTGAATTCTGATGTAGTTGGTCTCCAATCCCCCAATGTTGTTGTGAATATAATATACTTGTAAAAAAGAGAATACCTCCTTCGGCCTCATGGCCGTATTAAAACATTCATGTCAATTATGCAATATAAATATGAAATTAACTATATACAAATTAATATCATATATGCAAATATGATATCACTTACAATTTCTAGCAGATTTCTATTCCACATTTTATACATGTCAAATCAATCACAACATTAATCCAATTATCAAGATCTAATTAATATGACTAAATATATCACATGTCGGAAATATAGATAAATGACCATGTCAATTGTATATCAATATCAACATCAAATGTCTCTAATGGTCCATATGCATCATATACGAATCACATAAATAACAGTTTAAGATCTTTGAAATCTACTAACATGCTAAATCAAAAAGCTGTAACATATCCATTAGAGAAGTCGACAGTAAAGGAAACAATAATCAAAAAGGTGTCAAAGGGAAGTGGGCACTACATCCCCCTCCCCTTAGACTCAACTTCCTCTTAGAAGTCATTGGAACAGGTGTGGAAACTGCACTCGTAGTAAAGTAGCATCCTCCTAGGTAGCTACAGTCTCATCATATCTATCCCACTGGACCCGAACCTAATCGATCTCTCTTCCCTGAAGGCCCAGGGTCCTATGCTCTATGATGCATACGGTCTCCACCATCACCTGCCCCTGATCTTGCACCTACAATGCAGTCTAATCTATTACGTGAGAAGGATAAGAAATATATCTCCTAAGCATGAAAATGTGAAACACATCACGGATGTGAGACAAGCTATGTGAAAATGCTAGACGATAGGCCAAGGTACTGAGGTGCTCCAAGATCTCAAAGGTATCCACAAACCTAGGAGAAATATTAGAACCTTTTCCACAACAGATAGGGCTCTTATGCGGTTTGACACGAAGAAAAACCTTTGTGACCACCTCAAAACTATGATCTATCCTATGTTGATCCACATACTTCTTCTATCTGTCCTGCACCTCCTGCAATCTCTGTCTGATCAAGGTAACCTACTACTCGATATCCTACAATAATGCTAACCCAAGAGAAACCCTGTCCTCTAACTTGTCCTAACTCAGAGGTGTCCTACACTCTCTGCCATATAATTCTTGAAAAGGATCCATGCCTATCAAACTCTGGAAACTATTATTGTAGGAAAACTCCACCAAATATAGATACTCCTACCATCTCACCTAGTGATCCATAACATACATCCTAAGCATGTCCTCCAGGATCTAATTCACCCCGCTTAGTTTGTCCATATGTCTTAGGGTGATATGCTATGCTAAAATTGTTCCTCATCTCGAGAGCATACTACATGGTCGTCTAAACATGAGAAGTGTATAAAGGATCATGGTCACAAATGATCTTCCATGGGATCTTATGTAATCTGATAATCTCATCAAGGTATACTCGTGCCACTGCACTGGATGTATAGGTGGTCTTCACCAGAGAAAAATGAGATACTTTCATCAATTTATCCATCGTCACCATGATGGCATTGTGGTGGTATCTCAATGTAGGTAACCCAATGATAAATTCCATGGAAATTGTGTCCCATTTCCACTCTGGTGTGGCGTGAGGACAGAGAAGGTCAGCAGGATGCTGATGCTCGGCCTTTACCCTCTAGAACTCTAAGCAGCATGAAACAAACAAGGCCACGTCTCTCCAAAATCCCCTCCAAAAATACAACTGTCTCAAGGTGGCGTGCATATTCTTCACCCCAGAATGGGCTGAATAAGGTGCACGATGAGCCTTAGTCAAAATTTCCTGTCTCAAGCCTCCATCTCTAAGAACATATATCTGACCTCTGTGTCTAAGAAGGCCATCTGCCTCTAATGAAAATCCATCAAATATCCCCTCAAGGGGTCTCTGAGACTCAATCTCTACTCTAGCTGTAAGGTAGAAACTGTCCTGAGGATGCTGATACAAAATCTTGCTCCGTAAATTTGTGCCCACTGAAGTGGCCATAGCCACATGTCTCCATCTACTCAAGGCATCTACAACCACATCCTCCTTCCCTTTGACATGCTCTATCTCCATGTTATACTCACAAAGTAACTCCATCCAATGCCGGTGACAAGCATTGAGATTGGGTTGTGTGAAGAGGTGGTGAAGACTCAAGTGATCATTCCTACGTGTAAACCTCTGACCGAGAAGAAAATGTCTCCACCTCACTAAGACATCAATAACTACTCCAAGCTCAAGACCATGATGGTCAAATCACTGAGCTGGTAATCTTTGAGTGTACGGTAACTCAACAATGAAGACCATGGAAATGGTGTCCCGCTTCCACTCTGGTAGGGCGTGAGGATAGAGAAGGCTAGCTGGAGGCTAATGCTCGGCCTTCACCCTCTAGCACTCTAAGTAGTGTGACACAAATGAGGCCACGTATCTCTGAAGTCTTCTTAAAGAAATACAACTATCTCAAGGTGGCATGCATCTTTGTCACCCTGGGATGCGCTAAATAAGGTGCATGATGAGCCTCTGACAAAATATCATGTCTCAAGCCTCCATCTCTAGGAAAATATATCCGACCTTTATGTCTAAGAAGGCCATCTACCTCTAGTTAAAATCCAGAAAATCTCCCCTCAAGGGGTCTCTGTGACTCAATCTCTGCTCTGGCTGCAAGGTACAAACTATCCTAAGGAAGCTACTACAAAATCTTGCTGCGTAAATTTGTGTCCACTAAAGTGGCCATAGCCACATGTCTCCATCTACTCAAGGCATCTAAAACCACATTCTCCTTCCCCGTCACATGCTCTATCTCCATGTCATACTCATAAAGAAACTCCATCCAACACCGTTGTCGAGCGTTGAGATTGGGTTGTGTGAAGAGGTGGTGAAGACTCAAGTGATTAGTCCTAAGTGTAAATCTTCGCCCAAGAAGAAAATGTCTCAACCACACTAAGGAATGTACAACTACTACAATCTCATGATCATGAGTTAGATAATTGAGCTCATAATCCTTGAGTTTTCAAGATTCAAAAGCAACTACTCTGCCCTCTTGCATCAACACACCGCCAAGTCCTGCTAAAGAAGCATCTTTACAGGCGTAGAACTCACCATGAGGATCTCGGTACTACAATAGAATAGGTCCTGTCTGTGAGGCATTCCTTTAGTGTACTAAAACCTTCTCACATTTATCTAACCAAATAAACTTCTTCCCTTTCCGCTGAAGGGAAGTGATGGGGTGCGTAATCTGAGAAAATTCCTGAACAAATCTCTTGTAATATCCTTCTAAACCCATGAAGCTATGCACCTCGGTCACACTAGTGGGTGTTGGCCAATCCATGATAGCTAGAATCTTGGAAGGATCGACTACGATACCTTCCCCAGAAATGATGTGGCCCAAATACTGCACCTCTGTCTGAAAGAATGCACACTTCTCCAAGTTCCCGTAAAGGTGCTGCTCATGAAGACACTGAAGAACTTGGTAAAGGTATTCCTCATGCTCCTCATGTGTACGTGAGTAAATCAAGAATGTCATCAAGGAAGATGAGCATGAAGTGATCTAGAAAATTCTTGAATACCCCATTCATCAAACTCATAAACACTTTTGGGGCATTCATCAAACCGAAAGGTACCACTATGAACTCGTAGTGGCCATATCTCGTATGGAAAGCACGTCTTATGAATATCCACCTCCTGTGATCTTGAGCTTCTGGTACCCTAACTTAAGATCTATCTTGGAGAAAATTGTAGCCCCCTTCATCTGATCAAATAAATCATCAATGCATGGAAGGGGGTAATGATTCTTGATCGTTACTTTGTTCAGCTGACGGTAATCAATACACAACCATAGAGATCCATCCTTCTTCTTCACAAAGATCACTGGTGCACCCCAAGGGGATACACTAGGATGGATTAGGCCCTTTTCCAGAAGGCCCTCAAGCTTGCAACTTAAGCTCACATAGCTCAGGAGTAGTCATCTGATAAGGTGCTCATGAGATAGGCTATGCTGCCATGGAAGTATATCTATGTGGAAATAAATCTCACATGTGGGGGAGGTAACCCCGGTAGCTCCCCTGGAAACACATATCAGAAAATTCTCTCAAGATGGGATGGTCATTAAGGGATGGTCCACTAGACTCATCCTTCAGATATGTCACTAACCGTAACAACATACATCTGACAACCCCATCGCACACACCACTTAAGTTGCATAGCAGAGATGATATAGAATAGAAATGGGTCATCCTAACTCCTTGATATCATTGACTCCACTCTAAGATCATCTAGTACAAGCAATAGTCTTATGGTAACATTCCACTCTAGCTCTGTTGAGCAAACATCCTGTCCATGCCCAAAATGAAACCATAAGATCCTAATGGAAGGATTCGAAGATCCGAGGTAGTGGTGAAGGGTCCCAAATCTCACTACACACTCCTTAACTAAGTGAGTCTATAGAAGTTTTGGCTCCAGAAGCCATCTCAATGTCCTAACTATGACCCTTGCCTAACTGCCACCAGCCTGCAATGCTCTACTAAGGATGGTGCAATAAAAGAATCAGAAGAATCAGAATCAAATAATATTAGAGATGGAAATACCACCAATACTACATGTCATCTTTATCACGGTACTCTGGTGCTCAACTTGGCAGTTCTCAACCACTGTGTAGATTTGATGGCTCTATGCCATATCTCCAATAGTAGGTTTTGAGATCTACATCTTACCCTTGGTTGCTAGGGTTCTATGGGAAATCTCTCCAATGATGTCCAACAACACCACAACCATAACAACTGACTTGGTCCTCTCCAGTGGGATGTAGTTCCATATGGTATTCTAGAGGTCTGAGCTATGGATCCTGATGATCTGGCTATAGAGTGTTGAGGTCTCTACTGACAAGCTCCTATTGACTGAGCTCTCAGCGCACCCTATGTCCTGATGGGACCCCTAGGAGGAGGCCCCATACTCCACCCTCTATGTGCATAAAATCTCTAAGGAGGTTTGTAAGGTGGGTAGGTATGTCTGCTGCTGAGGTGGCTGTTGTGGTGGCCTGAATGAAGCATGTCTTGGACTTTGTCCACCATGTGGAGGAGGAACTGACCCCCTTGATCTATCATCCTGCATCTGTTGGATAAGGCTCCGAACTCTGTCTCTAGTCTGTCGTTTCTCCCTTACAATATAGGCCTTCTCCATGGCCTCTGCTAATGTCTGTGGGTAGTGAATGCACACTGTGCCACCCAAATCAAAGTTCAGGACCTGAATGAACCTGTGAATCCGTACCTTCTCATCCTCCATATAGTTGACGTACTGGAGTATGTCTAGAAATCAACTCTCATACTCGGCTACAGTCATTGATGCCTAATGGAGGACCTTTCAGAAATCTCTCAATGTCCTCTTTTGACATAAACCTTAAGAATTTAGATTGGATAATGTTTTAAGGGTCAATTTTGAGAAAATGGCCTGCAGGCTTTTAAAAGGCAGACTGTTAAATTTTAACTTCTGAAATTTTACTCAATTGATCTTCTTCATCTAACAAATTATTACTTAGACCTGGAGGATTGTTATTAGATGAATTTAGGATGGAATTGGAAGGTATATTTATTTGATTGAGTGACAAATCAAATATTCCAACCTTTGACAGAAAAATGACTGTGAAATGACAGAAATGGTTTAAGCTGATTTTACTAAGTTGTTTTAAGAAAATTATTAATTATTTTAGTTTTTCTAGGGTAAATTTGATCATGTAACTTCAATTAAATCATTTTATTTCATATTCTAAGGTTACAAGGTCTTTCTGTACATTTTTAATAACAAAATGTGCAGAGTTTATGGTAAAAAAAAAGAAAAAAAGTTATGCATTTCAAAAATAGAGATTAATCTATTTCTTTTGTCATACTATAAATGCATTGAATCAATTCCATAATATTTTTAAAGAGTTATCTTCCTTTAATCAAAATTTAGACAAACAAGGATGTAAATTCTATTTTTTTTGAATCATACATTTCAACAAAACAAAGAAATGTATTTTCTTCATATGCATTTCCTTCTTCAAATTTTCCCAAACAGGGATATCAAATACAGAGTTTAACTATAACCAAGCCATGTTGAATAGGATAAGACAAATTCCATTAATTTACTGAATCTTTTATAACTCCTTTTCCATATACCTTCAAAATACAACATACATAATACATGTCTTTCTTTCAAAAACCATAAATTGAGTATATATCTTTCATATTTCAATTTACAACTTTCATTGTCAATGCAGGGTACAGTTTTCATTACAAATAAAATACAGATCATCCACTTCAAAGTGGGAATGGGTTAAAATAATATTTCATTTCATAGGGACTGTTAAACTGTCTTTTTTTTCTCAACTCCAAAACATCAACATGTAGATTCTCATCCTTTCAATTTTATCACAACAAGAGTAGGGGAAAGGTAATGCCCTCAACCCAACCAAGACATCCAATGGAGAGGAGAAGCCATCCTCTCCATTGGCCCCCGATCCCCAACCACATTAAAATGGTAAAAGGTCTTAACTCATGGAAACTACTAGCTTCCACAATAGATAAACAACTTCACATTCATTCCATTATCAGAAAAAAACAATAATAAATCAACAAGAAGAAAAAAAATCAAAGCAACAAGATCATAAGGCTCTTCAAGAATCCAAAAGATTAAGACATATGGGGACGCCACTTATGCCTCCCAATGGGAATGGTTCCCACCTAAAAAGCCTCCAATTCAAACACAATTTTCCCTATTAACTCTTATGCCTTCCTCAAGTACCCCTTATACCTCCATACACTCTTATGCCTCCCTAAAGAACTCTTATGTCTCCCTCATAACAGCAACAAGAAGAAATGCAAGCATTCCTCATACTAGGTGGGGCACCCTACCCAAACTTCCTCGACAAGAAGGTGATCTTTTATGCCTCCCTACAAGAACACTCCCCATATTCTCCTCTCACTCCCAACTTAGGCATTCTACCCACACTCAACAAGCATTTTAAAGAGACAACAATATGCAACACAACATATACAGACATACAATAAAACAAATAAAATAATTTAACTAAGGTGAAGCTCCTACCTCTCCATGGTAGAGATTTTTCCAAGTATGAAGTTCCAAGCTTCTCCAAAGGTCAAGCAAGCATCCACAAAGCTCCAAAATCCACAACTATCTCAAAAATCCCCTCACTCTCCAAAAATTCAAGAGACTCAAATGATCATCGAATCCCCAAAGAAGTAAATAGAATTCAATAAAAAGAGAAAGGAGAGAGAGGGATGATGTGGCTCAAAGTAGGATGCCACCTTATTTCCTCTCCACTCCACATCACTTGGTCAACCTCATATTCCAATGCACAATTAATAAGTGGTTGGAGAAACGAATTGAACCTTACACACTCCATCTAAGCCCACTCTCCCAAAGGACAAAATTAAATATTTGAAAGAAAGTGTAATTAACATTTCACCTTTTTAACTTCCCAAAACACCTAAAAAATCCTAAATTTGACCCCCAAACCCATAGGTAGGGTTGGCATGGGCATTTAAGATGTGTGGGACAAGTTTGACTTGTCCCACAAGCTTCCAAATTTGGCCTCTAAGGCCAAACTCGAGTTTCCTCATGAAGGATAGAGTGCGTTACAATCAAAAATCAAACACATATCACTCAACACAAAATCCAAGAGTAAATCAAGTATAATAAATGAACTCCTTTTTTTAATCACATCTTTAATTAGTTTAGGATAAATTTAAGTTAGCTTAATTAAGACACTACAACCCATGAATAATAAGCGGGTAAACACATATCCAAAAATCTAAATAATAAAAAATGTAAAATTTTGCTACTAAAAGAAAACACATACTAACATTAATAAAAAAAGAAATTAAAGCAAAACAACACATGACCCCTTGGTCACAATTTTCCCCTAACCAAATAATTCTAACACACACAATTACATGTTGCCATGGCGACCCTAGTTGAATTCATCTCAAATTCTAATCTTGTTGGTTTTCAATCCCCCTAATGTTGTTGTGAATAAAATATATCTTGCAAAATAGAGAATACCTCCTTCGGCCTCGTGGCCGCATGAAAACATCCATGCCAAAATATGCGATATAAATCTAAAATCATCTATGTACGAATTAATATCATATATGCAATTATGATATCACTTACAATTTCTACCAACATTTCTATTCCAAATTTCATCCATATCAAAATGATCACCACATTAATTTGATTATCCAAAGGTATACTCAATATGACTAAATATATAACATGTCAGAAATATATATAAATAACCATGTCAATAGTATATCAATATCAACATCAAATGTCTCTAATGGTCCATATGCATCATATACAAATCAAATAAATAATAGTTTAAGATCTCTTACATCTACTAACATGCCAAATCAAAAATCTATAACATATCCATTAGAGCAGTTGATAGTAAAGGAAACAATAATAAAAAAGATGTCGAAGGGAAGTTGGCACTACAGAACTTGTCGACTACCCTCTTACAACCGCATGATAGTTCTGACGAACCTTTTTTTGCTTGTATATATTGGTCTAATTTTCCTTGAATAAAGCATTCAACTTTCTACATCATCCCTATTATGTCATTAATATCAGAGCAGGGTTTTGTGCTTGAATTTTTTTTTGTCCTTTGGTGCTTGGTTCTTCCTGAATTATTCACTAGTGACTAAGGTAAGGAGAAAAATATGAAGATCCGCTTGTTAGGTCATCCTCTTTTGTCTAGGAGTGGCCCATCTTCGTGGCAGTAGCAGCAAATTTTGCATATGAAGATTGAATCAGAACAACCCAAAAGGTAAGTCTGTTGCGTAGGAATTTCTACTCTTCTTTTTTCACTTAGAAATCAACTTGGGCATTCTCAAATCAAGTTTTCTCTTTTGACCTCCAAATCCATGTTTTCTTCTCATCTGCACACTTGGGTTGCATCCTTTCCCATAAAAAATAGTGTTTGAGCGTGAAAAAAACATCACCGCTCAATAGATTATGTGACTCATTTGAAATCATGATGAAGAGTATCATGGGAAAAAATATACATTAATTGAATTACAACTGAATCTCTTGAATAACTAAATCCACAATGTTTACAGCAGTTCACAAAAGTATGACCCATTAGTCTAGGGGGGGTGTTCAGAACCAGGTAATGCATGTGTTGAATCTAGAGATTCGATCTAATGAATAAGTGTATCAAACCATTCGGTCCGATGCTAAAATAGCTGGGTGTAAATTATACATCATTCAATGCAGCCATCATATTTATAAGCCATATTATGTGTCTCCCACCTTGAGATTAAGCCTAATGCTAAGCCAAAGAATTCTCTCATGGTGATCCGATTCCTATGCAGCAAAAGACAAAAAATAAAAGCTATATGAGAGATTACACTTACATACTTATAGTAAATCCCCTATTTTTTTAAAGTTCAGTCATTTTCAAAACCAGCGATGTAGAAAACAAAAACATAGGGGCAACCAACATACTCAAATGAAGACATAATAAACCACAAATTATATTTCTATGCCTACCATTTCAACATCAAGGAACAATATCAATTTATTATATGAATGCACTAAAAATTTAGTAGAGCATTGCAACAGTAGACAATCCGACATGCGATGAGTGGATCTTCCTCAAATCATGATAATGCCTAGCAAGGATAGGCAATTAGCAACCCATCTGAGGACTAAATGATATCATCGTTCCTCGAGCTTGTTGTGTGTCTCTACTTCATTCCAAGATCCTGTAAATAAAGGTATGGGCATGGAGAACAAGGAAGAAGGAGACTAATTGCAATTTTCCCTATAACTAGTATTGTTTGGAATACTCATCGAAATGAAGAATCCATAACCCATATTGACACTTTCATCCAAAAAAAATAAGCACACGCACCCAAAAATGGCATTTCAATTTGAGGGTCAAAATTTTATTGCCCAATGAAGCATTAAGCTAGTACCATCCGAGAATAATCCTACATGTAATACATTACAATTGACCAAAATCTAAGATTGGCATTGTCAAGATCTTGACAATTATGTGGAAGAGTCAGATTTTAAGAACACCACAATGAAATCGAAATTATATATAATTACACCCACCCCCGATTAGATCCCTCAGGCCAAGTTTTTATACATTAGTGAATCCCATAAAGTGGCGAGGGGGGGGGGGGAAGGTTTTTGGAAACGTCAATAAATTCATCCTTAATTAGAACATACAAAACAAGGTATGCATGGAGTTTCGGTCAACCAAAGAGCAGATAGTGAGTAGGTAATACAAATTCTCAAAATTGAATGTTAGCAGTCCTCTACAAACTTGGCACCTACCACTAAATATTCTCCACCTACCCACACAACCATAAAAAATTAGCCATGGTTGGTAATGTGTATGAAATTATTGACATCTACCATACGTATGTCTAAAAGCAATGGGATGAAAGTTTTTTTTTGTGGTTAAGAATAGGGTTGAATATTAAAATTCATTTCCTTAAACACAAATGACTACTAATGAAGAGAAGAATTTCATACAAACATAGCAAGGTAAGAAAAATACACAAGAATGATGTAGGGATGAATGGAACATAATTTTAACATTACTTTTCATTTTATGGTGCAAGCATTGGAAATATGGAGTGCTTTCGAATTAGATTACAAATATTGTACAAAAATATAATAAACACACACAGGTGTTTTGATTGCAAAAAATGTCTTTTTTTCCTCGTGTTAAAGCATATTTATGACAATTCCTAGAAATAAATAATTCAAGAAGTGCAATTATAGATATGTTACCATAATACATGCTAAAATGCAAAATTTAGGATTGTTTGATTATATGGGTTTGTACCAACAATTATGGTAAAAAGAACATATGTTTCTTGTAGTGACTATGGCAAATAAGTGTCTATTGTCCCTCTTTATCTCACCATTTGTACTAGGGATGATTCATCTTGCATTGGGAAAATCACGTGATATATTATGATCATTTGAGAAGAAAAAAATTGAAGGGAGTTTGGTTCTTACTATTTTATCTTTGGAACAATAGGTTTTTGGATCTAAAAAACCATATTGGAAGACAGTTTGTTGTTTACAATAAGATATCCCCTATTCCAGGGCATTATGTGGTCAATTTTCAGTCAATGTCAAAAAACATATGATCAAATCGTAAGCTGGTGAATTTCAAAAACCAAGCTTTGTTGTTAGAGCGAGAGATGTTTTTCATGAACTTCTAGGTCTATGAGTATCCTTACAGGAGATACAACCAAGGTGTTACCAAGACCATGAACTTACTTTAGATGGCATTGAAACCTGAAAGGTTGTCAGAGATGATCATCAAAGAGTCATCATTATGTTCCTTATGGATTATTTAAATGTGCAATTGTAGTCCAAATCATTTGCAGACATTTGATTTTCCAGCCATAAGATTCGTTAAGGGATGGAATATTATCACTTTTAGTGGTAAAATATTTTAAGTAATATGCAAAGGGCTCTACAAACATGTTATCCTCATGACCATTCTGACAAACTATTTGTTGCATTGTATATATTAGGTCTTATTTTGACCTTGTAATGAGAATTGTTTTGGTTTTCTAGCATCATTCCGTATTTTTTCAACTTGATGGTATTCATTTTATATCATTTTTGAAGAGTATTTCCAAATAGTCCATTGCATTCTTAGGCCCAACTGCATTCAGTTAGTAAATTAATTGTTGATAAGCTCCACTTTTATTATGATATGCTATACTCATGTTTTAAATAAGCAACCATTGAGGAGGACTTGATTGAGTGTAACTTAGTGCAGAAGAATATCGTGTGCCCAATGTACCCTACTCCTATGTTGATTTCATAGGATGTGTCATATTCGAAAATTCTAGATGGTGAACTTGTAGTGCCCACTCCTCTTCAAAACTATTTCATTATGATGTAATTACTGTTGGATTGATACTTAGACATTTTGATTATTATATCTTGATCAGTAAATGATAGACTATGCAAATATTTGGACTATTGACATGTTGTGATTTACATTTTGATTATGATGCACTAGATGACACTGATGGATAGTTATATATGTTGATTTGTAGTATTATGATCTTATACTAACATGTCATATTCTGGATGCATTTCCTATGTTGGATTTTTTAAGTAGAATTATGATTTTATGGATGTTAAAATTTGAATTAATTAATATGATGATAGATGATAGAATTGCTAATTTCGGATGATGATTATTGATATATATATATATGTATCTATATATCTATATATATATATGTATATTATTCTTGATGTTGATGATGCGGCCATAAGGACAAAGAGGTATATTTGTTTATGTTGCAGGGACATTCATGATCATACACATCAAAAGGGGATAGGATACACCAACCATGAAAGGATATCAGGTGTTGAGCAACAAGGCCAAAATTTCGACAACTTGTGTATAGTGTTATGTTGTATTGTTGCATGCTTAGTTAGGAGGTTTCCAGGTAGGGGGTGAGCCCTCACATTGTGTGGCCATGGGGGAAATGTGTTTGTGTTTCATTTCTAATTAATTTTGGTGTGTTTTAAATTCTTTGTGCATGTGTTTAATTATTTGGGAATTATAGTGACTTTATGACAAATTATGCTAATGTGTATTAATTAGCGAATCCAACTTAAATTTAAAATAACTATGGAAGATATAGGATGTGGGAAACTAGATAGTTATGAGGGTATATAGATCATTGTAAATATTGGTACATGATGTAGATAATGAATTAATTTGCATTTTGGTGTTGTGTACTCCACTATCCTTCCAACTTAAATTTTTTTATTTTGACTTGTTGAGTCACTTTCTGGAGGCGTGGGGGACAAGCTAAACTTGTCTTATCACCTCTTAAATTCACCCAAAAATGCATACTTAGGAAGTATGTGGAGTTAATGTTTAGACCATATTTAATGCATTTTTTTTAGTGTAAAAAGGGTGAAAATAATTTCACTTATCCTACGTACCACAATTAAATTGTTCCTTGGTAAGACTTTGTGTGCTAGTTTGAGTGTCATATGGGCTTGTCATAAGTCTTACATGTGCTTTTTTATTGCTCTTCGGCATGGTGTTTGAATTATTTTTTAGAATGGAGGAATGATGAAGTGGCATCCTACATAGAGCCACCTCATCATCTTGACATCCTTTTTCTATTTATTGAATGAATTTGATGGATTTTGGGCTACTTACCTTATTTGCTTCTCTTTAATTTTAAAATTGGTCTTGGTTTTCATACTTGGTGTTTCTTTTGGAGTTGCATCTTGGATTGAGCTTGGTTTGAAGGATGCAAATATTGTTGAGTACAAAAATTGGAAGCTTGATGGAGAGGTAAGCTCTCCTCTTATTGTTTTTTTTGTATTAATGTACTTTGATGTAGAAATTTTACTTGTTTGAATATTGTATGAGTGTTGTGGATATGTTTTATTATGAATGGGTAGCTTTCCTTAAGGTGGTTGTGGGAGATGGAATTATGGGACCATTGGGGAGGGAAAAGAGATATGTGAGGCATGTATTGTGGAGGGAGTGTGAGTTTGAGTTCCACCTATGGGGAGTGAAAAGGATAACATGGATACATTTTGCATACTTGCAAGTGTAGAAATAAGGATTTGATTATGTTTTGAGTTGTACATGTTAGGAAATTAATATTTACATGGATATATTATATTATTGTTTTCTACAGTTATTTTATATTGTTGTAACAAATAATATATTATATTGTTTGTTTATACGCACAAATTATATAAAAGGGTAAGTTGTTAATTGACTTCCTATTTTATAAGAAGTAATTTATCTAATATTGTGGCTATATAATAGCCTGCCAATGTAATTAATTTATGTTGAATAGAATATCTTACCAATTATTTTTCTCTACATTGATTTGATTCTCATGTTGTGCTAATTTGACTCTGACTAAATTTAATACTTGGTATCAGAGCAATGTGATCCGGTGCTTTAACAGAACTATGAAAGACCTGAGAGGTTTTTGAGATTCAAATACTATGGGAAGCAGGTTTCAAGTTGGAACTCAGACCTGTTCATTTGATTTTAATTTGCTTTATGTGACGCCCGTGAACAAATAATTGTAGCATTCCTATGCCAGGCATAAGAGGTAGGACCGTGTGAAACCATTTCCTCAGATAATATATATGGTGTTTTGAAGTCTACACATATGTCATAGTCTTCGAGACGTATTCAGTCATATTTTGTGCATTAGAACTCTTGGGATTTCTTGCATCAATCTTTATACCTATGGGATTGGTTATTTATAGATTCATGTATCAATTTTGTGCATGAATAAAAATTCTAATAATGTCACTGTTGTATATATTTTCCCCCTCAGGTAGATATGGGAAAAACAGAAGAAATTCACACCTTGGTGTAGGTAAAGGGCGCACGACGTAAGGTGTCGACATGAAGAAACTCGCGCCTTGGCGCAGGTAAAGGGCGCACGACATAAGGTGTCAACATGAAGAAATTTGCGCCTTGGCGCAGGTAAAGGGCGCACGACATAAGGTTTCGACATGAAGAAACTTGTGCCTTGGCACAAGTAAAGGGTGCATGACATAAGGTGTCAAAATGAATAAATTTACGCCTTGGCGCAGGTAAAGGGCGCACGACATAAGGTGTCGACATGAAGAAATTTGCGCCTTGGCACAGGTAAAGGGCGCATGACATAAGGTGTCAACATGAAGAAATTAATGCCTTGGCGCAGGTAAAGGGCACACATAAGAGTATGTCGACATAAGGATGGATGCACCAAGGTCGCACCTTCAGGAGGTGCAACATTTCGAGTGCTGACAGGAAGCAGACCCTGACCCAGATATTCAAATGGCCATAACTTTTCACAGGGAGCTCAGATTCATGCAAGGTTGGAATTTTAAGAAAGCTTATGAGGTCCTCTGTCCAATTACAACTGGATATCTTTAATTGGGTGAGAAAAAATTCTTAAAAATGCAAAATACAGTTCACCATTTTTTGGGTTTGCTAGGGTTCTCACCTACCACCATAATGAGATGAATTAAATGTAACCTGGAGGTGGTTGGGGTAGATTTGGGTTTCCTCTCTCTTTTCTCTCTAATTCTTCCTATAAATTGTAAGGAGGGGATTCTTTCTAAAGGTTGGCCATTCTTTTTTTTCACCTCCCTTCTTCCCTTTGGCAGGTGAATTTTTGGATTTCAAACCTCCCATTTAAAACTGTAATGCTACTTTGCCTCTTGGAATTTTGTAGTGTATTGTGTCAATATTTGGAGCAAATAATACATTTCTGTGGACGATTCTCAACCCTCTCTGTGTTCATTTGCATCCCCTTGATCTTTCACTACAAATCTGGTTATCTGTGCATGATCTTGCATTGCATTTTAATGGTTTGTGTTTATTGGCAAGACAGGTGTTCTTCATTCCTTGGTGCATCGCCTTTGTTAGTTTAGGTTTATTTTTATGCATTGTCTTACCCTGTCTCCTTGGAAAGTTAGATTAGGGTTTTTGAGTAAACCCTCTGCATTTTTACGTGTGTATCTAAACAAAGGAATAGGAACTGGCCTTCATCCGGAGAGCTTTTCTGATTTCGCAAGGTCCCACACTTGGGAAAAGCTCCATGTTATGCAATCACACTGAGAGTCTCAACCCATCGAGTTGTAGAAATTCAGGGGTGCTATGATTCACCATCAAAAGTCACCAGTTATTAAGTCTTTACGTTATGATTTTTGTGTTGCATGAGAGGTGAATCGACCCAGTGAGCAAAGATTTTCCTATTATATTCTCATCCAGGAATGATTAATCGATCTATGTTCACATGTAACTTATTATGGTATCTAATAACTGATCTACAGTCATTTTGCATCAATGTTGACATCAATTTCATCATCATTCAATTTTGTTAAGCATTGACTGAAGCTATGAGGAGTAAATCGAGGAGATTAATAAGATATTGAATATCTCTTAATCATTCTATTAAACAATGGAACCATGTACAATATTTATAGGTAAGTGAATAAACAAGACTACCCAGAATAGGTGAATTAGTTACAAAATATACGAGTGAATAATGGAATAAATAATAATAACTAGCCTAATATAAAAATATACATTGTCTATGTTAACATTCCCCCCTTATTACATTATCCTTGCAAATGTGACCCCTAAAAAGTTCAAATTTCACTTTTCCAAGGGATTTGGTGAGAATATCATCTACTTGTGCTTCTGTAGGATAGTACTGAAGCTAAATTTTATGGTTCAAGATGTTCTCTTGAATGAAATGACAATCAATATCAATATGCTTTGTTCCTTCATGAATGACTAGATTCTACACAAGCTTCAACACACTATGATTGTCGCAATTGAAAATAGGTGAGTATTTTTCAGGAATTCCTAGGTCATCCAAAATGCAACGTAACCATATTGCTTCGCACACAACTCCTTGTGCGGAACGATATTATGCCTCTGTGGATGAGATAGAAACAATATTTTACTTCTTGTCTTATCCACGAGATAGGTCCAAATCCAAGATGAAAAATGTATCCTGCGGCTCACTTCCTGTCATTAATAGATTTGGTGTGGTCCGAGTGGATATATCCCTGTAAGTATAATTGATCATTATTCTTATGTTCTAGACCATAATAAGTTGTTCCTCAAACATATCTCAAAACATGCTTTGCTGCAGCCTAGCGACATTTCTTCGGCGCCTGCATGAACCCTAGAAAGATAGCTGATAGCATAGCATAGATCTGGTCTGGTATATGTCAAATAGATGAGCCCTCCAACAAATTTCCTATAGAGAGTAGTATCTACTTGAGGTAAGTATTGGAATCTTGATAGTTGCAGGCCATTCTCCATGGGAGTGGATATAGGTTTACAATATGAAATTCTCTATTTTTCTAGGAGTGTCATGGCATACTTTACCTAGGAGAAAAAAATGTGATGCTCCTTTTACCATATCTCCAAGCCAAGATAGTAATGTAGTAGCCCTAAATATGTCATGTCGAAGGTTCTTTTGAGATCATTCTTAACAATATCAACCTGACTTTTTGAACTATTAGTGATCACAAGATCATTCACATACACAAGAAGAATGACAATTTTTTTTCCTACCTTGTTTATATACAAATTGGAATCTGACAGGCTACGAGTGAACCCATGCTACAAAATTTGATTGTTGATCTTGAGATACCATCCCCTTGGAGCTTGTTTCAGTCTATACAATGATTTTATGAGACGAAAAAACCTTCTTAGGATGTTCTTCATAAAAAAAATCCTTTAGGTTGGGTCATGTACACTTCTTCTTTTAGATCACCATTTAGGAAAGCACTCTTGATGTCCATCTGCTAAAGTCTCCATCCTTTCTGTGCTATCAGTGCGCCAACAACTTTGATGGTCTTGATATTTACAATGGGTGCAAAGGTTTATTCACAGTCGATGCCCTCTTTATGAGCATATCCTTTTTCTACAAATTGTGTTGTGTGTTTGTCAATTGTTCCATCTTCCTTACATTTTTTTCTTGAAAACCCTTTTGCAGCCTATGGGTTTCTTTCCTGTAGGCAGATCGACAAGTTCCCATGTCTGATTTTTCTTGAGTGAGTAAATTTCTATATCCATGGCTTCCTTCCACTGAGATTGAATGAATGCTTCATAAACATTATCAGGCTCAAATATATCAATCATGTAACTCATGAGTGTAAATTTTACCTCATTTCTTGTTTGACTCCTTATTTTGACTCCAGATGATGTATCTAGGAGTTATTGCAAATGTGAGTCCTTGATGGTGCTTTCTACCCACTTTGGAAAAGAACTTGGCTAATTTTGAGAAGAACAATGACATTTCTGTGTGGATTGATGTGGAGTCACATTCTCTAGTTCTCAAAGGTCAACAAATAGCTCTCCTGGCAGCACATCTCTTCTCTAAGTAGTCTCCTCTTACTGATCATCTGATTCAGAGACTAGTCGGTGAGAGGTGGTTGGTAATGGTTCTACATTTTTCATTATTGAGTCAAAGGATGAATCATCACAAACCATGTCCCGACTCTCATATATTGTCTCAGGATCCCTAAGATGGTAAGCCTTTGAGGTAGTTTTATAGCCAAGTAGGATGCGCGGGTGCGTCTTTGGCTCAACCTTCTTTCTCTTTTGAGCTAGAACATGCATGTATGTTGTGCAACCAAATACTCATAAAAGAGAAATTTATGGCTTTCTACCACTCCATACCTATTATGACATTTTATTTTGTAGAATATTTGTTAGTGCACTATTGAGAAGATATATAGTTGTTTGTAATGCTTCAGCCCAATAATGTTCCTCTAGCTTTGTTGATGTTAGCATGCAGCAAGCCATCTTCATCATTGTGTAATTGTGACGCTTAACAATGCCATTTTTTTTGGGTTGCATAGGGAGTAGTTAGGTTCTTCTTAATCCCTTATTGGTTCAGGAAGGCCAAGAACTTCTTTGATGTGAATTTTCCCCTCGATCTGAGTGAAGTAGAAGAAGAGGTTGTCCGGTCTCTTTCACAACACGATGATAGAAATTATGGAAATGTTGAAGAGCCTAAGCACTTTTTTTTCTTCAGGAAAAAACACCCACATCTTGCGAGAGTTGTAATCCATCAACAGTTGGAAGTACTTGTATCTTGAAAACGAAGCAAGCAACGAAACCATTCAGATTGGTATGAACTAACTCCAGACACTTCTTGGCATGGAAGGTGCTCGCATGAAACGGATCCCTGTGTTGTTTTCTTGCAATAAATCTAGGGAAAATAGGAAATGAACTGGACAATTTGGGTAGTCTATGGACCATTTATTTTGAACTCATATGATGTAATGAACTAACTAACAAGTGATCATATCTAAAATGCTAGAGGGCTATAGATTCTACTATTAAGGAAGATAAAGCTATCTGCATAAGATGAAACAGTATCTAAAGAAAATAACTTATCTATTAGAAATGATTTAGCAATGAACATTCCTTGTTTGGAGATTAAACATGATTTAATGCCATTTTGAACAAGAAATTATACCTTTAGGTGATGATTCAAGAGCTGAGTCAGTGACAAGAGATTGCTAGTCAAGTCAAGAACATATAGCACCTTTGTAAGTGTACATTTTCGTGGTCCTAGAGGAATGGTGACATTTCCTATGTCTTCTACAACACACTCTTTGTCATCTTCTATCTGAACGTGATCAGTGAATCAAACCTCCATTGGGTTGTTCATTCAATGAATCAAACAGATTCTTGTCACCTAACATATGCTTACTTACACCAGATTCTATCAACCATACTTTCTCCGTAAAATAAGAATTTTGAGATACGAGTACAAGTTTGTTACCACAATTGGCTCCTTCTGATGTCTCCTTATTAGATTCATCATCTTGTTGGGCTGTGAGATGTCTCTTTTACTTTCTCTGGTAGGGACGTCATTTGGACTTCTAAAAATCTTCGCACCCTGATGTGCTTGTTTGACTCGAAGACCCCTATTTCAAGCCATTGTACCAACAATGATCAGTGTCATGAGTATTGGTTTTACAAATTTGACATTATCGCTTGGAATTTTGAGCTTGCAGCTTTTGATTCTGATCTGATTGTGATTACTTCACTTGGGGACCTTTTCGATTCTTCTGGCCACATTGGGTCCTTGACAAAAGGGCTTTTTCTTGGGCCTCATCTATGACTGAATTGATTAACTCTTCTTGCTGTAATAAGTTCACGAGTTCTTCGAACGCCACTACCCTGTTGGATACATTCAGTGTCATAACGAAGACAAAGCACTGATAAGGGAGAGCCCTCAAGGTGATCGAAACCAAAATCATATCTTCTACCTTCTCACCAAGAACTATATCAACTCCATTCGTAGCTCAGCCGATCGACGTAAGAACTCCTCAACTTTTTTCATCAAACCCCATAGATATGGTATGTAGTTTTTACTGAAGATGGAGAACCTTAGTCTTATTCTTCACCTCAAAGATGGGAGCAAGCTTCTCCCATGCCTCCTTTGGTTTCTCAGCATCGCGAACATGTAGTTGCACGTCATTGGTGATACTCAACATTATCATCATCATTGATTTAGCATTTGCAGTCTCATATTTAATGAGTTCATCAAGGTTTGTTGGAACTTATGCAGACCCCGTGACAATGATCCATAATCCCTCAAACTGAAGGATTATACGCATTTTTTGTTTTCTAGGACTATAATTCGACCCTTTGAGAAACTGATCATCCGAAAGTAGAAGTTTTGGTGCAGACATTTGAATAAAATAAAATTAAAAAAACATTTTTATTTGTTTATTTATTTCAACATTTATTACAATGTTTACTCATTGATGAGAAGTACTAGCTAGTAGATGCTCATGATACTTGCGTGCTGAGAGATGGTGACGCTTTGGGGGTGTTCTTCTTCATCTTCGCAGTCGGCATTGTACCCAGCTTCTAGGTCTTCCCGAACACTCTTTGCTTGGCAACTGCCATCGAAAAGGAAATATTCAAGAATCCCTTTTTGAACTAGCTCATCAAAGACTAGATTGCCTATGTTTTGAATCTCATTGAAAAAGGAAAAATAAAACATAGATCTTTCAGGAGCTTCTAGACGGTTTTCTTCGACGTGTGAATCTCATTGATGTTGCGGCTTTCAGTAGTCTCGGTCGTGTTTTCACGCTCGTCACTCAGCATTGGCTCTGAGAGACCATTCATGACTGTGGTAGAGGCTTCTTCACCAGGAAATATCTATCCTTTTTTTATAATTATTTGTGACTTTCAGCCTACACGAAGCCAAATTCTCATCTCCTCGTACCTCTCTAAATCTTCACGCAGGTGATACTGGTAATGTTGGTGTAAAGTTACGGGCTTGGACAAGTAAATTCTCAACACAACACCTCTGCGCAGGTAGAAATTAACTTCACACAATAGTGAATGGATCACATGCCAGAAAAAATGGTCTTCCTCACAGCAAGTAGCTTGCTGGTCTATTCATCCTCCATGCAAGTGTTTTCCTCCTCCACGTAGGTGTGAAAATTAGTCACGCAACAGATGTTTCCAAGCCTCTCTATGCACGGATGAAGAATCTTTGTATTTTAACGCAGAAAATAATAAAAAATAAATTAAAACTTCGACGCAACAAGGTATTATTTCTTTCCACGCTACAACAACATGTCATATTTCCACGAAGGTGTGCATAGATAGCTCCACACAGTCTTCTCCATGTCTAGTCTTCACGAGGCAGTCAAAACTTCCCACACAAGAAATGAAAATTTGATATCAAGTTCTTACGTAGCTTTTTCACTTTTCCACACAGTTGATTCCAATGTCCGCATCTTAGGAAAAGACTCGCTAAGCAGATCAAAGAGACTCCATGACCACACAGGTCGCTGGAACTGAATGAAGAAAAAGAACTATTAATGCTGGTCAAATAAGACTTCCCCCACGTTTCCAAGAGCAGATGAAGGTCATCATGCAGGTTGCTGATAAAGCTAATCTTCTACGCAGATCCTTCAACATCCAAGCAGATTTTATTTTCTCCTTCAAACACACGTAGGTCATTCCTCAACAACGCAACTTCCAATATCCTTCAAATGCACACACAGGTCAGATATCAGATATGCTCTGATACCAGATTATGAGGAGGAAATCGAGGATATTAATTAGAGATTGAATATCTCCTCATCATTCTAGTAAATAATGGAACCACGTACAATATTTATAGGTACATGAATAAACAAGACTCCCCGAAATAGGTGGAGTAGTTACAAAATATACCAGTGAATAATAGAATAAATAATAACAACTAGCCTAGTCTAAAAATATGCGTTGTCTATGCTAACAAGAGCACCTATCCACAAAGAGCCACATTATTAAGACTCTGAATCTGTCCAAATCTGTTATAGAAATTTGGTACCTCTTTTTTGCATTAGATGTATCGACCCACAAATCTCAAAACATGTGTGGTGCAGCAAATCCATGCTTGTACACACTTTATATGCATTGAAAGTGCTTTGGCATATCTCAGTTATGGACGGATGGAAAACTATTCATAATTTGTTACTCGTCTTGTCTATTTTTCTCGACATAGCTCTTCCCATTAGTCGTCTCCATCGCCACGTCGACCATTTATTCTTGTTCTTGTACTAATGTTTGATCCCCTACATGGTACACCATCTTCAATCGTTTTCCTCATTTAAGAGTACATAGTGTCGTGGTTCTTTTGTTCAGAATTAATATTTTTTCTTGTTTTAAGTTATTCACAAGTTTAGTTTATCTTGTTTACTCCTACGTGTCCAAGTCAAAAGAATTATTTTTTATCATCTAGGTTAGTTAATGTGTTTTGATTCTATAATATATGTCGTGTCATAAAATTGTGTTAGCTTATTATAATTTTTTTGTGTCGCCCTAGTTGGTTCTTTATGTTTTTGTCTACAATTAATATATGTGTCAATATTCAAGTCATAGAAATAGTGTTTATATTATTTGTGTCATTATTATAATATTAATGTTATTATTGTTGTTATTATTGTCGTCAAGTGTCATTAAAAAATTGAGGTCATGTAAAAGAATCAATTTTTTTTTGGCATTGTCATTGTCAAAGTCATTTTTCATTTAAAAAGTAAAATGATTTTATTAATTTTAACATTTCTAGTCCAGTCTTCATATAGTCAAATAGTGTTAAATGTAATAAAGTCATCATTTTTCATTGTAGTAAAAAAATTGAAAAAAAAATTCCTTGCGGAAGCATTTTCAGTGTTACCTGACATTCGAAAATTAAAGTATTTCACATTACAAGGGGGATACTATATAATAAACAATATGGAAACAATTGAGCACCACAGATTTATCTAGATGAGTTAGCAAAACATTTATCGGTCGACGGAGGTATCAGAGGCATGAGGTCAATCAAAGACCTCTCGTTGGTCACTAGTGATGGGCCCACTTCACTAATTTGGTGTCACGTGTGTGTAGTGTGTTTGATTTCAGCATGGTGTGAAAAATAAGAATAGATGAGGCATGTTCATGTTCACTAGTAGATGTGGCTATTCCTACATAATTCCCCAATGCAATAACATAGTGAAGAATGGATAACACATTGAAATGCAACATCATGAGTCTTGAAGAGGTTGAAAAGTCAGATGTGTTCCTGTTCATACCTAGGTTTGTGGTTAGCCTTTGGAAAACCATTGAAGGTTGTTCAAATGTCTTCCTTCTTGAGTTCCCACGTTGCTAGGTTAGATGTGTTCCCTAGAGTGTTTGGTTGATAAGGAGATGATTCATGAGCATGTTCTCATCCTTATCGGACATATGTGTTCCTGAAAATTCATGGTTGATAAGAAGTTGATGTGTTCCTTATTCTACCTTCAGTTCGAGTGTGTGCCATGATCACGAGAAAACACGGGCAGCATGTTGTAGAGGAAGTGTGAAAGTTACTTTACTACCATATAAACATTAAGAGGGGAATGTTAGGAAATTAATATTTATATGAGCATAATATATTATTGTTTGCTACAGTTATTTTATATTCTTGTGACAAACAATATATTCTATTGTTTGTTTATACCTGCAAATTATATAAAAGGGTAAGTTGCTAATTGACTTCCTATTTTACAGGAAGAAGTTTATCTAATATTGTGGCTATATAATAGGCTATGAATATAATTCATTTTATGGTGAATAGAATATTTTTATAATTATTTTTCTCTGCGTTGATTTGATTCTCTTTGATTCTCTTACCGTGCTAATTTGACTATGACCAAATTTAATAGTACACATTGAGGCTTTGGGTGGAACTCCTACATCACTTGAGAGAAAAAATGAGGTAGTGCCTGTTTTCCATTGCTCCTTGTTGGCTTTGTTGTTATCAAGTCTTTGTGCTTGTTGGGAAAGTTGTAATATTGTTTCAGTGTATTGTTTGAATGTGTTATTTTGTGGAATGCATTTGAAGCCTTTTGTGAAAGTTGTCAAATGTTGCATAATACCCCTTATTGTTCTTTGGTTGGGGCTTGGAGGCCAAGAAGAGGATGGATTCTCCTCTTATTGGATTATAGGTTGGGCGGAGAGCGTCGCCTATACCCCTTTATTTGTATTGTGATTCAATATTTGAAGAGTTGAAGGATGCAATTTTGAAAGCTATGAAGTTGGGAGATGACCTTGAAATAAGATTTTTTTTTTGATCTTGTTGGAAGAACCTCCATGTGGTAAATTTTATTATTGTTTCCAACTTAGAGTGGAAGATTGTAACTTTTGTATATTTGAAAGAAACCCTTGTATAATTCATTTATTCCAAATTTTTAGTTATATAGTTGAATGGAGAAGGGTTTAAGTGGTATATTGGTTGAATGAAACTCTCTTAAAATTTTATGTTATTCAAAGTTGCAATATGTGTATTATTTGCAAAGGAGAAATGTTCTTGTAAAGAATGAATTTTTAAAATCTAGATTGTATTGTGAACAATCTTGAGAGAGAGAGAGAGAGAGAGAGAGAGAGAGAGAGAGAGCTGTAATTAAGTGTGTTTTATCTTACCTTTCTATTCAAGTTGTATATGTGGAAAGGAATGGATTTATAGTTGATGTTATACTCAAATTTTACATTGTATTGCAAAATAGAAAATAAAGAAATGAGTCTATTTAAGTTTATTCTTCTTTTATTTATCTCCAAACTAAATAGTGAAAGAAACTATGTGAGTTGAGATTTTTATTTAAATTTTAGACAAATTTATAAAATGGAAGATTGCATATTTAGTGTATTTGAAACAAAGAAATACTTTCCCTTCTTCACTTACATTGGAATTTAAAAAAAATTAAAAAAATTTAAAAGGATATATAATGATATAAATTTATATTATTATATATTTATAAAATAAACTAGATAAAGTTAATATATATATAATATAATAAACAATTAAAAAATTATAATATTTGCCAGGGAGGTTGTGCCACCCCCCCACCTCCCACCCAGCCCTCCACCCTTCCCCATAGTTATTTTATTAAAAACAAGCGGTTCAGGGGGGGAGGGGGAGGGGGGGGGGGGAACCCCCAACATTGTTATAAAATATAGTGGGAAGGGGGGCCGACCCCGCCAATATACACAACCCTACATTTTTATAGAGTCGAAACTATATTTAAAACAGTGTGTAATTATTTTTATGCAACTGTGGTCGCACTTAAACTCGGGCAGCTTAGTAATATATACATATATATATATATATATATATATATATATATATATATATATACAGATATATATATATATATACAGATGGTATATATATATATATACAGATATATATATATATACAGATATATATATATATACAGATATATATATATATACAGATATATATATATATACAGATATATATATATATATATATATATATATACAGATATATATATATATATATACAGATATATAGATATATATATATACAGATATATAGATATATAGATATATATCTACATACACACACACACACACACACATGTGTGTGTGTGTGTGTGTGTGTGTGTACATTAAATATACATTTAGGTTGCATAGTCTTTACGCAAATGGGTATATACATATTATATATACACCCAACCTACAAGAAAAAATACCAAATAAACAGAAATAAAGAAGGGTAAATAATACCCTCAAAGGAAATGGGTAGATCCATGATTTTAGCACAAAACTACAACAAAAAAAGAACTTGCAAACCCTCTCTAATATCCACCATGGCTTCTCCTCTCTCTCCTCCTCCAAACCTGAAAAATAAGAATGAGAAAATGAATGAGAAATTAGGGTAAATGGAAATAAAATCAACTCATAATGAAAGTTAGGGAAACCTAGATCCAATGGCCATGATAGATTCAATCTAATGGTTCAGATTAAACCCTACATCACTTAATTGGGTGTTTTCCTTGTGGGAATGAAATTTAAATAAAAAGGGAATGGGTAATGGGGTGAATGGGGTCATGTAGTGGCTAGTCAAATTGTGACCTCCTTGTGGAAATTAATTAAGTACATGTATATGGTTTCTTTTACAGGTTAAATAAAATGGAAGTTTCTAAAGAATTATTAAAAAAGGGTGTAATTAAGAACACTAATGCAACTTAGTAAATGATTTTAAACTGTGAATATTTTTTGGAGGTAAATTAATAATATTTTAATTATTAATTTAATTCCAACTCTATCAAATTTGTGTTGAAACTTTAACCAAGAAATTATTTAACTTGTGAGTAATGTATACTTTTGCACCACTTTTTATACAAATAAATTACAATAATTTTACCTATTAAATTATTAGGTTTTATTTTTATTCGAGCGTATAAATTTGTGGGCGTGACAAAACCAACTATTGTGGGAAACATTCACCAAGGATTTTCATTCGTGAATGTCTCAATTCATCTTGTTTTCTATAAAGGGAACTAAGAAGATAAATTGGAGTCAAATTATAAGTGATAACTTACAATATTAATTGATCAACTTGGAGAGGACTAAGAAGTTAACCATAACTTCTTATTTATTATATTCTATTGCAGCACTACAAGGAAAGACAAGATTTTCCACCTAGAAAATGTTTCCCATGGATTCTCCAGTGTATCAAGTCCATTAGCACCTTACTCTTCGTGAGTAAAAATGACATCACACTTAGGAAAATGATGGCTTTTCCATACTTGTTGTTAGGATATTGGAAGATAATGTGAATGAATAATTATTGAGAAAAACATGTGAATTGACTAAGAAGTATGGAATCTCGGGCATGTGATTATTTATTAAATGATTGTTAATGACATATTCGTGCAGTCTGTAATTTTATCCTAAGATTTACAACATAGATCACTTCTTGTTCACTAATTTTTCCATCTCAGACTAGTTCCAGACATCACGTGAATTAGCTAAGTCCATTTCTCTCTCTCTCTCTCTCTCTCTCTCTCTCTCTCTCTCTCTCTTGCACTTAGGTTTATTATTTTTCATTAGCTTATTTTCTTGTTTCAAATCTGTATTTTAGCATTCATTATAATATGTGACTCTGCAATTATTGTTTTACAAATATTTATTTATTTAAAATTAGTTGTAGACTCTATTATATTATCTATTACTATGGTCTTTGTCTTTTTTTTTTTGTTTAATGGTCGATTCCCTTTCAAAATAATCCCCTTTACAAATAGAAAAAAACTAATGGTTGGGAAAAAACAATTATTTGAAATATTATTGAAACTTACTATAAATTCACTTTCAGTATAAATAACCAACTTAAAAACATATTATGTAGAATACCAAATTTCATGTCCTCTTTTTCTATAAATATCATAATTTTAATTTCCATCATGCTAATGTGAGTGCTTTGGAGACTCCATTTGCCTTAAAATAAGGATTGTATCATACATAATATCAAGCTTTGTGTCCATCAAGTACATTAGACTACCAACTAGTCATTTATATAGATTTAGATCAACGTTGGATCCCTTATAATCTTTACTTAGATTCAAAGATTTCACAATTGGTGTTGGTGTTGGTTTCTTATTCTACACCTAGACCTTGTTAGCACATTACAAATGTATTTTAATTGGCCTCTTACAATTCTATCTATTGACTAATTGAATTGTATACTAGAGATATGTTTCATTAAACAAAAATCTATCATTTCAAATTCTCTCTTCATTACTGACTTAAACAAGTCAATTGATATATTTCTTTTGAATATTAACGCATCCACATAAAAAATGATAAAAAATTAACCTTGGTTTTTTAATTATGGTGTGCATTATGAGTTTTTATTTTACTTACAACGAATTCATTAACTAATAAGTATGAGTGAATGTGACTATACAAAGCTCTTGGTGTTTATTTGATCCAGTAAAGATATTTCTTGAGTTTATCAAATGCTAGGGAGGTAATATCCTACAAAAGAGTAAGAAGATGAGTCAAGTAAGAATGAGTTGATGTGTTGTGTGTAGTGATATATCGTGATAGGGGTTATCAATAGATGTTCCTGATGGTTTGATTGGTTGTTCACCACTACTCCAATGTAAGTATATATGTGCCTAATTACATGGCATAGTTTTACACCATGAAGAGAATTAATTTTTCTTTCTCGCATGCTACCTATATTCACAATTAAAAAATAATCCATGATTATGACTCTCCTTTCTTCTCTATTAAAAATGCATAGTTCACCACAAAAAAACATTTCTCATCTAATGTGATTTAGTGTTATTATTTCTCGAAAATGATTTATTTAATATACTAGAGGGGAAATATTAAGAGTGGAAGGCTACAAAAAAATATGTCAGTTTTGAAGGACAAATAACCATTCCTACAAAAAATGCATCATAACATTTGTTTCTTTATATCATGAATTAACTTCCAATATATTTTTCATATTTTTGTAAAGACACAAATTTTGATATGCACCACATAATACCAAAATACCATTATCAACATTAAACGATCCTTGAAATAAAATAAAATATAAAATAGAACCCTAAAAAAAGTGTACCTCACAACATGTGAAGGGTTGAAAGGGAACAAAACCATTCTCAATGTGATAGGTTGTTTTTGTAGTTCTCTGAGCCTATAATAGAATCTCCGCATAAAAGCTGTCATATAAATTTAAGAAGAAGAAAAGGAGAGCTTAAGAAGAAATGTTTGAACTCTAATTGTGAGGATTAAATTATTTCTTAAGACATTACAGTTTTGCAAACCTACATGTGACATGATTGAGAGCAAGAGTATGAAAAAGGTTGAATACTCGCTACATTTATATGATTTAAAAATGATAAGTTACTTCCAATTTTTCTTATTTTATGTATGAACCACAATAAATATTAGGAAGGTGATTGGTTCAATCATCTAAACCATGAGATCCATATTTAAATTCAAATGGACTTAATACCTATGAAATGAATGGTATTTTTTTTACCCATTTATGAAATTCAACTATCTTCCTTGTTTATCTAGCTAACATAGTTGTTCCTACATTAATTATGTGTCACTCCTACTAGTGTTATAAGGTTAGCTTTAACACAAGGTAGATATAAATAACATAGTTTTCCATGTAAAATGCTTGAAATAAAAGATTCCAAGAGGAACAATAATCTTCAACACACTAATTTTTATAGTATAATTCTCTTTAATTCAATTTTATTTAACATTCATTATTTATATCAATATTCAATATCTTAATGCCATCTCACTAACTGCAACATATCATACTCTAATCCTTCTTGTTTAGGGTACCTACAAACCATCGTTGTGTCAATCCTAGAACTGAGTATGGAAATTCCCCTACCCTCAAGCATAAATCCACACATTCATAGCTTTAAAAAAAATCAATTAAATAGGAGACATAGAGGGAGATAGAGAAGAAGAAAGAGTTCATTTTTCATGCATTCACACTTTATCATTCAGTTGGACTTAATATTTTGGTACTAAAGAGAGAGAGTAAGAATGATAGAGAAAGTGAAGAGACATTGTATTTTCCATTCACAATGTCATGAACCATTTTTATTTCACGTTCATTAACATTTCATTTCAAACCAATTCAAATGTCCCAATTCATTTATGTTTTCAAATAAATAAAGTATCATAGTCATTTCTAGAGAGAGAAGAGAGTGGAAAGATAAAATCACCATACATTTCAAAATTAATTTATACAAGATAAAACATTGAATAAAATTATATATATCATTGCAATGGTATTACAAGGTCACAACGCGTGGCTAGAAGTCAAATGAGGCTCGAAAAGTAGATTCTAGCTAGGTTGAAAAAATTATCTAAAACAACAAAAGTTCTTACAAAATGGGTCTTGAAAACACTTGTTTCAAGTTCATTCATAAAGTTTAAAGATTCCTACTTATTGCCCCATATATAGAGAATGCATAGTGTCAGATAGAAGTTGATTACGATGAGAAGAGCTCAAGTTACAAGGGTAACTATGGGGCTAGTTATTGTAATTACACTAGTGAATCTTGTCACTCAGCTACCAGTGGGTCCCGAAAATTAGTTGAAAAACTAATCTGCGAAGGTTTTTTTCCATTAATTGAATGTGGGTTATGATTCTCTTGTTGACACTCACGAGGTAGGTGACAGTGGTTTGCATTTCACTCAAACTAGGTGGCAACCGTAAGCCAAAACTGATCACGTTTTATTAAAATGACAATGTCACCATAAGTGACTGATAAGCTAAGAGGGTTTATGAATATGACTTACAAGAGCATTAAATAGTTTCAAAAAAAATATTTTTACGTTCCCTAAGGTGTTCCATGTTACCAGGGGTCATGTAAAGAGTTTTAGATTTGCAGTATATTTGCGTGTTGTGCTCCATCCGTGTAACTTTCAATATCAAAGTTTTATTTTTCTTCTTCTTTTCTGTTTTTATGTTTTGAGAGTTAATGTCAAGGAAATTTTCTGTCATTGTTTTCAAATTATGTTCCCTATCATTCAACATTAAAATTTGGAAAAGATGGAAATGATGAAGCGAAATTTAGTGCAAGCGAAAAAGGGGAAAACCATACCTTTTTTACGAAACTCAAGATTCCTGAATTCAACGAGACCACATCAACTTCAAGCATTTTGGTAATATTTTTTGGCTCATGCATGCTTCATCTCCCTACATCACCAACAAGGTTATGACCCAACTAAACACATGTCTCGAGGATTTTGTCAAAACGTTCACATGACATGTGCATGCCTCCATATTTTACAGATCTATTATCTTTCTCCACTATATAGTTTTAGTCACACTCATACTATTCATGTTCTGACCAACAAAAGCATGATAGATTGGCCTAAGTTCATATTTGATGCCAAGAGTTTGGAATCTTCATGAATGAAGCAATGTAAGTGAAGAGCTCCATGGGTCCATTTTTCACTTTTTTGTGCCTTACAGACAACCGAGATCTAAAAAGGAACAAGTTGACTTATTTTCATAACAAGTCAAGATGGGCAAAACCATTTAAAAAACACATATCTAGGAAGAATCCTCACACAAAAAAAATTCTTACAATTGAGCTATGTAAAGCCTTTGATACCGATGAATAATAGGACTACATTGAGCTAGCCCAACATCTCAGAGAAACTGAGTTAAGTGAGCTCAAGTTCAATGTAAAGAATCATTCAGAGTGCACTAAAATGATTCATACTGAGTTATGTAAGAATATGTTTATCTATGAAGTGATGTAGAATTACACCGAGCCACAACAGAGCTTGACCCACTCTGTGAATTACAGATAACATACAAAGTAATACAAAAACTAAGAAGAGTAAGCCACAATTTAATAATGCAACACAATCCCTCAGATCACATATTGGGATGGTTAAACCTATATATAAAACCTAGATCTAAAATAGAAATATCTTGAGCTCCACATCAGTTGTGTGTGAAGGACAATAGTGTGGAGTGCCTCCAATTGACCCTATTTACCAAGGTGCAAATAGAACCCATATGGTTTCACGCAGAGAAAGAGTGCAAGAGACAAATCGGTAAAGACACACGTGGGATTAAAAAAAATATCACTAAGAAGAGGATAAAAATATTTATACCCATATGAAACTATGAGTTTTGTCCCATCTTCTATGTGAGAGCTGTGCTAAAAGTGTTGTGGAGGCCAAGTACAACAAGAAACTTTATGCCATATATGTTGTGATTCATCTAGATCAACACGAAGTGAATCATTGTGAATGAAACTTCTTCCAAAAATTCCAAACCAAAATAATACAACAAGCCATTACATGCTTCCAAAACCTCAATTACATTCTCGTTTTCATACAATAGACAAAACAACAGCAGGGAGAATTTTTATTTTCTGATATAAACAATTGAAACCACTTTAGATAAAGATACCAATCCAGATCAGTTAATTTTTTGGTATAAAAAAATGAGGGGATGATGGGTTTGGATTTCCATCAATGTGTAAGACTGATTTAACCCAAATGGGATGGATCTGAGGAGGGCTATTAGCTATTGGTGAGTGTTCCATTCTGCACAGCTCCCTGCAACATTTTGGAATCATTGTAAGCATCCACATAGTACTATATTTACAACGTTAACTTGAGTTTATTCGTGGTTAGGGCTTCGAGATCTCAAAATAAAGTACTTTTATTATTCTACAAGGAAATGACATGTTTGAAAAGGTTGGGAGGATGTGTCGCTCTCACCCCTTCAATGGTGTGCTATTAGGTAGGGGTACTATAGAAACCAAGGAATTTATCAATAATTATCAATTCCCTGTTTCTTTTGATGCTCATAGGGGATATTTCTAAATTAATCTTTTCATTTCCATCTTACTCTACCAACTCATGGTAAGTAAGGATATTTATAAATTTGTGATCTAAAGCTATTGTTTAGTAATAAAGACATATAAGGAAAAGTTGGTTGTTTTCCTAACAAGTTCTTGTAAAATCAAGGCTGGTTATTCTAGCCTTGACGAGATGACCAGTGCTACCCAAGTACAGGGTACTTACATGCCAATCGATAAAGAAAATCTAACTGCAAAATTTGTTAAGATCATTGATTAAATGAAATATTTCAAAGAATATGGAAAGTTACGTGTGAAAAGCATGAATAAGTGGAAATATAATTTTTGAGTCGGTTATACTTACCACAGTGGTGGTTTTGAGTCTTACCTCATACGTGTAAAGAAGGAATTGGCCTAGTAGACCACATGGAAATGAGACGTTCAACAGAGCATATGCAACATTCCTTACAATGATATTTTCCAGTGAATGTATAAAATATTAGGATATCATAGACGTTTTTGAGATTTTTTGAATCATAATGAGCATCAAAGCCATATCTACTAAGTAGAAAATTACTAGAGGTTAGAGGATACACAGAGGTTGGAGGATAATTGACAGCCTCTCTTTAGTCACCTACGATGGGGTGGAATCATTAATTTGGTGACATTTTTTAGGGTTTGTCTTTTAATTTTACATGGTGTATTTTTATTATGTCCAGTATTTTTTTAATAAAAAATTCAGAGCATTTTCTAGTTAAGTACCTCTTGAATAAAGGACACTGTGAGAAGAAAAACACTAAAATAACGTTTTGTTCTTGGAAAATGGTTTGTGGAAATACAAGAAACCACCAAAGTGTACATTTGAGACCTCATGTCACCTCCAGGATCATGGTCAGTTTTCAGACTGAAAACCATAGGGGTTCATGGTAATCTGGGAAACCAAAAACCATTGAAAGTCTTAGCAGATAAATGTTCTCATGTCACTTCTAGTTATATGGTAATCCTACAAGGAAAAACCAAGGTGTTACTAAGAGTATGAAGAAATAAAGATGGCATGCCATCTAAAAGGTGAGTATGCTACACAGAGTGTAGTCCCCACTCCTCTTCGACAGTTATATGATTATTATTCTACTTATTATAGACTAGAGTTATGGAAATTGCTATTACATTTTGGATATTAAAACATGAACATTGTTATTTCCATTACCTAATTGATAGACAATATGGATGTTTAGACTTATGACATGATTTACAGGATGTATTATATTCATGTTTTGGATAGATCAAAATTTGATGATCTTAAGCTTATACTTGACTGATACATTTAATTTGATAATTATATGATGCTAGATGATTTAGTTGATGTCTTGATCTTATTGCTAGTTGATAAATTGATAAAATTGAAATAATTCAAATTGTGAACAGTGGTGAATTACATGTTTTGAGATGGTTTAGTTACAATAATTGACTATATGTATATGCATGTGTTTCTACTATTTTGATGTTGTTAATATGGCCACAAGGCTAGAAAGGTACTGTCTTGACTTTTCCAGGTATTCGCAACACAATAAACTAAAAGGGGATAGGAGAACAACAATGAAGGAATATGAAATATTGGCAACATGTCACCTTGGAAAATTGTGTGTATGTTGTATGTTGTTGTAGTTTATTAGGAGGTTCCCATTAGGGGTGACCTCAAATGTGACCTTGGGTAAGTTACAACCTTGTCTTGTTGATTTTATTTTTTATTTTTATTCTGAGTTATTCAATTTTTATTGGTATGTGGAGTCACTTTTATAAATCTTCTTTAGCACCCTTCTTAAGATAATTAAAAATTTTTAAGTAGTGTTAATTAGGATGTGACCAAAAGGGGGTGAAAGAAATGTGAGTTGGTAGACTTAATGTTTGTTTCTTTGGAATGAATTTATTTTAATTTGGAGTAGTGTGTACTCAATCTTCCAAGTGAAATTCGGATTTTGACCTTTTAGGCAATATTAGAGACTTGTAGGACAAGTTAAGCTTATACCACACCTCTTAAAGTCACCTTCCCACTAGGCCTATGATGTGAGAGACTTATTTTAGGTCCTTTTTTGTGTTTTAATGGAGGAAAAGAGAAATTAATTGCACTTTTCTTACATGAGTATTAATTTGTGTCCTTTAGGGGTGTGGGTTGAGTGTGTAAGAGGGTGTTATTTTCCCCGACCTCCAATTTATTATTATTTGGGGTTTGGGTTTGACATTAGTGATTTGGATGGAGAAGAAATTATGTTGCATCATACATGGAGCCACATCATCTCCCTCTCCCTCTTTTCTATTTATTTCAATTTTTGTAAGGATTTGGGGGTTACTTATTTTGTTTTTTGTCTTTCACTTTTAGAGGTGCTTGCTTTTGGGAGTGCTTGTTGGAGTTGGAGATTGCTTGGGATTTCTTGGGATTGGAGAATTTTAGAGTTTTCTTTTGGAGTGGATTCTTTCTATGAAAAGGTAGGGTTTTCACCCTTGGTTTCTTCGCTTTCTTTGTGTGTTAATATGTTTAGTGAATGTTTTATTTCATGAGTCTTTTTGGGTAGTGAAATTTCCTTAGGATGTGTATTAGAAAGTGAAATGGGGATAAATTTTTTTGGGAGGCATAAGAGTTTATCTTTAGTATTTAGGAGGGAGTGGGTTGGGCTCCCCATCTTGTGCTTATCTTGTTGTTTTGTTCATTGTGGGAGGCGTAAGAGTGAGGGAAGAATAAGAGATTTTTTGGTTTGATTGAGTTTTGGAGGCTTTGAGGTCGGCATCCAAACTGTTGGGAGGCACAAGGGAAATCCCCATATTCCTTTCTCTTCTTGGCTTGAGTTTAGACCCATTGTTTTGGGAAACTTAGATGTGTGGAAGTGAATGTTTTATGATAAATATTATTATGTGAATGTTGTTTTGAATGTAAATGTGGAAGCCTTGTTTTGTTGCCAATGGTTGTCAAATATTCCATATTGTTTCAATGTTGGGGCTCGGGGGCCAATGAGGAAGCGGGCTTCACTTCCTCATTGGATTATTGGTTGGGTGGAGATTGTTTCCTAATCCTCCATTTTGGTTGTTGTGTTTGATCTTGTGAAGAAGTTGGAACTCAAATGATGAAGGATTCCTTGTGGAATTTGGATAAAGGAGTCGAGAACACTCTTTTAAATATTGTATTATGTTGTCTCCATTGTGTATGGAGGGCTTGTAAACTTTTATTCTTAAAGTGAATTTCTTAGTTGCCTTGTTTATCAAAATTGTAGTATTATTTCTCATTGTAAATGAAAGTAAAAGCTTAAAAACTATTTCCTTAATTTTTAGAAAAAAAGACTATTATATTTTTAAAGAGAACCAAGTTCAAAAGAAAGTTTTTCATTGACTTGTGATCATTGTTGTAATATTTGAAAGGATAAAAAAAGGGGGATAGGAAGTTATAGGCAAATAGATATGGTGTTTCCTTCAAAATTGAAACTAAATATTTACTTGCTTGCACTTCTATTAAGTTAAATCAATGAGATAGAAAGAATAAATTAGTTATTGTGCTTGCTATATGAAAAGTATCTTGAAGTGTTTAAAATCTGGTTATTCTCATTTTAAAATGTTGGAAGGAAGGGAACAATTTAGTAGTGTCTTGATTCATGGATGAAATCTCCTTATTAGTTGTACTAGAAAGAACAATTAATTTTAGGATTTTTCTCAAATTTATATTTGAATGAAAATGTGGGAATTTCAAAATCATCTTGTTCAAACTTAGACACCCAAATAAATGATCCCAAATAGATTCCTAAACCATCTTGTTGTAATTTGGATAATATCTAAATTTGGAATTATTCCCATATAAGAATTTAAACAATTTTTGCCAAAAATTTATACCCAATTCTTAGAAATGAAGTTAGTATTAAAATTCTTATCCAAATGGTTATGTGGGTAAATTACTAAGTATGTATATATATATATATATATATATATATATATATGTATATGTATGTATATATCTATATCTATATCTATATCTATATATATATATATATGTATGTATATGTGTATATATATATATGTATGTATATGTATGTATATATATATATACATATACATATGTATGTATATATATATACATATACATATACATATGTATGTACACACACACACACACAGATATATATATATATATATATATATATATATATATATATATATATATATATATACATATATATAATATAAGTGTATATTATATATATATATATATGGATACTTTATATCTTTATTTATGCTAAATTTATTAATAACATATGTGTGTTATAATATTAAATTTAATAAAAAATATATTTATATTACTAACCAAATTATATTATATTAAGAAATATATATATATATATATATATATATATATATATATATATCTGTGTGTGTGTGTATAATATTTATATATTTATAAATTATAAATAGATGAATATTGTATGTAAATATATTTATATTATATATATTATAAAATATTTTAATGATTGAAAACTTATAAAAAAATAAATTGTTAAGTATGGACTCTTAGCCACATGGCATGTATGTTTGAAATAAGGGAGAATGGTGGGGGGGGAGGTCACTAACCCCACCCCCTGTTGGTGCTCAAATTAGTTTTGCCCCATTTGCCATTAAAAATCCTTTAGTTTGCAACCTCTATCACATTTTAATCTCCCCGTGTTTGTGCTTGAAATATTTTGTCCCCCATTTAGCTGCCCTGGTCAATTTGTTTCTTAGTCAAGGATCTCTTAAACACCCAAAATTTGTTCTTTGCTCCTGTGACCATATGAAAAGGAATGTAAATTGGGTATAAAACTTGGGCTGTCCCATTTTTTCCATTTTCGACAGTCAGGAATCGATGTCCATGTCGTTATTCTCCCAAATACCTGAAGAAAAATGATGGATGTAGCTCAAAGCAGTATGTTTGAGCCTTGTAACATTTCCAAATTCTCTTTCCTCAAAGAAAATTTTATGTCCAGGCTCAAACAATTGTCTTCCTACATTTTACGGTTTGATGGGTGAGTTTTCCCCATCCAATTTTCATCTCTGCATCAGTGGAAACATTGCCCCTTTTGGTTGGATGCAGCTAAGCAGGGCTCTCTAAAAATTTTGTGGATTGTCTCGACCCAAAATTGGTCCACATGGAGTAACGACGCTCATTTGAAAGTTCACTTTTGGGTTTGGTGTTGGAGTTACGGTAGGAGGATAGGTGGAGGCTTCCATTGCTTTTCCCAGACTTAGACAAATGTTTATACAGCTAATACAGTTTGGCAAGATAGGGACATTTGGTGAGCATGCGTTCATTAAGAGTCTTTGCTCTTGGGGACCATCTTGAAATTGCACCATAAAGACACATGGAGGCTTCAGTCGAGTCTTCCCATACTTAAACTTTTTAAAACAAATTTGAGAGGCCTGGGACATATGGAGGGACCATGCTCATTCAGGGTCTCTGATTTTTGGGGACCATCTCAAGATACACCATTAAGCTGCATGGAAGTTTGAAAATTCAAAAGGGTCGGGAAGTGGGCCATTAAGGGAAACTTGGATTTTTTGCCTCTTGTCATCAAAAGGGTTAAAATCATCAAAATGGCTCGCAAGCCCAACAAAGGATAAGTCAAAATTTGATGTAAAGGTCAATGGAGGAGGTGCAGACGTCTGAGGGAAATTTGGAAAATTTTCATTTTGTGAAAATAAGGGGTTAAAGTGTAGAAAGGAAGTGCATTTCCGCTGGCACCCACATTAGGACACGTGTTAAGCGTATTTTTCAAAGGTAGAGGGGTAGAGAAAATTAAGAAATTTTGCATTTTTTCCAAAAGGTGTAAAAAGTAAAAAGGAACCCCCAAGACCATCTTAACTCGGATATCCCATGTGGACGGCACAAATTCAAAATGGAAATTGACGACTACTGTGCATCTATATCTGATTTTCCACCATTTTTGCTCCAAAGCTCCAGGGGATGCGAATGTTTCTAGTTTTTATCATTTCTTGGAGTCCCCTACATGCAAAATGAAGAGGAACATTAATTTGATATCCTAGTTCGGTGGGGAAGGCCTGAAAATGTCTTTCACCATTAAAGATGTAATCTGACTATCAGATTTGACTTGATCTTTCTTTCCTTGGCACACAAGAGACCTGTTTATATCTTGGTTTGGTGGGAAAAAATATGAAAAAATATTTTACCATTAAGATGTGATGTGTCTATTGGGCTTGATTTGATTTTAACTTTTTTCCTCCCTTGGCATGCAAAGAATAAGATTTGATAGATTACGGGTGGAAGTAGTTAGCGCATGAGAGGAAGAGTGATGTACCAGATGAAAGAATTGAATGCTGAGATATTTGAAGAAATCTACCTCCCTGAGCACCTGACAACCTTTTTTCAAATATGATTTTGGGGGTCACGATCAAAAATCATAACAAGAAATGGTGCTTTGAATGTTTTTATGGTGGGAAACTCTGTTGTAAAAATGTTATAAATTTCATGAATTTGTCGTGCAAATAGTTAGAGTGTTAGAGGTCAGGAGATAATTCCTGAGAGAAAAAGTTTAACAGATCCCATCTTTTCTGAGAGACTACATGAGGAACCTGTTTATTTATTTTGTGTTAAATTTGATCATGTCAAGGTGGTTGTGAGTTTACAACCATTGACAAGCTCTGAGATTGTTCTAGAAACTTTCCCATGCTAAAAAAATTAATCGAATTTGAGTAAATCTATGTCGATTTTGAGCAAAGTTGTGTCTGCTTCATTTCTGAATGCCTACAAATATTTTTTCTTGTTCCCATTGCAATCTTACATTGAAATCTCTGTGAATCACACAAGATCTTAGCTTTTTGATAGTTTGGTGGCACTTGCAATTTCATTTATCAGAAGAGATTTCATTTGATAGTGAAATAAACAAGTTTAAAATCACTTTACTCCTAGCATGATGATTAAGATTGTTTGTTAGCCTTTGAGTGTATCTTAGGCATGATAAAACAGAGGTTGATAGTGTTTAATTAAGTTTTTCAATTTGAGCCTTCATTTTGGATCCTTAAAGTTTGTTTGAAAACGTGTTGATATGAGCCTCCACAAAAAAGCACATCATTCTGGTTAAAGGGACAATTTAGCCATTTTGAAGCATTCTATTAATCAAGCCTTCCAATTTTTCGTAAAATTTATCAAAGATCTGGCGAATCAAATTCCACTATGCCTCACTTACCACCAAAATTCATTTAAAAACAACCAATCATACCCATACTACCCCTGTTTTTCTTATGTGTGCACAAATGCATAATTTCTGTTACCAAAACATGCAGAAGCAACAAGGTTTTCAGTGTCTTTAGTGGCCTGAACCTTTCTTAGAAAATATCTCCATTATCTAGGGTGACAACTCATGAGAGTTAGATTTTTCTATATTGATCATGTTTTCTTTAAGGTCTTCTTAATAAATTTGTAAGGTAGGATGTCTCCATCTCCTCCATGAACAATAGGCTACAAAAGGGTCTTCTCACCCTGGTTGAAATGCACAACATTAAAGTAGTCAGGATAGATCAAATCCTCTTAAGGGTGGTACCCATTTCTCCACATCTGAGTGACAAAGAGCAAGCTGAATTTTTCCCCAGCTACAAAACAACACACAAATGTGCTCTACTTGCCGCTAAGCTTCCTGTCAAAAATGTGAAGCTGCTCAGCTTCTAAGGGAGAATCAATTTGGGTACCAACACCATTCTAGCGCCGTTGCTAGGGAAATTGTGATTACAGTTTATACTCAGGCCCTGGTAAACATATCTTATATGATCTAAGTGCTAGTACATTGTTTCAACATCAGCCTGTATTCGGGCGTGTAAGAAGTGTTCAAAGTTACAAGTGTTGTGTGTAATATTTCCATTTTCTGCAGTTATTGCACTAAGTTTCATTACTAAATCCAGGTAAAGGAAGGTCAGAATGTTCCATTTCAAGTTTCCATTGTTGAAAGATATTTGACAGATCATATTTTTAGTGCATTTGCGCAACTAAGATGGAAATCCTTAGTGGTGAATCCATGTTGATATGATTTTTTATAAGTACCAGTGTCATAACCTCTGTCAAGTGATTTTTTTACTAATCTTTGTAAAGTTGGAAGGAAGAAGATCTTTCTTCGCTAGGGATCCTACTAGGACACTATTTCTAGTGCTAGGAAAAATAAATCCAGAAGGAATAAGAGCTTGGAGAGTTGTTGGAGATCAGCAATCAAGAAAAGAGATCCCCATTGATGAAGGTGATCAGCCTATCATTGAAGATTTCCATTGAACTGATTCTAAATCATGTAGTCTTTTTATGGAATTAAATTCTCCATTTGGAGAGGGGCCTTGATTTTATTTTGAAAAGTTTGCTTCTCATTCTGAACCTGTGTTTTCTCAAGTTGATAGGGTTTTCCAAGAGATAGAGCCTTTAGGGGATATCAATTTTGGAAGTTATATGTTCCTATGTTTTGAAGACCCCTTGTCCCTTATTAGTTTGATTCTCCTCCAAGGTCACCTCATCAAAACAACATGGACTATCCCCCACCAGGACCTCCACTTGTTGTAAATACTTTTGGTCCTATAAATTTTAGAGGGATGAACAGTTATCCAAATGCAGTTTCCCAAGATGTAAGAAATAAACTACCAAAGTTCCAAGGAAATAATGCTATAACTGGTGATCAACATCTAAATCTCTTTATCAATATGATGGAAGAATTTGAGATTGAATTTGAAGATGTATATATCAAATTTTTTATCCATACTTTTTAAGAAGATGCAAGGGACTGGTATAAAGCTTTACCATATATTTCCATTGATTCTTGGAATGAGATGAATAATGCATTTAGATTGTAGTATGGTGATAGAATGGATCCTAGGTCTCTTCTGTCAGAATTAAAAAGTATCCTACTGAGTCAGTTCCTATTAACTTGAGGCCATGTGATGAATCATGTTTGATCAAATATGCAGATGCATTTGATAAAAAGGTTCCTTACTACTTGACGGAAAAAAACCCTACCAATCTGAGGTAGGTGTTCACAATGGCTATGCAGATTGAGAACAACATCAAGGAAATTGGAAAACCCCATAAGATGGAGGGTGTGAAGCTATTTAACCTGGAAAATCCTTAAACAAGTAATGCTGCTGAATTGGAGGAAGTTGTGAAAAATTTGGTAGGGGCTGTTAAAGAAATCTCATACAAATTAGCCCAGGCAGAAAAGGGAATGGGGTAGTGTTCACAATGTCAGCACAAGCAACAAGGCCAAGAAAAGTTTACAAATCATCATAGAAATGATCAGAGATTTGATGTTAGAGGCAACAGACCTATTGGATTTGGAAATAAACAGTCCCAGGCCAGGGAAAATAGAATGGTGTATGATCCTTTGGCTTGCAGAGTTGTTTTTGTCAAGGAAAAAAATGTCATTGAATTTTGTGACATATGTTTCATGCCCCATGCTCCATGTGAGGTAGATCAAAAAATAGAAGAGGAAGTTGATGATGACAATTATGATGATGTTTGCACAATGGGTTACTCCGCGAGCTCACAAAAAGGAGCAACTTCAATTGAAGTGATAAGTACTCGAATTGCTACAAGTTTTTTGGATTGCATCCACCAGGTACCCTTTCTTCCTCCCTATCATACTTTATAAATATATGTTGTACAATATTTTGACATACCTAATAATTAATTTGAATACTTAAGATATTTAATGATAAAGAAGTAGAGGAGGACATGTAGTTGTTGATGAACGCTTTTGTTTCCCAAGAGAAGTAGTATAACACAAGAAGTAAGGTTGTTAAGGGGAAAGTCCTTAGGCCAAGCCAAAAACTCCATTACTTTCAAATATTATGAAAGAGGCTCCTAAGAAAGATGCATCTGCTGAAGGCCTTGCTTTCGCAAACAAAATTCATATTCCTCCTCATTCCCAAGCTATCAAAAATCTTGTGCCATTTGATGAGTGTGTCAATCTCCCTTCCAATACTACCTTGCCAAATTATGTCCCTTATGATATTGCCCAAGTCTTGAGTCAGATCAATATTTCAGATACAATTGTTGAGTGCTTATAATTCTTGAGCACAAAAAAAGGGCCTTCGAGTATTTGGGGCTGAAATAGGAAAATACTACCCTAGGTAGAAATGTAAACATTGTGGAGACTCCTCCAATCATTGAAGAGATAGAAACACCACAGAATTGGAGGAACAAGGTGAACCACTCGAGGTTTATTTGGGGACATCCTTGGTTGAGTCTCAGCTAAATGTAGACCCATTGTTCACTACTCTGATCATTAAGGACAAATTGTTACACAACTGTATATTTGATTCGGGGGCATCATGCAAATTTATGCCTCTGGAAGTAATGAATGATTTGGATATCAAAGTAATAGCAACATATGGGAAGTGCACTGCAACAGACTCTAGAGAAGTGTCTGTGGTAGGATGTGTGAAAGGTTTGGTGGTGCAACTTGTAGCTTACCCGGGTAAGAACTTGAAACTCGATGTTGTTATTGTTGATTTCCCAGCCAAGTGGGGTATGTTTATGTCTAGAAAATTAGCTGCAAGTGTTGGTGGGAGTGTTCAAATGGATATGTCCTATGCCACCATCCCAATTGAGGGAAGCCTTCTCAGGTTGTATAGAGAAAAGAATATGTTGCACCTCATGAAATATCCCAACAATGCATGTTATGAAGTTTTGTGTACACAAGTGTTGATGTTCATAACTTCATAGGATTTTTAATGTGAAAGAGCACAAAATTGAAGAGTGCAATTGTATTGAGCAAGAAGGCTCTCCTTGGACTATATTGTTTGATGGAGCTTTCTCCAAGTTTGGAAATGGTGCTGGTGTTGTTCTGATTTCTCCAAGCCATGAAGAGTTTGTTTTTTCCTTCAAACTTAACTTTGAGTGCACTAACAACATTGCTGAATATGAAGCATTGTTATTAGGTTTGAGAATTGCTTGGAAATATGGTGTTAATGATATTAGTGTCAAAGGAGATTCAGAACTAATTGTCAAGTAAGTTAGAAAGATCTATGCTACTAAGAATCAGCAAATAAAACAATACAAGCATGCCGTTTGGGATCTCATTGAGATGTTTGATTCATTCAATATTATGCATCATGACAAGAAGTTTAATGATTTGGTAGAAAAATTTGCAGTATTAGGATCTCAGTTTGATAATTATGCAATGTCCCCATATTGTGAATATGATGTTGAAGTGTTAACAAGGCCATCTGTCCCTAACAACATTAAGCATTGGCAAGGTTTTGATGATGATGCTCAGGTAAAAAGGTTTCTATAGAACAAAGGGGAGTTTGATGATTAATGTATTGATTGGGAGCCAATGGTGTGTGCAGAAGAGGGGAAAGAAACCTTGTCTGGAAAAGGCATCATCCAACTGAAAACTAATACCATCCCTAGAGGGCTAGTTGCTCTTGAATCCAACTTTGATAATGTTGATTGCATTATTGACAAATGCATAGCATCCTCAAGGGATGTTGAGGAGCATGACCTTGGTAGAAAGGAGAAACCAAGGAAGATTTAGTTGGGAAGAAATCTTAGCAACGAGGAAAAATAGTCACATATTCAATGGTTGAAGAAGTATCAAGATTGCATGGCTTGGACTTGTTTTGAACTAAAGTCATACAAAGAGGATTTTTTTCAACATGATATTCCCTTGGAATCTAATAAAAAAAATTAAATAAGAAACAAAGGCCAATCAATCCACTCCTATCTCTTAAAATGCAAGAAGAACTAAAAAATGTAGGGATGGAGGGATTATTTAGCCCACAAGGCATTCTTATTGGGTTGCAAACCTAGTACCAGTTAGAAAGAAGAATGGTGATATCAGGTTGTGAGTGGTTTTAAAAAATATGACTAGAGCATCAATGAAGAATAATTATCCTTTACCAAACATGGAAAACATGCCGCAATTAGTGACTAGTTTTGAGATGCTTTCTACCTTGGATGGCTTCTCTAGTTATAACCAAGTTGTTGTAAAGGATTAAGAAAGAATTAAGACAACCTTTACTACTCCTTGGGGAACTTATGTTTATTTTAGATAGCCCTTTTGTTTGATGAATGCTGGAGTAACCTTTCAAAGAGCAATGGATGTTGCTTTTGCTGGTTACATTAATGATTTTATTGTTGTTTACCAAGATGATGTAAATGTGTTTTCTAGAAAGAGAGGTGATCACTTGCAGAACATGGAAAAAATGCTGATAAGATGTAGAGAATATGGAATTTCACTTAATAAAAAGAAGTTCCATTTCAGAGTGTAGAAGGAAAAGTTTCTTGGTCACATTGTGTCACAAGAGGGGGTAATGATAGATCTAGAAAGGGTAGAGGCCATCTACAAGGTCCCAATTCCAAGAACCAAGAAAGGAATTCAGTCCTTCTTTGGGAAGATAAACTTTATTATAAGATTCATATCAAACTTTGTTGAGTTGACCATTCCAATTACTTGCATGGTAAAGAAGGTCCAAGTCATAAAATTGGAGGAGGATGCCATTCAAGATTTTAATGGGATGAAAGAGGCATTAAGACATGCCCCTTTTTTATCAGCTCTAGATTATAAGAATCCTTTTCAAATGTTTTATTTTGCTTCAAAGAACACTCTTGCATCTGTCCTGCTATAGAAGGATGATGAAGGGGTTGTGAGGCCAATTGCCTTTTTCAGTAAGGCATTGCATGGGGCTGAGCTGAAATACACTATTATGGAGAAACAAGAAGTTAACTTGATAAAAGCAACAAAGGTTTTCAGGCCTTACATTTTGAGCTCTAATTTTTTTTCTTATGTTCCCCACACTATGGTGAAAGACATCTTATCAGAGATGGAAGACTCAAGAAAAAGATGCAGATGGGTGAACAAGTTGCAAGAATATGACATGGATATCCAAACCATGAAGTTGGTGAGAGTTTTGGGCTTGGCTAAGATTATGGAAGAGATAAACTTGCAAAATATTGAGGTGAATGAGGTAGAAGAAGGAAGGGTAGATTTCCTTGAAAATTTGATGAGATCTGAGTGGTACAAAAATGTAATTTTTGTTATCTCAGACATCTATACTGCCCTCAATATTTGAGTAAGAACGAGAAAAGAGATCTTAAGTTGGCTTCCCATAAATATGTTATTATTGATTATTGGTTAGCCTAGAAGAACCCTAATGGAGTTCTCTTAAGATGCATTACTGAATATGAAGCCCCCAAGATAATTTCTAATCTCCATGGAGTAGTTTGGGGGGGGGATTTTGCTAGAAGAGTCACATCACACAAGATCCTGAGGGCTGGTTATTTGTGGCCAACTCTCTTGAAGGATACAACTCTTTTGGTTAGAAGATATGAGAGTTGCCAGTGTTTTTCCAGAAGACTGAAAGCTTCAGACTCCTTGCCTTTATAGCCTGTATCAATTGAAGCCCCATTCAAGAAATGGGGAATGGATTTAATTGGTGATATTTAAGACCCTTCAAGTGTTGGCCATAAGTGGATTCTTGTAGCCACTGATTACTTCACTAAGTGGGTGGAAGCAATCCCCACCAAAAGAGAAACACACCAAATTGTCATGGACTTCCTGTTGAATCATATCATCTGCAGGTTTGGAGTGCTAGTTAAAATTGTTGCTGAATATGCCATGAGCTTCAAAGCTAAACCTTTAGTGGAAATGTGTAAGGAGTATGGGATAAATTTGACATATGCTTCTAACTACAATCCCCAAGGAAATGGGCAAGCTGAGTCCAGTAAAAAAAAATTGGTAAAGATTATTAGAAGGACCTTGGAGCTGATCAAGAGAAAATGAGGTGAGCAGTTGAAGTTTGTTGTTTGGGCTGATAGAATTACTATTAAAAGAGCCACCAGAAAGAGTCCATTTGAGTTAGTGTATGGGACTTAGGATTTTCTGCCCCTGCATATGCAATTATCCTCATATTAGTTCCTTCAATAACTGGAAGATCAAGAAGTTAGTCCATATGATGCTCGCATTAACCAGATTGTTGAACTTGATGAAGAAAGGAGGGCATCTCACCAAAGCCATGTAAAGTTCAGAGAAAAATTGAAGAGGTTATTTGACAAGAAGGTCACTCCAAGAGCTTTCAACATTGGAGATCTTGTGTTGTTATGGGATAGCATGCATGAAGAAAATGGAAAGCATGGTAAATTTGATGCATTATGGATCGGCCCTTACTCCATTAACATTCGAATTGATGAACATACCTTCTTCGTGAAATACTTGCATCGGGAATTGCTCAAATTTCCTATTAATGGCAAGAATTGGAAGCATTTAGTTGATTGATTCCCCAAAATCAAGGTGAACATCGTCTGTAAACTGTATATTTTGTTGGTTTATTTTCTGTCTTTTATGTTTTTTTCATTTTGTTCCTTGGTGACCTAGTTTTATTGGTTTCTTGGTTCATTTTTTGGAGATGGTTCAGATGTTTTTCTCTGCAAGCTGACTCCTTTGGCCAATGGATATTTTTGGTACTTGGTTTGTTATTTAGTTCTTTTGGCACTCACAGGGAGTGCCCAACCCCGAGCCAAAGCTAATGCTGGTGCTCAAATTAGTTTTTCCCCATTTGCCATAAGAAATCCTTCAGTTTGCGGCATCTGTCACATTTTCATATCCCCTTGTTAGTGCTTAAAAGCCTCTATCCCACATTAAATTACCATGATCAGTTCCTTCCTTAGACGAGGATACCTTAAACACCCAAAATTTGTTCTTTGTTCCTCTGACCATATGAAAAATGTTGTAAATTGGGTATAAAACTCGGGTTATCCCATTCTTTCCATTTTCCACAGTCGGAAATTATTGTCCCTATAATTTTTGTTCCAAATACCTGAAGAATAAATATGGATGTAGCTAGGAGGAGTGTGTTTGAGCCTTGTAACATTTCTAAATTCTCTGTCCTCGAAGAAAATTTCATCTCCGGGCTCAAACAGATGTCTTCCTGCATTTTACAGTTTGACAGGTGAGTTTTCCTTGTCAAATTTTCATCTCGGCATCATTGGAAACGTGGCCCCTTTTTGTTGGACGCAGCTTACTGGGACACTCTAAAAATTTTGTGGATAGCCTCGACCAAAAATGGGTCCATGTGGAGGAACAACGTTCATTTGAAAGTTCACTTTTGGGTTTGGCCTTGGAGTTATGCCGGGAGAACACATGGATGCTTCTGCTGCTTTTCTCGGACTTAGACAAATTTTTATGCAGCTAATACGGTTTTTTCGGATACGGACATGTGGTGGGCACACGATCATTTAGAGTCTTTTCTCTTGGGGACCATCTTGAAATTGCACCATAAAGACAGGTGGAGGCTTCTACCGGGTCTTTCCATACTTAAATTTTTTTTTTAAAAATTGAGAGGCTTAGGACATGTGGAGGGACCACACTTATTTATGGTCTCTACATTTTGGGACCATCTCAAGATGCCCCATTGAGCTGCGTGACAGTTTGAAAATTCAAAAGGGTGGGGAAGCGGGCCATCGGGGGTAACTTGTATTTTTTGTCTCTTGTCATCAAAAGGGTTAAAATCATCAAAATGGCCCACAAGCACGACAAAGGATGAGTCAAAATTTGATATAAGGTCAATGACGATGGTGTGGAAATTTGGGGGAAATTTAGAAAATTTTCCTTTTGTGAAAAAAAGGTGTTAAAGTGTAGAAAGGAAGCACGTTTCCACTGGGACCCACATTGGGACACGTGTTAAGCCCATTTTTCAAAGGTGGAGGGGCGAAGCAAATTGAGAAATTTTGCATTTTTTCTAAAAGGTTTAAAAAGTAAAAATGGAACCCCCAGGCCCATCTTAACTCAGATCTCCCATGTGGATTTTCCAAATTCAAAAGGGAAATCGATGACAACTGTGTATCTGTATCTTATTTTCCGCCATTTCTGCTAGAAAGCTCCTCAAGATGCAAATTTTCCTGGGTTTTTATCATTTCTTGGAGTCTCCTGCACACTAAATGAAGAGGAACATTAATTTGATATCCTAGTTCAACAGGGAAGGTGTGAAAAACATCTTTCACCATTAAATATGTAATCTGACTATCAGATTCAACCTGCTATTTCTTTCCTTCACACGCAAGAGACCTATTGATATCTTGGTTTGGTCGGAAAATATCTAAAAAAAATCTTTTACCATGAAGATGTGATCAAACTATTGGTCTCTATTTGATTTTCTACTTTTTCCTTCATTAGCACGTAAAGAACCTGATTTGATAGATTAGGGGTGGAAGTAGTTGGCGCATAAGAGGAAAAGTAATCTATAAGATGAAAGAATTGAATGCTGAGATATTTGAAGAAATCTACCTCTTTGAGCACCTGACAAGGTTTTTGTAGATCTAATTTTGGGGGTCATGATCAAAATCATAACAAGCAATGGTGCTTTGAATGTTTCTTGGGGGGAAAACACTGTTGTAAAAATGTTATAAATTGTATGAATTTTTCATGCAAATGGTTGGAGTGTTAGAGGTCAGGAGCTAATTCGTGAGAGAAAATTTTTGACAGATCCCATCTTTTCTAAGAGACTACCTGAGGAACCTGTTTATTTCTTTAGTTTTAAATTTGATCGTGTCAAGGTGGTTATGAGTGTACAACTATTGAAAAGCTCTGGGATTGTTCTAGAAACTTTCCCCTATTGAAAAATTGTGTCGATTTTGAGAAAATTTGTGTCTTCTTCATTTCTGAATGCCTACAAAAAGTTTTTCTTGTTCCCATTGCAATCTTACGTTGAAATCTCTGTGAATCACACAAGATCTTAGCTTTGTGATAGTCTGGTGGCACTTGCAATTTCATTTATCAGAAGAGATTTTATTTGATAGTGAAATAAACAAGTTTAAAATCACTTTACTCCTAGCATCATGATGAAGATTGTTTTCTAGCCTTTAAGGGTATCTTAGGTGTGATAAAACAGAGGTTGATAGTGTTAAATTACATTTTTCAATCTGAGCCTTCATTTTGGATACTTAAATTTTGTGTGAAAATGTGTTGATCTAGGCCTCCACTGAAAGCACATCATTCTGGTTAAAGGGAAATTTTAGCGATTTAGAAGCATTCTCTTAATCAAGCCCTCCATTTTTTTTAAATTTCTCAAAGAACTGGTGACTCAAAGTCCACTCTATCTCACCTCCAACAAAAATTCATTTAAAAACAACCAATCATACCGATACTACCCCTATTTGTCCTGTGTGTGCACAAATGAATAATTTATGTTAACAAAACATGCAGAAGCAATCAGGTTTTCATTGTCTTTAGTAGCCTAAACCTTGCTTAGAAAATATATCCATTATCTAGGGTGATAACTCATGAAGTTAGATTTTGTTGTATTGATCATGTTTTCTTCAAGGTCTTCTTAAGAACTTTGAAAGGTAGGATATCTCCATCTCCTCCACAAAAAATATGCTACAAAAGGGTCCTCTCACCTTGGCTAAAAGGCACAACCATAAAGTAGTGAGGATAGATCAAATCCTCTTAAGGGTGCTACCCATTTCTCCACATCTGAGTGATAGAGAGCAATCTGCATTTTTCCATGGCTACATAATGACACACAACATTCTCTGCTTGCCTATAATCTTCCTGTCAAAAATGTGAAGCTGCTCAAATTCTAAGGGAGAATCAATTTGGGTACCAAAACCCCCCTCCCTATATACTATGGGTTGGGGGGTGGGGTCAGTGACTTCCCTCCCCCACGAAACATTAAACACAATCCCCAATGTTATTATACTCATCAACCAATGTTTAGTAGTCACAAAACATGTAAAACACAATCGACCCTCTTCCATGCGGTCTGTGTAAACCCACGACAAGATTACTCCATTCTTTAATAATAAATATATACTTTATATCTATATATATACATATTTGTATATGTATAATAATACCCACAATTAAATTTTTGGGTATAGATGAAATACAATTTAAAATAAAAAATGTATACACTTATACACACACACACACACACACACACACACACAGATATATACATATACATATATATATATATATATATATACATATATACATATATACATATATATATATATATATATATATATATATATATATCTGTATATATATATACATATATCTGTATATATATATGTATGTATATATATATATATATATGTATATATGTATATATGTATACATGTATATATATATGTGTGTGTGTGTATATGTGTATATATATATATATATACATACATACATACATATATATATGTATATACATACATACATACATATATATATATATATATATATATATATATATATATATATATATATATATATATATATATATATATATATCCAAGTGTGTATATACATTATTCCAACTATTTCCTTAAAATATGGGAAAATGCCATAGGCCCAATGGGGCAAATACAAATGAAGAATTTTTTTTTTTTAACAAATAATAATAATAGACACAAAACCTAGAAGAGGGTATAAATGGAATTTCTAACAAAATAATATTGTTTTCTCTCCATGACCTTGAGCTTGACCCTTATGGCTTCCACCTCCTTTATCCCCCAAATCTACAAAAAAAAAATGAAACAATAAGTCAAATGAAATGAAAAAGAGCACTTTCATAATCTTTTTTAGGGTTAGTTGGAGCCCTAGATCGGAGGGCTCCAAATGAATCCATGTAATGGATGAGATTCATCCCTACAAAAATTAGGTGAGAAGTGGATTAGGTTATTTTCCTAATTTAAATGCATGGGTAGGTTTTATTTGGGGACACTTCAGTCGTTTAGGAGGTGATTTTTTTACCTTTCTAACCTAATTGTTTAGATGGAGACCCTTTGCAAAACAATAGCCTTGACCTCTTTTTTTGGGTGAAATGAAATTTATTATTAAAATAACTAGACCACAATTCTTTTGAAATTAATTTGAGTGTGAATAATCCAAGTTTAATTAAATTGTATTAAATTCAAAGGAGGGGAGTCTAAGCCTTGTTGTAAACTAATTAAATTATTAAATGAAATTAATAAGTGTTATTAAGTTAATTAAGAAGGAAGTTAAGGGGATTATGGACCCCATTTGAAAATTAACAATAATAATTAAATATAATTTTTAAATACGATGAACTATTGACCATGAATTTAATTTAATGTTGTGATTGGGTTTTTACAAAAAAAAATATTCCACAACTTTTCTATGACAACCTTATTTACCTTGGGTTTTGTGTGGGTAATTTTTTGGGTGTTACACTTGGTATCAAATTCATGGGTTCGACGTTGTGACCCTTAAGGACACTTGAAAACTTGAAACACGAACATTAAACCTAGCACAACTCTAAACATAGAAAGTGAAATTGTATGATATTTGTATAATATAAAAAACTTAGAAAACTGAAACAAAACCTAGAATGATGAACTAAATCTTGCCTTAGTCTGTGTAGAAGGCGTGGACCAGACGAGGGGTTCTTGCACATAGACCTAGACTTTGCACTTCCAGATCAAGCTGCAGTGGCTATTTTTCCTCATATATTACAGACACTATAGGATGTTAATGTTGATATATGCGAAGGATATTTAGGAGGGTGACATAGCAAACTGGAAAGAGAGCCATTAGTAGAGGATCTTACATCTCCATGACACAACGATGAGCATAGGGAATAAAAATCCCGTGTGGAGTCAGCTAGAGTGGATTTAGCTTAGAGGGGAGATGGAGATAGGGTTTCAGGACACAAAGACAGGTCTCGGAGCCCTAGGCTGAGGGAGGAACATGCAGAGAGACCTAGGGGTCAATAATCATCAGCTATAAATCATATCAGAGACATCCTCAAGCTACTCCCATTTCATTATTCTGGTGATACAAGTGGTTTTTCAGGAGGAGGATTGGTTAGTGAGCTTGAGCGGATGCTTTAATATTTTCCCTTGTACTAGCAACAAAAGGATCTTGTTGTGATTCATCTTCTGAGGGATGGTGCAGGTGCATGGTGGAGAACTGAGGAGTAGAAGCTACACGTAGATTATGATACAGTCACTTGGGAGCTCTTCAAGGAGTAGTTCAGGAGCAGATACATATCCTGAAGATTTATTTAGAAGAGGATATATGAGTTCCATGACCTACTTCAGGAATCCATGACAGTAGAAGATTACGAGATTCGATTTATGGACTTCCTTTAGTATGTCGACTACATACAGGATGAGCATGTAAGGAATTATAGATTCATCAGGGGCCTAAATTTGGATTTTGGATGTTTGGTACGCATTCATTGTCTACAGACCTTAGAAGAGGCCATGGAAAATGCCTACATTATAGCGGAGACTAGGGGAAAGACTCAACTATCCAAGGGTAGAGTGCAAAGTCATATTCAGAAGCTATAGGATAGTAGGTTAGGGGGATTAGCTCCTCCTCCTCATGGTGGATATGGTTATGTACAGTCTTCTTTTAGACCAATTCAACACCCACCTCAGCAGTAGTAGCATTAAACTCGTCTGTCGTTTAGGCCTCCTTAGATATTTGATACTCAACAGGGACGGAGTATGGGGCGTCCCCCTAGAGGTCCCATTAGGACACATGGAGCATTGAGAGCTCAATCAACATGAGCTCGTCACTAGTGACCACAAAAATCTATAGTAGGATCATCAAGATGCACGACACAGACCACTCGAGTACCTGCTGGAGCCACATCTCATTAGAGAGGACTAGGTAGTTGATATGGATGTGGTGTTCTTGGAAATGATTAGATAGAGTACCCATAAAACCCTAATAACAAGGGTAAGGCACCAATTTTAGAGTCTATAGTTGGCGACATGGGATGTAGCCATTAGATTTATGGAGTGGTCAAGAACCATTAGGTTGAGAAATAGGGCACGTTGATTGAGATTACAAGTAGCATTGGTGGTATAATTCTATTCTATTTGATTCTGGTTCGTCTAATTCCTTGATTACACCATCTTTAGTAGAGCATTGTAGGTTGGTGGTAGTTAGACAGGGCCTTATTTGGGATGTGGAGATGGCTTCTAGAGCCAAAATCTCTATAAACTCCTTACTTAAGGAGTGTGTAGTGGATTTGGGACCCTTCACCACTACCTCAGATTGTCGTATCCTTTGTTTGGGTTCGTATGGAGTCATCTTGGGCATGGATTGGTTATCTACACACAGAGCTAGAGTTGATTGTTACGATAAAAAAGTTTGGGATTTGAATTAGTGATAGCTACAGTTAGGAGACCCATCTCTATTTGAATTATTTATTCTATGTGACTTAAGCACTATGCGTGTCATGGGTTTCATTTGTATGCTATTACAATTAGTGATAGGTCAGAGGATAGGGCTTGTGGATTGTCACTTGAGGATCACCCTATTTTGTAGGATTTTTCTAATGTTTTTCCTAGCGAGTTCTCAAGGATGTCTCCCCCATGTGAGATAGAATTTCACATTGACTTGGTTCCTGAAGAAGAACCTATCTCACACACTCCATATAGGATGACCACACGTGAGCTATGTGAGCTCAAGTTACAACTTGATGGCCTTCTTGAGAAAGGCCTAATCTACCCTAGTGTATCCTGTTGGTACCCAAATTGATTCTCCTTAAAATTCTTAGAAACATCACAGGTTTGGTAGGAAGCTTAGAGACAGATAGATCATAGTGTGTCATTTTGTAGTTAGGGATGAGATCTAACTGGCGCTCTGTCACTCAGATGTGAATAAATAGATAGCAACCTCAAGATGATTTGATCTATCCTCATTACTTTATGGTTGTGCCTTTAAACCAGGGTGAGGAGACTCTTTTATAGCCTACTGTTTATGGCAGAGATGGGGGATTCCTTGTGAAGAATTCAAGAAGACCTTGAAGAAAATATGATCAATACAACAAAAATTAACTCTCACGAGTTGTCACTCTAGATAAGGGAGATATTTTATAAGAAAGGTTTAGGCCACTGAAGATAATGAAAACCTTAGTGTTTTTGCATGTTTTGGTAATAGAAACTGTGCATCTAGATACACACAGGACAAATAGGGGTAATATGGGTAGGAGTAATTGTTTTTGAATGATTTTGGTGGGAGGTGAAGCATGATAAAGTTGATTATACCAAGTCTTTGAGAATTTTTACAAAAATGGAGAACTTGAATGGTAGAATGCTTCAGAGTAGCTAGGATGTCCCTTTAACCAGAATATGTGCTTCAATGGAGACCCACATCAACACTTTTCACACAAACTTCAAGGATCGAAAATGAAGGCTCAAATTGGAAAACTTAATTGAACATTATCAATCTCTGTTTCATCATGCCTAAGATACCCTCAAAGGCTAACTAACAATCTTATAGTCATGTTAGGAGTCACAATGATTTTAAATTTGTTTATTTCACTATCAAATGAAATATCTTATGATAAATGAAATTAAAAATGCCACCAAACTATCACAAGGATAAGATCTTGTGTAATTCACATAGATTGCAGACATTCATAAACGAAGCAAACACAAATTTTTCCCAAAATAACACATATTAACTCAAGTTTGATTAAATTTATTAGCAGGGGAAAGTTTATCAAACAATCTCAGATCTGGTCAATGGTTGTACACTCGCAACCACCTTGACATGATCAAATTTAATACAAAGGAGATAAATAGGTTTCTTCAGATAATTTCTCAGGAAGACAGTTTCTATCATGTTTTTCTCTTACAAAATTAGTTCTAACCTCTAACACTCCAACCTTCCAACCTCCAACCTCTTTCACGAAAAAAACCATGCCATTTAGAACATTTTACAACAGAATTTTCCCCCCAAAAAACCCAAACATTGAGTGCACTAGTGCTCACCATGATCCTGAACGCGATTCCCAGAATCAAATCTGTAAAAAGTTGTCAAGTGCTCAGGGGGTAGATCACTTCTAACATCTGTTGCATTCAACTCCTTCCTCTGGTAGATCATTCTTCCTTTTACTCACCAACTACTTCCGCCCCTAATCTATCCAATCTAGTTCCTTGTGTGCCCAGGAAGGAAAAATGGAAGTTCATATTGGACCCAAAGGTCAGATCTTATCTTAATGGTAAAATATGTCCCTGGATTTTCCTCACCAAACCAAGATATCAATAGGTTTTTCATGTGCCAAGGAAAGAAAAATCGAGTCGAATTTGACAGTCAGATTTTACATTTAATGGTGAGATATGTTTATAAGCCTTCCACACCAAACCATGATACCAGATTAATGTTCCGCTTCATTTGACGTTCTAACGACTCCAAGAAACGATAAAAAACCACAAGAATATGCATCCCTAGGAGCTATGGAGTGAAAATGGTGGAAAAATTAGATACAGATGCACAACTGCCATTGATCTTTATTTTTAATTTTGACCATCCACGTGGGAGATCTAATTTTAAAATAGGCTTGCAGGTTCCCTTTTTCCTTTTGCAACTTTTGAAAAAAAGAAAAAATTTCACATTTTTCTCTGCACCTCTGCCTTTTAAAAAATATCCTAACACGTGTCCCAAAGTGGGTCCTAGAGGAACCACGGCCAAATTTTTCTATTTCACCTCCTTTTTGGAAAAAGGAAAAATTTCCAAGTTTTCCCCACAACTCCGCCCTTCTCCTTCTAGCCTGTGATATGGGTCCTAGCGGAACCATGCTTCATTTTACACTTTTAACTCCTTTCTTCGCAAAAGGGAAATTTTCCAAATTTACCCAGAAAGTCTGCATCTCTACCATTGACCGAGGCAAATTTTTGACTATTCTCTATTTGGTCTGTAGGCCATTTTTATGTTTTAATCCTTTTGGTGACAAGACGTAAAAAATCCAAGTTGCCTCCGATGGTCCGCTTCCCCACCCCTTTGACTTTTCAAAGCCAACCTTGACCTTTCTCTTATTGGGCTTGCAAGCCATTTTGATATTTTAATCCTTTAGGAGGAAAAAATTCCAAGCTTCCCCTGATGGTCCGCTTCTCCGCCTTCTGACTTTTCAGACTGTCACATGTCATAATGGAGATTCTTGAGATGGTCCAAAAATTTTGAGACCTTGAATGAGTACGGGCTCACCACGTGTCTCGGGCCCTTTAAGAAGTTACTGAAAAGTCTAAGGAAAGAAGACCCGACAGAGACCTCCACGTGTCATTATGGCACAATTTCAAAAACCTCAAGGCTTCAAAATGACTCAGCAGGGGCGCACTTCCATTTTATAATTTTACTCCATTTTTCTAGAAGGGAAAAACATCTAACTTGCCTTTGAAGGCCTGCATCTCCACCTTTAACCTTTCGATGTGTCCTTCTACGGGATCAAAGTAAGACCTTTTCCCTGCCACTGAATTTTTTTTAATCAGATCCTGGTGGGACTGCGGGGTGGGTTCAAACTTATTTTCCAAAGTATCCAAAAATAAAAATTTCAAAAAAAAACCCGTTGAGCCCCATCCAATTAGAAGAAGCCACATAAGTGCCCAAAGAACCAATCACAATTGAGCAGAGCTACGGGACCAAATTTTGTTTTTTTCCAAAAAAGCAAAAAACGACAAGTTAAAGCATTTACCCGTCGTCCCCTGACCAAAAAAAAGAGGCCACATTTCTTGTTAATGCAAGGATGTAAATTTGACCAGGGAAAATGCTCGTCAAATCGTAAAGTGTGGAAAAACAACCATTTGAGCCCGGAGATGATGTTTTCTCCAAGGACAGAGAATTTAGAAATGTTACGAGGCTCAAATACACTCCTCTGAGCTACATCCATTCATTTTTCTTAGAGTATTTAGGGAAAAAATGACAAGGAAAACAAATCTTGACTGTGGAAAGCAGAAAGAACATGAGAGCTTGAGTTTTAGATGAAAAGAGAATGAGAAACCCAAATTACAAACTCTTTCTATACAAACAGAGAGACAAGGAAACAACCATGGATCCATACGTGATCCTCAACCCATGAACAAATTAAGTACAGAAACAAAAGGAATGCAGGGACTTCTAAGGCACATCATGGGGAGATAAAATATGACAGAGGCTGTAAATTGATAGATTTTCAATGGAAAAATGGGGTGAAACTATTTTGAACACCAACATTGGCTCCGACTCGGTGATGGGAACTCCCTGTGAGTGCCACAAGAAAAATGGTAGACTAAGTGCCATAAATATCCATTGGGAAAATGAGTAATCTTGTAGAGTAGAACATCATAACCATATCTAAAAAAATGAACCGAGAAACCAGCAAAACAAGGTCACTAAGGACCAGAACCAACAAAACATAAAAGATAAAAAATAAACCAATAAACTATACACTGTATAGACAAAGTTCACCTTGATTCTGGGGGATCAATCAAGGAAATGCTTCAAATTCCTTCCATTAATAGGAAATTCAATCAGTTCACCCCTCTAACTCCTTAAGGAAGAAGTCATGCTCCCCAATTTTGATGTCAATAGAGTAATGGGCCCATCAACATTGAGTCAAACTTGCTATGCTTTCCCTTATCCTCATGTCTTCTATCCCAATAGTAGCACCAAGATCTCCAACTTTGAAAGCTTATGGGAATGATATTCTTGTCAAATAACTTCTTTAGTTTATCTAAGGAATTTTTACATGCCTCTGGTGGGATGCCCTCCTTTTTTCTTCAATCTCAACAATCTGGTTGATGTGGGAATCATAAGGGCCTACCTCTTGATCTTCTAGCTATTTTCATAAACTGATATGAAGACAATTGCATATGAAGAGGCAGCAAGGCTCGTAGTCCCCTACACCAACTCAAATGGACTCTTTCAATTGCCCCTCTTGACAGTGATCCTGTCTACCCAGACAACAAATTTCAACTATTCACCCCACCTTCTCTTATGTTCTTTTGATGATTTTCAGGCAAATTTTTATTATTGGACTCATCTTGTCCATTTCCTTAGGGGTTATAATTGGAGGCATATGTCAAGTTGATCCCATACTCCCTTGCACATTGCCATCAAAGTTTTAGCTCTAAATCTCATGGCATTGTCAGCAATGATCTTTGACTAGAACTCCCAAACTTGCAGATGATGTTGTTTAGCAAAAATTTCATGACAACTTGGTTTTTTGCCTTCTTAGTAGGGATTACCTCCACCCATTTAGTAAAATAATCAGTTACTACAAGAATCCATTTGTGGCCAGCACTTGAAGGGTCTAAAATTTCACCAATGAAATCCATTCCCCATTACTTGAATGGGGCTTCAATTGATACGAGCTGTAAAGGAAGGGAGCCTGAAGCTTTCAACCTTCTAGAGAAATTCTAAAAAAATCTCACATCTTCTGACCAACATGGTTGTATCCTTAAAAATATTTGGCCACCAATAACCAGCCCTCACGATCTTGTGTGCTGTGACTCTTAAAGCAAAGTGCCCACCAAAAAAATCCTCTATGGAGATCAGAAATTATCTTGGGGCTTCATCTTCAGTGATGTACCTTAAGAGGATTTCCTCTGGGTTCTTCCAAGCTAACCCATAATAAGTGATGACATATTTTTTGGGAAGCCAACTTAAGGGCTCTTTTTCGGTTCTTACTTAAATGCTCAGGGTAGTTAAAATGTATGAGATATAACATCACATCGTTGTACCACTCGAAAAATTCATCAACTTTTCAAAAGCACTTACCGTTTCTTCTTCTACCTCATTTACCTCAATAGTCTGGAAGTTACTCTCAGCCATAAGCTTAGCCAAGCCCAAACCCCTCACCAACTTCATGGTTTGGATGTCCATATCATATTCTTGTAACTTTTTCACCCATCTACATCTTTTTCTTGAGACTTCCATCTTTGATAATATGTCCTTTGACCATGGTATGCGGAACATAAGTAACAACCTGTTAGAAGTTACAATATAAGGTTTGAAAACCTTTGTTGCTTTTAACAAGGTAAATGATCTACTTTCTCCATGATAGTGTACTTTCAGTTCTAGCCCCTTACAATGCCTTACTGAAAAAGGCATTTGGTCCTCTAGGCCCCTTCATTATCTTTTTGCAACAAGACAGAAGAAATAGTGTTCTTCTGAAGAAAAGAAAACAGCTGGAAAGGTTTGTTATAATTTGGGGCTACCATAAACAGGGGCATGCTTCAATGCCTCTTTGATTCTATTAAAATCTTGAGATGTCAGCCTCCTCCCATTTGATGACCTGGTCCTTCTTCAGCATGGAAGTGATTGGGATGGTCAACTCAACAAAGTTTGATATAAATCTTCTAATGAAGTTTATCTTCCCAAAGAAGGATTGGATTCCTTTCTTGGTTCTTGGAATTGGGACCTTATGAATGGCCTCCACTCTTTCTGGATCAATCATCACTCCTTCTTGTGACACAATGTGTCCTAGAAACTTTTCCTTCTGCACTCCAAAATGGAACATTTCTTTGGATTGAGGGAGATGTCAATATTCCCTACATCTTATCAACATCTTCTCCAAGTGCAGCAAGTGGTCACCTTACTCTTCCTAGAGAATACAATGTCTACATTATCCTGGTACACAACAATAAATTCATTGATGTAGCTAGCAAAAGCAACATCCATTGCTCTTTGAAAGGTGGCTCCAGCATTCATCAAGACCAAAGGGCATCCTGACATACAAATATGTTCCCAAAGGAGTAGTGAAGGTTATTTTGATCTATTTCTTATTCTTTCACTACAAATTGGTTATAACAAGAGAAGCCATACAAAGTGCAAAGCAACTCAGAACTAGTCACTAATTTCAGCATGTGCTCCATGTTTGGTAAAGGATAGTTGTCCTTCATTGAAGCTTTGTTTAGATTCCTGAAGTCCAAACACATAGCCTGATGTCACCATTCTTATCTCTCTAACTAGGTACTAGGTTTGCCACCCAAGAGGAATATGCTTGGTGGGCTGAATAATCCCTCCATCTCTTAGTTTCTTCAGTTCCTCCCCAACAACATTGCTTCATACTCAGCGGATTGATTGGTTATTGGTGCATTCCTGAATTGAGTTTGAAGAAAAAACATTATATTTCTTAAGGGAATCTCAAAGTAGAAACAATACCAGCACCATTCCCAAAATTTGGAGAAAGCTCCATCAATACAGTCCAGAGTCCAGGGAGAGCCTGATATTGTTCAGCAAATTTGCATTCCTCAGGATCTTGTACTCCTTTCCATCCTTGCTAAGATTGCTTCCTACACCAGATCTTCCTATGCATTCAACACTTTGTGTACAAGGTCATGCTCATCAGAATAGCCCTTAAGTTGTCATCCATCTGTTAATAAGGTGATCAAAATTTTCAAATTTCCCCATACAACCTTAGCAAGGCTTCCCTCAACGGAATGGTAGCATAAGACATATCCATTGGATGATGTCTTTTCAACAACACTTGCAGCCCATTTTCTTGATACTCTGCTATGCACACCACTTGGCTCGGCAATCAATATATTGACAACATTGAGTTTTACATTTATTACCTAGGTAAGATGCAAGATGCTAACCTAAACATCTTCATCACATCCCACTATTGGCACCTGCTCTAATATTCCATTAGGGTACACTTCCCATATGGCTATTGTTCCTTAATACTTCAGCATCATATTCATGACCTCCATGAGGACATGCACAATTATCATGATGCCCCTGAGTCCCAACACATGTAATGCTATGGTGCTAGCCAAATCCTTGATGCATCAACTGTAAAGAATGAGATCCACATATCATCAATGAGATCCACCCAAGGATGTGCCCAAATTTGACCCTCAGGTGGTTCATCTAGCTGATTTTGATGCTAGTGGTGCTTACTAGTTCTTCAATGACTTGGCTTGAGTCTCCATAAGTTTTGACATTTCTGCCTAGCGCAGTTTTGTCTTCTTTCAACCAAAGTTTTCAAGCATTCTCTCTTTTTGTACTAACAGGGATGCCTAAGCACTGAAACAATGTGAAACATTATACTTTATTTGAGGTAAGTTTGAAGGTAATATCATACTGGACATGTCCTTGGCAAGGAAGTATTAGAAGGAACATCCAACACACTCATTAGGTGGTATAGGATTTTTGAGCAAGCTTGGGCATGAGGAGGGGTATGATTCCAAAGGGAACCATAGGGCTTGTTAGCAGGAAACTTGCATTCTTTCTAAGAGGCCCTCTTTAGTGAATCTTTTGAAATTAAGGGAGATCCTAGGCTTGAATTTAGGTCCTGCATCAACACTTGTGTACAACCTTACTTCATAGGATGCATTATTGGGATTCCTTCTCTAAGGTGCCACAACAACATTTCATCATACAACTTGATCTATAGGCTGCCCTCAATATGGGATTCCTGGCATAGGACATACTTCATTTGATCAGTCCCACCAACACTTAAATATTCAAAGTTTTATTGGGACATTCAAAACTTGTACCCCACTTATCTGGGACTTCTAACATTATGAGAGAGATCCAGAATCAGGTACCCTATGAATGCAATCCCCAAAAGGCTGTAGCAAGTTCTACCACTTATCACCTTAGTCACAGGTTGCCCCATTGTTGTGAGATCTCTGGAGCATCCATCATCGTGTAAACATCATCATCATGTCATCATCAGCTTCTAATCTTCAACTCATTGATGATCTTCTTCACAAGGATCACATTGCATGAAACATCTGTCACACCAATAAATGACATTTTTGCAAAAAACTCCACAAAAACAAATCTAGAGTAGGCAAAGGATGGATCCACCATTTAGCTATTTTCTCTTCCTTGGATGCTACCTATTTCCAAACCTCAACAGGTTCACCTAGTTGCCTCTATCATCAATTAATTTGATGATTTGTAAATCTTCAATGACTTGGCCTTGTTTCCACAATGTTGTACTTGTGAACTTTTACCCAAGGAAGTCCTTTCTCATCTTGGGCTTGTTTGTAGGAGATCTCCATGACAGCCCTTTTCTTGTGCTCAGGAAGTTTTCAGTAACTTCAAAAATTCTAAATCAGATCCTTACTTGTCTGAGGTTTTTCTGGGTTAACTATCATTTACACCTTCCCTCTTTAGCAAGGCTTCCCAATTGGAAGGAATGTTGTCACACTCTATTTGCATGAGCACATGAATTTTGATAGGCCTACCTCATGAGGAGGGGTATGAGTTTTGTTTGGGACATCTTGTCTCTTAGTAATATGTAGCCTTTTTATCAAATGCATCATTATATTTGATCAAACATGACTCATCACAAGGCCTTATCCTGACAGAAAATATCCTCAAAGTTTTATTAAACCTTGTATTGAGGCCCTGTCCATGTGACTGACCCTACTTATTGGGTTTCTTCTTGATATTTTCAAACTCTGAGCCAGAAGATAATTCTAGGGTCAGTAACTACCTATCCTCCTCATATTGGATAATCCTGAATGCATTTGTTCATTATCATTAAAGCTCTTAGATATTCAAATAGAATTATCTGGGTAATGCTTTATACCATTGTCCCTGGCATCCTACTTCTAAAGTGTGAGAGGGAGGAAGACATAGGTACTGATGTATACAATCCCAAATGCTCAAAAAGTATTCCTATCACTTATTGAGAAAGAGCTTCAGATGTTGGTCACTAGTTATGAGCTATTGGAGTAACCCACCATGCTTTGGTCATCATCATTATCACCTTACATCTTGAGGAACTCCATTCTGATAACCAATCTTTCCCATAGAGCATAGGGCATGAAACATTTTTCACACCAATCAATGACATATGTCAACAAAAGGGGGTCCTCCATGTTCAACAACTTTGAGGAGGTGACCCTAGAGGGGTGAGAAACCATTCTATGGGGGTCAGAGGGTTATTGGAACACATGAGTATAATTTTTAAAATGGATACAGGTCCCAAAGGCCTTGTTTCATCAGAAATATCTATGGTAACTTATGTAAACATACATTGGAGTAGTTTCTTGTGTTGACCTTGTGAAACTCTTTCAAAATCAAATTAAGGCCGCGGGCTCCAGTTAGTATGATATTAAATTCCACAAAGAGGCTAACCAAAGTTTTCAGCAGTCACTTGAATGGCAGTCTTCAAATGAGTAGGCTGCTTACTTTCATCGATGGAGATTCTTCTTGGTCTAATTAGTTCTACACCACTCCCTTGTTGGATGATTTTCAATTCCTTCTGAATTTTCTTTTCCTAACTCAGGAAAGCAATGTCCTAGAGGATGCCTAGCCTCAAATTAGTAAGGTATCTTCTGTCCTTCCAGCTAGTAAGCAAATTTTTTGTAACAAATGCATATAAATATTTGATCAGACATGTTACATGATTCATCACATGTCCTTAAGATAAGAGGATCAATATCCTCAAGGTCAAATCAGTCTTACTAAACCTTGTGTTCAAATCATGTACTGACTTCATTAGAGTTATTCTCAATATTTTAATCTAATTAATGATAGAATCAACGTAGGGTCTCCTTCTTAACACTACCATACCTCCCCATTCATGGACCCCTATTGTAAAAAATGTATTCCAGAATCATTGAAATCCTAAATCCAAGCAAGTCTTTACATCACATATTCCCATGTGTCCTCTTCCCTAGAGTATGGATAAATGAACTAGCTATGACACAACGTGATGCTTCAATCCTCACCCATCTCCTTCTATAATCCCTCATGCTCATAAAATGCTTTCAATTGTTGATGCACCAGTAGGATCCCCTTGCAAAGAAAGATCTTCCTCATATTAACACCATTATCAAAGTTTAGTATTCTGACTCACCTCATCATCCATTACAATCACTTGTGCCCCTATCCAGAATCATCAACAAGGAGTCTCCACTAAGGATCTTCCTACCTACAGTTGTGAAAATGAACATAATTAATATGATCTTCCTCTTATCTCCACCTCCCATATTCATGAAAATAGCATCAATTCAAAACATCATCCATTAAATCAACTCAAACCCACCAACCTCATCCTCAATGGTTACTTAGTGCTATATACTTCCTATACTAAAGCACTGGAAATATCTCAACCTCATATTACTTGTAACATCTGAAACCTCATTATATGCCTATCAATCAAATGTACCCATCTTTGAACATCCAACTCAATCTCACCAGATCTTATCACAGTCCTTTCTAGCATACATAGAACCTTTTATCTAGGGTCATTCAATCATGAACCCCTCAATTACTATGTCCCTGACAATGTTAACCAGTAAGGTGTTGAAACCTACTCAAAATGATTCAACCTTATTAACAACCTGAGACCCATCACACTTTTGGTATGGAAGCTCAGAGAAAGATAAATCATAGTGAGTCGTTTTATACTTCTAAAGATGGGATCTGTCAAATGTTCCCATGTCAAGAATTAGATTTAGTAGAAAAGGATAGCATCTTAAAGAGGATACATTGGGATCCATCCACATTCTCATATGATTATGGTTTTACCTAATGAACCCAGGGTGACAGGACCCCTCATTTTAAATTAAGCCTTATCCTCCTCATTGGAGGAGCTCCAAAATTCCTTCCTAAATTTGAAGTATTTAAGGACTATCCATGAAGAAGAGGATAATGATCAATAAACAAATGTTCCCTAAACTCTCCCAGGATTGGCACTATAGATAATGGAGATATTTGACTCTGAGAAAGCTTTCTGAAGACTATCTAAAGACAATCCAAAACCTGAGTCCGTTTCATGCACACTGTGGCTAATACAAATTATAGCAACCCTAGGTATGGTCACATGATCAAAAAAGGTAGTCACGGTAAGATTAAGTGATTTTTGAATGATTTGTTAGAATGTGAGGATTATAATAAATACGGATTTAATCAACTTACATATTATATTAATGTTACAATAAATATTTATAGATACATTACATCATAACATAAGTAAATAAAGAAATACTTACAAGAAATAAATAACACAGGTGACACATAATATTTATAGTGGAAAACCCCAATAGGGTAAAAACCACTTTGAAAATAACATTTTACTTCAGAGAACTTATTTTACATCGAGTAAGATCACCTCCTCCTTTGAAACCCTATTTACCAAGGGTAAAACAAATCACTTGATTTACATACCTTTGATATATTTCGTGAATATATCAAATGAGGACCTAAATTCCTTTTTATATAAGGTGATCGGGTATGTCTCCCGACCCACCTTTTCAACCTAAATGGATGACACATATACCTTGGTGAGTTTATTTAATAAATATAAACATAAATGATTCAACATTATTAAATACTTACCTAATGTATATTGCCTAGGTATGAATATTCATTACTAGAAAAGTATTTCATATTATTAAATATGTAACCTATATAATAGTGATGCAACCCATATTAATTAAGGGTTAGCCAGACCACTTAATCATTATGTTACAAACACTATCCCTTAATGTTAAGTGGGATAACATATGCCAATAGATTACCTGCCCGTGGTACACTAAAGGATTTACAATCCTTAAACCATAAAGGTTTTAGGTTAGCATATTGGGTGAAGGAATTATAACCCCTTCATCATACTCAAGTTCCCTTTTGGTACAAAAGGATTTGGAATCCCAAAGATCATCCCATGATTAGTGGCTAATTATGATTTGTGAGATTTACATATTCTCAGAGGTTCTCATAAAACATTATCGAACCTAAGTATATAGGAGCCTTTTATAACCAAGGACCTCCATAATAATATGCTTGTACTGGATGTTTACCAATAAAATCAATAACACTAAAGAGTTTACTGAAGACCACCTTTAAGATCTTTTTACACTTCTTTCTAAAAAAGAATTCGATGAGGTATACATGCCCGAAGGTCTTTTTACTAAAAAAACCAAGTTCCATTAGGAGGTGACATTGTCATGCACACTCCCCCTCGATGGAAACTCCGACAATCCAATATTTTCATGAAAGTGACAAAACTTTACAGCAGTCAGTGGCTTTGTGAAGATATTAGCAACCTACTCTTCAGTTGACACGAACTTGAGATCTATCTCACCACTTAGCACATTCTCATGGATGATGTGTATATGTATCTCAATGTGCTTTGTCCTCTGATGTTGCTACTAGTTTATGTGCAAGAGCTATGGTGATTTGGTTATCACAGAATGAAGGAACATTACGTGGATCCTTCATCTTTATCTCATCAAACAACCTCTTTAGCCATAGAGCCTCTTTTGTAGACTTTCATTACACTTCTATACTCAGCTTCTGTTGAAGAGATAGAAACAATTGGTTGCTTTTTGTTGCACCAAGTAATGACACTTGTACTAAATTTAAACACAACCAAAAGTAGATTTTCTATTTCAATACATCACCAACATGATCAAAATCACAATATCCATATAAGTTAGCATTTTCATTCTTAGTATAATGCAACCCATAATTGATTGTACCTTCAATATATCGAAGAATCCTTTTTACAAGATTTCACTGATCTCTATAAGGTTCCTTCATAAACCTAGAAGCAATTCCTACTACATAGGAAATATTTGGTCTAGTCATAGTTAGATATATCAAACTAACAACTAAATTTCTATATAAAGTAGGATCAAATTTTTCACATGCGGGTTTAGGATAAATTTTTTAGTCCAACTTCCATAGGGGTAGAAATTGGTCTACAATCAATCATGTTAAACTTTTTCAATACATTGGTTGCATATTGTGCTTGAGAAACAAATAATAGAATGTTTATCTTGAAATATAGCCATGCCAAGAAAATGATGTAAGAGACCTAAATCAGTCATTTCAAAGTACTTGTTTCAATTTTTCTTTAATTCTACAGATTAAAGCATGATTATCACCATTCATAAGCAAATCATCAACATATATACAAAAAATGATAATATGTGATCCTTATTACTTATTGAATGGATCATTGTCAGAAGAATAATTAGCAAATCTTTTAGAAAATCCTAATTTTTAAAACAAAGAATTAATTTTTGCATATCAAGCTCTAGGAGCTTGATTTAAACCATACAAGGATTTTTTCAATTTATAAACATAGTTTTCTTTACCAATTTTCTTCAAATCCTTTAGGTTGAGACATGTAAAGTTCTTATTTTAAATCCCCATTCAAAAAGACATTTTTCACATCTATTTGGTGGATTTCCCACCCAAATTGAGTTGAAACTTGCAAATAAGGTCCTAAGAGTACTCATTTTAGCTACAGGGGAAAATATCTCAACACATTCAATACCAGGTTTCTTAGTGAAACCTCTAGTAATAAGTCTAGCTTTATGTTTGTCAATACTACCATCTTTATTATATTTTACTGTGTATAACCACCTAGACCCTATAATACTTCTTTTCTCTGGAGGTAGAACTAACTCCCAGGTTTGATTTTGAATTAGGGCATTATATTCAGCTTGCATTGCATTGATCCACTTCTCATCCTGAGAAGCTTCTTCAAAATTTTGTGGCTCAGGTCCATACAAGGTCATTAATGCATGGTATGTATGATGGCTTTTGGTCATTTTCCTAAGATCAATAGGATTAGAAGTCTCTAACACAGAATGATCCCATTTTGGTTTTTTAACTAGGGAGTTAGAAGATTCAGAAGCATCTATAGTATCAACACAAGAAACATCATCATGACCATTTACTATATTTTCAATATCATAATCATAACCATTATTAGAAATATCGACAGAGTTATGAACATCTTTACCATTATCAGATGAACAAAAGTAATTTTTCTAAAACCACCACATTACAGTTTTCAAGTTATTTCCCTTTTTACAGGGTCATACATCCTTAGACCTACAATGTTAATACCATATCCAATGATAACACAAGAGAAAGAAGTCATATCAATTTTCTTTCTTTTCTTTTTAGGAATGTATAAAGAATCCAGGACTAACCAAAAACTTTTAGCATGAGGAATATCAGGTTTTTTATTGGACCATTTTTCTAAAGGATTTGAAAGATGAATAGCTTTCGTGGAAATTCTATTTATAGAGTGTAGACTATTGTGTTCATTGCTTCTGCCCACATAAATTTGGGAATACTAGCAGAACGAAGCATAGTGTGAGACATATCTAAAATAGTCTTATTCTTACATTCAGCAACACTATTAGATTGAGGAGAATGAGGAGAAGTTAATTCCCTTTTAATACCACAATCAATACAAAAATTTCCAAATTCTTTGCTAACTTATTCACCCCCATTATTTGTTCTAAGTCTCTTAATTTTATAATTTGAAGAGTTTTCAATAGATGCTTTAAATTCCTTAAATTTCCCTAGTACATCAGATTTATTTTTAAGAAAATATGACTAAATCATGCTGGTGAAATCATCAATGAAATTCACAGCATATAAATAACCATTTAATGAAGCTACTTCAAGAGGTCCTCTAACATCACTATGAATAAGTTATAGTGGGGAAGAGGAGACTCTCCTCAAGATGTGAGTGAAAGGGTTTAACACTTTGTTTTAAGTGTAAACACCCTTCACATGCATCATGAGAAGAAGACAACAACCATTCACAAGATTATATCTAGCCATTTCATATAAAATTCTCTAATTAACATGTCCTAATATTTCATGCCATAGTTTTGAATTATCCAAACTTTGAGAAATAAAACAGGATGCAGAATGGAAATCATAAAAAATATAAAGACCAATTCTTTGAATTCCTTCTGCTATTATATTATCATTACTATCCTTGATATACCAAGTATCCTTCAAAATATGAATAGCCAAACCATCATGAGTTAATTGAGAGCATGATAAAATGTTCTTTTTGATCTTAGGAATGAATAAAACATTATTCAACACATCATTAGAAAATTTTAATTTCCCTTTCTCTATTGCTTCTAAAGATGATTTATCACCAAGATACACACGTTCATTGATTTTCACAACATCAAATAAATAATTTGAAACACCAATCATATGATTTGATGCACCTGAATCTAGAATCCACTTAGAATTAGAGGAAGAATACAACGTAGCATATAATGCAACCATTTTAGGAATATTATTAGAGCTATCCTTTTTCCTTAAATTGTATTTTGAAAAAACAATTTGTTTTTTATTTTTATGGATAGATTTCTTAGTTTTGCAATCTTCCTTTTTATATCCAAATTTACCACATTTGTGACATTTACCACTAAAGCTAACACACAATTTATCTGAAGAAAAACTTTTCTTATCAACAAAAGAAGATTTAGATCTAAATTTTTTTATCTAAGAAGGGATTGCGAGGTTTGAAATTTTAATTCTGAGAAAGAAGTTCCTGAGAGGCATTCTCCTTAGAGTCAAAGTTCATCATCACTTACTCTTCATGTATCAAAAGTGAACTCAAGGTATTTAAATTAGGTAGATCATTTTCGTTTTGATATTTAGAGTTCAAGATAGAAATAATATTTCTAAATCTTTCATGTATATTTAACTGAACAATAAAGTAGATTAATTTTTCACCAATTAAATCACAATTTCATCCATCTAATTGTGCTTTAATATTTTTAATTTTGGCTAAGAAATTAACTACTTTTTTATCTCCTTCATGTATGGATTCTAGTTGTGTCCATACCTCTTTAGGATGTTCAATATTACCAATGTGTAGAAGGTACTCATCGTTCACATTACAAAAAATCATGGAAAGAGCCTCATGCATTCGTTGTGAGTATGTATTCATGTTATCTAAAGTTGCTTGATGACCAGTGGGAGCAACCTCAGATGTAGAAACAATTGTCAGAGTTTCCTTGCCATAAGTTCTTATTTGACCATGATCTTCCAAATGTTATAGTTTGTTCCATTCAGGAACTGGGTTTTGTCAAGCCAAAAATAGATGGACGCCATTGTTTTCTTGAACTTGTAAAACACACCCCATTATAATATACAATGTACCACAGAGTTAGATACATATTTATTAGAAAAAACCTTTTTTAATAGAAATAAATCTAAATTTTATAGATCTACATAAACTATTTAATCATAACTAATTTTTTATTACAATGCATATTAATTAATCTCCCATGATCAAAACAATAACCCGCAATATAAAATGCTTTGCATTATACCCCAGACTTATATAAACAAATTTCCGACCATATAGAAGTGAAGAAGAAACCCCTAAGAATGCAAAACAACTTACAAATTATGGAAAAAATATGCAGACAAAAGATCCAACCAACTTAAATTTGACGTCTAAATGACTATCATACTACCTTATGTTTGGTCTATCGTGATGGTCATTTAATCGTCAAATTTAATGGAGTCAAAACTTGATGTGTATTTCAAGAATGTGAAATTCCAGAATTTCTTCTTCTATATAATAGTAGGGAGGTTATATTTTAATACATTATATTAACCTATTATAATTTATAATGTAAAAATATATTCACTTTAAAAAAAGAGGTATATAGTTAATATAATGTAACTAAAAAACAACATATAGTCTATTAAAAATTATAAACTATAGTATATATAATTATTTTTAAAAATAAATACATATAACCCTTATTACAGGGCCCCTCATGAAAAAAAGTTCGAAAACATATACCAGGCCATGTAGTTTTAAATTCTACATAACCTTAGAATTTACAGAGGAAACAGGTTGGTTGAAAAAACCCGTACAAATTAAATAAATAAAATATAAAACATTTTATCTTAATAAATTTAAAATTTACCTTTCACATTGGTTGGTTGAAAAAATCCCGTACAAATTAAATAAATAAAATACAAAACATTTGATCTTAATTTATTTAATTTACCTTTCTCTATTACCATGTTAGAATTTGAGGATTATAATAAATACGGATTTAATAAACTTACATATTATATAATGTTACAATAAATATTCAAATAAACATTACATCATAACATAAGTAAATAAAGAAATACTTACAGGAAATAAATAACATAGGTGACACTATATTTATAGTGGAAAACCTCAATAGGGTAAAAACCAATTTGAAAATAACCTTTTACTTCAGAGAACTTATTTTACATCTAATAAGATCACCTCCTCCTTAAAACCTATTTACCAAGGGTAAAACTAAATCACTTGATTTGCACACCTTTGATATATTTCCCGAATATATCAAATGAGGACCTAAAGTCCTTTTTATATAAGGTGATCGGGTATGTCTCCCGACCCACCTTTTCAAACTAAATGGTTGACACATATACCTAGGTGAGTATATTTAATAAATATAAACATGAATGATTCACATTATTAAATACTTACCCAATGTATATTACCTAGGTATGAATATTTAATAAAATAAAATTATTTCATATTATTAAATATTTAACCTATATAATAGTGACGGACCCATATTAATTAAGGGTTGGCCAAACCACTTATTCATTATGTTCCAACATGATTTTGGTGTGGAGGTGAAGCTGGATAAAGTTGATTATACCAAATCTTTGAGAATTTTTACAGAAATGGAGAGGTCGAACAACAGAATGCTTCAGAGTAGCTAGGATGTCCCTTTAACAAGAATATATGCATCAATGGAGGCTAAGATTAGCACTTTTCACACAAACTTCAAGGATCAAAAAAGAAGGCTCAAATTAGAAAACTTAACTGAACACTACAAATATTTGTTTCATCATGCCTAAGATACCCTCAAAGGCTAACAAAAAAAATTATAGTCATGCTAGGCATCACAGTGATTTTAAATTTGTTTATTTCACTATCAAATGAAATCACTTCTGATAAATGAAATTACAAATGCCACCAAACTATCACAAGGATAATATCTTGTGAGATTCACACATATTTCAATGCAAGAATGAAATGGGAACAAGAAAAACTACTTGCATACATTCATAAATGAAGCAAACACGTTTTTTCCCAAAATAACACAAATTAACACAAGTTTGATTAAATTTATCAACAGGAGAAAGTTTTTCGAATAATATCATAGCTTGTAAATGGTTCTACACTCGCAACCACCCTTATATGATCATATTTACTACAAAGGAGATAAATAGGTTTCTTTAGATAATTTCTCAGGAAGATGGGTTATATCAAGATTTTCTCTTAGAAAATCAGTTCTGACCTCTAACACTCCAACCTTCCAACCTCCAACCTCTTCACGGAAAAAATCATGCCATTTATAACATTTTACAACAGATTTTTCCCCCCAAAAAACATAAACATTGAGTGCACCAGTGGTCGTAATGATCCCGATCGTGATTCCTAGAATCAAATCTATAAAAATTTGTCAGGTTCTCATGGGGTAGATCTCTTCGAATATTTCTCGCATTCAAATCCTTCCTTTGGTAGATCATTCTTATTTTTAATCACCAACCACTTCCACCCCTAATATGTCCAATCTAGTTCCTTACGAGCACAGGATGGAAAAATGGAAGATCATATCGAGCCCAAAGGTCAAATCTCATCTTAATGGTAAAATACATCCCGGATTTTCCTCACCAAAGCAAGATATCAATAGGTCTTTTGCGTGCCAAGGAAATAAAAATCAGGTTGAATCTGATATTCAGATTGCACATTTAATGGTGAGATATGTTTATAGACCTTCCCCACCAAACTAGGCTACCAGATTAATGTTCCTCTTCATTTAGCGTGCAAGAGACTCCAAGAACTGATAAAAAAACCACAAGAATAGGCATCCCCAGGAGCTCTAGAGTGAAAATGGTAGAAAAATCAGATATAAATGCACAACTGTCGTTGATCTCTATTTTTAATTTAGACAGTCCACGTGGGAGATCTACGTCTAAGAGGGGCCTGTGGGTTCCCTTCTTCCTTTTGCAATTTTTGAAAAAATGTAAAATTTTCACATTTTTCTCCGCACCTCCGCCTTTGAGAAATGATCCTAACACGTGTCCCAAAGTGGGTCCCAGAGGAACCATGGAGAAATTATACTATTTCACCTCCTTTTTGGAAAAAGAAAAATTTTCCAAGTTTCCCCCGCAGCTCTACCCTTTCGCTTCTAGCCTCTGATGTGGGTCCTAGTGGAACCATGCTTCATTTTACATTTTTAACTCCTTTCTTCACAAAATGGAAAATTTCTAAATTTCCCCCGAAATTCCGCACCTCCGCCATTGACCGGGGAAATTTTTTAACTATTCTCTCTCAGGTCTGTGGGCCATTTTGATGTTTTAATCCTTTTAGTGACAAGAGGAAAAAAATCTAAGTTGCCTCTGATGGTCCGCTTCCTCGCCCCTTTGAATTTTAAAAGCTAACCTTTACCTTTCTCTTATTGTGTTTGTGGGCCATTTTGATATTTTAATCCTTTAGGAGGCAAAAATCCAAGTTTCCCCCGATGGTCCACTTCTCTGCCATTTGACTTTTCAAATTGCCACATGTCATAATGGTGCATCTTGGGATGGTCCCAAAAATATGAGACCTTGAATGAGTATGGGCTCACCACGTGTCCTCGAGCCCTTTAAGAAGTTGCTGAAAATTCTAAGGAAAGAAGACCCAGCGGAGACCTCCACGTGTCATTATTACACAATTTAAAAAACCTCTAGGCTTCAAAATCACGTGGTGTGGGTTTTCTTCCTTTTTAGAATTTTTACTCCATTTTCCCATAAGGGAAAAACATCCAACTTGCCTCCGAAGGCTTGCATCTTCACCCTTTAACCTTGCCAGCATGTCCTTCTGTGGGGTTAAAGTAAGACCTTTTCCCTTCCACTAAAATATCTATTTAATCAAAGCCTTGTAGGGTCACATGGTGGGTTCAAACATTTTTGCCAAAGTAGCCAAAAAAGAAAAAAGTTCAAAATCAAACTCATTAAGCCCCATCCAATTATAAGAATCCATGTAAGTTCGCAAAGAAACCAATTAGAATTTACTAGAGCTACAGGACCAAATTTTCTTTTTTTGCCAAAAAAATAAAAAAAGTGACAAGTTAAAGCGTTTACCCGTCATCCCCTAACCAACCAAAAGAGGCCATGTTTCTTATTGATGCAAAGGATGCAAATTTGACTAGGGAAAACTCCCGTCAAAACCGTAAAATGTGGAATAAACAACCATTTCAGCCCAAAGATGAAATTTTCTCCAAGGGTAGAGAATTTAGAAAACGTTACAAGGCTCAAATACACTCCTCTGAGCTACATCCATTTATTTTTCTTCGAGTATTTAGGGAAAAAAATGACAAGGATAGAAAATCCCTTCTGTGGAAAGAGGAAAAAACATGAGAGCCTGAGTTTTAGATGAACAGAGAATGGGAGGCCTGAATTACAGACCTTTTTCAGACAAATAAAGAGACAATGGAAAAAACCATGGATCCATATGTGATCCTCGACCCATGAATGGATTCATTATGGAAAAAAAAAGGAATGTAGGGACTTCTAAGGCATGACATGAGGAGATAAAATATGGTAGAGGCTGTAAATTAATATATTTTTCAATGGAAAATGGGGTGAAAACTATTTTTGAGCACAAACATATCCCCTTAGGATGAACCAATGATTTTTTTAAGAAGGATGGATGCTTGCAGTTATGTTTTGACTACAGACATCTAAACAAAGTAACGATCAATAATCGTTACCCCCCTTCCATGCATCATTGATTTATTTAATCAAATGAAGGGTCCATAATATTTTTCTAAGATATATCATTAGTATGGATATCATCAGCTGAGGATCGTAGAGGCATATACCCACAAGTCATCTTTGTGCATGAGATATAGATACTATGAGTTCATAGTTGTTCCTTTTTGGTCAGGGGAATTCCCTTGCAGTGTTCATGAGCTTGATGAATGAGGTGTTCAAGACATTTTTGGATCACTTCATGTTCACGTTTTATTAATTTAAATTATTATATACTCACGTAAGCATGAGGACCACAAGGAGAACCTTTGTTAGTTTCTACAGTTTCTTCGTGAGCAGCATCTTTACGGAAATGTGGAGAAGTGTGCATTCTTTCAGTCATAGGTGTAATATTTGGGTCACATCATTTATGCAAAAGGTATCGCAGTCAATCCTTCCAATATTAGAGCCATTATGGATTGGCTAGCACCCATTGTTTTGACCGAGGTGCACAGTTTCATGGGATTGGTAGGATACTATAGGAGGTTTGTTGAGGACTTCTCTCAGATTGCACACCCCATCACTTCCTTTCAACGTAAAGGGAAGAAGTTATTATGGTCAGATAGACATGAGCAAGCCTTCAGTCCATTAAAGGAATGCCTTATGATAGAGCCTATTCTTACAGCTTTTAAACCCTCATCGAGATTTCTTCATTTACATAGATGCTTCTTTGGTAGGACTAGGAGGTGTGATAATGTAGGAGGGGCGAGTTGTTTCTTTTGAGTCTCACAAACTCAAGGAGTATGAGCTCAATTATGCAACTAAATACCTTGAGCTTGCAATAGTTATTTATGTTATGGTTTGATGGATACATTTCCTTCTTGGCCAAATATTTATACTCAGGACTGATCAGTTGAGTCTTCGCCACCTGTTAGTGCTCAAATTAGTCTCACCCCCATTTTTCATTGAAATCCCTTAGTTTGTAGCCTCTATCACATATTTTGTCTTCCCATTTTGGTGCTTGAAGGATTTTTCCTCCATTCAGTTCCCGTGGTCAATTCCTTTCTTGGCTGAGGATCACTTAAATGCCCAAAATTTGTTTTTGTTCCTTTGACCATATGAAAGAGTCTATTACTTAGTTGTAAAACTCGGGCTTTTCCTCTCCCTCCATTTTCTATAGTCACAGTTTTTTTTCCCTGTATTTTGTGTCCCGAATAATTGAGGAAACGTGAGTAGATGTAGCTTGAAGGATCATGTTTAAACCTTGTTACATCTCCAAATTCTATGTCCTTGGATAAAATTTCATCTCTGAGCTCAAACAGTGGTTTCCCTGTATTTTTATGGTTGGATAGGTGTGTTTTTTACCGTCAAATTTACATCTCTGCATCAGTGGAAACATGGATTTTTTGGTTGGATGTGGCTCGACGGGGCACTCTAAAACATCTATGGCTTACTTAGAACAAAAAAATTTCCACGTGGAGGAATGAAACGCGTTTGAAAATTCACCTTTTGGTTTGGCCTTAGAGTTACGCCGGGAGGACATGTGGAGGATTCTGCCGAGCTTTACCTTACTTAGAATTTTCAAGAAACCTTCTAAAGGGCCTAGGACATGTGGAGGGACTGCGTATGTTTGGGGACTAGCCCCTGGATTTTATTTTGAAGAAGCGCCAGGAGGATACTTGGAGGCTTCCGCTCACTCTTCCCTTTGCTCGGAATTTTTCAACAACCGAAGGAGAATGCCTCGGACTCTAGACACATGGTGCCTTCCACTAAAATTTCAACTTTATAAAGAATCTACAGAACCAAGACATGTGTTGAGCCTGCGCTTGTTTGGGGTCTCTAGTTTTGGGGACCATCTCAAGATGCACCATTGAGACACGTGGTTGTTTGAAAATTCAAAAAGTGGGGAGGTGGGGTTCTGGGGGAAATTAAAAAATTTCTCCTTTTATGAAGAAAGGGATTAAAGGGTAAAAAGGAAGCCCAGTTCCACTAGGACCCACATTAGGACACGTGTCAAGCCCATTTTTTCAAGGCAGAGGGACAGTAAAATGAGAAATTTTACATTTTTTTCCAAAAGTTGTAAAAAGTAAAATAGAACCCCAATCTGTGGTAACTTTTTATCTTATTTTCTTCAATTAATGTATCAAGTGATAATGTTATCTATAGCCAATCATTTCTACTGGGCAAGCCAATTTGTGGTAACTATGAACATCTAGATTTTCCCACAAGATTATCATCCTTATTGTTGCACTTTTTTATGTCACTCTCAAGCCCCTTTGATAACCTTTTGATCCTGGGAAAGAAATATTATAGGATTGGGAGTGATCAATACTCAGGCTAAGCCAGGTTGAGTTTTGGTTAAAAACTTATAGAATGTAGAAGTTTGACGGAAAAATATTTAGATCTTTCTTGTTTTTAATCCCTGTTGATCATCGAAATTGTTCCTATACTTTTAAAATCTTTCTTTTTAGATACCTTGACCATCCTCATCGAGCTTGAACCATAACCAGTTTTGAATCACCTATGTTCAATGTTACAATTGTGCAAGTCTAATACCCAATTATTACTAGAATTTCTTTGGTCTAATTTCCCTCTCGGGATAGATTTTTGGTGGAATATTCTATTGTCTATATTTTTCTATTTTCTGGAATATAATGTTATTGCTTGTTAATTAATATTGGTCAAATTTCTATGCATATAAATACCTTAATTATTTGCGATGGAAATTGATATGAAGGTTTAATAACATTTGGGGTAAAATAAATATGCATCGATAATATTATTGAGTTATAATGGATGGTTTTGTTTTGATAAAGGCACTTAGTAATATAGGTTAGTATCTATGTTAGAATGGCTTTTAAATATTTTGTGTTGAGAAAGAGTTAATTTTACCTTCTAATTAAACCGAACCTTATACTTTTTTGTGGAGGTTTTTGAATCCTTGGTGTTATAAAACTTGGATGATGTTTTGAATTCTCTTGTTTAACAGAAATCCCTTTTTCTCTCGCTTGTTGTTACTAGCCTATAAGGGAAGTGGAATTTTCTTGAATGATTGTTAAATTCCTTGGATTTAATGGCCGAAACTAGTAATATTATTGCCTTCCCTTTTTAAACAACATTGAGTGGTGGTCATGTATTATATTTCCATCCTATAATCTATATTATTACATGATTAAAATTTATAATACACTCGACCTTCTCATGTTAACCTTTGAAGATTCATGTTTCCTCTTGAATTCATTGTTCAATTTTTTTCGTTTATGAAAATTTAGCATCGTAGCCTGTTGATTTTGGTACATATTTGATGATTTTAGATTGTTGTTTTGAATATTAAATTCTCAATCTTATAAACTAATTGTTAATTCAATGGAAACCTCATTATACTAGACTGTTGCTTCTAACTTATCAGGCCAAAGTTCCCTTATCAAATGGATTGTTTAAATTTTTGTTGCTTTCAGACAATGAACATAATTGAAGTATAAGGATTTCTTCTTAGATCTGGCATGGTGGAAATATGTAATTGTACCTTAAAGGGTTGTTAGTATTTAGAGATCTTGAGACCAATTCTTGGAATAGAGTATGTTTCATTTCCTTGATGATTATTTTTAGATAGTAGGTTATTGTTGCTTCTCTATAGTAGTCTCATCTTTCTCAGTTGTCGCGAACTGACATCAGGTTATTAATTATTATAGATGGATCATTATGCAAGTAGATGAGGGAAAGTCTTGTAGAATTTTTTGCGTCAAACTTCAATGTGAAATTATTTTGTATGACTAATTTTATGTTGTAAAAACTCTGGGATGGGCTAATGTGGGGAATTTAGAAGAAAAACTAGTGGCTTAGTGATTAGGTGTTGTGGAGTAACTTGTTCTCGTAACTATTGAAACTTTGTATTACTTTTGTTATCGTGGAAAATATAAAAATTTGATCATTGCATGGTTATGGGAGATTCTAATATATTATATAAATTCTAATAATAAGTATAGCATGGCATGACCAATGTTATTACTCTCTTGTTCCCTAGTCCTAGTTCCATAGAGTTGGTTTGTCCCTTTGGGTTGTGCATCGTGTTTGAAAGAATTGATGTAACCATGTATAGTTTTCACAAATGAGTAATGGTAAAATTTTCTCTTGATGATAAAGTCTTGATTTGTAAACCCTTCTAAGGCATAGTAACAGTGTGATGTATAAGCATAATAAAATGGGTTGGATAATCCTTATAAATGTTATAAAAGTTAAGACTAAAATATATACATACGAATAAATTAATGTAGATGTGAGCTACTTAATAAAAATTGAACCCCTAAGCGATCAAAGAGGAAACTATACTTATGGTAATAAAAATATTTATATACCTTGTTTTTCCCCAAGCTAAAAAAATCAACATTATCACATTTATGACTGAATTCTTAAATGATCTCTATGATGTAAAATCATTTATTAGTTTTTGGAAGTGTTGTCAATAAGGTTCACCCCCCCAGGAGTAAATTTCGATAACATGCATCAACAGTTTTTCAGTCTCTCAAGCAAGTCAGGTTGATCCAGGAAAAATCATAAAAATGACTAAGTCCTTTTTCCTAGGGGCAGTCGGGACATTCGGGACAAAAAGGCCCGAACCGGCCGGTATCGGCCGAATGTAAGCACAAACAGCCCGCAAAGCATTTGGGACAATTCTTAGACTCAAAAGTACGCGGCGGGCGCGAGAAGCCGATGACACGGCCTGAAAGAGGGAGAAAAATTGGCTAACTGCTGAGCGGGACAGTTCGGGACAAGAGTACGCGTTAGACCCGAACCGGCCTTGGATCATTTCGAAATGAGTCTTAAGTAGGGTCCAAAATCAAATGGGATCATCTGGGACAAATGGAGGCGAAGTACGTGAAGGAGCCGAAGGAGCCGAGGACCAATCAGAAACTGCCATGTGTCCTCACAGGGGAAAAGTCAAAAAGTCAAAGGAGCGAGTTTTCGAGCCTGATCCGAACCAATGGTGATGGTGCCACGTGTCCCAGGCTAGGGCCCACTAAGCAAATTTCAAAGGGACAGCCCACCGAGAAGGTGGAGGAGAGATAATCTTCCCATCCAATCAACGCACGACATGTGTCAGTCCAAGTGGCATTAGCGCGGGAAATATTATCAGAATGATTCCGTTTTGGTCTGCTCCGTGCCCTTAAGATCTATCAGATCGCCATATCTTTTGATCCAAAGCTCGGATTTCCACGTTCTTTATATCAGACGGAAAGCTTATCGAAATTCTCTAACATGATTCTGGGATCAACCTCGAGTTTTAAGACAAGTGTCAAGTCTTGACAGAGTTTTAGAAAATCGAGAAACGGCTCTGATGCGTGTGCACGGCCAGAAGTGCCATTTCAGCGGCCAAATTAATGCAGAATGGGATCGCATTCTCCTCCAAATAGGTCAAAGATGGCAGGGTATGGGTTGGAAAGGTATCCCATGCCGTTTATTATGCATCTGCCTTTTCGAATAGAAGAATGGGCTTGTTCACGTTTTCCTACGTTGTCTGTCCCCTGGGTTCGACCCATGCAATGTAAAAGCCAGTTTTGGCTCATAAAAAAGAGGTTGTTCATTCTTTCGGCTCGGCCCTCCCTTATTTTCTTCTCTAGGGTTGAAAATGGAGTTCGAAACCTCTTCCCTAAGTCTGTAATGGCATTTTTTTCGCCTTTTACTAATGGAATGATGTTCTGTGCAAACTTCTGGAGCAACAAAACGTGTTCTGTGATGCATCTGTCCATTACACTCTGGTCATTAGAATGCTTGGTTCATGCTCCTTGAACTCTCTTCATTTGACAGGTATCTGTGCAGTGTCTAAATGTTCATTACAGGTTTGGAGCTGTGTTCATGGAGTTTTGGGACATTTTCTGTGATGATAATCCATCCTTGGGCCTGTGATGCATCTGTCCATCCTCCCCATTGCTCACCTCTCTTTGTCGCACATGTTCAGTATTTGACTTAGGGTGTCCAACTATCCTACCAATCTCTGGTGTATCACCGTTTTAGTGTAGGCTTTTGTTGTTTTTCCTTTCTCTCTCTCTCTCTCTCTCTCTGAATCTCCTTGGCATGGTTAGATTAGGATTAGATTAGCTTGCCTGCACTGGAATAGTCTTGTGGCAGTGTAGTTTAGGAGCAGGAACCAGCCTTCTCTGGAGATTCCTCTCTCGGTTTCACAGTGTCCCACGCCTTGGAGAGCAGTCTTGTCCATGTTGTGCAATCACACTGGATGCCTTGAACGATCATACCTAGAAGCCTGTATGTGCGTCCAGGGGTGCTTAATGATTTTGCACTAACAATTGTGAAGATAATAAGTGTTGTATAAGTAGGAGGAAATTTATGGCAAGAAACACCTATCAAGTTCTAAACGTGCTCAATCATTTGAAATGTAATTCGTTTTCCTTTGTCAAAATTTAATCAAGCAAAGTCTAAATGAAACTTTTAACCAATCTCGATGAATATGTGAGCCTTAATAAAAGGCAGGTTAATAAGCAATGAGACGTTGAAGATGAATTCTTGTGGTGACATGGTGTGTCCCTTAACCCTGAATGCTATTGGTTCATTGTGATCTTTCTTAAGTAATGTTAAATTTTTTATCCTGTAAGACACTATAGTAAGATTATTGTTCTGAAACCTAAAATTGTACTTTCCCTCATGTCGTTACATGCTTGTGCTTGTCAACCTGTTCACAACAGAGGTGTGGAACAAGTTTCAGTGGCTTGAGTAAGATTAAATAACCTTGTGTGAAATTGAAAATTTTCTTAAAAATCAATGCATTAAGCAAGTTATTGAACATATTGTAGAATGATTCTCCTTCAGAAAAATTGACTCTTAAACTAATTAGTCAATAGTATAAAAGAAAAAATTTCACCTTTGTAAGAAGAATTTCTGCAAATAAAAACATGAATCTTTTAATTTGATCATATAAGTTTCAAGTTTTGAAAGACATTTTTGTAAATACTTAACCTTAAAAAAATTTACACTTTGTGGGATGGCCTTAACTGTAATTATGTAATGTGTTTGGACTTTTATGCATTGTGCCTTGTCGAAGAGAAATTTGTAATTATTCATATTGGGTGTTGTATGTATTCCTTGTTGCCTATGTGGTCAACATTGTGTCAAGATTATAGAGAGTTGGTCGTATCCCCTTCTGGTCTCACTTGTGTTGATGTGTAAACTCCAAGTAAGTCAAAAAAAAGGTTATCCGAGTTTTTTAGTATTGTATTTGTGTGTGTTTTTAAGCTGGGCGTTACACTTCGTATCAAAATGGAGGTTCATGCTCTCGAACCTCTGGGACAAATTGGAGTTGTAATGATGTTACATGATGGTGGTGGATATTGGAAGAGTGATGTGATATAAGTGTGATGTGAACTATGTCATAATTGTGATATAGTGAGCGCACATGTTGTGTATGTGACTTAGTGCGTAACTGTTAGCAATGTTGATGTGTTGGAGATGAGAGTATTGTTTCTCCTTTTCAAGAATTATTTGAGAATTTGAGTGTGAAACATTGTCTTATTGTGTGTGTGTGGAATAAATGTGATTGTTTATTTCAGAGTTTTGGATCCTTTGGGAATTTTTTATGTGTGGGTGTGCTGATATGTTGTACAACCATAGGTTGGTTATAGTGAACTAGATTTCTTAATGATGTCATTATCATTTGTGTAGAAATGTATATTTTCCCATGTTTTATGCCAAGCTGACTGTATGTTGTAAACATGTTCTCATCATAATTGTAATTCATGTAATATTTAATGATTCATATCATGATTTAGGGACATATAGTGGGTATATGATCCCTATCGTACAGTGATTGCACTTTGGGTGCAGCATGTGGTGATGTGGTGTGTTGTAAACTGTGAATGTATTATGTATGTGATTTACCATGTACCGGTACCATGTGTAAGACATTATAGTTAATGTGTCCATGAACCACCATTTTATTAGTGATGTCGTTGCATGTTATGTTGTGAACCTTACACTTACCGACCTTGATGTAAATCGGTAAAAAATGTATATTTGTAGTAAGGGAATGTGTACCATGGGCTAGTAACTTGAGCTAACCTTAGGGCTCAGTAGATGACGACCTATGCTGCTCTTTTTATCTTTCCTTATGGTGGTTGTATAAATGCAACATAAGTGTAGCTATGACTATATTTAGCCTTGTTGAAGTTGTGGCGAGATGATTTAGATAGAGATGATGGCAGTTTTATTATTTTTATGATTATTTTATGAGTTGAGGCTTGATGTTTCTGAGTTCCTGAAAAATCATTTAGTATCCCCTTGGTGGCTAGATAAGGCCACATAGTCATCATAATGTGTTATTCTTATATGTGTATTTTATTCATAAATTGAACATTTTTATATTATTTTTGTAAGGACCAGCAGTTTTCTTTATTGCAATATTTTATTTTATTTTTTTGGGCATTTCCTTGGTTTGTGGTACTAACATGTGGATTTGTTGCAAATTAACTATGGCTATTTAGGCCATATCTGTTTTGCTTGGATTTGGATCTTCTATTTAAAAAATTAAGATTTTACCTGCCTTACCCAAGGCTTGTAATTTTCCACTTGGAATTTGAATCGGATTGCTATGTTGGTTCTACTGTCGTGATGTGTGGAATAGGGTCATGGGATGTACCATGGAATGGTTGGACCTATGGACCCCACTTCATTGTATGGGTGAGTATGCCCAAAGGAGTTACAAATAACTAGTGGGTTGTCTGAACCACGAGTTATTATGTCACTTGAGTTAGGGGTGTCCTAGACTCTATGTGCCTAGGGCCATATGAGAGACCGACCCCTTTGGGGAGAGAAAATGACATTTATTTATATTATTACTGACTTAAGGAAGTATAAGATATTGAGGGAGGCATAATAGACTTGAGGGATGCCATAAGAGATTGAGGGATGCATAAGAGACTTGAGGGAGGCCATAAGAGATTGAGGGAGGCATAAGCGACTTGAGGAAGGCATAAGATATTTGTGTGTATGATTGATGCATCGAGAGGTATGTTGGGTTGTTGTGATGTCTTTGGAGTGGTCCTATGTTGTATGTCTTACTCATGTTAGTTGGATATGTTGTGTGATGTTTTGGATATGATCTTTGATGCCCTTGTTGACACTATGTACCTTTAGTTATTGTTTTGATGTTATGTAAAATCTTCATCTGTGGAATTGTGGAAAATTTCATGGTTTTTGTAGTGATCAGTTTTGTTCGAGTATTATATGTTAGTTCATATATTTGTGACAAGTTACTATGTTATGTGAACCATGCATGTTCTCTTCCATAATTTGGTTAAGATCTTGTGATGTGGCACTGTCACGAAATTATGTAAAAGTATGCTTGTGAATCTTTAGTGTTGTTCTATGACCCTGGTACGGTGTTGTGATAGCATGTTCATGTTGGGCACCCATAAGAAAGAATAAATTAAAACTCTTCAACAATGAAATTTTAAAGAACTTGAATTAGGGATAATGTAAATGGAAAGAGACTAGTGAAATAATGAATAAGAAGGAAATTAGAAATCTTCACATAACAATGAAAGTTGAATAATTCTGCCAAAATTTCTAAGGCTACCCCATGGTCGTGCTTTAACAAGTAAATTTTAACCATAGGGTTGTACCTTCATCTTTATTTGTCCTTACTTGTTCCATACCGCCTCTCCTTCCTTTAGAGTTATGTCTCATCGAGGATGATGTTTTCTTAAGGGGAGGATGTAACGCAATGCTCCAGTTTCAGTAGAAAATTTAATATAGAATTATCTTACCCCAACCATCGACCCTACCAAGTTTTAATAAGAATTAATATCTCTCCCTCTCCGGATTCCTTTTCCCCCTACTAACCGCCTTTACGACCTTTAAGGAAGATTGTATTATAGTTAGAAGATGGAATGACATTTTTTCTTTAGGGTGTGTCCATTTTACCAAACATGCTGCAACTTGTCAGTGGTCCTTCACACACCATTTTAGTGCTGAGTCATATGCTTTTGGACCAAGTTTTTTCCCTCTTTTTTTCTTCCCTGGATTTTTCTTAGCCTGCAAACACCCTATTGTTTTATAGTTTTGTTGTGGTCTTGAAAGCCTTATGGAGGTTGGGCACAATGCTTTGGCATTCAGCTGGTTCATTTTTCTACCTGTTTCCTTATTAATCCTTGTTGGGGAGGATGTCCATACCTATGTTTAACGTGCCCCCCCACCTTTCCTAGCATTGGTTGTGTGAGTTTATTTGGTGGAGGATTGCATTTGGTATGTTGTTGAAAAGGCTTTGAAAGTTTCACGTATTCCATTAAACCATTAAATGCTAGAGTAAAAATTTGTTTCCTTTTTACTGGCTGCATGTTATTTCCTTAGTTTTTTCAATTGGTGGGGCAATACGTTATGTGGGTAAGTTGCATGCTAGCGATGGGAGCTGAGAATTTTTTGAACCTTTTGGTTGCTTATAGGAAGCAGGGATGGTCTATAATAGACTTTCTGGTGTGTGATTCGTGTTGTAGTGGCGTTTCCTTGAAGACCCCATCACTTTGAGGCATTTTTACATGTCAACTGATGCTACCTCATGGATGTCTTCCACACATTACATATGTGGTTTTTAGGGGCACCTTATTCTTCCTTTTGGCAAAAAATAATGCGTCCATTGTGCTTCATTGGATGTCCAATCCTGTTTCAGACAGTTTTTTGGTTGCTTTCTGGCTATGTAGTGGTGATGTTGAGTTAGCCCTTCTTGTTTGCTAGTCCTTCGATGCATAAATTGTACTCGTGGCTTCCTTACAACCTCATCTCATTGAGGATTTTTTGTCAAATGGTCCTCTTTCCTTGTGTTTTAATTCCACATTTGCATACAAGGACTCTCAGAGCTCCTGTGACTGCAATTGATTAGAAAATGGGCTTTCCTATGCTTCGATGTATGTTCTTTCCCTATTCCTAAGCTATTTTATAGACTAATTTTGTGCTTGCCTCTGCATTATCTGGCCATTCCAAGGGACCCCCCCATCACTTTGTGGATTTTTTCAATGGTGTGCATGCTTCGTGGATGCTCCCACACTTTACATACGTTGTCTTGGAGGCATCTTCTTCTGTACAGGTGGAAAATATACATGTTGTTTTATGCTCATTGGATGTCCTTACCCTACTCTAACCATACCCTTCTTGATGAAGGTTGTGAGGATGTTGTAAGGTTATGGGGTGGTGCTTTATCCATGTATTTCTTGTCACGTTTTCCTGGGGCCTTTCAGTAAACCCATTTTGTGTATACCACATTCATGGCAGTCTATGAGACCATTGTTCTATCTGTTCAATGTTACTTATATAATGGAGCTCTCTTCCATGTGCTAAACATGGATGGGAATGGAGTTGGAGCCCCCAACCAGTAGAAGAGGGGAGATTCGACTTGAAGATTGTTGATACAGGTCTGTGCGGTTTCCATGCGACTGATCGAAGATGGAAAAGAGGCAAGATAATCCTACTCATTGCTACATTGCTAGATTTTAAAAAATATCATGAAATTAAACCACCCTTTCCCTCAATTTGGTTTTCCGATGCTACGTTTTGTTGTGGGTTGGACGCCTTGCATTGAAATCCCTCCATTCCTCTTAAAATCTTCGTGTTTTGTCATAATAGTTGTTATTGTTAAGTGGACAATTAAGATGTAATTTCCTCTCCTCTAGCTATTATGGTTCCTTGCTCAAGTGATCAACCTTTGACCCTTTTATCTACTTTTATGCACTTGAGTATCAAGTTATTATGTTGTCTCTAGCTAGTAATTTCTATTGGGCAAGCCAGCTTGTGGTAACTATGAACATCTTGCTCTTCCCACGAGATTATCATCCTTATTGTTGCACTTTTTTAGCTCACTCTCAAGCCCCTTTCATAACCTTTTTGATCCCAGGAAAGAAATATTGTAGGATTGGATTGATCAATACTCAGGCTAAGCTAGGTTTGAGTTTTGGTTTTAAATGTTTTAGAATGTACAAGGTTGAGGGAAAAAGATTCAGATCTTGATTTTTTATAATCCCTATTGATCATCAGACTTGTTCCTAGACTTTTAAAGTCTTCCTTTTGAGATACCTTGACCATTCCTCATCAAGCTTGTATCGTAACAAGTTTTGAATCACCTAAGTTTGATGTTACAATTGTGTAATTCCTGTACCTAGTTATTACTAGAGTTTTCTTTGGTCTATTTTCCCTCTCGAGAAGATTTTTGGTGCCATATTATATTTTCTATCTTGTTGTTTTCTCTTCTATAATGTTAATGTTGTTAATTAATATTGGTCGGATTTCTATGCATATAAATACCTTAATGATTTGTGATGGAAATTAATATGATGGTTATTAACATTTGGGGTAGACTAAATATGCATCGAAAATATTATTGATTTAAAATGGAAGGTGTTGTTTTGGTAAAGGCACTTAGTAATATAGGTTAGTATCTATGATAGAACAGCTCTTAAAGATTATGTACTGAGAAAGAGTTAACTTTTCTTTATAATTAAACTGAACCTTATACCTTTTGTGGAGGTTTGTGAATCCTTAGTGTTATAACACTTGGATGATGTTTTGAATGCTCTTGTTTAACAGAACTCCCTATTCCTCTCACTTGTCGTTACTAACTTATAAGGGAAGTGGCTTTTTCTTGAATGATTTTGAAATTCCTTGGATTCAATGGCTAAAACTAGTATCATTGCTTTCCCTTTTTAAAAAAAATTGAGTGGTGATCCATATTAAATCTCCATCCTACAATATATATGATAAAATGATTAAAACTTTTAGTACACTCGACCTTCCGTGTTAGCCCTTGAAATTTGTGCTTCCTCCTAGAATAATTGTTCTTTTTTATTAAAATGAGTATCGTAGCTTATGATTTTGGTACTTTTTTTATGAATTTAGATTGTTGGTTTGAATATCAATTCTCAATATTTTAACCTAATTGTTTATTCGATGGAAATCCCATTACACTAGACTGTTGTTTTTAAATCGTTTTTGCTTTTGGACAATATTCATAACTGAAGTATAAGGCTTTCTTCTTAGATTGGCATGGTGGAAATTTTAATTGTCCTAAGGGGTTGTTATTATTTAGAGTTTTGAACCAATTCTTGGAATAGAATATTTTTTCCCCTTATTGATATTGTTAGATATTAGCTTATTGTTACTTTGTGTAGTCTTATCTTGCTCAATTCTCATGAACTAACTCAAGTTAATAATTGTTGTAGATGTCTTATGCGAGTAGATGAGGGAAATACTTGTAAATTTATTGCATCAAACTTGGTTGAGAAGCTCTTTTATACAAATGCTTTTATGTTGCAAAACTCTGGTATGGGTTATGTGAGGAATTTTGAATAAAAACAAGTTCCTTAGTGGTATGTGTTGTGGAATAATGTTTTCATGACTATTGAAACTTTGGCTTGCTTTGTTATCATGGAATATATAAAATTTGATTACTACTTGGTCATGAGTGATTCTAATGTATTATATAAATTTGAATAATAATATAGCATGGCGTGACCAATGTTTTTTACTCTCTTGTTCCCTAGTCATGGTTCCATAGACTTGGTTTGTCCCTTTGGGTTGTGCTTCGTGTTGGAAGAATTGATATAACCATGTATAGTTTTCACAAATGAGTAATGGTAAAATGTTCTCTTAAGATAAAATGTTTAGTTGTAAACCCTTCTAAGACATAGTAACAATGTGATTCTAAGCATAATAAAATGGTTGGACAATCCTTATAAAATTTATAAAAGTTAAGATAAAATATATACATACGAATAAATTAATGTAGATGTAATCTTCTTGACAACTTTGGGTTCTTAGGTGATCAAAGAAGAAACTAGCTTATGTAATAAAAATATATTTATCTTTTTTTTCTCCAAGTTAAATGAATTTATATTATCCCTTTTATGATGAATTCTTAATTGATCTATTGGTAAAATCACTGATTAGTTTATGGAAGATAATAAGGTTATATAAGTAGGAGCGAAATTGATTAAGAAACCCTTCAATATCGCTCAATCGTTTGAAATGTAAATTATTTTCCTTTGTCAAACTTAATCAAGCAAGGTCTAAATGTAGATTTTAACAAATATTGATAAATTCTTAGCCTCAATAAAATATTAGTTAATAACCAGTGAGACCCTAAAGGTGAAGTCTTTTTTACCTTTCTCCATTAACCCTTGCCTTGGTTCATTTAAATCTTTCTTAAGTAATGTTAAAATTTTGATCCTTTCATAAAGAATATTTTTGTTCAGAACCTAAAAATGGTACTTTCCCTCAATCGGAGCTTTTGTTTTTCACATGTGCAATAAAGGCGTCGAACAAGTTTCAATGGCTTGAATAAGATTAATTAACCTTGTGAGAAATGTAAAATGTTCTTAAATCAACAAATTAAGTAAGTTATTGACCTATTATAGAATGATTCTCCTTCAGAAAACTTGACCTTAAGCTTATCAGTCAATAGTATAAAAGAAAGAAGTTCACTTTTGTAAGAATAACATGAATCTTATAACTCGTAAGAAATTTTTTAAAAGATGTTTTAGTAAATAAATAATCTTAAAACATTGTTATTTGTGGGGTGTGATAGCAAAAGACAAATAATAGATTTATTCAATGTTTATTCAATTCAATGTGTCAAACAAAAGAGCAGAGCCCCAAATATAAAGGTTGTGGGAGGAAGGAGGACAGTTATAACTGTCCAACAAATCCACCATAACAACAATGTATTAATTTAAACTAATGCTAACATTTCCCCCCTTAATACATTGTTTCTACATATGTACCCCCTAAAAAAATCAAACTTCACTTTGCCGAGAGGCTTGGTGAGAATATCTGCAACCTGAAATTCAGTAGGGTAGTACTGGAGCTGAATTTGGTGGTTCAAGACCTGTTCACGAATGTAGTGACATTTGACCTCAATATTCTTTGTTCATTCATGAAAAATAGGATTCTTCACAAGCTTCAACACACCTTGATTGTTGCAGTGAATGATGGGAGGTTTCTCTTCAGGAATCCCTATATCTGCAAGAATGCGACATAACCAAATCACTTCGCACACAGCTCCTCGTGCGGTGCGGTATTCAGCCTCTATGGATGAGAAGAGCAACAATAGTTTGCTTCTTGCTAATCCATGAGATAGGTCCAGATCTGAGATGAAAAACATACCCTGAAGTGGATTTCCTGTCATCAACATGGATCCTGCATAGTCCGAAGTCTATATATCCCTGTAAGAAGAACTGAGTGTTCTTCTGATACTCCAAGACCAAAGTCAACTGTACCTCGGACGTATCTCAACAGACATACTTTGCTGCTATCCAATGACATTTCTTCGGCTCCTACATAAATATGGTGAGATAGCTCACTGCAAAGCAAAGATCTAGCCTGGTATAAGTTAAGTAAATGAGACTCCCCACAAGCTGTCCTATAGTGAGTGCCATCTACCTGTGGTGAATCCTGGAATCTAGATAATTGCAAACCTTTTTCCATAGGTGTAGACATTGGTTTACAATTTGACATTCCATACTTCTCTAGGAGTGTCTTGGCATATTTCATCTGGGAGATGAAGATATGATTCTTCTTCTGCCATATCTCTAAGCCAAGACAGTAGTGAAGTAGCCCCAAATCAGTCATGTCGAAGGATTTCTTCAGATCATTCTTTACATCATCCACAAGATTTTCAAAACTTCATGTGATCACAAGATCATCTACGTACAAAATCAGAATAACAATCTTATGTTCCTACCTTCTTGATATAAAAATTTGTATATGAGGGGCTACGAGTGAATCCATGCTACAATAGGTGATCATCAATTTTTATATACCATGCCCTAGGTGCTTGTTTGAGTCCATAAAGTGACTTTATCATAGATGACATACCTTGTGTGGTTGATGCTCATCTACAAACCCTTCAGGTTGGGCCATGTATACTTCTTCTTTGAGATCACCATTCAGAAAAGCACTTTTGACATCCATCTACTGAAGTTTCCATCCATTTTGTGCTACCAGTGCACAGACAACTCTGATGGTTTTGATCTTCGTAGTGGGTGCAAAGGTCTCGTCATAGTCAATTCCTTCTTGCTGAGCATAACCCTTTGTAACAAGTTGTGCTTTGTGTTTGTCGATTGAACCATCTGCCTTATATTTTGTTTTGAAAATCCATTTGCAGCCAATGGATTTCTTACTTGGAGGTAGATCGATAAGTTCCCATGTCTGATTCTGAAGTAGGGAATCATATTTAGCATCCATAGCATGTTTCCACTATGGTTGGTCTAATGCCTCACGAATAGTGTCAGGTTCGGTGCTATCAACAACTGAACTCATGAGTGCAAAATTTACCTCATGTCTGGCTTGACTTCGTGTTCTGACTCCCGTAGAAGTACCTAAAAGTGAGTTCAGGTGTGCATCCCCAATAGTATTCTGGACCCATTTTAGATGTTGGTGTTGTTGCTACTGATGTGAAGATGTGTTTTCTAGTGTGCCTAGATCAACAAATAAGTCTCCACTCAGCTCTTCTTCTCTCTAAGAAGAATCATCTTGCCCATCATCTGGATGTGTGAGAAATCTATGTGACGAGGTTGGTACTAGATCTCCATTGTGTGGCAGGGAGTCAAAGGATGACTCATCACACACCACATCTCGACTCTTGTAGATTTTCTTCGTCTCAGGATCCATGAGATGATATGCCTTTGAGGTAGTACTATACCCAAAGAAAAGACATGGCAGTGTCTTTGGATCGATCTTCTTCCTTTTCTTATCTGGAACATGCATATATGCAGTACAACAAAAAAATCTCAAATGATAGATAGAAGGTTTACGACCAGTCCATACCTCTTTCGGTGTCCTATTCTATAAGATCTTCATGGGTGCCCGGTTGAGTAGATACACTGATGTTTGGACTACTTCTGCCCAAAACTGATCCTCCAACTTGGTAGTGGAGAGCATACAACGAGCCATCTCCATGAAAGTCCTGTTGTGTCACTTGAACATGGCATTTTGTTGGGGCGTGTAGGGTGCAGTCAGATGTTGTTGAATGCCATGCTTCTTTAGGTATGCTAAGAAATTCTTCGATACAAATTCCCCCCCTCAATCTGAGTGGAGGAGAAGGAGAGGCTTCCTAGACTACCTGGTGGCTTGCTGGTAAAATGTTTGGAAATTTTCAAATGCCTCACTCTTCTTCCATTGAGGAAATATACCCACATTTTCTGTGAGTAATCATCAATGATGACCTGGAAGTATTCAAAACCTTGGAAGCTAGCTAGCAGGGGTCCACAAAGATCAGTGCATACAACCTAAAGATGCTCCGTAGAATGATAAGAGCTCTGTATGAATGGACCTCTATGTTGTTTTCCCACAAGACATCCCAAGAAAAAGGTAAGGAATGGGAGAGTGGAGGAAGCCCTCTTACCATTTCCTTGGCACTGAGCTGATGCAGAGCCCCGGTAGAAAGATGACCATATCGAAAGTGCCATAGTGCAGTGGACTCCGCCATTAAAGTAGAGATAGAGCAATGTTAGATGAAGTGACCACATCCAGTGTAAATAGATGGCCCTTCATAAATGCTCGAGCAATAACTGAGTCTCCCTGGGAAATGATGTAGGACTTGACCCCTTTCTCAACAAAGAATTCAACCCACATTCGATGATTAAGAAGCTGACTCACAAAAAAGAGATTTGAGGTCAAAACCTAGAACATATAGCACCTTTGTGAGTGTACATCTTCGTGTCCCAAGAGGAATGATGACATCACCAATCCACGCCGCAATATACTCCTGATTATCTATGATGGTGATCTGATCTCCAGTGGGCCAGTCACTCAAGGTATGGAAACAACTTCTTATTGTTAGTCATGTGTTTGCTGGCACCCGAATCAATCAACCAGACACTTTCTGATGGCTGCGAAGTCTGTGAGACTAGGAAAATGTCTAGATGAGTTACGTCTGGAACCTCTTCATCAGAGGAGGCATCTTGCTAAGTAGCAATATGACCCTTCTACCTCTGATTATGAGCACGCCATTGGGATTTCTTGGAATATCCTTGGCTAGAAGTGCTCTCTTCACCAGAGTTGCCATGCTTGCGACCGTTGTAATAATAGTTCGGAGTCTTGTGCGTATTTGTGGAGCAAATTGTGGCACCATCGATCTGCCTTGTTTTTTTTGTTGCTTCTGGGGTGGCCACTTGAGAAGGTTTCTACTGTGGATGCTACTTCTAATTTTGGGGGGCTGACTTCCCTTTCTGAGGCTTGTTGCTATTCTTTTGCCTCATGATGAGAGCCTTGTCTTCGAAGGCTTCTTGAACATTCTGAATGGCTTCTTCCTACTGGAGATAATTCACCAGTTTGGAAAAACTCACCTCCTATTGAGTGATGGTCAACTTGGTGATCAGTGTTTGAAACAGGGAAGGAAGAGCTCGCAAGGTGAGTGGGACTAGCAACTTATCGTCCACCGTTTCACCGAGAGTAGAAAGTTCTACTAGTAACTCAGCCACACACCGCAAGAAGGCTTCGACTGATTCACCATCATGCATACTCATCATGTGAAGCTTTGTCTAAAGATGCAGCATCGTCGTCAGATTCTTGGCTTCATAGATGGTACACAATGTGGCCCATGCCGTAGAGGAAGTGGTTACTTCCTGAATGTGAGGTTGAACCTCATCAGAAAGGCTCAGAGTGATAAGCATTAATGATTTTTCAACAGACCTTTTCATACTTATCCAACAGATTAGCGTCTGTGGGAGGGGCGTTCGTGCCAGAAACGATCCCCCAAAGATCTTCAAATTGAAGAATCGTCTGCATCTTGGTTTTCCATGTGGCTGAAATTTGGCCCTTTTAGCAACTGGGCATCCGACAACAAAATGCGAGGTGCAGACATTTCCAAAAACTCAAAATTGTATTTTATTTATTGATTGTTCAAAAATGGTTACAAATGCTTACTGAAGGAACCTATCATGAAGATGGACTCTATAAGCTCGTGCAGTGAGACACGGACGCTCCTATGGGCGTTCTACTTCGCATTCATCATCTGCATCATAGCCGCACTCCAATTCTTTGTGGATTCGAGTGTGCTTGACAACACACGTCGAACCAAAAATAGTCGAAACAATCCTTGACGCACCAATTCGTCAAATAATATGTTGCTGGTATTCAGCAATTCATTGAGTAAGGCAAAATAGATGCCGGTGGTGTCCTCTTGGGCTCTTAGAGGTGACTCAGCAGAAGGGTTTCTCGCAACACTCTCGGCATCAAAAATGTGTGACATGTACGTGCCCTCTTGGCACTCTGCTGGGGAAATCACGTTGGAAGGGTTTGCACTTGGCTCCTTGGCATCACACAACAACAAAAACAACAAAGCAAAAAAAATGTTCAAATGCCTTGTGTAAATATTGATATTTAAATGGTAACTTCACACAACCTCTGGTCTATGCTGTCAATGGATAGGAATCCAAAGGAAAATGCCAACTTTCTTGATAGTCTGAATTCTAATGCAGGTCTACCAGGTGAAATAATTCCTCACATGTTTTCTTTTACGGTCGCTCCACGTAGGTTTGGGCCAATGTGCAATAGGTCTGCGCTACTAAAGAATCTCCTTACACATCTTTCAAGTCTCCTCATAGGTGTCTCCAGGAAGGTCTGAAGCACGTATCAAGAAAGCAAAACAAAGATCGTCTATCAAAGAAGAACAATTCTTCCAAATTCCGAACAGGCCTGATAGGTCAGGTCGTAGAAATGATAGAGCAGGTCGTTGCCAAGATGGAATAAACTCCACACAATAAAAATAAAATATATCTCCACGCAAACCAAATTAGGTGTTCACTCCAAAGAACCGTTCTCTAAATTTCTCAGAGAGGTATTCTCTTATACCAATGATAGCTGAAGACAAAGAATAGATTTATTCAATTCAATGTGTCAAACAAAAGAGCAGAGCCCCAAATATAAAGGTTGTGGGAGGAAGGAGGATAGTTATAACTATCCATCAAATACATAACAACAATGTATTAAACTAAACTAATGCTAACAGGATGTACTTAATTGTAACTGTGTATTGTGGTTGGTTTATTATGTTGTGCCTTGTCGAAGAGGAAAATTAATATATTCATGTTGGGTGTTGTATGTTTCCTTGTTGCATATGTGATCAACATTGCATCGAGCTTATTTAGAGTTGGTCGTAGATCCTTCTGGTCTCCTGTGTTGACGTGTAATCTCCAAGTAAGTAAAAAAAAAAGTTATCTGAGTTTTTCATTGTTGTATTTATGTCTGTTTTTAAGATGGCATTACAGTTACAATGTTTGAAATAAGGGGGGGGTCTACTATATGGAAATATGTTGTTTAAAAATAATGTATTGAGCAGGAGAATGTTAGCATATGCCATATTTATTAATACATTGTTTAGTTAAACTGAAATAGTTAGTTACCCTCCTATAATTGAATGAAAGTTCTGTCGAATTGTTTTTTGCTTTTATATATTGCTCTTATTTTCTTTGAATAAATTTTTCAGTTTTCTACATCATCCCTATTCTTTCAAGATAAAAATTTCATTGTGGCCATATTATCTCCATAAGGTATTTCATGATATATTTTTATTCTTAGGCCCCAAAATACAGTCATTATAAACAAATCGGATAACTTAGTTGAACTAGACATGAAATACTCATGTTTTTAAAAGAATGGCCATTGGAAACTTGATGAAGACAAATAAAAAAAAATTCTCATCTTCCTAAAACCATGTGATCTTGTGCTGATTTCATTGGAAATGTAATATTTCATTGTCATGCTAAACCAACTAATGTGGGAAACATTCACCAAGGATTTCCATTCGTGAATGTCTCAATTCATCTTGTTTGGTATAGAGGGAACTTAAATTAGAAGATAGCTTGGAGTCCAATTATAAGTGATAAATTACACTCTAAATTGATCAATTTGGAGAGGACTAAGAAGTTCACCATGACTTTCTATCTAGTATATGTTATTACAACACTACAAGGATAGACAAGATTGTCTACAAAGAGAAATTTTCTCACAGACTCTCAAGTGTATCAAGTCCATTGAATTCTTACTCTTCGTGACTATAAATGACATTTCACCAAGGAAAATGATGTTTTTTTCCATGCTTGTTGTTAGGCATATTAGAAGATAATGCCAATGAATGATTGTTAAGAGAAACATGTGAATTAATTAGGAATTATGGAATCCTGAGCATGTGATCATTTATTGAATGATTGTCAATGCCATATTCATGCAGTCTATAATTTATCATGAAAATTTAAAACATAGATCACTTCCGGTTCAGTAATTTTCCCATCTCAGACTAGTCCTAGACATCGCATAAATTCGCTAAGTCAAATTATCTCTCTCTTCGACTTAGGGTTTTATATTACATTAACTTATTTTCTTCTATCAAATCTTTATTTTAGCCTTCATTATCATATGTGACTCCACAATTTCTATTGTACAAAAATCTAATTTTGTTAAATCAATTGTAGGACTCTAGTATATTATCTGTTAGTTTAGTGTTTGTCTATTATTTCTTTGTATAATGGTCGATTCCCTTTCAAAACAAACCCATTTAAAAATAATAAAAAATAATGGTTGGAAAACAATAATTATTTTAAATTACATTGAAATTTACTATAAATTCACTTTCGGTATAAATAACGAACTTGAATGCATCTTATACAAAATATCAAATTTCATGTCCTCTTCTTCTATAATCATCATAATTTTATTTTTTGTCATGCCAATGTGAGTGTTTTAGAGACTTCATTTACCTTGAAATTAGGATTGTATCATACATAATATCAAGCCTTATGTCCATCAAGTACAATAGACTACCAACTAGTCATTTGTACAGATTTAGATCAACAATGGATCCCTTATTATCCTTACTTAGATTCAAACCTTTGGAAATTGGTGTCAATATTGGTTTTTTATTCTACACCCTAAACCTTGTTACCACATGACCAACATACTTTGATTGGCATTTGATACTTTTTGTCTCATGACTAACTGAATTGTATGCTAGAGATATGTTTCATTAAACACAATTTTATCATTTCAAACTCTGATCTATTTATTACTGACTTGAACAAATCAATTGATATATATTTTTTGAATATTAAGGCATCGAGATATAAGAAAATGATCAAAATTTAAATTTGGTTGTTAATTTTGGTGTGCATTATGGGTGTTATTTTACATGTAACGAATCCATTATCCAATAGGTATGATTTAATGTGGCTATACAAAACTCTTTATTTTTTTTTAATCCTGTAAACAACTTTCTCCAGTCTCTCGAATGCAAGGGAGGTAATCTCTTGCAAGAGAGTAAGAGGATGAGTCAAGTAAGAATTATTTGATGTGTTGTTTGTAGTGAGATATATTGATAGGGGTTATCATTAGATGTTCTTAATGGTTTGATTGGTTGTTCATTGTTCATTCGTAGTAAGCAAACCAATGCCTAATTGCATGACACACTTTTATGCCATGTAGAGAATTAATTTGTCTTTCTGGCATGCTTCTTATATTAACAATTAGGACACAATCCATGATTATGACTGTCCCTTTCTTCTCTATTAAAAATACATAGATCACTGTAGACAACCATCTCTCCTCTAATGTCATTTGGTGCTATATTATTTCTCAAAAATGAATTATCTGATATACTACAGCGGAAACTATTAAGAGTGGAAGGCTAAAAACACATATGTCAATTTTCAAGGACTAATAACCATTTGTACCAAAACTACTGTTGGAAATATGCATGTGTTGCATATTTAATTCCAACCGCAGCTTTTTAGGAAAGCTAATTTTAGCTTTAGTCTTGTTTTAGTTTGCTTTAGTTAAGTTAGCTTTATCTTATTTTTATCATTAGATTTAATTCAAATAAATCTGTTTTAATTCATGCATAGCATGCAACTATTTTAAAGCATGAGTTTAGATTTAGAATGCTCAGTTGAAGAGCTGTTAGTGGGTGAGTTATTCTATTTAAATAACAGCAATTGTAATTGCTTTGTATGCACACACAAAGGTGTGAAATCTGCATAAGCAAGGAAGGATGTGCATTGAAAGCACACAGCTGCACGCACAGCTTGATTGTAAAGAGTTGAAGCTCTGAGTATGATGAAGCTTTTATTAATGGATATTATGCACAGCATTGCTGGTTCGAATATTCATATATTTATGAAAGTTATTTAAGTATTCTGTTTATTTCTTTTATGTTGTTTGTTGTATAAGACTGCAGATTTTCTACAAATTGGTATCAGAGTGAGGTTATTCCAGCAGCTTATTAAATTGGTAGCAAGCTATGGGTTCTACATCCGGCATTCAAACGCCACAATTTAATGGAAATAATTATGAATACTGGTCATTGACCATGAAGGCGCTATTCAGATCTCAAGACGTGTGGGAGATCATTGAAGATGGGTACACAGAGCCCACAAATGCGAGTAGCGTATAGTGCACTTTCTCAAGCAGAGAAAGATACTTTGAAGGAGTTACGAAAGAAGGATGACAAATCTCTTTTTTATATTCATCGGGAAATGCATGAAAGTATTCTTCCAAGAGTGGCAGCAGCCAGTCAAGCAAAGACTGCATGGGATACTTTACAAGTTGCATATCAAGGTAAGGAGAAAGTAAAAACTGCCAAGCTACAGTTACTTCACAGAGATTTTGAGATTTTAGCAATGAAAGATTTAGATTCTGTAGAATCATTTTTTACTTATGTAGCTAGCTTAGTCAATCAAATCAAATCCCATGGTGAGACTCTTGAGGACAGAAGGATTATTGAAAAATTGCTTAGAAGTTTGCCTACAAAATTTGATCCTTTAGTTGTTGCTATTGAAGAAACTAAGGATCTAAGTCATTTTTCTATTGATGAGTTGCATGCATCACTAATCAATCATGAACAGAGGATGAATAGATCACATGCAAGTGTAGATCAAGCTTTTTCATCTTAGACATCAGGTAGTCATGGCAGAAGAAGAGGAAGTTTCAGCCCAAGAGGTAAAGGAAGAAGTCCATCTAGAGGACGTGGCAGTGGTTCATCAAACTCAGGTGGAAGAGGATAGAATCAAGAATAGAGTTATAGTTAGATACAAGATAAGTCTCATGTTCAGTGTCATTATTGCAAGAAGTATGGGCACTATGCTTATGATTGCAAGAAAAAGCAATATGATCAGGAGAGACAAAATCAAAATCAGGTTGGAAGTTCTATTTCTAAACCTATGTTTATTGCATGCACAAGGATTGCCGAAGCAATACCTTCTTTATCCCCTATTGAATGTAATTTTTCAAAAGAGAGTCCATGTGATGTATGGTATTTGGATTTAGGTTGTAATAATCACATGATAGGTAATCTAGATTTGTTTTCTAGTTTAAATGATTCAGTTAAGAGTGATGTAACTCTTGGAAATAACAATATTGTGTCTGTGAAAGGAAAAGGCACAGTTAGTATTCTAACAAGACAGGGGGAGCAAACAAGTATGCAGGATGTTTACTATGTTGCAGGTTTGAAACATAACCTTATGAGTATTGGACAACTGGTACAGAAAGGATACTGAGTCTATATGGAAGACAATGAGTGCATGATTGTGGACAAAGCTCCTAGCACTCAGTTGATTGCAAAAGTGAAGATGAGCAGAAATAGGATGTTTCCATTGATTTTGAAACCTGGAAAAAAGAAGAAATCAGATCTGTTTGCAGCAAAATTAGTAGCTCAGTTTGCAGTAAATTCCTACGTTAAGCCAAATCAGTCTTTTGTTGAGTCATGTGCTCAAACAGGTGAGTCCTGTGCCAATGAAAATCTGGTCTGCACTACAACAAGCGAGTCTTGCGTAAATATAGTTGAGTCCTATGCTGAAGGAACACAATCAAATTTTCAATCAGTCATGAAGGATGAAACATGGCTTTGGCATCTAAGGTATGGACATTTGAATTTTGGAGGTTTGAATTTATTACATATAAAAAATATGGTTAAAGGTTTGCCATTGATTCAGAAACCGGAAAGGGTATGTGAAGGTTGTATTTTGGGAAAGCAACACAGAGATTCATTCCCAGTTGGTAAAATAGCAAGAGAAAGTGCACCACTTGAGATTGTACATTCAGATTTATGTGGACCTATGCAGAAAGCTTCTATTGGAGGTTGTATTTATTTTATGACATTCATTGATGATTACACAAGGAAGACATGGGTTTATTTTCTGAGAAATAAATCAAATGCCTTTGATACATTTCAGTAGTTCAAGGCATTAGTGGAGAAGCAAAGTGGATACTACATCAAAGTTCTCCAAACAGACAGAGGAGGTGAGTATGTTTCTAACGAGTTTATGAATTTTTGTAGATACCATGGTATACACAAGCAGTTTACTACCAGGTATACACCACAACAGAACGGTGTGGCAGAGAGGAAAAATAGAAACCATCATGGAGATGGCGAGAAGCATGTTGAAGGCAAAACATCTTCCAAATGAGTATTGGGCAGAAGCAGAGTAGTAACTTCTGTTTATATTTTGAACAGGTGTCCAATGAAACTTGTTAGGAACATGGTTCCTCAACAAGCATGGACTAATAGGAAACACAGTGTTTCACATTTAAGAGTTTTTGGTTGTGTAGCATATGCACATGTACCTGATGAGCTAAGGAAGAAGTTATACAACAAAGGAGAAAAGTGTATTTTTGTTGGGTATTCAAAGAATACAAAAGCATACAAGTTGTATAATCCAGTCACTAGAAAGGTTGTTATCAGCAGGGATGTACAGTTTATTGATAATGAAGCATGGGATGGAAGTATAGAGAAAACAGTGAGTATAGCAACATCTATTCTGCATCATGATATGACAGATGAAACTTTAGAACAACAAGCTACTATATCTACAAATCTTGGACATGAACTACAAGTTGTAGCACAAGCTACACTTCCATCTAGAGTCAGGAGGTCACCAAGATTTCAGCCATCTTCAGCCATGCAAGAGACACCACAGGGAACACCAGAAGCTACTCCATCACCAAAAAGTAGTCCTGCATCGAATACTCCTATGCAGCGGAAAACAAGAAGTCTAACTGAGATTTATAATGTTGATACAACTAATTTATTTTCAGTTTTTGCATTATTTTCTCAAGCTGCAGATCCAGTATATTACGAAGAGGCTATAAAGAATGAAGTTTGGGAAAAATCCATGGATGATGAGATTGTTGCTATAGAGAAGAATCAGACATGGGAGCTAATGGATCTTCCAAAAGGAAAGGACGTGATAGGAGTCAAGTGGGTCTACAAGACAAAATACAATGCTAATGGAAAATTACATAAGCACAAAGCAAGGCTGGTTGCAAGAGGTTTTACGTAGCAATATGGAGTTGACTACAACGAAACATTTGCACTAGTAGCACGTTTAGACACGGTAAGAATGGTTTTAGCAATTGCAGCTCAAAACAAATGGCCTATTTATCAGATGGATGTTAAATCAGCATTCTTAAATGGATTCCTTGAAGAGGAAGTTTATGTAAATCAGCCAGAAGGTTATGAGATTGAAGGTCATGAAGGAAAAGTATAAAGATTGAAGAAAGTGCTCTATGGTCTCAAGCAAGCACCTAGAGCTTGGTACAGCAGAATAGATTCTTATTTGACTGAGAATGGTTTCAGTAGGAGTAGTAGTGAGCCTACCTTATACACAAGATAAATGAGCAAGGTAAAATTTTAATTGTTTTTTTATATGTAGATGATTTGATCATTACTGGAAATCTATCTACAAAGTCATTCAAATCAGCCATGAAGAAGGATTTTGAGATGACAGATCTTGGTCTTATGCATTAATTTTTGGGTATTGAAGTTCAACAATCATAAGGTGAATTTTTTATCTCACAAGCAAACTATGCAAGTGATGTTTTGAAAAGGTTTAACATGTTGAATTGTAAGCCATCACCAACACCAGTTGCAGTAGGTTTGAAGTTGAGCAAAGAGGATGAAGGATCATTTGTGGATCCAACATTGTTTAAAAATTTGGTTGGAAGTCTTATGTATTTGACGGCCACAAGGCCTGATATCATGTATGGTGTGAGCCTCATATCAAGGTTCATGGAATCTCCAAAAGATTCACATTGGCAAGATGGAAAAAGAATTTTGAGGTATGTATGTGGAATAAGAAATCATGGAATTCTTTATTCAAGTTTAGATGAGTTCAAACTCATTACTTATACAGATAGTGACAGTGCTGGAAGTATAGATGATTGGAAAAGCACATCCGGCTATACTTTTCACTTTGGAACAGGAGTGGCTTCATGGGCATCAAAGAAGCAGCCCATTGTCACGTTATCTTCAGCAGAAGCAGAGTATGTAGCAGTAATAGGAGCAGCATGTCAAGCTATTTGGATGAGAAGAGTGTTGACAGATTTACAACAAAAACAAGAGGAAGCTACAAAGATGTTTTGTGACAACAACTCAGCCATAGCGTTGTCCAAAAATCATGTTTTTCATAAGAGGAGAAAGCATATTGATACGAGGTATCATTTCATCAGGGAGCTAGTAAACAACAAGGAAATTCATCTTGAATTTTTTAGATCCGAAGATCAGTTTGCAGACATTTTTACAAAGGCTTTAGCAAAAGAAGTTTTCGAATATTTGAGAGATTGTTTGGGATTTTGTGATCCTACACATGGCAGATCTGAAAAAGTAAACACGGCTCTAGAAGAGTGAAATCTACAGTTTGAAATTAAGGGGGAGTGTTGAAAATATGCATGTGTTGCATATTTAATTCCAGCCGCAGCTTTTTAGGAAAGCTAATTTTAGCTTTAGTCTTCTTTTAGTTTGCTTTAGTTAAGTTAGCTTTATCTTATTTTTATCATTAGATTTAATTCAAATAAATCTGTTTTAATTCATGCATAGCATGCAACTATTTTAAAGCATGAGTTTAGATTTAGAATGCTCAGTTGAAGCGCTGTTAGTGGGTGAGTTATTCTATTTAAATAATAGCAATTGTAATTGCTTTGTATACACACACAAAGGTGTGAAATTTGCACAAGCAAGGAAGGATGTGCATTGAAAGCACACAGCTACATGCACAACTTGATTGTAAAGAGCTGAAGTTCTGAGTATGATGAAGCTTTTATTAATAGAGATTATGCACAGCAGTGCTGGTTCGAATATTCATCTATTTATGCAAGCTATTTAAGTATTCTATTTATTTCTTTTATGTTGTTTGTTGTATAAGACTGCAGATTTTCTACAACTACAACATAACATTTGTTCGTTTACATCATGAATTGGATTCCATTCTCAATATGATAAGCTGTTTTTGCAGTTCCTTGAGCCTATAGCAAAAGCTCCGCATCAAAACTGTCACACAAACGTAAGTAGAAGAAAAAGACTAGACCTTAAGAAAAGTGGTTGAATTTTATGCCTTTTCTTTATTTTATTATTTGTTCGCCTATGGGAAAAATTAGAACTAATTATAACTTTTGAAGAAAGTTTGAACGAATATATCCCAAAAGTGTTTCATTGCATAATGTTTTTTCGGAAATATCAAAACTATAGCTGTGATTTTCTTCTATTTCTAGTTAGGCATCAAACTTTATATTTAACCACTCAAAGGAGAGACGATATGGATAACAATTTTCTGTGAAATTGGAAATGGACGAAACAAACCATGACATGACATGTAAATATCATTATAACCTGACTAATTACACGTTAGAGAAGACGTGAATTAGAGAAAAAGATTCCAGTAGTGATGTGGAAACTGAGAATCAAATCCAAATTCTCAGCACAATCTTATTGTGGTCCATAACAGAGGATTCTGAAATAACCAACCGTCTCATGACTGAAACAAACTATGAGATGACATGTAAATATGATTACCTAGCATAATATTACACACATTACAGAAGACGCGGTGGATTAGAGAAAAAGACTCCAGTAGTGATGTCGAATCTGAAATGATTGTGATAAAGAGAGTTGTAGCTTAGTTCCTAGTTAAGTTTAAAATGCATCCCCACTTACAGTACTGTGCCAAGTAATCACATCGCCATCGCCATTGGCATCGACATCGCTGGGAATGTGCAGAGTTGGAGGTTCCATCTTCCCTTGCAGCATCCGCAGCACTTGCCCCATGCTTGGCCTCACATTCTCATCCTCTTGAATGCATAGCAACCCCACAACAATAGCTCTTCTCATCTCTTCTACATGATCTGCCTCCTCCTCTGCAACTGACATTGCAACACACTCCTCCACAATATTAATCGTGTTCCCCTGGTAAAATTGAGCTGCGGCCCAGGAGGGAAAGTAATGCTTGTTTGCATCTTTCACGCTCGTGTCCAGATTTCTTCGGCATGAGACGATTTCCAAGAGCGTCATACCAAAACTGTATACGTCAACCTTGGGAGTGATGGGAAGACCGGAGAGCCACTCCGGAGCCAAGTAGCCTCTGGTTCCTCTGGTAGTTGTGAGGACGCGGCTGAAATCTCTACCCACAAGCTTTGCCAGCCCAAAATCGGCCAGCTTGGGGGAGAAATCGGTATCCAGGAGAATGTTCTCGGGCTTAACATCGTTGTGAATGATGCGCTCTCTGCATTCTTCGTGAAGATAGAGTAGCCCTTTTGCAGTGCCCAGCGCGATCTCAAATCGGGTCTTCCAGTCGAGTACTACCTGGGTAGTGAACAGTAAGGAATTGAGAGAGCCGTTGGGCATGTAGTCGTAAACCAGCAGCCTTTTTGATCCTTGTGCACAAAACCCTCGAAGCCTCACCAAATTCACATGTTGTACGTTTCCAACAGAATTGATTTCCGCTCGGAATTGCTTCTCATTCTCGCCTTGCCTCGAACCCTCCAATTTCTTTACGGCTACAAGCGTGCCGTCTGTTAGAGATCCTTTGAACACCGACCCGAATCCTCCGCTCCCCAACTTACACCTGAAATTTCTAGTTGCAATCTTCAACTCCTGATAACTAAACATTCTAAGAAAGGGATCCGAGCCTGAGGAATCTGCACGCATTTGCAAGTGCAACGATCCTTGCCTAATATGCCTCCGCCACATTAAAAATGAACTGATACACAAAGCAATGACGAGAGCAGCAACGATACCGAGCACTGCGCCTAGAATACTTGCTGTTTTTTTGCTTTTGGATGAGGAAGAGGAGTAGGACAGTTGGTGCTGTCGAACACAGCCGCTTGAGGACCAATCTTGCAAACTCCAGAGGCGATTATCTCTGGGGATGAAGCCTTCGACGCAGCTGCACAACTGAACACTATTGGAGTTGCAGCTTCCGTAAGCGCCACATACATTATATACGGTGCACGGATCTCTGGGTTGAGACCAGGTCACACTCCATTTAGTCTTGTTATCAAACACAGCATATATATGAAATACTCCGGATTTGTGTAGCGCGAAATGTGCGAAGCGCACTTTGAGAGTAGGGGACAATTTATAACTGATATAAAAACCAGAGCTAGTGTTTTCAACGCTGTAAAGGAAGGAGCGTTTCAATGACATCTCCGGAATTTGACCGAAACGTCGACCGTCCCAAACTCCGCTCTCCGAATACTTTACAGAGTTGTTCCACATGATCACAAATTGTCTGCTCCCTGACGGATCCATCTGATGAGAAAAAGGCCCAGGAGCTGGATCCAAAGAATTTTTCCAGCATACAAGCTTTTTCTTTCCGCCGATCTTCATCCCGGGCAACCAGGTATCGAAGGGATGGTCGAAGCTCTGCCAAGCTGCAGTACTCTCAGATTGATTGCCATCTCCCAGTCCCACCACTAAAAAATTGCCAGAATCTAATATCACAGCTCGGGAAGCCTTGTTCGACGTGTTGACAGACCACAGAGACACGCCCTCTGCGTCAAACACTCCCAGACCACCTTGTCTGGACAGCTTCAAAACGCCGGGCCTCTTCTTTGCGGGTCTCTCCCTATTAGCCACCCAAACGATCGTCTTCTCTGCTACTTTGCCATACCAGATGCCAATGTACCAGCTATTACTTCCTTTTGGGCTGAAGAATCCCAATTCAAACGTTCCATTCTTTGAAATTATTGTCTGGTTTCCTGTTAGCGTGTCACCCAAGGAAAGAGTATCTCCCCTAATACCACCACCAGCAGTGCTCTCCAGCTCCTCACACTTGTGAAATATAGTTAGTAACAGTAGAGTAAGAGCGAAGAGCATATAGTTAGCAACAGCTGGACCCTTACTTCCCATTTCCTCCCTAGCTATTGTTGCTCTTCGTATCATGCATGTATGGAATTCATCCGAATATATACTAGTACAGCGCTACATACATACAGGAAAATCAGACACTGTTTTCTAACAGAGCAACTGAACAGATTCTGCCCTAGAATTGACCTTGACGGAGATAATAGACCGACTCCAGTCTCCGGCTACCGCTAGATTAAAGTCTTTTCATTACAACGGGTTGACGTAGGTACGACAAGATCTGTCAACAAAAAGCTTGTAACTGGAGATTGCGATTCTAACGCGTCAACGAATACTTGAAAATTGGTGGAAGTTTTTTTTGTTTTCTTACGCAAATTGTTGTTTATAAATATTTTCTCATCCTAAATATTCGCGCGACAATAACATCCTCCTCACTAAATATTCGCTCACTGTACCACTTACTACTGATTCCAAAATCTTAGTTACCACTATAACAGTACTGATAACTGCCGCTTAGCAATTAGTCTTTCTTCGTAAAATATATTTTGGAATATTTAACAAAGTATCGTTGATCAAAGACTAGCACATATTTATTGGTTCAGTAATCTATTTAATGTTTGATAAATGATTTATTTTTTTACCAATAAATTTATACATTTATATTCAAAGAAAAATATCGAAATCTTGATGATTAGAGTGAACGAGCTAGAGACGTTGGTCTTGGTTTACATCCCTTGTGTTCCTTGGCTTTCTTCCACATTGCTTTACAATAACGTAACTCTGATTTCTATCCTTGCCTTCATTTATTGCGGCAGTCTTAGGGTTTCTCGCCCTTATGGAATCCCCCTTTTAATGGTGGCCAAGTGTTTTTACTTCAAATGTCAATGTCGAATTGTTAGATATTAAATCTCGCCATGGCACCACTGAAGATGCCACATAATTTTGTCTTGAAAATATTCCACGAGACATGTAATTTCCTAACCCACTGAATGATCTTCTTTCGATGCCCGATCCTGATATAGTACTCATAAATGGCTTAAAAAACTTATCGCATCTAATGAATTTCATCTCATGAAATGTAGGGTTTGAAACACCTAAACTCCAAATTCGTGGTGCGAGATTTTTTATAGAGATTTTCTTTTCCCATTGCGGGTTATCATAAAAACATGTCTTACATTTTTTCAACATAAAATAAAAAATGATGTTTGCAATCTCTTTTTCGAGTTAGGAAGGAAAACGTATACTTTGGAATATTTACAAAGTATCATTGATAAAAAATTAGTTAAAACATAATAGATGTTTTACTGTTTTTTATAGAAATATTTGTTTATTAATTTTTTCCCATCCTAAGTATTTTCCATACAATAATATTCTCACTAAATATTTGCTCATTCTACTACTACTCTTTCCAAAATCTTAGTTATCATGTATGTATAAAGTAAGCTATAAGTATACCCATAAATGCCGCTTAAATTTTTTTTTATTGGATAGGGTAATAAGCAGCGAAAAAGGCTCTCAAAAACCTTAGAAAGCAAGATGCATCGTGAAAACACTCAGAAAGGAACAAAAAGAGAAACATGACCACGAGGAGAGTTAAGAAAACTTAACCTAAGAAAGTAGGTCCGCAAAACAGCCAAATAAACCAAGGCTGCACACAGTCAGTTCTTTCGCTTAATTCTTCTGGATTGTACTATGTGCCTACCATCATCAGAATTAACCACAAGCCCAAAAGTCTCCTTGATATAGTCTTTGTAATTTTCACCCTCTCAAAAGGCTAGAACTTTTAGGGAGAACGAATCAATTTGGGGCTCGAGGGTCTGAGAGGGAGGCTTCAAACTATCCTCAGTGTTAATCTCTAGAACCACCTCCAAATTACCCAAAGGGGTTTCCTCCACCGTCTTATTTGAATTTACAGGTTTGGTGCTATCAGATTTACTCTGATTCTTTAAGTCTCTATTTTTGTCTTTGGAGTGCTTCCATCTTGCTACCTCAAACGAATCTTCCATCTCAAACGTATGAACCATCAGAACTTGGGATGACACAATTGGTTTTGCCATTGGTTCATCTGTTTCATACCCAGAAGAATAATTATCTGCATCCTGAGTTTTGTTGCGTTCCTTGCTATCCTCCTCACTTTTGCCATCCAAAATAGTAGGTTTAATGTTAAGACTATTAGGACCCTTACCCATGGTTAGAACAGGGGATGTAGAAGAAGCCACCAAGAAGTACACACTAGTCTAAGCCCTTGTCCCCACCACACGTTTAGCAAGTAAGTGCTCCCCATACAACAACTCACCCCCACTAATGGGATTCAGACCGCCAGAAAATATGGGAACAAGAGATGGTAAAGACACTGTGCTTTTCCTGAAAACCATAGGCTTCATCTTCCATTTCTGAACCGTACCCTTGCAAGAAATAACGCCATGATCCACATATCTGCATTTTACATAGTACACAAGGGATTGTTCATACTCAATCTCCTGTATTACTTCCCCATGGCTTGAGCAGAGATGAATAAGGCTGGTAAATTTTTTCCAAGTGAAAGATTCACACACATTCTAGTTGCGACCATCCTAGTCCTGATCATTATTATCGAGTCAAATACTAGCAGATCCCCAATGGCTCTGGCTATCCCCCTTAGCACCTAAACTTCCCAAAACTCGAGAGCCAAGTCAAGTAGCTTCACCCACACTAGAAAGGCATTGGGTTTGATTTTTTTCACATCAATCCTACACTACCATTTGGCCAGATACAATATCATCTTCCCATAAAGCTAGGGGCCACCATTAATGGTTCTAAGGTATTCCTCCTTCATGTTGAACTAAAATAAAAATGATTTATTTGCAATGGCCACCACAAATATTTCTCCTTAGGAGCCCATTTTTTTCTAGCCAAGGCCTTGACCATGTCCAAATTTGGCCAAATGCCAGCAAACCTTCCAATGAGTGAAAGGACATACATGTAGGTAGCTCTTTTCACTAGTGCTTCAGGCATGAACAAGGATGGCTTGTTCTCTTTCCAACATAGATTTAGGGAAGGGAGGGGGGAAAAAGGGTTCACTTCTCCCATCAACACATTTAGCCCAAGATTTTACTGCAACATCGTTTTAGGGAAGAGAACCTATCACCAGATCCATACTCCTCGCTTGGTTCTCCCTCAAAAATTTGAACCTATTTTTCCCGCTTAACCATTTGCTCGTTCCCAACCATGCCGTCTAGCAAATAGTCCTTCTATTAAAATATAATTTGGAATATTTTAAAAGTATGGTTGATAAAAAATTAGTTAAAACATTAAGATATATTAATTACTTTAATAATCTATTTGATTTTTGATTTAAGATTTAATTTTTATCAACAAATTTAAATGTTCATATTCAAAGAAAAAATATTGAAATTTGGATTATTAGAATGGACGAGTAAGAGATGTTGGTTTTGGTTTACATCCCCTTGTTTTTTTGCACATTGCTTTCTAATAACGTAACTCTAATTTATATTATTTCCTTAATTTATTGTGGTATTCTTAGGGTTTCTCTTTAAATGTTTCCACAAGCCATGCCATTTCTGAACACGCTGAATGTTCTTCTTCAGATGCTTGATATTGATAATGCTCATAAATGGCTTGAGAAACTTATTGCATCTAATGATTATGGTCTAGAATATCATAATAACTCTTATTTATTCTTACACGGATATACCAACTCAGAATATATTAGATATGTTAATGATAGGAAATCAACTTCAAGATATATTGTTTTGCATCTCGGGTCTGGACCTATCTCATGGATTAACAAGAAACAAATTGTTGTTTCTCTCTCATCCACTGAGGCATATTTTCATGTTCCACTAGGAGCTTTGTGTGAAGCAAATTGGCTATGCCACATTTTGTTGATGTTATGATTCCTAAAGATAAACCACCCATACTTCATTATAACAATCAGGGTGTGTTGAAACATGTGAAGAAACCAATTTTCAATGCTCAAACAAAAAGCAAATTGAGGTAAAATGTCATTACATTTGAGAACAAGTTTTGAAGCATAACATTGAGTGCCAATAGTACCAAACAAATTTTCAATTAGATGATATACTCATTATGTTTGTTAGAAAGGCTAAATTTGAGTTGTTTCGGGGTCTGTTTGTAACAATAATGTAATAAGGGGGGAATGTTAGTGTCATGTCTATCACATTGTTTGATCTTCAACTTGTATTTTCATTTTTCACATTCCATCTAGCTATTCATCTCCACACTAACTTACACATGTATATATTCACCTACTTGGTATTGAATACACATAAATTAAACTACTACTTTCTCTATTTTTCTATCTCAATTTTAAGTTAATATTTGAAATCATAGAAAGAAATTTATTATAAATAAATAAATATAAGACAAATAGTAATAACCTAAAAATATATTTAAAGGAAATATTGATTGTATGAGAAAATCTATCATTTGTTTTTTATTATAAAATAAAAGATTAACACATTGATATATCATTATCAAAACAATTCATTAGGTTCTTCTTCTCTGGTTTATGATGATGTGGATTGTGTTGGTATAAAAATTGATTCTCCCTTACAAGCTAAGAAACATCACAGATTTAACAAGAAGCCTAGAGACAAATAAATCATCGTGTATGTCATTTTGTAGTCGAGGAGGTGATTCAGATGACTCTTTATCACTGAGATGTTGGAGAAATGGATAGCACCTTCAAAAGGATTTGATCTATCCTCACTACTTTAGGTTGTGCCTTTCAACTAGGGTGAGATGACCCATCTTGTAACCTCTGTTAATGAAGGAGAATGAAGATATCCTTCTTTGCACAAATTTTAAAGGAAACATTGAGAAAATATGATCAACGCACCACAATTTAACTCGCACGAGTTGTCACTTCTAAAGAATGGTGATATTTTCTAAAAAAGGTTAAGGTTACTAAAGACATTATGGAATCCTGATTGCTTCTGCATATTTTGGCAGTAGAATTTATTCATTTGTGGACATACAGGGAAAACAAGGGTAGTTCAGGTAGGATTCATTGTTTTTGAATAATTTTTGGTGGGAGATTAAGCAAGATAAACTATATTTTTGCTAGATCTTTGAGAAGCTTCACAACAATTAGAATACTAAATGACAGAATGCTTCAGAATAGCTAAAATATTTGTTCAACCAGAAGGTGTGCATCAATGGAGTCCCAAATTTACACAGTTTCACACAATCTCCAAGAATTTAACACGAAGGCTGGAGCTAAAGACTCAATTAAAACATTAAAGACCTTTGGTTCCTCACGCCTAAGATACACTCAAAGGCGTACAGACAATATTTATCAACAAAATCACAGTAAAGTGATTTTAAATTGTTTATCTCATCACAGGATGAAAGCTCTTCTCGTAATGAAATTACAAATGCCACTAAACTATCACAGGGATGAGATCCTGTGTGATTCCTGAGGGATTTTAACACAAGATTGCAATAGGAACAAAAAATACTATTTGTAGACATTCTGAAATAAAGCAGACACAAATTTTCCCAAGATAAACACACAATCATTCAAATATGATTATATTCATCAGCAGGGGAAGGTTTCTTGAACAATCTCAAAGCTTGTCAATGGTTGTACACTTGCAACCAACTTTACATAATCAAATCTAAAACATAAGAGATTAGCATGTTTCTCAGATGGTCTCTCATGAAGATGGGATTTCTCAAATTTTCTCGTAAGAATTCAACCGCCGACCATTTGCATAACTAAATCATGATTTTTATGACTAAATCATGATTTTTATAATACTCAATTTACATCCAAGCTTTCCCCCCAAGAAAATAATATTCGACGAACCTTTTTTTATTACATGTTTGATCATGATTTCTAGAAAATAAAGTTTAACATGTTTACAACAAACAGTTGCCAGTTGTTCAAAAAGGTGAATCATTGCAAATATTTTCATCATTGTTTTAACTGGGGTACCTAGTCATCTCCTTTGGTAACACATTTTTCATCCTTTGCACCTGTAACCTCCATCATTTCATCCTTTTCCCATTCTTTCCTCTGTAACTTTTCTCTACATCCAGCTTCTCTGGTAATTCACATTTTTTGGAAGTGCCCGAGTAAAGATAAAACCCTGGTAAAGATGACTATATAGAAGGATTTACAATAACACCCTGGTAAAGATAAAACTTGTATGCATCCATTCGGGGAAATAGAAAATATGATAGAGCCCGCAAATTGAAGGATTTCTAGAGCAAAGGGGTGAGATCAAATTGAACACCAACATTGGCTCTGACTCAAGGATGGGCACTCCCAGCGAGTGCCACAAGAAAAAATAGTAGACCAAGTGCCAAAAATAAACCATTACGCAATGGAGTCATGAGTCCACCCTCCAGGAACAAACTGAGAAACCAACAAAAATGGCCGCCAAGGACCAAGGAAAACCAAAATCAACAAAATGCAAAAATAGAACAAAAAACCCAAGACTTTACACTATATAATGGTGCATACCTCGAATTTGAGAAATGAATCAAGGAAATGTTTCAAATTCCTTCCATTAATAGGCAATTCAAGCAATTCCCCATCTATTTCTTTTAAGAAGAAGGTATGTTCACCAATTAGAATGTCAATTGAATATGGGCCCATCCACAATGCATCAAACTTTTCATGTTTTCCCTTATCCTCATGCATACTATCCCACAATAGAAAAAGATCTCCCACACTAAAAGCTCTTGAAGTCACCTTCTTATCAAACAAATTCTTCAATTTCTTTCTGAATTTTACATGCCTCTGACGGGATGCCCTTATTTCTTTATCTAACTCAACAATTTGATTTATGCAAGCATCATAGGGACTAACCTTTAGATCTTCATGTTGTTGAAGAAATTGAAATGAAGAAAATTGCATATGCAAGGGTAATAGAGCTTGAGTTTCATATTTTTGTATCCAAATTTGTTCTCTTTTTCAAGATGGGAAGCATCACAGATTTGACATGGAGCTTAGAGACATATAGATCATAATGTATGTCATTTTGTAGCCGGGGATGAGATCTAACTGGCCCTTTGTCACTCATATTTGTGGAGATATGGATAGCACCTTCAAGAGGATTTGACCTATCCTCACTACTTTAGGTCGTGCCTTTCAACCAAGGTGAGAGGACCCGTAGTGTAACCTCTATTTGATGAAGGAGATGGAGATATCCTTCTTTTGCAAAAATTTTATGAAGAAAACCTTGGGAAAGTATGATCAATACTCCATAATTTAACTCTCAAGAGTTTTCACTTCTATAAGATGGAGACACTTTCAAAACAAGGCTAAGGTTACTGAAGACATTATGAAATCTTGATTGTTCTACATATTTTAGTAAATAGATTTTGTTCCTTTGTTGACACATAGGGAAAACATGGTTAGTTCATGATGGATTCATGGTTTTTGAATAATTTTGGTGGGAGATTAAGTAAGATAAACTTGATTATACCAGATCTTTGAGAGACTTCACAAAAATTGGAAAGCTAAATGACAGAAAGCTTTGGAATAGTTGAGATATTCCTTCAACTAGAAGGTGTGCTTCAATGGAGGCCGAGATCCACACTGTTTCACACAATCTCAAAGAATTTAACATGAAGGCTTAAGCTAAAGACTCAATAAAACATTAAAGATCCCTGGTTCCTCACGCCTAAGATACACTCGAAGGCTTACAGACAATATTTATGAACAAATGATAGTGAAGTGATTTTAAATTCTTTATCTCATCACAAGATGAAGGCTCTTCTTGAGATGAAATTGCAAATGCCACTAAACTGTCACAGGGACGAGATCATGTGTGATTCGGAGGGACTTTAACATAAGATTACAATAGGAATAATAAAAAATACTTGCAGACATTCTGAAACAAAGAAAGCACAAATTGCTCCAAGATTGACACAAATTAACTCAAAATTGATTAGATTCATCAGCAGGGGAAAGCTTCTAGAGAAATCTCAGAGCTTGTTAATGGATGTACACTTGCAACTAACTTGATGTGATTGAAATCTAAAACACATGAAATTAACAGGTTTCTCGCATTGGTCTCTCAGGAAGACGGGCTCTCTCAAATTTTGTCTTAAGAATTCAACCCCAAACCTTTGTAAGAGTATTCTCATTCCATTTATACATTTCACTTGCTCACTTATCCCAAAATTTTCCCCCAAAAAAGAATAATATTCAAGGGAACGTTTCTTGTTATCAATTTGCCTCAGAAAGTGAAGTTTAAAAAATTCACATCTGAAAGCTGGTAGGTGGACCAATTATGAACTGATCACATTTCTCAGGCCCTCGACTAACGACTAGGATGCCATGCCACAACCTTTTTGATAGTCATTTTAATCATTCTGATTCTATCACGTGAGAAATCCCCATTTTAATCATTCTCTAGAGGCACTGTACAACTGGATCTGGAAGGTAAACCTTTTTGCTCTCGAGGAAACACCTTTTTCATCCTTTGTGCCTACAATATTCATCATTTCATCCTTTTCCCTCTCTTTCCTCTGAAACTCTGTCCCACATCCAACTTCTCTAGTAATTCACATTTTTACAAGTGTTTGAGCAATTCCAAATTCAAAATATCAACCTTAACAATCCTTGGACTCACAAATTAATTTCTAAATCCATTCAATGACACTTTTCCGAAAAAAATGACAAGGAATTTCATCAAAAAAATGATGAAAACAGTACGCATTCGCATCTCCAGGAGTCTTGAAGAAAAAATGGTAGAAAAATAGATGCAATGCATAACAACCATTAATTTTTCCCCTTCTCTACTTTATATTATAGTCGTCCATGTGTTTCCTTGGTGCAACTTCAAAGGAAAAGTACACAGGCAATTTTCCAAACAAGCGTGGGCCTTCCACGTGCCCTGGGCCTAAGAAAAACACCTTTTGGCATTTGAAAAATTCTCAATAAAAAAGGAGCCAGTGGAAGCCTCCATGTGTCTCAATGGTGCACTTTGAGATGGTCCCAAAAAGTGGAGACCCTAAACAAGTGCAGGATCACCAAGTGTCTTACTTTGGTAGAGTTGTTAAAAATGTTTAAGGATCAATAGAAGGTGCTAGGTCCGAGACAGTTTTCCTTGGCTGTTGAAAATTCCAAGCAAGGGAAGAGTGAGCGCAAGCCTCCAAGTGTCATCCTCACGATTCTTCAAAATAAAAATTAGGGTCCGTTCCCCAAACAGGCGCGGTCCCTCCACATGTCTAAGGCCTTAGAAAATTGCTTTGAAAATTTTAAGTATAGAGCGGAGCCAGCGGAAGTCTCCATGTGTCTCCCCGGCGCAACTGTTAAGGTGGGACCCTGAGGTGGATCCTCAAATGAGTGTCAGCCCTCCACATGTCCATGGTTCTACCAAAACTACACTGTCCGCATGAAAAAATTGTCCAAGTCTTGGCAAGGCAACAGAAACCTCCACGTATCTCCTCGGCACAACTACAAGGGTCAAACCAAAAGGATAATTTTCAGATGAGCACCGGCCCTCAACATGGACAAGATTTGAGTTGAATCTGGTCTTAGAGTTTCAAAGTGCCCCTCCAAGCTGCATTCAACTAGAAAGGGCCCACGTTTCCATAGATGCTGAGATGTAAATTTAATGGGGAAAAACACACCCGTCAAACCGTAAAATGCAGGAAAATCACCATTTGCTCCCGGTAAATGAATATTTCTTTCAAGATAGAGAATTTGGAAATGATATAAGGCCCAAATATGATCCTCCAAGCTACATCCCATCACATTTTCAAATATATTGGGACAAACATTGATAGGTAAAACAAAACGTGACTATGGAAGAACGAAAGGAAGGGACAAAACCCAATTTTACACCCAACTTACAAATTCTTTCACATGGACAGAGGAACAGAAAAAAAACTTTGGATTTTAAGTGACCCTTGACCAAAGGAAGGGATTGATCATGGAAAACCAAATGAAGGACAAAGTTTTCATACATCAATACAGGGAGATGGAAAACACAACAGATCCTACAAATTGAAGATTTTCAAGGAAAAATGGGGGTGAGATCAAATTGAGCACCAACATTGACTCTGACTCAGGGATAGGCACTCCCTGTGGGTGCCATAATAACAAATACCAAATCAAGTGCCAAAAACAAACCATTAGGCAACGTGTTGGTGCTCAAAATTGTCTCGCCCCAATTTGCCTCTGAAAATTTATTGATTTATGGCCTCTTTCATTTTCCCCTTCCCCGTGTTTGTGCCTAGTTAATCTTTATGACCATTTTAACTAGTTCTTGGGTTGTAAATCACTTAAAAGTCTATATTTTGAGTCTCTCGTGTTTTATTCCTTATAAAAACTTGGTTTTCCCCATGTTTTATGTTTTTCCTCGGTCGGGATTCCATTTTCCTTGTCATTTCTGCCCTAAAGTACTTGAAGAAGAGTGAACTGATGAGTCCCTGAAGAGTGTATTAGAGCCCTGTAACATTTCTAAATTTTCTATACTTGAAGGAAATTTCATTTCCAGGCTCAAATAATCATTTTTTCTATTTTTTACGGTTTGACAGGCATTTCTCCCAGTCAAATTTGCATTCTAGCGTCAGCAGGGGATGTGGAACCTTTTGGTTGGACAAGCTGGGTACTTAGAAAATTCAAATCCTTAACTCAAATGTGTCCACGTGGATGCACGATGCTCATTTGAAGATCTACTTTTGGGTTTTTTCCTTGGAGTATCACTGGGAGGACACGTGGAGGCTTCCGCTTCATGGCACGGACTTCGAAAACATTTTATGTAGTTTGGAAGTAGTTTAGTGGAACAAGACACATGGTGAGCTCACGCTAATTCAAGGACTCCACTTTGGGCACCATCTTGAAGTTTCGCCATAAAAACACGTGGAGGAAACTACGCATGGTTTGGGGAACGGCCCTTGAGTTTCACTCTAACGAAGCACTAGGTTGACATGTGGAGGCCTCCGTTTGCTTTATATTTTACTTAGAGTTTTTAGCGGCCATAAGGAGACTACCTCAGAGCATGACATGTGGCACCATCTGCTTAGCTTTAAGCATTATTTCAAACCTCACCGGGAGCAGGACATGTGGTGATCCCACACTTGTTCAAAGGTATCAAATTTTTAGGACTGCCTCAAGGTGCACCATGGTGACATGTGGCAGTTTGAAATGTCAAAAAGGCAGGGAGGTGGGCCATTACAGGTAGCTTGGATTTTTATCCCCTTAAGGATTAAAATTTCAAAATATCCCGCAAGCCCGATGAGGGAAAAAGTCAATGTTTTTCCCTGGTCAATGGCGAAGGTGCAGACTCTCGAGGGAAATGTTTAAAAAAATTCCTTTTGAGAAAAAAACAGTCAAAAGTAAAAAAGGAAGTGTGGCACCACTCCAATCACATTTGGGACACGTGTCAGGCTTATTCCCCAAGGGCGGAGCTATGGGGAAAATTTGGAAAAATTTCACTTTTCCAAAAAGAGAGTAAAATTGTAGAATTTGGCCGTGGTTCCATTCCAATCATATTTGGACATGTTTCAAGCTCATTTCTCGAGGGTGGAGATGCGGAGAAAAATGTGAAAATTTTACATTTTTTCAAAAAATTGTAAAAATTCAAGGGAATCCCCCATGTCTTTTCTAAATCCTGAATCTTCCATGTGGACGGCCCAAATTCAAAGTAAATATCAATGGCAGCTGGGATTCTAAATCTAGTTTTCTCCCCCATTTCTCTGAAACAACGTCTGGAAGTGCGAGTATCCATGATTTCTTGGTCTTTTCCTACACACCGAGCATAGAAGGAAGTTAATGCTGATATCTAAGTTTGGTGGGAAGATCTAAAGGATGTCTTTCACCATTAAAATGGTTTGACTTTTGTGCCCGATCGGATTTTATATTTTTCCTCTCTCCGAGCACGCAAGGATCCAGATTTGATAGATTAGGAGTGGAAGTGGTTTGGTTAATTGAAATAAGAGTGATCTATGAGAGCAAGGAGTTGAATGTGGGAGGCATTCAAAGAAATCTACCCCATCGAGCACCTGGAGACTTTTACAGATCTGATTCTATGAATCATGAAAGAATCATGGGCGAGCACTGGTGCATTAAACATCTTTATCTTTTAGGAGGAAGTGGCTCTGTTGAAAAGGTTATAATGGCACAAATTTTTTGTGCAAATGGTTGGGAGTTGGTTTGAGTGTTAGGGGCCTAAACTGATTTTTTTCTAATCGAAAGCTTGATAGATCCCATCCCTTTCGAGAAACCATTCAAGAAGCTCATATATCTCTTTTGTATTAAAATATGATCATGTCAAGGTGGTTGCAAGTGTACAGTTATTGAAAAGCTCTGATACTATTATGAAAAATTTTCCCCTACTGATAGCTTTAATCAAATTTGATTTATTTTTGTTTTGTCTCGAGGAAAATGTTTTTATTTTACTTTTGAATGTATGCAAATAGTTTTTCTTGTTCTTGTGATAAAATCTGAGTCAATCACAGATGCCTCAATCCTTATGACAATTTAGTGGCATCTGCAATTCCATTTCTCAAAAGAGCTTTCATTTGGGTTGGAATAAACGATTTAAAATTACTTTTTCTCTCATCTATTGACAGAGATTGTCTGTAAGCCTTTGGGTGTACCTTAGCATGATTTGGACAGAGATTGTCTGTAAGCCTTTGGACCTTAGCATTTTGGCTTACACCTTGATGCTTTGTCTAACTCGAGCCTTCATGATATAATCTCAGAGATTATGTTAATGAGTGATAATTTAGGCCTCCATTTAAGCACATATTCTAGTTGAAGAAGAATTTTAGTTATTGTGTGGCATTCTGTTATTTTGAATTTCCATTTTGTAAGGTTCTTAAAGGATCTAGCGAATCTAGTTTCACCCTGGCCCCGCCTCCCACCAAAAATTCATTCAAAAACAACTAATCTTACCCATCCTATCCCTATTTGTCATGTGTGTAAAACAATGCACAATCCTCATCACCTAAACATGCAGAAGCAAGCAGGGTCTCAAATGTCTTGTAGTAACCTTTGCCTTGTGAAATATCTCCATGATCTAGAAGTGACAACTCGTGAGAGTCAGATATGTTGTGTTGATCATATTTTCTCAAGGTCTTATCTATAGAGTTTATACAAAAGAAGGATTTATCATTTTTCTTCAATAACATAGGCTATAAAATAGGTTCTCTTACCTTGGTTGAAAGGCACAACCTAAAATAGTGATCAAATCCTCTTGAAGGTGTTATTGATCTCTCCACAAATCCAAGTAACAAAGAGATAGTTAGATTTCTCCCTAGCTACAAAAATGACATATATTTGTGATCTAGCTTCCTCTAAGTCCCCTGTTGAATCTTTGTTGTTTCTTGGATTGAAAAGGAGAACAAATTTGGATACCAACACTAGTGGCGTCATTGTCAAGGACTTATTAAATCTGGAGTTTCATTGAGATTTTGATTTGATGATTCATTGCTAGTCCATATCTATTTAGCCCATCAACAACACCAACAATAGTGGCAACCATTTCTGGGGATTCCTCAGTTCAAAATCAAGAACCTGGTAAAAACACTTCTTGTATGATCCAAGTGCTATGTGCAATTCCTTCCGTCTTCACACCTAGTGCACAAGATTTTATTTGATAAATCTTGGTAAAGAAAGGTAAGAATCTTTCCATTCCCTGTTTCTTGTATTGACAGACATTTGACAGATCATATCTAGTGCATTTGCATAAATAAGGTGGAAATACTTAGTGGTGACTCCATATTGATTTGATTCTTAATGAGTACCAGTGTCTTAAAACTCTGTCAAAGTCAGATTTATTACTAATATGCGCTAAGCTAGAAGGAAGAAGATATTTCTTTGCTAGGGATCCTACTAGGACATTATTTCCAGAGCTACGAAAAGCAAAATTAGAGGGAAGAAAATTCTAGAGATTTTTTAGAGGTCAGAAGACAAGAAGATGGAATCTCCATTGAAAAAAGTGATCGGCCTATCATTGAAAACTACCATTCAAGTGACTTTGAATCAGGTAGCCTCTTTGTGAAATTGAACTCTCCAGCTGGAGAGGGGGCCTTCATTTGATTTTGAAAGTTTTTCCTCACACTCTACACCTATATTTTCTGAGGCTGATAGAGATTTCCAAGAAACAAGGCCTTTGGGGGGTATCCATTTTGAAAATTACACTCATGTATTCCAAGAACCTTTTTCCCCCCATCAGTTTGTCACCACCTCCAGGATCACCTCCTCAAATCAATAAAGCTCAACCTAGGCCTCCATTTGTTGTAAACACCTTTGGACCTATAAATTTTGTGGGGAATGGCTGGTTACCCAAATGCAGTGCCTTAATATGTAAGGAACATAATGCCAAAGTTCCAAGGAAACAATGTTATAACTGGTGATCAACATCTAAAGGTTTTTATCAATATAATGGAAGATTTTGAGATTGAACATGAATATGTATATATCAACTTATTTATCCATACCTTGGAAGATGATGCGAGGGACTGGTATAAATCATTGCTAGATAACTCTATTGATTCTTGGACTGAGATGAGTAATGCATTCAGATTGCAGTTTGGTGATAGGACTGATCCTAGGTTTCTTTTGAAAGAATTTGAAAACATCAAGAAGAACCCTAATGAGTTAGTACATGATTTCAACACAAGGTTTAATAAGACCTCGAGGAGATTACCTATCAGGATAAGGCCTTGTGATGAGTCATGCTTGATCAAATATACTAATGCATTTGATAAAAAGGCTGCATATTATTTAAGAGACAAGAACCCTACAAATTGTAGGTAGGCCTTCACCATGGCTCTGTAAATAGAGAACAACATCAAGGTAATTGGAAAGCCTCAAAAAAGAGAAGGTGTAAAGCTGGTTAACCCAGAGAAACCTCAAACAAGCAAGGCTACTGATTTGGAGGAAGTTGTGAAGACATTCCCAGGGGTTGTCAAAGAAATTTCATACAAACTAGCCCAAGCTGAGAAAGGAATTGGGTAGAGCTCACAAGGTCAACATAAGAAGCAAGGCCAAGATAGGTTCACAAACCACCAAATATTTGATGACATGGGTAAAGGACCTATTGGATTTGGAAATAGGCAGTCCTAGGCCAAGGATAACAGAATGGTACCTAATCCTTTAGCTACCAGAGTTGTTGTGGAGGAGACAAATGTCATTGATTAGTGTGAAAAATGTTTCATGCTCCATATGGAGAAGATCAGCAAGAAGAAGAAGACCCTGATAATAATGAAAATGATGTCTACATGATGGGTTGTTCCACCAGATCACAATAGGGGGCAACCTCGAATGAGGTGATAAGTGCTAGAACTACTGCCACTTTTTGGGACTGCATTCATAGGGTACATATTTTTCCCCCTTCTCATACTTTAGAAGTAGATAATGTACAAGCTTTTGAACTGCCCAATAATAAATTTGAATATTTAAGGCATTTAATGATAAAGAAGTATGATGGAGGAATTCCATCTGAGGAAGATAGGCAGTTACTGATGAATGTCGTAGTTGGTCAAGAGAGGGAATATAACACAAGAAGTAAGGTTGTCAAAGGGGAAGGGTCTTAAGCCAAGCCTAAAGCTCCCTTACTTTCAAACATTCCTAAAGAGGCTCCTAGGAAAGAGGCATCTGCCAAAAGCCTTGCAGTTCCAAACAAGAGTCATACTCCTCCTCATGCCCAAGTTGTCAAGAATCATGTGCCATCTAATGAGTGTGTTGGATTTCCTTCCAATATTGCCTTGCCAAAAAATGTCCCATATGATATTTCCCAAGGTTTGAGTCAAATAAAAGTCTCTATCCCAATTGTTGAGTTGCTTAGGATTCTTGAACACAAAAAGAGGGATTTTGAATACTTGGGGTTAAAAGAAGAGAAGATTTCCCTAGGTTGGAATGTAAATATTGTGGAGACTCCTCTAGTCATTGAAGAACCAGAAGCACCACCAGCATCAGAAGAGCTAGATGAACCACCTGAGGTATATTTGGGAACATCCTTGGTGGACTCTCAAATGAATGTGGATCCATTCTTCATCACTTTGATCATAAAGGATAGATTGTTGCAAAACTGCATGTTTGACTCAGGGGCATCATGCAATGTCATGCCTTTGGAGGTCATGAATGAGATAAACATCAAACTAACAAAAAATTATGGGAAATTCATTTCCATGGACTCCAGAGAAGTTATAGTAGTGGGATGTGTGAAGGGTTTGGTGGTACAGCTTGTAGCTTACCCAGGAAAAAACTTAAAACTTGATGTTGTCATTATTTACTCTGCCCAGCCAAGTGGGGTATGTTGCTGTCAAGAAAATGGGATACAAGTGTTGGGGGGAGTGTCTAAATGGATATGTCTTATGGGCACCATTCCAATTGAGGGAAGCCTTATCAGGTTGTATGGAGAAAATAAAATGCTGCATCTTATTGAGGATCCTAACAATGCATCCTTTGATGTATTGTACACAAGTGTTGATGCAGACAACTTTGTGGGATTATCTAATGGAAAGGAGCACAAGATTTAAGAATGAAAATGCCTTGAACAAATAGGATCCCCCTAGGACTCTATTGTTTGATGGAGCTTGCTCCAAATTTGGGAATGGTGCTGGTATTGTTCTACTTTCTCTTGGCCAGGAAAGATTTGTTTTCTCCTTCAAGCTGAAGTTTGAATGCACTAACAACATTTTTGAGTATGAGGCGCTATTGCTAGGTTTAATAAAATATTGGAAGTATGGTGTCAAGAACATTATTGTGAAGGGAGATTCAAAGTTAGTTGTAAAAAAACAGAAGACTGTATTCTACAAAAAATCAGTGAATGAAACAGTATAAACATGCAGTTTGGCATCTTATTGAGATGTTTGACTCCTTCAACACATTTTGCATCATGATAGGAGATTCAATGAATTGGAAAACAAGCTCGCAGTATTGGGGTGTCCCTTTGATAGTTGTATATTGCCCCCATATTGTGAGTATGAGGTCGAGGTATTGACAAGGCCCTCTGTCCCTGATAATATTAAACATTGGTAGGTTTTTGATGATGATGCTCAAATTAGAAGATTTTCTTAAACCTAGGAGAGTTTTCTAATCAGTGCATTGCTTTGGAGCCAATGGTGTGTACAACAGAGGGAAAGGAGACCTTTTTTGGCAAGGGTATCATCCAGTTGAAGATGAACACTATTCCTAGAGGACTAGTGGCTCTTGAATCCAATTTTGATAACGTTGATCGCATTGTTAATAGATGTATGGCAGCCTCAAGTGATATTGAGGAGCATAATCTTAGTAGAGAGGAGAAGCCAAGGAAAATTTGGTTAGGCAGTAATCTCAACAAGGAGGAGAAGCAGTCATACATCCAGCTGTTGAAAAAATACCAACTTTGTGGCTTGGACCTATACTAATCTCAAAGCATATAGAGAAGACTTGTTTCAACATGAGATTCCATTGGAGCCCAATGCAAGACCATTCAAGCAGAAGTAGAGACCAATCAATCCACTTCTATCACTTAAAATTCAAGAGGAACTGAAGAAACTAAGAGATGGGGGGATCATCCATCCCGAGAGATATTCCTCTTGGGTGGAAAACCTAGTACCAGTCAGAAAGAAAAATGGTGACATCAGGTTTTGTGGACTTTAGGAATCTAAACAAAGCTTCGATGAAATACAACTATCCTTTACCAAACATGGAGCACATGCTGTAGTTAGTGACAGGTTATGAGTTACTCTCCACCTTAGATGGTTTCTCTAGTTACAACCAAGTTGTGGTGAAGGAATAAAAAAGGATCAATACAACCCTCACTACTCCTTGTGGGAACTATGTTTATGTCAGGATGCCCTTTGGTCTGATGAATGCTGGAGCTACCTTTCAAAGAGAAATGGATGTTGTCTTTGTTGGTTACATCAATGAGTTTATTGTTGTGTGCCGGGATGATGTAACAGTGTTTTCTAGGAAGAGAAGTGACCACTTGCTGCACTTAGAGAAGTTGTTGATGAGATGTAGAGAATATGGCATCTCACTTAATCCAAAGACATGCCATTTTGGAATGCAAAAGGAAAAGTTTCTTGGTCACATAGTATCACAAGGAGGAGTGATGAATGATCCAGAAATATTAGAGACCATCAGTAATTTCTCCATCCCAAGAACCAAGAAGGGAATTCAATCCTTCTTCGAGCAGATAAATTTCATCAGAAGATTCATATCAAACTTTGTTGAGCTGACCATTCCAGTCACTTCCATGCTGAAGAAGGACCAGGTCGTCAAATAGTAGGATGCTTCCATCCAAGTGTTCAATGGAATAAAAGAGGCATTGAAGCATTCCCCTATTTTGGCAGCCCCAAATTATAAGAAACATTTCCAACTGTTTTCCTTTGCTTCAAAGAACACTATTGCTTCTTGTAGACACCTAAAATTGATTATCCAATTTAGTGTCCCTCGTGCACGTTTTCTCTCTCAGGTAACCTGGGGCACGTTTATATCACCACTATCCCCTTGGGATATTATTCAATTTGCATTTTAAACACCTATCCTAAGTTTAATTCACCCCTTTATGTTTTACCCATGAGTAATTAAATATTAACTATTTAATTACACCTTTTCACATGTATCCTAACCACTTATTTACCCCATATCTATCATATCCATGTGTCCCTCCTATTTCTCCTCCTCACAATCAAGTAGCGGGATATTTCCCATATTTGAGGTGGAGGGATAACTCTTATCTTTCTAGAAATCGTTCATTTTGGCCATCTCGGGAGTCTGTTCCATGATCGGCGCCGAAAAAGAAAATCAGTGAAGAAAAAGAAAAAAGCTCAAAACTAAAAAGAAATGAACTTACCAATAAGGGACTTTGGTTGGGTCCCACCGGGCATGCCAGAATGTAGATCAAGAATTTTGTGCTTGTTACCTGTCCAAATTAATGTACCAAACTAAACACAAAAACCCTGAAAAACTCCAATGAAATTGATACCTGATAGACAAGATCCAAAGATGTAGACGGATAAGGAAGCCGATGTAGATAAGATGGGTGCACATGAGCAATTCTGCACAATGGATCCAAGTAACCTGCGAGACACCGATGCTTGAAAGAAAAAGACCACGTTAAAAGATATTTAGGTGGACTGCCCGAGAAGCAGGTCCGGGAAGCGATGAGCTCCCTCGACGGATGTCAGCCCACGTTTTCAATCAAGTAAAGAAGCATACATGATAAAAGATGTACGTACAAGACTAGATTTTCTGATCAAGGTAATAAACAGAATCTAAACAGCAGGCAGAAAGCAACAGAAGACAGGGAACTGTGAAAACAAAGCTAGATTTTTGTTACCTGTGTCCTTTTACCTGTCTGCAGGATGATCGGCATCGATTATGTAGAATCGGCGTCAACTGATGTGATCGGCGTCGATTATGAAGAATCGGCGTCGATTGAATAAGATCGGCGTCGACTGAAATTATATCGGTCGATCGGGGGCAGCGCGAGAAGATTTGGAGATCAGAAAGTGAAGGCCAGATCGTCAACGTCTGCTGGATATGCCGAAGGCGGTGAGATACTGGAATAGAGTCACCAGAAGATCAATGGATATGTGCGATGTTGATGTGATAAGAACAGAGTAACGGTGCTCCTCTCAGGGATTGATTTGAACGAGATCCGTTCTCATTTGATAGATAATGTTGAAACTAGATGCGCAAAGATCTCTCGTTCTCTCTCTTTCACGGTCTGTGTTTCTTTCGCGATCTGTCTCTGTCTGACCTTCATGTTCATGCGTCTCTTTTTTTTTCTGTCCCAGTACTGAGTTCTGGGCTTCTATTTATAATCGGCGCCGCTCCTAAAAATTTCATCGTTTCAATCTTGCTCTTTATGCAAAATTGTTATTTCCTTGAAAATTTTCTAGTTCTTTAAGGTAGAAATTTTCGTTTCACCATTATCTGGATATATCTTTATGGATTTTGTTGGTGTTTGCTTAACCTTTTCTTGCGGAGCACTTTGCTTGTTCCTGGGAGTGTTCGAGGGGAAGAGCTCAACAACGCGCTTTTTGAAGTCCACACACCTTGGAAAGCTAAATCTACAGGTATTTCTCTTTTACGGTGTTTTCTCCTTTTTAGGAACTAAAAAAAAAAAGGCTCTTTGTTTGTTTTCCATTTTTGGTGCTTAAAAAGAATTTAATCGCATTTGGGAAAGAATCTGTTTGACTTGTCTTCATCGAAATCAAACACTTCGTTTTTCAGTGCTTAAAAAAAAAAAAAAAAAAAAAGAACTCTTTCTTCGTCATTTTTGTTGTATGTTTTTCATCTAGTTTTAAATAGGCTGGAAAATCGACCAAAATCGGTAGTGACACTATTTGATTTTTATTTTTCACCCTTGCACACAAAGCCAAAATCACTAGTAAAGCATTTAAACAAAAATTCTTTCCCTGGCCTCGCCTACTTGGAAGTGACATCCAAGAGGAAGAGCCTACGCGGTACTCGGGACGCGCTATAAATTCACGGAAGTTCTGGTATATATTGGCAAAGCACCCGACTCCCTTATCGCAGCGGTGTGTGAAGTGCGGGGGTAGGCCCCTATATCAAGCCACGCACCGGTCTTTTACTGAAGTGCCTTCGGGACTCCTCACCAAAACATCCCCCAAACCATCCTTAGTTTGGCTATCTGAGTAGTTCCTGTTCTAAAAGGCCTTCCCTAATATTTTATTTCTTAAAAGCATAAAATTTTAAAAGAGATAATCACCTACGCTGCTTGAATTGTCTGTGCATTAGTTAGGTCAATCTTCTTTTCTGCTTGTTTATGACAGTCATCACTTGGTTACAATCTAGAAGAATGGCTCAATTAGCCCCTTCTTCCTCCAAGATCACCACTAGTGTGGATGTTTCGGCACCCCCCAGGTCTTCCTTGGGACCGCTGTTAGTTGGTTCCCCATCTTGGTCATATAATCCTTTTTATCAGGCCAAAACAACCCCATCACGTCCAGCTTCCCCTAGCCCTTTAGAAACATCATCTGCTTCTGACTCAGAGTATGTTCCTCGCGGGGATCCTGAATTTTAGGTGCTCCTCGATCGCAATCCGGTAGGCCTCATGGACTACCTAGTACACAAGTCTATTCAAATATCTGATCAGGGACCACCAATCCAGCAAGTGTACGATTATTCTTGTGAACCATCCCAGACCTTTGTAGAACAGTTAGTGTCATCTCTCTCACCTCGAGCCACGGAGAAGGGCGGTGCCCCTGTGCCTCCTTTTTCCCTTCCACCGACCATGTCGACTAGTTCTCAAATAGTCTTACCTATTCCTAACACCACAGTTACCTCGAATATTCCACAACCTACTTCTGAGAGGTCCTATGCTATGGCTATAATGAGTGCATCTGTGCACCCGCATATTGCTGTTAATTCATCTATGCCCTCCATCGTGTCCCAAGGTCAGTACCCCTTTATGAGTCAACCCCCTCCGACTAGTCAGGTGGTTCCTGCTTCTCGTCCTTCAGTGGGTCTTTCTTCCAATGTTCCAGCAACAGTGACCTTCACCCATCCTCTAGCATCGGTGCCCTTAATAACTAATCCGGCAGTAAAAAGCCTCTTTCAAGTCTTGTTCCCCACCATGTCCAATCAAATCGGCACCCATGATCCTCAATCTGTTCTAATTCAGTCAATAAGCATAGGAGTTCACCAATCACAGGCTCCGTCTAATCAAATCGGCATCCATGTTCCTCTATCTGTTCCGATTCAGTCAACAAGCATAGGAGTCCACCAATCACAGGCTCCGTCCATCATCCAACCTTAATTTTCTCAACCACTTATTATCTCACAGTCTACCTATACACAGGCTCCTTCACAACAAATACCCCACCAGGCGTCACCCAGAACGCCTAGTTACTCCTCTTATCATCCTATCAATCAACAGATGAATCCCCCATTGACACCTCAACAACATCCACCATTTGCTTCTTATGTAGGACATACCAGTGTGCCTCCTCCTCAATCTGACGTGGTTCAAATTCTTTTCAAGAAAATCGCAGACTTGGAAGCCTCCACCAAAGGGGCTCGTCCTTCATACTCCTTTTAAGAAGTGTGTAATGAACCCATTCACCCCTCAGTGGCTTTTAAGCCTTATCCTCCCCAATGGGAACTTCCTAAAGTTTCAAAATTTCATAGTCGAGAGGACCCTCAACAACATTTGCGAGCATTCAAACATGCTTGCTACCTCATAGTCCAGGATCAGGAGCTTATGCTCCATACTTTTCCTATGTCTCTAGCAGGTCCTGCTTTAGACTGGTACAATAAAATTCCTCAACATTCCTTGTTTTCTTTCTCTCAATTGGCTCAGATGTTTGTTGAAAACTTTTCAATAAATATCGCGCATAATATCTCGATTACAGATCTTTATAACATTCGTCAATTCGATGATGAGTCTATTGTAGACTTTGTCACTCGTTGGAGAGGGATAATCAACCAATTGTCTTTCTCCCTTCCTCAATCCCAACAGATCGAGTTGTTTACTCGATCTTGTGCTAATCATATTTCTTCCACTTTAAGGATCCAGACTTTTCATACATTTGAAGAAGCCTTTACAATGGCACGCAAACTTGAATCCCGCGCCATTGAACAAGGGAAGTTAAAACTTCGCTCCAAATCTAAACCGGATTTTTCTCAGTTTACCAAATCAAATCCTTCAACTTCTAAAGACAAGAATCAGGGATCCACCAACGCTATCATATTAAAAACATCACGAGCCGATATCACTTCTAATCAAACACCACGAAGAGACTCCTCATCTTCTCGAAAAGGGTCCTCGTCATCTCGATCTTACACTTCGTTGGGGGAATCATATGCTTCTATCCTAAAAAAAATGTTGGAAGTCCACATGATCGAACTTCCTCCCATTAGGAATATTGATGAAAGCCAAGAACGTCCATTCTGGTATAGAGAAAATGAATTCTGTCATTATCATAGAACCAAAGGTCATGACATTGAGCGATGCCAAACCTTCAAAAATCTTGTCCAGAAATTCATTGATAAAGGCGAGCTCATTCTGGATAACCCAAATGCTCCCCCAAATCAAGCATTGGATGTCTTTAAACAAACTTTTCCTAATCATTCCCCGAACCATGATGCTTCAGAGTCTCAAAAACCAAACACTCATACTATCAGCGTCATCTCTACTGAAGAATCTTCTTCTAAAACTAAGCCATCTGCGAACACATCGACCGAATTAGAACCTCCTTCTGCTTCGTTAATCGTTAGGATTCCACCATCTTCAGATAGCCCGTCTTTGAATATTCCAACATTGTTAGATACGGATTCACCTCTCTCTGTTTCTTTGTCTGATTTTCCATCCATACCCGAGACAGTGTCATCCTCATCTGTCTCATCGTCAGACATTCTTTCAATGCTCGAGGCAATTACATCCCTTCGATTTTCCACCGCGGATACATCTACTTCTATTTCTCCCATTTTTGCTGCGACTATGCCCTTGGTGAACGTACCTATAGTTGTGCCAACTTCGACAGAAGCGTCCTCTATTTTGACTCTTCCTATTTCCTTTCCTACGGTAGTTTCACCCACAATTACTGTACCAGAAGTAGTTCCCTCGCAAGGAACTGCTTCTTCATCACTCACTTCTTCCATCACAAATGTTACTTTGCCTATTAAAGGGAAATCTAAAGAAGTAGCACCGACACCTATACGCTCGGTTCCTGAACTTAGACCGAGACAACTGAAATCTAACATTGCGTCATCAGTACCTCCCCATTTGCTTCCCCCGAAAAGGTTACAATCACCTTATGCGGTTGAGGTTGTCACCATCCCTGAAAAAGGAAAGACCATATTTCTAACCATCAAAACTCTTGGTGCTTTCCTACAAAAATATCTCTCTACGCCTCATAAAAGATTTGGTTTGTCCACTAAGAAGGCATCTTCTTCTGCAAACTTATCAAAACCATCATCCTCTTCTACAACACATTCTTCACCAGCACCTCGAAGAGTGGAATTACCTACTAGAAAGATGTCACCCTCTTTTATCAGAATCATCATCTTCATTACCAAAAACCAGGGTACCCTCTGTTCCTCCAACCAAACCTACTTAGGGAGCTCCTCCCTCATCTAAATCAACATTACCTAAATCATCATTAGTTTCGACCAAGTAGCCTCCCTTATCTCTGAAGACCGCAACACTTGTCACATCTCCATCATCCTCAAAATCTATTTTAGGGGCTCCTCCTCCATCGAAATCAATCATGTCTCACTTACTTCCATCTCAAGTGCCCAAAGTTGCTCCTCCAGATTTCCAAAAAAATGAGACGATCCCTAAAGAGAATGTTAAAACCAGACATGCAAGTTCTTTTACCTCGGTAGTCTGTTATGGTGAAAGAGGTGCCTTCATCATCTCTATCCTCATCTTTGTCTACTAGATTCTATACTGAAATCCTCCACCGGCTTATCCAATCTTCATCCATATCTCTTCCTCCGATTAAACCCTATAACCCTAAAGGAGTGAAACCTTCCTGGTTTAACTCTTATTTGATTTCTGCTTAACACCATACTCCGGGTCATAACACCGAGGGATGTAAAGCTCTCCAATCTATCATTAACAACCTCTTGGAAGAAAGTGATCTTTTGCTGGAAGAGGAGGAGTAGGTATCTCCTGTCATCTTAGCTCCATCTGAGCCTCAACAGTCTATTCAGACCTCTACTTCTAGTGATTCCACTCCAGATGATCTTCCACCTTCTCAAATTGACACAATTCGTATCGCTACTAGAACCCAACAGTATGATAATCCATCATCATCCACAACATCTCGGCCATGGGTTGTCATTTCTACAGCCCTCGAGGGAGCTCTTCCTTCCTCATCAGCATCAAGACCTCGGGTCTCTATTCGTGCTATACCTCGGGCTCAAATTCCCACGTCAGTTGAGGAGAGCGTTATAAAACAACTCACCCAGGCTCCAGTCAAAATGTCTCTTTTTGACCTCATTCAATCTTCTCTACAACATCACCAGGCTCTAATTGATAATTTTTTCACATTGCTCTGAATTTAGATGAACCCTAGCCTTTCGAGATGGTTGTTGGATTGAATAGACCATCAACCACCATTTCTTTTGAAGATTCAGAAATTCCTTCCCTTTCTTCTGAGGATTTGGAGTCTCCCCTCTTTATCACGGTCCAAATCAACAACACTACACTAAAACGCACTATGATTGATAGTGGTGCTGCACTCAACGTCATCTCCTCGTACACATTCAAGCAACTTAAGTTACCGAAGAACGTAGTGTCACCCCCTCCTTTCGCTCTTCGATGATTTAATGATTAGCTAGTAGTTACTTTAGGAACCGTGGTCCTGCCCATTCTAGTAGGTAAGAAGCTGCTTCACGAACTCTTTTACATTGTTGAAGGGAAATTCCACTACAATATGATCCTCAAACACTCTTGGATTCGTGCAATGCATTATGTCCCCATCCACCCTCCATTGATCCTTAAAATATCAATACGAGGGCAAAATCTATACTCACCCAGGAGATCCTTTCCCTTCCACAAAATGCGACATGACCACAGGGTCTGCCCCTGTAAAGGAGAATGCTTGTTCTCCTAAAAAAGCCTCATCCTCTTCCATACCTGTAAATAAACTACCGGACTTACAAAATCTAGAAGAGACATTGCAGTGTTTCTCACTAGGAGAGCTTCCTCTCCTTTCTTTTGATGCCCATCTCAAACCTAACGAGTATGGTAGACCAGACAAACAACCTGAATATCATCCAGGTCTTGGTAGCATCATCACCATTGGTCTACCCAATCAATAGACTAATTTCATTAATGGTGGTCTTGAGACACCTCACTATCGGCTGGATTCTTCTCCTAGGGCCAAGCCCTATTCAGCAGGATTCGATTGTCTACAGAATCCCACATTTGCAAAAACTTATTTATATCGATGCGTGTGGAAGGGCTTTGGCTTGGGAAAATATGAACAAGGTGTGCATAACCTCACATCCATTCCAACTCTAAAGCCACATCAAAAATTTGGTTTAGGATTTAAACCTCTTTCAAAAGCCACCATCACTATTCTCGATGAGCCTCTTCCTATTGAGGAACCATCTTCTCCCGCTAGGTCAGAAGCACCACTTGATGTGGATAACGCCATTTCCATCCCGTCTAACATTTTTTTTAGTCAATACCATTTCCTTAGGGCCACTAAACTATAAGACTAATGACAAGCCCGCTTCCATATTGTTAACTTTTCCTGAAATAGTTGGAGACGACTCTCCTACTATCAACACTGTCCACTATGTGGATGATGATTATATCCTCACCTATCTGGGGGTATAAGATTCCTATCTTCCTAAAAACCATTCGTTCCGACACGTCTACGCTTCTCAACGAAGCCACTGTCGACCTTAATATAGGGACTTCTAAAGACCCTCACATCATTAAGGTCGGCCAATCTCTTTAATCCACAGGAGTTGGGAAAACTTCACCACTTTTCTTTCCAACCATCGTCAAGCCTTTGCTTGGTCATATGAGGATATGCCAGGACTCAATCCCAATATCATGGTCCACAATATCATTACTAATATATAAACGTAATTAATGAATTACAAAGTTTGTAATTTATTATTTAAGTAAATCTTAACATACTCATTTACTATTATTAAACATAACAAGATTATGAGTTAAGATAACTCATGTTAGTTCATAGAATTGACCATATGTACATTTATCTCTCCTATAGTGTACGTGACAGATTGATATTGTGAATTGAATAACTAGATTGTATACACATGATTTCTCATTTATATTATTTAAAAATCCATTTAAGATTATTGTATTTAATTGTAATGTGAAAGTATTAATTTCTCAAGCTGATTGAAGGCATTTTCCTATTTTACTATTTTAATAATTACATGTCATCATTTTGGAAGATAAGGATCTATCCTTATTAAATTAAATATAATTACTTGTTATTTCATATCACATTTAATGAGTTATAAAGGTGTATTAAATTTTTTTTACAACACAATATGAATTAAACTAATTAAATTTAATGATGTTATTCTATGAAACTATATCTGGATTATTGATTCATCAAGGTATGAATGAATATGATGAATTATAAACATAGTTTGATATAGGAATAAGTAAAATGAAAACTACACTTATATCCTTTTGTATTTTATTCAAAATGAAATGTTTTAGTGTTTATTTTACAACAGTGTATAAATATAAGTTAATGATATTTATTAAGTAATCATAACTGATTTTATGGTTCCATTTGGAAGAAAAAATGTGTCGTTGGAAAATAATGTATGTTATGATAAAACAATTCAACATAAAATATGTTATATTAATAATATACCTTATTAAATAATGGTTCTATTTATATTGAATGATGTCCAAATAAGATTAATTGAACCTTTCATAATGAATGATAAAATTATGTGAATGAGACCAATTTAAACTATGGAGTGATTGAATAGTTTAGATACAATATTTGGTTAAATGAATCTATTTTGAATGACAAAGCTATGGTGTGATATCATGAAATATAGTAACATGACTAGTTACTATGGTCCCATATGGACAAAAAGATAACCTACTATGATCCCATATGGACAAAAAGATAACCTGATATGATACATACTATCCTATTGTAAATATATATGTAGTTCTAACTCAAATAGATAACAGATAGTGTAAATGAAGTGTGGGTGTTATGACCCACCGCTCCATTCGATAGAACCATACATGTACCATCTTAGGATGGCTATGGGAATGGTAGTGTGTACTTAATGATGAAAATCATTATATGGTCATTATCTTTATCATAGGGATCCTAATATGGTATTGATAACACCCTCTCAAATATAATGGTGAGTCTTAGTTACTACATATTCAAAATAGAAACGAAATTTATTAAAGGAATGAAATGAGACCGAGATAACTGTGTATAGATGGTTGTGTGGTGACGGAGACGAGTTTCACTGACTTATGTGTGGCCACGATGTAGACACCTAAAATTGGTTACTCAATTTAGTGTCCCTCACATTCGTTTACCTTCTCGGGTAACCTAGGGCACGTTTACATCACCACTACCCCCTTGGGGTATTAGTCAATTTGTGATTTAAACACCTATCCTAAGTTTAATTCACCCCATTATGTTTTACCCATGATTAATTAAATATTAACTATTTAATTACACCTTTTTACATGTATCCCAACCACTTATCTACCCCATATCTATTTTATCCACATATCCCCCCTATTTCTCCTCCTCCCAAACTGAGCAGCAGGATATTTCCCATACTTGAGGTGAAAGGATCACTCTCATCTTCCCAGAAATCACTCCTTTTGGCCATTTTAGGAGTCTATTCCCCGATCGGCACCGACCGGTATTCGGTCGATGCCGATTTTTCGGAACGGCACCGATTTCATCTCGGTCGGCACCGATTACAAATAGGGGCTCAGAACTTGGTTCTGGTTAGACACAGATTGTGAGCTAGACAGAGACAGTGAGAGAGTTTCAAGCATCTAGTCTGAACATCATCTATCAAGTGAGAGAAAATCCTGTCCAAATCAATCCTTGAGAGGAGAACCGTTACTTTGCCCTTACCCACATCGATATCGCGAGTCTCCATTGATTTTTTGGTGACTCTGTTCTTGCATCCAGCACAGGTGGAGCCTTTCTAGTATCTCTATGACTTCTACAGATCCAGTGAACGTTGACGATCTTGCCTTCGTTTTACGTTTCCCAAGTTTTCTTGCAGTGTGTCTTGGATCGACACCGATCTAAACAAGTCGAAGCCGATCTATATCAGTCAATGCCGATCTGAACCAGTTGACGCCGATAATTGACACCGATCATCCTACAGACAGGTAAAAGAACTTAGGTAACACAAATCCAACATTGTTTTCACAGTTTCCTATTTTCTGTTGTTTTCTGTCTGCTGTTTAGATTCTATTTATTACTTTGATAAGAAAATCTAGTCCTTTACATACATATTTTATCATGTATGCTTCTTTACTTAATTGAAAACTTGGACTGACATCTGCCGAGGGAGGTTATCGCTTCTGAGACCCGCTTCTTGGGCATTCCACCTAAATATCTTTTAACGTGGTATTTTTCTATCAAACATCAGTGTCTCGCAGGTTTCTTGGATCTATTATGCAGGATCACTCGTGTGTGCCCGTCTTATCTACACCGGCTTCCTTATCTATATAAATCTTCGGATATTATCCATTAGGTATCGATTTTATTCAAGTTTTTCAAGGTTTTTGTGTTTAGTTTGGTGGATTAACTTGGATAGGTAACAAGCGTGAAATTCTTGATCAACACACGAAACTAAGCTTACAGTTTTCACTTGAAAAATGAAATCAAAACACCAAATTAAACATAGAATACATAATAATAATACTTCATTAATCAGCTAGAGCAAGCCATACAATCATATAGGTATAAGTGATCCTATAAACAAGGATCTTACCTGAACAACTTATCCCACAATTCTCTCCACAAACTCCTATATACATGAGTTGTTAAAATAACTCACAATAATAGTATTCACCTAATATTATTTTCTACCCATATTTGTTTCCCAATAATGTGAGCACTATATAATTTTCCTAACATTCCACCCTTAGTAAAAACATAGGGAAAACCTACCTTTGTACTTACACATGCTTTCATGATTAGGTGATTTTTACTACGCGATGATCACAAATTCATCGTATGGTTTTCAAACAGTTAACCATTAACCAAAAATAGTGGTTTTCAATTGGATTACCACAAACCAAAAATTATAGTTTTCAAGTGGTTTACCTATAACCACATCATGATGTACCAAGTACTATTATCATCCCTCATCACATTTCACTGTAGGGAATAACATAGGAAATTATGTTGAGTTATGTTACTCGTGAACACATAGAAAATAATGACATAATGGAAATGGAACATTGAAATCATGTCCCCCCCCTCAAAGTGAAATTTACACTTATTCAAATAGGAACACTTAAACTGGAACTTTGAAAAACACAATGGAAATTACACTACAAAAATTACAAACATACTTGTCACCAAACATTCATGCATCCCCATTATTGGCAACTGGCGAGAGGTTGTTGACTGACCTTAAACCTCCATTTTCCTATGTCCTCCAATGTGACATTGTTAACTCAGCTTGATCTGAATTTGAGGCTTTTTATATATTCCCATGTTGTCAAGCATCGATGTTTTTGTGGTCAAGATTATTCGGTTTCAGTATCTCCTTCATATCCTACTTCAAGATTTTTGTGAATTATTTTGTCCTGTTACTTTTCATACTGGATGTCATGTTCCAAAGATAATGCATCCTTGAGGAAATTATTTTCTCTTCCACCGACCATGTCAACTAGTTCTCAAGTAGTCTTGCCCATTCCCAATGCCGTAGTTACCTTGACTATTCCATAACCTACTTCTGAGAAGTCCTCTTCCCTAGCTATAATGGGTGCGTCTACACACCCATAGATTGCTGTTAATTCATCTATGCCGTCCATTACATCCCAGGGTTAGTCTTTATGATTCAACCTCCTTCAACGAGTCAGTTGATTACTGTTTCTCATCCTCTAGTTGGTTTTTCTTCCAATGTTCCAACAAAAGTGACCTTCACCCATCCTCTAGCGTCAGCACCCTTAATAACTAATCCGGTAGTAAAAAGCCTCTTTCAGACCATTATTCCCCACCATGTCCAATCAAATCAACACCCATGGTCCTCAATCCATTCTGATTCAGTCAACAAACATAGGAGTCCACCAATCACAGGCTCCATCTTTCATCTAACCTTCTTTTTCTCAACCACTCGTCATCTCACAACCTGTCTATACACAGGCTCCTTCACAACAAATACCACACCAGGTGTCACCTTGAATGCCTGGTTACTCCTCTTATCATCCTATCAATCAATAGATGAATCCCCCGTTGACACCTCAACAACATCCACCATTTGCTTCTTATGTAGGACATGCCAACATGCCTCCTCCTCAATCTGACGTGGTCCAAATTTTATTTAAGAAAATTATAGACTTAGAAGCCTCCACCAAAGGGGCTCATCCTTCATATTCTTTTGAAGAAGTGTGTAATGAACCCATTCACCCATCAGTGGCTTTTAAGCCTTATCCTCCCCAATGGGAACTTCCTAAATTTTCAAAAATTCATAGTCGAGAGGACCCTCAATAGCATCTGCGAGCATTCAAACATGCTTGCTATCTTATAGTCCAAGATCAAGAGCTTATGCTCCGTACTTTCCCTATGTCTCTCGCAGGACCTGCTTTAGACTGGTATAATAACATTCCCCAACATTCCTTGTTTTCTTTCTCTCAATTGGCTAGATGTTTGTTGAAATTTTTTCAATAAATAGCATGCATAAGATCTCGATTACAAATCTTTATAACATTCATCAATTCGATGATGAGTCTTTTGTAGACTTTGTCACTCATTGGAGAGGGATAATAAACCAATTTTCTTTCTCCCTTCCTCAATCCTAATAGATCGAGTTGTTTACTGGATCTTGTGCTAATCATATTTCTTCCACTTTAAGGATCTAGACCTTCCATGCATTTGAAGAATCCTTTACGATGGCATGCAAACTTGAGTCTTGCGCCATTGAACAAGGGAAGTTAAAACTTCGCTCTAAATCTAAACCAGATTTCTCTTGGTTTACAAAATCAAACCATTCCACTTCTAAAGATAAGAATCAGGGATCCACCAACACTATCGTATTAAAAACATCATGAGTCAATAACACTTCTAATCAAACACCATGGAGAGACTCCTCATCCTCTCGAAAGGGATCCTCGTCATCCTGATATTTCACTTCATTGGGGGAATCATATGCTTCTATCCTGGAAAAAATGTTGGAAGTTCACATGATTGAACTTCCTCCCATTAGGAATATTGATGAAAGCCAAGAACGCCCATTCTGGTATAGGGAAAATGACTTCTTTCATTATCATAGAACCAAAGGTCACGACATTGAACGATGTCAGACCTTTAAAAATCTTGTCCAGAAATTCATTAATAAAGGTGAACTCATTCTGGATAACCCAAATGCTCCCCCAAATCAAGCGCTTGATGTTTTTAAGAAACCTTTTCCCAATCATTCCCCGAACCATGATGCTTCAGAGTCTCGAAAACCAAACACTCATACTATCAACGTCATTTCTACTGAAAAATCTTCTTCTAAACCTAAGCCATATGCGAACACATCGACCGAATCAGGACATTCTTCCACTTCGCTAATCGTTGGGATTCCACCATCTTCAGATAGATCATCTTTGAATATTCCTACATTTTTAAATATGGATTCACCTCTCTCTGCTTCTTTTTCTGATCTTCCATCCATACCCGAGACATTATCATCCTCATCTGTATCATTTTTAGATATTCTTTCAATGCTCGAGGCAACTACATCCCTTCGAGTTTTCACCGTAGATACATCTAGTTATGTTTCTCACATTTTTGCTATGATTATGCAATTGGTTAATGTACCTATAGTTATACCGAATTTGACGGAAGTGTCTTCAATTTTGACTCTTCCTGTTTCCTTTCCTACAGTAGCCTCACCCACAATTACTATACCAAAAGTAGTTCCCTCGCAAGGAACTGCTTCTTCACCACTCACTTCTTCCATCACAAATGTTACTTTGCCTATTAAGGGGAAATCTAAAGAAGTAACACCGACACCTATACGCTCAGTTCCTGAACTTAGACCGAGACAACTGAAATCTAACATTGCGTCATCAGTACCTCCCCATTTGCTTCCCCCGAAAAGGTTACAATCACCTTATGTGGTTGAAGTTGTCACCATCCCTGAAAAAGGAAAGCCCATATTTCGAACCATCAAGACTCTTGGTGCTTTCCCACAACAATCTCTCTCTACGCCTCATAAAAGATTGGATTTGTCTGCTGAGAAGGCATCTTCTACTACACACTTATCAAAACCATCATCTTCTTCTACAACACATTCTTCACCAGCACCTCGAAAAGTGGACTTACCTACTAAAGAGACGTCACCTCTTTTATCAGAATCATCATCTTCATTACCAAAAGCCAGGGCGCCCTATGTTCTTCCGATTACACCTACTTTGGAAGCTTCTCCCTCATCTAAATCGACATCATCTAAACCATCATTAGTTTCGACCAAGCAACCCCCCTTATCTTTGAAGACCACAACACTTGTCACATCTCCATCATCTTCAAAATCTATTTTAGGGGCTCCCCCTCCACCAAAATCAATCATATCTCACTTACTTCCATCTCAAGCGCCCAAGGCTGCTCCTCCAGACGTCGAAAAAAATAAGATGATCCCTAAAAAGACTGTCAAACCTAACATGCAGGTTCTTTTACCTCGGCATTTTGTTAAAGTAAAAGAGGCGCCTTCATCATCTCTGTCCTCATCTTCGTCTACCGGGTTCTACATCGAAATCCTTCCCCAACTTATCCAATCTTCATCCATATCCCTTCCTCCGATTAAACCCTATAACCCTAAAGGAGTTAAACCTACCTGGTTTAACTCTGATTTGATTTGTGCTTACCACCATACCCCGGGTCATGATACTGAGGGATGTAAAGCTCTTCAATCTGTCATCAACAACCTTTTGGAAGAAAGTGATCTTTTACTGGAGGAGGAGAAACAATCACCTCCTGTCATCTTAGCTCCATCTAAACCCCAACGATCTACTCAGGCCTCTACTTCTAGTGATTCCACTCCAATTGATCTTCCACCTTCTCAAATCGACACAATCCATATCGCCACGAAAGCCCAATAGTATGATAATCCATCCTCATCTACAGCATCTCGACCACAGGGTGTCATTTCTACAGCCCCCGAAGGAGTTCCTCCTTCCTCATTAGCCCTGAGACCTCGGGTCTCTATTCGTGTTGCACCTAGGGCTCAAATTCCCGTGTCAGTTGAGGAGAGTGTTATGAAACAACTCACCCAGGCTCCAGTCAAAATGTCCCTTTTTGACCTCATTCAATCCTCTCCGCAACATCGCCAGGCTCTTATTGATAATCTGCATCGCATCACAGTGAATTCAGATGAGCCCCAGCATTTCAAGATGGTTGTTGGATTGAATAGACCATCAACCACCATTTCTTTTGAAGATTCAGAAATTCCTTCTCTTTCTTCTGAGGATTTGGAGCCCCCCCTCTTTATCACAGTCCAAATCAACAACACTACATTAAAATGCATTATGATCGACAGTGGTGCTGCACTCAACGTCATCTCCTCGCACACATTTGAGTAACTTAAGTTACCAAAGAAGGTAGTGTCACCCCCGCCTTTCACTCTTCGTTCATTTAACGATCAACTAGCAGTTACTTTAGGAACTGTGGTCTTACCCATTCGAGTAGGTAAGAAGCTACTTCACGAACTCTTCTACATTGTTGAAGGGAAATTCCACTATAATATGATCCTCGGACGCTCCTGGATTCGCGCAATGCATTGTGTTCCATCTACCCTCCATCGATGCTTAAAATATCAATATGAGGGAAAAATATATACTCATCCAGGAGATCCTTTGCCTTCCGCGCAATGCGACATGACTACAGGGTCTGCCCCTCTAAAGGAAAATGCCTATTCTCCTGACGGGGCCTCATCTTCTTCCATACCTGTAACCAAACTACCGGATGTACAAAATTTAGAAGAAAAATTGCAGCGTTTCTCACTAGGAGAGCTTCCTCTCCTTTCTTTTGAAAACCATCTTAAACCTAGTGAGTATGGTAGACCGGACAAACAACCTGAATATCAGCCAGGTCTTGGTCGCATCGTCACTATTGGTCTGCCCAACCAACAGACTAATTTCATTTACGGTGGTCTTGATACACCTCACTATCACCCAGATTCTCCTCCTAGGGCCAAACCTTATCTAACAGGGTTTGATTGTCTACAGAATCCCACGTTTGCAAAAACTTATTTATATCGATGCGCGTGGAAGGGCTTTGGCTTAGGTAAATATGAACAAGGTGTGCATGACCTCACATCCATTCCAACTCTCAAGCCACATCAAAAATTTGGTTTAGGATTTAAACCTCTTTCAAAAGCCACCGTCACTGTTCTCGATGAGCCTCTTCCTATCGAAGAATCATCTTCTCCCGCTAAGTCAGAAGCATCACTCGATGTGGATGACGCCATTTCCATCCCTTCTAACTTTTTTTTTGATCAATACCATTTCCTTAGGGCCACTAGCCTATAAGACTAATGACAGGTCCACTTCCATACCGTTAATTTTCCCTGAAATAGTTGGAGATGACTCTCCTACTATCAACACCATCCACTGTGCGGATGATGATTTTGTCCTCACCTATCTGGGGGCAGAGGATTCCTATCTTCCCAAAACTATTCCTTCTGACACATTTACGCTTCTCAACGAAGCCACTGTCGACCTTAATATAGGGACTTCTAAGAATCCTCGCATCATTAAGTTCGGCCAATCCCTTAATCCACAGGAATTAGGAGACTTTACCACTTTTCTTTCCAACCATCGTCAAGCTTTTGCTTGGGCATATGAGGATATGCCAGGACTCGATCCTGATATTGTGGTCCACAATATCGTTACTCTTCCCAACATTAAACCAGTTAAACAAAAATTACATAAAATGCACCCTAGAGTAGCCCTTCTTGTTAAAGAAGAATTACAGCGCTTGCTCTCGGCTAACTTCATCCAACCCATCGATTATCCACAATGAGTTTCCAATGTAGTACCAGTAACCAAAGCTACTGGGAAAATTCGAATTTGTACCGACTTCCGGGATCTTAATCTTGCTTGTCCAAAAGATGATTTTCCTTTACCTAATATCGACCAACTCATGGATTTAACTGTGGGTCATGAGATGCTTTCGCTTATGGATGGTTTCTCTGGATATAATAAAATTCTCATCGCACCAGAAGACCAACATAAGACTTCTTTCATAACTCCTTGGGGGACCTTTTGTTATCATGTCATGCCTTTCGGTCTTAAGAACACAGGAGCAACCTATCAGCGAGCAATGATCTACATCTTCCATGATCTCTTACACAAAACTCTGGAAGATTACGTCGACGATCTCCTCGGTAAATCCAAACATCGTCAGGATCATCTTTTTATTCTTGCACCTCTCTTTGAGAGGCTTATTCGCTTTTATCTTCGTCTAAATCCATCTAAGTGCGTGTTTTGCGTTCTCACTGGTAAACTTTTAGGTTTTATCATTTCCATTAGGGGTATTGAAGTAGACCCCGCAAAAATAAAAGCTATCCTTGAGATGCCTCCCCCTTCTAACTTAAAGCAACTCCGCAGTCTCCAAGGACATCTTCAATCAGTGCGTCGTTTTATCTCACAATTGTCGGACCGTTGTCAACCTTTTCATCATCTCCTCTGTAAGAATGTTCATTTTGAATGGGATGAACATTGCCAAAAGGCCTTCGATGATCTCAAAGCTTATCTTCTTTCTCCACCTGTGCTTACACCTCCACACGAGGGGGAGCCGTTCTATCTTTATATCTCTGTGACTGACCATGCTCTGGGAGCCATGATCTCGCATCGGGACGCTTGCGGTAAAGAACAAGCTATCTATTACATCAGTCGCACCCTCCATGAGTATGAAACACATTATTCCGAAGCTGAAAAGTTTTGTTGTGCTCTCTTCTTCGCAAATTCTAAACTTCGTCATTACCTTCTTAATCACAAAACTTACATTGTCACAAGTTTCAATCCACTCAAGACAATTCATGCGAAGCCTTATCACAATGATCGTATCATTCGTTGGCTCATGCTTATGACAGAATTTGATCTCGAGTTTATCCCGCAAAAGTCTATCAAGGGTCAAGTCATTGCAGATCAATTAGTTGATGCTCCTCTTCCGGACACTCAAGTTCCCCTTGCTCGATTCCCCGATGAATATATCCGACAAATTGATTTTGGTCTATCTCCATTTAAAGTAAAGCTCTTCTTTGATGGATCCAAATGCCAGTAAGGGGGAGGTGCAGGTTTCATGATGATTCCTCCTTGGGGTACGCCTATCCCAGTCGCACACAAACTAAACTTTGAGTGCACCAATAATATGGCTGAATATGAAGCTCTTGTCTTGGGTCTTCAAAATGCCATTAATCTCGGCGCTCGTCATGTTGACATCTTTGGTGATTCTGAACTCATCGTTAATCAAGTCACGGGTGTCTATCAATGCAAGAATGATATCCTTCAAAAATATCATGATATCGTTCTCGTTCAACTCCAATCTTTCGATAAATTCACTATCCAAGCTATTCCTCGCACTGCGAATCGATTCGCAGATACAATGGCTTCGTTAGCCTCACTTATCCCACCTTTTACCGAGGACTCACGACTTTATGTGGCTGTGTAATGATTAGATCAACCATCTCATCTGAGGCAACTAACTTCAATCCATGCTATCACAACCCATACTCAGGATGAGTGGTATCAGCAGATCGTTGATTATCTATCTCATTCAGTGCTTCCTCCAGATCTAACTTCCAATGGTAGAAGATCTTTTATCCTACGTGCTAATCGCTATACTATTCTAGGAGGGATCCTCTACAAACGCGGCTTTGATGGTATTCTACTTCGGTGCCTCAAAACCCTTGAATCATCTAAAGCTATCCAGGAGGTCCATGACGGTATCTGTGGTGGACATTTTAGTGGCTTGGCTGTAGCTAAACACATCTTACGATTAGGATATTATTGGCCTTCTCTTAATCGAGATTGTTGTGAATACACTAAGAAATGCGTCAAGTGTCAACAACATTCCAATCTCACACACATCCCTAGTCAAGCTTTACAACCTACAACGGATTTGTGGCCTTTTTCGCAATGGGGTCTTGATCTTATTGATCTCATCAATCCCCGTTCTTCACAACGTCATCATTCTATCATTACTGCCACTGAGTACTTTACTAAGTGGGTGGAAGCTATCCCTCTTTCTTCAACAAAAGCTAAACCCATAGTTGATTTTGTCTATCAACACATCATTTTTCGCTTTGGTGTCCCACACAAACTCATCGCAGATAACGGTAAGTCTTTCAAGAACGTTGATTTGCAGAACCTCTGCGACGCTTTCAATATCAAACTCAGCTTTTCTTCTCCATATTATCCTCAAGCTAATGGCCAGGCCGAAGCTTCCAATAAAAATTTGCGTAATATCCTCGTAAAGGTAACTAGTCGAGCTGGTAGGGATTGGCATTTACATATCCCTTTTGCTCTCTGGGCTTATCGGACTAGCATCGGTACTCCTACTGGTGCTACTCCCTTCTCTCTCGTCTATGGGTCTGAGGCTGTTCTTCCTTTGGAAGTCCAAATCCCATCTCTCCGTGTTTCTCTTAGAGAATTCATCTCCGATGAGGACTATCATCAAAATCGTCTAGCACAACTTGAATTATTAGATGAGCGACGTCTCAACGCTCTTGAACATCATCAAGTCTATCTTGAACGTGTCAAACGTGCTTATAAAAAGCACTTGCAGCATCGTGACTTCAAAATTGGTGATCTTGTTCTTAAAGAAAACCAAAATGTCACTATACTCGAAAGGAGTCGGCGTGGTAAGTTTTCTCCCAACTGGATGGGTCCGTACGTTATCACCCATAAATATGGGTCTGGGGCTTATCGTCTATCTTCCATGGATGGTATACCTGAAGTGGAACCTCTTAATACCTTGCATCTAAGGCCCTTCTACTGTTAACATCTATCTTACACAAATCTAGTCGCAAGATAGATCTTTCATCCGTCTAACAACCAGTCATATACTTTCATGGTGATTCGAAATTATGTGGTTCTCCGCCTATTGTCTTGTTTACCTTAAATATGAGTATCGCGGCTCTACTCATAGCATTTTTCTTCTATATATGTTTCTCCTCATGGTAGGAACACCTTAATCACTGTTTCATTTTTCCCAAGTGCTTATCTTAATCGGATCTACTCGGGGCATGAGTGCATGCTCTTTATACGTTTTCTTCCCCTCTATCTGATCTATCTAGGTCTAAACTCAGCTTCTTCCAAAAAGCTTTTCAAAAAAAAGAAAAAAAGAAAGAATATGTTATCCAAAAAAAAAGATAGACTGATCCCTTGAAGGACAGCTATCCATACATTATCAAATGAATCAAAAGATATAGACCATACTCTCGAAGGATGGCTATCATTAAAATTCAAAATACGGACCGCTCCCTTGAAGGACGGCTGTTTCTCAAAGGAATACTCAAGGCTTCTTGCATTCATCAGCCTTTCAATCAATTTCTACACTTTTTAGCATCACTGAAAGACTTCCCGTATTGATCAGTCTTTCCATATCTAGCAAACTTCCCGCATTGATCAGTTTGCTTTTCTGCCAGAAATCATGAAGCTGAGATATAAGACCTTTTGTCGATCATATGGAGAATCCTATTTTCCCAGTATAAACATGTATTCTGTCCCTTGTAAATTTCAACGAGATACTTACTTACTGCTCCTTTCGTTTCCCTCCTAAATCTGGTTTGTGACTAGTTAGTGTCAGGTTTATTTTAACCTCATGTAGGGCCTTGTATGCACGATCTTTTGGTTTCTTATCCAGATTCTATTTATGGTCGGTTGAGAGTCCAACTTATCATTTTTCCTCTATCTGGGTGTATTTCCTTTATTTCTAATCAAGGTCATTTTCATTACATCCTTGACTCTCACAGAGAGTATGTCCGATTATTTCATCCAGTTAAATTGACATCTCACATGTTAATTTAATCAAAATTTATCATCTATCTAATTTCATCTTATCTACTTTGACATATCAAAGCATGTATTGTCAACACATGTGAATCCATCTTTATCTATTTTTCATCAAAATTTAATCAAAATCTCAAAAATATCAAATCCATTTCAACTATCAAAACCCATCTATCCATCACATCATCTAAACACTTGTCCATCCAAGTAACACTACATCTATCTATATCCATTTTTCATCAAAATTAAATCCATACATCAATCACATCTATCCATCTATCCATCAAAATATCTAAAAATATGACACTACATCTATCTATATCTATTTTTCATCAAAATTATATCCACATATCAATCACATCAAATCACATCACATCTATCTATCCTCTATGTCTATGTTCATCCAATCTCATCTATTTATCATCTATCAATCTATGTCTACATCCATCACAATTATGCTACATCTGTCCATGTATATCAAAATTAAAAACAGAAGAACAATCATATGACAAAAAAAATGATAAATCTATATATATACATAAGTGTCTGTACAACAAAAAATGGGTGGCTCTCAATCAAGCCATCTATACAATGCCTTCTAATCGAGGCTACATCACTACACTGATACAAAATATAAAAAAATCCCTATATAGTAAAATCTGATGCATGGAGGACACTATCTCCTCCACCCTCCTCTAGACCAGGCTGTCTCTCCTAGCCGCCGCCTATCGAGCTAGACGCACCTGCTGCTGGAGGTCTCTGCCCACCTCGGTCTCTCCCCGGTGCTCCCTCCACCTGATGCCCCGCTCGCTGTGGCCGTCGCTGATCTCCTCCTCACCCCGTACCGAGGCACATCTGGGGCATGCTGCGCTAGGGCATCCTCGTAGTATCTCACCTCAGCGAGGAGAGACTGATATGTGCTCAAGCTCACGGTACCAGGTGCTCGTAATGATGCTGCTGGTGCTGCTGGTGGTGCCCCTCCTAGGGTTGTGCCCTATGTACCAGACTCTGACGTGGGTACCTGTCTCCCCATATTTGGCCCTGAGGGCCTCCCTATGTCGAAGGTAGCGATCCCTCTGCTGGATCGCTGTATCTCGCTCCTGACGAGCGGTGTCTCTCTCCAAAATTAGGGCATCCCTCTCCTCTATCAGAGCTCGAATCTCCTCGAGAGCCACCTGGTGTGTCTGCGTCAGGGTGGCGTGCTCTCCCTCCAGTCTCTCTAGCACTGTAGCCATATCCTCCTCGTCGGCATCTATAGATGCCGGGAGATGTCGTGGTAGCTCTGTCGCATACCATGCAGCATAACCATCACCTACTCCAGCATCATCCATCACTGTCTGTGGAGGTGGGGCCTCCCTCAATGGATCTGCCGGGATCAAAACTCGGTAGATCAGTTCCCTGCTCTTCACCTATAAAGGGGATGTAAGTAGTCGGCACCTTCTGCACTAGGCCCAACTTCTCAATACCCACATAAACGGGATCGTTCCCACTTCTACTACACACTTATCAAAACCATCATCTTCTTCTACAAACACATTCTTCACCAGCACCTCGAAAAGTGGACTTACCTACTAAAAGAGACGTCACCTCTTTTATCAGAATCATCATCTTCATTACCAAAAAGCCAGGGCACCTATGTTCCTCCGATCAAACACCTACTTTGGAAGCTTCTCCCTCATCTAAATCGACATTATCTAAATCATCATTAGTTTCGACCAAGCAACCTTCTTTATCTTTGAAGACCACAACACTTGTCACATCTCCATCATCTTCAAAATCTATTTTAGGGCTCCCCTCCACCACCAAATCAATCATATCTCACTTACTTCCATCTCAAGTGCCCAAGGCTGCTCCTCCAGATGTCGAAAAAAAAAAGATGATCCCTAAAAAGACTGTCAAACCTAACATGCAGGTTCTTTTACCTCGGCATTTTGTTAAAGTAAAGAGGCGCCTTCATCATCTCTGTCCTCATCTTCGTCTACCGGGTTCTATACATCGAAATCCTTCGCCAACTTATCCAATCTTCATCCATATCCCTTCCTCCGATTAAACCCTATAACCCTAAAGGAGTTAAACCTTCCTGGTTTAACTCTGATTTGATTTGTGCTTACCACCGCACCCCGGGTCATGATACTGAGGGATGTAAAGCTCTTCAATGTCATCAACAACCTTTTGGAAGAAAGTGATCTTTTACTGGAGGAGGAGGAAACAAGTATCTCCTGTCATCTTAGCTCCATCTGAGCCCAACGATCTACTCAGGCCTCTACTTCTAGTGATTCCACTCCAATGATCTTCCACCTTCTCAAATCGACACAATTCCATATCGCCACTAGAACCCAACAGTGATAATCCATCCTCATCTACAGCACATCTCGACCACAGGGTGTCATTTCTACAGCCCCCGAAGGAGTTCCTCCTTCCTCATTAGCCCTGAGACCTCGGGTCTCTATTCGTGCTTGCACCTAGGGCTCAAATTCCCGTGTCAGTCAGAGAGGAGAGTGTTATGAAACAACTCACCCAGGCTCCAGTCAAAAATGTCTCTTTTTGACCTCATTCAATCCTCTCCCGCAACATCGCCAGGCTCTTATTGATAATCTGCATCGCATCACAGTGAAATTCAGATGAGCCCCAGCCTTTCAAGATGGTTGTTGGATTGAATAGACCATCAACCACCATTTCTTTTGAAGATTCAGAAATTCCTTCCCTTTCTTCTGAGGATTTGGAGGCCCCCCTCTTTATCACAGTCCAAATCAACAACACTACATTAAAACATGCATTATGATCGACAGTGGTGCTGCACTCAACGTCATCTCCTCACACACATTTGAGTAACTTAAGTTACCAAAGAAGTAGTGTCACCCCCGCCTTTCACTCTTCGATCATTTAACGATCAGCTAGCAGTTACTTTAGGAACTGTGGTCTTACCATTCGAGTAGGTAAGAAGCTGCTTCACGAAATCTTTTACATTGTTGAAGGGAAATTCCACTATAATATGATCCTCGGACGCTCCTGGATTCGCGCAATGCATTGTGTCCCATCAACCCTCCATCGATGCTTAAAATATCAATATGAGGGAAAAATATATACTCATCCAGGAGATCCTTTTCCTTCCGCACAATGCGACATGACCACAGGGTCTGCCCCTCTAAAGGAAAATGCTTGTTCTCCTGACGGGGCCTCATCTTCTTCCATACCTGTAACCAAACTACCGGATGTACAAAATTTAGAAGAAACATTGCAGCGTTTCTCACTAGGAGAGCTTCCTCTCCTTTTCTTTTGACGCCCATCTCAAACCTAGTGAGTATGGTAGACCACAAACAACTGAATATCAGCCAGGTCTTGGTCGCATCGTCACCATTGGTCTGCCCAATCAACAGACTAATTTCATTTACGGTGGTCTTGATACACCTCACTATCACCCAGATTCTCCTCCTAGGGCCAAACCTTATCTAACAGGGTTTGATTGTCTACAGAATCCCACGTTTGCAAAAACTTATTTATATCGATGCGCGTGGAAGGGCTTTGGCTTAGGTAAATATGAACAAGGTGTGCATGACCTCACATCCATTCCAACTCTCAAGCCACATCAAAAATTTGGTTTAGGATTTAAACCTCTTTCAAAAGCCACCGTCACTGTTCTCGATGAGCCTCTTTCCTATTGAGGAACCATCTTCTCCCGCTAGTCAGAAGCATCACTTTGATGTGGATGACGCCATTTCCATCCCTTCTAACTTTTTTTTTGAGTCAATACCATTTCCTTAGGGCCACTAGCCTATAAGACTAATGACAGGTCCACTTCCATACCGTTAATTTTCCCTGAAATAGTTGGAGATGACTCTCCTACTATCAACACTATCCACTGTGCGGATGATGATTTTGTCCTCACCTATCTGGGGGCAGAGGATTCCTATCTTCCTAAACTATTCCTTCTGACACATCTACGCTTCTCAACGAAGCCACTGTCGACCTTAATATAGGGACTTCTAAGACCCTCGCATCATTAAGGTCGGCCAATCCCTTAATCCACAGGAATTAGGAGACTTTACCACTTTTCTTTCCAACCATCGTCAAGCTTTTGCTTGGGCATATGAGGATATGCCAGGACTCGATCCTGATATTGTGGTCCACAATATCGTTACTCTTCCCACATCAAACCAGTTAAACAAAAATTACGTAAAATGCACCCTAGAGTAGCCCTTCTTGTTAAAGAAGAATTGCACAGCGCTTGCTCTCGGCTAACTTCATCCAACCATCGATTATCCACAATGGGTTTCCAATGTAGTACCAGTAACCAAAGCTACTGGGAAAATTCGAATTTGTACCGACTTCCGGGATCTTAATCTTGCTTGTCCAAAAGATGATTTTCCTCTACCTAATATCGACCAACTCATGGATTTCTGTGGGTCATGAGATGCTTTCGCTTATGGATGGTTTCTCTGGATATAATCAAATTCTCATCGCACCAGAAGACCAACATAATAAGACTTCTTTCATAACTCCTTGGGGGACCTTTTGTTATCATGTCATGCCTTTCGGTCTTAAGAACACAGGAGCAACCTATCAGCGAGCAATGACCTACATCTTCCATGATCTCTTACACAAAAACTCTGGAAGATTACGTCGACGATCTCCTCGGTAAATCCAAAACACGTCAGGATCATCTTTTCATTCTTGCACCTCTCTTTGAGAGGCTTATTCGCTTTTGTCTTCGTCTAAATCCATCTAAGTGCGTGTTTTGCGTTCTCACTGGTAAACTTTAGGTTTTATCATTTCTATTAGGGGTATTGAAGTAGACCCCGCAAAAATAAAAGCTATCCTTGAGATGCCTCCCCCTTCTAACTTAAAGCAACTCCGCAGTCTCAAGGACATCTTCAATCAGTGCGTCGTTTTATCTCAAATTGTCGGACCGTTGTCAACCTTTTCATCATCTCCTCTGTAAGAATGTTCATTTTGAATGGGATGAGCATTGCAAAAGGCCTTTGATGATCTCAAAGCTTATCTTCTTCTCCACCTGTGCTTACACCTCCACACGAGGGGGAGCCATTCTATCTTTATATCTCTGTGACTGACCATGCTCTGGGCCATGATCTCGCATCGGGACGCTTGCGGTAAAGAACAAGCTATCTATCTATCTATTCATCAGTCCACCCTCCAGAGTATGAAACACATTATGCCTAAGCGAAAATTTTGTTGTGCTCTCTTCTTCGCAAATTCTAAACTTCGTCATTACCTTCTTAATCACAAAACTTACATTGTCACAAGTTTCAATCCACTAAGACAATTCATGCGAAGCCTTATCACAATGATCGTATCATTCGTTGGCTCATGCTTATGACAGAATTTGATCTCGAGTTTATCCCGCAAAAGTCTATCAAGGGTCAAGTCATTGCAGATCAATTAGTTGATGCTCCTCTTCCGGACACTCAAGTTCCCCTTGCTCGATTCCCCGATGAATATATCCGACAAATTGATTTTGGTCTATCTCCATTTAAAGTAAAGCTCTTCTTTGATGGATCCAAATGCCAGTAAGGGGGAGGTGCAGGTTTCATGATGATTCCTCCTTGGGGTACGCCTATCCCAGTCGCACACAAACTAAACTTTGAGTGCACCAATAATATGGCTGAATATGAAGCTCTTGTCTTGGGTCTTCAAAATGCCATTAATCTCGGCGCTCGTCATGTTGACATCTTTGGTGATTCTGAACTCATCGTTAATCAAGTCACGGGTGTCTATCAATGCAAGAATGATATCCTTCAAAAATATCATGATATCGTTCTCGTTCAACTCCAATCTTTCGATAAATTCACTATCCAAGCTATTCCTCGCACTGCGAATCGATTCGCAGATACAATGGCTTCGTTAGCCTCACTTATCCCACCTTTTACCGAGGACTCACGACTTTATGTGGCTGTGTAATGATTAGATCAACCATCTCATCTGAGGCAACTAACTTCAATCCATGCTATCACAACCCATACTCAGGATGAGTGGTATCAGCAGATCGTTGATTATCTATCTCATTCAGTGCTTCCTCCAGATCTAACTTCCAATGGTAGAAGATCTTTATCCTACGTGCTAATCGCTATACTATTCTAGGAGGGATCCTCTACAAACGCGGCTTTGATGGTATTCTACTTCGGTGCCTCAAAACCCTTGAATCATCTAAAGCTATCCAGGAGGTCCATGACGGTATCTGTGGTGGACATTTTAGTGGCTTGGCTGTAGCTAAACACATCTTACGATTAGGATATTATTGGCCTTCTCTTAATCGAGATTGTTGTGAATACACTAAGAAATGCGTCAAGTGTCAACAACATTCCAATCTCACACACATCCCTAGTCAAGCTTTACAACCTACAACGGATTTGTGGCCTTTTTCGCAATGGGGTCTTGATCTTATTGATCTCATCAATCCCCGTTCTTCACAACGTCATCATTCTATCATTACTGCCACTGAGTACTTTACTAAGTGGGTGGAAGCTATCCCTCTTTCTTCACAAAAGCTAAACCCATAGTTGATTTGTCTATCAACACATCATTTTTCGCTTTGGTGTCCCACACAAACTCATCGCAGATAACGGTAAGTCTTTCAAGAACGTTGATTTGCAGAACCTCTGCGACGCTTTCAATATCAAACTCAGCTTTTCTTCTCCATATTATCCTCAAGCTAATGGCCAGGCCGAAGCTTCCAATAAAAATTTGCGTAATATCCTCGTAAAGGTAACTAGTCGAGCTGGTAGGGATTGGCATTTACATATCCCTTTTGCTCTCTGGGCTTATCGGACTAGCATCGGTACTCCTACTGGTGCTACTCCCTTCTCTCTCGTCTATGGGTCTGAGGCTGTTCTTCCTTTGGAAGTCCAAATCCCATCTCTCCGTGTTTCTCTTAGAGAATTCATCTCCGATGAGGACTATCATCAAAATCGTCTAGCACAACTTGAATTATTAGATGAGCGACGTCTCAACGCTCTTGAACATCATCAAGTCTATCTTGAACGTGTCAAACGTGCTTATAAAAAGCACTTGCAGCATCGTGACTTCAAAATTGGTGATCTTGTTCTTAAAGAAAACCAAAATGTCACTATACTCGAAAGGAGTCGGCGTGGTAAGTTTTCTCCCAACTGGATGGGTCCGTACGTTATCACCCATAAATATGGGTCTGGGGCTTATCGTCTATCTTCCATGGATGGTATACCTGAAGTGGAACCTCTTAATACCTTGCATCTAAGGCCCTTCTACTGTTAACATCTATCTTACACAAATCTAGTCGCAAGATAGATCTTTCATCCGTCTAACAACCAGTCATATACTTTCATGGTGATTCGAAATTATGTGGTTCTCCGCCTATTGTCTTGTTTACCTTAAATATGAGTATCGCGGCTCTACTCATAGCATTTTTCTTCTATATATGTTTCTCCTCATGGTAGGAACACCTTAATCACTGTTTCATTTTTCCCAAGTGCTTATCTTAATCGGATCTACTCGGGGCATGAGTGCATGCTCTTTATACGTTTTCTTCCCCTCTATCTGATCTATCTAGGTCTAAACTCAGCTTCTTCCAAAAAGCTTTTCAAAAAAAAGAAAAAAAGAAAGAATATGTTATCCAAAAAAAAAGATAGACTGATCCCTTGAAGGACAGCTATCCATACATTATCAAATGAATCAAAAGATATAGACCATACTCTCGAAGGATGGCTATCATTAAAATTCAAAATACGGACCGCTCCCTTGAAGGACGGCTGTTTCTCAAAGGAATACTCAAGGCTTCTTGCATTCATCAGCCTTTCAATCAATTTCTACACTTTTTAGCATCACTGAAAGACTTCCCGTATTGATCAGTCTTTCCATATCTAGCAAACTTCCCGCATTGATCAGTTTGCTTTTCTGCCAGAAATCATGAAGCTGAGATATAAGACCTTTTGTCGATCATATGGAGAATCCTATTTTCCCAGTATAAACATGTATTCTGTCCCTTGTAATTTCAACGAGATACTTACTTACTGCTCCTTTCGTTTCCCTCCTAAATCTGGTTTGTGACTAGTTAGTGTCAGGTTTATTTTAACCTCATGTAGGGCCTTGTATGCACGATCTTTTGGTTTCTTATCCAGATTCTATTTATGGTCGGTTGAGAGTCCAACTTATCATTTTTCCTCTTATCTGGGTGTATTTCCTTTATTTCTAATCAAGGTCATTTTCATTACATCCTTGACTCTCACAGAGAGTATGTCCGATTATTTCATCCAGTTAAATTGACATCTCACATGTTAATTTAATCAAAATTTATCATCTATCTAATTTCATCTTATCTACTTTGACATATCAAAGCATGTATTGTCAACACATGTGAATCCATCTTTATCTATTTTTCATCAAAATTTAATCAAAATCTCAAAATATCAAATCCATTTCAACTATCAAAACCCATCTATCCATCACATCATCTAAACACTTGTCCATCCAAGTAACACTACATCTATCTATATCCATTTTTCATCAAAATTAAATCCATACATCAATCACATCTATCCATCTATCCATCAAAATATCTAAAAATATGACACTACATCTATCTATATCTATTTTTCATCAAAATTATATCCACATATCAATCACATCAAATCACATCACATCTATCTATCCTCTATGTCTATGTTCATCCAATCTCATCTATTTATCATCTATCAATCTATGTCTACATCCATCACAATTATGCTACATCTGTCCATGTATATCAAAATTAAAAACAGAAGAACAATCATATGACAAAAAAAATGATAAATCTATATATATACATAAGTGTCTGTACAACAAAAAATGGGTGGCTCTCAATCAAGCCATCTATACAATGCCTTCTAATCGAGGCTACATCACTACACTGATACAAAATATAAAAAAATCCCTATATAGTAAAATCTGATGCATGGAGGACACTATCTCCTCCACCCTCCTCTAGACCAGGCTGTCTCTCCTAGCCGCCGCCTATCGAGCTAGACGCACCTGCTGCTGGAGGTCTCTGCCCACCTCGGTCTCTCCCGGTGCTCCCTCCACCTGATGCCCCGCTCGCTGTGGCCGTCGCTGATCTCCTCCTCACCCCGTACCGAGGCACATCTGGGGCATGCTGCGCTAGGGCATCCTCGTAGTATCTCACCTCAGCGAGGAGAGACTGATATGTGCTCAAGCTCACGGTACCAGGTGCTCGTAATGATGCTGCTGGTGCTGCTGGTGGTGCCCCTCCTAGGGTTGTGCCCTATGTACCAGACTCTGACGTGGTACCTGTCTCCCCATATTTGGCCCTGAGGGCCTCCCTATGTCGAAGGTAGCGATCCCTCTGCTGGATCGCTGTATCTCGCTCCTGACGAGCGGTGTCTCTCTCCAAAATTAGGGCATCCCTCTCCTCTATCAGAGCTCGAATCTCCTCGAGAGCCACCTGGTGTGTCTGCGTCAGGGTGGCGTGCTCTCCCTCCAGTCTCTCTAGCACTGTAGCCATATCCTCCTCGTCGGCATCTATAGATGCCGGGAGATGTCGTGGTAGCTCTGTCGCATACCATGCAGCATAACCATCACCTACTCCAGCATCATCATCACTGTCTGTGGAGGGTGGGGCCTCCCTCAATGGATCTGCCGGGATCAAAATCGGTAGATCAGTCTCCCTGCTATCTCACCTATAAGGCCTGTAAGTAGTCGGCACTGTCTGCACTAGGCCAAACTGTCTCAATACCCACATAAACGGGACTCGTTCCCACATATCAGGCCTGCAGCCCCTAACCACCCTGCTCCGTCTCAATGCCACCAAGTGAGCATCCTGACCAACCCATGTCGGAAATACCCGATATGGCCTCCAGATAACCTGATCTGGTGTCAGAGTCCTGAAACGCTCAGTGTACCAATCTGCAGATCTCCCTGTATCCCCAGCGGCCATATCAGCCCGCCATCGCCGGAATCCATAATCAATAGCTCCCACTGCTGCTGGCATCCAAGGAAGCCCGGATGGCCTAATCACTGCTATATGCTCATATGCCCAGCAGTGGAGCACAAAACTAACATCAATACCTGTCCTCCGGCCAGTGGTATACATCCATAGCTCGTGATATATCTGAGCTATCAGAGCATCAGCAAAAGAAAATACCTGTCTGAACTGCAGGATGTCGCAAACGTAATCTAATAATAATAGTGGGAATCTCCCACCTCCTGAATCTCGCAGAGTGAAATAGGATATCGCCATCTGAATAAAAACTATCCGTCTGCTCCGGGGGCTATCATGTCTGTACTGCGAGGCTATCCGCACTGCCCCAGACACTATCTCTGAATCATCCGTTCTATCTCCATACAGTCGAACTAGGGCCCTCTGTTGTTGCTCTCGTGGCGTAATCTCTATCAGATCCCCAGTGATCGACAGCCTCAAAATCCTGTATATATCCTCATGGGTGATGGTCATCTCACCCGTCCTGAACCAAAAAGTGCACGTCTGGCTATCCCATCGTCGCACTAATGCTCGCATCAACTCTACGTCCCGCGGCACTCGTCTGTAGTACCTAAAGCCCCCGAGCCCGGCTAACTCTAAATGCCGCCAATCTGCGTCAGTCACATCAGGAAGAATAGTCTCTAGTAACTCGGGAATAGAATCCCTCATATGTAGAACCTCTCGTGCCTGCATCCATGACATCAAGAGCAATATTAGTCTCATATTTACCCAAATCAGAACATCCAAAACGAAAAAAAAAACATTACAATCTATTCACAAGTCTATACAATCGGCGTCGATTAAATATAATCAGCGTCGTTTATTTATAGTCGACGCCGATTAACATAAATCGGCGCCGCTTTAATATAATCGGCGTCGACTATACCAATCGGCGCCGATTTCTCGGCCAGATGTAAAAAAACACCCTGGCCTCCCACCCAGCAAAATAGAAATTAAAAAAAATAAATAAAGCAAAAGTAAAACAACGGGTTCACGAAGAACCACTTACCCCAGGTCGTGTCCTCCTGCGCTTCTGACTGCTCCCAGAGGCTTCCATGGTGCTCAAATCCAACTTTTGACTCTCTCTGAATCAATCGTCATGGAGTGAATAAATCATTCACGTTTTCCGTTCACATATTTATATGTGCGGTGCAAGGTCGGCGCCGATTGTTTTGGTCGACGCCGATTTTTTATATCGCCGCCGATTTTCCATCTCTTTGCCTTAGTGTTGATACTTGGCTCATTTATCTATCTGATCATTATTGTGCGTTGAATGTTTCCTTTTGGCACATATTTTTGATATCACCGTCCATTTTGAGTTTGTTCCCTTTGCATGGGGCACTCATACTTTTTGGCAGCTTAGAGTTAAACGGGTCTGTAGGCACTAACGTCGTCTGCTTTGCAGACCATCTAGTTGTCCCTACCATGTGTCTCTCTTTAGATGCTGACTATTTTGTAGCCCTCCTTACACTCATGGGTCTGTAGGTAATAACGTCGTCTCATGAGGAGACCGTCTAGTTTGCCCTACCAATGTGAGTTCCTTAGGTTGCTGCCTTTTTATCTATTTTTATGCATCATCAATGATCAGATCTACTCCAGACATCTAGATGGGGCATCCCGCGTTTTCATCTACCTTTTTTCAAACTTGGGATCATTTGTTCTATCATCCATCCCATCCCTAGTTTGAGGGGGATCACATCATCACTTTTTCTTCCCTTCTTCCATCTCCTTGTTTTTGTCTCATACCTTGCTTATCGCAAGTTACTTGACAAAAAGGGGCAAAATGTAGACACCTAAAATTGATTATCCAATTTAGTGTCCCTCGTGCGCGTTTTCTCTCTCAGGTAACCTGGGGCACGTTTATATCACCACTATCCCCTTGGGATATTATTCAATTTGCATTTTAAACACCTATCCTAAGTTTAATTCACCCCTTTATGTTTTACCCATGAGTAATTAAATATTAACTATTTAATTACACCTTTTCACATGTATCCTAACCACTTATTTACCCCATATCTATCCTATCCATGTGTCCCTCCTATTTCTCCTCCTCACAATAAAGTAGCGGGATATTTCCCGTATTTGAGGTGGAGGGATAACTCTTATCTTTCTAGAAATCGTTCATTTTGGCCATCTCGGGAGTCTGTTCCACGATCGGCGCCGACCGGTATGGTCGATGTCAATTTTTAGGAGCGGCGCCGATTATAAATAGAAGCCCAGAACTCAGTACTGGGACGGAAAAAAAAAGAGACGCATGAACACGAACGACAGACAGAGACAGATCGCGAAAGAAACACAGACCATGAAAGAGAGAGAACGAGAGATATTTGCGCATCTAGTTTCAACATTATCTATCAAATGAGAATGGATCTCGTCCAAATCAATCCCTGAGAGGAGCACCATTACTCTGTTCTTATCACATCAACATCGCACGTATCCATTGATTTTCTGGTGACTCTGTTCCAGTATCTCACCGCCTTTGGCATATCCAGCAGACGTTGACGATCTGGCCTTCACTTTCCGATCTCCAAATCTTCTCACGCTGCCCCCGATCGACCGATCTACTTTCAGTCGACGCCGATCTTATTCAGTCGACGCCGATTCTTCATAATCGATGCGGATCACATCAGTCGACGCCGATTCTACATAATCGACGCCGATCATCCTGCAGACAGGTAAAAGGACACAGGTAACACAAATCTAGCTTTGTTTTCACAGTTCCCTATCTTCTGTTGCTTTCTGCCTGCTGTTTAGATTCTGTTTATTACCTTGATCAGAAAATCTAGTCTTGTACGTACATATTTATCATGTATGCTTCTTTACTTGATTGAAAACGTGGGCTGACATCCGCCGAGGGAGCTCTTCGCTTCCCGGACCCGCTTCTCGGGCAGTCCACCTAAATATCTTTTAACGTGGTCTTTTTCTGTCAAGCATCAGTGTCTCGTAGGTTACTTGGATCTATTGTGCAGAATTGCTCATGTGCACCCGTTTTATCTACATCGGCTTCCTTATCCGTCTACATCTTCGGATCTTGTCTATCAGGTATCAATTTCATTGGAGTTTTTCAGGGTTTTTGTGTTTAGTTTGGTGCATTAATTTGGACAGGTAACAAGCGCAAAATTCTTGATCTACACTTCTATCCTGCTGTAGAAGGATGATGAAGGGGCTGAGAGGCCAATTGCTTTTTTCAATAAGGCCTTACAGGGGGCTTAATTGAAGTACACTATTATGGAAAAGCATGCATTTTTCTTGGTAAAAGGAACAAGGGTTTTCAGGCCTTATATTCTAAGTTCAAAGGTTATTGCTTATGTTTCCTATACCATGGTAAAGGACATCTTATCAGAGATGGAAGTCTCAAGAAAAAGATGTAGATGGGTGAAAAAATGGCAAGAATATGATATGGAAATCCAAACCACGAATTTGGTTAGAGCTTTGGGCTTGGCTAAGCTTATGGATGAGAACAACTTGAAAAATATTGAGGTAAATGAGGTAGAAGAAGAAAGGGCATGTGTTTTTGAAAAGTGGATAAATTCTAAGTGATACAAGGATGTGATGTTTTATCTCAGACATTTAAACTACCCTGAGCACTTAAGTAAGAACCAAAAAAGAGCCCTTAATTTGGCTTCCCATAAATATGTTATCATTGATTATGGGTTAGCTTGGAAGAACCTAGAGGGTGTCCTCTGAAGGTGCATTACTGAAGAAGAAGCCCCCAAGATAATTGTTGATCTCCATGGAGGAGTTTATGTGGGAATTTTGCTGCAAGAGTCACAACACACTAGATCTTGAGGGCTAGTTATTGGTGGCCAACTCTTTTCAAGGATACAACCTTGTTGGTTAGAACATGTGAAAGCTTCCAACACTTCTCTGGAAGACTGAAAGCTTCAGGCTCGCTTCCTTTGCAGCATGTATCAATTGAAGCCCCATTAAGGCAATGGGGGTTGGATTTCAATGGTGAGATTTTAGACCTTTCAAGTACTGGCCACAAATGGATTCTTTTAGCAACTGATTATTTTACTAAATGGGTGGAGATAATCCCCACCAAGAAAGAAACACACCAAGTTGTCATGGACTTTGTGTTGAACAACATCATCTGCAAGTTTGGGATACCAATCAAGATTGTAGTTGATAATGCCATGAGCTTCAGAGCTAAACCTTTGGTGGTAATGTGTAAAGAATATGGAATCAAATTGACATATGCCTCTAACTACAATCCCCAAGGAAATGGAAAAGATGAGTCCAGTAATAAAAATTTGTTGAAGATCATTAGGAGAACATTGGATTAGAACAAGAGAAAGTGGGGTGAATAGTTGAAGTTTGTTGTTTGGGTAGATAGGATCACTATCAAGAGGGTCACTGAAAAGAGTCCATTTGATTTGGCGTATGGGACTCAAGCCTTGATTCCCCTTCATATGTAAGTATATTCTTATCAGTTCATCCAATAGCTAGAAGATCAAGAGGTAGGTGCTTATGATGCTTGTGTTAACCAAATTGTTGAGCTTGATGAAGAGACGGGGGCATCCCACTAGAGGCATATAAATTTCAGAGAGAAACTAAAGAAGTTGTTTGATAGGAAGGTCACTCCCATAGCCTTCAATGTTGGAGATCTTGTGTTGCTATGGGATAGCAGACATGAGGATAAGGGTAAGCATGGAAAATTTGACTCATTATGGATGGGCCCTTACTCTATTGATATCAGAATTGGGGAGCATACCTTCTTCCTTAAGGAATTATATGGTGAACTGCTCGATTTTCCTGTCAATGGAAGGAATTTGAAGCATTTCCTGGATTGATCCCCTTGAATCAAAGCATGAATCTTGTATACATTATATAGTTTGTTGTTTTTTCCCTATTTTTTGTGTTTTTGCTCATTCTAGTCCTCGGTGACCTATTTTTGCTGGTTTCTCTGTATGTTTTTAATGATGGCTCTGTTTCTCTACTCTACAAGATGATTCCATTGCCCAATGGATATTTTGGCACTTGGTCTTCTTTTGTTCTTGTGGCATGTGTAGGGAGTGACCATCCTCAAGTCAGAGCCGACGTTGGTGTTAAAAAATGTCTCACCCCAATTTTCCTCTGAAAATTTATTGATTTACGGCCTCTGTCATTTTCCCCTTCCCCGTGTTGTGCCTAGTTAATCTTTATGGCCATTTTAATTGGCTCCTAGGTTTTAAATCACTTAAAAGTCTATATTTTGAGTCTCCCATGTTTTGTTCCTGAAAAAACTTGGTTTTCCCCATGTTTTATGTTTTCCTCAGTCGAGATTCATTTTTCCTGTTGTTTCTGCCCTAAGTACTTGAAGAAGAGTGAACTGATGCATCCCTGAAGAGTGTATTCGAGCCCTGTAACATTTTTAAATTTTTTGTCCTTGAAGGAAATTTCATTTCCAGGCTCAAATAATCATTTTCCTATTTTTTACAGTTTGATGGGTGTTTCTCCCAGTCAAATAAGCATTCTAGCATCCGTAGCGGATGTGGAACCTTTTGGTTAGACACGAATCAGCTAGGTACTTAGAAAATTCATAAAAATCCTCAACTCAAAATGTGTCCACGTGGAGGCACGATGCTCATTTGAAGATCTAATTTTGGGTTTTACCTTGGAGTAGCACTGGGAGGACACGTGGAGGCTTCCACTGCTTAGCCTAGACTTAGACAAAAAATTATGCAGTTGGAAGTAGTTTGGCAGATTAGGACATGTGGTGAGCTCACGCTCATTAAGGGTCTCCACTTCAGGCACCATCTTTAAGTTGTGCCATGAAAACACGTGGAGGAACCACACATGTTTGGGGACTGGCCCTTGAGTTTCACTCTAAAGAAGCACTAGGCTGACATGTGGAGGCCTACGCTTGCTTTTCATTTTACTTAGATTTTTCAATGGCGAAAAGGATACTTCCTTAGAGAATGACAAGTGGAACCTTCCATTGAGCTTCAAGCATTCAGTCGAACCTCACCAGAGTAGGACAGGTGGTGAGCCCATGCTCATTCAAGGTATCAAATTTTTGGGACTGCCTTGAGGTGCACCATGGTGACACGTGGTGGTTTGAAAAGACAAAAAGACGGGGAGGCGGGCCATCAGAGGCAACTTGGATTTTTGCCCCTTAAGGATTAAAATTTCAAAATGGCCCGCAAGCCCAATGAGGGAAAAAGTCAATGTTTTTCCCCGGTCAATGGCGGAGGTGCGGGCTCTCAAGGGAAATTTAAAAAAAATTCCTTTGATAAAAAAGAGTCAAAAGTAAAAAAGGAAGCGTGGCATCACTCTAATCACATTTGGACATGTGTCAGACTCGTTCCCAATGGCAGAGCTATGGGGAAAATTTGGAAAATTTTCCCTTTTCCAAAAAGAGAGTAAAATGGTATAGTTTGGTAGTGGTTCCATTCCAATCATATTTGGACACGTGTAAGGCTTGTTTCCCGAGGGAAAAGGTGCTGAGAAAAATGTGAAATTTTTCCATTTTTTCAAAAAGTTGTAAAAAGTCAAGGGAAGCCCCCGAGTCTTTCTAAAGCGTGAATCTTCCATGTGGACGACCCAAATTCAAAGTAAAGATCAATGACATCTATGAGTCTGAATTTGATTTTCCCCCCATTTTACTAAAACGCTCTTGGAAGTGTGAGTCTTCATGATTTCTTGGTATTTCCTACACACCAAATAGAGAGGAGAGTTAATTTTGATATCTAAGTTTGGTGGAGAAGATATGGAGATGTATTTCTCCATTAAATGGTCTAGCTATTGGGCTCGATGTGATCTTCCATTTTTATTCTCCCGTGCATGAAAGAGGTAAATTTGATAGATAGGGGTGGAAGTGGTTGGCGAGTAGATGGAAGAGTGAATTGCTAGAGGAAGGATTTGAATGCGGGAGATATTCAAAGAGATCTACCCCCTAAGCACCTGGGGACTTTTTGTATATTTGATTCTAGGAATCACGATAGTGATCATGGTAGGCACTGGTGGCACTAAATGTCTAGATGTTTTGGGGGAAAAGGGTTTTGTTGTAAAGGTTATAAATGGAACAAATTTATCATGCAAATGGTTGGAAGTTAGAGGGTGAGAGACCAAAGAAAACTCCTAAGAGGAAAATTTGACAAATCCTGTCTTTTGAGAAGCCATCTGAGAAGCTTGTATATCTCTTTTTTTAAAAATCTGATCGTGTCAAGGTGGTTGAGAGTGTACAACCATTAACAAGCTCTGAGATTGTTCTAGAAACTTTCCCCTGCTGATAGAATTAATCAAACTCGAGTTATTCTGTGTTGATCTTGAGAAAAATGTGTTTGTTTCATTTCTGAATGTCTACAAATAGTTTTTGTTGTTCTTGTTGCAATCTTGTATCAAAATATGTCTTAACCACATAGGTCTCAATCCTTGTGATAGTATAGTGGCATCTGCAATTTCAGTTCTCATAAGATCTTTCATCTGGGAGTGAAATAAACGATTTAAAATCACTTTTCTTTCATCTGTTGATAGAGATTGTCTATAAGCCTCTGGGTGTACCTCAAGCATGATTGGCCTTAGATCTTGATGCTTTATTGTGTCTTCAAACTTTAGCCTTTGTGTTATAATCTCATATATTGTGTGAAAAGTGCTAATTTGGGCCTCCATTTAAGCACATATTCTGGTTAAAGGAGCATTTTAGCTATTCTGAAGCATTCTGTTGTTTAAGCTTTCCATTTTGTAAAAAAAATTCAAAAACCTAGAAAAACAAGTTCATTCTGCCTCACCTCCCTCCAAAAATTCATTTAAAATAACCAATCCTACCCATACTACCCCTATTTTTCATGTATGTATATAAATGCATAATTTTTACTACCAAGAAATGCAGAAACAATCAGGATTCCAAATGTCTTTAGTGGCCTAAACCTTGCTTAGAGAATATATCCACTATCTAGAGTGACAACTCGTGAGAGTTAGATTTTGCTGCATTGATCATATTTTCTTCAAGGTCTCCTTAACAACTTCATTAGGAAGGACATCTCCATATCCTCCGTAAACAATAGGCTACAAAAAGATTCTCTTACCTTGGTTAAAAGGCACAACCTAAAATAGTGAGGATAGATAAAATCCTCTTGAGGGTGTTACCCATTTCTACACATTTTGAGTGAAAAAAGGCAAGTTAGATCCCATCCCCAACTGCAAAACAACTCATTATGATCTATCTGTCTCTAAGTTTCCTGTCAATACTTGTGAGGCTGCTCATACATTGAGGGAGAATTAATTTGGGTACCAACAATTCTGTTAACCCAAACAACAAACTTTAGTTGCTCACCCCACTTCTTTTTGTTCAGCTCTAAGGTTCTTCTAATGATCTTCAACAAGTTTTTATTGCTGGACTCAGCTTCTCCATTTCCTTGGTGATTGTAGTTAGAAGCATATGTCAAATTGATTCCATACTCTTTGCACATTACCACCAAAATTTTGGCTTTAAAACTCATGGCATTATCAGCAACAATTTTCATTGGCACTCCAAATCTGCATATGATTTGATTCAGCATGAAGTCCATGATAACTTGGTGTGTTGCTTTCTTGGTCGGGATTGCTTCCACCTACGTAGTGAAATAATCAGTGGCTACAAGAATCCATTTGTGACTAGCACTGGAAGGATCATATATTTCAACAATGAAATCCATTCCCCATTACTTAAATGGGGCTTCAATTAACACAGGATGCAAAGGAAGGGAGCCTGAAGCTTTCACTCTTCCAGAAAAATACTAGCAACTTTCACATTTCCTAACCAATAGAGTTATATCTTTGAAGAGATTTGGCCACCAGTAACCAGTCCTCAAGATTCTATGTGTTATAACTCTTCCAACAAAATTTCCCCCACAAACTCCTCCATGGAGATCAAATATTACCTTTGGGGCTTCAAAGCTTGAGTAATGCATCTTAAGATCACTCCCTCTGGGCTTCCAAGCTAACCCAATAGCTCAATAATCGACAGTGATTTTGTGATCCCATAACTTAAGAGATATTTTCTGATTTTTACCCCAGGGTTCATTTTAGGAGACCTCTTAGAAATTGAAGGTGGAAAATACCTGGCGAATGATCCTCATAACCAAGTTTTGTAGGAAGGAGAATTTTTTGAGGGTCAGACTTGTCCAAATTTCCTTGCCTGATTTTTAAGTGGTAGACAGCATAGGCTGCACATTGCATTCGACAGAAGATATGTTGTCACGTATGCCACCAGAAGGTTTGGTTGATGCGTGTCAACAAACCTCACTGACATTATCAGTCAACAACCTTCTTGCACACCAAATGTCCACTATTATTTGATTCAGCATGACGCACGTCAACATGATGACTTGGTGTGACATGCATTCTTGCGAGGGTGATTTCTGCCAACCACTTAGTGAAATAATCTCTGTGTCACACATCAAAATCCATTTTTTCACTCAGTTTACTAGAAGGATCTACACTTCTGTTACGGGTCAAAAAAATCTCCTTATCACGCATCAACTTAAATGGGGCTCTCCCTGTCGACGCAGGCAACAAAGGACTCTATCGCACATCTACAGCCTCCGCCCTCCTGTCAAGCGTTTACTGTACTTGATAACTTTCACATATCCTAACCAATAGAGTGGTATGAGTGAAGCTAGTAGTGTTCTACCTTACATAATAATCCCTCAGGATTATATAGGGTTGTATAGTCTTCAAGGGTAAGAAAATCTGACCCCTAAAAAATTCTCCATGGAGATTGGCAATTACCTTTAGGTGATTCAGGTCACTGACCCATTCGTCAAAGACATTACTCCTTTTCAAATTTTTCCAAGATAATGGAATATTCGCCATATTACAAATATTTGACAGGCTAAAATTAAGATCCCTTTTTTGATTTTTACTCAAATGTTCAAGGCAACATAGATGTCTGAGATAAAAGAGTATATCTATGTACCATTTAGAGCTTACCAACTTTTTAAGGAAATCCACCCTTTCTCCTTCTACTTCATTCACGTCAATAGTTTACAAGTTGCTCTCAGTCCATAAGCCTAGCTAGGCCCAAGCCTCTTATCAATTTCGTGGTTTGGATATTTATGTCAAATTCTTGTAACTTGTTTACCCATCTACATCTTTTTCTTGAGACCTCAATCTGTAATAAGATATTTTTCAACATGGTGTGGGGAACATAAGCAACAAATTTAGAGCTCAAGATGTAAGGTCTGAAAACCTTTGTTTCTTTCACCAAGGTAAATGTTTTCTTTTCCATGATGGTGTACTTCAACTCAGCTCCGTGTAATGCCTTACTGAAAAAGCTAATTGGACTCTCAACCCCTTCATCATCCTTCTGCAACAAGATAGATGCAATGGATTTTTTTGAAGCAAAAGAAAAAACTTGAAAAGGCTTCTTGTACTTTGGAGCTGCCAAAATAGGGGCATGCTTTAATGCTTCTTTGATCCCATTGAAATCTTGAATGGAAGCTTCATCCCATTTGATAACTTGGTCCTTCTTCAGCATGCTAGTAATGGGGATGGTTAGCTCAGCAAAGTTAGACACAAATCTTCTAATAAAGTTTATTTTTCCAAAGAAGGATTGAACTCCCTTCTTAGTTCTTGGAATTGGAACCTTTCTGATGGCTTCCACTCTTTCGGGATCAATCATGACCCCTTCCTTTAATACAATGTGACCAAGAAGCTTTGCCTTTTGCACTCCAAAATGGCACTTCTTGGGATTCAATTATATTCCATACTCTCTACACCTTAACAACATTCTCTCCAAGTGTTGTAAGTGATCATTTCTTTTTCTGGAAAACACAGTTACATCATATTGATAAACAACAATGAAAACATTAATATAACCAGCAAACACTACATCCATTGCTCTTTGGAAAGTTGCTCCAACATTTATTAAGCCAAAAGGCATCTTGACATAAACATAAGTTCCCTAAGGAATGGTAAAGGTAATCTTTATTCTTTCTGACTCCTTCACAACAAATTGATTATAGCTAAAGAAACCATCCAAAGTTGATAACAATTCAGAACCAGTTACCAATTGTAGCATATTCTCCATGTTTGGAAGATGGTAATTATCTTTCAATGATGCTTTATTCAAGTTCCTAAAGTCTACGTACAACCTTATATCACCATTATTTTTTCTAACAAGTACTAAATTTGTAACCCAAGATGAGTACCTTGTGGGCTGAATGATCCCTCCATCTCTCAACTTCTTCAATTCTTCTTGCATCTTCAAATAATGGAGCGGATCGATCGACCTCTATTTTTTCCTAAAGGCTTGGCATTAGATTCAAGAGGGATTTCATGTTGGAGAAAATCCTCCCTGTATGCCTTCAACGCAGAGTAATACCAAGCTAGGTAATCTTGATATTTCTTCAACATTTGAAAATAGGTTTGCTTCTCTTCCTTGCTCAGATTGCTTCCTAACCAGATTTTTATGTGGTTTTTCCTTTGTGCCCAAGTCATGTTGTTCCAAATCTCTTGAAATTGGCATACTTCTATTAATAATGCAATCAAAATTATCAAATTTTGATTCAAGTGCCACCAAACCTCCAGGAATCATGTTTGTCTTCAGCTAAATGATGTCTTTGCCAAATAAAGTTTCCTTTCCTTCAGCAACACACACCATTGGTTCCCAATCTATATTTTGGTCACTAAACTCACCTTGGTTCTACAAAAACCATTTCACCTAGGCATCATCATCTAACACTTGAAATTTTTTAATGTTTTTAAGGAAAGATGGTCTTGTTAGTATTTCAAAATCATACTTACAAAATGGAAATACTATACAATTTCCAAATCTAGATCTTAGCACTGCTAACTTGTCTACAATAGAATTAAACTTTCTATCATGGTGCACAATATTAAATGAGTCAAACATTTCAATCGAATCCCAAACTGCATGCTTGTATTGTTTCATTGTTTGATTTTTAGTAGCATACAGTTTTCTAATTTTCTTGACAATCAATTTTGAATCTCCTTTGATAATTATATCCTTTACACCATATTTCCATGCAATTATCAAACCCAATAACAATGCCTCATATTCAACAATGTCGTTAGTGCATTCAAAGTTGACTTTGAAAGAAAAAATAAACTTTTCCTAGCCTGGAGAAATCAGAACAATACCAACACCATTTCCAAATATGGAACAAGCTCCATCAAATAACAAGGTTCAAGGAAAATGTACTTGTTCAAGATATTTACATTGATCAATCTTATGCTCTTTGCCATCAACAAATCCAACAAATTTATCAGCATCTACATCAGGAAGCATTAGTGGCATCTTCAATGAGGTGCAACATCTTCTTCTCTCCATACAGCTTTACAAGGTTGCCTTTAATTGGAATGGTGGCAAAAGACATATCCATCTGAACACTTCTACCAACACTTGCAGCCCACTTTCTTAATAACAACATGCCCTATTTGGTGGGGCAATCAATAATAACAACATCAATTTTAAAGTTCTTACCTGAATAAGCTGTAAGTTGTACCACCAAACCTTTTACACATCCTACAACTGGAACCTCTCTAGAATCCATTGCAGTACACTTTCAATAAGTTGTTGTCACTTTAATGTTAAATTCATTCATGAGCTCTAAAGTCATAACATAGCATGATGCTTTGGAATCAAACATATAATTGTGCAGCAGTCATTCCTTAATAATCAACATTCTAAAAAATGGATCAACATTTAATTGAGACTCAACCAAAGATGTTCCCAAGTAAACTTCAAGTGGTCCACCCATCTCCTCCAATGCTGGTGGTATTTCTAGGTCTGCAATGGTTGGAGGAGGAGTGTTTACATTATTTATGTTTCTCCCTTGGGTACTCCTATCTTCTTCCGATCACAAATACTCAAAGGGCCTCTTCTTGTGCTTAGGAATCCTAAGCAGTTCAAAAATTGGGACAAAAATATTGATTTGACTCAAGACTTGGGAAATGTCATAAGGAATGTATTTGAGAAAAGTAACATTTGGAGAAAGATTGAAAAAATCATCGGATGACAAAAGGGAACACCAGTTCTACTTGAGAAAACAAGGCCTTTTCCAGATGCATCTTTACCTAGAGTTTCTTTTGGGATATTGGTGAGAAATGGGGTTTTTGGTTTGGCTTGAGGCCCTACCCCTTTGACATCTTTACTTCTTGTGTTATACTCTTTTTCTTGGGCAACAACAACATTCATTAATAGTTGTTTATCCTCTTCTAATGGGATTCCTCCATCATGCTTCTTAATCATTAGATCTCTTAGGTACTCAAAATCATTATTAGGAAGTTCAAAAGCTTGTACCATATCTATTTATAAAGTATGAGAGGGAGGAAGAAGAGGTACTGTCACCACCAATCCGGCACTATGATAATTCTTCACCGGGAACTCCTCGTGCTATGATTATTTACTAATGCACATCCTTTAGTTTGGTGGATGTAATATGGAAACAAAACAACAACATAACACAAGAATACCATCGACTATGATAAGATAGAATGATGGAAAATCTGAAATATCAAAGTAAATTATAATATTAACATGAAATTGTTACAATCTCACCCATGAGGTACTTCAAGTGTTATTGACTTCACTTGCCTTTCACCAAGACTATGGGAGAAACTTTACAATTACACCTCTTAATGGCTTCTTCAACACACCTTTAAACTGATGCTTCCTTTACACACTTCATACAATATTTCTCGCTACTTCTTTCTATGCTAAATGAGGGGGGGTGGCCTCTCTATTTATAGAACTTCCAGGATTATCCATCTTATCTCTAAGATAGGATAAGAAATCCACTCTGACGAATCATATTCCATACCTTAACTCTTATCTATACATTTAAGCTTATCTTGTAAGATAAGATAAACCTTATCATTTTACATGGGTTCCACATTTTTAGACTTTTTACAAATAAATTACACAAAATATTTATGACCTCACTCCTTGTCCTTATTACCAATATAATATTTATAATTCATAATCATGTAGACCCTACTTCTCTAATTACCCAAACTTTGACATTTTAACATTACCGGACCACTTACGACAAATATTTACTTTTTACAACATTCCTATTGTACTTTGACTGTTACCATACTCTACATTATTGGCGGCACCATACTGACGGTGTTGTTATCTTCTATCAAACGCCACTACTAATTATACTTAACAAAATCCTATTCCTAATACATACATTAATGAAATAGAAATTACGGAGGAAAATTTTAGTGTCGACATCTTCCCCCTTCCTAGCTTCTACTCCGTCCTTGGAGTAGACTATTCTGGTGCTTGGAAAATCTTCAACTTGTCATGGTTGACCCATTTCGTAATGGGAGTGCCATCCAATTCCTCCAGTCATGTTATCCACTCAAAATTCCCTGCTCTTAAGAAAGTGAATTTTCAAAATTTTGAGTTTAAGTGTCTTCTCTGTTGTATTGAAAATGTTAAAGTCATGAAATTGAGAAAATCTACGTTTTTGGGTCATTTTGTGTGTTTTTTCGGGCCTGTCAGACATTTTTGTCCCGCGTGTCCCAAGTTCAAAAGTGCGCTCTATTCCCCGATCGGCCGATTTCCCCAAAGTTTGTCTTTTTTGGGGCCCGTCGGAACTTTTTGTCCCAAATGTCCCAAGTCAAATTGTGCAAGTTGTTCCATTTTTGGCCGAAACACTCGAACCGCATACTTCACACTTTCTTGTCCCAAGTGTCCCAGGTTCAATCAGGCAAGTTGTTCCATTTCAGCCGATTCACCCGAACAGCGTACTTCGCGCTTTCACGTCCCAAATGTCCCAAACTCTTCCGGACCCATTGTTACCTTTTCGTCCGATCCGGCCGAGTCGCATGTTTCACGCATTCGCGTCTCACATGTCCCAAATGAACCAAGTGCCATTCGTGCTTATTTTTCCCGCTCTACCCAAATATCACTCTTATTCAAACTGGTAGGTATGTATTAAATGCACATTCATTCTATTTCTTTCTCCTAATTGGCTATATAATGAGCGAACCCCCTATGCATTTTTCACACTACTTTCATGCTATCCTTTTCTCGAACCCTTGTAATATAATTTCCTGCGCGTGTATCCCTTTCCTCTGTAATTCTTTCCCGAATTCTAGCTCACGTCTCTGTCCTCCGAATTACTATCAATATGAAGATCAAATTTCAGGGACAGGAACAAATCTCGCCACTAGAATCTGCCGTTTCCAATGTTGGGGACAGTGAAGCTCGTCATCTTGATTTCAGCTATTTTTGGGCAAGGATGGCAGATGCAAGCCCTACACCAATGGTGCAGATGATTCACGATAGCGGTTTGGCTTTCGCTGGAGGTTTCTCGATCTCAGTACAGTGTGCCGATACAGTGCTTTCATACAGAGCTCACTTCGACCCTGATTCGAGTGAATTAACCAATGTACACGGGGAACTCGTCGCCAAGCTGGATGCTGCCACCATTAGCACTGCTTTGAGGATCCCAGAGATGGATAATGCCATAGTTGTTTCCCGAGATCAAGCACATGCCCTGTTTAATCAAGACAGCGACAAATACAAGGTGCGAGTGGCGAAATCATGGCTTAAAAACCCTAGGAAGGGAGCATCTCGTCTATCCAAGACTCTCTTCCAAGCAGATTTCAATGAAGAGTTGTCAGATTTCATAATCCTACTGGCTCGAGTGATGGGCTTACCTTCTACTAATGAGTTCGATTTCTGGATGTGCCTCCTCATCAGCATGGTGTGCGAGGGAGCTCAAAATATCAATTGGGTGGAAATCATCAGTATGAATTTGGTGGAGCAGCTGTCCAATGTTCAACAAATGAAGAATTTCTACATGACTTCGTACCTGATGTATACTCTGGCGGCATCAAGACAATGGTTTGGTTTTTCTTACATTGATGCCCACAAGGATGATCCTATATATGCCTACTGCCCGCAGTTCACCCTAGAGACCTGCAATTACAATTTCAGAAGGGTAAATGATGCTTTCACCATGTACGTGGTCAGGCTGCTCGAGGGTGACACTGCTAGAAGGTTTTCAGATGAAGCCATGAACCTGATATCACACTACGGTGCCTATTTTATTCAATTCAGAAAATTCTCCTATATCAGGCTTGCTGGCTATGAGAGCACCCATCTGAGGCTTCCCATGTTCTGCAGTGATAAGATGGCCTTGATAGAAGTATACAAGCAATTAGAAAAATTACACAAAACCTGCAGAGACAAGAAGATTTCTGGTTTGCACTTTCTCATTTCTTTGGGAAATTACACTTGTAAAACAACCCTGGACGCATAGAACATAGAAAGAGCCCTGGTTCCTGTCACCGTTCATTTCTTTAAACCAAGAACTTGTTTCGACTTGAAGAAGTTCATTGAGAAGAACATCAAGATAATCTATCATCATAGGGCAGATACAGAAGACTATTGGGTTGACTGTGCAGATGATTTTGAAGCTAGAATGAGGCACTGTGGCAGGTTCTCTCTGCAATTAATCCAAGAACTCGGCTTGTACCAAGTTCCTGAAGGACTCCAGGATGACAATTCTGATCTATACTCATATGAGTATGACAATGTGATTAAGCACACTCCCTTGGAGGACTTGGATTGGAACAGGAAAGAAAAAGATGATCTGGCTGAGATCCTTGCTCTAGTCTTAGTCAGGACTAAGGTCTGGTTTGATAGGAAAGTTCGAGAGCTCAGAAGGCACTCAGGAGAATCCTCTTCCAAGGATGTTTCAACACCAAGGAGGGAAGCATCGACTCCCATATCAAACACACCTGTGCAAACCCCTCCTGCCTCATCAACGTAAGGACCTGCAGCTTTCATTCCTTCTTCATCCACTCAAGTGTACTAGAAGAAACTCAAAGAGGTTAAGAAGGAGCCTGTGGAAAAATATCCTCAAAGAAATTAGGTAGAAGTGCCTTTGGGACCAGAGAACATCATTGTTCTCAGTGAAAGTGAAGAGAGTGAAGTGTCAGCGACTGCAAATGCTCCTGAAGATCCAACAGATAAAGATAAGGAAGTCCAGAGCACTGAACTTCCAAGTGCTTTTGATTCCTCTGCAGCAATTGTCTCCAGTGCCCCACTCACATCTCAACTTGAGACCACAACTGTGCAAACCTTGAGTGTCATGAGCTCTATGTCTCTTGGTCCTCTTTCCCCTCTTGCTGCTTCCTTTTCCTCTTTTGCGTGGGTTCAACCTTTTGTTGAAAGTAGAAAGAGGAAATCTTCCTCTTGGAGCTCAGGGCCAAATTTTGATGCTGTGGCAGCCATGTTGGGCACTACTCCTTCTCGTGCCAAGAAATCCAAAGTCACCTCTAGAATAGTGTCTGATGCTCAAGGTCAGCAATTCCTGGAGATTGCTAAGCCTATAGTAGACAAATCATAGCAGGACTTGCAGGCATCTAACTTGGAACTCTCAAGAATTCCAATGGGAGAGTCTACTCCTGAAGGTGAGATCCACAACCTCCAGGAAATTGTCACAAGAGTCATTGGGAGGGTAGGGAAAGGGCAGCAAACTATTGAACAGTTGGAGGAACAAGCCCAGATTCTCACAGGTTTCATCAAATCTCTTTTGTCTAAGGACAAAGTTTTGGACCCTACCCCATTGACTACTCTTCCACCTCCTATAATTTTGAGCCAAGATGAAGTACAAAGTATCAAAGACATGCAAAAGTATTCTGTTTATGGCAGAGCTATGGAGGCCATGGTGGAAGATATGCTTTTTATAGGATTGAACTTTGTCGATGAAGCTTTCAAACTCCATGGAAAGGTGAACAATTTGCAACAGAAGCTCTCCTCCACTATTGGGGTCATAGATAAAGAGCTCAAACTCTGGAGCAGTTGCATAGTAGACCTCCGTCTCATGGGACAGACAGATGAGAAAATTTTGTTAGCGAATAAGGTTTTTGATGATGCAAAGGATAATCTGTCAAAGTCCTAGGTTTACAGCATGGAGTGGAAGATCAAAGTTTTGGAGGAGACTTTGGGAGAGCTAAAGAATAGCTGGCAGAAGGGTGAAGCTTTCAAGACACTGGTTACATCAACTTTCAAAGATATACATTGTCATCTTCAAGATGAAACTTCTGGTGTGTCCCTTTCCTTGCAAGAAATCAAAGCTCAATTCAGAGCTTTTGTCAAAGATAATCTATTCAAGGAAAGCTTCATCTCCAAAGAGAAAATGAAGGAGATCTGATCTCTTCAATCTGCCATTGAAGAAGCAAATAAAGATTATCATACTCGTGTCGAGTTTGATAAAGAAATGGAGAAGTGTCTTGGATTTTGGGGTCAGTCTACAGCCAACATGTTAGTCCCTCATGGCAGAGACATAGCCGAGGCATTGAAGAGATTCAGGCAGCAAATTTTGAAGTCAGTGGGTCCCCCCCAGTCGTAACCACCTGTCTTCTTCTCCGTTTTCTTCTCTTCTATTCTAATTCTTTTTCTCGAATTCATTGTAACTAGTTGAGGTATTGCGATTGGCAATCCTTAACTAATCTTTAGTTAAAAGAAGTAGTTACAAAGAGTAACTGATTTGTAAGCTATATAACGTCCTTTCCACGCCATTTTGATTAGAGGAAGAACTTGGCTTATTTTCCGAAAGTGTAAATAGATCATAAAGAAATCAATACAGAAGGGATTTCCATTCTTTGTCTATCTGATCTCTGTTATTCCTAAGCTTTCATTTAATTTTTTTGAAGATCTTTTGTCTCTAGTTTGTTAGTCTTTCCGATTACATACTCTCCAACTTTGCAAGCATGGTGATCTTGTATAACCAAGAAGGAACTTTGTGTCCTTGATTAATGAATCTGTGTTATGTTAAAAAACTTTGTGTTCTGGCAGATATTATTTACAGAACTTTGTGTCGTTAAATTCCATCTTATTTATACGATACAAATTATCTTGTTTCAATTCACTGTAACTTCACATACATAAAGAATTACTCTATTATCTATAATTCTGCATGTTGCCTTTTTCTGCTCATTCTCATATTCTCATTCCTCAGTCCTTTTGTAATTAATGATCTTTATAGAAAACATTTTCATAATATCCAAGTTCAACCAGAAAATCATGTTTTGTACATTTGTAAATAGGTTCGTTTCTGAATAAGGGAACCTCTCCCATTAAAGAGGAGGGACTTCTTGTCCCCTGACTGTTGCTCTTCGTAAAGTCCTATTTGACGACCAACAAGTCGGTACGTACCATTTTCATGCACAACTACTATTTTGTAGGGCCCCATCCATTTTGGAAGAAATTTTCTCTGTCTTTCTTTTTTTGTATCTGGAATCATATACTAGAACCAAGTCATTCACATGAAATGGAGACCACCGGATCTTTTGATCAAAGTATTCCTTCTGCTTCATTTTCTTCTTATAGCTTGTATCCTTAGTTATTTCCCTCATTTCCTCTAACAAATGAAGATGTACCAACCTTTCTTTTGCTAAATCACTTTCATCCATTCTTTCATTTTTCATTACTCTGACCGTGGGAATATCAAACTCAATAGGAAGAACTAGATCAATGCCATAAGCCAACTGAAATGGGGAGTATCCTATTGCTGACTTTGATGTTGCCCTATATGCCCACAATTCTGCATGAATCCTTTTATCCCATTTATGTACCTACAAGGCTGCATCTTTTGCTAGAATTTGACATAACACAAAATTTGTTCGTTCCACCTGTCCATTTGTGCTTGGCTTATATGTTGTTGCCTTCATGTGCTTAATAGAAAACTTATTGACTAGGGCTTCTACCACCTCATTAATGAAGTGGCTTCCTTGATTTGTTACAATTTCTAATGGACAACCAAATCTAGTGATAATGCGTTCATATATGAACCTTGCTACTTCATCCATGGAAGTTGTTTTCAATGGCCTAGCTTCAACCCACTTGGTTAAATAATCTGTGGCAACTACAATATACTTATTTTGGCATGAGGTAGTTGGAAGTGGACCTACAATGTCTATTCCCCACTTTTCAAAGGGACCAAGTGGAAGAATAGGACATAATGGAGCTAATGAAGTCTTACGGTTACCATGTGTTTGACAAATATCACATGTCTTACAATAATTATAACAATCTTTAAAAAGAGTGGGCCAGTGATAACCTGCATCCAAGATCCTTCTTGCTGTAAGTTGTCTAGAGAAGTGTCCTCCACATGTACCATTGTGGAATTCTTCTAGCAGTTCCTTCCTTTGATCACGTCCAACTGCCCTCTTGTACTATTCATCAGGTCCTATTCGAAATAATACTCCATGCAGAATGGAATATGGACGACTGGCTTGAGTAATATTTCTCTTAGTCTTTGCATTGGCACCATTAGGAAACTTGAATTCATTCAGATAATTCCAAATATATATGTATTCACTAGGGATTGTGTCAAGGGATAACAATGCTGCATCAGGGAAATCATCATCATCACAAGATGATCCTAAAACATCATAGGCTCGAGAGAGTGCATCTACATTGACATGCTTCTTTCCTGGCCTATCTATAATATCAAATTCAAATTCTTGTAGCAAAATTATCCATCTTGCTATCCTCCCTGATGGGTTAGGCTTATTTACAATATATTTTAGAGTCTGATGATCTGTTACAACTAGAAATTTTTTCCCTAGCAAGTAATTTCTAAACTTCTTTACAACAAAAATGATAGCTAGAGCCTCTTTTTCAGTTACAGTATAATTTACCTCAGCACTGCTCATTTGTCTGCTCCCAAAGTAAATTGGATGTTCATTACCATATTCATCCTTTTGGCTCAAAGTACTTCCTAGTGCTGCATCTGAGGCATTAGTATACACAATGAATGGCTTGCTCCAATCTGGATTCTTTAAAATAGGTGAAGACACTAGGGCTTCCTTCAGTTGTCCAAAAGCTTCATGTGCCTTATTTCTTGGTTCATAAGTAACATCCTTCTTCAAGAACTGGGTTAGTGGTTGTGCAATCTTTGAGAAATTCTTTATGAACCTTCTATAGTACCCCACATGGCCTAAAAATGATCTCAACTTACTTCTATTCATAGGAAATGGTAACTCTTTGATTTTGAAACTTTATCAGGATCAGTACCAATACCATCTCTGGATACAACATGCCCTAACAAAACGCCTTTAGAACATCCAAAGACACACTTTGTAGGGTTTAGTGAGGCTTGTGCTTCATCTAACCTTTGAAATGATGTCTCCATCTGGTGTAGGTGGTCTAACTTGCTCCCATAGATACAAAAATCATCCAGAAATACTCTGATGAAGGTCCCAATGTAGGGTTCGAACACCCTATTCATCAAACGCTGGAATGTTGCTGGAGCATTACACAACCCAAAAGGCATAACTCTATAAGCAAACATTCCCCAAAGAGTGGTGAACGTGGTCTTCAACTGATCTTTCTCTGCTATACGAACTTGGTTGTAGCCGTTATATCCATCAGCAAAACTATAGCACTCCTGGCCAGCTACTTCATCTAAGATCTGATCTGAAAATGGAAGAGGGTAATGATCCTTCTTTGTTGCCTTATTGAGCTTCCTATAATCAACACAAATGCGTAGCTTCCCATTCTTTTTTATTGAGATCACAATGGGAGAAACCCATTCTGAATTCTCCACAGCAAATATGAATCCTGCATTAAACAACTTATCTATTTCTTCTTTTACAGTCTTGGAAAAATTAGGATTCATTCTATATGGCATTTGCTTTATGGGCTTAGCACCATCTACCAGCTCAATAGAATGTTCTACCCAACTTACTTGATGGAGTTCCTTGTAATCAAAAGTGAATATGTGTATGTACCTTCAAAAGAGCTGGAGGTAGGATTCCTTCTCACTCTACATCACAGCATCACTAATCTTTATTTGTTGGAGACGATCATCAACTTCTTCTTCAGATAATTTTATGGGGTCATGAGTTGGTGTGACTGGAAGGATATCCATGACTAAAACATCAACCTCACTTTCTTCATCCTCAGTGTCCACTTCACTGGTACTAGAGTAATCAGAGGATGTCTAATCATCAGTTTCATCACTTGAATCGATAGGTTCTTCCTTATGATGCCAAGGGATCACGTTTATTTTCACCCTCTCTCTACCACATCCAAGTGTCATGAAGCCTTCATTCCAGTAGTTTCTTGCATGAACTCTCCTTAGCCATGGTCTTCCCAGCAACATTGGGTATGCAACAGTACCATTTTTCATCACCTGAAATTCTACCACACATACAACACCCATAACAGATATTGCCACATTTGAAACTACACCTTCTAGTTTAGTTTTTCCTTTATTTAATGACCTTAACATAAGTGTTGAAGGGCGATCAATTTTTAAACCCAACATATTCATTACAGACTCGGTCATTACATTAACTGCAGCACCTCCATCAACTAAGACATCATGAATTGAAATACCATTACATAATACCTCAGCTTGTGGAGCATAGGGATCCACCTCTACCTCCAAAACAGGGACCTCAACCTCCTTTCTTCATCGAGCATTGAGTCCACTTCGCATCTCCCGCCTCTTCTCAGAATACATAGCCAAGAGTTGACCATATGTAATATTTGCAGGCCTTTTGGATAGATCTTCCAAGATGGAGTATGGTCCTTGCCCCTGTGAAATTAGAAAATCCTGCACACCCAACTTTCTTCTCCTATGTTTCTTACTAGTTTCTCCTTTCATCTTCTTAGGATCATTTCCATCTTGATTGTCTTTTTCTTTCTTTCTTTTTGTTACAAACACATCTACTTCATTATTTCTGCTCTTATCTACTACATCAAAAGAATTCACATGTGCTTTTCCTTTATCATTATCTCCTTTACCAGATGTAGAAGCTCTATCTGGACAATTATACTTATAATGACCCTTTTTATAACAACCATAACATACAACTTCAAAAATATTTCTTTTTGGACCTCTATCTCCTCCCTGAGAACTAAATTCTTTTCCTTGAAGAAGATTAATAGTTAACTGACCCATCTTTTTGAGCAGATTTTCATACTCAGTAGACATACTAGGAGAAATATTTGTTCTCACCGGGAGTGGTTGTGGATTCTAGACCAAAGGTGCTTGTGTAGGCTCTACTTTAGCAACAATTTCTTTGGGCTCCTCTTCCATGCTTTCTTCTTGCCTTCTTGCAATCTCCTTTGCTTGTTCAATGGTAGCTGGGTGGTCATACTTCACTCGTTGTCTGATCTCTGGCTTCATCCCAAGAATGAAGTGCTTACATAGGAGATTATCCACGCCATTCATCAACCCATCCGCTAATCCTTCCTTCCGGATCTGGGCATCGAGCTTCCTCCTTAGCTCTAGAACACGAGCATGATAATCCCTTATCTTCTCCTTCTCTCCTTGGGATAGCTTTGTGATCTCGATCATGAGATCTGCATATTTTTGTTGTTCACCAAATTCTTCAAGAAAACTTTCAGTTAATAAATCCCATGAATTTTTCACATTATCACCTAGTGTTTCAAACCACCTAAGTTCTGAACCATTCAAAAAGGTAGGAAAAAATTTAGTCCATTGTTCCCTTCTTAGAAGGCCATTACAAATACAAGATCGTTTAAACTCTTGAATGAAAGAAGAAGCATCTTCATTAGATTGAGCTAAAAAAACAGGAATCTTTCCCATTTTCAAAAGTAACCACCGTGAAATACCAACCCACAAGTACAATCAACAAGACTTATGTGCACAAATAATTGGAATCACTATACTAGAAAGTGACTTTACACCTTTCTATAGTAAAATAGAAATGACCACGGTAAACTATGGTAAAACTTGACTTACTGCGGTAAAAACTGACTTTACTGTGGTAAACACTATTCACAGTAAAAAGTGAAGTTACTGCGGTAAATACTATTCACGGTAAAAAGTGACTTTACTGTGATAAATACTATTCAAAGCAAAAATGACTTTATCATGGTAACTACTATTCATGGTAAAAATGAATTTACCATGGTAACTACTATGCATATTAAAAATAAGGTTACCCTCCAATTGATTTTTGACTAAGTGGGAATATCTCTCCAGAAAATCCACCAACGAGGAATGGTCCCCGGCAACGGAACCAAAATGTCACCACCAATCTGGCACTATGATAATTCTTCACCGGGAACTCCTCGTGCTATGATTATTTACTAATGCACAACCTTTAGTTTGGTGGATGTAATCTGGAAATAAAACAACAACATAACATAAGAATACCATCGACTATGATAAGACGGAATGATGGCAAATCTGAAATATCAAAGTAAATTATAATATTAACATGAAATTGTTACAATCTCACCCATGAGGTACTTCAAGTGTTATTGACTTCACTTGCCTTTCACCAAGACTATGGGAGAAACTTTACAATTACACCTCTTAATGGCTTCTTCAACACACCTTTAAACTGATGCTTCCTTTACACACTTCATACAATATTTCTCACTACTTCTTTCTATGCTAAATGAGGGGGGTGGCCTCTCTATTTATAGAACTTCCAGGATTATCCATCTTATCTCTAAGATAGGATAAGAAATCCACTCTGAAGAATCATATTCCATACCTTAACTCTTATCTGTACATGTAAGCTTATCTTTTAAGATAAGATAAACCTTATCATTTTACATGGGTTCCACATTTTTAGACTTTTTAAAAATAAAATACACAAAATATTTATGACCTCACTCCTTGTCCTTATTACCAATATAATATTTCGAATTCCTAATCATGTAGACCCTACTTCTCTAATTACCCAAACTTTGACATTTTAACATTACCAGACCACTTACGACAAATATTTACTTTTTACAACATTCCTATTGTACTTTGACTGTTACCGTACTCTACATTATTGGCGGCACCATACTGACGGTGCCGTTATCTTCTATTAGACGCTACTACTAATTATACTTAACAACATCCTATTCCTAATACATACATTAATGAAATAGAAATTACGGAGGAAAATTTTAGTGTCGACAGTACCCAGTGAATGAAATCCTAATAACTTGCAGTAGTTCTTCCACTTATTACTTCAATTGAAGTTGCTCCTTGTTGTGAGCTTGTAGAGAAATCCACCATGCATGCATCATCATCATCTTCTTCAACTTGTTGATCTACTTCACATGGAGGGTGGGGTAAGAAATATTTGTCACACCAATTAATTTCATTTGTCTCTTCAACAAAAAAAACTCTAGAATTTAGAGGATTAGACACTACTCTATTTTCCCTAGCTTGTTGTAGTCTAGCTCCAATGGGTCCTTTACCTCTGTCACCAGATCTCTGATCATTTCTAGGATGATTTGCAAATCTTTCTTATCCTTGTTGCCTATGTTGACCTTGAGAACCTTGTCCAATTCCTTTCTCTACCCTGGCTAGCTTGTAAGATATTTCTTTGACAGCTCCAGCCAAAGTCTTTACAACTTCCTCAAGATCCATAGCCCTACTTGGTTGAGGCTTCTATGGGTTGATGATTTTAACACCCTCCCTCTTAGGAGGTTTTCATACTACTTTAATGTTGTTCTCAATTTGTAGAGCCATGGTAAAGGCCTACCTCAAAGTTCAAGGGTTCTTATCCCTCAGATAGTAAGCAACTTTCTTATCAAATACATTTGAATACTTTATCAGACATGATTCATCACATGGCCTCAAATTAACAAACAATATTCTCAATGTTTTTTTAAATATTGTATTGAAATCATGCACTAATTCATTAGGATTCTTCTTGATATTTTCAAACTCTGATAAAATAAACCTAGGGTTTGTTTTATCACCATACTTCAATTTAAAATCATTATTCATTTTTGTCCAAGAATCAATGGAATTATCTGGAAAATATTTATGCCAGTCCCTTCCATCTTCTTCTAGAGTATGGATAAAAAATTTAATGTACACATCCTCAAATTCTATTTCAAAGTCCTCCATAATACTGACAAAGAGCTTCAAGTGTTGATCACTAGTGATTGCATTATTTCTTTGAAAATTAGGCAATCTATTTCTTACATCTTGTGGCACAACATTTGGATAGTCATCCATACCTCTAAAATTGATGGGACCAAAAGTATTAACAACAAATGGAGGTCTGGGTAGAGGATGCATCCATATTATTTTGAGGAAAAGACCTTAGAGGAGATACAAACTGATGAAGAGTGAGAAGTCTACATGGTATAGGGATGTAATTCTTAGAATCAATTCCCTCTAAAGGCTCTGTTTCTTGGAAAACTCTATCAGATTTAGAAAATACAGGGGTAGAATGAGAAGAAATTTTTTCAAATACAAATGAGGGCCCCTCTCCAAATGGAGAATTCAATTAAAAAAAGAGACTATGTGATTTAGATTCACTTGAGGAATTATTGTAATCTTCAATCACAGGCTGATTAGTTTCACCAATGGATATCTCTTTTCTTGATGCTTGATCTCCAAAAACCTTCCAAATTCTTCTTCCTTCTGAATTAAACTTTCCCAGCTCATGAAACAACCTTTTACTAGGGTCCTTGGTGAAGAAAGATCTTCTTCCTTCCAGATTTGTAGAGATTAATGACAAATCTTACTTGATATATTTCAAGACACTGGTATTTATTAAGAATTTAAACATGGAGTCACTAGTAAGGATTTTCACCATAGTTTGTGCAAATGCACTATGAAAGACCTATCAAATGTCTGTCAATACCAAATTCATGAAAATATTACAAGATCTGCATTTCTTCTACCCAAATTTGTCAATGATGATATAAAATTTAGTGTAATAACTATATAAGCTGGAAATATTTCACTCAGAACTTACAACTTTGAACAATTCTTATAGATTTGAATAGAGAATGATGTTTCAGCAATGTATTTACACTTTAAAATTTGTAAGAAGAATTAATAGGGTCTATATGCATTGCTGATCGTGTTCAAACTTTGTACACAACTTCATGTCCCTAGAAACGGCACCACAAGTGTTGTTGCCACACAAATAAATCTCAGATCTCAAATAATCCCCAGCAATAATGCCACAATTGTTGTTGCCATACAAATAAATATCAGAGCTCAAATAATCCCTAGAAAAGGGTGCCACATGTGTTGGTATCCAAATTTGTTCTCCTTTTCAAGTTGAGAAGCATCACAAATTTGACATGGAGCTGAAAGACAGATAAATCATAATATATGTCATTTTGTAGCTGGGGAAGAGATCTAATTGGCCATTTTTCACTCAGATTTGTGGAGAGATGGATAACACCTTCAAGAGGATTTTTACCTATCCTCACTAATTTAGGTCATGCCTTTCGACCAGGATCAGAGAACCCGTAGTGTAACCTCTGTTTGATGAAGGAGATGGAGATATCCTTCTTTTACACAAATTTTATGAAGAAAACCTTGGGAAATTATGATCAATACTCCATAATTTAACTCTCAAGAGTTGTCACTTTTAAAAGATGGAGACACTTTCAGAACAATGCTAAGGTTACTCTGATGACATTATGAAATCCTAATTTTTCTACATATTTTAATTTAAACAGATTTTGTTCCTTTGTGGACACACAGGGAAAACAAGGGTAGTTCAAGATGGATTCATGGTTTTTGAATATTTTTTGTGGGAGATTAAGCTGGATAAAGTTGATTATACCAGATCTCTAAGAGGCTTCACACTAATTGGAAAGCTAAAAGACAGAAATCTTCGGAATAGCTCAGATATTACTTCAACCAGAAGGTGTGCTTTAAAAGAGGCCCATTTCTATAGGGTTTCACACAATCTCCAAGAATTTAACACAAAGGCTCGAGCTAAAGACTTAATAAAACATCAAAGACCCATGGTTCCTCATGCCTAAGATACACTTGAAGGCTTACAGAAAATCTTTATCAACAAATGACAGTGAAGTGATTTTAAATTGTTTATCTCATCACAAGATGAAGGCTCTTCTTGGAATGAAATTGCAAATGCCACTAAACTATCATAGGGATGAGATCCTATGTGATTCGGAGGGAATTTAACACAAGATTACAATAGGAATAAGAAAAACTACTTGCATGCATTCTACAAGAAACAAGACACAAATTGCTCCAAGATTGACACAAAGTAACTCGAAATTGATTAGATTCATTAACAAAGGAAAGCTTCTAGGGAAATCTCAAAGATTTACAATGGTTGTACACTCATAACCAACTTAACATGATTGAAATCTAAAACACGGGGAAATTAACAGGTTTCTCAGATTGGTCTCTCAGGAAGACATGCTCTCTCAAATTTTCTTATAAGAATTCAACCCCTGACCCTTTGCAAAAGTATTCTCATTACATTTATACATTTCACTTGCTCACTTATCCCAAATTTCCCCCCCAAAAAAGAAGAATATTCGAGGGACCTACACTTGTGCAAAAATGGGCAACTTGAAACTTTGTTACGATGGATAGAATAGGTGAAGCATACCTAAGCTAGGGGAGATCACATCAAATTATGTCATTACTATTGATTTATTTAAAAGACTACATGAAATCTATAGCTATGTGTGCCATTACAAAACGTAACAGATCACATAGTCTACAATTTCATGACTATCCTCAGCAAAAGAACACAAGCCCCGAAGGACAGTTATGTTGTCTTGATGAGAATGTCCAATTGCAGAATAGGTGAAGTGTAAGGTTTTGGAACAGCATACTTAAGTGCAAAATCTTGGAAAATCAGATTTCGTTACTGAATGTTACAAGTTCTACTCAATGTTATTTCCTTTACAATTAAGCCATTCAATTATGTTACTGAGTTGTTTAGTTCATTATACAATCCATTACATAAAGTAGAAATGCAGAAAGAGATATACAACTCATTTACAGAATTCAATGTTTTATTCACAAGGAGAGTCAAATGTTTCCCATACAAGCCATGGGATGTAATTGGAAAGTAAAGTACAACTACTGAAAAGAAAGATACACATGCATGAAGGAGAAAGTAGAGGAGTATGAGGGTGAACCCATCATTGCTTTGTATATTATTTTTTGTGCAGAGCATCTCCGTGCCAGCTCCTTCATCCTCAAGTCATGGTACCTAAAAAGAAAAACAAATCAATCATCAGTCACGAGCTCAAGGATCAAACCATATTCCTACACTATCCTACTTCGTGCATATGAATCTTCTCCTAAGCAGGAGATGTATTCTACTTGAAGGGAAAACTGCATGCATGCTTTAATCACTCAGAAAGAAGAAAGTGAAAAGAGAAGAAGAAAACATGGACATAAGAGAGGCCAAAAGGCCTAAATATTTCCTAACTGTTTCCCTAAGTGTGCAGGTATAGGTTATAGCCAAAGAAAGAAAGAAATAAGTCATAAGTACATGCTAAGAAGAAGGAAGAGTGCAACTCAAAGTTTAGCAAACATTCTGCAAATGGAAGAAGTTAGAGCTCAGAAGAGAGAATGGAAGGTAGAAGCACACTTTTCAGTTTGTAAAGAAGAAACAGAATCAGATTTCAACAAGCTGAGGCTAAAAGCAAAAGGATTACAGTTGAAATAGGATGAGAGAGAAGATTCTGGAAAAAATTTGACAGGGCTTCACCATGTAAAATCAACATTTCAGATTTTTCAGCATACATATCAAAGCTGTAATGAAAGGAAAAGTAGTATATAATTGCAGAAAAGAATTCTTTATAGCTTAAACAGCTGAAATAAATTGAAATTCCAAGATAAACTCACAAATTTCAATTTTTCTAAGGTTACAGTTTTCAGAATAAAGCAGATATGAGAGAACAGAATCACTACAAATATCAATGAAATATATCCATTCAAGCAAGGTTGTACTCATCTACAACATAAGCAGAAGCCATTACAGGTGAACAAAATATATCTCATAACAACAGTTTAAAGTAAGCTACAGAAGATACAATGTGCATAAAAGATCATCATATAGTAGCTATACAAGCAAAGACAAGATTAAGCTACAGGTCTTCATGAGCTCAACTTCTTAGAATAGAGGGGATACTTGCAAGAAAGGAACATGTCTAGTTTGAAAATGTTTTTAAAGAGAGATAATTCTGGAAAAAAATTGGCAGGGCTTCGCCCTATAAAATCAACATTTACAACTTTTCCAGCATCTATATCAAACTCAAATTAAAGAAATGCAGTGAAAGTAACAGAGTAAAGTATCTGAATCAAGGCTTGTGCCAAATAGTGATATCAAAATAGATCAAGAATTGCTAAAAATTACTTGCAGGTATCAAAGAGTATAAGTGCAACTACAGGTTACAAATAGGCATTTCAAAAATGAACTGAAAGAAGAGATATACTCATATAGTTTCTTTTGCAATGAGCAAGTTCCAGTCAAAGAAATCAAATGTGGATAGAGGAAGAACTCTAGGGTGAGGAATAACAATACTAGAATGTCAAATACAAGGGATTTTGCATATACCAGATCAACGAAATCAGACAACAAGTACGAGATCTTGAGTGTATCAAAAAAACCCATCAACAGGTATCAAGAAGTCAGAGAAACATTAATAGCTCACCATTTGAAACGAAACTTCTCAAATCCTCAAAAGTTGTAAATCAGACAACGAGTCACAAAATGAGTTTTCAAGCTCGAGATCTCAAAGTTACACAGGGATGCTAGAAGGAGACAGACTACCATTATGCCTCCAATATCAAAGTGTCCACAGATGAGGTAACAGTCATGTACAGAAGAGATCAAGCCCGAATGGCAGAAATCCTCAGACTACAGGGTTCAAAAATCTCAGAAAGCTGAATGTATTAAGAAAACCCAAGCTCAAAATAGTCACAATGACGGCCAACCAGCAAAAAGAAGCAAACAAAAATTCCTAAAAAAAAAAATTGTGTTTCAGTTATTCAAGTTCCTTTTCAAATACCCATTTCTTAGAATATACAGATCTACAAGTTTAACAATGGAAGTCATCATTCTAAGTAGAGAAACAAACTTCATGCTCAGAAATGGATATTGACAAGTTTCAGGTAACAAATCGAGCTTGAAGGCTCACCACGAAGGAAAATACGGAAGTATAGCTCAAATGAAATGGTATTTGAATTCTAAAATGGCACTTACAGGGAAAATTCGAGACATGCAGAGTCTTCGTAGAACTCTGAAGCACGTAGAAATGCAGACCCAAATGAGCAACCAAAACTGAGTTCAAAGTAAAGGCCGAACTAAGAGATCAACCAAATATTGCTCAAGGAAAATATTGCAGGACAGAAGATGAAAATATGTGTATAAGGCTTAGCAAAGCTATATTTACATAGTTCAAATGGAACAACCTTGGTAGCTACCTCAACAACAAATTCAGAGAGATCATATGCCAATACTCGAGCTCATTTCAACTTCCAGACCTCATAAATACACAAATACAGAGATTTCGGCCATTAAATCTTGCTGAGCAGACCAAAAGAAGCACAAATGAACCGAGTTCAGAAGACCGAAGCTGAGCTTGAGATCAAAAAATGGCGGTCTGCAAAAAAATTTGCAGGGCTTCGCCCGCGAGCTAAAAATGAAATGAAAATGATCATCATGCTCAAATTTTACTTCTACAGCCAGCTCAAGAGTGGAGTTAACAAACCCTAACCAATGATCAAGCATCAACAATCAAGCTTCAACAAGTACACAGATCAAAGGTCAAAAGCCATACACAAAGATCAAAATGAATAACCACAGTTAGCCACCACCGACCGCATTCAAAGCCAAGTCAGAAACCCTAACCACAGGTTAAAAGATCAATGGGTGTCGAAACAGAAGTACACAGATCAAAGGCTCAGGTTCCTTTCCAAATATCCAAGCTAACCCAACTCAGGTCAGATTACCACCGACCAAGTTTGCTAAGGGTTGAGTCATCATGGGAAGGGGCCAGCCCACATGTCCACAAACAATATCATTGTGTTTGACTATCAAAAGTCCAAAACCATAGTCATTTCCAAATAATACAAAGCCGAATCCGAATGTACATGCCACAATGATCACCTAAAAAGTGAAATCCAAGCTACATGCTACCAACTATGCAAAGACCGACACATATATACATATGTATAATTAAACAAAAGGTGGTGGATATATATAGCATGTTTATCAATCAAGATGGTCACCCCTTTTATATATGCTAAAGTCCACAAGGTGGCCAAACCTGGTAATGTGAAGGTGGTCCCCACACCAAGGAGGTTGAAGTAAACTTGCAGAATGTTATCCATGTAATCACTAGCAAACACAATGAGTGTCAGCATCAGAGAAAAGAGTGGTCCCAGCCAGATTAATATAAGGATGAGTATTATTGCAAATATTTGTAATTATTTTTCTCACATACAGGAAGTTTATTTTTTGCATGCCTTCACAACAGGACAGAATGGAGAAGAAGACAGAGTTGCATGCCATGGAGAGAGACTTGCCTTGCAAGCAACCTTATTTTTAGTAAATTATTCACCCTTCTCTTTCTTAAAAATAGAACAGTCAACTTCAGTTGACTGAGATGTAATCAAAGGCTATTAATGCCTCTTGTACTAGTTTGTATTATTTTATCCTTTTATTTATTATTAAATAAAGGATAAAATTAGGATGCATGGGTGAGTACAGCCTTAGTCTATTTTTAGGAAGGGTGGGAAAATTTATTTTGCTATATATTGTGTGCCTTTGCAAAGCACAAGAGGAGGAACTAGAGGACTTTTGGATATATGAGTACTGAAGCAGATTTTGCCAATTTTTCCCTCTGAGTGTGAAGTGTTTTCTACCTTTCCAAGTTACTTTGCAGTCTTGTGTATGTTATATTAATCTTGTGAATGCAAATTCCCTGATCAACCACCTTACCCTGCTACAAGTTTCAGTCCTTTCTGCTTAAATTTAATGTGCATGTTAACTTATTAGTACTGTTGTGATTCTCCCTTAGTACAATCAAGTGTTTTGCCCTTAGATACTCTGTAGAAAACTATTGGTTTGTGCATCAAGAATCCTTCCCAGATCAGTTGTGCATACACTCAATCAAAGCCCTCATACAAATTTGGTGTATCACCTTAGTTTTAATCATTTTACATTCATCTTTTACCCTGAAACTCCCAGAAAGTAGTTTAGTATACACCAACAAGGAACCGACCTTTATACTCAGAGACTCACCTCAAAATAGGTATACCCACAGACCTGAGGTGTTTCCATTGTATCTACGAAAGAGAGAGATCATTTGTGCAAGCTTAGAAAACCTGCAGCCATCTCTCTACAGGGTGCACTTTTGAGAGATAATAGTTTTTGGCATGCCTGGTGGGACCACGAATCAGATCTGCATACCAGTTTCAGATCTACAACAGATTTATAACAAATTAAAAGTCACTTTCGGGAGCAGACTGTAGCTAATCTATTTTAAAGATTTTATCATCTTTTGGTGACTCCGTAAAGCTGATTTCAGACCAGTATTGTAGCATGTTCCATGCCTAAAGTGACTACAAGATCATCGGTAAGAGGGATTCCTTCTGATTTTGTTTCTTTACCTTTGAATTCTACTAGAAGGAGAAGAGTTGGTAATACTTTGCCTTATAATAGACCTGGTTTTGGTAACCCTCCTCCTAATATTCCTTCACCACGTATAAATTTTTCTATCAATATCCCAGTTTTTCCAATGGCCCAACAAAACCACCCAGGAATTTTGTGCCCTTTACTAATGGGAGCCCATTAGTAATTCTAATCTATCATGATATTCCCAATGCTGCCATGAAAAGTTTGCCATCATTTACGGGTGAAAATCAGGTTACACCAGCTGAGCATATCAAAGATGTTGCAGCCCTATGTGAAGTCCATAATATCACTCATGAAGACGTAGCTCTAAGACTTTTAGCTGACATCTTTTAAAGGGCAAGCCTTGCAATGGTACAAAAATTTAGAAATTGGAAGCATAGGAACTTGGGATATTTTAGGGGAAAAATTGCTGAAACAGTTCCAAGACAACTTAGATCATTTGTCTCTCATTGAACAGTTATCTACTATTAAAAGATCTCCCAACAAATTTATGTCTAGTTTCAATATCCATTTTTCTAGAACTTGGGAGAGAATTCCAGCAAGTGTAAAGCCTCAAGCTGATCATGCTTTCCTTTATTATCTTAGAGCATTAAATAGTGATATCTCAACTATGATTCAGTCAATGGGTGGAGAGACACTCCCAGTAGCTTATGATATTGCTATCCGAGCTGAAAATAGTCTTATTCAAGCTGGAAAGTTAGCACCAAGGCCATCAATGCCATTTATGGCAGATTTAGTGCACCTATTCCTCAGCCTATTACAATCATAGAGCCCACTGTTGTAGCTCCATCAAATGATGTATTCAAAGCTTTGCAGACTATGGGGAATAAGCTGACTTCAATTGAGAACAAAATTGCATTACCTAGCAGACCCTACCAGGCTCCTTATCAGCCCTACCAACAGAATCAACAAAACAGGCTGCCCTACCAATAGAATCAGAATTATAGACAGCCTTACCAGCAAAGGCAGTTTGACCCAAAGGATCCTAGTTCTTCTAACGCTTTAGTTCTAGTTAATATGGCTACAGAGGAGTGGTGTCAACCTTGTAATCAACCTCATTCAGCTGCAACTTGCCCAAATGCTTTTCTGAATCTGAATCTTGTTGCACAACCTCAATCTAAAACATTGTTTATGCCTCAAATGGAGGGTGGGCAGCAAGAAACTCATGTTCAGAAAGCACCTGAACAAAATTTAGTCAGCTTTAATGAGGAGGATTTCATTGCAGTCACTACTAGGGCTCAAGGGAGGGCTGCTGAAGATCAAAAGAAACAAAATAGGCCTATCTTTCCTACCGTCACTGACAAGGCAACAACATCAAAGTCAAATAACAACCCTGTTGTTCCTCAAAAAATAACAAGTGTTCCAGTTGATAAAGGCCATCAAAAATAGCTACAGCCTGATCCTAGAAGATTGTTTATACCTCAGATATCTAAGGTAGCTGAAGCAGAATCAGTTTTCGATAAGGCCCTATTCTAAGGCCTATTCTAAGACAGTTGCTTCTTTTAACATTGTTGATGTAATGAAAAAGTCATAATGTTAACATATCAATGTGGGATGCTCTAAGTATTCCTGGACAACAAGATTTACTTTCTCATGAACTAGCTAAGCTGCAGATTTCTTCAAATACAACAGAGAAGGAAGTTCAAAAGATAGATATGGTCCTTGGAACGTTTGAGCAAGACCGTATTAAAGAAGTTAAGTGGATGGTTCAGAAAGTTCTGAATGCTCATGACATTAAGAAACCACCACCATTTTATTTATCACTGATCATTGGAGAACATTTAGTTCACAATTGCATGGTGGACAGTGGTGCAAGTAGCACAGTTATGCCAAAAGTGATTGCAGAAAAATTAGGCTTGCAGTATGAGCCTACAGAAAGGAGCATCTTACAGCTTGATGGAACTACAACTAACATGGTTGGTATAATAAAAAATTTGGAGGTAACATTACATGCTTGTCCAAATGTTTCTATTCTGCAAGATGTCACTGTGGTAGACTTGCCTCCATACTTTGCTTTATGCTTATCTAGAGATTTCACAGTAAAAATTAGGAGGTTATCTCTCTTCAGATTGGTCCTTATTTTTCACCACACTGTTATGGAACTAAGGTTACTATCAATTCAGAGCCATTGGCCAGATTTCACATTGAGCCTCACTCTTCAAATGTGGTGGCTAATTATTCAGCCTTAGATCAGTCTGATTTTGATGAGGTAGCTCATGTTTCAGCATTGGATGGTGTCTCTAACCTGTTTATGGATGAAAAAATAGTTGAAGAACACACTCATGATCCTTTCAAGGAGGTTGAAGAACATATTTTTGGTGTGTATTGTATGCATGAAGAAAATACACCACTTCCCTTGTTGTCCAAAATAGATAATTCAGCAGAAGGAATTTGGAAACTTCATTTTGATGGAGCTAAGAACAAAAAAGGATAGGGAGCAGGTTTGATGCTCACTTCCCTGAACAAACAAAAGGTATTTCTCAGCTTTGAGTCTCCAATTTACATGCACTTGTAATGTAGCTGAATACGAAGCATTAATTCATGGCTTACTTTGGGCCAGAAAGAGAGGTATCAACACATTACAAATCTTTGGTGATTCTGAGTTGGTTATCAATCAAGTAAAAAACTTCAATATTTGTAAGAATCCACTAATGAAGTCTTACAGACATAGAGTTTCAGACTTAATGGAATATTTCAACGCCATTAATATTCAGTCTATTCCTAGAGCTGAAAACAAGCATGCAGACAGACTTGCAGCAGTTGGTGCTAGTTTCAAAGTGCTGGAACAGATTGAAAACAACAAAGTTCAGCCTCATATTAAGCTAATTATCAGGCCCTCAATACCTGATAATGACTTAAATTGGCAGGTTTTTGAAAATGATGATCAAATCTGTAGGTTTTTGTAACAAGAAGCTGAGTTCTCTGTAGTTAATCAGGATAAGTTACAACATCTATATGGTGATCAAATTGTTCAGTTAAAGACAAATAAATTGCCTCGAGGTCTGGTTACATTGGAAGACATCTTCAGTACTGATGATCAGTTAAGAAAAGACAAAACTAAGATGTCAACACATGCTGATAACTATGAAGAGATTTCAATTGATGAAGGGAAAAAGTTATTTCTTGGAAAGGTATGTTCCTCAACTGAAAAATAGTCATTTATTAATCTTTGCAAAGAGTTTAAGGATGTCTTTGCTTGGAAATACCAAGACCTGAAAGGATTTGATCCCAGTCTAGCACAACATACAATCAAGTTACATCCAAATGCTAAGCCTGTAAGACAGAAATAGAGGCCTGTAAATCCAAAAATAGAACCTCTGATGAAGAAAGAGTTATCCAAGTTGATCGAATCAGGTATTATTTTTCTAGTTAAGCATTCAATGTTGGGTAGCCAATCTTGTTCCTGTTAGGAAGAAGAATGGTGAAATCAGACTATGTGTAGATTTCAGAGATCTTAATAAAGCTTCATTAAAAGATCATTACCCACTTCCAAATATGGATCAGATTTTGAGAACAGTCTCAGGTTCAGATAGACTATCTCTTCTGGATGGTTACAGTGGCTATAATCAGATTTTAGTCTGAGAAGAAGATAGATACAAAACAACTTTTACCACCAAGTGGGGTACCTATGCTTACAAAAGAATGCCTTTCGGTCTTTTAAATGCCGGTGCAACGTTTCAATGTGCAATGGACATGGATTTTTCAGAGCTTGTTAAATAGATGCATTCTTGTCTATTTAGATGATGTTACTGTATTTTCAAAAGACCCAGAAGAACATCTGATGCATTTAAGGCAGACCTTTCAGTTATGCAGGTAGTTTGGAATATCTCTGAATCCTCTGAAGTCTATCTTTTCAGTGCATCAAGGTAAATTACTTGGTCATATTGTTTCAAAGTAGGGTTTAGCAATTGATCCTTTCAGAATTGAAGCTATATCACAGCTATCACTACCTCATCATAAAAAGGCATTGCAAAGTTTTCTTAGAAAAATCAACTTTGTTAGAAGATTTGTTCCATATTTTGCAGCATTGGTTAAACCGTTAACAACTATGTTAAAGAAAGAGAAAAATTTCTCTTGGACCAGCGAAGGAAGGGAAGGTTTTGAAGCAATAAAATCAGCTATCTCTCAGGCTCCTACTCTTGCAAACCCAAATTTTGATAAAGATTTTACAATGTATGCACTTGTAGGAGCTGAAACAATATCAGCTATCTTGACCCAGGTTAATGATGAAAATATTGAGCAGCCAATTGCTTTCTTTGGACAGAGTTTGCATGATTACGAAACAAGGTACACATTTCTTGAAAAATAAGTACTTTCAGTAGTTAGAGGACTAAATAATTTTAAGTACATGCTTTCAAACAATAAAATTCACGTTCTTGTTTCTCATCCAAGTGTGAAAGCTTTCCTTTTAAATAAAGAATTGAATGAGAAAAGAGCAGGCTGGATAACGAAGGTTATGGAATATGATGTTGATATCCAGGTTGCTAAGACAGTTCGAGGTAAAGGTTTATGTGAACATCTAATTGCTGATAGGGAAAAGTAGTAGGCTGAAAACCCAAAGATTCAGAACAACATGTTGAAGTTACGTATCAGCAATCAAATATCATGGTCCAACTAGGAAATCAGCAACCTAAACTTGTCCAAGAGATCCAAGAATCAAGGTGGATGACTGATTTGGTTAACTACTTATAGCATGGCACTTATCCAGAAGGTATGGATAAGAATAAATGAAGATACTTCAGATTACAAGCTATTCCTTATCTTTTCATTGATGGTGTATTGTTCAAAAAGGATATAAATGGGATCTTGCTACGATGTGTTGATTATGATAAAATTTAGAAAATATTATCAGAATTTCATGAGGGACCTGCAGGAGGTCACTTCTCAGCACGTACTATAGCTCTAAAAATTATGAAAGCAGGTTACTATTGGCCTAGCATATTCAAAGACTATTTTGAATGGATTAGAAAGTGTAAGAAATGTGCTTTCTTTATTGGAAAAGAATGTCTTACTTCGTTGCCTTTGCATCCTATTTCATCTTGATCAGACCTTTTATGCAGTGGGGTCTTGATTTTATTGGAATGATAAACCCACCTTCATCACAAGGACATAAGTGGATCTTAACTACTACAAAATATTTTACATGATGGACTGAAGCAATAGCCTTGAAGGATGCTAACTGAAGCTTTGATACTATCCTTTTATGAAGGCATAGTTTACAGATTTGGTGTTCCAGCAATGATCATATCAGATAATGCTTTGGCATTCCTTGGTGCAAAGGTAACAGATTGGGCTGTCAAACACAGAATATATCTGAGTTCTTCATCTAATTATTACCCACAAGGTAATGGCTTAGCTGAAAGTACTAACAAGAATCTGTTAAGGATCATCAGAAGAACACTCAAGGATAATCAAAGAGCTTGGCATCTAATGTTGAATTCCGCACTTTGGGCTACAGAGTGACTCCTAAAAGATCTATTGGCAATTCACCATATAAGCTTGTGTATGGAAAAGAAGCAAGAATGCCTATTTCAGTTGAGTTACCAGCATTAGATTTGTTGCATCAAATGGAGATACTTGAGAATGAACCATTGCAGGTTCGTTATGCAGAGTTAATGGAATTGCAAGAGCTGAGAGATCAAGCTCATTTAAACATGGAAAAGAATCAGAAACAAATCAAGAAAACTTTTGACAAGAAAGCCAAATTCAGAGTCTTCAATGAAGGAGATATTGTGTTAAAATGGGATGTTGATCATGCAAAGCCAGGAAGACACTCAAAGTTTGATACACTCTGGAGTGGCCCTTACATGATTTCAGATTGCAAGGAACACAATGCTTTTCAGCTTTCAAAGCTGAGTGGAGAGGAACTTCCCATTCCTGTGAATGGTATGTTTCTCAAACACTGTTATTGAAAATCTTACAGTGATTGTTAGAGTAGGATTTCCCTTCAATAAGTGCAGTTTCTACACATTGCATTGTTTTTTAGTTCAATAAGTGCATTTGTGCACGTGATCTGGTTTACCAGATCCTTTCCTAGCTTTAGTTTGTTTTGGAAGGGTTGGACCTTTCAGAAAGGTATATTTTGGTTATATGCTTCAGACTCCATGCCCAATGGACAAGAGCAAGGCACTGGTATATAAGCTAGCAGGTAGCTTTCCCCTCAGGATCACCAGAAATGTTGACAATTTTTGCACTTGTGCAAAAATGGGCAACTCGAAACTTTGTTACGATGGATAGAATATGTGAAGCATACCTAAGCTAGGGGAGATCACATCAGATTATGTCATTACTACTAATTTATTTAAAAGACTACATGAAATCTACAGCTATGTGTGCTGTTACAAAACATAATAGATCACATAGTCTACAATTTCATGACTATCCTCAGCAAAAGAACACAATCCCCGAAGGACAGTTATGTTGTCTTGATGAGAATGTCCAATTGCAGAATAGGTGAAGTGTAAGGTTTTGGAACAACATACATAAGTGCAGATCTCAGAAAATCAGAGTTCATTACTGAATGTTACAAGTTCTACTCAATGTTCTTTCCTTTACAATTAAGACATTCAATTATGTTACTGAGTTGTTTAGTTCATTATACAATCCATACAGAAAGTAGAAATGCAGAAAGAGATATACAACTCATTTACAGAATTCAATGTTTTATTCACAAGGAGAGTCAAATGTTTCCCATACAAGCCATGGGATGTAACTGGAAAGTAAAGTACAGCTACTGAAAAGAAAGATACACATGCATGAAGGAGAAAGTAGAGGAGTATGAGGGTGAACCCATCATTGCCTTGTATATTCTTCTTTGTGCAGAGAATCTCCGTGCCAGCTCCTTCATCCTCAAGTCATGGTACCTAAAAAGAAAAACAAATCAATCATCAGTCATGAGCTCAAGGATCAAACCATATTCCTACACTATCCTACTTCGTGCATATGAATATTCTCCTAAGCAGGAGATGTATTCTACTTGAAGGGAAAACTGCATGCATGCTTTAATCACTCAGAAAGAAGAAAGTGAAAAGAGAAGAAGAAAACATGGACATAAGAGAGGCCAAAAGGCCTAAATATTTCCTAACTGTTTCCCTAAGTGTGCAGGTATAGGTTGCAGCCAAATAAAGAAATAAATAAGTCATAAGTACATGCTAAGAAGAAGGAAGAGTGCAACTCAAAGTTCAACAAACATTCTGCAAATGGAAGAAGTTAGAGCTCAGAAGAGAGAATGGAAGGTAGAAGCACACTTTTCAGTTTGTAAAGAAGAAACAAAATCAGATTTCAACAAGCTGAGGCTAAAAGCAAAAGGATTACAGTTGAAATAGGATGAGAGAGAAGATTCTGGAAAAAATTTGACAGGGCTTCGCCATGTAAAATCAACATTTCAGATTTTTCAGCATACATATCAAAGCTGTAATGAAAGGAAAAGTAGTATATAATTGCAGAAAAGAATTCTTTATAGCTTAAACAACTGAAATAAATTGAAATTACAAGATAAACTCACAAATTTCAATTTTTCTAAGGTTACAGTTTTCAGAATAAAGCAGATATGAGAGAACAGAATCACTACAAATATCAATGAAATATATCCATTCAAGCAAGGTTGTACTCATCTACAACATAAGCAGAAGCCATTACAGGTGAACAAAATATATCTCATAACAACAGTTTAAAGTAAGCTACAGAATATACAATGTGCATAAAAGATCATCATATAGTAGCTATACAAGTAAAGACCAGATTAAGCTACAGGTCTTCATGAGCTCAACTTCTCAGAATAGAGGGGATACTTGCAAGCAAGGAACATGTCTAGTTTGAAAATGTTTTGAAAGAGAGATAATTCTGGAAAAAATTGGCAGGGCTTCACCCTATAAAATCAACATTTACAACTTTTCCAACATCTATATCAAACTGAAATTAAAGAAATGCAGTGAAAGTAACAGAGTAAAGTATCTGAATCAAGGCTTGTGCCAAATAGTGATATCAAAATAGATCAAGAATTGCTAAAAATTACTGCAGGTATCAAAGAGTATAAGTGCAACTACAGGTTACAAATAGGCATTTCAAAAATGAACTAAAAGAAGAGATATACTCATATAGTTTCTTTTGCAATGAGCAAGTTCCAGTCAAAGAAATCAAATGTGGATAGAGGAAGAACTCTAGGGTGAGGAATAACAATACTGGAATGTCAAATACAAGGGATTTTGCATATACCAGATCAACGAAATCAGACAGCAAGTACAGATCTTGAGTGTATCAGAAAAACCCATCAACAGGTATCAAGAAGTCAAAGAAACATTAATAGCTCACCGTTTGAAATGAAACTTCTCAAATCCTCAAAAGTTGTAAATCAGACAATGAGTCACAAAATGAGTTTTCAAGCTCAAGATCTTGAAGTTACACAGGATGCTAGAAGGAGACAGACTACCATTATGCCTCCAATATCAAAGTGTCCGTAGATGAGGTAACAATCATGTACAGAAGAGATCAAGCCCGAATGGTAGAAATCCTCATACTACAGGTTCAAAAATCTTAGAAATCCAAATGTATTAAGAAAACCCAAGCTCAAAATAGTCACAATGATGGCCAACCAGCAAAAAGAAGGAAACAAAAATTCCTAAAAAAATTGTGTTTCAGTTATTCAAGTTCCTTTTCAAATACCCATTTCTTAGAATATACAGATCTACAAGTTTAACAATGACAGTCATCATTCTAAGTAGAGAAACAAACTTCATGCTCAGAAATGGATATTGACAAGTTTTAGGTAACAAATCGAGCTCGAAGGCTCACCACGAAGGAAAATACGGAAGTATAGCTCAAATGAAATGGTATTCAAATTCTAAAATGGCACTTACAGGGAAAATTTGAGACATGCAGAGTCTTCACAGAACTCCGAAGCACGCAGAAATGCAGACCCAAATGAGCAACCAAAACCAAGTTTGAAGTAAAGGCCGAACTAAGAGATCAACCAAATATTTCTCAAGGAAAATATTGTAGGACAAAAGATGAAAATATGTGTATAAGGCTTAGCAAAGCTATATTTACAGATTTCAAATGGAACAACCTTGGTAGCTACCTCAACAACAAATTCACAGAGATCATATGCCAGTACTCGAGCTCATTTCAACTTCCAGACCTCATAAATACACAAATACAGAGATGTTGGCCATTAAATCTTGTTGAGTAGACCAAAAGAAGCACGAATGAACCGAGTTCAGAAGATCAAAGCCGAGCTCGAGATCAAAACAATGGCGGTCTGCAAAAAAATTTCCAGGGCTTTTCCTACGCGAGCTAAAAAACTGAAATGAAAATGATCATCATGCTCAAAGTTTACTTCTACAGCCAGCTCGAGAGTGGAGTTAACAAACCCTAACCAATGATCAGGCATCAACGATCAAGCTTCAACAAGTACACAGATCAAAGGTCAAAATCCATACACAAAGATCAAAATGAATAACCACAGTTAGCCACCACTGACCGCATTCAAATCCAAGTCATAAACCCTGCTCAAGGTAAAAAGATCAACGGCATCGAAAAAAAGTACATAGATCAAAGGCCCAATTCTTTTCCAAATATCCAAGCTTAACTCATGTCAGATTACCACCGACCAAGTTTGCTAAGGGTTGAGTCATCGTGGGAAGGGGCTCGCCCACATGTCCACAAACAATATCATTGCATTTGACTCTTAAAAGTCCAAAACCATAGTCATTTCCAAATAATACAAAGTTGAAACATGCCACAATGATCACCTAAAAAGTGAAATCCAAGCTACATGTTACCAACTATGCAAATACCGACACATAATACATATGTATAATTAAAAAAAAGGTGGTGGATATATATAGAATGTTTATCAATGAAGATGGTACCCCTTTTATATATGCTAAAGTCCACAAGGTGGCCAAACCTGGTAATGTGAAGGTGGTCCCCACACCAAGTTTAGAAGTAAACATAATGTTATATGTAAATCAAACAAACACAGCTGTGTCAACATCAGAGAAGAAGATGGTCCAAAAAGAATCATGCATGGCACAGTCTGGCACATGAAAATTACCACCATGACAAAAGGTCCTCAATACTAAGATGCGCCCATTGGCATAGGTAAGAGGCATGTCGTGGGAAGGGGAGTGTCGACAAAAGTAACACGTAAATCCATAGACTATGATCGAAAAAAAAATCTTCATATCAGTGCAAATTATAATATTAACATGAAATTGGATGTGCCTACAATCAAAAGCTCATCTTCAAGCATACATTCTAAGTGTTACTAACAAAGCTTCAGATTCTGACCAACAATATTCATGGCCAGAAACTTTTCACAATCACCTAAATTTTTAGTGACACACTCTATCCAAGACTGGATATCATGCTAAAAAGTTCTTTAACACTATACATCGCCAAATACCACCTACACCTTAATATACATAAATGTATGGTTGGCCTAATTATTTATAGAACTTCCAGGCTTTCCATCTCTCATTCTTCTATAAATAGGATAAGGAGGGGACTTCTTTCTAAAGGTTGACGATTTCTTGTACCTTAATTCTTATCTGTACATGTAACTTATGGAGTTTCTAAAATAAGATAATGCCTTTCATTTCTTGGCACTTTGTAGTGTTCCACATGTTCATACTTTTTAGAAAATAATGCATGCCTGTGATTCCAAAATATTCATTTGCATCACTCCTTGATCACTTATTACTACATTAATGATTTGCTAATTTTAATCATGGTGGATATATATCAGCATGTTTATTTTTATGCATTTTCATTACCCTCAAGATTTAGGTTTTTGCCCCTTTTATATATGGAACTAAAGTTTTCCAATTCGCGAGGTGGCCAATACACCTGGTAATGTGCAAGGTGGTCGTTAGTCTTCCACACCAAGGACGTTGGAGTAAACTTGAAGAATGTTATCCATGTAATCACTAGCAAACACAATGAGTGTCAACATCAGAGAAAAGAGTGGTTCCTAGCCAGATTAATATAAGGATGAGTATTATTGTAAATATTTGTAATTATTTTTCTCACATACAGGAAGTTTATTTTTTGCATGCCTTCATAATAGGACAGAATGGAGAAGAAGACAGAGTTGCATGCCATAGAGAGAGACTTGCCTTGCAAGCAACCTTATTTTTAGTAAATTATTCACCCTTCTCTTTCTTAAAAATAGAACAGTCAACTTCAGTTGACTGAGATGTAATCAAAGGCTATTAATGCCTCTTGTACTAGTTTGTATTATTTTATCCTTTTATTTATTATTAAATAAAGGATAAAATTAGGATGCATGGGTGAGTACAACCTTAGTCTATTTTTAGGAAGGGTGGGAAAAATTATTTTTACTATATATTGTGTGCCTTTGCAAAGCACAAGAGGAAGAACTAGAGGACTTTTGGATATATGAGTACTGAAGCAGATTTTGCCAGTTTTTCCCTCTGAGTGTGAAGTGTTTTCTGCCTTTCCAAGTTACTTTGCAGTCTCATGTATGTTATATTAATCTTGTGAATGCAAATTCCCTGATCAACCACCTTACCCTGCTGTAAGTTTCAGTCCTTTCTTCTTAAATTTAATGTGCATGTTAACTTATTAGTACTGTTGTGATTCTCCCTTAGTACAATCAAGTGTTTTTCCCTTAGATACTCTGTAGAAAACTATTGGTTCGTGCATCAAGAATCCTTCCCAGATCAGTTGTGCATACACTCAGTCAAAGCCCTCATACAAATTTGGTGTATCACCTTAGTTTTAATCATTTTACATTCATCTTTTACCCTGAAACTCCCAGAAAATAGTTTAGTATACACCAACAAGGAACCGGCCTTTATACCAGAGACTCACCTCAAAATAGGTATACCCACAGACCTGAGGTGTTTCCATTGTATCTACGAAAGAGAGAGATCATTTGTGCAAGCTTAGAAAAACTGCAGTCATCTCTCTACAGGGTGCCCTTTGCTTGTTACCAATTTTCCTCAAAAAGTGATGTTTAACAAACTCACATTCGAAAGCTGTCAGGTGGACCAATTATGAACTGATCACGTTTCTCAGGCCCTTGACTAATGACTAGGATGCCATGTCATAACCTTTTTGACAGTAATTTTAATCATTCTGATTATTTCAAGTGAGAAATCCCCATTTTAATCAATCTCTAGAGGCTTTGTACAGCTGAATCTGACAGTTAATCCTTTTCTCTCTCGAGGGAAACACCTTTTCCTTCCTTTACACCTACAATCTTCATCATTTCATCCTTTTCCCTCTCTTTCCTCTGCAACTCTGTCCCGCATCCATCTTCTTTGGTAATTCACATTTTTTCAAGTGCCCAAACAATTCAAACTTCAAAATATCGACCTTAACAATCCTTGGACTCAAAAATTAATTTCTAAATCCATTTAATGGCACTTTGCCAAAAAAAACAAGGAATTTCATCAAAAATTGATGAAAAATAGTGCGTATTCGCATGTCTAAGAGTCTTGGAGAAAAAATGGTAGAAAAATAGACATAATGCACAAAAACTGTTGATTCTTTCCCTTCTGTACTTTATATTATAGCCTTCCACATGTTTTCTTTGCACAACTGTAAAGGAGAAGTACATGGGAAAGTTTCCAAACAAGCAAGGGCCTTCCACGTGCCCTGGGCCCAAGAAAAACGTGTTTTGGCCTTTGAAAAAGTCTCAGTAAAAAAGGAGCCAGCGGAAGCCTCGATGTGTCTCAATGGCACAATTTGAGATGGTCTCCAAAAGTGGAGACCCCAAAAAAGTGTGGGCTCACAACACGTCTCAATCTAGAAAAAATTTTAAAACAATTGAAGGATCAGTGGAAGGCGCTATGTGTCTAGGGTCCGAGACAATTTTCATTGGCTGTTGAAAAGTCCAAGTAAGGGCAAAGTGAGCGGAAGCCTCCAAATGTCCTCCTAGTGCTTCTTCAAAATAAACATTAGGGGCCAGTCCCCAAATAGACATGGTCCCTCCACGTGTCCCAAGCCTTAAAAAATATCCTTGAAAAGTTTAAGTATAGAGCAGAACCAGCGAAAGCCTCCACGTCTCTCCCTAGCATAGCTGTTAAGGTGGGACCTAGAGGTATATCCTCAAATTCCTAGAGGTATATCCTCAAATGAACACTGGCCCTCCATGTTTCCATGGTCCACCAAAGCTACACCAGTAACATGAAAAAAATATCTAAGTATGGGAAAGGTAGTGGAAATCTCCATGTGTCTCCCCGGTGCATCTCCAAGGTCAAACCAAAAGTTGAATTTTCAGATGAGTGTCGTCCCTCGATGTGGACAAGCTTTGATTTGAATCGGGCCTTAGAGGTTCAAAGTTACCCTTTGAGCCTCATCCAACTAGAAAGGGCCACGTTTCCACAGATGCTGAGATGTAAATTTGACTGGGAAAAACACACCCGTCAAACCGTAACATGTAGGAAAATCACCATTTACATTTGGAAATGAATCTTTCTTTTGAGAAAGAGAATTTGGAAATGATATAAGGCCCAAATATGATCCTCCAAGTCGCATCCCATCACATTTTCATATATATTGGGACACAAATTGACATGGAAAACAAAACGTGACTGTGGAAGAATAGAAGGAAGGGATAAACCCGATTTTACACCCAAGTTACACATTCTTTCATATGGACAGAGGAATGGAAAACAAAATCTAGATTTAAATTTATCCTCAACCAAAGGAAAGGAAAAATCATGGAAACTAAATGTAGGATAGATTTTTCATGCATCAATACGGGGAGATGGAAAATATGACAAAGGCCACAAATTGAATAATTTCAAGGAGAAACGGGGTGAGATCAAATTAAGCACCAACACCATACACCAACTCAAATGGGATTTTTCCAATATCTCGTTTAACAGTGATTTTCTCAGCCCAAACAACAAACTTCAACTGCTCACCCCACTTCCTTTTGTTCAACTCCAAATTTATTCTAATTATCTTCAACAAATTTTTATTCTTGGACTATTTTTGTCCATTTCCATGGGGATTATAATTGGAAGCATATGTCAAATTGATCCCATATTCATGGCACATGGCCATTAAAGGTTTAACCTAAAATATCATGTCATTATCAACAACTATCTTAGCAGTCACTCCAAACCTGCAAATGATATGATTCAGAATGAAATCTATGTCAATTTGGTGAGTTTCTTTCTTGGTGAGGATTGCCTCCACCAACTTGGTGAAGAAAATAGTGGCTACTAAAATCCACTTATGGCCAACACTTGAAGGATCTGAAATCTCACCAATGAATTCCATTCCCCATTTCCTAAATGGGGCTTCAATTGATATAAGCTACAAAGGAAGGGAGCCTGAAGCTTTCAGTATTCCAAAAAAAAGTTGGCAACTTTCACATTTTCTTACCAACAGAGTTATATCTTTGAAACGCATTGGCCACCAATAACCAACCCTTAAGATCTTATGAGCTATGCATCTTCTATCAAAATGCCTCCCACAAACTCCTCCATGGAGATCAACAATTATTTTAGGGGCTTCATCTTCAGTAATGCATCATAAGAGAACTCCCTCAGGGTTCTTCCAAGCTAATCCAAAATCAGTAATGACATATTTTTGGGAAGCTAACTAAAGTTCTCTTTTCTAATTCTTGCTCAAATGTTCAGGGCACTGTAGATGTTTGAGATAAAAAATGATGTCCTTTATACCATTTAGAATTTTTCAGTTTTTCAAGGACATTCATCCTTTTCTTCTTCAAATTCATTTACCTCAATTGTTTATAGATTGCTCTCTACCATAAATTTTTCTAGGCCCAAACCTCTGACTAATTTTTTTGATTGGATATTCATATCATACTCTTTCAATTTGTTTACCCATCGGCATATCTTTCTTGAAACCTTCATTTTTTATAGGATATCTTTCACCATGGCATGGGGAACATAAGCAATGACTTTGGAACTAAAAAAAAATGGCATGAAGACCTTTGTTGCTTTTACCAAAGAAGATGCATGCTTCTCCATGATAGTTTAATTTAGCTCAGCTCATTGTAATTCCTTACTGAAAATGGAAATTGGTCTTTCAACTCCCTCATCATACTTCTACAACAACACAGATGCAATAGTACTTTCTAAAGAAAAAGAAAACATTTGGAAAGCCTTCTTATAATCTAGAGCTACTAAAAAATGGTCATTCTTTAATGCTTCTTTGATCCCAGAAAAAGCTTGAATAGTTGCTTCTTCCCATTTGATACTTTGATCTTTCCTCAGCATGCTAGTGATTGGGATAGTTAGTTCAACAAAGTTAGAGATACATCTCCTAAAAAAATTGATCTGCCCAAAAAAGGATTGAATTACCTTCTTGGTTCTTATAATAGGGACTTTGTTGATGGCGTCTACCCTCTCAGGATCAATCACGACCCCTTCCTTTGACACAATGTGTCCAAGCATCTTTTCTTTCTGAACTCTAAAATGGCACTTCTTGGGATTTAGTGAAATACCATACTCCCTGCATCTTAAAAATATTTTTTCTAAGTGTTGCAGGTGGTCACTCCTTTTTCTAGAGAAAATAGTCACATCATCTTTATATACTGCAATGAAATCATTAATATAGCCAGACAAAGCTACATCCATTGCCCTTTGGAAAGTGGCTCTAGCATTCATTAGACCAAAAGGCATTATAACATATACATATGTTCCCCAAGGATTGGTAAAGATAATCTTGATTCGCTATGATTCCTTCACAACTACCTGGTTGTATCCAAAAAAAACCATCCAAGGTGGATAAAAATTTAAAATCAGTAACCAATTGTAACATATTGTCCATATTTGGCAGAGGGTAGTTATCATTTATTGATGCTCTATTCAAGTTTCTAAAGTCCACACATAGTCTTTTATCTCCGTTCTTCTTTCTGAGAGGTACTAAGTTTTCACTCCATGATGAGTACCTTGTGGGCTATATGATTCCTCCATCCCTCAACTTTTTCAATTCTTCTTGCATCTTCATGGAAAGGAGTGGATTGATCAGCCTTTGTTTCTACCTAAATAGCTTGGAAGAAGCTTCCAAGGGAATTTCATGTTGGAAAATATTCTTTTTGTATGCTTTCAGTTCAGAATAAGACCATGCTAAGTAGTCCTGGTATTTCTTCAACAATTAGACATATGACTTATTTTCTTCCTTTCTCAGATTGCTACCTAGCCATATCTTACGTTGTTTATCCTTCATGCCTAGGTTGTCCTCTTCAACATCCCTCGAGGCTAGCATGTGTCTATTGAAAGTGTAATCAACATTATAAAATTTGGATTCAAGTGCTACCAAACCTCTGGGAATAGTATTAGTCTTCAACTGAATGATGTCTTTTCCAAATAAAGTCTCCTTTCCATCAGCCACACAAACCATTGGCTCCTAATCTATACGTTGATTGGAAATTTCTCCTTGGTTCTGCAAAAACCTTTGCACCTGGGCATTGTCTTTGAACATTTGCCAATGTTTAGCATTGTCAGGAACATATGGCCTAGTTAATATCTCAATATTATACTCATAATAGGGGGATACAGTACAATTTTCAAAGTTGGACCCAAATACGGACAATTTTTCTTCTAGAGTATTGTACTTGCTATCGTGATGTATCATGTTAACGGATTCAAACATTTCAATGAAATCACAGACTACATGCTTATATTGCTTTATTCTCTGATTTTTTGTTGCATACAGTTTTCTAACCTGCTTGACAATTAGATATGAATCTCCTTTAACAATGATGTCTCTAATACCATATTTCTAAGCAATTCTTAAACCCAATAATAGTGCTTCATATTCTGCAATATTGTTAGTGCACTCAAAGTTGAGTTTTAAAGAAAAAACAAAGTCTTCATGACCTAGATATATCATAACAATACCTGCACCATTTCCAAATTTAGAGCAAGCCCCATCAAACAACAAATTCCAAGGAGAATCTACTTGTTTAAGAGACTTGCATTGATCAATTTTGTGTTCTTTACTATTAATGAATCCCACAAAGTTATCAACATCAATGTCAGTGTATAACACTTCATAGGAAGCATTATTGGGATCCTCAATGAGATGTAGCATCTTCTTTTCACCATACAACTTTACAAGGCTGCCCTCAATAGGTATCATGGCAAAAGACATATCAATTTTTACACTCCCACCCACACTAGCAGCCCATTTTCTTGATAACAACATTCCCCATTTGGCAGGACAATCCACAATAACAACATATAGTTTTAAGTTCTTTCCTGGGTAGGCTGCAAGTTTCACTATCAAACCCTTGACACATCCAACCACTGGTACCTCTCTAGAACACATGGTAGTGCAATTCCCATAAGTTGTTGTCACTTTGATATCTAATTCATTCATGACCTCAAGAGGTATAACATTGCATGATACTCTAGAAACAAACATACAGCTGTGTAACAACATGTCCCTAATAAAAAGAGTAGTGAAAAATGGATCTACATTTAGCTGGGACTCAACTAAGGATGTTCCCAAATATACTTCAGGTGGCTCACCTAGTTCTTCAAGTACTTGGGATTTTTCTAACTCTGCAATGGTAGGAGTCTCAACATTGTTTACATTTCTACCTTGGGTAATATTTTCTTCTTTCAATCCCAAATACTCAAAGGCCCTTTTCTTGTGCTTAGGAATCCTAAGTAGCTCAACAATTGGAACATAAATCTTGATCTGACTCAAGACTTGGGAAATGTCATAAGGAACGTATTTGGGCAAGGAAGAATTTAGAGGAATAATGACGAACTCATCTGACAGCAAAGGATTTTTCACGGTATGAGCATGGACAGGGATACCAGTTCTGTTTGGGGAAACAAGGCCTTTTCCAGATGTATCTTTCTTAGGATTTTATTTTGGGATATTGGTGGGAACTAGATTTTTTTTTTCCTGAGGCCCTACCCCTTTGACAACTTTACTCCTAGTGTTATATTCTTTTTCTTAGACAACCACAACATTCATTAACAACTGCCTATCCTCCTCAGGAGGGATTCCTCCATCATACTTTTTAATCATTAATGCCCTTAAATATTCAAAATAATTATTAGAAAATTCAAAAGATTGTACCATATCTATTTCAAAAGTATGAGAGGGAGGAAGGGGTAATACCTAGTGAATGCAATCCCAAAAATCTATAGCAATTCTCACACTAATTAATTAAGTCAAAGTTTCTCATTACCATGAGCCTATAGAGCACTCCATCATGCACACATAATCATCATCTTCCTCAACTTATTTTTCTTCATCACATGGGGACTGTGGCCCAAAACATCTATCACACCACTCAATTTCATTGGATTCTTCCACAGCAACAACTCTGGTAGTTAAAGGATCAAGCATGATTTTATTTTCCCAGGGTTCGGGTTTTCTATTTCCTTATCCATAGGCCCTTTACCCCTATCATCTGATCTATGATCACCTCTGGGATGATTTACAAATCTTTCTTAACCTTGTGGCTTGTTCTGACCTTGGAAAATTTTTCCAATCCCCTTCTCTACTCTAGCCAGTTTATAGGATATTTCCTTAACAGCTCTGACCAAAGTTCTTACAACCTCTTCTAGATCCATATACTTACTTGACTAAGGCTTCTCTAAATTGATCAGCTAGATACATTCCATCTTATGAGGATTACCAACTGCCTTGATGTTATTTTCAATTTCCAAAGCCGTGGTGAAGGCCTACCTCAAAGTTCATGGGTTCTTGTCCTTTAAATAATAGGTAGAATTTTTTGTCAAAAACATCAAAATACTTTATCAAACAAGAAACATCATTTGGCCTCAAGATTATAGGTAGCCTATTCAGGGTCTTATTGAACCTTATATTGAATTCATGAATAGATTCATTAGGATTCTTTTTAATATTTTCAAATTTTGATAAAAGAAACCTAGGGTCTATTTTATCCCCATACTACAATGTAAAATCATTTTTCATTTCTATCTATGAATATATTGAGTTATCTGGCAAATATTTATACTAGTTATGTGCATCCTCCTCAAGAGTATGAATAAACAATTTTATATACACATCCTCAAATTCAATTTAAAATTCTTCCATCATATTGACAAAAAACTTTAAGTGCTAATCAACAGTAATAACATTAATTCCTTGAAATTTAGGCAGTCTATTTCTAACATCTTGCGGCACAAAATTCAGATATCCAGCCATATCTTTGAAATCTATAGTACCAAAAGTGTTCACAACAAATGGAGGTCTGGATGGGACCTGGGTCATATTATTTTGGGGAGGTGATCTTACAGGAGAAAAAAAATGATGAGGAGTGAGGGGTCTGTGGGGCACAGGAATGTAATTTTCAAAATGAATATTCTCTAAAAACTTTATTTCTTGGAAGATCCTATCAGCTTTGGAAAACACAGGGACATAATGAGATGCAAAATTTTCAAATAAAAGGAAGGACCCTCTCCAGTTGGAGAATTAAAATCTACAAAAATACTATCTTATTCATAAGCACTTGAGGAAGTATGGCAATCTTCAATGATAGGCTGATCAGTTTCCACAATTGATAACTCTTTTCTCGATTTTTGATCTCCAATAACTTTCCAGATTCTTCTTCCTTAAGAATTTTTCTTTCCGAATTCTGGAAACAACCTTCTAGCAGGGTTGTTAACAAAGAAATATCTTCTTCCTTACATCTTTGCAAATATTAGTGATAAATTTCAATTGACAGAGGTTAAGACACTGGCATTTTTTAAAAATTAATTCAACACAGAGTCACCACTAAGGATTTTCACCTTAGTTGTGTAAATGCACTAAAACTGATCTATCAACACTAAATTCATGCAAAGCTTCACAGATCTAACCTTCCTTTACCCGTATTTAACATTGATGATGTAAACTTAGTGCAAAAAAAACAACACAAACTGGAAATATTGAACACAGAACTTGTAACTTGCACAAATCTTACAGATCTCAACAAAGGATGACGTTTAAACAAAGTATTTACACTTAGATCATGTAAGAAAAATTATTAGGGTTGGTATGTGTACACCTTTGTTCAAATAGTCCCCGGTAATGGTGCCAAAAGTGTTAATATCCAAATTGATTCTCCTTTGCAAGCTGAGTAGCATCACAAATTTAACAAGAAGCGTAGATACAGATAAATCATCATGTATGTCATTTTGTAGTTGGGGAGGTGATTCAGTTGGCTCTTTGTCACTCAGATGTTGGAGAAATGGATAGCACCTTCAAAAGGATTTGATCTATCCTCACTACTTTAGGTTGCATACCTTTCAACCAGGGTGAGAGGACCCATTTTGTAACCTTTGTTGGTGAAGGATAATGAAGATATCCTTCTTTGCACAAATTTGAAAGGAAACCTTGAGAAAATATGATCAATGCACCACAATTTAACTCTCACGAGTTGTCACTTCTAAAGAATGGTGATATTTTCTAAACAAGGTTAAGGTTACTAAAGACATTATGGAATCCTGATTGCTTCTGCATATTTTGGCAGTAGAATTTATTCATTTGTGGACATACAGGGAAAATAGGGGTAGTTCAGGTAGGATTCATTGTTTTTGAATAATTTTTTGTGGGAGATTAAGTAGGATAAACTTGATTTTTCTAGATCTTTGAGAACCTTCACAATAATTGGAAAACTAAATGACAGAATGCTTCAGAATAGATAAATTATTCCTTCAACCAGAAGGTGTGCATCAATGGAGGCCCAGATTTGTAGGGTTTAACACAATCCAAGAATTTAACATGAAGGATCGAGCTAAAGAATCAATTAAACATTAAATACCCCTGGTTCCTTATGCCTAAGATACACTCAAAGGCTTACAGACAATCTTTATCAACAAAATGATAGTAAAGTGATTTTAAATTGTTTATCTCATTACATGATGAAGGCTCTTCTTGTAATGAAATTGCAAATGCCACTAAACTATCACAGGGATGAGATCTTGTGTGATTCGGAGGGATTTTAACACAAGATTGCAATAGGAACAAGAAATACTATTTACAGACATTCTAAAATAAAGCAGAACACAAATTTTCCCAAGATTAACACAGATTAATTTGAAGTTGATTAGATTCATCAGCAGGGGAAGGTTTCTTGAACAATATCAGAGATTTTCAATGGTTGTACACTTACAACCAACTTGACATGATCAAATCTAAAACATAAGAGATTAACAAGTTTCTCAGATGGTATCTCAGGAAGATGGGATTTCTCAAATTTTCTTGTAAGAATTCAACCCCCAACCATTTGCATGACTAAAGCATGCTTTTTATAAAACTCAATTTACATCCAAGATTTCCCCCCAAGAAAATAATATTTGAGGAACCTTTGTTTGTTACATGTTTGATCATGATTTCCATAAAATGACGTTTAATAGGTTTGCAACAAAAATTTGCCAGTTGTTCAAAAAGGTGAATCATTGAAATATCTCCATCATTGTTTTAACTGGGGCACCCATTCATCTCCTCTGGGTAACATGGTTTTCATCCTTTGCAGCCTGCAACCTCCATCATTTCATCCTTTTCCCATTCTTTCCTACTGCAACTTTTCTCTGCATCCAGCTTCTCTGGTAATTCACATTTTTTACAAGTGCCCAAGCAATTCCACCTTTAAAATATCAACCTTTACAATCCTTGGGCTCACAACTTAAGCTCTAAATCCATTCAATTGCACTTTGGAAACAAAAACAACAAGGAATTTCATCAAAAAATGATGAAAAACAATGCATATTCACATCTCTAGGAGTCTTGGAGCAAAAATGGTGATGGAGTCATTTGACTTATTTATTCAATTTTACCCTGTTTAACAAAAAGGCAAAATTTCCAATTTTCCTCCACTTGGCCTGCCTTTTGCTTTTATCTTTTGATGAGGCCCCAAGTGGAGCCACGCTTCAGTTTTATACTTTTCTCCTTTTCACAAAAATGCAAAACTCTTCAAAAACCTCCAACAACCCGCCTCCCCGCTCTGAGTTTTCAATGCTGACCCAAAAACTTCAAAACACCCCGATGACCCACCTCCTCGCTTGTAACTTGGAAATATGCCACGTGTCCTTCTTCGAAGGTCAAATTAATAATTTTTCCTTGCCAATTCTAACTTTTTATGTGGGCCCCAATGGAGTCAGGGTCATTTTATAACTTTTCTCTTTTGTACAAAAGGGCAAAAACTGGAAAATGCTCTGTCGACCCTAAAAACATGCCTTCCTTCTTAGTAATCTTGAAATAATGGCCACGTGACCATCTTTATTTGGTATTTTTTACAAAGTGACCAGTGAATTTTACCTGACCACTTCATATGTAACTGAATAGCCAATCAGTATACTATAGAGGCCGAGACTGGGGCCATAACTTTGGCTATTTTTTACAAATGTGACTAAAGTGAAAAATTTCACCAAAAAGACTCATCGGGCCGTAACCAATTAAAAATGAACACGTATACACCTTCGGGGAAAAAAAGAGAAATTCTCTCTGCACTTTATAAATTTGACCAGCTAATCAAAACTCAATGGGGCTGCGGGGCCAAATTGATATTTTTACAAACATAGCAAAAAGTGGTACAAGTTATAAAATAGACCCGATGTGCCTCGTCCAATCAAAAGAGACCACGTAGCTGAAGATGGCGAGATAAATTTTGACAGGGAAAACACACCCATTGAACAGTAAGATGTAGGGGAACTTCACCATTTACACCCAGAATTGAATCTTTCTTCAAGGAAAAAGAATTTGCAAATGATACAAGGCTCGACAACAATCCATGACCATAGAGAAGGATTTACAATAACACCTTGGTAAAGATAAAACTTGTACGCATCCATTCGGGGAAATAGAAAATACATAGAGCCCATAGATTTAAGGATTTCTAGAGTAAATGAGGTGAGATCAAACTAAGCACCAACAGATTGGAAAAAGGTCCAATCACAAAAAAAAACTATGTAAATTGTAGTCTCTATAGAGAAGTTTCTGGTGGTGAGCCTTAGTTTTTTGGTTTGAGTCAAGTCTTCTTGGCTTCATCCTAATTAAGGATTTTCTCTCAACCATTTTGGTTTCAGATCTTCTGATCACTAGTAGAGGTCTTCTCCTTGTTCTTGAAAGCTTCATATTTTTCTTTGTTGCGTCTCTCATGATGTATCTATTTTTGAAAGGCCATTAGGGATCTACAATCCCTTCTTTCTTACCTTATGTAATAAAAAATTATCAAAACAATTAAAGAAAAATCGTCAAATAAGGAAACTCCATAGAAATCTAACCTAAATATGTTTATGTCACGATAATAATTTTAAAATTTCTCATTTATAAAAGTGAATAATTTTCTACTTCAATTCCATTTAATAGTAAATTTTAAATTCATTATTTGCAAGTAAATGTTCATGCTTACTGTAGTGCCCACTCCTCTTCGACACTATTTCATCATGATGTTATTATTGTCAGATTAATACTTAGACATTTTGAGTACTATATTTTGATCAGTAGATGATGGACTAAGCGTATATTTGGACTATTGACATGTTGTGATCTACATTTTTACTATGATGCACAAGATGGCGATGATAGACAATTATATATGTTAATTTGCAAATATTCTAATTTTATACTAACATGTCATATTCTGACTGCATAGCCTATGTTGGATGTTTTGAGTAGAATTATGATTTTATGGATGCCAAAATTGAATTTATTGTATTATGCTAGATGAAAGATTTGCTAATTTTGGATGATGATTATTGATATTTATATGTATATTAGTCTCGATGTTGTTGATACGGCCATAACGCCAGAGAGTTATTTTGTTTGTATTGTCAGGACATTTACCGCATACATCGAAAGGGGATAGGGGACCAACCACGGAAGGATGTCAGGTGTTGTACAACATGGCAAAAATTTGACAACTTGTGGGAGTCTACACAAAGATGAGGTGCCAAAAAGCATACAAAAATCCATTTTTGGTCAATTTTGGCCATAACGTGCTCACGTTATGGCTCGGTCATGCTATAACGCAAGAAATGGGAAAATCTACGTCGTGTTATGGCTTGGGTTCCCCAAGTCGAAAACGCACTCACGTTATGGTTTTCTATGTGTTTTTCCATGTTATCCCTCAGAAATGGACATATTCTGCATTGGAAACTAGAACGTTAGTGCATTATAACGCGCTCTCATTATAATGCGCTCACGTTTCATCTTTTTGGGGTTTGGAATACCCAATCCAAAGGCTTGGATTTCAAAACTAGAGGTTTGGACTATGTATTGCATGATTAAAACCATGTTTGACAGAAAAATATCAAAATTTCATGTGTTTACCCTAATATCTTGTGCATTAAAACATGATATTAAAAAAATTATACTACGATGCCAATCTCGTTTTTACCTTGATGACGATATAATTCTTTCTAAAATCCTATTAGTTTAAGGCTTTCATCTATAATTTATTTTACTAGTGCCTTGTTTTCTTGCAAAAACCTATTCATACGTTTTGGTGCATAATTTACGGTTTTTTCATCCAAATTATGAAAAAAATAGGTTTTTACATGCACTAAAAAAAACTAAAAAATGAATTTTTTTTTCTCAAAGTAATGGGGGTGCACACACAAATATTTCATTTTTAGGATATGTGCACTTTGAAAATTAATAATTTATGATTTTTTCATCCAAATTAGAAAAAAATAGGTTTTTACATGCACTAAAAAAAAATAAAAAGTGACTTTTTTTTTCTCAAAGTAATGGGGGTGCACACACAAATATTTCATTTTTAGGATATGTGCACTTTGAAAATTAATAAAAAAAATTATATTCATCTAAAAATTATGAAAATTTAGGGGGACCTTGTACATGGTCTTATCTAACTTTATACCAAAGGGATTTGAAAAAAATGTATACAACTAAAAAATAGGGGGGCACACACACAATAGGTTGTTATCTTTTTTACATAAATATAGCCATACTTTGTGTGCACACAATATTTGAGCCTCTTAATCTCAACCATTTTAAAAAAATTAGTATTTTAGAAACTATATTCCGAGCTCTATGGTACTTATTCTTATCACTTTGTAAAATTTCGAGCATCGACATGCCGAATTATTTGATGAAGTTCAAGTTTCAATAATTTCAAGAAAAATGTGTCCATTTTTTACCACCTTTTGTCCCCCCATCTTTGTGCACTTACCCTTGTGTGATGTTATAATGTTGAGTTGTTGCACGCCTAGTTAGGAGTTTTTCCATGCGGGTAATGTTTCTCTTCTTTTAATTTTTTGTTTGTTTTATTTATGTGTTATGTTTTTAATTATTAGAAATTGTAGTCACTTTATTAGCAATTATTAATGTGTCTTAATTAGTTAATTATACTTAATTTGTTAACTAAAATAAGTATGTTGCAATTGGATAGTTATGAGGGTAGATGGTCCTTGAAATCTTGTCAATGTAGATTGGATTTGTGTTGGATTTTGTGTTGTGTACCTTTCCCAAACTTCAAAAATCGAGATTTTGACTTTGGAGGTCTTTTGGAGGCTCTTGGGACAAGCTAGGCTTGTCCCAAGCCTCTTAAATTCACCCAACAACCATACCTATGGTATGGGGAGTTAATTTTAGAATTGTTTATGCTTTTTGGAGTGTAAAAGGGTGAAAATAATTGCACTTTCCTACTTACCAAAATTAATTTGTCCTTGGCAGGCTTGGTGTGCAAGTGTGAGTGTCATGCGAGCTTGTCATAAGTCTTACATGTTCATTTATTATGTTAGGCATGGTGTTTGACTTGTGTGTTGGAATGGAGGGATGATGAAGTGACATCCTACATGGAGCCACCTTATCATCCTGACATCTCATTTCTATTTATTGATGGAATTTGATGGATTTGGGGTTACTTGTTTATTTTCTTTCTTTTACACTTTTGGAATTGGGAGATTGTTGGAGTTTCTTTTGGAGTATTCTTGGATTAAAGGTGTCAAAATATTGTGGAGTGAAGTCTCTTGGAAGCTTGATGGAGAAGTATGCTCTCCACCTTTGTTTATTTATTATACTTGTAGATGTGAAAATTGTGCTTGTTAAGTACTGCGTAAGTGTTGTGAATGTGTTATTTTTGTGTGGTTGGGTAGTTTACTTATGTTGGGTGTGGGATATGGATTTATGGGACCATTGGGGAGGGAAAGGGGAGATATGATGCATGCATTTTGCAGGAAGTGTGATTGGGAGTTTCACCTATGGGGAGTGGAAAGGAAAACATGGAAATATTTTGCATATTTGCAAAGGGAGAGATAATGATGTTTTGTTGTTGTATTGTGCATATGGAGGATTTCGGTGAAAAATCCTACTTCACCTAGGAGGAAAAAGGAGGTGGTTCCCATATTCCTTTCTCCTTTTTGGTTTGATATCAATCCTATGTGTTTTTTGAGAAAGTTGTAAATTGCGTTGAGTATGTCCATTTAGATGTGTTGAATGTTTTGGATTGTATGTTTTTTTGGTGGAAGACATTCTTGTAAAAAGTTGTCAAATGTTTCTCAGGATTCCTCATTGTTCTTTGGTTGGGCATCAGGGGCCAATAAAAGGATGGATTTTCCCCTTATTGGATTAAAGGTTGGGTGGAGATCATTGCCTATTCCCCATTTCTTTTTATTATGATCCAAGTTATTGAAAGATTTAAGAATGCAAGATTGAAGCTACAAGTTGGGAGAAAACATAGCAATGAAGACTTGTGTTTTGGCCTTGTTGAAAGTATTTATGTTGTAATTTTATCATTCTATTATTCCCACTTTGAGTGGAAGATTGTAACTTGTATGCTTTAAATAAAGTTGTAATATTTCATTTATTCCAAGTTATAGTGATTTAGTTGGATGGAAAAATAGACAAAGAAAGGTTGCTTCTATTACCTGAAAATTCCTTATACTTGTAGAACTTACTAATAATGCTTTGTATGAATTTTTTTTCTAATTAATTAATTATCTCTTGTGATAGTAAACTACCCAAATTTTGCATTGGTTAAATAAAATAGAAAACTTGAAATGAGTTGAAATGGAAATGCATTTCGTTCAACCTAAGTTTGTTTCATTTCCTCAAAAGTGTGATATGTTCCATTTTACAAACGTTGAGAATATTGTGAAATTGCACTTGTTGTTGGAAATAGTTTCTTATTCCTTGTTGCATGGAATTATATTGAAAAATATGGAATTTTTGTTACATTTCTTGTGATGGTGAAATAAAGAAAAAAAAATTATATATGTAACTAGATGCAATTATAACTAAGTGTAACTATATAAATTCGTTTAACAAATATATATATTGAGCTTGTTAAAATTTTACATTTAAAAAAGGGGGGGGTTAAATGTTATTGATTGTATTAAAATTTTGAAAATTGCTATTGATATTAACATTGTTATTAATAATAATATATTAATCTCTATATAAATTAATAGTATTATTATTGATATCAAATATATATATATATATATATATATATATTCAAAAAAATCAAATAAAAAGAAAGAGAGACATTATTATGTTTTGTGTGTCAGCAATCCATAGCCAGATCATCAAGATCCACAGAAAAGACCTCTAGATTACTAGCTGGAGCCACATCTCATTGGAGAGGACCGGGAAGTTGTTATGGTTGTGGTGTTTTTGAACATCATTGGAGAGAGTGCCCACAAAACCCTAGTAACAAGGGTAAGACAAATATTTCAAAGCCTACTGTTGGAGACTTGGGATGTAACAATAGGATCTATGCAAGGGTCAAAAACCTCCAAGATGAGCACCAGAGCACCATGATAGAGACTATAAGTAGTATTGGTGGTATTCCTACCTCCATTATGTTTGATTCTAGTTTTTCTGATTATTTTATTGCAACATATTTTATAGAGCGTTGTAGGGTGGTGAGAGTTAGGTAGGGTCTTAGTTGGGACGTTGAGATGGCTTCTGAAGCCAAAATCTCTGTAGACTCCTTAGTTAAGGAGTGTGTAGTGGATTTGGGACCCTTCACCACTCCCTCATATCTTCGTATCCTTTCGTTGGGTTCGTATGGAGTCATCTTGGGCATTGAATGGTTGTCTACATACAGATCTAGAGTGGACTGTTACCATAAGACTATATCATGTACAAATGATCTAGGAGTCGAGTCAGTGATAGCAGGAGTTAGGAGGCTCGTATCCATCTACACCATCTCCACTATACAACTTAAGCAGTGTGTGCGACGAGGTTTCCACATGTATGTTGTTATAGTTAGTGACATATCTGAGGATGAGTCTAATGGGCCATCTCTAGATGACCATCACATCTTGAGAGAGTTTGCATTGATGTCTCTTTAGGGGAGCTACTAGGGTTACCACCCCCACGGGAGATAGATTTTCACATAGAGTTGGTTCAGGAGCTAGAGCCTATCTCACGAGAACCTTATCAGATGACTACCCTTGAGCTCTACGAGCTCAAGTTGCAGCTTAAGGGCATTCTAGAGAAAGGTCTAATCCATCCTAGTGTATCCCCTTGGGGTGCAATAGTGATTTTTGTAAAGAAGAAGGATGGATCTCTGCACCTGTGTATTGATTACTGCCAAATGAATAAAGTAACGATCAAGAATCATTACCCCTTTCACGCATTGATGATTTATTTGATCAGATGAAGGGGGCCATAATATTTTACAAGATAGATCTTAAGTCAGGATATCATCAACTTAGTATCACGGAGGAAGATATTCATAAAAGTACCTTTTGTATGAGATATGGCCACTACAAGTTTATAGTAATTCCTTTTGGTTTGACAAATTCTCTCGCATAATGTTCATGAGCTTTCATGAATGGGGTGTTCAGGAAATTTTTGGATCACTTGGTGCTCATTTTCCTTGATGAAATTTTGATTTACTCATGTACACGTGAGGAGCATGGGGATAACCTTCGTCAGGTTCCTAAGTGTCTTCATGAGCAGCATCTTTATGAGAACCTAGAGAAGTGTGTGTTCTTTCAGACAGAGGTGTAGTATTTGGGCCACATCATTTCTAGGGAAGGTATCACACTCGATCCTTTCAAGATTTGAGCTATTATGGATTGGTTAGCACCCACTAGTGTGACCGAGGTGTGCAGCTTCATGGGCTTCGAAGGATATTACAAGAGATTTGTACATGACTTCTCTCGGGTTGCACACCCCATCACTTCCCTTCTGCAGAAAGGGAAGAATTTTGTATGGTCAGATAGATGTGAGCAGGCCTTCAAGAAACTAAAGTAATGCCTCATGACAACACCTATTCTTGCAGTGCCAGATCCTCATGGTGATTTCTTTGTTTTCACATATGGTTCTTTGGCAGGACTTGGAGGTGTGTTGATGCAGGATGGTAGAGTAGTTTCTTTTGAGTCTCACAAACTCAAGGATTATGTGCTCAATTATCTGACTCATGATATTGAGCTTGCAGTTGTTTTAGATGCCTTGGTATAGAGGACACACTTCCTTCTTGGCTAGATATTTACACTCAGGACTAATCACTTGATTCTTCAACACATCTTCACGCAACCCAATCTCAACGCTCGTCAGCGGTGTTGGATGGAGTTTCTTTATGAGTACAACATGGAGATAGACCATGTGAAGGGGAAGGAGAACATGGTTATAGATGCCCTGAGTAGATGAAGACATGTGGCTATTGCTACTTTTGTGAGTATAGATTTACGGAGTAGGATTTTGTAGTAGCTTCCTCATGACAGTTTCTACCTTGCATCCGGAGCAGAGATTGAGTATTAAATATCCCTTGAGGGGATATTTGATGGATTTTTATTAGAGACAGATGATATTCTTAGGAACAGAGGTTGGAAATATGTTTCCTAGAGATGGAGGCTTGAGATAGGAAATTTTGACTGAGGCCCATCATGCACCTTATTCAGCCTATCCTGGGGTGAAGAAGATGCATGCCACCTTGAGATAGTTTCACCATTGGAAGGGACTATAGAGAGACATGGCTCAGTTTGTGTCATGCTATTTAGAGTGTCAGAAGGTGAAGGCCGAGCATCAACATCTAGTTAGCCTTCTCTTTCCTCACGCTATACCAGAGTGGAAATGAGACACCATTTCCATGTAATTCCTAGTTCGGTTACCGACATCGAGATACCACCATGACGCCATCATGGTCATGGTGGATAAATTGATGAAAGTGGCTCATTTTTCTCAAATGAAGACCACCTACACGACTAGTGTAGTGGTATGAATATATATTGATGAGATTTTCATATTGTACAAGATTCCACAGAAGATCATTTGTGACTACGACCCTTTGTACACTTACCACTTTTGGACTACAATGCAGCATGCCATCGGGATGAAGATCAACTTCAGTAGAAATTATCACCCCGAGACAAATGGACAGACTGAGCAGGTAAATCAGATCCTAGAGGACATGCTTAGGATGTATGTTATGGATCATCAGTCAAAATGGGAGGAGTATTTGTACTTGGTAGAGTTTTCCTACAATAATAGTTTTCAAAGTTTGATTGGCATGGATCCTTCCTTTTTAGGCACTATATGGTAGAGAGTGAAGGAAACCTCTTAGTCAGGATAGGTTAGAGGATAGGGTTGGTCTTGGACAAGTTTTATTGCAAGACATGGAGCAACAGGTTGATATGATCAGCAAGAGATTACAGGAGGCTCAGGACAAGTAGAAGAAGTATGCGGATCAACATAGGACATATCGTAGTTTTGAGGTGGAGATGAAGGTGTTTCTTTATGTCAGGACACATAAGAGCCCTATCCATTATGGAAAAGGCTCTAATATTGGTCCTATATTTGTGGGTCCCTTTGAGATCTTGGAGCACATCGGTCCTTTGGCATATCGTCTAGCATTGTCACCAATTTTGTCTCGTATCCACGATGTATTTCATGTTTCTGTACTTAGGAGGTATATTGCAGATCCTTCTCATGTGTTATATTAGACCTCATTATAGGTGCAGGATCAGGGGTAGGTGATGGTGGAGCCCATTCATATTCTAGAGTGCAGGAGACTGGGCCTTCGAGGCAAAAAGATTGATCAGGTTTGGGTCTAGTGGGACAGGTATAATGAGATTGTTGCTACATGGGAGGAAGTTACAACACTACGAGTCCAGTTTCTACACCTATTTTAGTGACTTCCAGGAGGAAGTCAAGTCTAAGGGGAGGGGGATGTAGTGCCCACTTTCCTTTAACACCTATTAATTTTGATTTCAATATTGTTGGCTATACGTATGTACATTATTATATCATTTTGACTTAGCATGATGTTATATGATTGAGATACTTGGACTATAGTTGGATTTCAAATTATAGTATTATGTGTGTGGAATATTAGAGATATGTTATATTGATGATAATGGATTTTCAACATGGTTATATATTCTAACATTTGATATTTTTCGTCATATTGAGTAGGCCTTAGAATTTGAACTAATCTTGTGATCCTATTGATATTGATGAAATGTAGAATTGAGATGTTGTTAGAAATTGAAAATAGTAGTATTTCTTGTCTAGATGATGATTTAATTTAATTTATATGTGGATGATTGTTGATTTATATTTTATATTTTATCTTGGATGTTTTTGATGCAACCACGAGGCCGAAGGAGGTATTGTATGTTTTGCAAGTAAACATATCCCAATAATCAAAGGGGGGATTGGAGACCAACCACATTGAAATACCAAATGGATTCAACAATGATCACCATAAGAACTTGTGTTATGTTGTGTGTGTCTTGTTTTTTGGTAGGGGGTTCGCATGGGCGGGATTACCTCTAATTGTGACCAAGGGGTTTGTGTGTTGTTCCTTTATTTTGTTTCTTTTATTTAATTTTAGTATGTGACTTTATAATGATGTATTTCCCTTTAATTAATTAATTAATTTTAGTCTAGATTAGTAAATTAAGCATGTTACTAAAATAATTATGGATGGGAGAAATGATTCATTTACTATATTATATGGCCCTTGGTTTATGTGTTTTAAGTTGAGTGTATGCAACCTTGAGTGTGACACACTCTACCTCATCTTGGAAATTCGGATTTGTCCTTTAGGGCCAATTTCGGAGGCTTGTGGGACAAGTTAAACTCATCCCACACCTCTTAAATTACTATACCAACCCTACCTATGGGTTGGGGGGTCAAAATAGACCCCATTATGTGTTTTGGGAAGACAAATTGTAAGTTTTTATTGCACTTTTTTACATGTATTGTTTTTAGTCCTTAAGAGGTGTGGGTTGGAATGGTGTGTGTAAGAGGTTTGTCATACCTCTCAACCACCCTTTTAATTGCCTTAGAGTATGGGTTTGACTTGGATGATGTGGAGTGGAGGAGAAAGGATGTGGCATCCTACTTGGAGCCACATCATCTTCCTCCTATTTTCTATTTATTGAAAATTTTGTGAGGTATTTGGGGTTGCTCACTTATTTTTGGAGGTCTCTTTTGGATGCTTGCTTGTGGGAGTTGAAGGTGCTTGGAAAATTGCTCGTGTTTGAAGATTTTGGGACTAGATTTCAAAGAGGAGCTTTACCATGGCAAGGTATGATCTTGAGCTCTTATTTTTCTCCTTTTTCTTGCATGTATATGATTGTGTGGAATTTTGTTCTTGCATGAAGTGTTGGGTAATAATTTTACCTTAGGTAGTGTTGAGATTTGGATATGGGGATGAAATATATTGGGAGGCATAAGATATTCTTTGTGGGTTTAAGGAGGGAGTGGGTTTTCGATGACCCCACCTTTTTTTATTTTATTATTTTATGTATTGTGGGAGCCATAAGAGAGAGGGAGGCATAAGAGTGAGGGATGCATAAGAGATATAGTTTTGTTGTGATGTAGGAATAAGAGACATTGGGTTGATTATGTGTCGGAGTGTCTTAGATGTGGGCATCCAAACCCTTGGGAGGCGTAAGGGCACCCCCATTATTCATATCTCTATTGCTAGGTTGTGGAGCCTATTTTCATGTGAGAAAGTGTTGAAGACTGTACACTAAGAGTATTGTACACTTTCCACAGTTGTTTTGATCAATCGGGGCAAACATGATTTTATCACGTGGGTGGGATTTTTGACCCATAGGTTTATGGGACAGTTTTGGCCCATGGTTTTAATACCCATGGTTTTGTAAAACTGCTTAAGTAGTTGTCTATTTATATGGTTTTGTGCATATGTTAGGTATAATGTAACATTACAGATGTGTTTTGAATTCGGGTGTGAATTTTGTAGATTTTTTTTAGCATTGCTCCAAACAGATCTGGGTATTGTATTGAGAGAGTGATGGCTTGTAATAAAATCTGAGAAAGTGATTCTTGGTGGGTGTAGCACAAATTGGGTGAACCATGGTAATTAATGTCTCTTTGTGTTGTGTTATTTTATCCTACACTTTTATTTAAGATCTGTAATATTTTTCTACATATTAGTTTCTATTGTTGCGATTCTGTGAGAGATTATTCCACATATTTTATCCCTTATTTCCTAATAATTGGTATCAGAACCTACTTTGGTTTGCTGAAGTTTTGAATCACAGGGAAAATTTTATCTTGAGTGGGAGCTATGCCAGATGATGGAAGATCTAGGGTTGATAAATTCAACAGGTAGAATTTCATTCTTTGGAAGATGTAAATGGAAATTACCTTTATCAGAAGGATCTTTATATTCCACTGTCTGAGAAGGTGAACAAACCCTCGAGCATGACGTATGCGGAATGGTATTTGTTGGATAAGAAGGCACTTGGAACAATCTGGTTGTCTTGCATCTTCGGTATTATTTAATGTTTCAAAGGAAAAGACTACAAAAGAACTGATGGATGCATTAGGGAAGTTGTATGAAAAACCCTCTGCCTCTAATAAGATATTTTTAATGAAAAAGTTGTTTAATATGAAGATGTTTGAGAATGGTTCAGTAGCAGATCATTTAAATGATTTTAATATGGTTGTAAATATGCTAGCTTCAGTTACAATAGAATTTGATGAAGAAGTTAGGGCTTTATTAGTTCTGTGCTCTTTACCTGAGAGTTGGAATAGCCTGGTAATGGTGGTAAGCAACTTAGTTTCAAGCTAACTCAAAGTTGAAGTTTGAGGATGTTGTAGGGGTGATTCTAAGTGAGGAAATGTGAAGAAAAATATCTAGGGAATCTTCTACTTCAGGGAATGCTTTGACAATGGAAACTAGAGGGAGACAGAAGAATAGAGGAAGCCGTGGAAAATCAAAGGATCGGGCAAGGTCAAAATCCAAAAGAAAGATAGTATGCTGGCACTGTGGAAAGTCTAGGAATGCAAAGAAGGACTGTTGGGAGCTTCGGGACAAGAAGAAACAACAAGAAGAAAATAAGGAGGCAAATGTGGCAATGGGTAATGTATGTTAGTATGCTTTGATTCTTTCTTTACAAAATATTACTAAATCTTGGGTTTTAGATTCGGGGGCTTCTTTCCATTCTACTCCACATAGGCATTATTTTGTTGATTATGTTCAAGGGAGATTTTGGGCATGTTTTTCTTGGTGATGATGAGCCTTGCAACATAGTTGGAAAAGGTTCTGTTCAGGTTAAGATGCAGAATGGGATTACATGGTTATTGAAGGATGTTAGACATGTGCCTACATTAAGATGAAATTTGATATTGACAGTGAGGAAGTTGGGAAGTGATGGTTGTACTGTGATATTTACAATGGACTCTTGGAAGGTTACCAAGGGTTATCTTGTGGTGGCAAGAGGTAAGAAGGTTGGAACCTTGTATTTAACTACTTATAGCACTAATGTTTGGAATCTTGTGGCTTCAGAAGTAGATATGACATTGTGGCACTATAGGCTCAGTCATATGAGCCATAAGGGCATGGAGATCATAAAGAAGGATTTTCCCGGATATACAGAAACACGTTTGGAGTTCTGTGAGGATTACATATATGGGAAATAGAAGAGAGTAAGGTTTCTCAAGGTTAGACCTACAAAGAAAGAGAGTAAGTTAGAGCTGGTGCATTCTGATGTGTGGGGACCAGCTCAGGTATCATCTCTTGGGGGTTCAAGTTATTATGTTACTTTTATTGATGATGCAACAAGGAAAGTTTGGGTTTATTGTATTAGAAAAAAATATGATGTATTTGACACTTTTGTTAAATGGAAAGCCTTGGTAGAGAATGAAACAGGTCTTAAGCTAAAATGTCTTAGGTCAGATAATGGAGGGGAGTATTGTAACAATGAATTTGATGATTTTTGTTCTAAGAATGGAATCCGCAGGAAAAATACAGTTCCAGGAACTCTACAGCATAATGGCGTGTCAGAAAGGATGAACAAAACAATAATTGAACATGCTAGGAGCATGAGGTTACATGCAGGACTGCCTATTTCTTTTTGGGTAGAAGTGGTGAGCACAACTGTGTACTTGATAAACAGAGGACCCTCAAGTGCCTTGGATGGAGGCATACCTGAGGAGGCTTGGTATGGTAAGAAAGTTGATTATTCATTTCTTAGAGTCTTTGGATGTGAGGTGTTTTTCCATATAGAAAAGGATGATAGGACCAAGCTAGAGGCTAAATCAAAAAAATGTACTTTCATTGGTTATGGTGGTGATGACTTTGGATATAAATGTTGGAGTATTAAGGACAAGAAAATCATTCAATCTAGGGATGTGGTCTTTAATGAGAAAGTCATGTATAAGCAATATTTGTAAGAAAACAAGGAAGAATCCAAGAAAGAATATGTAGCAGTAGAGGATCTTCTGGATGGGAAAGTGACACATGAATCAGTTCAGGAACCTCCTCAACAGGAACCCCAAACTCCTATATTGAGGAGGTATTCTAAGGTAAGAAGAGAACCTAAATGTTTTTCTCCTTCTCTTTATTATTTATTACTCACTAATAGTGGAGAGCTAGAGATATTTGATGAAGCAATGCAGGTAGATGCCAAAAAGAAGTGGGAGCAAGCCATGAGATGAGGAGCATTAGGCTCTCATGGAGAACCAAACATGGGATTTGGTGAAGCTACGAGAAGGCAAAAGAGCATTACATAACAAGTGGGTATTCAAAGTCAAAGAGAAAGAAGGAGGAAAGAAAATATACAAGGCCCGGTTGGTGGTCAAGGGGTTTGGACAAAGAAAAAGGTATAGATTTTGATGAATATTTTTTCTCCTGTAGTAAAAATGACTTCTATTAGAACTGTTCTAGGAATAGTTGCAATAGAAGACTTGCACTTAGAATAGCTTGATGTAAAGACTACATTTCTCCATGGTGATTTAGAGGAGGAACTATATATGCGGCAACCAGAGGGCTATGAGGTCAAAGGTAAAGAGGAGATGGTGTGAAAACTGAAGAAGAGCTTGTATGGCTTGAAACAAGATCCACGTCAATGGTATAAGAAATTTGATAGCTTCATGATGGAGCAAGGTTATATTAGATGTCATTTTGACCATTGCGTGTATACAAAGAAATTTGAGGATGGACAGTTATATTATCCTTTGTCTGGATGTGGATGACATGTTGGTTGCAGGTAAAAACATGCAGGAAATAAAAGTACTCAAGAAGCAACTAAGTGAATCCTTTGCTATGAAGGATTTGGGGGTAGCCAAACAAATCCTTGGTATGAGGATATCTTGGGATAGGAAGGAACGTAAGCTGAATTTATCTCAGGAAGAGTACATTAAGAAATTCTTGGAGAGGTTTAATATGCAGGATGCTAAACCGGTTGGGACTCCTTTGGAAGGCCATTTCAAGTTATCAAAGGAGTAGTGTCCCAAGACAGAGCATGAGAGAAACTAGATGTCCAAGGTACCTTACTCATCAGCGGTTGGCAGTTTGATGTATGCCATCGTGTGCACTAGGCTTGATATTGTACCCATGCAGTGGGAGCAGTGAGTAGATTTATGAGTGATCCAGGTAGAGATCATTAGCATGCAGTAAAGTGGATCCTTCGGTATTTGAGAGGGACCATGGGGACAATTTTGTGCTACAATGGATCAGACACCACTTTGTGTGGTTATGTAGATTCAGATATGGCTGGAGATGTAGATAGCAGGAGGAGCATGACAGGTTATGTTTACACTGTAGGTGGGACAATAGTAAGCTGGATTTCATGACTACAGAAGTTGGTGGCTTTGTCAACCACGGAGGCTGAGTATGTTACTGCCATAGAGGCAAGTAAAGAAATGATTTTCTTATAGAAATTTCTTGAGGAGTTGGGGCATAATTAGGAGGAAGGAAAGCAGCATAGTGATAGTCAGAGTGCTATACACCTAGCTAAGAACTCTGCTTTCCACTCTAGGATGAAGCATATACAGTTAAGGTACCATTTCATCAGGACAACTTTGGAGGAAGAGAAGTTGAAGTTGGTGAAGATTCATACCAGTCAAAATCCTACAGACATGATGACCAAGGTGGTCACAAGGGAAAAACATAAAGCTATGTTCAGCTTTGGTTGGTCTTCATGGAAACTAGTGAAGGGTTGAGAAGCTTGCTTAGAGGAAAACTAGTCTCCAAGTGGGATATTTTTAGGTTTTGGAGTCTATTTTCATGTGAGAAAGTGTTGAAGGTTGTACACTAAGAGTACTATACACTTTCCACAGTTGTCTTGGTTTATCCATCGGGAAATGGGTAACCGTTTCTATATATGAGCAATGGTTTTTTGACCCATATACTCACGGTTTTTTATGGGACGGTTTTGGCCAATGGTTTTAATACCCATGGTTTTGTAAAACTGACTTAAGTAGTTGTCTATTTATATGGTTTTATGCATATGGTAGGTATAATGTAAATGTATTGCAGATGTGTTTTGAATTCGGGTGTGAATTCTGTAGAGTTTGTTGAGCATAGCTCCAAACAAATCTGGGTATTGTATTGAGAGAGTGGTGGCTTGTAATAAAATATGAGCAAGTGATTCTTGGTGGACGTAGCCCAAATTGAGTGAACCACATTAAATATGGTCTCTTTGTGTTGTGTTATTTTATTCTACACTTTTATTTAAGATCTATAATATTTTTCTGCATATTAGTTTCTACTATTGCGATTCTATGAGGGATTATTCCGTATGTTTTATCCCTTATTTCCTAACATCTACTTGGCTATTTTAGAAGCCTTTGTTTGGGAATTTATTTTGTTTGAAAATAAGTGTTCTTTGTGTTTATTTTCCTTATGTGTTGGTTTATTGAAAGTGAATGTTGAAGCAATGTTTTAGTTTCCATGTGTTGAAACATCCCTTATTGCCTTGTGGTTGGGCTCAGCGGATAATGAGAAGAATTGCTTCTTCTTCTCATTGGAATTTTGGTTGGGTGGAGAGTGTTTCCTCTCCCCAATTTTTGGTTGTTGTGATCAAGTGTTAAGAAGATGGAGTTTTGGCAGAGACTTGATTCTTGGAACCATATTTGAAGGCAAACTGTAAGTCATTGTAGTTTCCTTTCTTGTAAAAATCTCCACTTCAAGTGGAAGGTCATTGTCTAGTGCCGTACTTTAAGAAAAAATGAATAATAATAATAATAAATGATGATATTGTTGTCACCCTCAAAATCCACCTCACTTTCCAAGTCCAGTTTCAAAATTTTTGAGTTGGCATTGTATACACCTATAATTACGTCCAAGCCATTTAAATACTTAAATTATGCTAATTATCTGGTTTCGCACAAATTGATGACATATGATCAATGACGCTCATCTTCTCTTCTATTGTCGTTAGTTGATTATATTACTCTAATCACATTAAGACACGTATCCAACACATACCCTACGTGAACAACACTTCGTTGAGTCAGCACTTTCTATGCTGAGGTAGTAATTAAGTATTATTACACTAGAGTTAACCTCCATTCTCATGGAAATCAATAAATCACTATTTAATTGGCTAATAGAGTTCATTAAGTTACATTTGGAGAAACTATCTCTCCTTCTAATTTTTCTTCTATCCCTTCAGAAATTTCGTCTGTCTAGGATCTAGTGGCTGTCACTTACGCCATTGTGAAGTGGAGGGGCAAATGTAGACACCTATAATTACACCCGAACAATTTAAATACTTAAATTGTGCTAATTATCTCCTTTCCTGCAAATTGATGATATATTGTCAATAACGCTCATCTTCTCTTCCATTATCGTTAATTGATTACATTATATTAATTAAATAAGTCGCCTATCCAATGCATACCCTAATTAATGACCCTTCGTTGATCAACACCTTCTATCTAGTCTAATTAATTATTATTAATTAATTAGCCTTCCATTCTCATTAAATCAATAAATCATTATTTAATTGGTTTAATTGCCTCCTAATGGTTCAAATCACACTAATATCCATCTAAAAGTTTATAAAAGTTTGCACATGTATTAATTAATCATCTTGATTAATTAATACACCCCCTTTTTCCACATGAGCCACTTGAGGACAAACTATACCGTCCCAAAGTTAACTCAACCCCATCTAAAGCCCCCTTATCCATAACTAACTCTACATCTCCATTAGTCGCACATTCATGAGGATGTGTTATATCCTTTATCCTTTGAGCTATATAAACAACCCTTCCTCTACCTTTACACCTACACTTAAATCTCTCAAGACACAAAAGAAAGCACATAGTTTCATACTAATAGGCTTTTGTCATTTTTGAGCCCTCCATCCTCCATTCTTGAAGAGCTAAGCCTCGCACCCAAGCATCCATTGAAGGATCAAAGCAAGCAAATATTATTTGATTTCCATTTGGACAACTTAGGTCCATTTTAAATGTTTAATTAGGAAATTAAGGGGAATATAGTTCATTAATTTACATTATGTTTTGATTAATTCAAAGTTATTAATGTTAAGGGTAGTACTTGCTCATTTCTTCATCATGATGGTGTATATTTATCTTTGTTAGCTAGGTTAGGAAACTATTTCTTGGTGGTAGTTTTCTTGCTTTAAATTTGGTTAAAATTGTAGAAACACTTCCACACATTTGGCATGCCCGGTGGGACCCTTAGTCCCATGGCATTTTAGTTTAAGTTTTATTGTTTTGGCTAACTTTTGATATGCACATGTAGTAATTAAGGTCAGGTTTCTTGGAATTTTTTCTCATTTGATATGTGTAACTTCATGTTCATAGCCATAATTTTAATGGGTTCTTGCCATTCTTAAGATAACTTGTCAAAATTTGAAATATTGTGAGTTTTCTTGTGTTTGTTGCCGTATTTTGGTTGCAGGTCTAGCACAAGCATGATTTTAGGGGTGTAGGCATGATTTTCATGGTGCTGTCGACATTAAAATTTTCCTCCATAATTTCTATTTCATTAATGTATGTATTAGGAATAGGATGTTGTTAAGTATAATTAGTAGTAGCGTCTGATAGAAGATAACGGCGCCGTCAGTACGGTGTCACCAATAATGTGGAGTATGGTAACAGTCAAAGTACAATAGGAATGTTGTAAAAAGTAAATATTTGTCGTAAGTGGTCCGGTAATGTTAAAATGTCAAAGTTTGGGTAATTAGAGAAGTAGGGTCTACATGATTAGGAATTAGAAATATTATATTGGTAATAAGGACAAGGAGTGAGGTCATAAATATTTTGTGTATTTTATTTGTAAAAAGTCTAAAAATGTGGAACCCATGTAAAATGATAAGGTTTATCTTATCTTAAGAGATAAGCTTACATGTACAGATAAGAGTTAAGGTATGGAATATGATTCGTCAGAGTGGATTTCTTATCCTATCTTAGAGATAGGATGGATAAGCCTGGAAGTTCTATAAATAGAGAGGCCACCCCCCTCATTTAGCATAGAAAGAAGTAGTGAGAAATATTGTAGGAAGTGTGCAAAGGAAGCCATCAGTTAAAGGTGTGTTGAAAGAAGCCATCAAGAGGCGTAATTGTAAAGTTTCTCCCATAGTCTTGTTGAAGTACCTCATGGGTGAGATTGTAAAAATTTCATGTTAATATTATAATTTACTTTGATATTTCAGATTTTTCATCATTCCGTCTTATCATAGTCAATGGTATTCTTGTGTTTGGTTGTTGTTTTGTTTCCAGATTACATCCACCAAACTAAAGGTTGTGCATTAGGAAATAATCATAGCAATTCGAGGAGTTCCCGGTGAAGAATTATCATAGTGCCGGATTGGTGATGACATTTTGGTTCCGTTGCCGGGACCATTTCTCCTTGGTGGATTTTCTGGAGAGATATTCCCACTAAGTCAAAAATCAATTAGAGGGTAACCTTGTTTTTACTGTGCATAGTAGTTACCATGGTAAAGTCATTTTTACCGTGAATAGTAGTTACCATGACAAAGTCATTTTTGCTGTGAATAGTATTTATCACAGTAAAATCACTTTTTACCGTGAATAGTATTTACCGCAGTAACTTCACTTTTTACCGTGAATAGTGTTTACCACAGTAAAATCAGTTTTTACCGTAGTAAGTCAAGTTTTACCATAGTTTACCGTGGTCATTTCTATAGTAATTCTAATTATTTGTGCACATAAGTCTTGTTGATTGTACTTGTGGGTTGGTATTTCACGGTGGTTACTTTTAAAAATGGGAAAGATTCCTGTTTTTTCAGCTCAATCTAATGAAGATGCTTCTTCTTTCATTCAAGAGTTTAAGCGATCTTGTATTTGTAATGGCCTTATAAGAAGGGAACAATGGAATGAATTTTTTCCTACCTTTTTGGATGGTTCAACACTTAGGTGGTTTGAAACACTAGGTGATAATGTGAAAAATTCATGGGATTTATTAACTGAAAGTTTTCTGGAAGAATTTGGTGAATAACAGAGATATGCAGATCTCATGATTGATATCACAAAGCTAACCCAAGGAGAGAAGGAGAAGATAAGGGATTATCATACTCGTGTTCTAGAGCTAAGGAGGAAGCTCAATGCCCAGATCCGGAAGGAAGGATTAGCGGATGGGTTGATGAATGACGTGGATAATCTCCTATGTAAGCACTTCATTTTTGGGATGAAGCCAGAGATTAGACAACGAGTGAAGTATTGAAGTATGACTGCCCAGCTACCATTGAACAAGCAAAGGAGATTGCAAGAAGGCAAGAATAAAGCATGGAAGAGGAGCCCAAAGAAATTGTTGTTAAAGTAGAGCCTACACCAGCACCTTTGGTCCAGAATCCACAACCACTCCTGGTGAGCACAAATATTTCTCCTAGTACATCTACTGAGTATGAAGATCTGCTTAGGAAAATGGGCCAGTTAACTATTAATCTTCTTCAAGGAAAGGAATTTAGTTCTCAGGGAGGAGATAGGGGTCCAAAAAGAAATATTTCTGAAGTTGTTTGTTATGGTTGTTATAAAAAAGGGTCATTATAAGTATAATTGTCCAGATAGATATTCTACATCTGGTACAAGAGATAATGATAAAGGAAAAGCACCTGTGAATTCTCTTGATGTAGTAGATAAGAGTAGAAATAATGAAGTAGATGTGTTTGTAACAAAAAGAAAGAAAGAAAAAGATAATCAAGATGGAACTGATCCTAAGAAGATGAAAGGAGAAACTAGTAAGAAACTAGGAGAAGAAAGTTGGGTGTGCAGGATTTTCTGATTTCATAGGGGCAAGTACCATACTCCATCTTGGAAGATCTGTCCAAAAGGCCTGCAAATATTACATATGGTCAACTCTTGGCTATGTCTTCTGAGAAGAGGCGGGAGTTGCGAGGTGGACTCAATGCTCGAAGAAGGAAGGAGGTTGAGGTCCCTGTTTTGGAGGCAGAGGCAGATCCATATGCTCCACAAGCTGAGGTATTATGTAATGGTATTTCAATTCATGATGTCTTAGTTGATGGAGGTGCTGCAGTTAATGTAATGACCAAGTCTGTAATGAATATGTTGGGTTTAAAAATTGATCACCCTTCAACACTTATGTTAAGGTCATTAAATAAGGGAAAAACTAAACCAGAAGGTGTAATTTCAAATGAGGCAATATCTGTTATGGGTGTTGTATGTGTGGTAGACTTTCAGGTGATGAAAAATGGTACTGTTGCGTACCCAATGCTGCTGAGAAGACCATGGCTAAGGAGATTTCATGCAAGAAACTACTGGAATGAAGGTTTCATGACACTTGGACGTGGTAGAGAGAGGGTGAAGATAAACATGATCCCTTGACATCATAAAGCAGAACCTATGGATTCAAGTGATGAAACTGATGATTGGACATCCTCTGATTACTCTAGTACCAGTGAAGTGGACACTGAAGATGAAGAAAGTGAGGTGGATGTTTCAGTCATGGATATCCTTCCAGTCAACCAACTCAGGACCCCATAAAATTATCTGAAGAAGAAGTTGATGATCGTCTCTAACAAATAAAGATTGGCGATGTTGTGATGGAGAGTGAGAAGGAGTTCTACCTCCAGCTCTTTTGAAGGTACATACACCTATTCACTTTTGATTACAAGGAACTCCGTCAAGTAAGTTGGGGCTAGAACATTGTATTGAGCTGGTAGATGGTGCTACTACCTGCAAATGACGCTACTGAGGAAGAACGTCCCCTTATTAATATGGAAGATATTTTAACACACGGACATGCTTCCACTTCTTACGCAGGGAGTGATAAAGTGGTAGGGCATAGAATACCCTTTATCAAAGTTCCATGAAGAAACAAGATAAAACATGAGATGGGAAAAGAACCTCCACAATACGAGGAGGAGGAACCTTTAGAAGAAGAAGCCACAAACCAAGCCACAATCCAACAAAAAATCAGTAACCTAAGCCGACAACTAGCTTTGCTTACTTCCCATGTACAGAAATACGTAAACAAGAACATTCAAAAGTTGAGGCCTAAGGTTCAGATCAATGAACTCCATCGAGAAAACCAAGGAGAAGAAGACATAAGGTACCATCGTTTATACATCCCCACTTCTCCCACTAAAGAACAATTGCTCACACAAGAAGTGCAGTCCATAAAAGTGACACTCGTGAGCTTACAAGAGAGCAATATAGGGAGCATTAGAAAATATCAATACGAAGAACTATGCCCCTATCCTTTTGACAAAATAATTGCCCTTTAACCCTTTCTGAAGAAATTTGATATGCCCAAGTTCGACAAATATAAAGGGAAAGGGGATCCACGGGATCATGTTAAATATTTTTACATGGCATGTCAAGAGGTGTCTTATAGTGACAATTACATCATCAGTCATTTTCCCAAGAGTCTCAGAGGTCAAGCCTTGGAGTGGTTTACGTGCTTACCATGAGGATCAATTTTCACCTAGCCAGAATTGGTAGAAAGATTCATCCGTCACTTTTTGTATAACATAGAGAGTGATGTCACAATGGTAGACTTATGTGGCTCCAAGCAACACCCAAATGAGACTTTCGCTAGCTTCCTCCAATGGTGGAGAGGGATAGCTAGGTGCTTCCCTTGTGCTTTCTCTAAAAAACAGCTGGTTAGTTTTTTCGTTCCCAATGTCAACCCGGATATAGCTTTCCACCTCCAAATGCATTGTGTTCGTACTTTTGAGGAGGTTATTGAGAAAGGGATTCAGATAGAAAAATCTCTCATTACCAAAGGCACCCTTAAAACCCAATCTAGATACAACCAAAATTTCAAACCCACAGAAAAGATGAAGATCTTTAACAAAAACAAAAATGTGGTAGGAGATGGAATCATTGATTCCAAATGTGTTCAAATGGTCCAAACTGGTCAACCTTTTAAAATGACCAAGGGCGCAATTTAACCACCACCAAAGTGAAGAACATTCACCTCTCTCTCAATGAACCTTTGTCAGTCATACTAAAACAATTGGATGTGGCCCACATGATGACCTATCCTACAACGCAACCGTTTGATGACAATGCTCTAAAACCTTCATGGTATAAGGAGCATGAATATTGCAAAATGCATCACATCAAAGGACATAAGATAGACAAATGTTTTTGGCTTCATCATTATATTCAAGACCTCATTGACAACAGAGAGATAGAGTTGGATAACCCAGGAAAAACACAAACACCTAACAAGAAAATGGGGATATATAAAGAACCATTCCCCAAGCATGATAGGTCAGAAAAGTCAAAGCTGGATCATGGAGAGTCAACCCAAACTTATAAAGCCGTGAATTAATTATACACCAAAAGAGATAACAATCATTATGATTCACTTATTGGATGTATTCGCTCTCCTACTGACCATTACAATACCATCCGGATCAAGGGAAAGGACTATGCTGCGGTAACAAGGCGTGCCCGCCTTGTGATTCTGGAACCTTCTCCGTCGACCCCACAAACTGGTAAATATAACCTTTTAGATCAACTTGAAAAGACATCTGCTAAGATTTTGATCTTAGATCTTCTCAAGATATCCAATGTGCATAAATAAATTCTATATTAAACTCTTAAGGGGTTGGGAGTGCCTTTAGAAGTCGATCCTACACACCTTCAAGCCGCGGTGGAAAACATCACACCAAGTGAACATCTCACTTTCAACCATAGGGAAATCCCTACTGAGAACCTAGCACATAATCTTCCCTTGTACATTGAGGTAGTTGTCACCCATAGGAAAATCAAATGGGTGCTTGTGGATAATGGATCTGGGTTGAACATCTGCATGCTTAAGTTGGTCAAACAGTTGGGACATATGGAGGAAGATCTTGAGTCCCATATTATCACTATCACCGCATACGAAAACACAGAAAGGGAATCAACATGGACCATCACACTACCTATGGAGGTGGATCCCACTTTCCATCAGACAAAGTTTCACATCCTAGACTTGGAACTTCCATATAACATGCTTCTAGGCCGACCATGGATTCATGCCATGCAGGTCGTGCCATCAATGTTTCATCAATGCATTAAGTTGAAGCATGAGGGACATACGGTTACAATACAAGGAGATTTCGAGCCCTTTGCTCATTGTAGAGCTCTCAATAACTTTACATGAAAGGGTACATATGAATGTCCCTCTGCAAATATAGCTATTCCTCTCCAGTCTGAGGCCATGGAATCCCGGGTGGATTCAAATTCTCTTAGTTTTTGTGCTCATGGTGCATCTACTTCAACATCTACATTTGATTCATGGGAGATCAAAAACCTTGAATATGGCTACGGGGAGTATAATGTACAACAAGTGTTCTTGGTTTTTGACCTCTCACTATCGCCCAAGACTAGAGGTCAACCCAACTACCGCTTCAGAAGACCTAGAGAGGAACACACTATTGGGTCGTTCTTACCTGGAGGCTTGTTAGCTGAGGAGAAATTACTTGATCCACCTAAAACTTGGGTCCCTAATGATACTTAGCCTTCCTATTATCAAACCTTGAAATATGAAAAATCTAGTAAAATGATGTACTCCATGGGCTACAAAGGCCTAGGATGTGGGAGGAACAAACAAGGACAAAGAGAACCAGTCCCTCTTCCACATTTCAAAATAGAAAGATACGGAATTAGGATTCACCCTTATGGAGCACACCCCAATGATGAAGATGCTACTTGTTCTGAGCGCGAGGATAGCTTTGACTATCTAGATAGCGATACAGATTCCCATTGTAGCCAATATGAGGATTTGGCCTCCACAAATCTTTTCATAAACAATGGTGTCCTAACCATAACCCCTATGGAACCAACCCTTGACCTTGTCTACCCTTCCCTTGTTGAACGGGACCAACAACAACACATGCCACTAGATTTATTTGAAAATGATGAGGCTATCGCAGAATTCATGGGCATAAGGGATACAATTCCCATTGGAGATCACAAGAAAGGTTTATTTATCTACTTAGATACCTGCACCTACTTTAACGAGGAGGCTGAACTTCGTGGTCAATAAAATTTAAAGAAAAGCGAGGGAAAAAGTTATAAAGAAAAGCCTCAGCAAAAATCAAAGTCCAAGTCACATAGTGAAAACCTCTTTGAGGCACTAACTGACAAACAAATAAGAAAATAAAAGGAAAAACAAAGAGACCATGCCAAGGATGAAAATCTTGTGGAGACATCCTTGGATAAAGATCTCAACCTACCTCCTGATCCTACACATATGGAGGAAATATCAAAATTGCTAGTCGAAGAAACCATTGATGTCAATCTTGGTACAGAAGAAGATCCCAAAATAGTAATATTGGGAGCATCACTCTTGGCTAGAGAACAAAAGACATTCACCATACTGCTGTAAGAGTTTATTGTTGTGTTCGCATGGTCTTACAAAGACATACCCGGATTAGATCTGAATTTGTTCATGCATAGCCTATTCGTGCACGTAGATGTCAAGCCTATCAAACAGAAGCTCCAAAAGATGCACCCAACAGTGGCCCTGTTGGTTAAAAAAGAGTTGGAAAGATTGCTTATAGCTGGATTCATCTGGCCAATTGATTATTCTGAATGGATATCAAACATTGTTCCTATCCAGAATAAACCTATTGGTATCCAAATCTGCACGGATTTTAGGGACATCAATAAGGCTTTCCCTAAAGATGATTTTTCACTGCCCAACATTGACATGATTATTGATTCAACAACAGGGTACAAAATGCTATCACTCATGGATGGATTTTCGTGATATAATCAAATCAATATCATTGAAGAAGACCAACACAAAAAAACTTTTACGACTCCTTGGGGCACCTTCTACTACCAAGTGATGCCATTTGGCCTTAAGAATGCAGGAGATACCTATCAGAGGGCCATGACAGTAATTTTTCATGATATGATTCATGATATCATGGAGGACTACGTAGATGATATCCTAGGGAAGTATAAAACAAGAGCAGATCATCCTATCATTTTGCGGCATATGTCTGAACACCTGCATGAATACAAAGTCAGGATGAATCCAAATAAGTGTGTCCTCGGTGTGTTATTAGGGAAACTATTGGACTTCATTGTGTCAAGACAAGGTATTGAGGTAGACCCTGCTAAAGTTTTTCCTATCACTAAAATGCCTCCACCTAAGAATATAAAGTAACTACATAACTTACAAGGGAAAATTCAAGCCATTCGCTGCTTCATCTCCCAGCTTACAGATAAATGTCACTCATTCACACACTTGTTTAAAAAGTAATTTGCTTTCATCTAGGGACCCAAGCAACAATAAGCCTTTGCTTTTCTTAAACAGTACTTGGCTAATCCACTTGTCCTCATGCCTCCCACTCCTGAAGAGCCACACTTTCTCTATATTTCTGCTACACAATTTTCTATTGGTGTGCTTCTTTCCCAATACGACCTTGGTCATAAAGAGAAATTGGTGTACTATCTACATCACACCCTCATCGCCTATGAGCTTAATTATCCTCAAATTGAAAAGGCTTTCTTGGCCATGGTCTTTACCTTTCAAAAACTTCGCCATTACCTGTTAAATACTAATACCAAGCTTATATCCAAGGTTTATACACTCAAGTATCTATTATCCAAACCCACCCTCACAGGAAGAATGGATAATTAGATCATTCTACTTAGTGAGTTTGACATAGAGTTTTTCCATCAAAAATTGGTTAAAGGAAAAGTACTTACGGACCAGCTAGCGGAAGCACCTTTATAAAGCATAGAACCTTTGAGTCTGGATCTATCAGATGCCTCCTTGCTCTACATTGAAGAATCTGTTGTATGGAAAATACATTTCAATGGATCCTTTACATTTCATGGTTCAAGTGCAGGAGTGGTCCTTATTACTCCTTCTGGCGATCCTATATCGCAGGCTTTTCATCTAGGCTTCCCATGTAAAAACAATATTACAAAATATGAGGCACTCATTGCAGGGATGAAGCTGGCCATCATGTGGAATGTCCATCATGTCAAGGTTGTAGGTGATTCGTAGTTAATCATCAAACAGGTTAATGATGAATATAAGATTAAGGATGACAATCTCATACCTTATAAAAAGTTAGTGGAAACTCTAAAAGAGTATTTTGTGCGCATTACCTTTGACCAAATCCCAAGAGCGCAGAATAGATTGGAAGATGCCATGGCAATGGTGGGGTCTATGCTTTGTATTCCACTAAAGAATAATGATATGTCATTCTTCGTATAAAATCTACGCCATCCCACGTATGATATACCCGAATCTTGCCTGGCTTGTGATGAAAAGTGTATCAACATAGAGTCTCTAGAAACTATAACAAAAGAATAATCCCTCATCAGTTTGAGGTTGGTGATTTAGTCATGAAGGAGAACCCGTTCAACACCAGAGTAGAGCGAGAAAAGAAAGGGAAGTTTAAACCAAATTAGTTGCGACCCTATGTCATAGTCACCAAATACGGCATAGGGGCATAGAAACTGGCTCACCCCAATGGTGATGAGCTCTGGGAGCCCATGAAAGCCATGCATCTTAAGTGGTTCTATGCTTAAACATGGTGTAAGGAGGTAAACAAGAGAGAGAGAGAGAGAGAGAGAGAGAAAATAGGTCTTCCGCTAGTGACAACCATGCAATTGTGACACTTTGGACATGTTCTTGGGTGAAAACCAGTTTCCAGCGCCTCAGGAGGATTCGTTGTTCACAAGCATCCTGCATCAGGAGGGTAGTTTTCTTTGGCCTAGACCTAGTTCTACATTTGAGATTCCCTATGCACCCCATCCTGTCAAGCCTTGATCCAACTTTTCCTTCTTTTTTTCATCTATGAGGGGCGTGGTCTTTCACTATTTCCCGTCTCACATTGGGGGCAACTTAACGACTTCACCTTCTTGTTCATAAACATGCGACTTCGGCCCTTGTATATTCCCCATCTAATGTTGGGGGCATCCACACTTTTTTGGTTACCTACACATAGCTTTGGAAAACTGTTAGAAAACACACAATAAAATAGAAAATTGTTTCACAAAAACCTAAACAATAGAAAATTGGTACACGAAAACAAATCTTACACAAAAATATTTACTTGCATTGTCTTGTTCCTTTCTTTGCTTGTTACTTGTATAATTATTTTGTATTCTTGTTTTTGGGTTGTTTGTTGCTCAGGCATACTTTGTTAGGATTCATCTTTTCTTGCTTAGATTAGATTTATTATTGCTTGTGCATATTGTGGTATATTTTTGCATACTGGTGAATCTTGGGAAATCAGGATGTAATGTGTTAATTCATTATGTTCTTTCTTAAGCATTTGGTTGTGTTTGTTACATGTTAATAAAGCATGGTGAATCATGGTGTATTGCATTATTTCCTGATGTTCTTTATTAGCATTTGGTTGTTTTACTTGCATGTCCATTGTTTTTTTGTCATCAACATCACATTACCATCATTATCATCACATCTAACATCATCTATACATCATATATAAAAAAAATGCTAAGTTTTACATCATGCATGTATGCTAAGCTAATCATCACATATCGTATCATCAATGGGGGCAAGAGGGGTTGCGCATGATAAAAAATATATCACCCCCACACCAATATCATCATATCACCCCATCCATATACATCAAAATAACACATAATAAATGCATTTGATATCATCTAAGGATCTATCATCTAACATCTACAGTACATGTGTACATCAAACATCGAAATTAGATACATATAAAGTAAAAAAACAGATAATGCATCCATAAGTGCTCAATCAAAACACACAACATGCAATGAGAATTAATATATGCCCACTCGTGTCACAATGCATCCATAGGTGCTAAATCAAAAAACGCAACACGCAATGAAAATCAACATAGAGTAATTTCTGTAAAGGTTATTTCACATCATAAAATTATCCCACTCCTATCACATGCATTAGGACACAAAAACAATGAATTACATCATCTCATAACCATGTGTATCTGAGCCAAAACAAAGTAATCCTCATATATATACATGTGTGTCAATATACATCTATATCAAAAATGGATACAAATCAGTGCTCTATATAAACAATGCCTTCAGCTGAGGTGTAAAAAGATGCTACATCAAAAATATATGTACACGTACATACAATGTCTAGATCAGTACTCAATATAATACATCATTAATACACAATGCCATAAAAAAGGGGCATGTATCAGAAAGAATCAAGCCTTCATCATGAGGAATCATCAAAATACATGTATACAAGGCTATACATAAAAAATCGGCCTTCATAAGAGGCATACATATAAATAATCTGTATAAAAAAAAAGTGTGGATCTCAACCACAGCTCTCGCCCTCACCGGGGATCCTAGATCTGCCATCTAGTCGATGGAACACTAGCGGCTGGGATGGAGCTAGTCTGACCGGCTACTCTGGTAGGGGTTATATCATTGATCTGGTGGAATGGCCTAATCTCCATGATTGAGAGCCTGATGCACTCAACCCTAATAGCTAGGGTAGTGATACTCGCTACTCTAGAGGAACCACTCTATAATAAGCAATCATGTAAAATAGGTCCTCACCACCAAGCCTAGTGGCGTCACATATCAAGTTGACATCCCTAGAGGAGAGTGCTACCTGAAGGGCAGTATCATGCTCGCCTATCACTCAGCCCAGGTCTGCCTCAGCCTGTCTAGAGGTTGCAGTCTCTCAGTCTCTTTCTGTAGTCATAGTCTATAGCTCGGTGCGGGCCTGGTCCCTCTATGCTAGTAGTGCCTGTGATCGTGCATATACATGGTCTCTCTGTGCAACCACCATCCACACCTGTGATTGGGGCTGATGAAGAACACTCAATATCGGAGCCCCCTATGCCGCTGTCTCCCAAATCTAGCTCCATCATGCCACTCTATCATCTCCTGGGCCAACCTGGGCCCGATCTTGATCCTGCTATGAAAGTAAGGTAACAATGTGAGCTCAAGTATCATCTCTCTCTACTATGGCAGTCACACACCAGCCTCGATCCTCATCTCTTTCTACTCTAGCCACGTCTCTCTCAGCTATGGCTTGTTGTAATTACACCTGTACTGTGGCTATCTATGCCACTAGATGGGAGGCTTTGTGTGCCTCAGGGATTGTTCCCTGAGGTGCTCTAAAAGACTGTCCCTGCTCAAAGACCCTACCTCTAGGTGGCTAAACTACTACTTGTACCAGGCCTTGTGGCTTTGGTCCCTATGCCTGTGAGATACCCTATCCATCATAAGTGATGCCATCAAAAGGATCTTCTGGGTCTAGCCCCTATGCCACTACCCTCGCCCTGCGCTCTGCACCGTGCCATATCTCTACAGGTGGGTAAATGCCTTCTATCCAAGCCTCCTCTGGAATGGTGAGCCGTGGGGGTAATACTATAGCATACCAGGCTGCATAGTCATCTGTGGTCCTAGGATCCCTCACCTGTCAAACTGGGTCCCATACCTGTGGGACCACTTATGTGAAACTCACCCTAGCTTGGGCCACCAGTATACGAGGCCCCATCATCTGCCTCTCTGAATCCCTATGTGCATGCCAGATATCTGGCTGGGGGACCCCCTATACCCTACCAAGCTACCACTGGCACCTATTTACTCAATGCAGCTCCATGATGTAACTGCGACTACCAATGAGAAAGTGCTCCAGCAGGTACACGCTGAGCTCCATAGCATCCTCTAGCCACTGAAAGTGCCTATATGGTTTCCAGATCACATCTATCTCTACCATCTCATTAAACTCCCGCCTATATCTAAATAGGCTACCAAGATGGCCACGTACATCCCCACTAGCTACTACCCATGCCATATATGATGGCTCCTTAAGATATCGAACACGAAAGGGGCCCATGGGGAATCTGATCACAATATGATCCCATGACTATATCTGTAATAATAAGGCTAGCCCCATGGTCTTCTAACCATGGTATGTAATCAAGTGAAAATCCCACTATAGGTGGGCCAGTATGCACTGCCCCTAGCAATATCTCTCGCCACTATAGATATCATGAACTAATGGTAGTTGTCCTCTCAGAAATGAGGTCCTTGTCTTATCAGTGAGGAGGAACCCACTGATAAGAGCCATGATGTATAGAGGCCCTCGATGCAATGTTATAGTCATCCCATTGTGTGGTATATCATCCACACCAAACAAGGCATTGCAAGCTGCTCTAATCAGCCCTGCATCAGAGCTATACTCAATCAAGGTGCCCATCATCGGCACATGAAGAATCCACCATACATCCTCAATAGTGAAATTCATCTCTCCTGTCAGTAGTCTGAAACCCTGACTCTTGCTATGCCATCGCTCGGCTAGTGCAATCAACAGGTCATGATCCAATACTATGGAAGGCATTTGAGACATAGGGCCTAGCCCTACTGCCTCAAGAAGGATTGCCATGGCTCATCGGTCATGCTGGTGCATACTACCCTCTTGCTCTACAATCGGGGTATGTCACTCCCGTGTCCACAAAACTAGTAGTCGTCTCTATAAAATAACACGCCGCTAATCAGTTCCTAGCATTTCTTCTAAAAATTTATCTTATCTTTTAGGGTTATCCCAAAAATCCTAAAAATTCTTCTAAAGTGTCATGCTTTTGACACTTTCCTATCTTTTTTCCACCTTTCTAGGGTGCTTGTGCACCCTTTTGGGTGTGTGCACCACATTTCTAGTGCCTGCGCTTATGCGCATATGTCTTCTAGCGTGTGCACCCTTTTTAGCATGTGTGCCACACATTGGGTGTTTGCGCTTGCACGCATATGCTCCCATGTGTGCGCCCTCCCTCTTCATGCCTATGCCATGATTTTCATGTGTGCACCCCATTTCCCGCATGTGTGCATGCATGGACATATGCTTGTGTGTGCGTGTGCACATGGGTGTGTACTGTCTATGTCATCGTATGTGCGTGTATACATTTTGGCCCAGGTGCCCCCCAAAAAGATGCTTGTGCCCCCAAAACGGCGCATGCACCCCCTATCCCATGCCTGCACCTGCGTGTAGGCGTGCCAACGTGTTTTCCTATGACTAAAGCTCAAATTTAGGGCATTAATAACAAAAATTAATGAGCAAGGTTTCGATACTCATGAAGGGGCCATTGTCCACGTGTTGTTGGTACCCCCAGACTACATCTGCGTGCCTCAATTGGTCTCGTGTGATTTCCATGGTTCTCCTTAGTGTCAAAGCCTCATAATAAATTTTCTAAACTGCTCAGTTAAAATGAATTGGTTACGATGTTTTTACCCCCCCAGGTGGGGTATATTAACCCATTTTTCACCATTAAGAGGGTTGGGAGGGCTATTTCGATCGCCGTTTTCTCCTCTATTCACTGTGGAATAATTATTTTTATTAAATATTTATTTTTATTAAATAATTATTTTTCTCATATTTTTCACTGTATTGGGGCATTTTTTATTGTCTGATACCCCTTTCTTCTCCCTCAGACAATTTTATTGCTCCCTAGAATTTTTTATTCTTCTTCACACTCTCGCAAATAATTATTTGTCAAATAATTTTTTTTCCTTAATTTTTCCACTAAACAAGGACATTATTTGTCATTTGTTTCTCTGTTCTTCCACCTTGGGCATTTTCTATTGCCCCTAGGCCTTTCACTTTCTTCTTCTACTTTCTTCTACTATTCACCATGATTTGGAAAGAAAAAGCAAAAAAAATAATATATATATCAAAAATCCAAACACAAGGCAATTTTTTTTTCAAAAATCCTAAAAAGTAAAAAACCCTACAAAAATGGTAACTTGTTTATTTCAGCTGAAACTTGTGTCTTGCACATGGTATTTTCTCCATATCCTATTGGTTTGTCTCACATATTCCCTGATTAATATGACTCGTGGATCACCGGATTCACAACCATTCACAAAGCTAGCTACTTGCTTCGTCGATACTCTGAGACAGTTTCGTTGCCTGGTGATGTTTCATTGCGCAAAAATGTTTTTCATGGACCCCATGTCCATTGTCATTTCCCCTTGCATGTATCCTTTCTTGGGGCATCATTTTTAACCCTTTTTTTTAATCACAAACTTGTGGATCTCTTTAACACTGATAAAAAAACATTTGTACAAATATCTCGAGCGTTGTTGGGTTGGATATGTGCATTCGTACTTGTTTTCCCTGTTAAATGAGTTTGTTTCCTTCTCGTATTGTATTACATTATTGAATGTTGCGTGGATTTGGTATTTTCAACAATGGACAATTGCTCGTAGTATGGCTTTTCATGTCATTCTATCTTCGTCATATGCTTATATTTTTCATAAGGACCGATGATGTAGTTCCTATGGCAATATGATGACTTCAAAATTATTCCAATAAACAGTGGCTAGAGGATAAGGTCTTCTCTCCCCTCCTCCATATTTCTTCTAGATCACTTCCCTTTCACCCCTACTTTTCTCTCTCACAGGGGCCTCCTACCTCTTTCCCATTCTTCTACCTATCTCTCACCTTTTTTTATCATCGATCAGCTTCTTTAATCATCCCCATCAACACTCGAGGGGGCTTCTCTCTCCTGCTAATTTTTCTTCTATCCCTTCAAAATTTTATTCCATTTACTATCTTTGAAGTGGAGTCACTTATGCCACCCCAAAGAGGGGAAAATGTAGACACCTATAATTACACCCGAATAATTTAAATACTTAAATTGTGCTAATTATCTCCTTTCCTACAAATTGACAACATATCATCAATGACACTCATCTTCTCTTCCATTGTCATTAATTGATTACATTACACTAATTAATTAAGTCACCTATCCAATGCATACCCTAATTAATGACCCTTCGTTGATCAACACCTTCTATCTAGTCTGATTGATTAATAAAAATTAATTAGCCTCCATTCTCATTAAATCAATAAATCACTATGTAATTGGTTTAATTCCCTCCTAATTGTCCAAATCATACTAATATCCATCTAAAAGCTTATAAAAGCTTGCACATGTATTAATTAATCATTTTGATTGATTAGTACACCCCCCTTTATCCACATGAGCCATGTGAGGACAAACTATACCCTCCTAAAGTTAACTCAACCGCATCTAAACCCCCCTTATCCATTACTAACTCTACATCTCCATTAGTCCCACATTCATGAGGATGTGTTAAATCCTTTATCCTTTGGGCTATATAAACAACCCTCCCTCTACCTTTACACCTACACCTAAATCTCTCAAGAGACAAAAGAAAGCACATAGTTTCATACTAATAGCATTTTTTCATTCTTGAGCCCTCCATCCTCCATTCTTAAAGAGGTAAGCCTCACACCCAAACATCCATTAAAGGATCAAAGCAAGCAAATATGATTTGATTTCCATTTGGACAACTTAGGTCCATTTTAAATTTTTAATTAGGCAATTAAGGGGAATAGAGTTCATTAATTTACATTATGTTTTGATTAATTCAAAGTTATTAATGTTAAGGGTAGGACTTGCTCATTTCTTCATCATGATGGTACATATTTCTCATCTTTAGCTAGGTTAGGAAACTATTTCTAGGTGGTAGTTTTCTTGCCTTGAATTTGGTTAAAATTTTAGAAACACTTACACACAGATGCCTTTGAGGACTGTTTAAAATGGAGTACGAAGTCAAGAGGGATGGAGAAATTCATGTTTCGAAGTGTCGGTATTCGTTTTTTAATCCCATCGGTTCTATTTAAAAATTCCTCATTCTATGCGTTTTGCAACATATTTTCTATTTTCTATCATGGATGCGTGGAATTCATTTATCTTTTTCTATGGCTATGGACTGGGCCGAGCCTTGTATTCCTTGCATATATCTTTTTACAGGAAAAATCGTTGATTCGGGCATAAATGGTGGAGTTTTTCCCTTCATTTCATGTTTAACAAGTGTCTCTTGCCTATCAATTTTTTTCCCCAACATCCATGGGCACGTGGGCATCTCTACTCAGATCCAGTAGGATGAGTTCTTTTTGCAAACTTGTCATTTTTGGATCTTTTAGAAAAAGTATCAAGTTGGCCTTGTGGCCCCAAAGAAAAGGTGGAAAGGCAGACCCTTTTTGTGTTTTGAGGCATTTTGGAAAAGGGTGTAAAGTTATAAAGTGACCCGCAATCCCTCTTATGCTAAGGGAAAAAATCAAATGTTGAGCCCACATCAAAAGAGTCAAAGTAGGGAGGCGGATCATCGAATCCCTTTGCATTTTTTATCCTTGTTTCTAAGAGGGAAAAAGTCAAATGTTGAGCCTGCATCAAAAGTCAAAGTGGAGAGGCAAGTCAAAGGAGAATTTTGAGCTTTTAAGCCTCATTTCTAAAAGAAGCAAAATTATAAAGTGAGCCATGACTCCATTACCACTTAGGTAACGCCGCATGTTAGACCCTAATGTAAAATGTGATGTTTCGGGCCTGCATGGTTATGGGAGATTTTTTATAATTTTGTATTTTTCACAGAAAGGCGCCAAAGCGAATTTTAGGCCCGCGGATCTGTTTTACAAAACTGGGTTTTCATCTTTTTTGTACGTATTCGATTCAAATGTTCAAATGGGCATAAATTTTTATCTAGTGTTCCAAATTCAATGAATTTTACCATTGGAAAGATCTCAACCACCTCTACGCCATGGAAGCATAAAATATTTTTTTCAACAAGATTTGGTATGTGAGAATCTAGAAAAGGTATTTTCACACCATTAATATGTAATCTGATTGCTTCAACTACCGGGATATATGAATTTTGGTCTTCCATCTTCTCTAACATGCCAAACAGTCATGGGGAACCATATTTGGCAGATTCTAGGTAGATTGGTAGGGGAATTGATGGCTGGTGGTCGGGATTTGAAATTAGAATCCCACCCCTTTTGTAATGAGCTACCTATATTACTTGAAAGTATTGTTATTTTCTTCCTCTCTCATCTCATTTCTTCTTCCATTCTTTTGTATTGATGATCTTTGGGAATATGAATGTTTCAAAGTATTAGGAATCCACACTTTGAAAGTTGTACATTTGTATATAATTTTTGCTGCTTGATTTCAATAAGGGAATCTCTCCTATTAAAGAGGAGGGACTTGTTCTCCCTTGACTGTAGTTTTTTAGAGTATCATTTTAAAATGCAACAGTTTTTGGTGACTCTACTTGGGATTTAATTTCAAACGTATCCCTTTCTAAAGGAAAAAATTCAAGATCTTATTTGGTCTGGAGACTCTACGGTATACACGTATGAAGAAAGATCTCAGGGTTGAAGATTCTCATTTTCAAATTCTGGAACAACAAAACTTCTCTCTTCTTCCAGCAAGAAGGAAAAGAGGAACTCATTCTGCAAGCACACCTCCTGTTAAAGAAATAAATTTCAAGGATAGCATTCCCCAAGAACAACTCAGTCCTAATCTCTATGCTTTGATACTTTCTGGTGTTTCAGTTACCCTTTAGTCAATTTTTCCAAAGATGGCAGCCCCTTTGCCTTGGGGACAATAGGCTGGGCCTCTTTCTCTTCCTCATCCATTACATGAGTTACCTAGGGGTAAGAGGAAAAGTTTTACCAAATTTTTTGGTGATGGGAAGGTTCATCCAGATGAAAACATTACATCCTTCATTGTTGCATATGGGATTCTTGAAATTGAACATGAATATTTCTCTGTCATACTTTTTGTGGAGACATTGCAGGACAATACTGCTGATTGGTTCTATCATCTTCCTGCTAGATCAATTACTAGTTGGACCACCATGAAAAATTAGTTTGAGCAATGTTTCAAACCTGTTGAAGATGTGCATGCTCTCTTATCTCAAATATCTCATATCAAGAAGGAACCATTCAAGCCCATGAGAGAATTTTTAGCCAAATTCAACAAGCTCATTCATAAAATTCCATAGAACACTCGTCCAGTGGATCAAATCCAAAATTTCTTCTTTCTCAATGCTCAGTTACCTAAAGTAAGCTATTCACTAAGGAGAGCTAATATTGCAACTCTAGATGTTGATCAGTGTTTGGCTATCAGTGTTGAAGATTATTTAATCATGTCTAGTAAGTTGAAAAGAGAACCTTCCAAGTATAGAGCATCTTCTTCTTCCTCCTCTCCTGGATCCAACTCAGATCAATTGGTACAAAATATTTCTAATGACCTCATAGCTATCAAGAAATAATTGGCTCAGCATGCTCCTTACCAAGATATTCCAAGGAAGAATTATTAGCCTAGGAACCATTTTCCTTCTTCTCAGACCAGATTGGCTATTGAAGGCCCACCCATCAAGGTTCCAGTCAATTTAACTTGTGAAGTTGAAGAACTTGATGATTAGGAGTTTAATGAACTCTATGAAGAACCAGAAGAAAAAGCTAATGAAGAACCGAAGGAACTTGGTGGATCTCAAGTTCATTTCCTCACCACTCAATGTATGGATGATGAAGACAACTATGATGAAATAGTAGTAGAGATGAATAGTGATTCATATGGTGTCATGACTCGGGAGAAAGCAAACAATAAAGAAAAAGTGGTGCATCCTGCTAAGAAATCCAAGTAGTTTCCTACAACTATTCCAGTGATTGCAAGAAGAGGAGCTCCGATTCCCACTACTTCCGCACAAAAGGTGAGTAATATTAATCTTCCTTCTTCTACTTCTATTTCAAAAACTCCTTGTTCTTCAAATCCTAAAACTTATAAGTCCAAATTCTCTCAAGTTCCTAGTAGTGATGACCCATCCACCTTTAGATATTTTGATATCATTGTTCACCTAAAAAAGACCAAAATCCAAATTTTAGAGGCAGAGTTTTACAAAACCCATCCAAAATCCTTTGTTAAAATGGTAAACTTTGTCAATTCCAAATCCAAAGCTTCATCTTATACCTCTAAAAGGTATTTTTCCCACTCCCTCTTACCCACCCCAATCAAGCCTTGTGGTTGTAGTCACTTCCCCTAATGAGAAAGTTGAACCATTCTATGTGATTCTCCTCATAGTTGGCTATAAATGCATTAATTGTGTTATAGACTCAGGAGCATCAGATAATGTAATTCCTAAAAAATTAGTTCATGCTTTGGGACTAACTCTAACACATGCCTTTGGTTCTTGCTATTCCATGGAGAGTAGAAAAGTTCCTTTGGTTGGGAGGATTAAAGATGCACAAGTAGATTTTGCTGCTTCGCCAGAGAAAAGGGTCTTAGCCACTATTTTGGTAGTTGATATTTGTCCCTTGTATGGAATGTTGTCAAGTAGAAATATTTGTAAAGAGGTAGGAGGTGTAATTCAGATGGACTAGTCACATGCTTTGATCCCGGCCAATGGAAAAATGAAGAAGTTGCTACCTAAGAAACAAATTGAATACATTGTGTAAAATACTGATGATCCAAAAGTGCAGATGATCTATGAAGATACAGGTCATGAAAACTATATTATCATGTGAGAGGATGAGGCAAGTATTTCTAAGGGAGTGATTCATGATCCCAATGGAATTTGGACTCTAGAGTTTAATGGAAGTTGTTCTTTAGTTGGTTCTAGAGCTGGTGTGGTGTTAATATCTCCATAAGGGAAGATTCATCCATTTTATTTCAAGCTTCATTTTGAAAATACAAATAATATAGATGAGTATGAAGATCTCATCCTTGGATTGAACATGGCAAACGAAATGGGAGTGAAAAATATTTTTTCTCGTGGTGATGCAGAGATGATTGTGAAACAAGTCAGAGATCTTTACCAAGTCAAGAATAGGAGATTGAAACATTATAGAAATATTTTTTGGGATTCCATTTAATTCCTTGATGCTTTCTCCATTGAAGTTGTGCCAAGAGAAAGGAATAATAAAGTTGATTCTCTAGTTGTCTTAGGATCTCTATTGATTCCTCACCCATATTTCTCTCATGAGAAATTTACCATTGAAAAGATTCATAGGCCCAGTGTACTAGATAATGCAAATAACTGGTAGGTTTTGAATGATGATCAACACTTGCTCTCATTATTGGAGCTTAAGGATAATTTTGATTAGTTTTATTTTGAAGGAAGTGAAACTTTTCCTAGAGAGTGTGTATCTTTTAATGAAGGATATATCGAGGAAGAGATGGATCAATATGGCTGCACCAAATTGAAAGGTAATAAGATCCCTAAATGGCTGGTAATCTTAGAATATATGTTTGATAAGCATGATAGGTACATCAAATCTAAAGCTTCTCAAGGAGCTCAACATTCTGCTGAATGTGAAAAGTTTAATATTGGGAGTCTCAATGAACCCAAGATGGTGAACGTTAGAAAATTTTGCACTCAAGAAGAGAAGAATAAATAAGTAAATATACTAAAAAGGTATGTTGATGTTCTTGCTTATTAATATGATGACCTCAAAGGTTTTCAACTGAAAGAGATGCAACACTTTATTCCTCTGAAACCTAGGATCAAACCTTTCAAGAAGAAGCAAAGGCAATACAATCCTAAAGTTGTTGGCACTATTTTTCAAGATATCTAGAAGTTACTGAAGGAAAAAATCATCTTCCATATACGTCATTCAACATGGATTTCTAATATTGTGCATGTCAAGAAGAAGAATGGTGAGATTCGCATATGTTTGGATTTCAAGAATTTGAATCAGGAATCTTTGAAAGACAACTATCCACTCCCCATGATGGATCAAGTTTTGCAAGCTGTCACAGGCTCTGAGATGTTATCTATGCTAGATGGATTCTCTTAGTACAATCAAGTGGAAGTCAATACCCCAGATGAACACAAAATTTCTTTTACTACTCCTTGGGGCACCTTTGCATACAACATAATGCCTTTTGGTCTTATCAATGTTGGTGCCACCTTTTGGAGGGAAATGGAATTGGAACTTTGAAACTTAGAGGGAAAGTGTAGTTTTGTGTACCTTGATGATTTCACTATTTTCTCCAAAACAAGGGCATGCCACTTTCGGCATCTTGAAGCAGTCCTCCAAGAAACTTAGAGAACATGGAGTTTCTCTTAATCCTAAGAAGTCTAGATTTTGTGTTACTGAAGGAAAGTTACTAGGGCATATTGTCTCCAAATAAGGAATCAAGATAGATCAATAAAGAGTTCAAGAAATCTAGTAGATTCCTCTTCCCATAAGCAAAAAGGGCATTCACTCTTTCTTTGGTAAGATAAACTTCCTGAGGAGATTCATTCCTAATTTTGCAGAACTAACTTTGAGCATTTCTCACATGATAAAAGGAAATAAAAAACTTTGGTTGGCCTTCCAAAGGTAAAGAAGCATTTGAAGATATCAAGAAATCCATTGCTAAGACTCCCATCTTAGCATGTCCTGATTTCAACAAGGATTTTATCATCTATTGCTATGCTACAGAGAATACCTTGGTTGTTGTGTTAACTTAGAATAATTATGAGGATCATGAGCTTTCCATTGCATTCATGATGGAGAAACATGAATTTGTAGTTGTCAAAGCTGTCAAGCAGTTTCAATTTTATATTCTTAATTATCACTCTATTGTGCTTGTACCTGATACAACTGTCAAGTCTATCCTTACACAACAGAAGTTTGGAACTAAGAGAGGAAATTGGGTAGTAAAATTCCAAGAATATGACCTTGATATCAGGCCAACTAAGCTAGTATGGGGTAAAGGCTTATTTCAGCTCATTACTGAAAGAGCTAATGCAAAATTGTCCAAAGAAGCATTTGATGTTCCTGTTGTCCTCTTCCTCAATAAAACAAATGAATGGTATGTTGATATTGCACATTTTATTACTCACGGAGAGTGTCCATCCAACTTGAGTGCTAAGGAAAAGAGAGCTATAAATCTAAGGTTTGCATAGTATGTATTATGGGAGGATTCTTTGTTCAAGTGAGGCATAGATGGAAGATTATTGAAGTGTGGGGACAAAGAGCAACTTAAGAAGTTGTTCTCAAATTTTCATGATCAGGTTTGTGGAGGTCATTTCTCTTCTGTTGTCACTGCCCATAAAATCCTTCGTGTTGGTACTATTAGCCTGCATTGTTCATAGATGAATCCAAATGGGTAGGAAAGTGTGAAGTATGTCAGACTTTTATTGGGAGACCTAAGTTGGCTACTTTTCTGCTAAATCCAATAGTGATTGATGAGCCTTTTCAATAGTGGGGATTGAATTTCATAAGAACTATTAACCCACCTTCTAGTGTTGGGCATGCTCATGTGTTAACTGCTATAGACTACATCACAAAGTGGGTAGAGGCCATTCCAGTCAAAAGCACTACTTCTAAAGTAGTGTGTAATTTCATCAAGGAGAACATCTTGATAAGGTTTGGGGTACCAAAAAAATTATGATTAATAATGCTTTGAATTTTTCTTCTTCTAAGATGATGGATTTTTGTTATGGTTATGGAATTTGCCTTGCTCATTCTTCAGACTATCACCCCCAAGGAAATGGACAAGTAGAATCAACAAATAAGAATCTAGTAACCATTGTTCAGAAGCTTGGCAATGAATCTCAAAGGAATTGACACAAGAAGATCTATGATGGTCTCTGGTGAGTTTGGAAGATTTGTTTGATAATAATTATAGGTACATTAAGTATAAATCTTCCCAAGGAGCTCAGTATTCTGCTAAATGTGAAAATATTAATATTGGAAGTCTTGATGAACCCAAGATGGTGAACATTGGAAAATACTGCACTCAAGAGGAGAGTAAGAAGGCAGTAGATCTACTAAAAATATATGCTGATGTTCTTTCCTATTCGTATAATGATCTCAAGGCTTTCCATCCAAAGGAAATGCAACACTTTATCCCTCTGAAACCTGGGATCAAACCGTTTAAGAAGAAACAAAGGAAATACAATCCCAAGGTTACTGGCACTATTTGTCAAGAGATCCAGAAGTTACTAAAATCAAAGATTATTTTCCCTATACATCATTCAACATGGATTTCCAACATTGTTCCTGTCAACAAAAATAATGGTGAGATCTGCATTTATGTGGATTTCAGGAATTTGAATCAGGCCTCTCTGAAGGAAAACTATCCTCTCCCCATGATGGATCAAGTTTTGCAAGTTGTCACAAGCTCTGAGATCTTGTCTATGCTTGATGGATTCTTTGGATACAATCAAGTGGAAGTCAGTACCTGAAATCAACACAAAACTACTTTTATTACTCCTTGGGGAATATTTGCCTACAGGAGGATGCCTTTTGGTCTTATCAATGTTAGTGCCACCTTTCAGATGGAAATGGACTTGGATTTTGAAAATATAAAGGGAAAGTGTATTGTTGTGTACCTTGATGATTTGATCACTTTCTCTAGAATGAGGGTAGATCACTTTCAACATCTTGAAGCAGTCCTCCAGAAATGCAGAGAACATGGAGTTTCTCTTAACCCTAAGAATTCTATCTTTTATGTTACTAAAGGCAAGTTGCTGGGGCATATTGTATCTAAAGAAGGAATCAAGATAAATCCAGAAATATTTCAAGGAATTCAGCAGATTCCTCTTCCCACAAGCAAAAAGGGTGTTCACTCTTTCTTTGGTAAGATAAACTTCCTGAGGAGATTCATTCCTGATTTTGCAGAACTGACTTTGAGCATTTATCACATGATGAAATTAAAGTAAAAATTTGGTTGGACTTTCGAAGGTAAGGAAGCATTTGACGATATTAATAACTCCATTGCTAAAACTCCCATCTTAGTATGTCCTAATTTCAACAATTATTTTATCATCTATTGTTATGCTACAAAGAGTACCTTAGATGTTGTGCTTACTTAGAGGAATTATAAGGATCATGAACTTCCAATTGCCTTCATGAGATATGTTCTAAAATCCATTAATTGAAATATACTATGATGGAGAAACATGCTTTTGTAGTGGTCAAAGCTATCAAGCAGTTTCATTTTTATATTCTTAATTCTCACTCTGTTGTGCTTGTACCTGATACAACCATTAAGTCTATTCTTACACAACAAGAGTTTGGAAATAAGAGAGGTAATTGGGTAGCAAAATTCCAAGAATATGACCTTGATATCAAGCCAACTAAGCTAGTCTGGGGTAACGTATTGTGTGAGCTTATTGGTGAAGGAGTTGATGCAACATTTTCCAAAGAAGAAGTTGATGTTCCTGTTGTCCTCTTCCTCAGTTCAACAGATGCATGGTATGCTGATATTGCACATTTTCTTACTTATGGAGAGTGTTCATTCCACTTTAGTGTCAAGGAAAAGAGATCTATTAAGGTAAGGTTTGTACAATATGTATTATGGGAGAATTCTTTGTTCAAGTGAGGCATAGATGGAAGATTATTGAAGCGTGTAGACAAAGAGCAACAGAAGAAGTTGTTCTCAGCTTTCCATGATCAGGATTAAGGGGGGAATTTCTCTTCTTCTGTCAGTGCCCATAAAATCCTTTGTGCTGGACACTATTGGCCTACATTCTTCAGAGATGCATCAAAATGAGGAGGTAAGTGTGAATCCTGTTAGACTTTTGTTGGGAGACCTAAGTTGTTTGCTTTTCCTCTAAAGCCATTAGTGATTGATGAGCCTTTTCAATAGTGGGGATTGGATTTCATTAGAACTCTTAATCCACCTTCCATTGTTGGGCATACTCATGTGCTAACTACTATAGATTACTTCACAAATTGGGTAGAGGCTATTCTAGTCAAAAGCACTACTTCTGAGGTGGTGTGTAATTTTAACAAAGAGAACATCTTGACAAGGTTTTAGGTACCAAACAAGATTGTAACTGATAATGCTTCCAATTTTTATTTTTCTAAAATTATGGATTTTTGATACGGATATGGAATTTCCCTTGCTCATTCTTCAAACCGCTACCTCCAAGGGAATGGAAAAGAAGAATCAATAAATAAGATTCTGGTAGCCATCATTTGGAAGCTCGTCAATGAATCTCAGAGGAATTGGCACAAGGAACTTTATGATGCTCTCTGGGAAGATAGAATTACACCCAAAAGAGAAATTGGGATGTCTCCATTTTAGGTAGTTAATGTTGTTGAAGCTCAACTGCTAGTAAGAGTGGAATTATCATCCTTGCACTTAATGAAGGCTGTAGAGGACTCAATTTTCATCGATTCCCTGGACAAGAGAATCGTGTACCTTTAAAATCTAGATGAAGGTAGGATGCAAGTTTTTGATAGGATCTCATCTCATCAACTAAAGGTGAAATCTTTGTTTGATAAGAAGGATAGGCCCAAATATTTTCAAGTGGGAGACATTATTCTGCTATGGGACAAAAGACATGAACCTTGAGGAAGCCATGGTAAGTTTGATTCTCTTTGGCTTAGTCCTTTTAAAATCAGGCACTTCACTGGAGAAAATTTGTTCTATTTGGATTATATGGATGGTTCTCCTCTCCCACTTCCTTATAGTGGGTAGTATTTGAAGTTGTTCAATTCCTAGGTGATTAGGCATGTCCTTCTATATATTGTGTACAATGTTTTGGTTTTTGATTTTTTCTTTTTGTTTTGTTTCCTCTTCCCATTATGTGTGTGTTTTCTTCTATATTGGTTTTACCTTTAACTCTATTTTCCTAATGGATAAGGCACTGGGTTCTTGATATTGCTTCGTTCCTCTATCAAGACATCCCCAAAAAGAGCCATCTGTTGTCGCCCTCAAAATCCCCCTCACTTTCCAAGTCTATATTCAAGATTTTTGAGTTTGTGCCTTTGAGTAGTGTTTAAAACAGAGTAAGAAGTCTGGAGGAATGGATAAATTCTTGTTTTTAAGTGTTGGTATTTAGTTTTTAATCCCATCAGTTCCATTTAAAAATTCCTCAGTCTGCGCATTTTGAAACATCTTTTCTATTTTCTGTCATGGATGTATGGAATTCATCTATATTTTTCTATGGCTATGGATTGGGTCGAACCTTGTATTCCTTGCATTTACATTTTTGCAGGAAAAATCCTTGATTTGGGTATAAATGGTGGAGTTTTTACCTTCGTTTCATCATTGACAGGCATACCTTCCCTGTCAATTTTGTGTCCCAACATCCACGGGCACGTGGACATCTCTAGTTGGATGCGGCAGGATGGGTTATTTTTACGAACTTGTCATTCTTGTCTCTTTTAGAAAAAGTGTCAAGTTGGCCCCTCCGCCCCGAAAGATCCTAATTTCCTATTTAGCAAAAGATAGATGCTTTTTTTATTTTGAGGCATTTTGGAAAAGTGGCGTAAAGTTATAAAGTTACCCATGGCCCCGCTCATGCCAAGGGAAAAAATCAATTGTTGAGCCTGCATCAAAAGAGTCAAAGTGGGGAGGTAGATCTTCGGAGCCTTTTGAGTTTTTGAGCCTTGTTTCCAAGAGGGAAATAGTCAAATGTTGAGTCCACATCAACGATTTTTCTTACAAAAAAATAAATGAAAGGAATAAAAGGCTTGACCTAGTCCATAGCCATATAAAAAGATAGATGAATTCCACGCATCCATGACGGTTGTTGTCGCCCTCGAAATCCCCCTCACTTTCCAAGTCCAGTTTTGAAAAAACTTAGTTGGTGCCTTTGAGGAGTGTTTAAAATGGAGTAAGAAGTTTGGAGGGATGGAGAATTTCATGTTTTGAAGTGTTGGTATTTATTTTTTAATCCCACCGATTCCATTTAAAAATTCCTCAGTCTGTGCATTTTGAAACATTTTTTTCTATTTTCTGTCCAACAGTTCCATTTATAAATTCTCCAGTCTGTGCATTTTAAAACATATTTTTTATTTTCTATCATGGATACGTGGAATTCATCTATCTTTTTCTATGGCTATGGACTGGGTCGATCCTTGTATTCCTTGAATTTATCTTTTTGCAAGAAAAATCCTTGATTCGGGCATAAACAGTGGAGTTTTTCCCTTCATTTCATCTTTGACAGGTGTATGTTCCCTATAAATTTTGTGCCCCAACATCCATGGGCACGTGGGAATTTCTAATTGGATGTAAAAGGATAGATTCTTTTTGCAAAATTTTCATTTTTGGCTCTTTTAGCAAAAGTGTCAAGTTAGCCCCACAGCCTTGAAAGATCCTACTTGGCTATTTGGCGAAAGGCAGAAAGGTGGACCCTTTTTGTGTTTTGAGGCAATTTGGAAAAGGGGTGTAAATTTATAAAGTGACCCGTGGCCCCGCTCATGCCAAGGGAAAAATTCAAATGTTGAGCCTGCATCAAAAGAGTCAAAGTGGGGAAGCAGATCATCAAAGCCTTTTGAATTTTTGAGCCTTGTTTCCAAGAGGGAAAAAGTCAAATGTTGAGCCTGCATCAAAATTCAAATTAGAGAGGGCAGGACAATGAAGAAATTTGAGATTTTGGCCTCGTTTCTAAAAGAATCAAAATTATAAAGTGAGCCATGACTCCGTTACCACTCTGGTAATGCCACGTGTCAGGCCATAATGGAAAATGCAAAGATTCAAGCCTGCAGGATATTTTTTTATAATTTTGCGTTAATCGTAAAAAGGTGCCAAAGCAAATTTTGGGCTTACGGATCCATTTTACAAAATTGGTTTTTTGCCATTTTTGTATAAATTAGATTCAAATGTTCAAATGGGCATAACTTTCAATCTAGTGTTCAAAATGTGATAGATTTGGTACCATTGGAAATATCTCGACCACCTCTACGCAATGGAAGCATAAAATATTATTTTCAACAGGATTTGGTGAGTGAAAATATGTAAAATTTATTTTCACATCATTAATATGTAATTCAATTGCTTTAACTACCGGGATATTGAGATTTTGATCTGTCATCTTCTCTAACACACCAAGTAGTCATGTGGAACCAAATTTGGAAGATTGTAGGTGGATTGGCAAGGGCATTGATGGTTGGTGGTCAGGATTCCAAATTAGATTTTCCGCCTTCATTTTCTTCTCCTCTTTTAACTTCATCTATAAATTTAAGAGCTTGGATCATTACAAAATGGGTGGGATCCTGACATTCTTGAAATTGTAATAGATTCAAAAATAATCAATACAAAAATATTTTTTCCCCTTCTTCCTCTACAATTCTTTCTTTCCTTGTTCAAATTTGTGAATCATCCATCTTTTCATGCTAAGAAACTTTGTGTTCTGGTTAATATGATTTCAAGAACTTTGTGTCTATGAAAATATATCTGTTATAAACATGAATGATTCATTTCTGTATCTCTTTTTCTCAATACGCATAAGGTTATACTCTATTACCTATATTACTTGAAAGTATTGTTATTTTCATCCTCTCTAATCTCATTTCTTCTTCCATTCTTTCGTATTGATGATTGTTGGGCATATGAATGTTTCAAAGTATCAAGAATCCACACTTTGAAAGTTGTACATTTTTATTTAAGTTTTGCTTCTTGCTTTCAATAAGGGAACCACTCCCATTAAATAGGAGGGACTTTTTGTCCCTTGATTGTAGTTTGTTAAAGTATCATTTTAAAACCCAACAGATATAAATGTGTTCGGTGGAGGTATGGGCTAACTAGTATGTGGAAGAATATGATAATGTATATGGGTCACCATAAAGGTCCTTTATGACCTGTAACGTTCCTTTCATAATAATCCAACTACCTTGTTTAAGATTCAGAAGCTTAAAAGACGTTGAAAAAATAACAAATAACGTCACAGTTTAGCAATATGGATAGTTACAATGAGGGAAATGGGAGATAGAGATTAGGCAGTCGATGGAATCAATTGTGGCTTTATCCCAATGTTTGATCAATGAAAGAACAAAATATCTTCTCATGGGATAATATTTTAGGCACAATGGCTCAAAATATTTGGGGTTTCCTCATGGGACAATCACATTGTTTCACCTGTGTAAAAACAAGTTTCCAACCTGATCAGTTTACACTATCTAGCCACTCCCAACCTGTGCCATAATGTGAGCCCTAGAGCAGGGTATGAATGTGCATCAAAGCACAAAATATAGAGGAATTTTGTCAATTTTTGTAAATGGCCTAGTTTCCTGAAATAGAACTGGTGCCCTTGCCCATGCCTAGAGTGTGAAAACTCCTATACTATTAGAAGAAGTTGTGAATATCCCTATTTAAACTTCCCTACCCAAATATGTTCCTTGTGACATAACCCAAATCTTGATTCATAGAAAGCTCATTGTTCCCACTATTGAATTACTCAGGATCCCTAAGCATAGAAAAAGGGCATTCAAATATTTGGGATTTAAGGAAGAAAACATTACTCAGGGAAAAAATATTAATAATATAGAGGTTACTCCCATTATTATAGAATCAGAAATACCACAAGCATTAGAGGAACTAGGTGAATCATCTGAGGTGTATTTGAGAACTTCTCTGGTTGAATCTCAGTTTAATGTGGATCCATTTTTTACCACTTTGATTATTAAAGATAAGCTAGTACATAACTACATGTTTGATTCAAGAGCCTCATGTCATGTAATGCTTCTTGAGGTCATGAATGAGTTAAATATCAAGTTAACAACTTTTGGGAAATGTAATCCTATGGATTCAAGAGAAGTTCCAGTATTTGGGTATGTCAAGGGATTAGTAGCGCAGTTGGTAGCTTTTCTAGGAAAATGCTTAACCATGAATGTGGTTATTGTGGACTGTTCTGCCAAATGGGGGATATTATTATCTAGAAAATGGAAAGCTAGTGTGGGTGGAAACATACAAATGGGCATGTCATACGAAACCATACTAATTGAGAGGAACCTCATGAAGTTATATGGTGAGAAGAAAATGTTACATCTCATTAAGGACCCTAACAATGCTTCTTATGAAGTATTGTATGCACACGTCAATCTCAATAAATTTGTGGGTTATGTTGATTTTAAGGAGCATAAAATTGATGAGTGCAAGCATCCTGAACATATTGGTTCTCACTGGACTCTGATATTTGATGGGGTTTGTTATAGATCTGGTAAAGGCACAAAAGATAAACCTCAGAAAATATGGCTAGGTAGAAACTTGGATAGAGAAGAAAAAGAAGCATATGTTAAGTTAAAAATGTATCAAAACTTTTTGGCTTGGTCGTAACTAGAATGGAAGGCACTTGAAACATTTCCTTGATTGATTTCTCATAATCAAGGCAGGCATCATTGTATAGTGTATAATCTTTTAGTTCTTTTTTGTTTCTGTGTTTTCTATTTTGGTTCGTCCCGATCCTTGGCAGTTGGTTTTTGTCGATTTCTCAGTTTGTTCTTGGGGGGTTGGAATTTTTTTCTCCTTTGCAAGCATGTTCTTGACTCCATTACCTAATGGAGTTTTGGCACATGGTCTGTTATGTTGTTCTTGCGGAAATCGTTGGGAGTGTTGGAACATAATGATTAAGTGGTTTGGCCAACCCTTAATGTATATGGGTTCATTACTAATATATAGATTAATATTTAATAATATGAAATATTTATATTTCTATTACTAAATATGCTAACCTAGGTATATACTTTAGGTTAAATATTTAATATCATGAAATGATTATATTTCTAATATTAAATATTATAAACCTAAGTGTATGTGTCAACCGTTTTAAGTTGAAAAGGTGGATCGAGAGACATACCCGATCACCTTATATAAAAATGAATTTAGGTCCTCATTTGATATATACGAGAAATATATCAAATGTGTGCAAATTAAGTGATTTGGTTTTACCCTTGGTATATAGGGTTTAGAAGGAGGAGGTGATCTTACTAGATGTAAAATAAGTTCTCTGAAGGAAAAGGTTATTTTCAAAGTGGTTTTTACCCTATTGGGGTTTTCCACTATAAATACTATGTTACCTGTATTATTTATTTTATGTAAGTATTTCTTTATTTACTTATGTTATGATGTAATCTTTATTTAAATATTTATTATAACATTATATAATATGTAAGTTGATTAAATCCGTATTTATTAGAATCCTCAAATTCTAACATGGTAACAGAGCAAGGTAAATTAAATAAATTAAGATCAAATGTTTTGTATTTTATTTATTTAATTTGTACAGGTTTTTTCAACCAACCTAAAGGGTATTTAAAAGTATCTAGTCCCCTTCTTTTTTTCCCCAATTTATTTTGGCATTATATTTGTGCAATTAAACTCTAGGTAAAAAAATTAGATTTTTTCAATTTTGAATCCTTAATTTTTTTGGGAGGAGATGTAATATGATATGATTCTTAATTTCATTTACATTTTGTAAATTATATGGAATAAATATTTTTTTGGAGATTGATATGTGCACAGGTGAAAGGGGCTTCAAATATTTACCTACATGAAAATCACATACAGAAAAAAAGATTTATTACTATATGAAATAATTTTCATGTTTTCTATAATTTCAAGTGTTTGCAGGTTAAATATTTCGAAAAGTAAATTCATACCCATGTTTTTTGGTCCCCTCTAAAAGGATTTGATTTGAAAAACTATAGTTTACAATTAATCTATAACTATATCCTATATAATTTGAAAACTATATTATTATTTTTAAATAAAAATATATATAATATAGAATAATATTTTATATAAACATCATATTAAAATTTATATAGTTTTGAAAAAAAAAACTATATATTAAAAGCCTTAAACTATATTAAAATTACATAGGATTGAGGGAAGAGTCAACAGACCATATTCTAAGCCTAAATTTAAATCATATTTAAACTTAACTTATAAATCTAGGAATATATCATTTTTTTTAAAGAAACAAACCTAAGTTTGAATCATATTTTATATATATGGTTATTTTAAACAGCTTAAAATATAAATTTTATTAGATTTGGTTTATATATGTTTAAAAAAAAACCAAAGTGCTTACTTTTTTTAGTAAGAGGGCCCGTGTTTATTTCTTGGCCATGAAGGGATTACTTTTCAAATCTGAATACTTATTAAATAAAACCTAACATCTGTCCCTAACCATTTATGTTATCCTAAAATACTGGTAGTCATAGCCAATAAAAGTTTTAAAGTTTTTAGCTTGCAGGAAGTATATAAAATATTTTACAATCTTTCCATAGTTTTAAATGTGTGCAAGGTAAAATTAAGATTAAATGAAGGGAGGAGACAAGGTTCATGAAAATAGGGATTTCAATTTATTTCATTGGTCGGGTGAAATTACTTATCCCCTCTGTAAAAGATGCAGGTTAATCTATACTCTTATAAATCTACTTGCACTTGATAAAACTCTTTTAACATAGTATATGTTCTTTAAACCCCTTTAATGAGGGTTATGTGTTTTTTATAAAAAAATATACTATAGTTTATAATTTTTATGAACTATATGTTGTTTTTATTTACATTCTATAAACTATATACCTTTTTTTAATAAAGTGTATATATTTTTACATTATAAATTATAATAGGTTATTTATAATGTATTAAAATTTAACCTTAGTAATATTATAAAGAAGAGAAAATTATGGAATTTCACATTCTAGAAATACACAAGTTTTATCTTCATTAAATTTTATGGTCAAATGACCGTCACGGTAGACCAAACATAAGATAGTATGATGGTCATTTAGACGTCAAATTTAAGTTCGTAGGTTCCAGGAAACTTTCACTGTGTTAAAATTGACGGTCAAATGATAGTTCACGATAGATCAAAAAATAAGCCATTATGATAATCATTTAGACGTCAAATTTAAGCTGGTTGGATCTTTGTCTACATTAATTTTTTCCAGAAATTTGAAGTTATGCATTCTTAGGGGTCTCTTCTTCTCTTATATATCATTAAAAATATTTTTTATATAAATCTAGGGTATAATGCAGAGCCATTTATATTGCATTTTATTATTTTGATCATGGGAGGGCAATTAGAAATATTATTTTTATTATCGATAAATATGTATCTAACTCTGTGGTACATTGTATATTATAATGGGGTGTGTTTTAAAAATTTAGGAAAATAATGGCATCCAACTATTTCAGTCTTGACAAAACCCAGATCCTGAATGAAACCAACTACAACATTTAGATCAAAAAAAAATATGGGAAGGAAACTTTGGATGATTGTTTCTAGATCTGAGGTTGCTCCCACTAGTCATCAAGTAACTATAGATAACATGAATACATTCTTGCAACGAATGCAAGAGGCTCTTTCTATGATTCTATGCAATCTGAACGATGAGTACCTTCTACACATTGGTAATATCGAACATCCGAAAGAGGTATGGACACAACTAGAATCCATGCATGAAGGATACTTGGTATATCAAGTATAGTAATGAGAGTATAATAGCTGAAAGAATTCAAAGAAATGGTCTATATATTTTTTATGATTTCTCTTATACATCTTGTTTTATATCTCAAAGTTTGAATAATTCAAAACTATAGCATGAAAGCTTAGGACATGTTAATTATCAAAGCTTATATGAAATTTATAGATATAATCTAGTGAAAAGTTTATATGTGTTGTCATCTTCTCTTGAAGTTACTTCATTAAATGCTTCTAAATGATGGTTTTGATTCTAATTTAGTAAATGGTCATGATGATATTTTGATGCTATAGATGTTTCTGAAACTCTTATCTTCCTAGATAAGAAATTAAATCGGTTTCACTCTATGTTAGAAAGTTCAAATCCTATTAACCTTATGAAAATGACCAGAAGCTATCATATATACCATGCATTAATTACCTTGTATGAACCTGAACCGCAAAGTATTATAGGGTCTAGGTGGATATACAAAGTAAAATATAATGATAATGGTAGTATTAAAAAACATGAAGCTAGACTTGTTGCTAGAGGTTTCACTCAGAAACTTGGTATTGATTATGTTAAGACATTTCCTATAGCTAAAATGAGTACTGTTAGGGCCTTATTTGCAATCGCCACTCAATTTGAGTGAGAAATCCACCAAATGGATAAGAAAAATACTTTTTTGAATTGTGATTCAAAAGAAGAACTTTACATGTTTCAACCTAAAGGATTTGAAGAAACTGGTAAAGAAAACTATGTTTGTAAGTTTAGAAATCCTTATATGGTTTAAAACAAGCTCTTAGAGCTTGGTATGTAAAAATTATTTCTTTCTTTTAACTGTTAGGTGTTGTTAATTGTTCTTCTAAAAATGATATATTCATTAAGCAATAAGACTCACATATTATTATTATATGTATATATGTTGATGATTTGCTTATGTTTGGTGACAATTATGATTTAATTCATAGGATTAATGAGAAATTAAAGTAGTACTTTGAAATGAATGAGTAGGTCTCTCACATCATGTTATTTGTATGATTGTATTTCATTCTATTTTTATTTCTCAAAACACAATATGCAACCATTATATTGAAAAAGTTTCTTATGATTGATTGTAAACCATTTTCTACTTCAATGGAAGTTTGAATAAATATTGATCATAAATATCCATATGAAAAAGGTTGATCCTATTTTTTATATGTTGTTATTTGATAGTTTGATTTATCTAACTATAACTAGATCAAATATTTCCTATCAGTAGGAATTACTTCAAGGTTTATGCAAGAACCTTTTTTAGAGATCATTGGAATCTTGCAAAAAGAATTTTTAGATATTTGAAAGGAACAATCAATTATGGATTGTATTATACTAAGAATTAAAATGCTATCTTATATGGATTTTGTGTTTTTAACCATACTGATGTTGTGTTATAAAATATTCTAGATATGTGTTCAAGTTTTTTGGTTTAAGAACTACTACTTCTAATAACAAATAAAATCAACAGTCTCCATTTATTCTACTAAGGTAGAGAATTAAAATGGAAGAAGTAAAGAAGCCATGTGGTTGCAATGGTTGTTAGTAGAGATACACATGGAAGCTAAAGGAAGTATTTCTCTTCTATGTGGTGGTCAGAGTTGTATTACTCTTGATTAAGAATACAGTTCAACATCAGAGTATGAAGAACATTGAGATACATATACGTTTCACCTGTGAGAAGGTACAAATTGATGAGATAAATCTCAAGTTCATGTTGATTAAAGAGTAGGTTGTTGACATCTTCACAAATTCCCTGAGTACTGAAAAAGTTTTGTCACTTTCATGAAAAATGTGGATTGTCAGAGTTTCCATTGAGGGGGAGTGTGCATGACAATGTCACCTCCTAATGGAACTTGGTTTTTGTAAAAATACCTTTGGGAATTTGTAAAAGACCTTCGGGTAAGTGTAAAAAACTACCTTCAGGCATGTATACCTCATCGACTTATTTTTTAGAAAGAAGTGTAGAAATATCTTAAAGGAGGTCTTCAATAAAATCTTTAGTGCTATTGAGTTTACTTGTAAACATCCAGTACAAGCATATTGTTAAGGAGGTCCTTGGTTGTAAAATACTCCTATATGCTTGGGTTTGATAACCTTTTATGAGAACCTGTGAGAACATGTAAAACTCACAAATCATACTTAGTCATTAATCATGGGATGATCTTTGGGATTCCAAATCCTTTTGTACCAAAAGGTAAATTATGTATGATGAAGGTTTTATAATTCCTTCAACCAATATGCTAGCCTAAAACCTTTATGGTTTAAGGATTGTAAATCTTGTTGTGTACCACGTGCAGGTAGTCGATTGGCATATGTTATGTTATCCCACTTAACATTAAGAGGGAGTGTTGGAACATAATGATTAAGTGGTCTGGCCAACCCTTAATGTATATGGGTTCGTCACTAATATATAGGTTAATATTTAATAATATGAAATAATTATATTTATATTATTAAATATGCTAACCTATTTATATACTTTAGGTTAAATATTTAATATCATGAAATGATTATATTTCTAATATTAAATATTATAAAACTAAGTGTATGTGTCAACCATTTTAGGTTGAAAAGTTGGGTTGAGTGACATACCTGATCACCTTATATGAAAAGGACTTTAGGTCCTCATTCGATATATCCAAGAAATATATCAAAGGTGTGCAAATCGAGTAATTTGGTTTTACCGTTGGTAAATAGAGTTTAAAATGAGGAGGTGATCTTACTGGATGTAAAATAATTTCTCTGAAGTAAAAGGTTATTTTCAAAGTGGTTTTTACCCTATTGGGGTTTTCCACTATAAATATTGTGTCACCTGTGTTATTTATTTTATGTAAGTATTTCTTTATTTACTTATGTTATGATGTAATATTTATTTAAATATTTATTATAACATTATATAATATGTAAGTTGATTAAATCCATATTTATTAGAATCCTCAAATTCTAATAGGGAGTGCCCATCCCTGAGTCAGAGCTGATGTTGGTGCTCAATTGTAATCTCGTCCCTTTGTCATTTAAAATTTCCATCCCACCTGGTTAGAAGTATTTTCTGTCTCCATGTAGGGGATGTGTGAAAAATTTCTCCTTTATTTAGATGTCATTGTCACTCTTTTCCTTGGGTCATGGATCACATTGAGTCTTGGTATTATTTACAGTCTTCTCTCTGTGGGGGAAAAATTTGTTGTTCGGCGTCTTCCATGATTGTGTCTCCTCTATAAAACCTATCCTAACATCCATGGATACTTGGTATTTTCTGATTGGCATGCGGCACAATGGGTCTATTTAGTGAACTTGTCATTTCCATCACAATTGTAAAAAATGCCAAATTGGTCTCATGGCCTTGATGAATTCTAATTGGCCTACTCAATGATATGAAGCAGTAGAGAAATTTTTTACTTTGGCCCCAAAAAGTGTACACGTGTCATAAATTAATCTGTTACGAGAAGGTGGGTTGCTGGAGGTGTTTGGAACTTTTAGATTTATTATGAAAATGGAATAAAGTATAAAAGTGAAGCGTGGCACCGCTAATGCCCACATCGAAATTCAAAAGTGGGGAGGCGGGTCATTGGGGCATTTTAAGATTCTCAGCTTTGTTTTGAAAAAGAATGAAAGACATAAAGTAAGTCGCAACCCTGTCGACGCCCATGAAAGCCAAGTGTAAAGCCTATATCAAAAGTTGATGGGTGTACCAAATTGTCCAAAAATGCAAAAATTTCTTTAAGTGATACAAAATTTGAAAAACACCTGTAGGTCTACTTCAACTCAAATCTTTTCCATGTGGAGATCCTGTGCTCGTTTGAGGTCCCACCTTTGGGTCTTACCTTTGGATTTGCACCAAGGAGACACGTGGAGGCTTCTGATAGCTCCCTCTTTACACTAATACTTTTTCAATGGCTGAGGCAACTTTCTTAGGCCCAGTACATGTGGAGGGCCCGCGCCTCTTTGGGGACCTCCCCTTAATTTTACTTTTGAAAGTGTCCCGAAGAGACAAGTGGAGGCTTTCACTGGATCCTCTTTATACTGATACTTTTTTCCATGCCTGAGGAAACTTTCTTGGGCCCAGGAAAAGTGGAGAGCCTATGCTCATTTGAGGTCCTGCCTCTAGACTTCATCTTTAAAGTTGCACTGAACAGACACACGGAAGCTTCCTCTAGACATTCACATGCTCAGACTTTTCAGCAACTAGTGTAACTTTCTTGGGTAATGAATACATGGAGGGCCCGTGCTCATTTGGGAACCTACCTCTGGACTTCACCTTTACAGGTTCGCTAAGGAAACATGTGGAGGATTTCACCGACTCCTCTTTACGCTTGGCTGACTCGAACTTGCAGATGCATATATATGGTATAATCCATTTAAGGAAACTCATTTCTGAGAGGCATGCATGCATGTATCTATTCCTCAAGGTGTATTCTCAAAGGTAAAAAGGATTGCTTATAAGATCAAGCCATATGGAGCCACCTGAGAATTATTAAAAAGGGGATTTATTATATGAAAAAATAAAATAATGATTAAAAATACTGTCAAAAGTTATGACATGGCATCCCTGTCATAGTTGAAGAATTGAGAAACATGATTAGTTCATGATTTATCCACCTAGCAACAGAAAGTAAGATATTTTCAAGGGAATAAACATGATTAAACGGTATTTTGTAAAGAGGAATATTCTCTTGAATATTTAGACTTTGGGGGGGGGGGGGGGGAATTTAGGATGATGTGAGCGAGTGGAATTGTATAAATGAAATGAGATTATTCTTTCATTTGGGGGGTTAATTTTTTTGAGAAATTTTGAGAAAAACCATTTTTCCCAAGAGACTTTCTGAGAAACCTGTTTATTTTCCTGTGTTTTAGATTTAATCATGTCAATATGGTTGCACATGTACAACCATTGACAAGCTTTGAGACTATTAAAGAAACTCTCCCCTACTGATGAATCTAATGAACCTTGAAATGAATTTGTGTTGATCATGAGTATAATTGTTTTTTCTCTTATTTCAGAATGTTTTCAAATATTTTTTCTTGTTCCTGTTACAATCTTATGTTGAAATACCTCTCAATCACACAATAGTTTATCCATGTGGTAGTATTCTAGCATTTGTAATTTTTGTTCTGAGAAAATATTTCATCTTGTAATAAAATAAACAATTTAAAATCACTTTACTTTCACTAGGTTGACAAAGATTGTTTGTAATTCTATGAGTGTATGTTAGGTGTGACGAATCACAAACTTTCAACATTTAATTGAGTATTTATCATGAGCCTTTATGTTGAATTCTTGAAGAGTGTATGAAACCGTGCATCTCTGGGCCTCCATTCAAACACACCTTCTGGTTGAAGGAAAATTTTGGATATTTTTGAAGCATTTTGTCTATGAGTTTTCCAATATTTGTAAAGGCTCTAAAAAATATGGTATAATCAACTTTATCTTGCTTAACTTCCCACCAAAAACTTCTCAAATGATAAATCCTACATGAACTACCTTTTATTTTTATTGTGTATCCACAAAGGTTTAACAATTTCCACTGCCAAAATATGTAGAAACAATCAGGATTCAATTCTTGTCTTTAGTAACCTAGACCTTGTCAAGGAAACATCTTCACTCTCCAGTGTGACAACTTGTGAGACTTAGATTGTGTTGTATTGATCATTTTTTCTCAAGGTTCTCATGAAAATTGTGCAAAGAAGGATATCTTGATATTCTCTACCAATACGGGTTACAGAATGGGTCCTCTCACCCTAGTTGAAGGCAAGACCTAAAGTAGTGAGGGTAGATAAAACCCTCAATAAGGTGTTATCCATTTTTCCGATTCCTGAGTGACAAAGAGTCAGTTGAATCCCCTCTCGGGCTACAAAATGACTCATATCATGAATCATTTGTCTATAATTATCCTGCCAATTTTGTGATGTTGCTCATCCCTCACAGGAAAATCAATTTGGATACCAACATATAGTTTATAAAGCTTCCAACCATGCACTTCTTCAAGATGTCAGGAAAGTACTTTCGTAACTCTTTTTTTGTAAAGTGATGGCAATAATGAGACCATAATGCGATGTAAAAGTAAAGCATATAAGAGTAAACACGAGATTTGGGGTTAGAAATAATTCCACTCTTGGAGTCCTTATAACTCAATTAAAAAATTTCATGTGTTACAAATAATAAGAGTTTCCCCTTGGTGAGATAAAATTTTGAGTAGAACAAAAGATATATATATATATATATATATATTATATATTATATAATATATTATATATAAGTCTAAATACAATTTCTTGTTGTGGGAATGTTTGACTCACAAAATAAAGATAATAAGATTAAATAATTTTTATGGGGAAAAGGTATCTTGGATCTAAACCACCTCCGCCCCCCCCCCCCCCCCCCACTTAAATCCTAATATTGATTTCTAGACATCAAGTCATATGCACTTGAATTGCAACGGGTAAAATGTAGACATTGAATAAATGTTTGAGAAGCATATTATTAACATAAAAACAAGATACTTAAGTACTTTATATGTAATTGTAACTATTGCCAAATAAGTATGTAAGTTATGGAAAATTTTAGTAAAGGATAAAAAGTCAACTTAAAATTGGTCGAACTATAAATTAAATTTGGAATGAACTTAAGAATTTAAAGATGGAAAAACGAAAAAATTATCCTTACACAATAATGTTCTTGGAATGATAATCGTAACTATGATGTAATTAAGAAAATGACATTGTTGTGGGTTTTCCAATCCTTGATTCCTTTTCTTGTGGATGGGTCATTGCTAGTATTCATTCATTGGGAAAAGTGTTGCATTGACATGTCTACAGTGTTGTCAAGTGTATGTGAGTCGATGACTTATGTAAGTGTGTTATACGTTGTTGATTTTCTCTTCTTAGAGCTCGTATGTTTTTGTGTAGTTAGCAATGTAAGTAAAAAATAAATTATATTAGTATTTTATTGTTATATTTCAGTGTGTAAAATGTGGGTGTTACAAATCCATTCACAATAGTCCGTGTAAGCTAGGAAAAATACACTACTAACAAGGAAGTAAAATACCAATAATCATACCTCCTCCTTCGCGTTCAGTAGCAAACCTCAGAATGGGCTAGGAAACTTGGATTGAGCCCTGATTGTGTGATATGTAGGTGTTTTTCTTCAAGATGGAGCAAGACCTTCCTGCAACAACGATCCTCTTACTTTGCACTAGATGAGAAAAAGGATTATGAGGCTATTTTGGAATTAGGATGAGGCAAAAGGATGTTCTTTGCTCAAAGGATGCAAGAACTTAGATATGGCATTCAAGCTTATTCTCTGTGTGTTTAGAGGGGAGGGGTAAGGTTGTATTTATATCCTGAGGGAGTGATTAGGTTAGATTAATTTAATTAATCATGGTTTGAAAATGTGGGCAAGATTAAGTGAGTGGTTTGAAAATGTGGGCAAGATTAAGTGGGTGGTTTGAAAATGTGGGCAAGATTAGGTGAGTGGTTTGAAAATGTGGGCAAGATTAGGTGAGTGGGAACCACGAAGAATGGGTGAGGATTTGAATTATATTTTTAATTCATAAGTGGAGGATTTTAGGTGAGTGGGGACCACGAATAGTGACCTTGAGGATTTGAATTTGAATTTTTAATTCAATAGTAGAAAAACATGGAGAATAATGACATGTGGTGAGGATTAGGTTATTTTTTGGATTTTGAAAGTAGATAATTAATCAAATTATATTTGATTAATTCGAAGTGTATTTTTGTGGGAAATGAGGAAGGGGAATTAATTGATTTAGGATAGATGTGAAATTGGGGGTTTCTATATTTTCCCCTCTTTGGAAGGGTACTATGAAAGTAGTTTCCTTTCAAAGAAAGTAGACGGTATGGGGGAAAGAATTCAATCTATTTTTTAAAAGGTAGAGTGAATGTTTGTTGGGGAGAGTAGAAAGTGGTGAGTGATAGATGTCATAGTATCCTCCAAGACAAAAATGTCATGAGAAGATGTGATTATGGATAGATGTGGTGATGGGATTCAATCAAACTTGAATGCTAGGTGTGAGGGTGTGTGGGAAATATAAAAGGAAATGGATAGGATTGGGGGTTGATTATGAGAAGAGTAGGGGAGATAGGGGAGGGGGAAAAAAGGAATGAAAGAGGTAGAATTAAGAGAGAGGGATGATAGGGGAAGAAGGGAATGATGGAGGAAAAACAAGGTAAAAATAGGAAAATGACAGAGTAGAGGGTGAAGGGATGAAATAGAGAGATGTGCAAAATGAAGGAAGCAATAGAGATAGTAAAGAGGGATACGTGGAAGTGAAATAAATGATAGAGCTGAGAAAATCAGGAAATAGAAAAGGATAAATAAGAAGGAGAAAATGAGGTGGGAGTAGGGGGTGAAAATGGAGGGAAAACGGAAAGAGGATGAAAGAAGAAGTAGAAAGGAGAAAAAAAGAAACTATGAGGGGCGAGGAAAGTGTGAAAAAGAGGAGAGAAAGGAAGAGAAACAGATACAGAATGAATAAAAAGGTAGGGGTGGTAGAGAAAATGAGAAGTGGTCAGAAGAAACGTGAAAATTAGGGGAGAGGAAAGGAAGATAGAACGAATACAAGGAGAATATTGAAGGAATCGTGTCATTGCGAGGAAGACCAAGGCCAAGAATATGGAATAGACCGTATGGAGATGCATGTGGAGGGTGGTAGGATAAAAAAGATAGGACAATGCTGAATAGCTAGGTTATCGATGGGGAAGTAAGGAGGAAACATGATGGAAAAAGGGGAAGAAGATGATACAAGGGAAGGGAAATAAGATGAGGGGTCGGAGAGAGAAGAGGATAACAAAGAAAATGATGTAGAAGGAAGGGAATACAGAAAGGGGGTAATAAGTAGAAAGGGAACAGTATAAGGAATGTTCGAAGAAGAAAGAGGGGAGGAATGACATCGATTGGAAAAGATGTGGAGATGCATGAAATGAGGATACTAGGATGACGAGAAAATAGGAAAAGGATGTATGATGAAGACAGTAAAGATATTGAAGATGGCAAAGAGGAGACGGAGAGATGGGTAAGAAGCAAAAAGAAAATGTAGGAGTGAGGGAAAAGAATATGAGAGAAAAGAGAATGGGGGATAGAAGAGGCAATGCCAATGAGGGGACGTTAGGGAAATCCCCTTGACAATGAGTGGTGGGGAAGGGTGAGAGAAAAAATGAAGAAAAGGAGAAAACTAATGAGGACTGGAAAGGGTAACGCCAACAAAGGGATGTTAGGGAAAACCCTTTGACAATGAGTGGTGGGCTTAGAGGAGTGAAGGAATGAAGGGAAACTCTAGAAGGTCCATGGGAGTGAATGAGGTTGTGCAGAATGAGGATTGATAATTTTTAGGGAAAACCCTTTGACAATTATTAGCGCGGGAAGAGAAGATGATAATGAAAGAATGATATAGGAGTGTTAACAATAATGGCGAATGTGTGTGTGGGTAGAAATGTTGGGGGAATTTGAGAAGATGAAGTGGAAAGAGTGAAGAAGATGGGAGGGATGAGTTGGGACTAAGTGAAAGCGAGGAGAGGATGTGGGTGATGAGGATGAACGAGGTGAGGATGAAGAACCAAGACATGAAAATAATGGGAAGAAATGGTATGAAGGGTGATGGATCAAGAAGGGGAAAATGGGGGAAAAGAATGTGATTGTAGGTGGAAGAGATGAGTTGTATGTTGTAAGAGGATATGTGGAGAAAGGATAATAGTAGGAGGAAAAAGTGGGTAATAGGAGATAGCAGGTGGAATAAGCGATCAACAAAGTGAACGAAGAATGAGGCGGGGGAGAAGTTCACGATGAAAAGTTAAGTGTAGGGAGGACCCTGACATAAGATTGTCATGTGACGGAAGTGGTTAAGTAAGATTGCCATGTGAGAAAAACTGGAGATGACAAATGGTCAAGTGAGAAGTGGTGTTTGCGAGAATTGAAAAGGAGGTGAAAGGATGTGATAATGGGGAATGCCGAGAAAAAATAAAGGGTGAAGGATGTGTAGTGATGGGGAAAGGCAAGGAGACAGATCATCCTTAAGAGGGACTCTTAAGTGAGATCACCATGTCGGGTGAGTGGTTAAGTAAGATTTCCAAGCAGAGGAGGGTGATAGTGGTGGTAAAAAGATGTGATGTTGGGGAATGAAGAGGAAATATGGATGGTGAGATTGGAGAGTGATGGGCGAGTGTAAGATGAAATGTCATGCTTAAGAGAATCTCTTAAGTAAGATCGTCATACTACTGGAGAGGTTTTGTAGGGTCACCCAACTGACAAGGATGATATGCAAAGAGAAAGACAAAATGATATTGGGGATAGGGGTGGAATGGTAGGGTGAAGAAGATGATCGCGATGAGAGGTGGGAGAAATAAGATGGGGGAAATATGATGGGATGGGGGAAGGCCACAGGGCAGATCAACCTTAAGTGGAAGTCTTAAGTAAGATTTCCATGTGGCTGGAATGGTTAAGTAAGATTGCCAAGCTGAGGAAGAAGGATGATGTTAGAGTTGGTGGGAATAGGGTATGACAAAATGGACTGAAGGGGAACCCTCAAGTGAATTTTCCATACTACGAGAGCGTGTAAGTAGGATGACCAGGCATAAGGTGGATTTAGGGAAGGATGAGAAAAGAGTGAGTGAGGTGTGCCTAAGTGGTATATGATATGAGATGAGGTGATAATAAGAAAGAAAGGACACAAAAGAGTGTAACATGAATGGATGAAGGAATATATGTAGTGGAGGGCAAAGAGTGTGAGGGGAATCCTTAATTGGGATGCTTGCGTGGTGAGAGTAATGATGTGAGAATGAGAAATAGAAGAGGTGGAGTGGGAAGATATGTTTGGTGGTGATGGTTTTTTGATGAGATGGCAGGTGGTGAAGAAGCTTCTATAGTGGGAAGATCTTAGGGAGAGGGTAAACCTCCATTGAGGATTCCATATAGAAGGGGTTAGTAAGTAAGATTGTCAAGCGGGAAGCAAAAGTGTGAAAGGAAATAATACCAATGGGTGAGAGGGGACAGGAATGGTGAGAAGGGTAATATGAGTATAAGCGGCGGAGGAGTAAAAATGAGGAGTGAGAATGAATGGATCAAATACATGGTGATCATGGTGGGGGAGAAGGAGCTGCTAGATAGTGAATGCTACTTGAGAAAGATCGTCAAGTAGGATTCGCAAATTGCAATGGTGATCAAGTAGGATTCGCAAACTAGAGAATGCATTAGTATGGGTGAATGGATGGGGTGCAAAGTAAAATGTTGATCATGCAAGAAGATACTCACGTGACGAAAAAGCATCTTAGTTTTAATATAGCACATAATAGGATGCATCATGATATAAAAGATGAGGATGACTAGACTATAATATGTGTGATAGCATAGACAGGGGCCATCAAAAAGGTTTGATGCCCCAGTACGATATGCAAATGGAAGAGAGCATAGACAGAGGCCATCAAGAAAGTATGATGCCCCAGTACGACATGCAATAAGATAACATAAGAATATTATAGAGAACACCAGGATACATAAAATCAAGATGCCCCCTGTGATATATCAAGATACAAGAAAGTAATTAATAATTTATAACTAATAATGCAACACAAGAACCAATAAACATATCCCTAACATGTTCCACAGTGAGGATTGATTGGATGTGCCCCCAAGCAGGGGGTAGGAGGACATAGTAAAGCATTGGGTCATTGTCCTCAAACAAGGAAACAATGAGAGCCAGATTTGCTCCAAGCGAGCGAGGAGAAGTGGTTTGAATTTGGTAGTCATAAGGTGATTGGATCATTTGTTGGGGATAATAGTTCAAAGGTTAAATTGTGTTGGTTATTTGAGAGTTTTTTTTTTTTTTTTTACGATTTTCAAATGTTTTTGATTTTTTTTTTTTACGATTTTCAAATGTTTTTGGATTTTTGACGATTTTCAAATGTTTTTGGATTTTTGACGATTTTCAAATGTTTTTGGGATTTTTGACAATTCTTGCTAATGTTTGTGTTGGATTTTGGATGATTGTTTCTAACGTTTTTGGGTTGTTGACAAGTTTCAAATGTTTTTAGATTTATAGATTTTTACATTATTTTTGACGATTTTCAAATGTTTTTAGATTTTTAGATTTTTACACTGTTTTTAGATTTTTAGATTTTTTACAGTGTTTTTTTTATTTTTGATAATTTTCAAATGTTGGTAGATTTTGACACTGTGAGTGGCAATTTATGGACCAGAGTGCAGACTTATCTTTGAGAGACGATAAAAATGGATATTATCTGTATGTACTGTATTCCGTGTTGTAACTTATGCTCAGAATAACACAAATTATCTTTCCATTGGCAGGATATGGTGGTGATGATATGATGAAAAGAATCCCAGCTCCATTCTTGACTCCACACAACTAGTAAGATGTGTGGGTTCATCACCGAGAATCAAGAAGGATGCAAGAGGTAGATAATGAGTATAGAGACAAATGCTAAGGAAAATCCCTTTGGAAAATTGTGACTCCATTCTTCATAACGGTACTGAACCAGTTTCAAAAATGACTTTCACTTTATGAGTCATGTGCTAGACTTAGACAGTTATGTGGCCTACTGATTGGTAAGATATGAGGTTAAGAGATAGTTCTCTCTTCACTTAGGCATCTAAATTACATGTTTGAGGATTCTATAATTTGTAAGCACTATAAGATTTTGTATTTTTGAAATAAATCCCTATGCCTTGCCCTATGCTACTAGTGAGAAGCAAGTTGGGCTCATCACCAAAGGTAAAATATAGGCGAGTGAATTTCTTTTTTGTCTTTTTTTTGTTTTGTTTTGTTTTGTTTTTTTTTTTTTTTTGAATATTTTGCAATGTTTTTATTCTTTTATGAGAATGAACCTCTACGCTTTGACCCATGCCACTTGTAAGAGGCAAGGGTTTATCACCAAAGACAAGACATAGATGAGTAAGGGCACCTTCCTTCATTCCCAGTCTCACACTACCAATAAGAAGTGTGGGCTCAACACCAAAGACTATGAAAGATGAGAGATGTGATAATGAATTATTCATAAGTTATTGAATTGATGGATTTTTTTACAATAGTGCTTTGTATTTGGGAAGAAATATTTACCCCCAATCTTAGCCCCACACGACTAGTAGGACACGAGGGTTCAACACCGAAGACTGAGATGGACGACCAAACAAACTAGATAATGAGGTTTAGAGCTTTTTTATGAAAGAGAGAATGTATTAGAAGGGGATATATTACCATCAGTAAGCTTCTAGGTATGACCATAGAGGAAAGCGACTGAAAGTGGAAGAAGTATGACGCTCATGAACTTAATAGGATTTATACTAACACTTGTCTCATGATGATAAATATGAAGATGTGATTTTGATAAATAAAATATCTACCAATGGAAATGAAGAAATTTAAATTATTCGGAGATAAGAAAAACAAAAGGAACAATGTACATGTTGTTGTTTCCCAAAATAGAGAGTGCTTTCAAGAATAGAATTTATTTGAATGGAATGCATTCGTGGGTTTTTCAAGGACTTGACCTGTGTCAATGGCCAATTTATAAGCTCCAAACCTAAAATTATCTATGATTTCATTGGGCGCAAATTTGTCTTGTTTGTCTCATTCTTTGGGTGTGTTATTTCGATTTTCTTTGAGAATGAGATCATTGACCTTAAATTTTCTAGGTTTGAATTTTTCATGATAGCTACGCCATAGCCGATTTTGATAGAATGGAAGATGATCTAGGGCATTAAGTTATTTTTCATCAAGAATCTTGAGTTCACTAAGGCGTGAGTGTCGATAATAATCTTTATTGATTACATCTTTGAAGGATATTATGAAGGATTAAAATTCAACCTTGACATGTAAAATAGCTTCCCAACCATAAATAAAGTAGAAGGGAGTGGCTCCAATAGGTGTGTGATAAGATGTGCGGTAAGCCCAAAGAGTGGGATAGATTTGGTTAAGCCAATAACTTCCATGTGTGTTGAGAATGATGGTTTGTGTTATTTAGTTTTTTGCTTCTATTTGTCCATTAATTGATTGTTTTGAGGATAGATTCACAATTAAATATGGAAAAGGTTGTGTAAAGATGTTCCTGGGTATAAGTACCTTGTAGAATGGATGCACGTAGAAGTCTTGATAGATGAGACTAATTAGTGATGAGATGCCTGCAAGATCAATAGTTGAAAGGATGATGGACACGAAGGATTGCATTGTCACAAGTGTCCAAACTCGACGTGGTTGTGTTTCAACAAAAAGGCTAGAGATGTTAGGCATAAGAGCCAATATTGGAAGAATAGAATGAAACTTAATGGTACCTATTGATGGAACCTCATCTGTAGTGACTACAATAATATCAAGGTTTGAAAGGGAGTCTTGAAACGAGATCAAGGTCTCATTAGATGTTGGAAGAATGTTGTCGCCCAAAACAGGTTCAATATATGTTTGGGTTGAAAGAGAGTCTTGAAATAAGTTCAAGTGCTCAGTAGATGTGGGAAGAATGTTGTTGTCTAAAATAGGTTCAATGTATGTTTGGGTTGAAAGAGTGTCTTGAAATAAGTTCAAGTGCTCAGCAGATGTTGGAAGAATGTTGTTGTCTAAAACAGGTTCAATGTATGTTTGAACTAATGGAAGGAAACTTGAAGAAGATATGGATTGGTTTGGAATTAGAGATTCTTAAAAATTGTTGTCATGATCTCATGGAATTTCAGTATATATAGGAGTTTCAACAGTAGTTAGCTCTTCATGGAAAGTTGTGGTATTGGATGTGTCGTTGGTTGCAAGAGCATTGTCATCAAGTTCTACAGAGATGATGTCGTTGTCAATTAAGTCTTGGACATAATTCTTAAATTACACACATTTATCTGTGTGATGACCATCAATGCGATGAAAGTCATAGTATGTGTTAGGTTTGTACCAACATGGCTTAGCTTCCCCTTTGAAAAAGGGTTTTGTAATTGGATATCTTATCAATTTAGCCTCTTTTAGTTGATGAAAAACACTAGAGAGACTTTCTCCAAGGGGGGTAAACTGACGTTGGAATTTACGTGAATTGATTTCTTTGTGAGGTTGTATGATCAGGTTTTTGGGTGATCTCTCATTGATTTGGGTAGCCATATGAGAGAGTTGTGTTGTCATCTTATTAATTTGTTCTAATAGCTCATTGTATGATGTTTTTCGTGAATTCATCATGTTTGAAAGAGAGGGAGAATGAAGAAAGGTGTGATGAAGAAATCAACCTATTGATTGTGATCTTTGTTTTGGCTCAATCGAGTTTTAACAAGTAAGGCTATAAGGAGAAAGCTGAAAAAAAGCTACTCAAGATAAATATGTGATAGCTTAAATAAGCTATAATGAAAATGGTTTAGATTTGGCTTAAACAACCTTTGAATTGTTGACGTGGAGAGTAACCCAAACAGGTTAATCATGATATGGTTGTTATATAACTCAAAATGAGTTATGAAAGGATTTTTGTTGGTTGTGATTTGGATAAACATGACGGTGGGAAAAATAATGAGTGAATGCAAACAAGTCACCCAATATTAGTTTGATATAGCTGGAAACAAGCTATGAAGGATGTTTTGACAATTAACGATATGGGGAGTGAATTCTAGTCACTCAATATCAGTTGGATATAGCCGAAGACAAGCTATGACAGATGTATTGTTGGATGAGGCAAGCTAATGAAATTGGTGTGATGGTTTGGTCTGTGTTGTTAGAGTGTTTGTATGTTTTCGCTTGGTATTGAATTGGTCGAGAACTGATTTTTTTTGTGGAACACAACTAGGGTTTAAACTTTTACAATGAACACATTGATATCAGCCAAGTTTTATGATAAAACAATGCTAAACTATTTTGTTTTCAAACAGCAAGCAATCACGTGGATTCAATTATTTTTGGCTTATGAGGTAAATTCTTTAGGAATGATCATTGTTTCATGCAATCATACAAGTATGCTGTGAAATGGTGGATGCAGGCTCTTATTACTCCAAGAAGATGCATCCTCCGATATACCCTAGTCCTGATATACCTAATTCTATACGGGGACAGAATTGGTACGGGGAACCCTTAGAGAACTGGAGGAGACTCACCAATTCTTACTTGCCTGTTTTGGAGTGAATCACCACATCTAGAATAGGTTTTGTGAAAAGGTGGAAGGTGATGGAGGGATGAATGTGTATGGTGTCCTTATAACTCCCCGAAGATTTATAGGGACGATGCTCAGGCTTCGTTGTTACAGTTATTTAGGTGTGACTTGCATGCGCTGTACGAAAGCATTACCTATAATTGAAGAGCAGCGATGAGGTAAATACCGAACGCTGTGATGAGACTAGGTCTCAAAGTGCAATGTAGATGCAAATGTTGTTGGTGTGTGGTAGTCAATTCCACGTCACCGGTGTAGCTTTGGTGGTGATGAAATCCACCTCGTCTACGTGTAAAAATAATATGATAAAGTGATTAAACGCAGGGTTCTTTCCAACTTGAAATAAATCACTAGCAGAAAATAATTTCGTACCTGAGCATACTTTTTTGTTTTGTTTCAGCAATTGTATTTGAATGGTTGTATTTTTGCAGGATTATTGTTGTTTTTGTTTTTGACAATATTCTAGCAACGCGGTTCTACAGAAAACAAATTAGTAGTTATCCTGCAAATGAAATGTTAGAAAAGTGATCGTGGTTGTTTTTGATTTGCCAGATCACTCAAAGGCGTAAGAATAGAGCATACACAACCAACGACTAAACAAATATTAATAATATGACAAAGGAAGATAATTATTGAAATGATAGTTGGAAAACAAAGCTAGAGGATCCTGCCATGTTAGAACAAGAAACTAAAAAATTGTGACCGTTTCTAATTTTCCAAATCGCTCGAAGGCGCAAAAAAAGAGCATACACAAATACAATTGAAATAGATTTTTTTTATTTTTTTAAAATGTTAATAATTATTGCAATTAATCATGATTGCGAAATAGCGATAATAATTATTTTCACAAAAAAGAAAAACAATGAAAGAAGAGAATGAAAACGTTACCTAGAAGTGTTGTCGTGGAAAATTGAAATGTAAGGCAAAAAATTAAAAATTAAAAAAAAAATTGTTGTGCAGAGTCCTGAGTGGCCTCACGTTTCTGATTTCTAAGATCACTTTTGGAGTGTGAGGAAAGAGCATATGTGTGAGGTTGTTACGTGAAATAAAATAAAAATAATAATTAAAAAAAAAAACTATAATTTTGTTGTTTTTGTTAAAAAGACATGTGTTAGAAGAAATGAAACCAAATTTTTTTTGTAAGTCTAAATATAAAAAATATTATTTCATTGCATGGATCTTTTGAATACCTTTCTGTTAAAAAATAAATGAAATCATTCTGAGTTCAGGAACAAAAGTTATGGCGTCCAGAAGATGGGCTATGGTAGCACTCTGAATGAATTTTTTTTTTAACGTGAGAAAAACATCCCAGGAGCTGGTTTTTTTATTTTCTGACTTCTGTACTTTACCTGAGAAGCTAAAATTTTGACAGTAAGGTTAAAAAATAAAAATAAACAGAAAGAAAGAGTTAGATCACAAAATGATTGATTAAAATAAAAGAAAAAAAAATGATTAAATTCCTACAAAGCAGTTATTTTAGCAAAAGTAAATAAATAAATGCATTTTCCGGATTGGTTGTCCCATGACAGTAAGATGATAAACTAATGGCTAGTTCATGTGTTTCTACAGATGATAAGTAAATATCAAAATCAAAACTACGAACTAAACACGAAGCTCCAAGGAGATCAAAGACAGGATGAGCTTCAGAGTTTCATTGTTGCTATAACCTGCAGATACACCACAAGACACCACACAAAAAAAACACTACCCAAAGCGTGAAGGTTAACCAAAGAAGACAATAAGGAACAGAAAAGGAAATAATAATGAACAATAATAAACAAAAAATAGATAAAACCACTAATTGGGAAATTAATGGTAACAGATCGAAAGTAACCGGGCGTGCCAGAATGTAAGCTAGGAAAAATACACTACTAACAAGGAAGTAAAATACCAATAATCATACCTCCTCCTTTGCATTCCGTAGCAAACCTCAGAATGGGCTAGGAAACTTGGATTGAGCCCTGATTGTGTGATATGTAGGTGCTTTTCTTCAAGACGGAGCAAGGCCTTCCTGCAACAACGATCCTCTTACTTTGCACCAGATGGGAAAAAGGATTATGAGGCTATTTGGGCATTAGGACGAGGCAAAAGGATGTTCTTTGCTCAAAGGATGCAAGAACTTAGATATGGCATTCAAGTTTATTCTCTGTGTGTTTAGAGGTGAGGGGTAAGGTTGTATTTATAGCCTGAGGGAGTGATTAGCTTAGAGTAATTTAAGTAATCATGGTTTGAAAATGTGGGCAAGATTAAGTGAGTGGTTTGAAAATCGGGGCAAGATTAAGTGGGTGGTTTGAAAATGTGGGCAAGATTAGGTGAGTGGTTTGAAAATGTGGGCAAGATTAGATGAGTGGGGGCCACGAAGAATGGGTGAGGATTTGAATTATATTTTTAATTCATAAGTAGAGGATTTTAGGTGAGTGGGGACCACGAAGGGTGGGTGAGGATTTGAATTTGAATTTTTAATTCAATAGTAGAAAAACATGGAGAATAATGACATGTGGTGAGGATTAGGTTATTTTTTAGATTTTGAAATGGATAATTAATCAAATTATATTTGATTAATTCGAAGTGTATTTTTGTGGGAAATGAGGAAAGGAGAATTAATTGATTTAGGATAGATGTGAAATTGGGGTGTCTACAATCCGAGAATCAGGATTTCTAGTAAACATGCTTAAAATTATACTGAGGTGTAGATCCATCTAGCCCTGCCATGTACACACATCTTGATTCAACATAAAGGAATCCTGGAGATGCACCTGGTCATCCCGTATGTAAAATAAGGGATATTTGTCATATTTTAATAGTTGTAAGTATTCTGGTAAATATGGACACCTAGCAGGGTCTGTGGTCTGCCTAACAAGTGCCTCAAGAGATGTGGTCGCATGGATTTTTCTTGAACATGTAAGATTCTTATCTTTTTGTATTTGACAGAAGCTTATACTTTCAATGGAGGGATTTCCAATATTGGAGTGAAAAAATATTGTTGTATTGCATTTACAATAAGTTTGTATTCAGGTATGTATGGATATCTTAGTCATGCTAACTACCCTAAGGGAACTCCAAACCTTATCATCAAACACCATTAAACATGAGCTAGCCATTCTGGGTTTATATTCTTGGTTATTGAAGATTATATACGGATATGAGGAGCTACGCTAATTACTTTGAGGGGATCTAAAATCTTATTATCAGCATACCATTTAAACTTTTGGTTCATTATTATTGGTTCTTGCAAAATGGGTCCATTAAAAATACTTTGGGGTTTTCAAGCAAAGGAGAAATGGTAAAATTTTGGATGCTCATGAATTGTTTGTTAAAATGCTTAAGTGATATTCTTAACCGAATTCCTCGGGTTTGACTAGCTTCACTCCTCTAGGCATGGTTCATCTCTCCTTGTCTTTCGTAATTCTCGTACTTTAGTTTCCCTTTTTCAACGAAATATAATTTTAAAAGCTTAGGATTATCATAAGATTTAATTGTTTTATATTAACTTATTGCAAAACAATAAAATGTCGTATCGTAACTCACACAATCAAAATAACTATATTTGTAACAAACCATGAAATTTAACCCGCATTTTGAGGTGATTTATAGAACTTCTTGACCAAAATAGATCACTACAATATTTTTTTATCAACAAGTTGAAGTTGACTTCCTGGTAAATATATAGATCATCTCCTAGTTTAAATAGATAAATTGTGACTTCCAGAGACTCGCAAAGTAACCTTCGAAACTATGGAGAGGGGAGATCAAGATTCCTTCTGTGTACCTTGTTATATAGGTGTCATCTCACTCTTTGGATCAATCTTGAATGAAAATTTGTGACCTTTTTGAAGCCTATACTTTAGGATACCCATTTCACCGTTTTGCAGTTGTAAGAAGCTACTAAAACTAAAAATTTGGCTTTCGTTTAGAACCGCCATTCGAATCTTGAACAGAGAAATTCTTATCCATCTTCACAAACCTCTAATATTCTTATTAGACAATTTCCTGGAACTTTCAACTTGACGAAAAACACTTTTCCTGATAATTTGGAAAAACCACTTTATAGGGTCCCAGTTGTAGTTTGACTACGTTTTTCCAATTAGACCAATTACAACCGGAGGCTCTCGGAAAGCATGTCATCATTTGTAAACTATTTTATGATTCTGAAATCCATTAGTTCTTGTGAATTATTAGTGTATAGGAGGACACGTAGAAACTTACCCAGAGTGTGTTTTCTCTTTAGAGGACAATGTTTGATGTTGGTTTCTTAACCTCCAAGTGTTATTTGAACGTTTTTTAGCTAGCAGGGAAAGGTAAGAAGGAATTTTTACGAACCATGTCGAGTTTCCTAACCACCATGGAAACTTGATGAAACTTCTAAATAATTATTTATAACTCTATCTTGTGGCTTGTTGTCTGAAATTTGACTTTTAGGAAAAGAGTGTTTCTCTCTCTTTCCCTTTCTTTCTCTTGGTTACAAAATGAAGTGAAATGAATACATGTTTCTAAATATTTTCTTGCGAATGAAAATTTCTAATTATTATTATATGTAAATGGGATCTAGAAAGTAAAGACATTAATTACGTTAGATTAGGGTGGAATCCATGCTAGCGATTGATCGATGATTTCATGCTCACATGGTTTTGCAGGATGCAAGAAAGAAGATAAAAAGGCATTGTGAAATTTATTATTTTTTCTTATAATTTATATATTTCCTTGTAAAGTGTATAAATGTATAATGTAGTCCCATGTTACAGAAAGGTTTTGCTTGAAATTGTTAGGAAATAAGGGATAAAATATGCGAAATAATCCCTCACAGAATCGCAACAGTAGAAACTAATATGCATAAATTATTACAGATCTCAAATAAAATTGTAGAATAAATTAACACAACACAAAGAGACAGTATTTAACGTGGTTCACCCAATTTGGGCTACATGTCCACCAAGAATCACTTGCTTAGATTTTATTACAAGCCACCGCTCTCTCAATACAATACCCATATCCGTTTGGAGCTATGCTCAACAAACTCTACAGAATTCACAGCCGAATTCAAAACACATCTGCAATACATTTGCTTGTGCATCTATCATATGCATAAGACCATATAAATAGACAACTGCTTAAGCAGCTTTACAAAACCGTGGGTATCAAAACCATGGGAAAAACCCGTCCCATAAACCTATGGGTCAATAAACTCGCCATATGAGAAAAGCATGTTTCTCGATATGTCGGGTGCATTTTTCGAGGCCAACAAATTTTACGCCTAAAAAAATTTAACACAACACAAAGAGACATGAAAAATGTATAGTACTCTTAGTGTACAGTCTTCAACACTTTCACACATGAAAAATAGGCTCCACAACCTAACAATATCCCACTTGGAGACTATTTTTCCTCTTAACAACCTTCTCAACCCTTCACTAGTTTCTGTGAAGACCAACCAAAGCTGAACACAACTTTAGTTTTTCCCTTGTGACCACCTTGGTCATCATGTCTGTAGGATTCTGACTGGTATGAATCTTCTCCAACTTTAACTTCTCTTCCTCCAAAGCTGTCCTGATGAAATGGTACCTTAACTGTATATGCTTTGTCCTAGAGTGGAAAGCAGAGTTCTTAGCTAGTTGTATAGCACTCTGACTATCACTATGTAGCTTACATTCCTCCTTCTTATGCCCCAACTCCTCAAGAAATTGTTGTAACCAAATCATCTCTTTGCTTGCCTCTGTGGCAACAACATACTCAGCCTCTGTGGTTGACAAAGCCACCAGCTTCTGTAGTCGTGAAATCCAGCTCACTGATGTTCCACCTAAAGTGTAAATATAACATGTCATGCTCATCTTGTTGTCTACATCTCCAGCCATATCTGAATCTACATAACCATGTAAAGTGGTGTTTGATCCAGTGTAGCACAAAACTGTCCCCATGGTCCCTCTCAAATACCGAAGGATCCACTTTACTACTTGCCAATGCTCTTTACCTGGATCACTCATAAATCTACTCACAGCTCCCACTGCATGGGCAATATCAGGCCTAGTGCATACCATGGCATACATCAAACTGCCAACTACTGATAAGTAAGGTACCTTGGACATTTGGTTTCTCTCCTGCTCTGTCTTGGGACACTTCTCCTTTGATAAATTGAAATGGCCTGCCAAAGGAGTCCCAACCGGTTTAGCATCCTATATATTAAACCTCTCCAAGACCTTCTTAATGTACTCTTCCTGAGATAAAGTCAGCTTCCGTTCCTTCCTATCCCGAGATATCCTCATACCAAGGATTTGTTTGGCTGCACCCAAATCCTTCATAGCAAATGATTCACTTAGCTGGTTCTTGAGTACTTTTATTTCCTGCATGTTTTTACCTTCAACCAGCATGTCATCAACATACAAACAAAGGATAATATAACTTCCATCCTCAAATTTCTTTGTATACACACAATGGTCAGAATGACATTTGATATAACCTTGCTCCATCATGAAGCTATCAAATTTCTTATACCATTGACGTGGAGCTTGTTTCAGGCCATACAAGCTCTTCTTTAGTTTGCACACCATCTCCTCTTTACCTTTGACTTCATATCCTTCTAGTTGCTGCATATATAGCTCCTCCTCCAAATTGCCATGGAGAAATGTAGTCTTTACATCTAAGCTATTCTAAGTGCAAGTCTTTTTCTATAACTATTCCAAGAACAGTTCTGATAGAAGCCATTTTTACTACAGGAGAAAAAATCTCATCAAAAACTATACCTTTTTTCTGTGCAAACCCCTTGACCACCAACCGGGCCTTGTATCTTTTCTTGCCTCCTTCTTCCTCTTTGAATCTAAACACCCACTTATTCTGTAATGCTCTTTTTCCTTCGGGTAGCTTTACCAAATCCCATGTCTGGTTCTCCATGAGATCCTGATGCTCCTCATCCATGGCTTGCTCCCACTTCTTCCTGGCATCTACCTACATTGCTTCATCAAAGCTCTCTAGTTCTCCACTATTAGTGAGTAATAAATAATAAAGAGAAGGAGAAAAATGTTCAGCTTCTCTTCTTACCCTAGAAGACCTCCTCAATATAGGAGTTTGGGGTTCCTGAGGAGGTTCCTGAATTAATTCATGTGTCACTTTCCCATATGGAAGATCCTCTACCGCTGCATATTATTTCTTCGATTCTTCCTTGTTTTCCTACAACTACAACTTATACATGACTTTCTCATTAAAGACCACATCCCTAGATCGAATGATTTTCTTGTCCTTAATACTCCAACATTTACATCCAAATTTATTAGCACCATAACTGATGGAAGTACATTTTTCTAATTCAGCCTCTAGCTTGGTCCTATCATCCTTTTCTATATGGACAAACACCTCACATCCAAAGAATCTAAGAAATGAATAATTAACTTTCTTACCATACCAAGCCTCCTTAGGTATGCCTCGATCTAAGGCACTTGAAGGTCCTCTATTTATCAAGTACACAACTGTGCTCACCGCTTTTAGACAAAAAGAAAGAGGCAGTCCTACATGTAACCTCATGCTCCTAGCACATTCCATTATTGTTTTGTTCATCCTTTCTGACACCCCATTTTGCTTGTGGAGTTCCTAGAACCATCTTTTTCCTATGGATTCTATTCTTAGAACAAAAATCATCAAATTTATTGCTGTAATACTCCCCTCCATTATCTGACCTGAGACATTTTAGCTTAAGACCTGTTTCATTTTCTACCAAGGCTTTCCATTTAAAAAAAGTGTCAAATACACCAAATTTTTTTCTAATACAATAAACCCAAAATTTCCTTGTTGCATCATCAATAAAAGTAACATAATAACTTGAACCCCCAAGAGATGATACCTGAGCCGGCCCCCACACATCAGAATGCACCAACTCTAACTTACTCTCTTTCTTTGTAGGTCCAACCTTGAGAAACCTTACTCTGCTTCTATTTCCCATATATGCAATCCTCACATAACTCCAAACATATTTCTGTATATCCAGGAAAAATCCTTCTTTATGATCTCCATGCCCTTATGACTCATATGACTGAGCCTATAATGCCACAATGTCGTATCTACTTCTGAAGCCACAAGATTATAAACATTAGTGCTATAAGTGATTAAATGCAAGGTTCCAACATTCTTACCTATTGCCACCACAAGATCACCCTTGGTAACCTTCCAAGAGTCTGCATTGTAAATATCACAGTACAACCATCACTTCCCAACTTCCCTACCAATATCAAATTGTGTCTTAATGTAGGCACATGTCTGACATCCTTCAATAGCCAGGTATTCCCATTCTGCATCTTAACCTGAATAAGAACCTTTTCCAACTATGTTGCAAGGCTCATCATCACTAAGAAAAACATGCCCAAAATCTCCTTGAACATAATCAACAAAATAATGCCTATGTGGAGAAGCATGGAAAGAAGCCCTTGAATCTAAAACCCAAGATTCAGTAATATTGTGCAAAGAAAGAATCAAAGCATCCTGACATACATTACCTGTTGCCACATTTGCCTCCTTGTTTTCTTCTTGTTGTTTCTTCTTATCCCAAAGCTCTCAACAGTCCTTCTATGCATGCCCAGGATTTCCACAATTCCAGCATACAATCTTGTTCTTGGATTTTGACCTTGCCCGATTTTTTGATTTTCCACGGTTTCCTCTATTCTTCTGTCTTCCTCTAGTTTCCACTGTCAAAGCATTCCCTGAAGTAGAAGATTCCTCGGAGCTTTTTCTTCACATTTCCTTGCTTATAATCACCCCTACAACATCCTCAAACTTCAACTTCGAGTTAGCTGGAACCGAGTTACTTACTACCATTACCAGGCTATTCCAACTCTTAGGTAAAGAGCACAGAATTAATAAAGCCCTAAATTTTTCATCAAATTCTATTGTAACCGAAGCTAGCATATTCACTACCGTATTGAAATCATTTAAATGATCTGCTACTGAACTATTCTCAAACATCTTCATATTAAACAACTTTTTCATTAAAAATATCTTATTAGAGGCAAAGAGTTTTTCATACAACTTCCCTAATGCATCCATTAGATCTTTTGTAGTCTTTTCCTTTGAAAAATTAAATAATACCGAAGATGCAAGACTCAGCTAGATCGTTCCAAGTGCCTTCCAATCCAACAAATCCCATTCCACATCTTTCATGCTCGAGGGTTTGTTCACCTTCTCAGACAATGGAGTATAAATATCCTTCTGATAAAGGTAATCTTCCATCTACATCTTCCAAAGAATGAAATTCTACCAGTTGAATTTATCAACCCTATATCTTCCTTCATCTGCCATAGCTCCAACTCAAGCTAGAAACTTTCCCTGCGATTCAACACTTCAGAAAACCAAACCAGGCTCTGATACCAATTGTTAGGAAATAAGGGATAAAATATGCGGAATAATCCCTCACAGAATTGCAACAGTAGAAACTAATATGCATAAATTATTACAGATCTCAAATAAAATTACAGAATAAAATAACACAACACAAAGAGACAGTATTTAACATGGTTCACCTAATTTGGGCTACATTCACCAAGAATCACTTGCTCAGATTTTATTACAAGCCACCGCTCTCTCAATACAATACCCAAATCCATTTGGAGCTATGCTCAACAAACTATACAGAATTTATAGCTGAATTCAAAACACATCTGTAATACATTTGCTTGTACATCTATCATATGCATAAGACCATATAAATAGACAACTGCTTAAGCAGTTTTACAAAATCGTGGGTATCAAAACCATGGGCAAAACCCGTCCCATAAACCTATGGGTCAAAAAACTCACCCATATGAGAAAAGCACGTTTCCCGATATGTCGGGTGCATTTTTCGAGGCCAAAAAATTTTACGCCTAAAAAAATACATGAAAACTGTACAGTACTCTTAGTGTACAGTCTTCAACACTTTCACACATGAAAAATAGCCTCCACAACCTAACAGAAATTAATAATATGTCTGAGATGCTAGTTTTAGGGATACCTTGGGAAATGTGCATTTAATCATAGGTGTAATGTGATTCATAGGTTACTTTTGGTAAAAAGGATTTATATATTAATGTAAATAAATTTGAATCAAATATCATGTAGTGTGTTATTAGTGTGTAATAGATGATTAAATAATTGGTGTTGTGTTCCTTACCTTAAAAATGTAATAGAGGAATCTAAATATGACAATCGACCTTAGTTTAAAACTTGTGCATATTTACCCTTCTCACACGTTCCTTCTTAACATAGAATGGATTGAAACCATTGAAAGCATGTCCTTGCTGTCACTAGGAGTTTGAAGAAGTTCAGACAATGAGTCTCAAAAAATAAGATTCAACTGCTAGTATCTCATGCTGGTGTCAAGGATTTTCTCCTGAACAATAATTTGAATGAGAAGATAGTAGGTTAGATCACTCGGGTAATGGAATATGACATTGAGATCAAAGTGACCATATTGGTTCATGGCTAGGGTCTATGTGATCATTTCACTTCCAAGCAACAAGTTGAGTCAGTGGATGAAGAAGAGGTTTTCCTGTTACTACAGAATGATCAAGAGAAGCCAACTAATGATACACATGTTCCATGTTAGACACAAACCTTGGTGCACTATCTCCAAACATGTTTGTGCCCTCTAGAATGGAACAAAGAAAAAGGGAGATGCTTCAGGCTACAAGCCATCCCATATGTACTTATTGATGGTGTTTTGTTCAAGAAGGATATCAATAGTGTCCTATTGAGGTACATTGGGACAAGCCAAATTGCAAGAGTATTACATGATTTCCATGATGCAGAAGTAGGAGCTCACTTTGCTCCATAGTAACAACTCTCGAAATCATGAAAGCTAGTTATTATTTACCTTCAGTGTTTAGGGATTGCTACTCATGGGTCAAGAAGTTCCAGAAGTGTGCATTCTTCATAGGGAAGGAAAAGTTAATATCCCTACCCCTTCATTCAATCTCAGTGGCAGGGGCAGTTCCCAAACAGGCATGGGCCCTCCACATGTCCCATGCCTTAGAAAGTTGCTTTGAAAATTTTAAGTGTAGAGAGGAGCTAGTGGAAGCCTTCATGTGTCTCCTTGGCGTACCTTTGATATGGTGCCCAAAAGCGGAGACTCAAATGAGTTTCAGCCTTCCACGTGTCCATGGTCTGACAAAGTTGCACCGGTTGTATGAAAAAACATGTCTAAGTTTGGGCAAGGCAAGTGGAAACCTCCATGTGTCTCCTTGGCCCAACTCCAAAGGTCAAAACAATAGGAAAATGTTTAGATGAGCGGAGGCCCTCCACATGGACAAGACTTGAGTTGAAATGGTCCTTAGAGTTTTAAAATGCCCCATCGAGCCACATCCTATCAGAAAGGAAAATGTTTCCACAGATGTTGGGACAAAAATTGACAGGTAAAAAAAACATGACTGTGGAAAAAATAGAAGGAAGGATAAAAAACCAAGTTTACGCCGAAGCTACAAATTCTTTCATATGGATAGAGGAATGGAAATCAAATTCTAGACTTAAAGTGATCCTCGATAAAAGGAAATGATTGATGATGTCAACCAAAAGAAGGACAAATATTTCACACATCAATACAGGGAGATAGAAAATACGACAGAGCCCACAGATTGAATAATTTTTAGAGAAAATGAGGCAAGATCAAATTGAGCACCAACAACTCTTATGTTAAAATTGTGTTTCTCAAACTATGTTTAGCTGACATTTAATTTTACCCTCATTATGAAAGGGGACCAACCATAAGTTGTCGAGGGAAAAATAATACTATTCAAACAAGGTGAAGGTTCAAGTTTTCCCCTTTTGTATAAACTTCCTTCCATATGAAGCACATTTGTTCTCGAACTATGGTGGTTTTAGTACTAATTTTATTTTGATTTAGTTAAGCATTTACAAGATGTAATTTTTATTTTATTTTATTTTTAGTGAACTCTATATTGGCTCGAGTGCCTAGTCCCACCAAGAACAATTTGTATCCATTCTTAACAAAAGGTCAAAGCTTAAATCAACCATAAGGACTTCGAATGATAATTTGTTCCTAAACCATTATCTTTTTGGCGTCATGTTAACATGAAGAGTTACGAAGTACTATTCTAACATCTTGAAGAAGTATATCTTTTGTTTTCTCAAAGTTTTCTCTGAGCAAGGAAATTCAGTCTTTTTATCATAAGGAAATGTCTACTTGAGTTATAAGGGTTCAAAGAGTGAAATTATTCCTAACCTTAAATATCATTTGAGTCTTATATGATTTAATCTTACATTGCACTATGTTCTCATTAGTAGCGTCATTTTATCACATTTGTAAACAAAATAACACATACTTTTCACTAATGGATTCACTAATACAAGGAGTGTAACCTAGCATGAGACCACTCAACTCTTTGATGTTATACAATGTAGTGTTACACATGCTGCAACCAAGACATCCACTTGTGTAATTTAATCCCACCATGAGATCAATCATAGGAATATCATAGGAAAACTACATAATTTTTGTTTTGGGCCACTCACTAGGCTATAGAAGGGTACAAAAGGGAAACTGGACACATGGGATAACAATACCCACTTTTTTTGTTTCAAGATGTCTCTTAAGTCAACTTATTTTAATACTATAGCATTTTCTAAGGGTTATGCACAATTTCTGCCAGCAAGGAAAATTCATTTGATGACAAGAAAAATTCTAGATCTACTTTATAAGACTTTTTACTCCACTAGGATACTAAGGGAGTAATAGCTCTACTTACACAATAAAAAGGTAAGGTTACACCGCATAGTCATTACTTAGAACAAGGGATCTTAAGGTGACTCCCAAGGTAGTCTTCATCACTCAACATGGTGTCAGACCTAAAGATAAGACGTTATCCTTACCCCACGCATGGTTACCAAACAAGAAGATAAACACATAATTTGGATAAATTTGGACCATGTCGTTCCTAAAAGATGGGTTCATAAAAATGTTGCTAAACATAACGATTATGAAGTTAAACCCAAACAAGGGATGTTATTTACCTAAACTTGGAGGTTCCAAGGGATGTTGGGCTGAACTAACATAGTTGAGACCATGTCCGATCCTCCAAAAGAATACAACATGAAGTCTTTAGAAAATTCTGGGTTAACAAGATTTGGGGCTTGTGATATTGCTATCTTGATGGCCTCAAAACTCTCTTTTCCTTCTATTGTCTATTTAAATGCAAGACTCTTCTTTAACATCATTGTTAAGGGTTTCACAAGAGTGGAAAAATTACGCACAAACCTGTGAACAAAGTTTATTCTCCCCAAGAATATTTGGAGAGAATTTTTGTGTTCGGATGGCGTCAACCCTGTCAGGATCAATTGTCAACCCTTCTCTTAAGACAACGTGGCCCAACAATTTCCCCTCACGTGCCTAGAATATACACTTCTTTGGGTTTAATGACACTTCAAACCTTCTATACTTATAAAATACCTATATGAGGTGGAAGAGATGATCTACAACATTCTTTGAGAAGATGGTGATATCATCTAGATACACCAAAACCATATTATTGATCAAGCCTTTGAATTCCATGTACATAGCTCATTGAAATGTTGCTTCAGAATTTGATAGTTTGAATGGCATCTTCTTATAAGCATATGTACCCAGATTGGTGGTGAAGGTTGTCTTAAATTGATCTTCCTCTTTCACCATTATCTGATTATAACCTAAGTATCTGTCTAGCAATGAAAACCTCTCAGAGCTAGCTACAACCTGTAAGATCTATTCCATTGATGGAAGTGGATAATGATCCTTGAGTGATGCTCTATTTCGATTAAGAAAGTCCACACACAGTCTGATTTCTCCACTTCTTTCCCTCACAGGCACCAAGTTTACAACCTAACTTGAATGCTTGATAGGGAAGATTATGATGGCCTCAATTATCTTGTTCAAATCTTTTCTCATGAGAGGCTCAATGTGAGGTTTTACTGGCCTTTGCTTCTATCTGAAAGGCTTAGATTCTGGATCCAGATCGATAGTATGTTATTCCAACTTTGGATTGAAACCTCTTAAAACTTTGTAAGTCTAGGAAAATAAATTGGGGAATTCTTGACAAAGTTGAATGAATTCATATTTCTCTTGTTGAGTACGTACCTTACCAATTTGCAATGTTTTACCTTTGTCTATGGAAATGGGCTCTGCATCTTCACCCTTTACTTGGATATTTTCTTTCACCTTCTGGAATTGATCATTTGGGTTGAAGATTGACTCAAAATTTACAAGACCCTATGGTAATTTGTTGGTTCTCAGCTGCACCACTTGGTCACCATAATGTTGTTCCAACATGTATTTGTTTCTAGTAGAGAACACAACTTCTTCTTGTAGAAATTTGAAAATTTATTGATTATTGTTAAAGATCTGCCAACTTGTGTTATTATCTGGGACATTGGTCTTACAAACCACTTTGATATGGGGCTAAAATTTATCACTCTTGATACTCTCCACAACGTCAAAGGCTACCCTAATTGCTGCCAATCTGTTTGTTGCTTCATTATTCTTCCTCGGGATGTAATTGATGTTGAATGCTTCAAAATACTTGATGAGGTCCCATAACCAGTTCTTTTACCTCTTTAGCAGATCATTATTTACAACATTTTGTCCTCAGAATTTATTCACAAATAGCTCATAGTCACCAAACAATTGCAAGTTCTTTATACTAATTCTCCTTTCCCAATGCAGTCCATGGACCAAAGCCTCGTACTCTACTTTATTGTTTGAATAAGAAAATTGGAAATGGAAAGATGAGTAGTATTTCATACCTTGAGGCGAAACAAGAATAGCCCCTCCTCCAGCTCCTTTTCTACTTCTTGAGCCGTCAAAGAACAACTGCCATACTTCATTATCATCTTTGTGTTTTGGCTTAATGATGTCAGGAACAGGATGATTCTCCTCATGAAAATAGTAGAATCCCAACTCATATTCCTCCATTTCCTTATAGGGGTCAAAATCATGCCTCTTATTTTCCCATTCATTGAGAATTAAGTTTGGAATAACACCCAACCTTGGTATCTACCTCACAAGTGCTCGGGAGGTTTTCCTAATGAAAAGCTAAATAGTTCACATTTATTGGGCTAGGTTAATGAAGCTCAATGTGGTAATTCAAAATGGGATCAGATCTAATCATATCCTTAGCTCCATACCTTGTTCTAAAAAGCATGTGTGACCAATCAGTAGAAAAATAGCCTCCAATTTTAGTAGTGAAGTCTTTTGAAAAACACAATACAAAATGTGGTAGCAAGTCTATGACTTATACACTTTGCAATATAGTCACATTGGGGCATGCATGCAGTGTGAGGCTCAAATCCTTTATGAATCCAACCGTTGTTACTATTGTCCCATTCAATTGCACTACACCCTTGGAGATTACTTCATATTGAAGACCCAACAAATTGGTTATTTGCTTTGGAATTACGGAGCTACTTGCTCCCGAATCATTGATGCAATTATGTACCAATTTGTCCCAATGATCAATGAAACATAGAATGGAGGGGGTTTCAGATTTTTATCTTGTTGTCCTTTATGGTTTCCCCCAAGTTGAGATGCATTAGTAAGCACTTTCTCTTGTTAATTGAATGGCTGATCAGAGGCTGACCAATTGGCTATAACAGGTTGCAACAGATATCTATACCCTGGGATAGCCAATGAATCCCACACTAAAATATTCACATTTGTTTTCTTAATTTTTTCAATGATGTTAAATTTGGATGAGCTACCTTTTTGCTGCCCCTTCCCTGCTACATTTTCTCTTTTTTATGGGTTGTTACAACCGGTGTCTGAGTGGGTCTAGAAGGTGGCTTGGGATGACTCTACACATTGGGAGTTGCACTTTGAGTTCCAATACCTTGTGCAATAATATGGGGTTAAGGATTACCTAAGTTTGATAACCACTACTCTCCAATATTCCTTTTCTTGGACAGTGTATTGGAAGCTACACTTTGAGAAGGTGTTTGATTCATCCCATAGAAATCTTCAGTCTGCTAATTGAAAAGCATGGTCTCACTTGGAGGTGCCTATTTGTGGGTTTCTTGATACTGATTTTCTTCTTGACTGGGCTCTTAGGATACACCAATGTTTTTTACCATCAAGGTCTAGTTCAACGCACCATTGAAACAAATTGACTACTTATGGGGCTGACCTCATGGGAAACACCAATCATATTCTTAAGCCATATTGTTTTATGTTGGAACCAATACCCTTGATGTTGAAGTTGTGTTCGGATCATATGGTCGGTAAAACCTAACATCTTGAGGTTGTCGTTGGTTTTGATTTTGACTTATAGCCTGAGCCGATGGCCTATTTTGTTGGTATGGGGGCCTAGCTTGATACTGATTTGGCCTAGAACTCTGATTTTGTTTCCTTTTGATGGTCACTAACTCATTCCCTAGGTCCTGCAGTTGTTTTATAACCTATTGTAACTCTTTTGAAGTGCTACTGGATGAGGTGGAAGCTTCAGCCAAAATCTGACTCCTTGGAGTGGGTATGTGAGCTAATCTTGGTGTTTGACTAGTGATTGGGACTCCTAGTTCTAGATACAAAGGCATAGGTGGCCTAAGAGCAATTTTACCAGCCTGAATTAAACAATTTTCAGATCTAATATAAATTTTATAGGCTATAGGTAAGGTTGTGCCTCCCATTGATTGAATCATTAAGGCAATATCATAATTTAAAGCTCTAAGAAAGTATAAGAAAGCACCTTCATCTGTGGGCCTCATGGCCAATGGAATCCTATCCCATGTCCTTTGAAATATGAGATTGAAATCTATCAACTACTCATTAGGGGCCCTCTTGATTGTTATCAGTTGTACAAACAAGGATATATTATCTCGCTTCTCTCCAAATTGATTATAAAGAGCTCTACATAGATGGTCCTAAGTCTGAATAGAGCCTGCTATTAGACTCATGAACCATTGTGAAGCTTTAACCTTGAGTGAAGAGGCTAATAATTTGACTACAATGTCCATCTCAGTGATCTCATGAATTGCGTAGAAATTTGCAATATATTGAATGTGATCACTAGGAGAAGTTTGGTTCTCTCTAGTGAAATATGGGATGCTTTTTAAGGCTGCAACTGGGACTGGATTTTGTGCATTGAGGGTGAGTGGGTTGTTGCCAGTGAAGTTGACATAGGGGGTTGGGTGGTTTGTACCATTATGATTGGCCAAAGAACCCTTGTTGATTGAATGAATGGCCTACCAAGAGGAGGTGTTGAAAAAGGTTATGTTTGGTGGAGATGGAGAATTTTGAGCTCTTCTCCCTCTTCTACCTCTATCTGGGGATAAGTGTAGATAGAAAAATAATCCTTCTTCTCTAGTTCTTGATCTAGTCTGGATTCTTCTCATGAATCTTCCAAGCCTAGGCTGCTAAAAACAAGTGGACTCTAATTCTTTTAGAGTCGTCAGATGTGCAATTTCAAATCTTCTTAAAAGCTAAAATAATTACAACAAGTTCACATTAATCTTGCTGTAATAAAGATGGAGACTTATTTTCCCACCGGGCATGCAAAAACTCTTAGTACAAAAATCACAACACCCCTGACTATGTGCAACCTATTGGGATGAGACTCTTACTGTGATAGCATAACATGGAGCATATCTCAAAGTGTGGAAAATTTGAAATCGAGAGATCTCTCTGGATGAAGTCTGGTTCCTATTCCTCTGTTCAGGTGCACACAAATGAATTGCAGAGGATCTACTCTAAAACTACTCTATCTTACCAAGGGGACGAGGTTAAGAAGATGTGAAAGAAATAAACCTAAGATAACAAGTTGATGCAATGAAAGAATGTTAAACACCCATTTTTGTAATTTAACAAATACCATAGAAATATAATACAAACACCATGCACAAATAACCAAAACCGTAATAAGAGATCAGAAGATAACAATGAACATGTGAGAGGGTTGAGAATCACCCATAGACATATATTATTTCTCCAGAGTTGATACAGTACATTAGAGTTAGCCAAGAGGAAAATATTTGTATTATAACTTAAATGGGAGGTTTGGACTCCACAAACTTGTCTACAAACTAGAGGAGAAGAGAGGGTCAAAATAGAAATGTCCAACCCTCTAAGATGAGCCCAACTCCTTCTTTTATAGATGCAATGAAGAGGGAAGAAGAAACGAGGTGGAAAACTTGATTTGAAGCTCAGATACCGGCCATCAATGCCACTGCAAATCAACCCACAATCTTTCGAGTCCGCTACTCTACATACGTTTGGCGTGTTGAAGAAGGGATAACAGAGGATCAAATCAAATCTAATCTGGTTGTTGGCGACAATCGGATTACATATTAATGGCTTAAAGAAGTTTCCCTATTTTTCACCCACAAAATCTCCTCAAAATTAAATTTTCAGGGTTCCATGGCATAGACAAGGTTGAGACCTTTCCAACGGAGCCAAATTTGTTGATTTTGGATAATGGATCGATGGATATGTCAATTTGAATGTTTGAGTCAGGTCTATACAAAAATGGTGAAAAACTAATTAGTAGAATGGGTCCACAGGCCCAAAGTTTACCTTTCTCCTTTTGGCACCAAAAAATACAAAATGCAAAAATGCCCCATAGCCCCATAATTAATTTGTCAAAAAAATCACCTTCAGGCCCGCCGGTCCACATTTTCCGTTTGGGAAAAAAAGCCTCCCCAGGCCCACCTGCCCCCCCCCCCCCCCCCCCCCATATGCAATTGAGGTTTGACATGTGGCTCCTTGGGCATCAGCGGAGGTGTGGCTCACTTTTATAATTTACGCCTATTAAGCCAAAAAGTTCAAATTACTTCCGACGACCCCACCTTCTTGCTTTGACTTTTCAATAAGGCCATGTGGCGAGCCAGTGCTAGTTTGGGGATTGCTTTTGGATTTTGTCATTGAAGTTGTGCCAGAGAGACATGTGGCACCTTCCACGGATTTTCTTTATTCCTTTATGTTTTTGGCTAATTCCTTTTGCTTGGCGGGGCCATATATCTTACTAGGGACACGTGGAGACTTGGCGGTTATCTGGGAGACCCACTTTTAGATTTATCTTTGAAAGATGCATCGGGATGACACATGATCCCTTCCGTGAGTCTGTGATACTTAGGTGATTTAGGCCGATGCCTTTTTTTGAACTTAGGACACATGGAATCCCCAACACTCATTTGAGTCTCTGCTTTTCAATTTACTTTTGGAGATGTTCTGATGAGGCACGTGGAAGCTTCCACCATCTCCTCCATACTTAGCCAATTTTGGCTCGCTCTGAATCATTTTTTAAGCCCGAAGCCTTTGAATCCTTCTCTATTTCTCTCCTTTGAGCCCCTGGTTTTCTTTGACACTATTTGATCCTTCCCCAACCCTACTCCTCCATTTTAGAGCTTGTTGGCAACCTGTTTGTTGGATTTGAAATGTGGGGCTCGTATGAAAAAACCGTCCCTTGGATTTCTTCCTACAGATGGTCGTGTTTGATCAATTTTTCAGAGGGTTAAAATTGAGATAAGAATAGTTACACATGCATTTTCTCCCAAGGTTCACTCTCATCACTTTTTTATGCACATTTTTTTATCTTTAGAATCCACTGATTTGGAGGATTTTTCACTATGGAAATCTTCCCTAAACTTTCAAAATCCTAGACCATACTTAAGGTCTTGTCGATACCTTTCTGAAGGTATGCTAAACTTTAGAATCAAATTTCGAATGTAAATTCTATCGTTGGTCAAAGTTAAGGTCGTAAACAGGTCAACCTTGGTCAATAGGTCAACACGTGGACCAATGGCAAGGTGACATGTGAAAGTTGGCGACAACAAAAAAATGATGATATTGTAATGTTTCAAAACCATTTCCATGGTATAGAGCTTGTTACAAGCTTTCCGATGCATTTTGAACGGACCAAATCTAAGTTCGTATGCAAAAGATACATAGTCAAAGTTGTGGTCAAATGATGATGTGGCATACTCTGACATGGACAAATGTCATATTATGGGCGTGAGACTTGGTAGATTTATAGTGGATTTGAATTTAAAATAATAATAATAATAATAATAATTTATTTAATCCATTCCATGTGAATAAGCCTAAATCCCATGGGATAAGGAGGATTTTGTGGCCAAAAAGCTATTTAAAGGCTTATCCTATCCCTTTCCCACCTAATGTGGGGTCAATGGCTAAACTGGGTGCCTAAACCTATGGAAGGGGGATTTGAACCTTTGACCAGTGCCGAAATTATTATAAGCCTTACCAACCCGCCACTTTTTAGCAATTGATAGAGTATGAGATCACTTTTATTTAAAGGGACCTTTTGGTAGGTTTGTGAAGGAACATGAATGACCAGTTTGCAAAGATCACCATTTTTGAGGCATTTACAGTCCGAATTTTGCAATGGTGTAAAAATAAAAGTTGTTCATAATTCCAAGAGACTTTTAGAAATGTAAATTTTGTTATAATAAGTGATGTAGATTTTACTCTGTAGTCATTTTTTTCATCACACTTTCAAAGATCAGGCATGAGGAGTAGGCAGAGATCTGCACTTTCCAACCACTTCTGGTTGAAGGCCATGGAGTAAAAAGGGAACTTTTTAATAATTTCCTCTAGTGTCTAGAAATGTAAACCTCTTTTATGTAGGTTTTATATTTGTTGTAGATTTCAATTTGTTGACATTTTTCAAACGTAAATTGAAGAGTTCCAAGAGGTCTGAATTAGATCATTTGTAGGTATAAAGGTATGTTAATTCATTATTTAAGTAATATTGTACTTCATTAGATGTTTCATAGATTGATTCACTTTCTGTGAATCCAGAGATATAGCCTTCAGGTGAACTGTCTTATCAAGTTCTTGTGTTGTGGATTTGATTTCAAGTTTTAGAATATTTTGATCTGATAAAAAACATTCAAGTTAGTTCATTTGATTAATTATTATAACAATCACAAACTGGTTTAATTGGAAGGAAGTAAATTTTAGTATCCATAACCCACAACAGATCTAAATACACATATTAACTTGGATTTAAATATTACATTGAGTGCATTCTAAATCAACTATGATCATTTTATTTTGATTTGTGATAGATTTAGATATTTCACTTAAGTTGAAAATCAAGGATTAATTTGATCTTTTTGAAGAGTTTAAGATTGGGGCTTTTAAGAGCACCCATAATTGAAAAAAAAGGAACTCTTCATCAAGTTGAAATCTTTAAAGTTAAGAATATGAGAATTTTCTAAGTACTGGAAAAATTTCAAGTACCATTTTCAGATCAAGTTGGTATTAGAGAAGGTGATCGTGCTTGTAAACTTGCTAATCTCTGAGCAAGTTTGGTATTAGAGTTGGTTTAGCCCTTGATTTGGTCTAGTTTTTTGGTTTTACATTTTGGTTTGATCTTTCATTGCTAGTGTGCAGAGTTTGGAGGAACATGTGTGCAGGAATCATGGGAAAGATGTCCAACAAGACCAATTTTGAAGAACTTGAAGCACATAATCATCAGATTCAGGAAGAGAATGCCTTCTTGAGATTTAAGTGTTAACTCTAGAGGAGAAACTTGACACATTTAAAAGAAAGCTAAAATCCAAAAATGATCTCTTAATGGTGTTGCGGATTGAAGGGCCTAAGAAAGAGGTATGTATTACTGTTGATGTATCCACTATGGCAGATGAGTGCACAGTAAGTATGACAACACTTAATTCCTCTCCCAAAGCTAAGTTAGATTTAGAAAGTGTGCTTGGTGAATTTGAAAAACACACTAAAGGTATAGGATCTAAGCTTTTAAGTAATATGGGTTTTAATGGAATAAGCCTTGGTGAAAACAACCAAGGCATAACTAACCCAATCTTGGAAAAGGAAATGCTTTGACATGTAGGAATGGGATATGCTATAGTTGGGGAAAAGGAAACTGGAGAGAGTTCCAAGTTATCTTGAAGAAGACAAGCTTTTGACAGCCAAGTGTTATCCCCATTATCATCAAGTGGTTCATCCTCATCAGGAGGATCTAGTAAGAATTCACCACGAAGAGGCATAGAAATCCCTCTACCTTCTATTTACCATAGTTCTAAATAGAAAGGTAAACAAATTGATCCATTATCTACACTAGAAACGTTTGGCTATGATTTTCAAGCATTGTTGAATACTTACCCTTGCACATTTTATGGGTTATCTAATCATTGTGTGGCCAAGTGTAGGAAACAGAAGTCCATATTGGAATAGATTGAGAAAATGCATTCTCCTAAACCTGACTCGACTAAGAGTAGTCAAGCTAAGGTTCCTAAAAATGTGGATCCTAAAAAATTGGATCAGAGATTTTGTGGTCACTATAAGAAACCAGGTCAATAAATTGAAAATTTTTGGAAGCTACATCTAGAACAAAAATTAAAGTTTGTTAAAAAGGATCACAATTTTAAACCAACTATTTTGACCACTTTAGTGGCACACGTAAAAACTAAATTGAATCAGCTCCCTAAACAGGACAATATGTTGAGTAAGGTGGGTAAGCAATTTATCAATTTTATGTTTGCATAAGATGATTTATGGAATACATACAAAATAACAACGTAGTTTTTGAAAATCCCATTGAATTATGAAAAAGGATAAGCTCAAAAATTATTTTTTTTCTTTGGTGTTGGTGAAGTATCCTAAAGAGGAAATAATCAAGTGATAAGTTTAAAATACTTGATGTAATTTTCTTTTTTGATGGTTTTATAACTTCATCTTTCAGCAATAGTTATAATTCCGCAAGCATGATCATTAGTCAAATGTCTATATTTGGATTGTATTTAGTATGTTGTTATTGTGCAATTTGGGGCATGTAGGCATTGTTTGTAAGTGTATAACTTATACAATTTTTTTGTTTGCTATACATGATATTTTACACATATGTAAGTCTTATTGATAGGCTTAAATATTTGTAACTATCAAATATAGTTGCAAATAGTATGTATAAGTTTTGCACTAACAAGCTGTGAATGTAGGTTACATTTGCATTATTGACAATGGTGAGTGGTGAGATCACGATCAGGAGGTACAAAGGAATATGATAGTTTTAGTGTCATATCAGTTGCAGTTCAAGCCATTGGGTTATGTTACTTTTATTGGCATTTTATTATTGCAATATTTTGGAAAAATTACCATGATATAAACTGGGTTCTATGTTTGTATTATGTAGAGAACGCGTGTACAGTTCATCAGAGTGAATTTCCATTTTGAGGTCAAAATGGTCTTACTGAGGAGTGATCCGGAGGAGTTTTCACTATAAAGATATTACCTAAACTTCCAAAAACTGAGACCATGCTGAAATTCAGAATCAGAGTTCGTATGCAAATTCTATCGCCGGTCAAAGTTAAGGTCGTAAACGGGTCAACCCTGGTCAAGGTCAACAAGTGGACCAATGGCAAGGTGACACGTGGCAGTTGGCGACAAGAAAAAAATTAATGGTCTTGTAATGTTTCAAAATTAGTTCCATCATGGTATAGAGCTCATGTCGCAAGCTTTCTGACGCATTTAGAATGGACCAAATATGAGTTCGTATGTGAAAGATATGCATAGTCAAAGTTGTGGTCAAATGATGATGAGACACACTCTAACGTGGACAAATGTCATATTATGGGCGTGACACTTGGCATCTTTGTAGTGGATTTGGATTTAAAATAATAATAATAACAATCTATTTAATCCATTCCACATGAATAAGCCTAAATCCCATGGGATAAGGAGGATTTTGTGGGTTAAAAAGCTATTTAAAGGCTTATCCTATCCCTTTCCCACCAAATGTGGGGTCAATGGCTAAATTGGGTGCCTAAACCTATAGAATGTGGAGTTGAACCCTTGACCTGTGCCAAAATTCTTATCAGCCTTATCAACCCGCCACTTTTTAGCAATTGATAGAGTATGAGGTCACTTCTATTTAAAGGGACCTTTTGGTAGGTTTGTGAAGGGACAACGAAGGACCAATTTACAAAGATCAGCATTTTTTAGGTACTTACATTCTGAATTTTGCAATAGTGTAAAAATAAAAGTTGTTCATAATTTTGAGATATTTCCATAAATGTAAATGTTTTTTATAGGAAGTGCTATATGTTTTCCTATGTAGGCATTGTTTCATCTTAGTTTCATAGATCAGGCACGAGGAGTAGAGAAAGATCTACATTTTTCAACCACTTCTGGTTCAAATTAGGACATGGAGTAAAATGGGAAGATTTTTATAATTTCCTCTAGTTTCCATAAATTTAAACCTATTTTATGTTATTTTTGTATATTTCAATCTGTATATGTTTTTCAAATGTAATTTCACAGGAAACTATCAGTGCTAATACTGTAGGGGCCACAGATGGACTTGGGAACGTTTATGGTAAATTGAAGAGTTCCAAGAGGGCTGAATTCGATCATTTATAGGTATAAAGGTCTGTTAATTCATTATTGAAGTGATATTGTACTTCATTGGATGTTTAATAGATCGATTCACTTTTTGTGAATCCAGAGATGTAGCCTTTGGGTGAACTCAGTTATCAAGTTTTTTTTTATAATATTTTGATCATATAAAAACATTCAAGTTAGTTCATTTGATTAATTATTACAACAAATAAAAACTGGTTTAATTGGAAGGAAGTAAGTTTTAGTATCCATAACCCACAATAGATTTGAATACACTAATTAACTTGGATTTAAATATTAGATTGAGTGCATTCTAAATCAATTGTGATTATTTTATTTGGATTTTTGATGGATTCAAATATTTCACTTAAGCTAAAAGTTAAGGATTAATTTGATCTTTTGGAATATTTTAAGTTTGGGGCTTTCAAGAACACCCATAATTGATAAAAAAAAGCCACTCTTGATCAAGTTGAAATATTTTGAAGTTAAGAATTTGAGAATTTTCTAAGTAATGGAAAAAATTTCGAGTACCATTTTCAAATCATCCACAGTCCTCCACTTTTTTCTTTTTGTCATTCCATGCTTAAGTCTAGTCCATCGACACATCTCTACTATAATTAACATTGATATAAGGTACGCATCTCTATCTACTTTATGTTACCAATCATTTTTCTCACAAACATAAAGTGGGGGAAAAATTTAGTCACAAAATCATGTAATTCAGTCATAATTTAGCCCAATCTCATACTACTCTTTAGAAGGTTCTCAAGTGAAGAAAATACTAATTAATCCCACCTTTTGGCCATCTTATTTTTACCTTTTATTTCGTCATTCTTGAGTATTTTCCTATACATGTCCAGCTATTTTGTCACTCTCCTATCGTTTTTAGCCTAAACTAGGGCACCCAGGCCTATATTGGGGCTCCCCAATCCTTGTTTTACTTCCCCTCCTCTTTTTGTGATCTTTCTAGTTTGCCATGTCGAGGTTAATTACGAAACTCACCAAAACTACATTTGGGTCTGAAATGTAGTGTAGTGCTCATATTAGTAAGCCCACTATTTTGGAAGCTGAGGTTGGTTGAGGACCCATTCATTTTGCATCGATCTTATTTTTAAGGTTTTGATACATCTTTGTCTCTTATAGGTTACTCCTCCATCCCACATTGTTTGTTACATCCAGCACAGTTCAACATATCTAGTGCGACATGTAGGGAATATTTTAGAGTATCTTGCGAAAATGAAAGAACCAGATTATGATATTTTACAAAGACCAGGGCACCTATTATGTATACCAATGCACCTTGGGTAACCCTAATACCTTCGTGTGTTCTCTAGTCCATTTAGATCCCCAAGATCCAGCCTTTATGGGACTTATGTACAATTGTTCCTGCTTCTAGAATCCAAAATCAGACCTACGACACCTTTTGAAATTCTTCAGAAATAATATAAGTCCTTTCCTTTTACATATTTACATAATTAGGGTTTTATTCCATTTACTATAATTATTTAAAAATTATTCCATTATGTTCTAGTGTATTTTACAATGTTCTACTCCTCCTATATTAGATTAACTATTGTTATCCTTTTCCATAGTTTATTTTTAATTTTATATAACATGACTTTCACATTACGACGAAACCCGTGTGGTGGGGGAAAGAGTTCCTTTCTTCTATCACTCCTATATGGGTAAAATATTTAATCGAAATAATTTGGATCCAAAAATCTCCAAATTTTGATCTAAGTCTATCTGTAGTGGCTAGATCTTGAGGATGTAGTTAAAGATTGTAGAGACCAACACACTTTTCTCCCTACACTCTTCCTTTGGTGGCACAACATAAAAAATCCTCCTATAATTCATTCGTGTATGATAATTTGGGTTGGGAACTGATCACTCCATACCCATCTATTCATCACTAAACCATGTTCGAAATCATCATACATCCTAGTCATCACTCTCATTTAGCACACTTCATCCTGAAATTTACGCTTTTTCATTACGTTACATGGATCAACCCATTGATCCATAGTTCAAAACAATTTTATAGTTATATTGGCACACTTCTACTACACATCTGCGTAGTCTTCTACAACATGGACTTCTCCAAATTCTTCTTAGGTACGCATCTATACTGACTTTTTGTTACCGAAATCTTTGTTCACCAACATAAAGTGGGGGAAATTATAGTTACAAAATAACACACTTAATATTAAATTTATACGACCAGGTATGTTATTTTATATATGGATTTTACGTAATAAAAGTATACAATAATGACACATCCCTTGGTCTTATTGTTAGTTAGTCGGTAGTTATTATTATCTATCTGGTATAATTTTCATTTGTCTATACAGTTTTGGGTATCTTTTAAGGAGTCTCAGGCGTCCTAATTTTTCTCAATCGTCATTTCCAGTCCCACACTAGGGTGCCTAGGATAGCACTGAGTAGGAAACCCCAGTCCATAATTTTAGGATCCCTTCTTTCTATAATTTGTGGTTTTAATTTTTTTTCGAGGTCAGTATTTCTTCTTACTCCATGCATTCCTCTCAGTAGTGGTCATCGTTTTAGGTCATTAAAGTTAGAATTTGAACAAGAGATCCCTGTATAAACAAAGCATAACTTAATACATTATAGGCAAACATCTTACTATCAAGGGAAGATATCTACTAAGGGAAGGGACTACATTTGGGAAAATTTTACGTCGACATCACATAAGCATAGGGGAAAGGGTTGCATTCTTTCCATTAAATCCACCATTTGAATTTTTACATCTAATTATTTCCCCCTACTTTTGTGTCATTGGCGTTATGGCACGATAGGCAAAAAATTACACACACATGCACATAAAACTATATGGGGTCTGGAATGTAGTAGAGCGCTTAGTTGTAAATCCACTACTTTGGTAGCTAAGGTTAGTTCGACCTATTTGTATGCATTTTTTATTTTTTGTAATTTGATGCTTTGAATAGGGTTTTACAGGTGGATCTTCACATCACATTTACAACATAAGAGAAGGTATTGTGAAAACTGTGAGACTAATACGAAGATATTGTGAGGACCTAACGACACTACCAATTTCAAATCTTGAACTTTCCTACAGACTACACCACCCATATAGTAGAATAGGGCCCTCCAGTACCCTTCGATGCACCCCAGTCTAGTAAAGTTTTCAACTAGACCTACCGTTCCCGAAGTTTCTCTATCACATCCTATCTAGTCTACATGTCATCCTATTTTAGTCCAACATACTACGAAGTAAGTCTATTTCAGGTTAGTACCATATCCTTTTTACTTTCATTATTCCAATACATTCAAATAATAAAGTAAAATATTTAGATTCAGCATTTGGCATTTCATTCTATTTCAATTTATATTAACTCATAAAATATCCATATTTTATTTAATCAAGGGTAAATGTTAGCATCATGTCTATCGAATTGTTTTGATCTTCAACCTATTTTTTCATTTTCCACATGTATTTATTCACCTATTTGGAGTTGAATACATCATCGATTAAACTCCTAATTTCTCTATTTTTCTAGATCAATTATAAAATAATATTTTAAATAGTACAAATCTATTCATCATCAATAACTAAATATAAGACAAATATTAATACCCTAATAAATATATTCAAAGGAAATCTTGATTGTAAGAGAAAATGCTATGGTTTTTTTTATATTATAAAATAAAATATGAACACATTCATATATCATTATCAAACAATTTTAAAAATTATTGTCAAGGAAAGAAACTCCGTATAAAATTTAACATATACATATTATGTCACGATAATAATTGTAACATTTCTCAGTTACTAAAAGTGAACAATTTTCTACTTCAATTATGTAATGCCCACTAAAACGATGACTCAAGACCCAAGAACAACCTTAGAGTTTAGATAGAAAAATTATGGAATAACTTTTTTTTGAAAGCGTGACCACTACCTGGCTTCAAGCAACAGTTTTCATAACAAAGATTCAAATCAATTATAATTAATAAATAAATTTTTCCCGTTATAACAAATATTAACACCACATCACAAAATTAAAGAGTATAGTTTAATCCAAAACAGTTAAATTTTTTTTAAGTGTTAATTTAATAAATAATAAAATTAACACTATGTTTAAATATTCCTTAATTAATTTTAGAGGGTCAAGGGGCCCAAGAAAATAAGAGCCCAAGGTTTTTTTAATATATTTCACTAGGTCTAAACAATAACCAAGGTTCTTATTTACATGGGATAGAAAACATTCTCTTATCGCCTAACGTGACCACTAAAAAGGTAAACCCATGTTTTAGAATTAAACATTTAAGTTAATAAGGGATAATTTCCTATTTACCCACTCTCAGGCACATCTTAAAACTTCAATTTGATCTTTCACATATTTCACACACTTAAGGTTTCCTGAAAACATATCCATTAGATAGAAAATTTCTTCCCCTTTCCAATGATATAAAGAAGTCCTCATAACTCCTCATATTTCTCAAGTTACATGCTGGTGGGCCTAGGGAGGAAACTTTTCCCAAAGGCGGGCCTGGGGAAGAAAATTTTCCCCTAAAGGTGGGCCGGTGGGCCCCAGGAAGAAAATTTTCCCTAAAGGCAGGCCTCCAGGCTTAGGGAAGAAAATGTTTCCCCTAAAGGTGGACTGGCGGGCCCTGGGAATAAAATTTTCCATAAAGGTAGGCTTGCGGACCTGAGGAAGAAAATTTTCCCCTACATGCGCAAGGGACATGTTGCATGTTGATAAGCCCTCATGGGAAGGTGGGTCGTCGGAGCTAATTTACATTTTAACTCTTCTTGTTTGAAAGGGAAAAGAGGTTCAAAAACCCCCGTACCTCCGCTGACACCTAGAGATGCCACGTGTCATGCCCAAAGTGACAGGCGCGGAAGCAGACCGGTGTGGAGACTTAAGATTTTTTTCCCTTTTTCAAAAGGGTAAAGTTTGAAAGTGCAGGCCTACGTACTCACGGAGGTGTTTTTCACAAAAGAAAATTAGAGGGACTATGGGGCCATAAAGAAATTTTTGACTTTTTGTTTTTTTTTGAAATAAGTCCCCTCAGTAATTTTCGGGCCCGCAGGTCTGGTTTACAAAAATTTCCCCGCTTTTAAAAAAAAACTAAGCGAAGTAAAATCTTCAGAAGGCCATAAGTTTTGATTGGGAACTCGGTTTTGGGAAAATGAGGACTTTTTTGGAAAGGTCACGACCTCCTATTTACACAGTAAGCATAATATTTTAATTTTGACAAACTTAGGTGGGTCAATTTTAAGAAAAAGTCTTTCCTAACATTAACATGTGAATTAAACTTTTTAACTACCAGAATTGATTCGATCCATCATTCTTTCTTATTCAACATGCCAAGCAGACATGGAGAGTTGCACATGAAATATTTAAAAGGGATTGCAAGGATAAAATATTAATGTTTTATATTCAATACAAATTTCATTCTCTTTTCTAGGAAATTGTATTATTTTGCCTCTTGTCTGATTAAAGATGAATTCTATAAATTGCAACGACAATACAAACTATTTTGGAAAGTGTTTTGATCATCCTTAGTTCATTACAATCTAAATTTACAATGTTCAACTTTCCTTCAATCTATATGTGAAAAGAAAGAATGTAATTCTATTTTCAAAACGTGCCCTTTAAATAATATAGAGGAATGTAATAATTATAAGACAGGCATTTCCAACCTTCAACAGAGAGTTTACAATATACATACAACAACAAGTTCTAAACAAGAGTAACACCATTTGATGAAAGTTGAATTGACATTCAATTAAATGTAATAATTCCTTTTACACTTCTTTTTTGCTTGCCAAAATATGCCAAATAAATCTTTCTCATTCCTTTTTCACATACAAATACAACTTTTAGTATTTACATCTCTCACATTCAAATGTAGGTTCCATTTCTCCAAAAGAGAAACTTTCCACCACAAATATTATTACAATGCCATTCACTTGAAGTGGGAAATTTCACAATAAGAAACCCAGGGAGAAACTGCAAAAAAATTCTTCATCCTCAGCTCCAAAACAAAAAAAAGGAAGATACAACTTATATCTTTTGACCACAATAAAAAAGGAAGAGAGGCAATGCTCTCCACCAAACCAATAATTTCAATGAAGAGGAGAAGTCATCCTCCTGATTGACCCTTGAGCCCTAACTACAAAGCAATAAGAGATGTATTTCAACTCGTGACAACAAACAGGCTTCCACAACACAAAAACAATTTTCACATATAGAACACAGTCCAAATACATACTGCAGTTTGCAACCCGCAGGAAGAACATCAAACAATACTAAAATACCTCCACAATAACACTTATACCTTCCCAAAACTCTTATGCCTCCCCACAAGAGATCCCCATAGTATTATCCTACACCATACCTGGGAAATCTACCCAACCAGCCAACAACATACCAATATATTGAAAGCATTCACATATGCATAAAAAAGAATAACATCTTAAAGAGCCAAGATCCTACCTCTCCATGGTAGATTTTACTCCAAAAGTTCAACAACAAGCTTTTTCCAATCCAAATAGTCAAAAATATTCAGCAATCCACAAGCATTTAACAAAAATCTCTAACTCTCTCCAAAATTACAGGAGCTCAAAACCAAAAGAAGTAACCAAACTGAAATAACCAAAAATGAAGTAACCAAATGAAGTAACCCGGAAACAAGCCAAAGATTTCAAATAAATAGAGGAGGGAGAGAGGAGGATGAGGTGGATCCATGTAGGATGCCATATCACACATCCTCAACTCCACCTCAAAAGTCAACTTCAAACTCCAAGGCACAATTAAAAGGTGGGTGAATAAATGACCTTTTTACTTACACGCACAATACAAGTCCACACCCCAAGGACCAAAATTAATTACATGTAAGAATGTGCAATCAAAAATTACAACTTTTCTTCCCAGAATACATAATGAGGCCTAATTTTGACTCCCCAACCTATAGGTAGGGTTGGTATACAAATTTAAGATGTGTGGGACAAGTTTAACTTGTCCCACAAGCCTCCAAAATCAACCCCTAAGGATAGATCCAACTATCAAAAGGAAGGTGGAGTGTTTCACACTCAAAATTACTTACACATTACTTACAACACATAGTCCAAGAGCCATCAACTCTAATAAATGCATTCTTTTGACCCAATTTAATAAATTTAACAACATGATTACTCACAAATCTAGACACAAATCTAATGAATAATAAAGGGTAAAAATACATCATTGAAAATCATATAGTAAAATTTAAACAAAGGAACTAAATAACATTATTCACATAACCTCTTTGTTACATTTGAAGGAGATCCCCCCCATGGGAACCCCTAACAACAAGCACACACAAACACACATAACAAAAACATGTTGCCATGGTGACCCTTATTGAATTCACCTAGAATTCCAATGTGGTTCATCTCCAATCTCCTGATGTTTGTTGTGACATGTCTACCTGCAAACCAAAAATACCTCCTTCATCCTCGCATCCACATCAAAACATTAAAAATCAATATCAAATATAGCTCTAAAATCATCTATAAATGAATCAAAACATCATTTAGGCAAGTGGCAATATCATTTACAATTTCCTCAATAACCATATGATCATAAGATTAGTTCAATTTTCTACGTCTACTCAATAGGATGAAATATTACATGTCTGAAACACACACACACACACATAACCATGTCAATCAACATATCATCATCAATATAAAATGTTACTAATAATGCACACACATCATATATGAATTGAAATCAATAACAGTCCATTATCTTTAACATCTAGCATCATGCTAAATAAAAAGCTACAATAATATCTGTAAGTATAGTCAATAGTATCATAATCAATAACAAATGGTGTCGAAGGGAAGTGGGCACTATAGATTATTATTAAATACTAATATTAAAATTCATTATTTGTAAGTAAAAGTTCATATTTTGTAACAATTAGTTGTGATATTCAATTTTTTAAATTAATTTACACTTTTAATAATCTCCAAAGTAAATGTAAACATATAATTTTCTAGTTTCATTATAAATTTAATATACAATACATATTCCTCAATGCAAATCACATTTTCTTTTAATGAAATCGTATGGATAGATGTTTATTAGTTTCACCACATGTAAATTAATATTTTGTAAAGAAATAATGAATCCCTTTAGAATGTCCATAAATCAAGATAAAATACTAATTTTTCTTATCGATATTCAAAATCACTCAAAGTGATTCATAATAAAGACATTAATGTACATTAAAAAAATTGAGTGGAGTATGAGTCATTCTAAAAATAATTACTCTATTAAAATTATATAAAATAATTTATAGAATTGATATATATAAAAAGTTAAGTTAATTTTTAGAATCTTTGAAAGCAATAAATTTTCATTAAATAAATATAACCTAAAGTCAAAATTTTTTATCAAATAAATAATATTTAACTGATGTTCAATAAAAATTAGACATGTTTATTTATATATGGGTTGGATAGAAAGGGCATCAATGGATAAGCAGGAGGTGGAATGTCAATAGAATTGACATGGGAAGGTAAACAATTGGGTTTACAAATGTAACTTGTCAACATTTCCCCCTTAAACTACATTATTTTGTAAAAAGTAGTTTAGAAACATCATCTTCTTCTTCTTCTGATTATGGTACTTCTTTTTTTGAGTCATATTATTGTTGAGTCACAACATGTCCTTTCTTCTTTCTATGGTGAAGATAACGTCTAGATTCATGTGAATCATTGTGACTAGATGTGCTCTCATTGCCAAAATTATGGATGAAGAGGTGAGCATGGTATTCTTGTATTCTGAGATGTGTATGCTCTTGGGGCATTATATCTCGCATTCATCATCTTCATTGTAGTCTTCTTCAATATTTTCACGAATCTTCTCGTTCATGTACCATACATCAAAAAAGTCTCATTCATGTAGTCCTTGATACACTATGTCCTCAAATTATAAGGTTTGGATGCTTTTTAGCAACACAAAATAGAAACAAACACTCTCTTTGGATTGAATGCAATCTCTCAAAGGTTGCATGTATTAACCATTTCTTGAAATACTAGAATCTTCGGGCATGGTTGACATCCACTCAGATTATTGTGTCGAATCATAGAGTTTACCTTATTGACTAGTTGCTTGCGTTCTATAGGAATTTAGTTTCTATCAAGGGATATGTTTCTCTTAAAAAAATTTAGAAGAATTGATCAAGTTTAGACTCATGCTGAACTTGTGTTCACTTAAATTGACTACTCTTTTAACTGATAGTGCTCCTCTACTTCCTCTTGGTGAGTGTCTTGAGAAATTCCCTTTCTCTGCAAGTGTCTTCACAAGTGGAAAATATTAACAATTTCTCTAGTATCTTTATAGTAGTGAATGTTGACCTCAAAACTGCATTCCTCAACTACAATTTTCAAATTCTTTTCGAACATGTCAGGATTAGACCTATTAGGTTTGAGAACATTTTCCCACATTTCAAAACATTACAAGGAAAATAAATTCACTTAATAATTCATCTGAAATGGTTTGAGTCACATCCTTAGTTACATATATATTGATAGTGTTAAGATATCAGTTACCATTTATGAAAAGGACCCATAAGGATTTGTTAGTAGGTTCATAATGGTGGGTCATATAGTGGGGTTGTTACTTGGAATTAACTAATGTGACCACAAAACCTTGCCCTAGTTCATGACTATTTTTCAAATAAATAATACATGGCCATATGAGAAGACACACAAATGAAAGGAAAAATCTAGGAACCCTAATTTATTGAAGACAAAATGTCCACCGAAGAAAATATCTATAAAAAATCCCAACAATGAATTCGGAGTTTGGGTCTGTGGAACCCCTACATTTAATGAGATATAATTCATTAGGTATGGGGGTCAAAGGAAATTTTATTAGAGTCTAAACCATATAATGTAGAAAACCTATTATGCTAAAAAATACTTGAGATATCCAGAAGAAGGTTCTAAATTACATCTACCTTTTCCTAGAAACATATTTTTCTTCTTCCATGTCTTGGGGGGACTACTAGAACATTGATCTCCCTCAGGAAATTACTGAGTCAAAATTCACACCAGTAGCAAGGATAAAACCTTTACATGAAGTCAATTTCTTGATAATAGATTCCTTGGAACCTCTTTGAGATTCGGGCACCAAATGGGAGGGTAAGAAATAGTTTAATTTCAGCTATACACTGTATTACAGATTTAGATTTATACCTAGATGACCCTATAGATTTAGTTGATTTTTCACTAGGTTGAGGGTGACAAGGAATTGATAGTTATACATTTGGTGACCACAACATTGCTACATCAAGGATTGGAGTGAGAGATCTTTTTGGTCCCATTAAGATCATTTTTACGATCGTAGACACTAGTCCAACCTTCTTCTTCCTTTTATACTTTGATGACTTAGAGAATGGTTTATAAGCCTTTAATTCCAAGCAATAGATTAGTCCCTTTTTTTTTCATATGCTTCAAATAAAACTCAAGTATTATGTTGGTTGATTTATAAAACACACTACACATCACATGTTTCATCTATCTCTATATGAACGGTGACCATTAAATATTGGGAAAGGTCAATTTGTACAAAAACTCTATGTTGCAGTCTAGCCAGATAAACTTATTCTAATTTAACACATACAAATATTCCAAGAGAGGAGGCAATGTGATGAAGAAAAGGCCAATAAGAGAAGGGGAAAAAGGTTCAAAATTGAGTCCGTCATAGCCTTCCCAAGGCCTCAAAGCCATTAGAAAGGGGATGGTAAAAATTTGAATGTAAAAAAAATCAAAATGTAAAAATCATTAGACAATATAGAAGTGCAAGTTACTTTCAAAATTGGGAATAGTATGGTGAGAAACACATGTCAACAATTTGAGTGAAATATTTGAAACTTAAAAAAAATTGATGACTTCTACAAACAACAATCACCTTGAGGAGTTCATCACAGAGGGATAGACCAGGGAGAGAATATTCTTCCTCCATTGAAAGTAACCCTGCAAGTCATCTTTTATATCTTCTCTCCAACCTTTGTTCAATAGTAGTGATGTTGAGGCCAACAAGAATTTTATATTTTAGTTGTGCTCAAGACAATGCCAGTCAAATATATGTCTAAGGAGTTGAGGAAGATGGTTATAAATTTCTTTAGGGAGAATTATGAAGTAAGTGTGTGTGTGTGTGTGTGTGTGTGTGTGTGTGTATGTGTGTGTGTGTTTACTGGATTGGTCTAATTTGGTACATTCATCATTTACATGTAGTAGATCTAAATGCATATTGTGCATGAGGTGAAGTTGTTGGATTTGAAATCTAACAAAGAATATCTCAATGTATTTGTCGGTGACATAGTTAGTGTGGGTGTTTCAATGTATGGATGGATATTTTCTTTAATTTAGTTTGAAAAAATCTAATTCAATGCATTTTACTAGTTAAAATTTACATGGGTTTTAATTTTAGTGGTTAAAATCCGAATTATTTTTTTAAGGTGGTAAGAATCCAAATAGGTTTTAATTTTAGCACTAAAATCCAAGTAGAAGTTAAATTTTTTTATTTTATTATTGACAATTTTTCTTAATGATTTTGAAAGAGACCCTAGTGTCCCACACATAGTTTGATGGCACTTATGTGTTTTTTGATACATGTCTCCTCTTATCTCATTTCAATTGTTTGTTAACGTATTTATTTACTAAATTAATGTTTATTTTGGTTATGATGACATTTAGGAAAATGGAATATTACAAAATTGGGTTTTCTTTACATCATAATTTGATTATTTTACTAGTTTAAAAATAGCTTAGTTTTACAACATTATGGTTTAGGGGTCAATTTGTTTAGTTTATAAAAACTTCTATTTTCTTTAAGGTGTTAATCAGCTGGTGATTTTTTTTAAAACAATCCTCATTTTAAAAGAAAAATTATTAATTTTTATGACGTGTATAGTTGATTTATTCTAGTCATATGAAGTATAAAATATTCATACTGCATTTCATCATCAAAGGGTTGATCTACTATTTACCCTCCACGATAAAATTTAGACCATCCCTTCAAATTTGATCCCTGAAGGGAAAACTAATAAATTCGAAAGAGCATAAGTTTCTCAAGCCATTTATGATTATTGTCAATGTCGGGCACTGAGAGAAGAAAATTTAGTGGGTTATGAAACGACATGCCTCGTGGAATATTTTCATTACAAAGTTATGTGGCATATTCGGTGGTGTCATGGTGAGCTCTAATATCTAACAATCAAAGTAGAAACACTTGGCTATCATTTAAAGGGGGCTTCCATAAGGGTGAGAACCCCTAAGACTACCACAATAAATGAAGGAAAGAATAGAAATCAAAATTATGTTATTATAAAGTAATGTGGAAAAAACAAGGAACATAAAGGATATAAACCAAGACCAACATCTCTCGCTTGTTCACTCTAATCATTCTAATTTCACTATTTTTTCTTTGAATATGAATGTATAAATTTGTTGATGAAAAATAAAATCATTTATCAAACATTACATAGATTACTAAACCAATTAATATATGTTAATGTTTTAACTAGAGAAATGTGAAAAAAAAGGAACATAAACGATATAAACCAAGACCAACATCTCTTGCTTGTTCACTCTAATCATCCTAATTTAAATTTTTTTTCTTTGAATATGAATGTATAAATTTGTTGATGAAAAATTAAATCATTTATCAAACATTAAATAGATTACTAAACCAATTAATATTTGTTAATGTTTTAACTAATTTTCGATCAATGATACTTCGTAAATATTCCAAAATTACTAACAAAGACTAATTGGTAAGCGACATTATTAGTAGTGCCGAAGGCTATATACTATGGGTTTTACATTTGCTTAACTAGTTATTATTTTTTATATTTTTTAACCAATTAGAGGCTTATTATTTTTTAAAAAACAAATTTTTTTATCAAAATAATAATAAATCTTAGTAAATTTACACATTTTTTAAGAAAATAATTATAAATTTTTATTTATCTACAATTTGATTATCTTATAAATAGGGTTCATTTTAAGAGACCTCTTGGAAATAGAAGGTGGAAAATACCTAGCGAATATCCCTAGAACCGGTTTCGTGGGAAGACATTTTTTTTGGGGGTTGTATGAAATTTTTTTGCCTGATTTTCCAGTGGTGTGATAGAAGGTTGTAGACGCGTGACAAGAGATTTACTGTCACACGTCAAAAAAAATTGTTGACGTGCGTCAACAATTTTTTTTGACGTGCGACATCAAATCTTCTGTCACGCATCTACAGCCTCCATCCTATGCTTGTGCATCGAAAAAATCTCCGTGTCATGTGTCAACAAAATCTTTGTCGTGTGTCTGCTATGCGTCAATATTTGCAGTACCTCCTTGTCGCACATCAACTATCTGTTAATGTCACGTGTTAACAAATAACCCCATTGTCGCACGTCTGCAAACCCTCCTTGTCGTGCATCAACAGATTACCCCCTTGTCGTACATCAACTATATCCTTGTCACACATCAACAACTAACACCTTTTTCGTGCATCGACACATATCATCAGTCTTTGGTGCTTAGAGTATGCGAGTTCACGGTATTTGTAAGGTACTGGTGGTAGTACCGTAGTATACTACCTAGCGAATCACCTAAGTTTTTATAGGATATGTTTTCAAATGTAGGCGAAGCCGACCCCAAAAAAATAATATACTATAAATTTTAGGCAAACAGGACACCGACCCACTCCCAAAAAATCACCTTTTCAAATTTCCCTAAAATGAAAATTTCTCCATATTATGAATATTCACCACTAAAATCATCCCTGCTTATAAAATTAAAGGTGATTGAAGGCTTCAACATTTTCGAGGAGAGGATGATGTAATGCCATTTATTATAATTTATTTCAGTGCACTTTCACTATAAAAGATTCAGTCATTCTTTTTTGCCATTAAACCACTCTCATCTTAGCCGGATTTTATTGACAACTTTTACGGGTCAAAGCCCTCCAAATTATTGAGGAGTTGCACCAGCATGCAATGTTGGATTTTGATGTTCAATGTTACATGTCACAATAATTTTCTTTGATAGTCCAAAAAATTATACGGATGTCATTTAACATTCAAAATATAATATGCACGTCAATTTCATTTTTCTAATAACTATTACAAAACACCAAAATTCAGTAAAATTTTACATCCACAAGGTTGAATGGTTTTTTGCAAGGGTTCTTTCTATTGTAGAACTACTAATGTTATGACGAGCAGAGTGGAAATCATTGTGTGGGAATTTTGTGGAGTCTATTGTAAAAAACCATTTGCAGCAAATGTGTTATAGAAAATTTTAAATATTGCGAAAAGAACACAATATTTGATGTTACTAGTTCTGAATATTTTTGACAAATTGTGTTAACCAGAACTAGTGAAATAAATAGAATTCAAATCATTAAAAAAAAACATCATTCTCAGGTCCGAAGATCACCTCCACTAGTAGTAAATTCTAGCATTTGAGTCGCCTACTAAGTATTGTCAAGCTAAGATATTAAGCAGAATGCTTAAGGCTTATTTTAACTTTTTCTAGGAAACAAAATCCTAATTAATTTTAGTATGGGAGAACACCAACAATATTGTAAATCTATCATTCTTCATTAATGGTGATATGAGGAGTCTGAGATGGACTATTGTCTAGCATAATATTTTTAGTTAGGGGTAGAATGAACATGAGTGTGGGAAAATAGGGCATTTAGAAGATTATTTCATAGTTTTATTATCTAATGCCCACCAAATATTATTCACAAAGTCTTCTGGTAGCATCCTACATCATAAATCTCTAGTTTATTGGTGGGATACCTTTAAACCAAATGCACCATAAATTTCCAATGGAAGTAATGTACACACTCTGATGAAATAGAAAATATAGATGTAGTGGATCATGTGAATATAAAACATCACTAAAATTTATTTAGATAAAATGAGTCTATCAAAGAGCTAAAAGTTCAATTGATCAACCATGTTTTCACAAAATATTTTTTCACCTTCTTTGTTTTTCCCCTCTCCAAATGTCATACACTTTCTCCTAGTCTATTATAAAAGGATCGGGTCCATTTAGTGATACTCACATGAGTCCATCCAATGTTCAGATTTCTAGCATTGATCTTCTTATATCTTTAATCAAGTTTTTCTTTGAAAACCCTCGTTCACATGTTGGTATACTTGTAAGAATCACAAGTGTACTCTGCCATAGTTTTAACATGTTTGGAAGTTGGTTTGATAACTTTTAAAAATACAAAAAACCCTCCATGCTTCTCTAACAGAAAATTCCTCACACCCTAAGTGGAGTGTATCAATAAATTGATGCAACTCTTTTTTACAAGCCTCGGTGTCAAATAATGGAATGTACATCCCTTCATTATAAAAAATCTATTGTAACTGTTGGAAAACTTTTTCAAGCCAACACATTGAATTATTTTCTCTAACCAAAACATCATGTGAATAGTTTATAGGCCTAAACAACTTCACTACATTGAAAATAGAAAAATCAAGAAACCTTGCATTCAGACAATCTATTAGTCTTTGAACATAATATTTTGTAAGTTGTATGCAAGTTTGTAATGTGCCATCAATACAAGGACTGAATCATTTCTTTTGTGTATTAAGAGTATCACCATGTGCATTAGGAATAGATGTGTAAAGTAATTCATGTTTGTGAACTAATCCCTATTTATCAGTGATTTATAGATAGGCAAAATGAGATGCCTCCAATTTTTTTGATAAGTATCAAACACCATTTGGAAATGAAATATTATTTAGAAACATTCAAGTCTTAGAGTATTAATAGTGGCATCAACAATAGCTCCAAGAGAAGTGACATCAATGTGCTCCACTTGAAATTCTTTGTTTAACTTGTTAAGTTCACACATAACATCATAAAGCATGCGCAAACAATACTAAACAAAAATATATTCTTTCCGTATAATACAATGATTATTTCTTTTCACTTTTCCACAAAGTCAATATAGAAGGCATCAATGCCACTAGCCTTTCAATGACTTGTCCCCTAGATAACCATACGACTCCATGAATCTGAAGGCACTGCAAAGTTTCTAGTTTCATAGGTTCTTGTAATGGAATCAGCTCATTAGTTCTTTTTGTTGAATTTTGAACCCATGAATATACTTTATTTGCCATTTTCTCAACAAACACTAACTCTGGTATTATTTTAGAAGCATCTAATGCAGCTAATGCCTCACGATGAGCAACATAATGAACAATTATTAAATTTGGCACATCTTTTTTTTAAGAAGGTCACAAATACATTTTCATTTCCCACCATAGAAGAAGAACCATCTGTAGAAACAACTATCAATTTTTTGTTCAAAAATTCCGTTCATTTCTTAAACCTTGTAGTCCATCATAAATTGTTCTTCCTTTTCCATCACCAACATTAATAAGTTTCATGAATTGAGAGACTAACAACCCCAATCCTTGTGAATCTATAAATGTTGCATAAATAACAAGATGTTTATCTAGGCTACGATAATTTCTTTCATCTAACATGAAAGAGATATAAGGACTCTCATTCATCTTCAAGATTTGTATCTCTTCAAGATGTTTAGATATATAAAACATAAATTGATTGGATGTCTTTCGGTTTGTATGTGATGCATAGTATTTATTCTTGGGCATACATGATGTATCTAATGACATGACAAGTGAACAAAGAGAGTCATAGGTAGAGAAAGATAAATCTTGTTTTGCAACCCAATATTCCTAATTCATGGTTGTGATGATTCTATGCTTGTTAGAATAATTAATCTGTGTTATATGTTCTGTAATAGATACCACCTTTGTTTGCTTGTCACATACCCATATTTCCGCCTATATAATTAAATTTTCTCTTACACCATAATTTAAAAAATAAATTATATTGTGATTGTCACTAGATAAAAATTTCATTCACTTACTTGTTACCTAGAGATCTATTTTCATTGAAAAGGCATAATCGTGTTAACTTTAAATTGAGACTCATGTGAGATCATAGACTTAATTTTACTCTTCCACACTCATAAATAATTGTATTTCTTTTAGTAGGCATACAAGAAATGAAAAAATTGCAAGCTCTCTAACTGAGAAGATTGGAACGCTTCATTGGAATGCCTCTGTGGCTATCGATGTTTCCTTCTCTATGATGAATAGCATTGGATTACTTGAATTTGAAGGTTCTTCTGCCTAACATTTCTGATACTCTGTCTCCTCTATGCCTTTGTTGGAAATCAATAATGGTTAGGAATTGACCGATTTTCCAACCGAATTCGGTAAAGAACCCATTTTTCATGTTTAGAATAACTCACGCTAGAACATGCTGCTTGGAATCAATATCTATTTTCATCTTTAACACCATACATGATAATTTCCATTGTGGAAATAATTCTTAGCATTGATTCTCTTGTTATGCCAAAGGCATTCCCCCTATGGGAAAGGCCTTTACGAACATTCACGCCACTATGTTAAATTTGATGTGTGAAATGACGGTTACTATAACCTTTTTGACGTTCTATTGTTTTTAGTTCTTTTGTTGTTTTTCCCAAATCAATTGCATGGAGAATGGTTGACAAGATTTGAGGGAAGAACTCCACTTGCATGAAGAACTCTAATTGCATGATTTATAAAACCAAAAAAAATCTCATTTTATGTTAAGTACACAAAGCAGGATTCTCACACTTTTCGTCTTTTTGAAAAGAAATTATTTATTTATTTTTCTTTATATCTTTCATATTATTTTATAAATATTTGTACGCCCCCGCACATATATATATATTTTTTAACTACCTCAAAACATACAACGAAGCTTTCACGATCCATTTATGCTACTGCAGGAATTTGAACCCGTGACCTTTCAAAACCGATCCGGTGGGTAACTGCATCGAATATTTCTGCTACATATGATATTTGGAATTTTGTTTTAGTTGTCTGAAAGATTCATTGGAGCTAACATTTTCTCTGGATTTTTCACCAAAAACTCCTCCAATCAATCTGGATCCTCCTCAACGAATTTGAAGCAGGTTACTGAGTACAAAGTTACCTAGAGGAAGGCATCTTCATGGAGACCATGTTGTTTATGATATCGATCTTCTCTTTCCAAGAGAAGTACAACCTCAGCTTGAAGTCTCGCCAATTCCATTTTATGGCTCAGACCCTGTTCTATTGGGAGGTCGACAGATTTCTCGAAACAAGAACTATAATTGCTACGACTTGCGCGATGGAACTATTCGGGCTCTGAACATAAACACTGCACTAAGAGCATTAGTTCAAGGGAACTCACAAGCACGCTAATATTTTATTGACTGTCATTTCAAGTGTTTTTGTAGTTTTCAATTTATGCGCAAGTTATGGTAAATCTTCTCTGCAATTTTTTTTTTTGGGAAATGTTAAAGAATTTTTTAAAAAAAAAGATTCATCTGCTATAATAAATTTACATAAACTTATTAAATTTATTAGTTTTAATAGTAAATCATATATCAAATATTAGCCTGTAATACGTACGAGTCTTATTTCTTTTAGGACAACTGTAATATACCAGTAAATTTTTTTGTATCCCTTGAAAATCCCCATAATGTAAGGTGGTATTAACTTATTAAATGTATACGAATGAAGAACTCCACTTGCATGATTTATAGGGTTGTAGAATAGACATCAGATATTTTTTTGTGATGTGCCAGAATTAGCAGGAACTTGACAAGGTCATAACTTAAGCTCCAGGTGTCCTTTTGAGTCCGTTAGTTTTTTTCGAACCACATGTTTCTAACCTTATCGGTTAGGTTAAGTTTTGGCACAATTTCGGGCCCTAAATCCACCATCTTGAGGTTGAAAATTAGGATTTAAGTTGTAGTTCGATTTTTTCCTATTTTTGGGTAGTAGTTACTTTTAGTCTATTAGTTGCATTATGAGTTAGAAAGTTGGAAATTCCTCTAATTTAGGAATGTAGAAGATGTGTGGAAATTTTTGTGCTCGTACGAATAAGCATGCGAACTTGCTAAGAATAGCAGGTTCTAGTAAACTGCTAAAAATAGTAATTTCTACCACCTAGAGTAGATATAGTCAAATTAGTTACAGTTCGCTTGGCAACTTGAGTTGGGAGTTGTTTTCCTATTAAGGAAACATTGTAATTCATTATTCGATAACAAAGAAGGAGATCTATTTTCTTTCAGAGTTCATATTATTTGCAGTATATCAAATTTGTTCATAATTTGGCTACATTATTTTTTGTTACATGATTGATTATAATTTAATTTTTATAATGTTTTTTGTAGGAGCTTGGAGATTAGTTCTATGGTATGTACTATTGATACTCTTTTGAAGTGAATGCTATGCAAAGATGAGATTATTTTAGTTCTACTTTTTTTTTGAATAGGCTCTAGCCTAGTTTAGTAATGCAAATACAACCTCTTTAGCAAGATCAACTTTAGATGGAAGACGGATTCCAAGTAAATCTAAACTTATTTTCATTTTTGAAACTTTTAAAAACTATATTCCCTTTCTTCCATTCGTGACAACTTAGAAAACTTAGAATTATGCTGTGAACTCTGTGGAAAAATGTTCATCATAATTTTTTACTCAAACTACTTGTAAAAATGCCTCAAAGAATAATCCATTTAAACAACAAAACCAATTTTACTCTTCCACTCTTGTTTTAGAAAATTTTGATTTGGTTTGTGATTTATGTTCATCTTTTCTTTAAGTTTTCACCTGAATTTTAGAATGATCACTAAGCAAATTTGTTCCCTTGAGGAAACTTTGTTGGGATGAAATTTGCAAGTCAATTTGACATATTGTCCCAAGTTATTGGACTCTTTATTATTTCTTAGTTAGTGGGTACTCAACTTGAAATAATAAAACAAACAACTGCTAAAATTTTGACCAATAAAACAATGTATTTTATTACAGTATTACCATAATGTAATAAGTTTCTCAAGAACCAAATTCTGTCTTGAGCATATAACTGTAGAAATGGCTCAATCCTTGTAGCTAGACCCTTAAAATGCTCTAAAAAATTAGACTGTTGAAGTTTTATGCTGATTTATAGATAGCATCCTATGAATGTAACGAGTGCAATATAAAAGTGAAATCCTGGATTCCTCTTGGCTGTTGTGTATTTTTTTCATTTTCGGATGTAGGTAGGATTGCTTACTATTGTAATTCAGGATTACTCGTTCAACTGGAGTTTTATCACATCTTGCAGGTCATAATCTAATTATTAGTAATTGCAATCCTGAATTATTAGGTTATTGTTCTCTAATGGGACCAGTTCATATTATATGTGCAGTCTACCAACCCAATCAAATGGCAACAGTATTTGCAATAGGAAGGAAAATTTTAGATAAAGGGAAAATCGTAATGTCTCATGCCTTAAGGGCCTCTTTCTCTGAGCCTAGAGCCTTAGATGTCTCAAAAATTGAATTAATGTTGGCTAGATTTTCTGCACAACTGAAAAACATAGGTAGTCATGAGATAAATATCCATCATTTACCGGAAAGGCTCCCGTGTAAGATTTCTATCAATTGTGGATCTGAGTAATAGGTTGTGGGTTTTAATTTAGTTACAAAGCTCATGAGCCATAGCTAGGAAATTCTGCAGTAAGTAAGCAACTGTAAAGAAATGTTTGAAAAGGGGGAAATAATTGAATCCAGGAATAGAGAAAAGAAGATGTGCAATCCAACCAATAATTTGTAGAGTTGGTCTCATGCACATAAGTGAAATAAACATATATCTCAAGATATAAAATTTAAATAAAAGGAAAGTTTCAAATCTAGATCTGAGATAACACAAATTTTATGAAAATATCTACACATAAATAAGAAACAAATGCACCGTTGACACAAAATTTCACTGGAAATTTGCCTCATTTCAATTCCTTAGCTTTTGAATAAAAATATAAAGGGTTTCATCTCAAAGTCTAGAACACAAGAATGCTGATTACCAATTCTAATCACTTAACCTGTAGAATCTCCCTCTATTTATAGTGTATAGAGGGAAATTACTAATAGGAAAATTTCAATGAATTGCCACATGTGGAAGCTATAATAAAAATAGTGTCGGCTCTGTTCTGCCCTAACCCGAACCGTAATAGCAACAGCTCTATTTCTGCGCTCATGGTGGGTGCATGACAGTCTCAAACTGCAGCAAATATGCCTCTTCCCCCCTCCATTCTTTCTTCGAATGGTAGTTTGGATGGAAATGAGTGTTGCCCTTCCTCATGCTTAGATATGATGTCTGGCGTTGGTTTTGCTAGGACTGCTCTGTTTCATACTAGGTCAAATAAATCAAATTAGGGTACTGCTAGGATTAAGGTGCATGGTGACAGCTTGTCTCTCGTAGATTGGGTCTATGGTGATGTTGAGACAGGGATTCCTACTCCTCTCAATGGCAAAGAAGGCATGCGTGGTAGTGACAGTCGGGTGGTCCAATCTGCTCAGGTCGAGCCTACTCATTGTAAAGTGTGTGTTGGGCTAGGATCCCCTATTCCCGTAGGATTTAAGCAAGGTTGGGGTTAGGGGTATGTTGGTTCTTCAGATCCGGTGTCCTTCCTAACCATAGCGAAGTCTGGTGTATGGTCCCTTCCTAAACCTATGATCCCTATAAAAAAAGTGTGTGTGGTGTCATTTGGGAGGAGGTTTTTTATTCTGTCGAGTTCTTTCAGGACAAGGGTCTTATTTACAGGTTTGTTGGTTGTTGCTCGAGTCTTCTTGCCTTGCACAATTGGATTATTGAGTTATGGAGGCCTCATATAGTTGATAAGGTCAATATTTATCCCTCTGTTCGAGGGTTTTTTATAATTTTTTTTATAGCTCTTTGGATAAGGAAGCCATTTTAGGAAAAGTTTGGACTTACCAGGAGCATCTTATTCTTGCAAATCCTTAGTTCCCCTCCTTTAATCCTTTGTCTGAAACTTTCAATATTAGACAAGTGTGGATAATGCTCCCCTACTTGCCTTTGCATTTCTAGAGCCAAAATTATTTTAAGGCTATGGGGGATGCCTTAGGCAATTTGTTGATGTGGATCCCTAGTCAAATTCCTTTGATCATACTACTTTTTCCAAGATTTTAGTGGATATGGTTTTGTCTGCTGATTTTGCAGCCACTATGGATCTGAAGGTCAAAGATTTAGTATGGACTCAAAATTTAGATTATGAAGGATTTTTGTTTAGATGAAGAACTTGTTTTTCTCTTGGACATCTAGCCACTAACTGCTCCATCTTCAAGAAGCCAATCGAGGGGAGGGTTTTATGGTGGAAAGATTTTAAATCAGAAAAATTTGTGGTTTATGCTCCTGAAGATAGTGTTAAAGACTATGTGTGGGAAAACATGGCATTTACAAGACTATGCCATATTTTTATTCTCTAATGCCTACCAAATATTATTCACACAGTATTCTAGTAGCAGCCTACATCATAAATCTCTATTTTATTGGTGGGATACCTTTACACCAAATGCACCATAAACTTCCAAGGGAATTAATGTACACACTCTGATGAAATAGAAAATACAAATGTAGTGGATCATGTAAAATAAAACACCACTACAAAAATATTTAGATAAAATTTGTTTATCAAAGAGCTGAAAATTACATTGATCAACCATGCTTTAACAAAATATTGTGACCTTCTTTGTTTTTCCCCTCTCCAAATGTCATATACTTTCTCCTAGTCTATTATAGAAGGATAAGGTCCATTTAGTGATACTCACATGAGTGCATCCAATGTTTTGATTTCTAGCATTGATCATCTTATATCTTTAATCAAGTTTTTCTTTGAAAACCATTGATCACATGCTGGTGTACTTGCAGGAATCACAAGTGTACTCTGTCATAGTTTTAACATGTTTGGAAAGTTGGTTTGCTAACTTTTAGAAGTACAAAACCCTCGATGTTTCTCTAACAGAAAATCACTCACACCCTGTGTGGAGTGTATCAATAAATTAATACAACTCTTTTTTACAAGCCTCGATGTCAAATGATGGAATGTTCATCCCTTCACTACAAACATCTGTTGTAAATGTTGGAAAACTTTTTCAAGCCAACGCATTGAATTATTTTCTCTAATCAAAACATCATGTGAATAGTGTGAGGGACTAAAAAAACTTCACTGCATTGAAAATAGAAAGACCAGGAAACCATACATTTAGACAATCTATTAGTCTTTAAACAGAATATTTTGTAATTTATATGTGACTTTGTAATGTGCCATCAATACAAGGACTAAATCGTTGATTTTGTGTATTAAGAATATCACCATGTGCATTCGGAATAGATGTGTAAAGCAATACATGATTTTTAACTACTCCCTATTTATCAGTGATTTATAGATAACCAAACTGAGATGCCTCCAAATTTTTTTATAAGAAGCAAACAACATTTGGAAATGAATTATTATTTAGAAACATTCTTCTTAGAGTATTAATAGTGGCATCAATAGTAGCTCAAAGAGAAGTGACATCAATGTGCTCCACTTGAAATTATTTGTTTAACTTGTTAAGTTCACACATAATATCCGAAAGCATGTGCAGACAATACTAAACAAAAGATTCTTTCCTTATCATACCATGATTCTTTCTTCTCACTTTTCCACAAACAATATAGCAGGCATCAATGCCACTAGCCTTTCAATGACTTGTCCCCTAGATAAGGACCTGACTCCATGAATTTGAAGGCGCTGCAGAGTTTCTAGTTTCATAAGTTCTTACAATGCAATCAACTCATTAGTTCTTTTTCTTGAATTTTAAACCCATGAATAAACTTTCTTCACCACTTTCTCAACAAACACTACCTTTGTATCATTTTAGAAGCCTCTGATGTAGCTAATGCCTCACGATGAGAAACAAATTGAACAACTATTAAATTTGGCACATCATTTTTTAACAAGGTCACAAATATATTTTCATTTCCCACCATAGAAGAAGTACCATCTGTAGAAACAGCTATCAATTTTTTGTTCAAAATATTCTGTTTATTTCTTAAACCTTGTAGTCCATCATAAATTGTTCTTTCTTTTCCATCAGCAATATTAATAAGTTGCATGAATTGAGAGAATGACAATCCCAATCCTTGTGAATCTAGAAATGTTGCATAAAAAACAAGATTTTTATCTAGGCTACGATAAGTGCTTTCATCTAACATGAAAGAGATATAAGGACTCTCATTCATCTTCAAGATTTGTATCTCTTCAAGATATTTAGGTATAGAAAAAACAAATTGATTGGATGTCTTTCAGTTTGTATACGATGCATAGTATTTATTCTTGGGCATACATGATGTATCTAATGACAGGACAAGTGAACAAAGAGATTCATATGTAGACAAAGATAAATCTTGTTTTGCAACCCAATATGTCAACTTCATGGTTGTGATGATTCTATGCTTGTTAGAATTATCAATCTGTGTTATATGTTTTGGAATAGATATCACCTTTTTTTTTGCTTATCACATACCCATTTTTCCGGCTATTTAATTAATTTTTCTCTTACACCATAATTGAAAAAAAAATTATATTTTGATTGTCACTAGATAAAGATTTCATTCACTTACTTATTACCTAGAAATCTATTTTCATTGAAAATGCATAATCCTCTTAACCTTATATTGAGACTCATGTGAGATCATAGACTTAATTTTACTCTTCCACACTCATAAATAATTGTATTTCTTCTAGTGGGCATATAAGAAATGAAAACATTGCAATATCTCTGACTGAGAAGATTGGAACACTTGGTTGGAATGCCTCTGTGGCTATCGATGTTGTCTTCTCTACGATGAATAACATTGGATTACTTGAATGTGAAGTTTCTTCTACCTAGAATTCTTGAAACCATTTCTCCTCTATGCCTTTGTTGGAAATCAATAATGGTTAACAATTGACCGATTTTACAACCGAATTTGCTAAAGAACCTGTTTTTAGCTTTGTAAGAACTTGCGCTAGAGCATGCTGCTTGGAATCAATATCTATTTACATCTTTAACACCATACATGATAATTTCCATTGCGGAAATAATTTTCAGCATTGCTGCACTTGTTACGCCAAAAGCTTTCCCCCTATGGGAAAGGCCTTTACGGACATTCACGCCACTATGTTAAATTTGACGTGCAAAATGACACTTATAATAACCTTTTTGACGTTTTGTTGTTTTTAGTTGTTTTGTTGTTTTTCCCAAATCAATTGCATGGAGAATGGTTGAAAAGATTCGAGGGAAGAACTCCAATTGCACGAAGAACTTCAATTGCATGATGTATAAAACCAAAAAAATTCTCAGTTGACGTTAAGTACACAAAGCAGGATTCTCAAACTTTTCGGCTTTTTGAAAAGAAATTATTATTTTATTTTTCTTTATATCTTTCACATTATTTCATAAATATATGTACGCCCCCACGCACAATATTTTTTTACTATCTGAAAACACACAACGAAGCTTTCACGTTCCATTTATGCTCCTGCAGGAATTCGAACCCGTGACCTTTCAAAACCAATCCGGGGGGTAACTGCATCGAATATTTATGCTACACAAGATATTTGGAATTTTGTTTTAGTTGTCTGAAAGATTCATCGGAGCTAACATTTTCTCTTGATTTTTCACCAACAACTCCTCCAATCAATCTGGATCCTCCTCAACGAACTCGAAGCAGGTTACTGAGTACAAAGTTGCCCAGAGGAAGGCATCTTCATGGAGACCATGTTGTTTATGATATCGATCTTCTCTTTCCAAGAGAAGTGCAACCTCAGCTTGAAGTCTCGCCGATTCCATTTTATGGCTCAGACCCTGTTCTGGTGGGAGGTCGACAGATTTCTCGAAACAAGAACTATAATTGCTACGGCTTGCTAGCTGGATCTATTCGGGCTCTGAACATAAACACTGCACTAAGAGCATTACTTCGAGGGCACTCACAAGCACGCTAATATTTTATGGAATGTCGTTTCAAGTATTGTTGTAGTTTTCAATTTATGCGCAAGGTATGGTAAATCTTCTGTGGAATTTTCATTTTTTGGGAAATGTTAAAGATTTTTTAAAAAAATTAGATTATTCTGCTATAATAAATTTACATAAAATTATTAAACTTATTAGTTTTAATAGTAAATTATATATCAAATATTAGCCTTTAATACGTACAAGTCTTATTTCTTGTAGGACAACTGTACTATACCAGTTAAAAAATTTCTATCCCTTGAAAATCCCCATAATGTAAGGTGGTATTAACTTATTACGTGTACAGACTGAAGAAATCCAGTTGCATGATTTATAGGGCCGTGGAATGGGCATCAGACAGTTTTTGTGTTGCATGATTTATTATGATTTAAGTTTTGTAATGCTTTTTGTAGGAGCTTGGAGATTGGTTCTATGGTATGTACTATTGATAGTCTTCTCAAGTGAATGCTATGCAAAGATGAGATTATTTTAGTTCTACTTTTGTTCTGAATAGGCTCCGATCCAGTTTAGTAATGCAAATACAACCTCGTCAACAAGATCAGCTTTATATGGAAGACGCATTCCAAGTAAATCTAAACTTATTTTCATATTTGAATTTTTTTAAAACTATATTCCCTTTTGTTCGTTTGTGACAGCTTAGAAAACTCGGAATTATGTTGCAAAATGTGAGGAAAAATGTTCATCATATTTTTTTACTCAAACTATTTGTACAAACGTCTCAAAGAATTATCCATTTAAACAACGAACCAATTTTACTCTTCCACTCTTGTTTTAGAACTTATTGATTTGGTTTGTCATTTCTGTTCATCTCTTCTTTAAGTTTTCACCCGAATTTTAGAATGATCACTAAGCAAATTTGTTCCCTTGAGGAAATTTTGTTGGGATGAAATCTGCGAGTCAATTTGACATATTGTCCCCAAGTTATTGGACTCTTTATTATTTCTTAATTAGTGGGTACTCAACTTGAAATACTAAAATGGACAACTGCTAAAATTTTGACCAATAAAACAATGTATTTTATTACATCATTACCATTAATTTCATAAGTTTCTCAAGAACCAAATTATTTCTCGAGCATATAACTGTAGAAATGGCTCAATCCTTGTAGCTAGACCCTTAAAATGCTCTAAACAATTAGATTGTTGAAGTTTTATGTTGATTTATAGATAACATCCTATGAATGTAATGAGTGCAATATAAACGTTAAATCCTGGATTCCTCTTGGCTGTTGTGGATTACTTTCATTTTCATATGCAGGTAGGAATGTTTACTATTGTAATTCAAGATTACTTGTTCAGCTGGAGTTTTATCACATCTTGTAGGTCATAATCTAATTATTAGTAGTTGCTATCATGAATTATTAGGTTATTGTTTTCTAATGGGACCAGTTCATATTATTTGTGTAGGCTACCAACCCAATGAAATGGCACCGGTATTTGCAATAGGAAGGAATATTTTAGATAAATGGTTGTTCTAAAAATCCTAATTCCTCATGCCTAAAGGGCCACTTTCTCCGAGACTAGAGCCTTAGATGTCTCATAAAGAATTTCATTTTTCACCAGATAAAATCAAGTTGCACCCTGAAAACCTAGGTAGTCATGAGATAAATCTCCTTCATTTACCAGTGAGGCTCCCGTGTAAGATTTCTATCAGTTGTGGATCTGAGTAATTGGTTGTGGGTTTTACTATAATTACAAAGCTTGTGAACCATAGCTAGGAAATTTTACAGCAACGAAGCAGCTGTAAAGATCATAGTCTTGCAAAGGGGGAAATAATTGAATCCATGAAGAGAGCAAAGAAGATGTACAATCCAACCAATAGTTTACAGAGTTGGTCTCATGCACATAGATAAAATAAACATATATCTCACAATACAAAATTGAATTAAAAGGAAAGTTTCAAATCTAGATCTGAGATAACACAAATTTTAAACAAATGTATACATAGAAATAAGAAACAAATGTTATGTTTGTGGAGCCTATTTTCATGTTAGAGTGTGGTACACCTTCTATGTGTTACACTCGGGTATTTTTACGGTGGTCTCGCTTGCCGGTGAGTGGGTCAACGGGGGGTTCGGGGGGGGTGAAACCCCCGAAGTAAATTTTCATGGGTGGTTTATTAACCCATGGGTAATGGGTAACCGTTATGGGCTGGTTTTGGGCCCATGGTTTTTTGGTACCCATTATTTTGATACCCACGGTTTTTTGCCCATGGTTTTGATACCCACGGTTTTTGCCCATAGTTTTAATACCCACGGTTTTGTATCAAACTACTTAAGCAATTGTCTATTTATATGGTCTTATGCATATGATACAGAGACAAGAAAATGCATTGCAAATGTGCTTTGAATTCGGGTGTGAATTCTGTAGAGTTTGTTGAGAATAGCTCCAAATGGGTCTGGGTATTGTATTGAGAGAGTGGAGGCTTGTAATAAAATCTGAGCAAGTGATTCTTGGTGGACGTAGCCCAAATTGGGTGAACCACGTTAACTGCTATCTTTCTGTGTTGTGTTATTTATTCTACACTTTTATTTGAGATTTGTAATATTTTCTGCATATTAGTCTCTACTGTTGCGATTCTATAAGGGATTATTCCCCATATTTTATCTCTTATTTCCTAACAATTGGTATCAGAGCCTGGTTTTGGTTTGCTGAAGTGTTAAATCATAGGGAAAGTTTTATCTTGAGTGGGAGCTATGGCAGATGATGGAAGATCTAGGGTTGATAAATTCAACGGGCAGAATTTCAGTCTTTGGAAGATGCAGATCGAAGATTACATTTATCAGAAGGATATTTATACTTCATTGTTTGAGAAGGTGAACAAACCCTCGAGTATGACATATGCGGAATGGGATTTTTTGGATTGGAAGGCACTTGGAATGATCCAGCTGTGTCTTGCATCTTCGGTATTATTTAATGTTTCAAAGGAAAAGACTACAAAAGATCTAATGGATGCATTAGAGAATTTGTATGAAAAACCCTCTGCCTCTAACAAGATATTTTTAATGAAAAAATTGTTTAATATGAAGATGTCTGAGAATAGTTCAGTAGCAGATCATTTAAATGATTTCAATATGGTTGTAAATATGCTAGCTTAGGTTACAATAGAATTTGATGAAGACGTTAGGGCTTTATTAACTCTGTGCTCTTTACCTCAAAGTTGGAATAGCATGGCAATGGTGGTAAGAAAATCAGTTCCAGCTAACTCGAAGTTGAAGTTTGAGGATGTTGTAGGGGTGATTCTAAGCGAGGAAATGCGAAGAAAAATCTCTGGTGAATCTTCTACTTTAGGGAATGTTTTGACAATGGAAACTAGAGGGAGAAAAAAGGATAGAGGAAACTATGGAAAATCAAAGGATCGGGCAAGGTCAAAATCCAAAAGCAAGATAGTATGTTGGCACTGTGGAAAGTTTGGGCATGCAAAGAAGGACTATTAGGAGCTTCAGGATAGGAAGAAAAAATAGGAAGAAAACAAGGAGGAAAATGTGGCATCGGGTAATGTATGCCAGGATGTTTTGATTCTTTCTTTGCATAATATTAATGAATCTTGGGTTTTAGATTCAGGGGCTTATTTTCATGCTAATCTACATAGGCATTATTTTGTTGATTATGTTCAAGGGGCTTTTGGGCATGTTTTTCTTGGTGATGATGAGCCTTGCAGTATAGTTGGAAAGGGTTTTGTTCAGGTTAATATGCAGAATGGGAATACATGGCTATTGAAGGATGTCAGACATGTGCCTACATTAAGGAGAAATTTGATATCGACGGGGCAATTGGGAAGTGATGGTTGTACTGTGATATTTATAGCTGACACTTGGAAGGTCACCAAGGGTGCTCTTGTGGTGGCAAGAGGTAAGAAGGTTGGAACCTTGTATTTAACCACTAATAGTACTAATGATTTTAATCTTGTGGCTTCAGATGTAGATACAACATTATGGCACTATAGGCTCGGTCATATGAGCCATAAGGGCATGGTAATCATAAAGAAGAATTTTCCTGTATATACAGAAATAGGTTTGGATTTCTGTGAGAAATGCATATATAGGAAACAAAATCGAGTAAGGTTTCTCAAGGTTGGACCTACGAAGAAAGAGAGTAAGTTAGAGCTGGTACATTCTAATGTGTGGGGGGTGTCTTAGGTATCATCTCTTGGGGGTTCAAGTTATTATGTTACTTTTATTGATGATGCAACAAGGAAAGTTTGGGTTTATTGTATTAGACACAAATCTGATGTATTTGATACTTTTGTTAAATGGAAAGCCTTGGTAGAGAATGAAACATGCCTTAAGTTAAATTTTCTCAGGTCAGATAATGAAGGGGAGTATTGCAGCAATGAATTTGATGATTATTTTTCTAAGAATGGAATGTGCAGGAAAAAGACGGTTCCAGGAACCCCATAACAGAATGGGGTGTCAAAAAGGATGAACAAAACAATAATGGAACATGCTAGGAGCATGAGGATACATGTAGGACTGCCTCTTTATTTTTGGGTAGAAGCAGTGAGCACAGCTGTGTACTTGATAAAAAGAGGACCCTCAAGTGCCTTTGATGGAGGCATACCTGAGGAGGCTTAGTACGGTAAGAAAATCGATTAATCATTTCTTAGAGTCTTTGGATGTGAGGTGTTTGTTCATATTGACAAAGATGATAGGACCAAGCTAGAGGCTAAATCAAAAAAATGCACTTTTATTGGTTATGGTGGTGATGACTTTGGATTTAAATGTTAGAGTATTAAAGACAAGAAAATCATTCAGTCTAGGGATGTGGTATTTAATGAGAAAGTCATGTGTAAGCAATAGTTGCAAGAAAACAACGAAGATTCGAAGAAATAATATGTAGTGGTAGAGGATCTTCCGGATGGGATAGTGACCCATGAATCAGTTCAGGAACCTACTCAACAGGAACCCCAAACTCCTACAGTGAGGAGGTCTTCTAGGGTAAGAAAAGAACCTGAACGTTTTTCTCCTTCTCTTTATTATTTATTACTCACTGATAGTGGAGAGCCAGAGAGCTTTGATGAAGTAATGCAGGTAGATGCCAGTAAGAAGTGGGAACAAGCTATGGATGAGGAGCATAAGTCTCTCATGGAAAACCAGACTTGGGATTTGGTGAAGCTACTGAAAGGCAAAAGAGCATTGTAGAACAAGTGGGTGTACAAAGTTAAAAATGAAGGAGGAAAGAAAAGATATAAGGCCCGGTTGGGGGTCAAGGGGTTTTCACATAAACAAGGTATGGATTTTGATGAGATATTTTCTCCTGTAGTTAAAATGACTTCTATTAGAACTGTTCTTGGAATAGTGGCAGTAGAAGACTTGCACTTAGAACAGTTAGATGTAAAGACAACATTTCTCCATGGTGATTTGGAGGAGCTATATATGTAGCAGCCAGAAGGATATGAATTCAAAGGTAAAGAGGAGAAGGTGTGCAAACTGAAGAAGAGCTTGTATGGCCTGAAACAAGCTCCACGTCAATGGTATAATAATTTTGATAGCTTCATGATGGAGCAAGGTTATATCAGATGTCATTCTGACCATTGCGTGTATACAAAGAAATTTGAGGATGGAAGTTATATTATCTTGTGTTGTATGTTGATGACATGCTCGTTACAGGTAAAAACATGCAGGAAATAAAATTACTCAAGAAACAGCTAAGTGAATCCTTTGATATGAAGGATTTGGGGGCTGCCAGACAAATCCTTGGTATGAGCATAGCTCGGGATAGGAAGGAACGGAAGCTGACTTTATCTCTGGAAGAGTACATTAAGAAGGTATTGGATAGGTTTAACATGCAAGATGCTAAACTGGTTGGGACTCCCTTGGCAGGCCATTTTAGTTATTAAAGGAGTAGTGTCCCAAGACAGAGCAGGAAAGAAACCATATGTCCAAGGTACCTTACTCATAAGTAGTTGGCAGTTTGATGTATGCTATGGTATGTAGTAGGCCTAATATTACCCATACAGTAGCAGTTGTGAGTAGATTTATGAGTGATCCAGGTAAAGAGAATTGGCAAGCAGTAAAGTGGATCCTTGGTATTTGAGAGGGACCATGGGGATAGTTGTATGCTACAATGGATCAGACACCACTTTAAATGGTTATGTAGATTCAGACATGGCTGGAGATGTAGATAGCATGAGGAGCATGACAGGTTATATTTACATTGTAGGTGGGACAACAGTAAGCTGTATTTCACGACTACAGAAGCTGGTGGCTTTGTCAACCACGGAGGCTGAGTATGTTGCTGCCATAGAGGCAAGCAAAGAGATGATTTGGTTGCAACAATTTCTTGAGGAGTTGGGGAATAGGCAGGAGTTATGTAAGTTGCATAGTGATAGTCAGAGTGATATACACCTAGCTAAGAACTCTACTTTCCACTCCAAGACGAAGCATATACAGTTGAGATATCACTTCATCAGGACAACTTTGGAGGAAGATAAGTTGAAGCTGGAGAAGATTCATACCAGTCAGAATCCTACAGACATGATGACCAAGGTGGTCACAAGGGATAAACTAAAGCTATGTTCAGCTTTGGTTGGCCTTCACGGATGATAGTGAAGGGTTGAGAAGCCTTCTCAGTGGAAATCAGTCTCCAAGTGGGAGATTGTTATGTTTATGGAGACTATGTTCATGTTAGATTGTGGTACACATTATATGTGTTACACTCGGGTATTTTTACGGTGGTCCCACTCACCGATGAGTGAGTGAAGGGGTTTCTGGGGCAAAGCCCCCGAAGAAATTTTTTATGGGTGGTTTATTAACCCATGGGTAATGGGTAACAGTTATGGGCTGTTTTTGGGCCCATGGTTTTTCGGTACCCATTGTTTTGATACCCATGGTTTTTTGCCCATGGTTTTGATACCCACAGTTTTTGTCCATGGTTTTTATACCCATGGTTTTGTATCAAACTGCTTAAGCAATTGTCTATTTATATGGTTTGTAGAGTTTGTTGAGCATAGCTCCAAATGGATCTGGGTATTGTATTGAGAGAGTGTAGGCTTGTAATAAAATATGAGCAAGTGATTCTTGGTGGACGTAGCCCAAATTGGGTGCACCACATTAAATATTATTTTTCTGTGTTGTGTTATTTATTCTACACTTTTATTTGAGATGTGTAATATTTTTTGCATATTAGTTTCTACTGTTATGATTCTGTAAGGGATTATTCCGCATATTTTATCTCTTATTTCCTAACAAAAAATGCACCGTTGACACAAAATTTCTCCAGAAATATACCTCATTTCAATTCCTTTAGCTTTCAAAAAAATATCAAGGGTTTCAGCTCAAAGTCTAGAACACAAGAATGTTGATTACTAATTATGACCCCTTAACCCATAGAATCATCCTCTATTTATAATGTATAGAGGGAAATTACTAATAAGAAGCTTTTAATGAATTGCCACATGTGGAATCTTTAATAAAAATAGCATTGGCTCTGTTCTACCCTAACCCTACCCCTAATGGCTTCGGCTTGGTTTCTGCACTAGTGGTGGTTGCACATCAGTCTCAATCTCCAACAAATATACCTTTACCCTCTTGCATTCTTGGTTCAGATGACAGTTTGGACGGAAATGAGTGTTTCCCTTCCTCATGCTTAGCTATGATGTCTGGCACTAGTTGTGTTAGGACTACTCTGCTTCATACTAGGACAAATGGATCTAAGGAGGGTCGTGTTAGGCGTAAGGTGCATGGTTTTGGCTTTTCTCTCATAGATCTGGTCTATGGTGATGTTGATATAGGGAGTCTTGCTCCTCTAAATGTAAATAGAGGCATGGGTGGTAGTGACATTTGGGTGGTCCAATCTACTCAAGCCGTTCCCTCACAGAGTAAAGTGCATGCTGGGCTGGGATCCCCTATTCCTGGAGGATTTAAGCAAGGTCTAGCTCAGGGGTATGTTGGTTCTTTTGAGTCGGTTTCCTTCCTTACCATAGTGAAGTCTAGTGCCTAGTCCCTTCCTAAACCTATGACTCCTGCAAAAAGGGTGCGTGTGGTGTCATTTGGGGAGGAGGTTTTTTATTCTTTCAAGTTCTTTCAGGAAAGGGGTCTTATTTACAGGTTTCTTGGTTGTTGTTCAGGTCTTCCTACCTTGTACAACTGGATTATTGAGCTATGGAGCCTCATACAACTATTAAGGTCTATATTTATGCCTCTACTCGAGGGTTTTTTATAGTTTTTTTTTATAGCTCTTTGGATAAGGAATCCATTTTAGGAAAAGTTTGGACTTACAAGGAGCATATTGTTCTTGCAAAGACTTGGTTCCCCTCCTTTAATCCTTTGACTAAAACTTTCAATATTACACCAGTATGGATAAGCCTCCCCTACTTTCCTTTGCATTTCTGGAGTGAGGATTAGGTAATTTTGTTTCCAGGGATCCCAAGTCGGATTCCTTCGATCATACTAATTTTACTAGGATTTTAGTGGATATGGATTTGTCTGTTGATTTTCCAGCCACTATGGATCTTAAGGTTAAAGATTTAGTATGGACTCAAAATTTATATTATGAAGGATTTGCATTTAGATGAAGAACTTGTTTTTCTCTTGGACATCTAGACACTAATTACTCCATCTCCAAGAAGTTGATAAAGGGGAGGATTTCTTGGTGGAAAGATTTTAAATCAAAAAATTTGGTGGTTTATGATCATGAAGATAGTGTTAAAAAAGAAGCTACAAACATGGCTAGGGATAATCGTGAAGTAAAGATGGGTGAATTTATTCATCCCCCTTCTAAAACGGTTAAGATTTATGGGAAGGAAGAGGTATGAATGGTGCAACATCCCAGTTTCATGCAGATGTAAAGCTCTAACAATAATGATGTCCTTGAGGTATGTCTTCATGTCCACCCGGATGAGAATGTAGATCCAAATGGGGGGATGGATGGAAGACTTTTTTTAACAAGAAGAAAGGAAAAGCTGATATTTCTCCTCTGAGGATGAGCCTTAGATGCCATCGTGGAAACACTCATGGAATTTAGTTTTCTCTTTGTTGGGATGGTCAAGCCATTTTGACTGTCTTTATGGGCTCCTTTCTTCCCTCGTGATCTTCCTTTCGGTTGGCTTTTTTGGGTTTGTTTGTTGTGTCTTTCCTGGGGCCATGGTTGGTCCTGTTTATTTTAGTCCTACCTTTGTGCTTTGTTGCTTTATCTTTCATTTTTATGTTCAGAAGTTCAGGATCCCTTCAAATCCTATTTTTCCTTTATCTAATAAACAACATGTGGAAGTTATGAAAAGGGGAAGCAGATGGCAGTATTCTTCTAGGAATTCCTCTTTGCATTGAAGATATAACCTTCCATGTCCAGGTAGCACATCATCTTCTATTCTTGGGCCATCTCCTCATAGCCCAATTTCTTCCATCTTATGGTCATATCCTAGCATCTGCTCATCATCTTCTATTAGTGGCTAACCCCCTGGTAGCCCATACTCTTCAATTGTTGGACCATATCCTTTTCACCTATCATGTTATTCTTCTATCAGTGATCAAGGAAATCAAACAATCATTTCTCTCATTAATATCATCAATCATAAATGTTCACTTTCTTCTCCCACTTCTCAGGATAATACAAGTCACACATTAGCTTATAAGAAGCCCAAACAATTTCTTCATCAATCTCAGGTCAAAACTTCCAAGAGCTCCAAATCTCCCAACAAGTCAAACAACCACATGGTTCAAATTCAGACGTGATTCAAGAATGCACATAAGGATCCCCATCAAGTATGTTACAAAGTGCATAGACCTCTAGATAGGGAACTCAATCTCCCACTTATGAAATATGCATTTCGTGATAAATCACCATCATTTACTGAGTATGAGCTCACAAAAATCATCAAGATTGGGGGGATTATGACTCTTGATAAGAAAACACACTATATCTCCTTTATCAAGGAAATTGCCAACATTGTTGTTGAATCTTATCATTCCAAGTGACCTTGTTGATCCCACCTTTCAGAAGGCATAAAATATAAAAATGAGGACACATTTGAAAAAAAATCAAAGGTAAACAAAAACACATTGCAATCAGGTATTCAATACAAATGGATGTTCTTCCTTCCATTTCTTGTTCTTCTTTTGTATGTCCTCCTACCATTTTCATCCCTTTGGTGATATTTTGGTTAGTCTATTCACATGCAATTTGTGACATTTATCTCTATGGTATCCATTTGAACTTGGTCTTTCATCACCTTGGTAAGTTAAAGAATGACTAACCTCTTAGAGATCCTATCACAATCAACATCTAATAAAATTATTGCAAAGAAATTTTTTCATATTTTTGTTGACACTAGCCAATGTCATCATCGCAATCACTTCAACATCCTTCTATCAAGCCATTTTTGGTTCTTAACCCCTTTTCAAAATAATCAAGAGAGATGAGGTAAGTTTTTAGAAAGAAATAAAATCAAAAATAAAAAATAAATGATCCAAAAGGCTAAAAGAAAAAGGAAAATTTATATATAAGTCTCTCTTGGGGAATTTCAAATAATCTCTACCTAGGCTATGGATGATTGACTAGCAGTAGAGGAGTTTTGTGACTAGAATAAACTAGATCTCCATTGGGGCTATGGATGTCTTGCTGGCAGTGCATTAATGTACGGCTCTCCTTCCACAATCTATTCATAGATCAACTTTGAGAATAAATTATTTCTACACAATGGCTAACATGTCTTCAATTGATGTCTATCAAATCTTCCCTCAAAGAGATAATAAATTTCCACGTGAACACACTTGATATCTATGAGAAAATAACATTAGTATGTTACCAAGTGTCTTGTTTCTTGGACCTTGTTCAAACTCTTTCTTTCATCCATATCTTGTCTCATGATTTGTGCCTTTGGCTAATTGATTCTTCATCATGAAGATTCTCATCTATATTCATATCATTCACATTGTTATTCTACTTCATTCGGAACATCTATGTGTATAAGATTTTCTTTTTGACTTGTTTATGGACATCTTTGTCCCCTTTCACAAAAAAAATCTTGTACTTCCTTTCTATCATGTGTTTCTTGGTTAGCTTACATTGGGGGTGTCCTTTCTCCTTCCTAACACATCATTGGTTTACAGTCATAATCATGATTGAACCTATCCATATTAGCATTGATATAGCCTCTACGCTTGGAGAGTTTACCTTTGAAATACTCCCACCTAATGCTGGGGTATTTTCACATATTTAATTTCTTGCGCATACACGTGGAATTTTCCCCTTATACATCCCATCTATCGTTGGGGGCATCCACATCTCTTAATCTTCCTGTACGTAGTTTCAGAAAACTTTAAAAATAAAAAAAACATTCAAAACCTATTAGAAAACTAAAAACTTTCAAATATGTTTCAAAAACTTCTAAAAATAAAAAATTTCCTATAAAACGTCACTCTTGGGTTCTCGCCTGTTCATATGCATGACTTGCGGATCATGTAGATCTACCTCCATTAAAAAATTTAGTTTTATTACTATGTTTGTATTCTGGAGCACAACAAGTTTCCTTGTATTTTGTTATAGTGCATGATGGATTTTTCATCGAACCCAAGTGTCATTCGTTTGTGCGCTTGCATGTATCATTGCTTGGGGCACCATTGTCGACTCTTGTTGTTAATTCACACATGTCGGAACTGAAGCTTGATAACAAAAAAATTACAATATGTCTCTCTATTAGGTTATTTTTTTACTTCTGGTATTGTATTGCATTCTATATGTTGCATGGAGTTGGTATTTTTAGCAATGGGCATTTGTTCATACTATTGCTTTTCATGTCATTCTACACTTATGTCATATGCTTAAATTTTTAATAAGAACCAATGACATAGATTCTAAGCAATACGATGAGAATAAAGTTGTTTATATTATTTGGATGCAACCTATTTCCATTCTTTTATATTCATCACTCTCTCCGCTTCACTTCTTCTACCAGTATCTTTCCTCTTTTTGATCGTCGATTGACTTCTTTCATCACCACATAGATACTCGAGGGGGCATCCTTCATGCTACTAAATTTTCTTCCCCCCCTTCAAAAAGTTTTTCTGTAACTTTCTACTATCTTCGGAGTGGCATTTCTTATTCCACCCCAAAGAGGGAAAAATGTAGACATCTAGAAATTTCTATCAAAGCAGTCTTATTACAAACATTGCACTGACAAACTTCATCTCCTTTCACTCGATTTCAAATAACAAAACTTTGTTATTTAACTCTACTTATAAATCATTGAGGATGTCATTTTATGACAAGTTGATTTGTGATAATCCTCTTCATCAACTAATTTCATGTCGATTGAGTATTTTATATCATATTTAATCAATGGACCTTATCATTTGTTATCTGCCACTTCCAATACTTCCAAAATCTAGTCCGAATTCTACAAAAAAATCTAAGAAATCTCCCAAAGCTTGTTTAGAATCCCTAATTAATCCTAAAAGGTTAATTAGCTCCTAATCTAGTCGAAAAGGTGCTTTGACTTCCAAAAAGATATATTTTGCCTTGTTCATTTTTCCCACATGCACTAGATTTTTAATCTTTTCCAAACCAAAATCTATAAATAAAAGGGTCACCCCTCCCTTTTAGCCTTACACCTTGCTCACATAAGTGAACTTCTTATTCATCCTTTACACCTCATTTCATATCTTGATTTTGAGCCATCCACCATTAAAATAGCTTCATCTTACATCTTTTCTCCATTTTAGATTAGTAAGAGTTATCTAAGCATGGTCTTATAAATAATCTTAGAGAGATATTGTCATCCTTTTAGAGCAAACAACAAAACCAATATAATTGCTCAGGATATAATTAGGTTTACTTTCATTAAGCTTTCTAAATAGTACAATAAACTTAGCATGCCATTTTTTTCATTATAATGCATCCTTTTGAAGTTAATTTTCTTATCTCTTATCTTGATGGTTATTGAATTATTTAGATAAAGCTTTAGAATAGTAGTGTTAGTCTAGTTTACATAGTTTTCCAAGTTTTCCATGTTTACATATAGTTCTACGAATGTTTCTTCTCCTCTTCTAATTTTGTGTTTGTAATTGTCTACTTTTATCACAGTGACGTTTTTTAGGCCACCCCAAAGAGGGGAAAATGTAGACACCAAGATTTCGATCAAATAAATCTTATTACTAACATTGCACAGACCATCTTCATCTCCTTTCAACTTGTTTCAAATAGTGACACTTTATTTTCTAACTCTTCTTCTAAGTCATTCAGGATGCCTTTTTACAACAATTTAATTGGTGATAATCCTCTTAATCAGCTAGTTTCACGTTGATTGAATCTCCTATCTCGTATTTAATCAATGAACTTTATCATTGGCTATCTCTCACTTCCAACACTTCTAAAATCTAATTAAAATTCCTCCAAAAACTCTCGAAAATATCCCTAAGCTTGTTTAGAATACCTTATTAATCCTAAAAGATTAATTAGCTCCTAATCTAGTCAAAAAGGTATTGGCACAAGATTACGTAGCAAGTATTTTATATAATTAGACTGAGATGATTAGATAGTATCACATTTTTCTCGCAAAGTTTGTAACCTCTCCTTTGTTTTTGGGGAATGTAGTTATTTCTACTCCCTATAAATATTGTACGTGCTTCTGAATAAATAAGATTGAGAAAGAGATATCCTATCTCTATTTTTTCTCCTCAATTAGCTCCTCACAATCTGGTATTTGAGCTTTCATAATCTCAGGCATGTGCGTTTCATGTAGAGACATTTCATTTTTGATCCACAACATATAGATCTATGTGTATTTATCATTCATCTACCTGATGTGTGGAGATTCACTCACACCTGCTGTGTGGAAGAGGAAGTACGTGGACCTACATGGACACTTTTTGAAGAGGCTGCGTAGAATTTTTAATCTGTATTTAATTTAGTTCTTCTTGGTTGGACGTGGGAAGAACTTTTGTCTCATTCCAATTTCTCTCTCTCTAGCCAAGCCAATCCTGGACATTTAGGAGGAGACAAATCAGTGTATGGCAGTTTGGGAGAGGTAATATCTAATTTGATTTGGTCGCACATTCATAACTGCGTGGGATGATCTTCAGCACAAGTGGATGGTGTTTAAAGTCTATTCTCTGCTATATTTTAGTGACCAGCTATTTATTCTTTTCCTTGGACGTGGCATTTTTAGTGCTGAGGCGTTTTCTATGCAACGACCTGTTTTTTTATCTATCAATTCTATTCATTTCCAAAATGTGTAATTCTATGTATGGTACGTGGAGGATTGGCACCCATCATTAAAAGTTTGTCTCTTTCTTCATTCTCTATCATCCTGATAAATTCTAGTGATCAACAACTTCGCACACCGACCAATTATTATTATTTATTTATTTTGGTAGTGGATACCTGGACGTCTGATAAATTGAAGGTTTTGGAGATTGGGAATTCTTTTCTTCCTGCGCATGCATTGGTGGAGGTGAGTAGCGACATATTTTCTAAAGAATTTTTAAAAAAAAGTTCCCATCCTACTTCATTTAGCCGCGAAGAAGGAGAAAATCCTACAAAGACATGTCAAATGTAAAGCGTGAATGACATGATTGGGACTGCTGAAAGCCACAACATCGACTTGAAAGCCATAGAACATTGTTGAAAATCTCTTGAAAGTTTTGGGTTCAACTTTGAATTTCTGAACAAGTCACGCAACACTAGAAATCTTGTCTTCAACGAACTCGTTCGCAAAAGACTCTTGGAGTATTTCCTTTTCGACGTCAACTATTAGAAAAGTGAGTTCAAGAAGAACTAGAAGTCGAGTACAATGCTGATTGTGAAGATGAAAACGAATTCCCCACAAAGTGTCACCATCTCTCAGCAAGCGAGTATCGAGAGCATCTACAAGTCGGTACTTCTCATCAGTGAGAAACATTGTAATATCTCTTGAAATCTATAAATAAATTTAAAAAATTATTTTATTCTATTATAATGTTTACTTTGAAGTTGCTTCTTTCCAGTGCTCAATTACTTAAAGGGCTAAATTATGTGGCCTAGAAAACAAAGATTCGAACTATCCTTCAGTTTGAAGGATTATGGGGCATCATCATAGGGTTAGTGACAGTTCCCATTGCTCCTGATGAACTCGTAAAATATGAGATGGCTAGTGCCAAAACATTGATGTTGATTATGTTGAGTATATGCGATGATGTGCAACCACATGTTTGGGATGTAGAGAAACTGCAAGAAGCATGGGATAAAATTGCAACCATATTTGAGGCGAAGAATCAGACTAAGATTCTCCATCTTCAGTCAAAATTGCACACGCTATCTATGGGGTTAGATGAGAAAGTTGAGGAGTTCTTACGTCAAGTGGTTGTGCTACGAACGAAGTTACTAGTAATTGGTGAAAAGGTGGAAGACAAGATTCTAGTTTTGATCACCTTGAGGGAATGTTGTTATTAGTTCTGAGTGTCCGTTACGACACTGACTTAATCCAAATGGAAAGTGACACTCAAAGAACTCGTGAACTTTTTGTAGCGGGAGGAGGCCATAAATTCAGTCCAAGATGAGTCCCAAGACAAAGACCTATTCTCAAAGCCACATTGTGGCCAGAAGTATAAAAAAGGTTCTCGAGAAAAGCAAACACAAGAACATCAGCATCAAGGGAAACAAGCTCAAAATTCCAAGAGGTTGTGTCAAATTTGCAAAACCAATACTCATGACACTGATCACTGTTGGTATAATGGATTGAAACAGAGGTCTTTGAGTCAAACAAGCACATCAGGGCACAAAGATTTTCAAAATTCCAAATGACGTCCCCTTGGGTGAAAGAACAAGCAACATCTCGTATCCTCACATGATGATGAATCTGATTAGGATTCATCAGAAAGAGATAATTTTTGTAATAACCTCGTACTAGTATCTCAGACTTTACAACTCATGAAGAGAGTCTAGTTGATAGACTCGATTTTCAGTAAGCATATGTTAGGTGACAAGAAGTTATTTGATTCACTAAATGAACAACCCACTAGAGATCGGGTTCGGTACAGTAGCAGATGACAAAGAGTACAATACAGATGGAATAGGAAAAGTTACATGGACTTCTTAATCCTTCCAGTTCCTTTCCTATTTACCCTGGCTGTCTTGCAGGAAAACAAAATAGGGATCCGTTTAAGGAGAGAACATTCCATGCCAAGAAATGTTTAGAGATGGTTCATACCGATCTAAACAGACCATTTCCTGCTTAGTTTTCATGATATAAGTACTTCCAATTATTCATGGGTGACCACTCTTGAAATATGTGGGTGTTTTTCATAAAGAACCATTCCTTTGGGACCACGAAAATGTATACTTAAAAAGGTAATATATGTTCCTAGATTCACTAGCAACCTCTTTTCAGTCAGTTAGCTCCTGAATCATCATCTAAAGGTAGAATCTCTTGTTTAAAATGGCATCAAATCATGCTTAATCTCAAGACAAGGTACAGTTATTGCTAGACCATTTCTAAAAGATAAGTTATTTGCTTTAGATATTGTTTCATCTTCTGTAGTAGCTTTATCTACCTCAACAGAAAAATGTATTTCCCTCTGGCATTTTAGATATGATCACTTTTCGGTTAGTTCATTACATCATATGAGTTCAAAAGGAATGGTACATGGACTTCTTAATCCTTCCAGTTCCTTTCCTATTTACCCTGGCTGTATTGCAGGAAAACAAAATAGGGATCCGTTTAAGGAGAGAACATTCCATGCCAAGAAATGTTTAGAGATGGTTCATACCGATCTAAACAGACCATTTCCTGCTTAGTTTTCATGATACAAGTATCGCGAGCATACTTCCAATTATTCATGGGTGACCACTCTTGAAATATGTGGGTGTTTTTCATAAAGAACAAGAGTGAGGATCTTCACCATTTTCAAAATTTCTATCAATGTGTTGTGAAAGAGACCGGACAACCACTTCTTTTACTCTGCTCAGATCAAGTGGGGGAATTCACATCAAAGAATTTCTTAGCCTTCCTGAACCAACAAGGAATTAAGTAGAACCTGACTGCTCCCTACACACAATGACAAAACGACATTGTGGAGTGACAAAATCGCACAGTGCTGGAGATGGCTTGTTACATGGTATCAACAACAAAGCTGGAGGATCGATATTGGGCCAAAGTAGTATAGACAACTGTTTATATTCTCAACAGGGAACTGACAAAGATTCTACAAAATAAAATGCCATAAGAGGTATGGAGTGGGTGAAAGCTACCAATTTCTCATTTACGAGTATTTTGTTGTATAACATACATGCATGTCCCAGCTCATAAGAGAAATAAATTCAAACCAAAAACACTCCCATGCATAATAATTGGTTAGAACACTACCTTGAAGGCATACCATCTCATGGATTCTGAGACAAAGAAAATATACGAGATTCGAGATGTGGTTTGTGATGAGTCATCCTTTGACTCAGTAGTGACAACAAATGAACCATTACCAACCACCTGGGTACAAAGAACTATCAAGGACTCAAATTTGCAATAACTCCCAGATACATCATCCGGAGTCAAAACAAGGAGTCAAACAAGAAATGAGGTAAACTTTGCACTCATGAGTTCACTGATGAATAGCTCCGAGCCAGATAATGTTCGTGAAGCACTCAGTAAAACTGAGTGGAAGGAAGCTATGGAAACAGAATATGACTCGCTCATGAAAAATCAGACATGGGAACTTGTCGATCTACCTACATGAAAGAAACCCATAGGCTGCAAATGGGTCTTCAAGACAAAATATAAGGCAGATGGATCCATCGACAAATATAAGGCATGACTTGTAGCCAAAGGATATGCTCAGAAAGAAGGCATCGACTATGAAGAAACCTTTGCACCCACTGCGAAGATGAAGACCATCAGAGTAGTTTGCGCACTTGCAGCACAGAAAGGATGGAGACTTCAGCAGATGGACGTCAAGAGTGCTTTCCTAAATGGTGATCTGAAAGAAGAAGTATACATGACCCAACCTGAAGGATTTGTTGATGAAAATCAGCCTAAAAAGGTATGTCGTCTCATCAAATCTCTTTACGGACTGAAACAAGCTCCCAGGGCATGGTATATCAAGATCAACGATCACCTTTTGCAGAATGGGTTCACTCATAGTCCCTCAGATTCAAATTTGTATATAAAGAAGGTAGGAAAAGAAATTATCATTCTGGTTGTTTATGTAGATGATCTTCTGATCACTGGTAGTTCAGAAGATCAGGTTGATATTGTAAAGAATGATCTCAAAAGAACCTTCGACATGACAGATTTGGGGCTACGACATTACTGTCTTGGCTTGGAAATATGGCAAAAGGAGCATCACATCTTTGTCTCCCAGACAAAGTACGCCAAGACACTCCTTGAAAAGTATAGAATGTCCAACTGTAAACCTATATCCACTCCCATGGAAAAAGGCTTGCAACTTTCAAGATTCCAGGACTCACCTCAAGTAAATGCTACTCTCTACAGGCAATTGGTTGGAGGGCTCATCTATTTGACATACAGCAGACCAGATCTCTGCTATGCTGTCAGCTATCTTTCCAGGTTCATGCAAGAGCCAAAGAAATGTCACTAGAATGCAGTAAAGCATGTTTTGAGATATGTCCGAGGAACAACTAATTATGGTCTGGAATATAAAAAGAATGATCAATTCTTTCTACAGGGATATGTCGACTCGGACCATGCTGGATCTGTTGATGATAGGAAGTCAACTACAGGATACATATTTCATATCGGATTTGGACCAATCTCTCGCATTATGGATGACCTAGGAATTCCTGAAAAATAGTCACCTATTCTCTATTGCGACAATCAGAGTGTGTTGAAGCTCGTGCAGAATCCAGTCTTTCATGAACGAACAAAGCATATTGAAATTGACTGCCATTTCATTCGAGAGCACATCTTGAACCATCAAATTCAGCTCCAGTACTGTCCTACTGAAGCACAAGTTATTGACATTCTCACTAAATCTCTTGGAAAAGTGAAATTTGAATCTTTCAGAGGTCACATTTACAAGAATAATGTAATAAGGGGGGGAATGTTAGGATACGTTGGTTATTAGATTAGTTGTCTTTCTTATCTTGTTATCTCTTCTTCCATTATTCTCTACCATTTTTGTGGATCTTCTCAGTTTAGTTAGGGAGTCAGTTCAGATTTCAGTCCTATATATACTGTACATGAGCTTTGTTCTAGACAGAATAATATGAGATAAATCTATCTCTGCTATTTCTCATTCCGTAGCTTTGTTTCATGCATCAGATGATCAACTAAAGGATACTACTCAGACAAAATATGTGTTGCAAGGGGAGCTATATGTTGACCTTGGAGAACTGGAGAATGTTACTTCGCATCCATCCTCACATCAATGAAATAGTTCTTAACAAAATAAGTTGATTTCTTATTTGAAGTGGGTACAAAGCACCATAAAATAATCTCATTTTCAACACATCCTAGATACTTCATCCAAAGTCAGAACAAGGAGTCAGATAAGAAATGAGGTAAAATTTGCACTCATGAGTTCATTGATTAATATCTCTTAGCCTGATAATGTTCATGAATCACTTAGTCAACCTCATTGGAAAGAAGCCATGGATGTAGAATATGACTCACTCATCCCAAATCAGACATGGTAACTTATCGATCTACCTATAGGAAAGAAACCCATTAGCTGTAAATGGGTTTTCAAGAAAAAATATAAGGCAGATGGATCCATCGACAAACACAATGAATGACTTGTATCAAAAGGGTATTCTAAAAAAGATGGCATTGACTATGAAGAAAATTTTGCACCCACTATGAAGATCAAGACCATTAGAGTTGTTTGCACACTAGTAGCACAAAAAGGATGGAAAATTAAGTGGATGGACATCAAGAGTGCTTTCCTAAATGGTGATCTAAAAGAAGAAGTGTACATGACTCAACTTGAAGGAATTGTTCGTGAAGAGCATCCTAAAAAGGTATGTCATCTCATCAAATCACTATATGGATTGAAACAAGCTCCAAGGGCATGGTATATAAAGATAGATGATAACCTTTTGCAGAATGGGTTCACTCATAGCCCATCAAATTCAAATTTGTGTATAAATAAGGTAGGAAAATAAACTTTTATTCTTGTTGTGTATGTGGATGATATTTTGATTACTGGCAGTTCATAAGACCAGGTTGACATTGTGAAGGATGATCTCAAAATAGCATTCAACATGATAGATTTGGGGCTACTTCATTACTATCTTGGCTTGGAGGTATGGCAGAAAAAAGCATCATATTTTTGTCTCCGAGATAAAATATGCCAATACACTCCTAGAAAAATATAGAATGTCTGAATGTAAACCTATATGGAATCCCATGGAAAAAGGCTTGACAATTTCAATATTCCAGGACTCACCTCAAGTAGATACTACCTGTTTACAGGAAATTTATTGGGAAACTCATCTACTTGACATAATGAGACCAGAATTATGTTATATTGTCAACTATATTTCCGGGTTCACGAAGGAGCCAAATAAATGTCATTAGACTGTAGCAAAGCATGTCTTGAGATATGTCTAAGGTACAGTTGATTATGGTCTAGGATATAAGAAGAATTATTAATCTTCTTAGAGGGATATGTTGACTCGGACCATGTCAGATCTATTGACAACAGGAAGTCAACCATAGGATAAATTTTTCATCTTGGATCTAGACCTATTTCATGGATAAGTAAAAAACATAATATTGTTTCTATTTCATCCATAGATGAATAATATCGCACGTATGAAGCGATATGGTTATGTCACATTTTGGTTGACCTAGGAATTCCTAAAAAATAGTCACCTATTCTCTATTGCGATAATTAGAGTGTGTTGAAGCTCGTGCATAATCATGTCTATAATAAACATACAAAGCATATTTAAATTCATTGTCATTTCATTCGAGACCACATCTTGAACCATAACGTTCATCTCCAGTACTGTCCTATAGAAGCACAAGTAGTTTATATTCTAACCAAATCCCTTGGAAAAGTGAAATTTGAACTTTTTAGGGGTTATATTTGAAAGAATAATGTAATAAGGGGGGAGCATTGGGACAAGGTTACATAGCAACTATTTTATATAATTAGGCTTAGATGATTAGGTAGTATCACATTTTTCTCGCAAATCTTGTAACCTCTCCTTTGTTTTTGGGGAATGTAATTATTTCTCCTCCCTATAAATATTATACATGCTTCTGAATAATTAAGATTGACAAAGAGATATCCTATCTCTATTTTTTCTCTATTTTTTCCTCACAAAAGGTAATTTGACTTCCAAAAAATCTATTTGGCTTGTTCATTTGTCCGACATGTACTAGATTTTCAATCTTTTCCAAACCAAAATCTATAAATAGAAGGGTCACCCCTTCATTTTAGCCTTACACCTTGTTCACATAATTGAACTTCTTATTCATCCTTTAAAATTCATTTCATATCTTAATCTTGAGCCATCCACCTATTATCACTTAATCACAACACCCTCTAATTTGCACAAGTGTGTGTAATCAAGCTTATGGTGTGATTAGATAACATGGGTACTATCTCGATGTTTTGGGACTTACCACTTTGGATAGACCTCCAAAGAAAGTTGGTTCTTTCTCCTAAACTACCTACCATAATCTACTCTAATGTAGGAAAACTATCTTATCCTAATCTAACTTTCTAAGCAACCCGAGAGAGAGAGTTCATGAAAACAATGCCTACACTAAAGTAGTGATACATCAGAAAAGGAGGGAATGAGAATAGCTTTCCAATGTGTGAAAAATGTAAGAAAAGTACATACTAGAGGGGGTGATAGCAGTTCTCTAAAGTTTGTAAACTACATTCACAACAATATTTCATATACACACAATGATAATGAATCCCTACAAGAGCATAAAATAGACACAATATATATGTAATGAGGTTGAAGAGGTAAGAAGGACATAAACAAACACATCAAGGGAAGATACATCCAAAAATTTGCATCTATTGCTTCATAATATGTACAGTTCAATCTATTAAAAAATAAAGGCCTGGATCACCATGAAAGGAGTCCATTATAAAGGCTTGTAGCACATTGGCTTCACAAAACCAAAATGACATAGTTTTGCTACTCAAAAACTATCTTCTTTTACAATGAGCCCAACACTCTAATTTATAGAATTTGGAAGAGAGAGGATTGAAATCCTGAAATATGCCTTTAAACCACTTGCAAGAGGTAATAAATGAAGTGAAATGATGGTATGTTGCTTGAAAAATGATCTCCATACTATCCCATAACCTGCAGTTGGAGAAAATGATGACCATGCCTCTTAATTACACTCCCAACTACCAATTAAAATAATTTTCTTAACTTGTTCCGTTTTACTCAAAATTATCTATCAAATCTACCTAAAATTCTATATTTATTGATTATTTTGTGTTGGAATATGAGCCATGATTCCAATGAGGTCACTTTTTCATGATTTCCTTGAGAAATGAAAAATATATGGCATTCTGAGTGTGAGCAACTATTTTGAGTTTGTCAGGGATTTCTTACATTTTACGGGAATGAGCATATAAGTCATTGGAGTTGGATATTTTTATTTAATTTTCACTCACCTACCCTCATTAAAAATAAGAAATCAAAATTTTTTGGTGTAAAGGATGTTGTGCCCTTTCCGAAAAGTCCAATTTTGTGAAAATTAGAGTTTTGGGTCAAAATTTATGCACGTTTGAACTTCGGGGGTTAGGCGTTCCAATTTCCCTTTGTATTGCGGTTATTTCACCCCCGTAGGGAATTCATGTCCCCATGGTACTAGGACCATGCAGGATTCCTTTTTCCATGTCACCCAATTCAGGATCTTTTCACCTCGCACATCTACCGTTGACCAGGCCAGGTGGGTTGTTGACCTCCACCTTTGCCACATCTCTTATGCATTGAAAATGTCTGGTTTTTGTAGCACCATTGTTTCACGGGCCACCTAGTTCTATTCAACCTGACATCCTTGCACTTTTTATCTTCTCTATCGACTTCGGTGATTTAAGATTTTTCATGCACAAGTGGCATGAGTGTCACCCGCGCCATTCAAACCCACATGTGTTGCATTGAACTCTCTTTCGGAAATTTAAGGATTCCTTTTTCCAGCCAACCTGAGTTCACATAGGAAAATCAAGATGTGATTCCTTGCCATAACCACATGTTGACTTCCTTGAAGGCCGTTGACTGAGCTAACTCCCACATAATTCTTACACTACGGGAAATTCAGAGTTTTGGTGCACATGTGTCCCATGGGCCAACTTCATCTGCATCACCTACAACTCGAGCTCCCGACCTCCTTTTTCTTGGGCCATGAGGTCCATTGAACCATGAATTTACTACAAAGGTCTATGAATCACTTGATAGCTCGACTTCTGACTTGTCGAGTCAATGACCATTCGAGCTCACCTGTAATTTTAATACCTGCATCCATTGAACATGACCTAACCTCTTAGATTCTAAGTGATTCATCTCTTTTTAAAGCTCATTTTACCATGTACTTGAGTTCTTGGGTCTAGTTCCAACTTGATTCCCTATAACAAGTGTGGTATGATGACTAGGAAAACTTCATTGATGATTTTTTGTAGACCTCACCTGCATTTTTATTTCTCGGTCAACCATAAAACCAGTTCGATGCACATGGGGATTAACTTAGTGCAGCTTTAGCCTACCCAACTTGATATATAAGTGCATAATGCAACTTGATCTCATACGCCTCACATGTCATTGGAATGTCTCAATGCATACTGGAAAAACTCTATGCTAGGAGGTAGCTCACTTGTGAGCTCGTTGAGTTGCATCCAAGGCTGGAGACTATTCCCTTAAGGTATACACACTCACTTGAACATTTCATGCTATTTCTTGGATTCTTCAGTTGTGCCAAGGCTGAGTGGTATGTATGAAGGTTTCTGGGGGTTGTGTACTGGATTTTCCATTTCTTACTGTCCCTTCTAACTGATTGTGAGAAGACAAGCCTAGCCGTTTTCTAATTTTGCAAGGGTAGTGAAATTAGATAGCACCATTATTGAAATTGCTTCATCTTGCATCTTTTCTCCATTTTATATTAGTAAGATTTATCTAAGCATGGTCTTATAAATTATCTTAAATATATCACTTCATCAATTTAGAGCAAATAACAAAACAAATTTCATTCTTAGAATCTAACTAGGTTCACTTTCTTTAAGCTTTCTAAAGAGTAGAATAAACTTAACATATTCCTTATTTCATTTATAATGCATGTTTTTGAAGTTAATTTTCTTATCTCTTATCTTAATGATTATTGAATGATTTGGCTTAAGCTTTAGGCTACTAGGTGTTAGTCTAGTTTACATAGTTTTCCAAGTTTTTCTATAACACAGTACTAGTTGGATATTCTCATGAATATGACATCTCTAATATACAATTATGGATTTCCAAACATTGTTCCACACAAATCGATAGGAATGTTTTAAAAAAATAACTTCATCAATGAATTTTTTATCATAACCAAAAGTAATCTTGCATTGCTTGGTAACTCATATTTCTACACATTTCCTTACCGAACCCAATGATTACAGACTTTGATGATTGTAAGTATATAACATCACTATGTCAACTAATTCTTTAATAACCAAATTAGCTTACAAACTAATATAAAAAAGAGAATCCACTTTGGCACTCTTTAACTGGATTTTTATATGAAAGAACTTAGTAAGTTCATTCTCTTGAGCATTATTGTTACTATTACCCAAACATACCTCTTTGCAGATAGAGGCACATCACATTGTCTCATCCACGTATTTGCTAATACTTTGTCTCCCTAGAGGGAATCCATGGACTTATTTTTATATTTATTATTCTTGAAGGGAAGTAATTCCAGATGGAGCTTCCAACTTTTTTCCTCAAAATGATTTTCACTATCCTAATGACCATAATGAAATTTGTTATCCTTATTAGAAGTATAAGTATCAATCTTCTTACCTTTCCCATTTTCCTTTTTCCTCTACTCAATGTCATTGTATGGGTCTAAAGCATGCTGAGAGGTAGATGAACTATTTTTCATGTCCATCTCTAAATAGCGATCTTGAGAAAAAGATCATCTACATCTGTCATCTTGGCCAAGAGGACTGGTCTCCTTAAATGGCTATGAATTCCACGCATATACTTCATTAGAAGTTCCCGATCTCCTATATCTTTTCCCATCTGGACAAATTTCTTCTGGAAATCACTAGTGTACTCATACACATTTTGGTTTTACTTCTGTGTGAGATATTACCAATAAATTGACCTCTCTTCTACATAACAAATAGGATAGAATTTTTTTATTAGCCTTCTAAATTCATCCCAGAGGAAGCTTCTTAATAACCAATGAATGAACATAACTTTCAAACCAAGTTAAAGCATGATTGGTCAATTTCATCCTTCCAAAGGAAAATTTTTGATTGTCATTGATTTGATACTAATTGAAATATTCCTTAAGTTGGAATAGCCAATGGCCTAGCTTCTTAGCATTCACATCTCCATCATAAGGTTGAATCTCTATTTTCACTGTTGTTTTGTATGGAAGGAATTAGGCAGGACAAGGGGCTACTCTTATTCATACTCATGAGTATCCTCACTATGGGATCTTAACACCTTGTTTGGGACACCAAGTTTCTCCATGATAAATACCATGATGGAATCCAACTTCCCTATAGACAAGGAAATACTAGCCACATCCTTCGATAGATTTGGCACATTTTCCTCTAACTTGTAGAAATACTGAATTCTTCAGTCTCATCTACATCTTCTCTATCATGATCCATTTCTCAGATTCCTTTATTCCAATTCCTAGTTGAAATCTATTATTCAAAAGGAATAAAGATGCCTTCACCTCATTATTTTATCTTTTGGGTAAAGGGCATCAAACTGAAACAATTTCAACACAAGTTATACCACACAAATAAATATTAACTTCTTTTATACAAATTTGATCCATAAACTACCTCTTTTTAATAATTAAGAAATCCAATTTAGTGATAATTTATAGGAAATTTACTTAGTTCCTTTTAACTAATATAATGTGCATGAAACAATCACAATTATCTTTTAAATTGATAAATATAATGCAAAGGATACACAAGAATATATCCTAGAGAAACCGAAGGTGGGAAAAAATCTATTGGATAAGAAAATTTCTTCCCTCCCACTATGTAATTCTCCAAAAACAAAAAGTACTACCAAAAATTTTCCTTCAAGAAGGATTCAAATTGTTTCTAATTGTATTTACTTGCTCACAACATTTCAACAATGAGAAACTCACTCTGAATGAACAAAACAAGAAAAAAATCCTACTCCTTTTTTCTCACACTTGAATTTACTCAAAATCACTCGGTAGAATGCTTTAACAAAATTGTATTTATAGTTTCTCTTCCCACGGATAGATGGAAAAATTAAACGAATTGTTTGGAATCCTGAACATTTGCAACTATTGATTTTCTCTAATTATGGTATCGTCGAAGACAGACTGACAGTCGCACAATCGCCAGTCCTTGTTATTGGCGGTTGCATAACTTCCATAGTGGTTTCTCAACTGCTGCTCTATGAAGATTGATGGTTATGTAACCGTCGGGCGGTTGCATAACTATCAATGTTAGAAAAGCTCCCAAATAGTACAACGATGGCCCAAAATTTCATTCAAAGGTGTCCAAATCACCCTATGCCTAGCTAGACCATCCTCTAAACAAAGAAATTACTAATAATTTGTACTGCAAATCTCAACCATGTAGAATACATAGAGTTTGGTATTATTAAATCCATATTTGAATCAATACCAATATGATATTTTTAATAAATTAATATTTATGATCCCAAACTCATCAAGTATTTTCATGCACACTCCAATCATAAAATGTGAATTTTTTTCTACGTTTTCTTTAAGATGACCAGCTCTGATAGTCTTCTCTTAAAATTTCTCTCTATAGTTAGTTACACCTGAATCATTGTACCTCAAACACTATAGATTCTTAAAACAAAATCACATGATAATTCTATAATATGATTTTTTTTAGTTTTCCAACAAATCTACTCCAACTCTTTATTTAATCCCTACCTGTACACAATCTCTCATCTTGTACATGTTCTCACCATATACATCTTCATCCTTTTAATTTAGCACCATGAAACTGACTCCCATTGGATCTTCCAAGTATAAATATTCATAATAGTTTTCTATCTCAACTATCTTTTCAATAAGCTCTTCATGATTCATCCCTCTAGAGTAACTATGAATATCCAACTTAAGGTTACTTGGCATTCTCGGAACAAAAGAAAAATCCCTCTACTCTTCAACCCATTCTTCATCGACTTAAAGTGTATATTTTATGATATCAATAGGGGTTTCATCATCTACAACAACACCTGATTTTTGGATGTCTTTATAGCTTCATCTTGCATATGTCACATCAAACTTAGCAAATTTTCTTGCTTGGGTTCTTTTCCATAATCATGTTTACCTTGTGGTGCTTTGGCATTGTTATATTCAATATTTACCATTTCATCAAATAAGAGTTACTTTATGCCAACCTTTTCTACATATTATATTCATCTCATTCATGTTGGAAAATGTATTCAAGTATCCTAAGGTACTGACTGATGATCTTCCATGTGTTCTTTCCATATTGCAGTTCAAGATGTCTTTACTTACTATCTTATCACATTATAAATGTGAAAAAAACAATAACAAAAAGATATGTACACTCAACTTTAAAAAGAATAGGACATTTGATCTAATATATAAAGAAGGAAGCATATAGCTAGGCATTTTAGATAAGAGACGCCTTAGAGTATCCCTGGAATACTAACAAAAACACATAAAACGTAAGACACAACATAACATAAAATTAAATATATTAAAAAAATATTCTTTATTACTTAAAAGAAGAGAAACTTAAAAAGGAATACACACACACACACAAACACACACAAATATATTAGAAGACAATGATCTCAGCAAAAAAAGAGTAGATATGTAAATCTTTACTCATTATCTCACTATCTTTGCAAGTATAGCTTACGCATACACACACTAAACTATCTCTAGACAAAACTATAGTTGTTCTTATGCGGGAAATATCCCTAACACGAATATGATGAAAATATTATTTAGATGGAAGAAACATCCTACAAAATGCTTGAGAACAACAAGTGAACCACATGTGATCTTAGGTTTTCAATCTTGCATGTAAGAACAAGGCCCAAGTGATAGCTCAAATCAATGCATAATAAGTTAGTTCAATGACTACTGTTATGAGTTATGTAAACTAGTGTCATCTGCATTGACTAATGTTGAACTGTTAAATTTACGAAATTTATGTGTTACGTTATGTTATTGCACATAAACAATACATGGGCTCCTCCATAGAATTATTACATGTTATCAAAATATTGCTCTCATGACCTTATGCTTTTGGTAGTACATGTACATCAATGATATAAACACGTTCTAGTGACGTGAGACTTTAAATTTTCTCTTTTTGATATCATGGACGTCAAACGCGAGTTTATACATGTAGACTAAATCTACTAAAAAATATACAGACTTTCTCTTTTAACATACATGCGTGTGATATCTCCTTAATGATATTTGAGATTAAAGAAGATACAACAAACCTTGCTTAAATCTTCAATACTTTCTGCAATCATAAAGTAACTATAAACTAATACATAACATTTGTGATCATCTATAAACTTCTATGACACTATTACAAATACATGTGTATGGCCCCTCCACGGAAAAAGGAAAAAAAAATGCATTAAGAAACAACATAAAACACTACAATAACTTCATTATGTAAATGAAGGTTGTGCACTCATCATAAACATATGCACAAAACAAAACTTGTTCAAAACAAAATAAGACGGGGTTAATCCAATGACCTTGACAGTGCTATCCAATGACTTAGACAGTGCTACCCAATCACCCATAACTTCACATCCAAGTAACATATTTTGGATAGTGTAATATTGTGAGTGAATATAGAACTCCATCTACCAATTGGCATTGTGTAGGGTAAATTTGGTATGAAGTCACCATTAAGTCGCCCTTAATCCGATAGTACCAAGGAAAACTTAACGAGTGACACTATGGTGATACTTTAAGTCTAATTAGGTTGGAAGTTAAGGTGACTTTCATGTGACACCCCAATTACATGAAGATGACACGAAAATGATGTATGATTGACTCGATGTCGTAAACCTCGCGTTAAATATATGACTTATTTTTAAAGCAATTTTTATAACTGAAGGAAGGCTTTTTGTTTCTGGCTTCATCGGTTCGTTTGAATAAGACGCTATGGCCGTGCTTTATGGTATGATGATATTTTCCATTTCTCATGGAAATATAGAGAAATATCACTTTCTGGAATATATTTTCCATTTTACTTGTGGAAATATAGAGAAATGTTGCTTTCTAGGATAGATTTTCCATTTCTCTTTTTGGGACCTCTTTTCAGATTCAAAAATATGGCTTTCCATTTTATGTATTGATATTACCTACAAATATAGCTAACATTGAAGAGTGAAGATGAGTCGGGCCTTCCTTTTTGCCTTTAAAAAAATTAGCTTTATAAATCTCCGGATCAGCCTGAACATCACATACATTAATAGTCAATGCTAAATTTAATTTTGAATTTTACTTCCTAAAATTAGGTGTGGCGTGGTGGTGGTGGCCAACATGAATTGGACACCAGGAGTTCGTTCTAGTTTTGCTGCCCTCCATCACGGACTTGCATGATGAATAGGGCCAGCCGATTTCTGACATCTAAAACTCCTGGCCACACCACTCATCCAAACATAAATTACATTGTTGAACAATCTATTAAAATATTATAGTCGAAAAAAATATTAAATAATTTATTAATTAATCAACATTTCAACCAAATTAATAAATATAATAAAATAAAATTTTCCAACATGTACGAACTTCACATCGCTAGACTTGTACTATAACCAAAAACGGTGACTTGGATTTGGTAAATAAACTCGGACTCACTTTTTAGGCATTTCGTGGTGAAATCTCGATAGGACTGTGATAAACTCGGACTCACTTTTTAGGAGGGCACCCAACCCAAACTCCATCCTCAAGAAAATGATCTCTTATGCCTCCCTCAAATAAACTCCCCATAGTCTCCTCCCACTCCCAACTTAGGCATTCTACCCATTCCCAACAAGCATTTCAAAGAAACAACAACATCCAACACAACATATAAACACATACATATAACAATAACATAATATAAACAAAGGTGAAGCTCCTACCTTTCCATGGTAGAGCTTGTTCCAAGTATGAAGTTCCAAACTCTTGAAGAACAAGCAGATTTACATAGCAAAATAATAATATATTCTTTATATCTTATATTCAGATACATTTACATATATATAGGACATATAATACCTATATTTTAGGAGGTAGCCTTAACTACTTCTCCCACAAATATCTCCCACACTCTATATACGTGAGTGGTTAAAACTCACCAACAAATAATTGTTATATGTTGTTTTATATAACAACCATATAACATAATATACTAACAATACTATTTCACTCACACACTATATGTATATTATTATTATTGAGTTATAAACTCATATCCATACAAATGGGAGCACTAACAAAGTATATTTCCCAACATTCCCCCCCTTAGTGCGAACATGGGGAATACTTGCCTTTGTACTTGCACCTGCTCATGATCTAGTGATTTTCACAGGATGATCACAAACCTCAAGGATGGTTTTGCAAACGGTTGACCAAAAACCGAGAATGGTGGTTTTGCAATTGGTTTACCACAAACCACAAAGTGATGGTTTCACAAATGGATTACCAACAACCAAGAATGGTGGTTTTGCTATTGGTTTACCACAAACCACAAATGAAGGTTTTCAAGTGGTTTACCTACAACCACATCATGATATGCAAAGTACTATCATTGGCCCTCATCACATTTCACTGTAGGGAATAACATAAGAAATTCTGCTAACATCTGTTGCTCATACATACATAGAAAAAGCTGACATACTGGAAATGGAACATTGGAATGATGTTCCCCCCCTCAATGTGAAATTTCCACTTATTGAAAACAGGATCACCGCAAACTGAAGCAAACACACAACTGAAAACAAATGCCACCAAATCATCTGTGCAGCCCCATCATTGGCGACTGACGAGAGGTCACTAAATGACCTCCAACCTCTATTTGCCTCCTGCTTCCTGTTTCATGCTGCTAGTTCAGCTGGATGTGATCACGAAGCTCAAAATACCTTTCAATAATTTGGACGTCGCATACAAGCAAAAATGCATCCAAAATTGAAATGCGAGTAAGTTTTTTTAATTTTTTCGGACTTAATACAATGACACAATTTTTTGATGACAATACAACTTGAATGGACCTTCTGACCAAAATGTAATGATTTAAGGGATTTGATCACTGGACCAAAAAGATACTAATTGACCTATAATCAACTTCAATATTAGTTATGACAACATCGACTGTTTTATTATAAAATGTGGCTTATGGATTTTTTTTAAAAAACTACACACCTTACACTGTTTACATGTCTCGAGGGCATGGAATTTCAATTTACCGGTGTCGTTAATTTCTAAGCTTGGAATCCGTGGTGAATACAAACTCACAAGCATCTATTTGCAATAAACAAGCTCCAATCTGGTATGAAGGTACTGCCAATGGATATGTAGCAAATATTTTGCCTCCCACTTCGCATGAGAATCTGTTTCTGAGTGCCCTCATAGATAGGATAGAATGGAGATAGGCGAGTGCTAAAGAGATCTCAACAGAGATGAAAAATAAATATATTGGCTTCAACGTCTCCTTGCATGCGGATTTAATATTGATTCTTTCTGAGATTAGAGGCAGCGTGAATATTGACCAATATGAGTCAAGCCAAATGTTGTTCCATGAAACTAAAGCACCATTTCATACGGCCTGTCAATCTTTGCATAGTTAAAATAATCTCCAACGCCAATCCAAATGTGAAAAACAGTGCAGAGCAAAGCCAAGTGAAGCTAAATACTTGATCAACCACGCGCAGGATGAGAGGAGATGTCAATACAGGCTGTCAAGGGGATTTGGATCAGTCAACATTGTTGAATGTATACTGAACATGTCAGCCACCGATCTGTTGTGCAATCACCTCCCAGGAGTGTCTTTCAAACGTAGATAGAAAAAATCAATGCATGAATATAAATCTACTCAAGAATAACATTGAGATATAATAAACAACAGCTGAAAACCACAAACAAAACCTCAAATCTATCAAATACAAGTCTTGATTAATTGTATCACAATTTGATGAGAACTATTGTATGCAACCGCATTGATTTCTGTGCAGGTGAAACAAATGGATGAAATAATCAACTCAGCTGGAGATGAATTTTGATTCAAAAAACCAATACATATTATCAAATCAGTTTTATTATCAATACACGGTGATTGACACTCATCCACCACTAATTTTCACATAGAAATTTAACTATCTAAACTCTGCAAAATAATCTTCTCTCGAATCTCATCTACAAGGGCAACAAATCAAATTGACTGCCCTACCAATCCTCAAGATTCCATAACCTTTCTCTGATACAAAATCATGAAGAACAAGCAGATTTACACAGCAAAATAATAATATATTCTCTATATCTTATATTTAGATACATTTACATATATATAGGACATATAATTCCTATATTTTAGGAGGTAGCCTTAACTACTTCTCCCACGATATCTCCCACACTCTATATATGTGAGTGGTTAAAACTCACCAACAAATAATTGTTATATGTTGTTTTATATAACAACCATATAACATAATATACTAACAATACTATTTGACTCACACACTATATGTATATTATTATTATTGAGTTATAAACTCATATAATGATAATTTATTACAAATATTATTCAATCCATACAAATGGGAGCACTAACAAAGTATATTTCCCAACACAAACCCCTCCAAAGATCAAGCAAGCATCCACAAGCTCCAACAAAAATTCCAACAAGTATCGACAAACTCCAAAAATCCACAAACTCCTTAAAAAATCCTCTACTCTCCAAAAATACAAGAGACTAAAAATGAACATCCAACCCCAAAACAAGCAAAAAGGATTCAATAAATAGAGAAAAGAGAGGGAGGGATGATGTGGCTCCAAGTAGGATGCCACCTCATTTTCCCTCCTCTCCACATCACTTGGTCAACCTCATATACCAATGCACCATTAATTAGTGGTTGGAGGAATGACAAGCACCTTACACACTCCATCTAAGCCCACTCCCCAAAAGGACAAAATTAAATTTTTGAAATAAAGTGCAATTAATATTTTACCTTTTCATCCCCCCAAAACACCTAAAAGACCCTAAATTTGACCTCCCAACCCATAGGTAGGGTTGGCATTGGATTTTAAGAGGTGTGGGACAAGTTTGACATGTCCCACAAGCTTCCAAATTTGCCTCTAAGGCCAAATTCGAGTTTCCCATGTGGGGTAGAGTGTGCTACACTCAAAACTCAAACACACATCACTCAACACAAAAACCAAAGTAAATCAAGCCTAATAAATGAACTCCCTTTTGGTCACATCTTTTAATTAGTTTAAAACCAAATTCAAATTAACTTAATTAAGACACTACAACCCATGACTAAAAAGGGGTAAACACAATTCCAAGAATCTAAATAATAAAACAAGTAAAATTTCACTTACTAAGAGAAAACACATACTAATCCTAATGGAAAGGGAAATTTAAAACAAAACAACACATGACCCCTAGGTCACAATTTTCCCTTAACCAAATAATTCTAACACACACACAATTACATGTTGCCACGGTGACACTTAGTTGGATTCTTCTCGAATTTTGATGTGGTTGGTCTCCACTCCCCCGATATTGTTGTGAATATAATATACATGCAGAACAGAGAATACCTCCTTTGGCCTCGTGGCTGCATTAAAACATTCATGCTGAAATATGCGGTATGAATATAAAATCAACTATATATGAATTAATATCATCTATGCAAATACGATATCACTTACAATTTCTAGAACATTTCTATTCCACATTTCATTCATGTCAAAATGATCATCACATTAATCCAATATCAAGATCTACTCAATATGAATAAATATATCACATGTTAGAATTATTGATAAATAACTATGTCAAAAGTATATCAATATCGACATCAAATGTATCCAGTAGTCCATATACATCATATAAGAATCAAATCAATAACAGTTCAGTATCTCTGATATCTACTAACATGCTGCCTCAAAAACTATAATATATCCATAAGTGCAAACGACATTATCAAAAAACAATAATCAAAAGGTGTTGAAGGAAAGTGGGCACTACACCGACCTCCTTTTTTCTTGGCCATGAGAGCCATTAACCCATGAATTTACTGCAAAGGTCTATGAATCACTTGATAGCTCGACTTCTGACTTGCCGAGTCAATGGCCATTCGAGCTCACCTGTTAGATTCTAAGTGTGCCGTCTCTTTTCAACGCTCATTTTACCATGTACTTGAGTTCTTGGGTCTAGTCCCAACTTGATGCCCTATAACAAGCATGGTATGATGACTAGAACAACTTCATTGGTGATTTTTTGTAGATCTCACCCGCATTTTTATTTCTCAGTCAACCATAAAACTAGTTCGATGCACATGGGGATTAACTTAGTGTAGCTTTGGCCTACCTAACTTGAAATATCAGTGCATAATGCAACTTGATCTCATACCTCTCACATGTCATTGGAATGACTCAGTGCATACTGGAAACAACTCGGTGCTAGGAGGTAGCTCACTTGTGAGCTCGTTGAGTTGCATCCAAGGCCAGAGACTATTCCCTTCAAGTATACACACTCACTTGAACATTTTGTGCTATTTCTTGGATTCTTCAGTTGTGCCAAGGTTGAGTGTTATGTATGAAGGTGTCTGGGGGTTGTGCACTGGATTTTCCATTTCTTACTAAGTGTCCCTTCTAACTGATTGTGAGAAGACAAGCCCACCCATTTTCTAATTTTGCAAGGGTAGAGAAATTAGATAGCACCATTATTGAAATTGCTTCATCTTGCATCTTTTCTCTATTTTAGATTAGTAAGATTTATCTAAGCATGGTCTTATAAATCATCTTAGAGATATCGCTTCATCAATTTAGAGCAAATAACAAAACCAATTGGATTCTTAAAATCTAACTAGGTTCACTTTCTTTAAGCTTTCTAAAGAGTATAATAAACTTAACATGTTGCTTATTTCATTTATAATGCATGCTTTTGAAGTTAATTTTCTTATCTCTTATCTTAATGATTATTGAATGATTTGGCTTAAGCTTTAGGCTACTAGGTGTTAGTCTAGTTTACATAGTTTTCCAAGTTTTTCTATAACACAGTACTAGTTGGATATTCTCATGAATATGACATCTCTAATATACAATTATGGATTTCCAAACACTGTGCCACACAAATCGATAGGAATATTCTAAAAAATAACTTCATCAATGATTTTTTTATCATTACCAAAAGTAATCTTGCATTGCTTGGTAACTCAAATTTCTACACCTTTCCTTACCCAACCCAATGATTACGGACTTCAATGATTGTAAGTATATAACATCACTATTTCAAATAACTCTTTAATAACCAAATTATCTTACGAACTAATATCAAAAAGAGAATCCATGTTGGTACTCTTTAACTAGATTTTTATATGAAAGAGCTTAGTAAGTTCATTCTCTTGAGCATTATTGTTACTATTACCCAAACATACCTCTTTGCAGATAGAGGCACATCACATTGTCTCATCCACATCTTTGCTACAAAATACTTCGTCTCCCTAGAGGGAATACATGGACTTATTTTTATATTTATTATTCCTGAAGGGATGTAATTCCGAATGGAGCTTCCAACCTTTTTCCTCAAAATGATTTTTCAATATCATAATGACCATAATGAACTTTTTTATCCTTATTAGAAGTCTAAGTATCATTCTTCTTACCTTTCCCATTTTCCTTTTCCCTCGATTCAATGTCATTGTATGGGTCTAAAGCATGCTAAGAGGTAGATGAACTATTTTTCATGTCCATCACTAAATAGTGAGCTTGAGAAAAAGATCATCTACATCTGTCATCTTGGCCAAGAGGAATGGTCTCCTTAAATGGCTATGAATTCCATGCATATACTTCATTAGAAGTTCCTGATCTGCTATATCTTTTCCCGTCTGGACAAATTTCTTCTAGAACTCAGTAGTGTACTCATACACATTTTGGCCTTACTTCTGTGTGAGATATTACCAATAAATTGACCTCTCTTCTACATAACAAATAGGGTAGAATTTTTTTATTAGCCTCTTAAATTCATCCCAGAGGAAGCTTCTTAATAACCAATGAATGAACATAACTTTCAAACCAAATTAAAGCGTGATTGGTCAATTTAATCCTTCCAAAGGAAATTTGTTGATTGTCATTGATGTGATGCTAATTGAAATATGCCTTAAGTTGGAATAGCCAATGGCCTAGCTTCTTAGCATTCACATCTCCATCATAAGGTTGAATCTCTATTTTCACTTTTGTTTTGTATGGAAGAAAGTAGGAAGGACACGGGGCTACTCTTATTCATACTCACGAGTATCCTCACTATGGGATCTTAACACCTTGTTTGGGACACCAAGTTTCTCCATGATAAATACCATGATGGACTCCATTTCCCTACAGACAAGGAAATACTACCCACATCCTTGGACATACTTGGTACATTTTCCTCTAACTTGTAGAAATGCTGAAGTCTTTGGTCTCATCTACATCTTCTCTATGAGCCATTTCTCGAATTCCTTTATTCCAATTCCTAGTTGAAATCTATTATTCAAAAGGAATAAGGATGCCTTCACCTCATTATTTTATCTTTTGGGTAAAGGGCATCAAACTGAAACAATTTCAACGCAAGTTATACCACACAAATAAATATTAACTTCTCTAATACAAATTTGATCCATAAACTACCTCTTTTTAATAATTAAGAAATCCAATTCAGTGATAATTTATAGGAAATTTACTCAGTTACTTTTAACTAATATAATGTGCATGAAACAATCACAATTATCTTTTAAATTGATAAATAAAATGTAAAGGATACACAAGAATATATCCTAGAGAAACCCAAGGTGGGAAAAAATATAGTGGGTAAGAAAATTGCTTCCCTCCAACTATGTAATTCTCCAAAAATAAAAATTAGTACCAAAAATTGGCCTTCAAGAAGGATTCAAATTGCTTCTAATTGTATTTACTACTCACAACGTTTCAACAATGAGAAAATCACGCTGAACGAACGAAACAAGAAACAACTCCTACTCCTTTTTTCTCACACTTGAATTTACTCAAAATCACTTGGTAGAATGCTTTAAAAAATTGTATTTATAGTTTCTCTTTCCACGGATAGATGGAAAGATTAAACGAATTGTTTGGAATCCCAAACATTTGCAATTGTAGATTTTCTCTAATTATGGTATCATCAAAGATAGGACCACCGATGAAGACAGACTGACAGCTGCACAATCGTCAGTCCCTATTATTGGCGGTTGCATAACTTCCATAGTGGTTGCGCAATTGTTGCTCTATGAAGAGCGATGGTTATGTAACTGTCAGGCAGTTACATAACTATCAATGTTAGAAAAGCTCCCAAACAGTACAACGATGGCCCAAAATTTCATTCAAAGGTGTCCAGATCACCCTATACCTAACTAGACCATCCTCTAAATAAAGAAATTACTGATAATTTGTACTAAAAATCTCAACCATGTAGAATACATAGAATTGGGTATTATTAAATCCATGTTTGGATCAATACCAATACGATGTTTTTAATAAATTAATATTTATGATCCCAAACTCATCAAGCATTTTCAGCACACTCCAATCATAAAATGTGAATTTTTTTCTACGTTTTCTTTAACATGACCAACTTTGATAGTCTTCTTTTAAAATTTCTCTCTATAGTTAGTTACACCTGAATCATTGTACCTCAAACACTATAGATTCTTAAAAAAAAATCACATGATAATTCTGTAATATGATTTTTTTTTTAGTTTTCCAACAAATTTACTCCAACTCTTTATTTAATCCCTACCTTTACACGATCTCTCATATTGTACATGTTCTCACCATATACATCTTCATCCTTTCAATTAGCGCCATGAAACTGACTCCCATTGGATCTTCCAAGTATAAATATTCAAAATAGTTTTCTAGCTCAACTATCTTTTCAATAAGTTCTTCGTGATTCATCCCTCTAGAGTAACTATGAATATCCAACTCAAGGTTACTTGGCATTCTTGGAACAAAAAAAAATACCTCTACTCTTCAACCCATTCTTCATCAACTTAAAGTGTATATTTTATGATATCAATAGGGGTTTCATCATCTACAACAACACCTGATTTTTGGATGTCTTTATAGCTTCATCTTGCATATGTCACATCAAACTTAGCAGATTTACTTTCTTGGGTTCTTTTCCATAATCGTGTTTACCTTGGGGTTCTCTTGCATTGTTATATTTGATATTTACCATTTCATTAAATAAGAGTTAATTTTTTCCAACCTTTACTACATATTATATTCATCTCATTCATGTTGGAAAATGTATTCAAGTATCTTAAGGTACACATGACTGATGATCTTCCTTGTGTTCTTTCCATATTGCACTTGAAGATGTCTTTACTTACTATCTTATCACATTGTAAATGTGAAAAAAACAATAACAAAAAGATATGTACACTCAACTTTAAAAAGAATAGAACATTTGATCTGATATATAAAGAAGGAAGCATATAGCTAGGGGTTTTATATAAGAGATGCCTTAGAGTGTTCCTGGAATACTAACAAAAACACGTAAAATGTAAGACACAACATAACATAAAATTAAATAGATTAAAAAAATCTTTATTACTTAAACACAGAGAAAATTAAAAAGGAATACACACACACACACACACAAACACACACACACACAGAGAGAGAGAGAGATATTACAAGACAATGCTCTCAACAAAAAAAGAGTAGATATGTAAATCTTTACTCGTTATCTCACTATCTTTGCAAGTATAGCTTACGCATACACACACAAAACTATCTCTAGAAAAAACTATAGATGTTCTTATGCTGGAAATATCCCTAACACGAATATGATGAAAATATTATTTAGATGGAAGACACATCCTACAAAATGCTTGAGAACAACAAGTGACCCACATGTGATCTTAGGTTCTCAATCTTTCATGTAAGAATAAGGCCCAAGTTATAGCTCAAATCAATGCATAATAAGTTAGTTCAATGACTACTATTATGAGTTATGTAAACTAGTGTCATCTACATTGACTAATGTTGAACTGTTAAATTTATGAAATTTATGTGTTACCTTATGTCATTGCACATAAAAAATACATTGGATCCTCCATAGAATTATTACATGTTATCAAAATATTGCTCTCATGACCTTATGCTTTTGGTAGTACATGTGCATCAATGATATAAACACGTTCTAGTGACATGAGACTTTAAATTTTCTCTTTTTGATATCATGGACATCAAACGTGAGCTTATACGTGTGGACCAAGTCTACTAAAAAATATATAGACTTTCTCTTTTAACATACATGTGTGTGATATCTCTTTAATGATATTTGAGATTAAAGAAGATACAACAAACGTTTCTTAAATCTTCAATACTTTCTGCAATCATAAAGTAACTATAAACTAATACATAACATGTGTGATCATCTATAAATTTCTATGAAACTATTACAAATACATGTGTATTGCCCCTCCACGGAAAAAGGAAAAAAAAAGTGCATTAAGAAACAACATAGAACACTACAATAACTTCATTATGTAAATGTAGGTTGTGCACTCATGATAAACATATGCATAAAACAAAACTTGTGCAAAACAAAATAAGACAAGGTTAATCCAATGACTTGGACAATGCTACCCATCAGTGCTGGATTTTGACATTCAATGTTACATGTCACAATAATTTTCCTTGACGGTCTAAAAAATTATATGGATGTCATTTGACATTCAAAATATAATATGCATGTGAAATATTTTTTTATAATAACTATTATAAAAAAAAAAAAAATTGAGTGCAATTTTACATTCACAAGATTGAAACAATAAATTTATATGACTTTCTAAACTTAAATTAAAATAAATAATTATAAAATGAGTGCAGGTTCTCAAATTTCACATTTATTGCAATAATTGTAGTTTCCAATCTTTATTTGTAAAAAATCAAACACATAAGAATAAAACAAACAATTACAAATCAAAAATCAATAGAAAAAGCTAAAAAATATATCAAATCAAACTAAAAAAGGAAAACAAACAACATTAATTGAAAATCAAAATTAATAGATGTTTCTAATTCATAATCATTAATAAGATATTAAGACTTTATTATTATTATTTTCTTTATATATGAAAATTTCTATTTTTATTGTATTTTTCATGAATCTAAAAAAAAATTAATATATAATTTATTAACTTTCTATCTATATATATATATATATATATATATATATATATATATACGGTTAAATTTGTAATATACATATTATTTTGACGTTTAAATTATATTTTTGCATGTCAATCATAACTGTCAAATTTTAAAAGTGGCTGTATTTTGACATCTAAAATGACTTAAAACATCCAAACGCCCTGCAAAATGACTAAAGTGGAAGTACCCATAACTTCACCTCCAAGTAACATATTTTGGATAGTGTAAGATTGTGAGCGAATATAGACCTCCATCTACCAATTGGCATGTTGTAGGGTAAATCTGGTATGAAGTCACCATTAAGTTGCCTTTAATCCGATAGTACCAAGGAAAACTTAACGGGTGACACTATGGTGATGTCAACTCTTACATTACTTTAAGTCTAATTAGGTTGGAAGTTAAGGTGACTTTCACGTGACACCCCAATTACATGAAGATGACACGAAAATGATGTATAATTGACTCGATGTCGCAAACCTCGCATTAAATATATGACGTATTTTTAAAGCAATTTTTATAACTGAAGGCAGGCTTTTTGTTTCTGGCTTCATCGGTTCGTTTGAATAACACGCTATGGCCGTGCTTTATGGTATGACGATATTTTCCATTTCTCTTGTGGAAATATAGAGAAATATCGCTTCCTGGAATATATTTTCCATTTCACTTGTGGAAATATAGAGAAATGTCGTTTTCTAGGATAGATGTTCCATTTCTCTTTTTGGGACCTCTTTTCAGATTCAAAAATATCACTTTCCATTTTATGTATTGATATTACCTACAAATATAGCTAACATTGAAGAGTGAAGATGAGTAGGGCCTTCCTTTTCGTCTTTTAAAAAATTAGCTTTTTAAATCTCCCGATCAGCCTAAACATCACATACATTAACAGTCAATGCTAAATTTAATTTTGAATTTTACTCCCTAAAATTAGGTGTGGCATGGTGGTGGTGGCCAACATGAATTGGACACAGGTAGTTCGTTCAAATTTTGCTGCCCTCCATCACGGACTTGCGTGATGAATAGGGCCAGCCGATTTCTGACATCTAAAACTCTTGGCTATACCACTCATCCAAACATAAATTACGTTGTTGAACAATCTATTATAATATTATAATCCAAAAAATATTAAATAATTTATTAATTAATCAACATTTCAACCCAATTATAATCAACATTTCAACCAAATTAATAAATATAATAAAATAAAATTTTCCAACTAATACGAACTTCACATCGCTAGACTTGTACTATAACCAAAAAAGGTGACTTGGATTTGGTAAATAAACTCGGACTCACTTTTTAGGCATTTCAGAAGTGGGAACTGAATCCCTTGTTTTAAAGATTTTACAACGTTCTTCTACGATCTGTTCACACCTCGGAACTCCATTGCTTCTACACTTTAAATTTGGCTCATGATCAACGCCTATGAAAAGCTAAAAATAAAAAACCATCTCCCGTAAACGAAGAAAAATGTAATATGATTTTATTAGAATTCAGCGCACTTTCATCGATCATGTACTATCGATTCCACCAATTATTTGTTTGGCAAGTATGAAATTGAAAACAAACAAACTTGATGTATGTGATCACATGCTTGGGTGTCATACCATTTTCACTTGTATTTTTGTATGACTAATACCATCCTTTGATGTATTATTAACAGAAAAGTGCCACTTTCCAATTAGAGGACATAAATACCATCCTTTGATGTATGGTTAAGAGGGGAAATGAAAAGTTTGGTTACTGTTTGAAGCGAAATCGGAGATTATTAAAGTCACCCAACATTGACAATAATCTCAATCGGGTGAATTGTTAAACATAATTTAGGTGTTGTGGTAACGTTTCTCACTAAGTATGTTTAGAGTTGCCTTAAAGTATGTTTATTGACAACATTAATTGATGTTGTTATTTGTACTGCAGTGCTGACTATCTTGGATTTTTTACATACTAAATAATTTTGTTATTCTTTTGTAAATTTTCTACTAAATGATGGTATAAAGTTGCAATACAGCTACACCACTATACTAGGTTCAAACATATCTTTTTGGAAAAAAGAATGAATCCGTTCTCCACCATATGACCAAGATATTATGATTTTTTGATCAGATTCTCTAAGAAAGAAGAAAAAACATGCAAATAACAATCAAATTTAAAACCAGACATTAATTATTACAAACATGTGAATATTACAATTTGCCACCACCACCCATAGCTACTATTTTGGAGTGTCCATCATTATAATAATTTAGGCTATACTTAGTACAAATAGATTAATCTTATCTATTTCTAAATGTAAATAGATATATATATCTCGAGGTGTTAATTTTAAATTTTTCATTGGGTTTCACTCACAGAAGGTTCAATATTAATTGACAAATTTATCACCGTCATTTGAAAAAATTCTATTAGTTAGTTTTATATTCACTTTACATGGGTACACTATTTCATAGCGCTTATAAATAGTTTTTAAGATCTCATAATATTTTTTATTGGATTCTCTAAGTAAAAAAAAACATTTTCCAATCAAAATAAAATAGATGTCAAATTTTTGGTCTTACATTTATATTGATATATCAAACTATTACACTCCACCACCGCCCATTGAATATCGACAAAATTTTACATGCATGATTTTACATATTTTTACACACCAATGTCAATTTTTCTATATAATGTTCATGTTGATGATTCGTGTTTTAAAAAGTGCACCTTGTTAGGAAAATTATATAGTGCTCACATTATTAGGAATTATATATGGGTAGAAAATAATATAAGTTGAATATTAAATTGTTGTGAGTTGTTTTTAACAATTGGTGTATATAGGAGTTTGTGAAGAGAATTGTGGGGTAAATTGTTCGGAGAAGCTCCTTGTTTATAGGAGCACTTCTACCTATATAATTGTATGGCTTGCTCTGGTTGATTAAGGAAGTATTATTATTGTGTATTCAATGTGTAATTTGGTGTTTTGCATTCGCACCTCAAGGGTTGAATCTACTCCTGTGTTGGTTGTGAATTCTTCTCAAAGACCTCTACGTGTTTCACATTGCTTGAAGCGAATCCACCATGCCTCTATTGGGTTGGTTAAGCAGAGGGATTCTCCTTCTTCTCCTTCTAAGTGGTTATTCTGGCATATCATTTTTATTTATGTTCTTCTTCCATATGGCTATGATTTTCTTGATGATTCTAATAAGGAGGAGTGAACGGTTGTCCACCACAAGAAAAGAACCTCTTCAAAAAAGCATTCAGTTCTAACACATATGACACTTAGATTTCACTCTTCCTCTTTGGACTGACTGCTTTGTCTTTGATTGTCACTGTCTTATGGGGTTTTCCTTTTCTGATGTGTGTTTGAAATCATATAATTTTGTCAAACTTGTTTGACTCTTTTTTGTCTTTTTTTTGGGTTCTTTGTGAGCTTTATTGTTATGTCTTTCTTGTAATGGGCCCTTGGATCCTTTCCCCTCAGAAAACTTACAAATAAAGAAAAAATTGTATAATCTTTTATTGTGAGACTACAACTATAAGTGTATTATCTTTGTACATTATAAGGAAATCATATAATTTTGGAATAACCGGACGAATTTGTCCCAGACGGTCCGAAACCAAATGGGAATATATCCATTAAATTATTTATGAGAACATTGAATCTCTAATACTTTAAGAAAATTAATATTATTCATAGAATGTTTTGATAAGAGAGTAGTTAATTTAATAAAAATAGGTTAAATAGACATAAATTCCATATTTTATCAGAAATTTATTGAGTTTTTTAATATTGAAAGTATATGTATTATCCATTGGCAATGTGCCTTATTATTAAGGATTTATTTTATATGAAGAGTTTGAAAGCTTGAAAGAAAAGAAAAACCAAAAAATAAAGACAAACCTATCTTGGTTTATAATGTAATTTAATTTTATCATTGAAATGTAAATTTTTATTAATAAGAAATGTATAATTCATCGCTAATCATAAAACATAGAGGTGAAAAAAATGACATCCCAAAATGTGGAGAAAATTGTGCCATGAAGGCCTCAAGAAAGGTCACCTAATTTTAGGAGGGCATCAAAAAGTAGGATTACATAATAAAAGTGCAATTTTAACCAAATATAGGTGCAAGAAATGAAAGACACTACAATTTAGAAATTGCCAAGACTAGTAAGTTGCAACAACAAGCATAGTTGTCAAAGGAAGCAAAGGATGAGGACTATTGGGATTGTCCCTAGCAACTAGTGTTTAAAGAGAGGTGGGCCATGTCTAGGATGGGATCCAATCATCATTCTATTTTTGTGGTTTTCATTTTTCTTTAGTATTTTGCTGAAACTAGTGGTGGGGATATCAAACTCCAAATGACATAATTTCCCTTGCACAACAATACCCCACCCACATCCACGACTACCACCATTTCCACCAAGCTAGTCAAAGAATCTTCTATTGTTGGAGGGAGAAGCATCTCGAGACCTTATAAAGGAAAGTTGGTGTTGGGGAGAGGAGTTATGATGACTACTAGAGTAACATCTATGAAAACCATTGATGTGTCCTAGAGAAATGGAGCAGTGGCATAGTGAGTCTGCAGACACCTGACTAATGGTGCATAGGGAACTAACCCATGTGAAAGTATGGATTGCAAGTTTTCCACATCCATGAGGATGTTTCTACTTGAACCTAGCTGATCTGGAGCATAAAAATGGAGATCTCATTAACTTTATTACTCACTAAGAAGTGTATATCAATAGAAACATTATTATAATGCAATGTTCAGAATGGGATTATAATTTTAGGGCCTCGATACCATTAAGTGGAATGTTGACCATTTGTTTATGCATACAAATGGGCACTTTATTATAACTATTTTTTACTTAATGTTGTAATGACTTATATGTATTTTCAAGTTTCCTTCTCATTATCTATCTATTACCACCATTTTTCCTATTATGTATTGATTTATATGCTAATAAATGTATTCATACACATAAATGAGGATGTGATGAGTTCATATTCATTTTTCACTAGAGCAACACTAAACTTATAAGAGTTGAATATATATTATTTTTGAAGTATCATCATTCCAAAATATTTGGTCAGACATATATAAGTTCCTTTGATGTAATACTAACTTCTTCATGATTTTAAATATAAGAAGCGGGACACTTGTTTACATAGGATTGATTGTTTAGCATCAAATATTATTTTCAATTATTATCAAAATAATAAATGGAATAATAATATTGGAGGGATAACATTGTCTCTGATCAACATCCCTAAAAAATTAATAGGTTTAATAAGGAATTAAATACATATGATTGTTTTTACAAATGAGACCAATATCATAATGATTTGAGAGTTAATTTAAAGAAGAATATATACATTCATACATTAGGATATAAATCATGAATCCAAGTCATATTCATTTAAGAAAATACATTTTCATTTTCATAATATTTTTTTTGGATAAGGGTAAAGAAGGGGTTTTTGACTCGGACCCTACTGAGGAATAAAAAAGACCTAAAAACCTAGATAAAACTATAAGCATGTAACACCCACACTTTTCTATGTTCAAAACCATATGAGAAACCTATTAATTTAATACAGAAAATTTGCAGAATTTTTTTCTTTTTTTTAAATATTATTAATTTATTTCCCCAAATTAATTTACGGTTTAAAAGTCTCCCATTATGTTCATTTATATTATCAGGGTATTTTTCAATTATTAAATAATCATGATCCATTTAATTTATTTAACTACCCCTTACTAATATTTATTTAAAAATCTCTTTTTAGTTCATTATTTAACTACCATGCACCATGTTTAATTTATTTCCTACCATTAAGTTAACAACTTGGCCTAGCCACTAAGTGGCCTCGTTCAATCCATTACCCATGTCATTTTCATTAAACCCACTCCCACAAAATCCCCATCAATTAAATGATTAGTGTTTATTTTCAACCATTAGATTTGATTTATATAGGCCATTGGATCTAGGTTACCCTAATTTTCTATAGGAGATTATTTTATTTCTTTCTTTTCAACCTAAACTCATTCATTTATTCCATTTTGTTTTGCAGGTTTGGAGAAAGAGGAGAAGTCAAAGAGGCCATTGAATCCATTGGGAGGGTTTATAAACTCCAATTTTTTTTTTTGTATTTGTGTTAAAACAAAATATCTATCATATTCCATTGTGAGTATTATCTACCCTATTTTATTTGGGTTATTTGAACTTTCCTCTTGCAAGTTGGATGTATATACATTGTGTATAGTTCATTCCTTTTGTATTAAATATGTTTTCTACCATATATATGGTTATGGGGTTTTCATTTTTCCTAATTATTTTTGGCTTAAAGGTGATATACATAAGGATGTAGGGTTTGAGCGCATGCACGCACACATGCACAAGTGCACACCCGTGCGCGCGCACACACACACACAACATGATTAAATTTTGGAAGCTTATTTAAAATACAATGCACATATACAGAGAGGTTGTGGCAGAAAATGAATAGCGTGGACAGGATTTAATTGGCATGACCCATGATTGGTTATGTATTATTTTATATTGAGTTGGGTCATGGCCATACGGCCACAAAAAAATATAAACCCCCCCTTTTTAATATGAGTAAAAATTTATTTAAAAGCCTAAGACTTTATCAAATTTTATTTGTTTATAGTATAAATCTTTGGCTTATAAATCCAATCAGCCATCAGGATACTTTTTTTTAATAATATGAAACTTATTTATTAGTATTATATATATATATATATATATATATATATATATATATATCTATAATCTTAGCATAAATAATCAATCGAGTTTATTTGTATAATAAAATATTAGGCATATATAGTTTATATAGCTTCAATGTATTCAACTAGGAAAGAGAATTGGTTAATACCCTTTGTAATGAAATGTAAAAAATGATTATAAAATCTACTCAACAACTTCATTCGAACTTAGATGTATAACAACTACTTAAAAAAAAATCTCTTTTTATTTCACATGATCACTGAAATCATATAAACTCAACGAATGTCTTTCAATGATAATTTGAAATAAATGAAATCATATAAACTCAATGAATGTCTCCAATTTCTTTTATTCAAATCTAATTTACCAACTTTGCAATAATGGCAACTCAACACACACTTTCCATGCAAAATATCATTCCTTAAATTGTATGCATTTTACAACCTTGCCAATAAAATAAGATTTGAAGGAAACTTCATTTTCCCAACAAAATAGAATTTGGAATATCTCCATTTAACAACAACATTACTATTTTGATAAATGAAATTTACAATAACATTCTTTTAAATACAATAAAAAAAAATTCCTCTTTTACTTTGAGATGATAATTTGAAATAAATGAAATCATAATAACTCAATGAACTTCTCCAATTTCTTCTTTTCGAATCTAATTTTCCAACTTTGCAATAATGGCAAATCAACACACACTTTCCATGAAAAATATCATTCCTTAAATTGTATGAATTTTACAACCTTGCGAATAAAATCGGATTTGAAGGAAACTTCCTTTTCCCAACAAAATAGAAATTGGAATATCTCCATTTAACAACAACATTACCAGTTTGATAAATGAAATTTATAATAACATTATTTTAAATACAATAATTACAAACTTCCACTCTAAGTGCGAATAGTATGGAAAAATTACAACATAGATATTCTTCCAAGGATTCAAACGTAAGTCTTCATTTCAATGTCTTTTCCCAAGTTCACAGCTTCAATTTTGCACCTCTTCAATTCTTCAAATATTGAATCACATTAAAAATAAAATGGGATAGGTGACCCTCTCAGTCTAACCTATATTCTAATAAGAGGATAATCCATCCTCCTTATTGGCCCCCAAGCCCCAACTAAAGAACCATAAAGTGTGTAGGCAACTTGACAACTTTCACAACAATGACTTCCACAAAACAACTCAACACTCATACAATCAACACAATAAAGGATTTTAAACACCAAACATAACAACACAAGCCACAAAACCAAAAACATGGGCTTACATTCAATCCAAGGGAGAGTAGAACAAAAAAACCACCTCCTTATAGCTCCCAAATGAGTTAGCGTTTCCACCCAAAATACCTCCATGTGCACATCCAAACTACACAATATAACCCCTTTCCCTCCCAATGCAGAATACACAAAGTATATAAATTTACCCTTTTCACTCCCCGTAGGTGGAAATCCCTACTCATTCTCCCTCCACTAGCCTACAAATTTCCCTTTTCCCTCCCCAAATTGGTTGTATTTTATATCTCCCACACAATACATACAAACATGCATTTACAAAACACACAACAAACAATAAGAATAACGTAAGGATCCTACCTTTCCATACTAGCTCCCACAATATTACATCCACAAGCTTTAATCCTTTCGAAAACCAAGCAAACACCAAAGTAATTATTCAAGCTCCAAGCAAGAACTCCCGAGACAAAATTCCAAAAAATGTAAAATCAAGAAAATGAGAAAAGTAACTCCCATTCCTACAAATTCACACCCATAAATAGAAAAAGGAATGAGGGTGATGAGGTGGCTCCATATAGGATATCACTTCATCATTCCTCCACTCCAACACAATAAGGAAAACCCCAACACTAAGGTAATCAAATGAAAAAGGTAAGGTTATGACATTCCTACATGCACAATCCACATGCACCCCATACCATTCAAGCACAAAATACATGTGATAAGAAGAGAAGTGACTTTATTTTCCCTCTTACAGTCAACAAGACATTTAAATGGTAAAAATTAGCTCCATACTTCATAAGTATGGTTGGTAGATGATTATGAGAGGCAAGATACCAGGTTTACTTATCCCAAAAGTCTCAAAACGTTCCCACTAAGTAAAATTTAGGGTTTGGAGAGGGAGAAAGATTGCACACAACACAAATGTAATAAATTTTATTCATCATCATGAAAAAATCTAGAACTAACGTACCCAAATTATTACCCACATGTCACCTCTTCTTATTAGTTTAAAATTTAAGTTAACTTAGCTAATTAAGACACATTAACAAGTGTTAATAAAGTGACTAAATTTTCCAATTATTAAAAACATGCTCCACAAAATTAAAACACACAAAATAAAGAAAAGGAAAACATCACAATCCCTAGGCCACATATATGAGGTCACCGCCCCCTACCATGGGAAAACCTCCTAACCTAGCAAGGAATAACACAACACTCACACAAGTTGTCAATTAGCTCTTATTGCAAACACACAATATCCCCCAGGGTTGGTCCCCAATCCCCTTTCTATGTATAGTGATAAAGTTTTCTTGCAATCATTAACAAAAATACCTCTCTAGCCTTAAGGCCATATCAATATGTCATCAAAATAAATGCATATAAAAAACCATTAATACAATCCTCAACATACATCAAGTAATACAACACACACATACATCTATAAATTAACATTGTTGTATAATGTGGCTAAATAATTATCATCAGACTTACAAATTTTTAACAATTATTTGCAATTCATTGAAGACTTCAATTCTACTCTAGTAAATAATTTGCAATCATCAATAATGCAATTTGACATTCTACAAAGTCATGAAATTACCTATATATATGGTGACTCCTAACGACTAGATACTCTCAACAACACATTACCGATCCCTAATACCATCATGTTATTGGAAATTCATAAAATCAATGAGACCATGTGGTTAGTCCAATACTCTTAATATACTGAAATACGTCAAGAATCCAATGTTAGTATATAAAAAGTGAGTATTCTAGATTATCATCATATCCTTAAATGTCCACCAAGGTTCACAATACACCAATATAGTTCAAAGTAACAATTAGAACATAGTAGTAATCATGATGTACCCCCGTATCTTATTAACATGCTAACTAAAATATAACAATAAGTTCCATGTCTCCAATCAACCGAAATTAAAATCATATTACATTAATTGTTGAAGAGGAGTGGGCATTACATCCCCCTCCCCTTAGATTTTACTTCCTCCTGGAAGTCATGGAAAGAGGTAGGAAACCAATGCATATGAATATAAGTCATGCCTTTCACGAGATTTCTTTATTTCGAAAAAGTGGGTTCCTAGAACCTAATTTTTTTCCAACACTATTTAACAAAGGGAAGGGAGATTGTTGGGCACAGATACTAAACAATCTCCTCCAACAAGGTTACAAATTTTAATTTTACAGAGTAAACTCTACGAGGTTAACCAAGTTACAACACTGAGCATTTAAAAAGAAATTTTCTAATGGAATCCCAAAGAATAAACACCAAGGTCAAAGAAAAACAGAAAGGGTTATGCACATACAGGTTCCACATAGTCACACATAGGTGCAGAAAACAACAAAATGGAAGGTAAGATCTCAATTTAGGTTGAATTATACTTCAATCTTCATTATTTAGACAAGTGTTAACAAATACCAATCATGACCCCAAATTTTACACAAGAAAAAACACCTACTCATAGGTCTAGAAAGTTTTGGACCACACAAGATGAGGTCTAACAAAAAAGAAAACACCTAAATTAGCAAAAGTGTTTACAAGGATGCAAACTATTCATTGGACCCACTTTTATAAATCAAAAGGGTTCAATTAGATTTTCATGGTAATACTAAGCATAATCTTAGCCACAAGGTTTCTATAACTTCAATTTATACTCAAATATCAAACACACAAACACTAATACTGATTTAAAAACCCTAAACACTTATACAATATTTCCACTTTGATGATAAGTAATCCTTGTCCAAACTATCATATCAACAAAATAGATACTAATCATTTTATATAACAAAATTGAATTTATTTATTTTAAGTACTGCCCTAGCTAAAAAAAATCTTAAAACTTTCACAAGAATAATATTATAATCCATAGGAACACTCAAGTGATCTACGAGAACTAGGAAATAAGAGAGATCCAACTACAATTTACAAGAGCAACATACAAGACATTCTTGTAGAAATTTATGAAGACAAGCTTGCACCATTATCTTCCTTAAAGGATCATAGTTCTGTAAAAGGAAAGAATATTCCAAAATTTCTCCATATCCTTAACATATGTTTCCTAATCTTTATAATAAGCATAGGTCACCAATGACCTATTCCACACACAAGGAGGGTGTCTTTCTTAAAACTAGAGATACAAAACCTCTTCTAAAATACTACAGTCATACACTGGTCGAGCTAAGAGGAAACAAGGGTACAATGACCCTCTGAGATCCAAAAAGGGGAAATCACACACATTTATGCTCAAAGAAATAAATATAATCTAGAAAACATCACTATTTACAAGGTGTTTATTAATCAGAGTAGGTGGAAGACATAAAGGTTCAAATAGTCGTCACCTTTTCCTTGATGGGATGTAGGGTCAATTAATATGAACATAACTATTCATTCATTCAAACAGGGTGATAGCACCTGTAGGCATACCTCTAAAACATCACACTACCCATAGAGAGGTCCAAAATGACCTAGCATATACTTTTTTTATAACCATTTTACATATATTTACTGCTTGATATAACAAGGGTAGGTAACGTACTCAAACCATATCACAACCCCACAATATTAGGACGTAAAATAGATTAGATAATTTTATAGTATCTCAAGGGAATTTCAATTAGCTCAACCTTTTCAGATTTTGTCCTTTATAGCCATTTATACAACCAAGGTTTCTTATTTATAAATTTTACTTGTGCTCAATCTCATAAAATTACTCATTCCATAATCCAAAGTATAAGACAAAAGTTATAGTTACATTCATAAGGCATATTTCTTATAAGTTTTTTTACTAATGCTTTCATTTTATTATGATATCACAAATCTTACGTCATTAAGGTCCATTACCAGTGTTGGCATGTTACCTCGTCACTCTAATTAGGTGAAAAACTATTCATTTTACTTCTTTGGAATGTATAAGAGGATTCTTTGCTATTATTCACATAGTTTTATTTCTTCCATTAAGCTACAAAGCTAGAGTAAGGAACCATCCTCCTAATGTTCCAATTTACTTATTACAGTTTTCAAAATTCCAATAAGAATTCCAATATAGTTAAATATGTACACATTACACATTTAATTTCAAAGAGTAGGAAGGGATGACAAACATATTACATTATTAATTTTTATAGAAACAAGAGATCATTAACCAAAATGGTACACACCAAGTTTACAAGAGTTTTCCCAAGAGGTATACATGGATCAACACAGTACTAATCAGGAGTTGTGATGAAGGCACAGATTAGAGAAATTACAGTTTTGAACTTTAATCGTAGAACCCATCAATGGAGTATAAATTAGTATCAGAGTAAGAACAAGTACTTATGGTTGATACTTGAAGCTGAGTTCACTATACCCTCAAAGAAGTCGTTGAGTTTCTGAGACAGAAGACTCATACCTCTCAAACGAGGTCATCAACTCGAAATGACCAAGGCTAAGCCACAAAAAGGGGAGAAATGCAAAGATAAACACTACTGGATCCTCATCGAGAGGACATTAATTAGTCAAGAGGGTAGTCAACGATGATTTACTCAAACAATAATACTCAAAGAGGTCGAGACTTACTGTAGCCCTAGATTAAAAATCAGTGTCATAGCTACACATTTGAGCTCACAAGTTCAGACCTATCAAAGTAAAATGGCTAAGGAAACAAGCGGCGAAGATATCGAGAACCCAAGAAATCTCACATATGCTCTGCAAAAGGTAGACTCAAGCACTAATAGACTGAGCTAGTGATCGTATACATAAAGAAGGGGCGATCTTGAACTCTAAAAGTAGGTCGACTTATGGGTCATCGAGAGAAATATCTAGAAATGAGCTTGCATAAATTCAATGCCAAGAAGGGGCTATAAATAGAGAGATCGAGAAAATGGAGGCAGAACACATAATCCAACCGAGTTCGAAAGCTTTTTAAAGAATGGCGGAATACTCTACAGAGATGGCACTATGACTCAGAAATTAGTAAATCCCATCAGTGAACACTTCCAGAACTCTCAGGCAATAGAAACACAAGTTTCACCAATGACCTCAAAGAGACCATCCAATAGACTAATCTGTACCTCAAATAGATCAAAAAGTCCCTAGCATCTAATTTTTTTTTTCTGATGAGTCTTAAATATCTCTCTATAAGTAGCAGAAAGAAATGACCAACCAGTGATCAATCTTGCCATTTTAACTAAACGACGATGACCACAGCTTAAACTCTCTCACCTGGAAGGGATGAGTAATGACAATGGTCTCGAATTCAGTAGGTACCAAGATCAAAGGATGAAGATCAAGATCCAAATTCACATGCAAACCATCATGGTCAGTTACCATCGAAGCAAATATGAATTACACTGATTAAAAACCCTAGGGTGTACCACCATGTCGACGAGATCGATGCACAAAGATCAAACTGGTACAAGGATCAACGGTCATCAGCAAACAAGAAAGGATCACATCATATTCTTGACACCTAAGTTAGCCAAGATGCCAATCGAACAAAGCCACAAAGGGTACGATTCACCATGTTAGAGGGGGCCAACCCATGTAATTGTAAGCCAAGTAAATAGATTGTGAGAAGAATGAGGAGTGAATAACTAAGCAACACCTTATTTTATATGAAGAAGCACGTACATTATATAGGAGAAGAAATGGAGACATAGAATATCTCACTCAATTTCTATTATTCAGTAAAGGAGGGAGATTATGGATAGTAGGTGAAGAAGCAATAATGGAATCTCAACAAGGAATGGAGCAGAATAAAGGGATAATAGATAATAACAAACACAGTCTAATAATATAAAACTATGCATACACTATGCTAACATTCCCCCCCTTATTACATTATTCTTGCAAATGTGACCCCTGAAAAGTTCAAATTTCACTTTTCCATTGAGATTTTGTGAGAATGTCAGCTACCTGTGCTTCCATAGGATAGTATTGGAGTTAAATGTGATGGTTCAAGACATGCTCTCGAATGAAATGACAATCGAATCATCAATATGCTTTTTTGGTTCATGAAAGACTGGATTTTGCACGAGCTTCAACACACTCTAATTGTCATAATAGAGAATAGGTGAATGTTTTTCATGAATTCCCATATCATCTAAAATACGATGTAGGCATATCACTTCACACATAGCTCCTCGTGCGACATAATATTCTTCCTGTGTCGATGAGATAGAGACAAAATTCTGCTTCTTGTTTATCCACGCGATAGGTCCCAGATCCGAGATGAAATAAGGTATCCTGTAGTTGACTTCCTGTCATCAACAGATCTGGTGTGGTCTGAGTCGACATATCCTTGTAAGAATAATCGATGCATTATTCTTATATTCTAAACCATAATCAATTGTTCCTCAGACATATCTCAAAACATGCAATTTATGTAGTTCCAGTGGCAATTCTTCGGTTCATACATGAACCTGGAAAGATAGCTGACAACATAGCATAGATTGTAGTCTGGTATATGTCAAATAGATGAGCCCTCCAATAAGTTGTCCTATAGAGAGTAGCATTTACTTGAGGGGAGTCCTCGAATCTTGAAAGTTGTAAGCCTTTCTCCATGGGAGTGGATATAGGTTTATAGTTTGACATTCTGTATACTTTTCTAGGAGCTTCCTTGGCATACTTTGTCTGGGAGACAAAAATGTGATGCTTCTTTTTCCATATCTCCAAGGCAAGACAATAATGTAGTAACCCCAAATCTATGCTATGTAGAAGGTTTTTTTGAGATCATTCTTTACATATTATCAACCTGATCTTCTGAATTGTCGAGTGATCACAAGATCATCTACACTATACAACAAGAATGACAATTTATTTTCCTACCATCTTTATATACAAATTGGAATCTGAGGGGCTACAAGTGAACCTATGCTACAAAAGGTGATCATTGATCTTGATATACCATGCCCTTGGAGCTTGTTTCAGTCTGTAAAGTAATTTGATGAGATGACATACCTTCTTAGGTTGCTCTTCATCAAAAAATCCTTCAGGTTGGGTCATGTATACTTCTTCCTTTCAGATCACCATTTAGGAAATCACTCTTGATGTCCATCTACTGAAGTCTCCATCCTTTCTGTGCTGCAAGGTGCGCAAAATCCTTTGATGGTCTTCATCTTCGCAGTGGGTGCAAAGGTTTCTTCATAGTCGATGCCCTCTTTATGAGCATATCCTTTTGCTACAAAGTCGTGCTTTATGTTTGTCAATGGATCCATCTGCCTTATATTTTGTCTTAAAAACCTATTTACAGCCTATGGGTTTCTTTCGTGTAGGCAGATCGACAAGTTCCCATGTCTGATTTTTCTTGAGTGATTCAATTTATATATCCATGGCTTCCTTCCATCTAAGGTTGATTGAGTGCTTCATGAACATTATCAGGCTTAGAGCTATTGATTTAGTGAACTCGTGAGTGCAAATTTTACCTCATTTCTTATTTGACTCCTTTTTTTGACTTTGGATGATGTATCTAGAATTTGTTGCAAATGTGAGTCCTTGATGGTGCTTTGTACCCACTTCAGATGAGAACTTGGCTGCTTTTGAGAAGAACTGTGGCCATTTCCATGTTGATTGATGTTGATTCACATTCTTCTAGTTCTCCAAGGTCAAACAAATAGCTCTCCTAGCAGTACACTTCTTTTCTCTGAGTAGTCTCCTCTGGCTCAGCATCTGATTCAGAGAGTAATCGGTGAGATGTGGCTAGTAAGTGGATCTTTTGTTAATCACTATTGAGTCAAATGATGAATCATCACAAACCACATCCCGACTCTCATATATCTTATTTGTCTCAAGATCCCTGAGACAATATGCCTTGGAGGTAGTACTGTAGTCAAAGTACGATACACGGGAGTGATCTTTGGCTCAACCTTATTTCTCCTCTGAGCTAGGAAATGCATGTATGTTGTGCTAACCAAATACTTGTAAATGAGAAATTGCTGGATTTCCACCACTCCATACCTCTTCTGGCATTTTATTTTGTAGTATGTTTTGTTGGTGTCCCTGTTGAGAAGATATATAGCTGTCTATACTACTTCAGCCCAATAGCGTTCCTCTAGCTTTATTGTTGTTAGCATAGTAGCAAGCCATCTCCATAACTTTGCAATTACGATGCAATCAACAATGACGTTTTGCTGGGGTGTGTAGGGAGCAGTCCAGGTTATACTTAACGCCTTGTTTGTTTAGGAAGGCCAAGAACTTATTTGATGTAAATTCCCCCCCCCCCCTCGATCTGAGCGAAGTAGAAGAAGTGGTTGTCTGTTATCTTTCACAACATGATGATAGAAGTTCTAGAAATGTTGAAGAGCATCACTTTTCTTCTTCAGGAAATACACCCACATCTTGAGACGAGTGTTCATCCATGAACAGTTGGAAGTACTTTTATCTTCAAAACAAAGCATGCAATGGGCCATTCAGATATCGGTATGAACTACCTCCAGATGATTCTTAGCATGGAAGGTGCTCTCCTAAAACGCCAGGGCCATTCATATCGATATGAACTACCTCCAAATGATTCTGTGTTGTTTTCCTGCATAGGACATCCAGGGAAATTAGGCAAGGAACTAGACAATTTGGGTAGTCCATGGACCATTGCTTTTGAAATCATCTGATGTAATGAAATAGACTGAACAAGTGTCCATATCTAAAATGCCATAGGACTAGTTAGATTCTATTGTTGAAGAAGATAAAGCTATTATAGAAGATGAAATAGTATCTAAAGAAAATAACTTATCTTTTGACAAATGATCTACCAAGAACCATACCTTTTCTGTAGATCAAGCATGGTTTAATGACATTTTGGAAAAGAAATTAATACCATTTAGGTGATGATTTAAGAGCTGAGTAACTAACAAGAGGTTGCTAGTCAAGCCAGGAACATATAGTTACCTTTGTAAGTGTACATTTTCGTGGTCCCAGATGAATGGTGACATTTCCTACTCCTTCTGCACCATACTCTTTGTCATCTTCTATCCAAACTCAATCTCTAGTTGGTTCTTTGTGTAAGTGAATCAAACAGCTTCTTGTCACCTGGCATATGATTTCTCACACTCAGAATCTATCAAACATCGACTTTCTTTGTATGGGATGAGAAGTTTGAGAGACTGAGTACAAGGTTCTTACCACAATGTGCTCCTTCTGATGTCTCCTCATCGGATTCATCATCTTGCTAGGCTACGGAATGTTCATTTTTTATTTCTTTGGCAAGGATTTTGTTTGGATTTTTGAAAATCTTCGCGCTCGGATGTGTTTGTTTGACTCGAACATCTCTATTTTAAGCCATTGTACTAGCAGTGATTAGTGTCGTGAGTGTTGGTTTTAAAAATGTGACACCACCTCTTTGAATTTTTATCTTTTTGTTGTTGATTTGGTTGCGCTTGAGTTGGCTTCTTTGGATGACCCTTCCGATTCTTCTAGGCACAATATGGGTTTGAGAATAGGGCTTTATCCGGAGTTTCCTCTTGGGATGAATTGATGGCCTCTTCTTGCTACAACAAGTGCACGAGTTCTTCGAATTCCACTGTTTTTTTAGATACATTCAGTATCATAACAAACACTCAGAATTGAGGAAGGAGTTCTCTCAAGGTGATCGGCATGAGAATTTTGTTGTCCACCGTTTCACCGACCACTAATAAATTTGATCGCAACTTAGCCACCTAATGTAAGAACTCCTCAACTTTCTCATCTGACCCTATAAAGACCTGGTCTGCAGCTTTGAATGAAGATGGAGGATCTTAGTCTGATTTTTGGCTTCATAAAATGTTGTCAACTTGTCCCAGGCATCCTTTCATTTCTCTACATTCCAAACATGTGTTTGCACATCGTCACTGATATTGAGCATTATCAGTATCAAGGCTTTAGCACTAGGCATCTCATACTTCATTAATTCATTAGGGGCTATGGGAATGGTCATAGACCCTGTAACAATGCTCCACAATCCTTCAAATTGAAGGATTATTCTCATTTTTATTTTCTAGGCTGCAAAAATTGGCCCTTTAAGTAACTGAGCATTTGAGAGTAGAAGCTTTGGTGCAAACATTATAAAAAAAAGTTTTTTTTAAATTTATTTATTTATTGATTTGTAGAAATTATATAATATTACTCACTGATGAGAAGTACCATCCAGTAGATGCTCACAATACTCGTGTGCTGAGATACAGAGACACTTTGTGGGTTGTTCTTCTTCATCTTCGCAATCGGTGTCATACTGGGATTCTAATTCTTCCCGAATTTGCTTTGCTTGACAGCTGACGTCGAAAAGGAAATATTCAAAGAATCCTTTACAAACCAGTTCATTGAAAAACAAGGTTTTTGATGTTTTATAGCTCGTTAAGGAGTGCAAAGTAAAACCCAGAGCTCTCAAGAGCTTCATGATGGTGTTCTTCATCTTTCGAGTTGATGTTGCGGCTTTCATTAATGTCGATCTTGTCATTGGGCGTGGCTTTGAAAGACCCTTCGTTGCCGTGGTAAATGCTTCTTATCTAGGTAATATATGGCCGTTAAAAAATATTTAGCAAAGATTTCGATCCAGGTATCCAGATTAATGCTTTGATCTAATCCCCCACGTAACAGGCATGAAATAACTATGCAGTTCGTTGAAGTCTTTCTTTTCGACGCCTTGGATCAATCATCAAAAAATAAATGGGTAAAAAAAAGAAAAAACTCCACGTGTGAACTATTCGAGAAGAAGAATTATCTCACAACAGGCTTTGGTACATAAATATTTGTCTATCCGCACGTGCAACTGTTGTTTTACCACGGAAGATCAACAAAATTCTTCCACTCTAGTCTATTTCTCCTCCATGTAGGTGTGTAAATCATATTCCTGCGCAGGTTCTAGTTGTATGGTGCAGCAGATAAGATAAAAAAGTAAATAAAACTGCTGATGTTTGCCACACAATTACCTATTCTTGGACTTCCACATAGGTTTGGTGTATTTCTACCTCCATGCATGTGTGAATAGATAGCTCCACACACTTTTCTCCTTCTTCACGCCGTAGCCAATATTCACACTAAGATACTATGCATAGATCCTCATGCAGGTTTTTAGGAATTTCCACGCAGCAAGAAGAAGAAAGGGTCGCTGAAACATGCACGTAGTTCCAGAATTTACTCTTTCTTCACGCACAGCCGAGGACTGAGTATGCCCCAATACTAGATTGTGAGGAGGTAATTGAGGAGAAGAAATAGAGATAGAATGTCTCACTGAATGTTTATTATTCAGAAAGCATGTACATTATTTATAGCAGAAGAGAAGCAACAATGCTTTCCACAATGAACAGAGAGATTAAAAACAAGAAGACAATAATGGAATAGATAATAACAACTAGTCTAATAATAAAAAACATATGTAGACTATGTTAACATTGCAATCCTTTAAAATCTAGAAATAAGATAAAAAAATTGGTTTCTCAATTTAGTGTCCCTCACATTTGTTTTAGGTAACCTGGGGCACGTTCACGTCACCAACTATCCCCTTGGGATATTATCCAATTTGTGATTTAATCACTTACTCTAAATTTAATTCATCACATCACATCTTACCCATGAGTAATTAAATAATTAAATATTTAATTACGCTTCTTCCCATGCATCTTAATCACTTATCTACCCCAAATTTATTCTACCCATGTATCACATCCATTTTTAAATCTTCCCTAAGCGGGATATTTCCCGTGGTCGGGATAAGTCTTGTCTTTTTCGAATCGATCAATTTTGGCCATCTCGGGAGTCTTCTCCGCGATCGGCGCCGACCCATTTGGTCGGCGCCGATTTTATAGGAGCGGCGCCGATTATAAAAGCAGGTCCATGGCTCAGTTCGAAGGACCGAAAAAGAGACGAACGAGCGAAAGAAAGCACTTACGCACGAACAGAGAGCGAGAAAGATTCAGGTTGCAAGAAAGAGAGATCTTTTTAGCATCAATTGTCTCAGTTAGGGCAGATCCTGTCCTAATCAATCCCTGAGAGGAGCACCGTTACTCTGCCCGTATCATATCAACATCATACACCATCATCTATCATCTAGTGACTCTGTTTCAGCGTCTCTCCATCTTCGGCACATCTTGCAGACTACATTCACCTTCCAATCCCCGAATCTCATCGCACAGTCCCTGATTGGTCAGTCTGCCTTCAGTGGACACTGATCTTATCCAGTCGACGCCGATCAGTCCCAGTCGACGCCGATCACATCAGTCGCCGCCGATTATACCCAGTCGACGCCGATTTCACTGCAGACAGGTAAAAGGTCACAGGTAACACAAATCCAGCATTATTTCGCAGTTCCCTGTTTTCTGTACTTTCTGTCTGCTGTTCAGTTTCTGTTTTATTACTGCAATCAGAAAATCTAGTCTTTATTTATATCTTTTATCATGTATGCTTCTTTTCTTTATTGAAAACGTGGACTGACATCCGTCGAGGAAGCTCATCGCTTCTCGGACCCGCTTCTTGGGCAGTCCACTTAAATATCTTTTAACGTGGTCTTTTTCTGTCAAGCATCGGTGTTTTGCAGGTTATTCGGAGCTATTGTGCAAATTGCTCGTGTGCGCCCGTCTTGTCTACATCAGCTTCCTCATCCGTCTACATCTTCATCAGGTATCGATTTCATTGGAGTTTTTCAGGGTTTTTGTGTTTAGTTTGGTACATTAACTTGGACAGGTAACAAACGCGAAATTCTTGATCTACATTCTGGCACGCCCGGTGGGACTTGAACCAAAGTCCCTTATTGGTAAGTTCATTTCTTTTCTAGTTTTGAACTTTGTTCCTTTTCTTCACTGATTTCTATCGGTCCTATTTGAGCATTTCTGTTCATCATTTCAATCTTGCTTTTTAGGCGAAATCATTATCTGGAAATTTTTCTATTTTTAGAAATTTTTTTGTTTCACCATTATCTGGATGTATCTTTCCGGATCTTGTTTGTTGTTTGCTTGATCTTTTCTTGCGGAGCACTTTGCTTGCTCGTGGGATTGTTCGAGGGGAAGAGCTCAACAACGCGCTTTTTGAAGTCCACACACCTTGGAGAGCTAAACCTACAGGTATTCCTCTTTTTCAGTGTTTTCTCCTTTTTAGGATTTCTTTGTTGGTTGTCTATCACATCCAAACACTTCAATCTTTGGTGCTTAAAAGGAACTTAATCGCATTTGGGAAAGAACTTGTTTGACTTGTCTTCATCGAAATCAAACATTTCGTTTTAAGTGCTTAAAAAGAACCTTTTCTTTGTCATTGCTGCATGCTTTTTCATCTAGTCTTAATTAGGTTGGAGAATTGATCAAAATCGGTAGTGACACTATTTGATTTTTATTTTTCACCCTTGCACACAAAGCCAAAATCACTAGGTATAAAGCATCTAAACAAAACTCCTTCCCTGGCCTCGCCTACTTGGAAGTGATATCCAAGAGGAAGAGCCTACGCGGTACTCGGGCCGCGCTATAAATTCACGGAAGATTTTGGTATATATTGGCAAAGCACCCGACTCCCTTATCGCAGCGGTGTGTGAAGTGCGGGGGTAGGCCCCTATATCAAGCCACGTACCGGTCTTTTACTGAAGTGCCTTCGGGACTCCTCACCACACATTACCCAAACCATCCTTAGTTTGGCTATCTGAGTAGCTCCTGTTCTAAAAAGCCTTCCCTAACATTTTCTTTTCTTAAAAGCATCAAAATTTAAAGGAGATAATCACTTGCGCTGCTTGAATTGTTTGTGCATTAGCTAGGACAATCTTCTTTCTTGCTTGCTTATGACGGTTATCACCCGGTCACAATCTAGGAAAATGGCCCAACAGGTTCCTTCTTCCTCCGAAATCACCACCAGCGTGGATGTTTCGGCACCCCTCCAATCTTCCTCGGGACCACTGTTAGTGGGTTCCCCCTCATGGTCGTATAATCCTTTCCATCAAGCCAAAACAATCCCATCACGTCCAGCTTCTCCTAGTCCATCAGAAATATCTTCTGACTTGGAGTCTATTCCTCGCGGGGATCCTGAATTTCAGGCTCTCCTTGATCGCAATCCGGTAGCCCTCATGGACTACCTAGTACACAAGTCCATTCGAATATCTGATCAAGGACCACCAATCCAACAAGTGTACGATTATCCTCGTGGTTCATCCCAGGCCTATGTAGAACAGTTTTCATCCTCTCTCCCGTCTCGAGCCACGGAAAAGGGGGAGGTTCTTGTGCCTCCTTTTTCTCTTCCACCAACCATGTTGACTAGTTCTCAAATTGCCTTACCTATTCCTAATACTGCAGTTACCTCAACTATTCCTCAACCTACCTTTGAGAGGTCTTCTGCCTTGGCGATAACGAGTGCGTCTGTGCACCCGCATATCGCTGTTAATTCATCTATGCCCTCTATTGTGTCTCAAGGTCAGTACCTCTTCATGAGCCAACCCCCTTCGGCTAGTCAATTGGTTCCTACTTCTCGTCCTCCGGTCAATCTTTCTTCCAATATTCCAGCAACTGTGACCTTCGCCCATCCCCTAGTATCAGCACCCTTGGTACCAAATTCGGCGGTAGAAGGCCCCTTTCAGGTCTTGTTCCCCAACATGTCCAATCTAACCAACACCCATATTCCTCAATCTGTCCCTATTCAATCAACAAACATAGGAGTCCACCAATCACAGGCTCCATCCGTCACCCAACCTATATTTTCTCAACCACTTATTATCTCACAGCCTGCCTATACGCAAGCTACCTCACAACAAATACCTCACCAGGCGTCACCCAAAACACCTGGTTATTCCTCTTACCATCCCACCAATCAACAAATCAATCCCCCATTGACACCTCAACAACATCCACCACTTGCTTCTTATGTAGGACATACCAATGTACCTCCTCCCCAATCCGACGTAGTTCAAATTCTCTTCAAGAAAATTGCAGACTTGGAAGCCTCCACAAAAGGAGCCCGTCCTTCATACTCCTTTGAAGAAGTGTGCAATGAACCCATTCATCCTTCGGTGGCTTTTAAGCCTTATCCTCCCCAATGGGAACTTCCCAAATTCTCAAAATTTCATAGTCGGGAAGACCCTCAACAACATCTGCGAGCATTCAAACATGCTTGCTACCTTATCGTCCAGGACCAGGAACTCATGCTCCGTACCTTTCCTATGTCTCTAGCGGGTCCCGCTTTGGACTGGTACAATAACATCCCTCAACATTCTTTGTTTTCTTTCTCTCAATTGGCCCAGATGTTTGTTGAAAACTTCTCAATAAATATCGCGCATAAGATCTCGATCACAGATCTTTATAACATTCGCCAATTCGACGATGAGTCTATAGCAGACTTTGTCGCTCGTTGGAGAGGGATAATCAACCAATTGTCTTTCTCCCTTCCTCAATCCCAACAAATCGAGTTGTTCACCCGATCTTGTGCTAATCACATTTCTTCCACTCTAAGGATCCAAACTTTTCATACCTTTGAAGAGGCCTTTACAATGGCACGCAAACTTGAATCTCGCGCCATTGAACAAGGGAAGCTAAAACTTCGCTCCAAATCTAAACCAGATTTCTCTCGCTTTACCAAACCAAATTCTTTCCCTCCTAAAGATAAGAATCAAGGGTCCACAAATGCTATCGTATTAAAAACACCAAGAACCGATAGTACTCCTAATCAACCATCACGAAGAGACCCTTCATCTACTCGAAAAGGGCCTTCATCTTCACGATCCTTTGCTCCCTTGGGGGAATCATATGCCTCTATCTTAGAAAAAATGTTGGAAGTTCGCATGATCGAACTTCCACCCATTAGGGATATTGATGAAAGTCGAGAACGTCCTTTCTGGTATAGGGAAAACGATTTCTGTCATTATCACAGAACCAAAGGTCATGACATCGAACGATGTCAGACTTTCAAAAATCTTGTCCAAAAATTCATTGATAAAGGCGAGCTCATCCTGGATAATCCAAATGCTCCCCCAAATCAAGCACTGGACGTTTTTAAACAACCTTTCCCCAATCATGCCCCAAATCATAATTCTTCGGAATCTCAAAAACCAAACACCCACACTATCAATTTCATCTCTACTCAAGAATCCGCTTCTGAAACCACGTCATCTGCAAACACATCAATCGAATCAGATCCTCCTTCCTCTTCATCAATCACTGGAGTTCCAATATCTTCAGATAACCCACCTTTGAATATCCCTACATTACTAAGCACGGAGTCATCTCTCTCCGCTCCTTTGTCTGACCTTCCATCTATACCCGAGACAGTGTCATCCGCATCTGTCTCATCATCAGACATTCTTTCAATGCTCGAGGCAATCACATCCCTTCGAGTTTCCACTACGGACACATCTACTTCCGTTGCTCCCATTCCCGCCGCAACTATGCCTTTGGTGAATGTACCCATAATTGTGCCGACTTCGACGGAAGTGTCTTCGATCTTGACCCTTCCTATCTCTTTTCCAACTACATCAGAAGTTCTCCCTCCGCAAGGCACTCCTTCTTCATCACTCCCTTCTCCCATCAATAGTGTTACTTCACCTATTAAGGAAAAATCAAAAGAAGTAACACCAACACCTGCACACTCGATTCCTCAACCTAAACCGCGACAACCAAAATCTAACACTACACCATCAGTACCTCCCCACTCGCTTCCTCCGAAAAGGTTACAGTCACCTTATGCCGTGGAAGTTGTCACCATCCCTGAAAAGGGAAAACCCATATTTCGAACCATCAAGACCCTTGGTGCTCTTCCACAAAAATCTCTCTCCACGCCTCATAAACGATTGGATTTGCCCGTTGAGAAGGCGTCTTCTTCTACACATCCATCAAAGTCATCATCTTCTTCTTCATCAACACCCCTAAAAGTAGACTTACCTACCAAAAAGATGCCACCTCTTCCATCAAGATCCTCATCTTCGGTACCAACAACCAAAGCACCCTATATTCCTCCTATTACACCTACCTTGAGGACTTCTTCCTCATCCGAATCAATATTATCCAAATCATCCGTAAATCCGACTAAGCAACCCCCTTTGTCTCCAAAGACCGCAAAATCTGTCACATCTCCATCCTCCTCAAAATCTATCTTAGGGGCTCCCCCTCCACCAAAGTCAATCATGTCTCATCTACTCCCATCCCAAGCACCCAAGACTGTTCCTCCAAATGTCCAAACAAATAAGAGGATCCCTAATAAAACTGTTAAACCTAACATGCAAGTTCTTTTACCTCGGCAGTCGGTTAATGTACAAGAACCATCCGCATCATCTCTATCCTCATCTCCATCTACCGGATTTTACACCGAAATCCTTCATCAACTTATCCAATCTTCATCTATAACCCTTCCTCCGATTAAACCATATAACCCGAAAGGAGTGAAACCTGCTTGGTTTAACTCTGATTTGATTTGTGCCTACCACCGTACTCCGGGTCATGATACTGAGGGATGTAAAGCTCTCCAAGCCGTTATCAAGAACCTTCTGGAAGAAAGTGACCTTTTGCTAGAGGAGGAGGAACAAGTACCTCCTGCCACCTTAGCTCCATCCAAACCTCAACCATCCACTCAGACCTCTAGTGGTTCCACGCCGCCTGATCTTCCACCCTCTCAAATTGACATGATCCATATCGCCACTAGAACCCAACGTTATCATAACCCATCTTCATCTCCAACATCTAAACCACGGGTTGTCATTTCCGCAGCCCCTGAAGGCGTGTCTCCTTCCTCATCAGCCCCACGACCCAAGATCTCCATTCGTGCTGCACCTCGGACTCAAATTCCCGTATCCGTTGAGGAGAGTGTCATGAAGCAACTCACCCAAGCTCCGGTCAAAATGTCTCTTTTTGACCTCATCCAATCCTCCCCACAACATCGCCAGGCTCTAATCGATAATCTGCGTCGCATCGCAGTAAATTCCGATGAGCCCCAACCCTTCGAGTTGGTTGTTGGATTGAATGGTCCATCGACCGCCATTTCTTTTGAGGACTCAGAAATTCCTCATCTTTCTTCAGAAGATTTGGAGGCTCCCCTCTTCATCACAGTCCAAATCAATAACACTACCTTAAAACGTGTTATGATCGATAGTGGAGCTGCACTCAACGTCATCTCCTCCCACACATTCGAACAACTTAAGTTACCAAAGAATGTGGTGTCACCTCCACCCTTCGCCCTTCGATCATTTAACGATCAGCTAGCAGTCACTCTAGGAACTGTGGTCTTACCCATCCGAGTAGGTAAGAAGCTGCTCCATGAACTCTTCTATATTGTCGAAGGAAAATTCCACTATAACATGATCCTCGGACGCTCCTGGATTCGCGCAATGCATTGTGTCCCATCCACCCTCCATCGATGCCTAAAATATCAATATGAGGGCAAAATATACACCCATCCAGGAGATCCTTTTCCTTCTGCACAATGCGACATGACCATTAGGTCCGCCCCTTTAAAAGAAAATGCATCTTCTCCAAATGGGGCCTCATCTTCTTCCATGCCTGCAACCAAATTACCGGATTTACAAAATCTGGAAGAGACATTGCAGCGTTTCTCACTAGGAGAGCTTCCTCTCCTTTCTTTCGATGCCCATCTCACACCTAATGAGTATGGTAGACCAGACAAACAACCTGAATATCAACCAGGTCTTGGTCGCATCGTCACCATTGGTTTGCCCAATCAACAGACCAATTTCATCTACGGTGGTCTTGATACACCTCATTATCGCCCGGATTCTCCTCCTAGAGCCAAACCTTACCTAACAGGGTTTGATTATCTACAGAATCCCACGTTTGCAAAAACTTATCTATATCGATGCGCGTGGAAAGGTTTTGGCCTTGGAAAATATGAACAAGGTATACATGATCTCCAATCCATTCCTACTCTCATGCCACATCAAAAATTTGGGTTAGGGTTTAAACCCCTTTCAAAGGCCACCGTCACTATTCTTGATGAACCTCTTCTTACTAAGGAACCATCTTCTCCCACTAAATCAGAAGCATCACTTGATGTGGATGACGACATTTCCATCCCACCTAACTTTTTTTTTTGATCAATACCATTTCCTTAGGGCCGTTAGTCTATGAGACTAACAATCAGTCCGCTTCTATACCATTAATCTTTCCTGAAATAGTTGGAGACGACTCTCCTACTATCAACACTATCCACTGTGCGGATGATGATTCTGTCCTCACCTATCTAGGGGCAGAGGATTCATATCTCCCCAAGACTATTCCTTCTGACACGTCTACCCTTCTCAACGAAGCCACTGTCGACCTTAATATAGGGACTTCTGAAGACCCTCGCATCATTAAGGTCGGCCAATCCCTTAATCCACAGGAATTAGGGGACTTTACCGCTTTTCTCTCCAAACATCGTCAAGCCTTTGCTTGGTCATATGAGGATATGCCAGGGCTCGATCCCGATATTGTGGTCCACAATATCGTTACCCTTCCCAACATCAAACCAGTCAAGCAAAAATTGCGTAAAATGCACCCTAGAGTAGCCCTTCTTGTCAAAGAAGAGTTACAGCGCTTGCTCTCGGCTAACTTCATCCAACCCATCGATTATCCGCAATGGGTGTCCAATGTAGTACCAGTAACTAAGGCTACTGGGAAGATTCGAATTTGTACCGACTTCCGAGATCTTAATCTTGCCTGTCCAAAGGATGATTTTCCTCTTCCTAATATCGACCAACTCGTAGATTTAACTGCGGGTCATGAGATGCTTTCTCTTATGGATGGTTTCTCTGGATATAATCAAATCCTCATCGCACCAGAAGACCAACATAAGACCTCCTTCATAACTCCTTGGGGGACCTTTTGCTATCGTGTCATGCCTTTTGGCCTTAAGAACGCAGGAGCAACCTATCAACGAGCAATGACATACATCTTCCATGACCTCTTACACAAAACTGTAGAGGATTATGTTGACGATCTCCTCGGTAAAATCCAAACGCCGTCAGGATCATCTTTTCATCCTTGCACCTCTCTTTGAGAGGCTTATCCGCTTCTGTCTTCGTCTAAATCCATCTAAATGCGTATTTGGCGTTCTCACTGGTAAACTTTTAGGTTTTATCATTTCCATCAGGGGCATTGAAGTCGACCCCCGCAAAAATAAAAGCCATCCTTGAGATGCCTCCCCCTTCTAACTTAAAGCAACTCCGCAGTCTCCAAGGACGTCTTCAGTCAGTGCGTCGCTTTATCTCCCAATTGTCGGACCGTTGTCAACCTTTTCACCATCTTCTCCGTAAGAATGTTCATTTCGAATGGGATGAGCATTGCCAAAAGGCCTTTGATGATCTCAAAGCTTATCTTCTTTCTCCACCTGTGCTTACACCTCCACGCGAGGGGGAGCCTTTCTATCTTTATATCTCTGTGACTGACCATGCTCTGGGAGCCATGATCTCGCATCGGGACACTTGTGGTAAAGAACAAGCTGTCTATTACATCAGTCGCACCCTCCATGAGTATGAGACACGTTACTCCGAAGCTGAAAAACTATGTTGTGCTCTCTTCTTTGCAACTTCTAAGCTTCGTCACTATCTCCTTAATCATAAAACTTACATTGTCACAAGTGTCAATCCACTTAAGACAATCCATGCGAAGCCTTATCACAATGATCGTATCACTCGTTGGCTCATGCTCATGACTGAGTTTGACCTCGAGTTTATCCCGCAAAAGGCTATCAAGGGTCAAGTTATTGCAGATCAACTAGCTGATGCTCCTCTTCCGGACACTCGTGACCCCCTTGCTCAATTCCCCGATGAATACATCCAACAAATTGACTTTGGTCTATCTCCATTTAAAGTAAAACTCTTCTTTGATGGATCCAAATGCCAGCAAGGGGGAGGTGCGGGTTTCGTGATGATTCCTCCTTGGGGTACGCCTATCCCAGTCGCACATAAATTAAACTTTGAGTGCACCAATAATATGGCTGAGTACGAAGCTCTTGTCTTAGGTCTTCAAAATGCCATTAATCTCGGCGCTCGCCATATTGACATCTTTGGTGATTCTGAACTCATCGTTAACCAAGTCACGGGTGTCTATCAATGCAAGAATGATATCCTTCAGAAATATCGCGACATCGTTCTTGCCCAACTCCAATCTTTCGATAACTTCACTATCCAAGCCATTCCTCGTACTGCAAATCGATTCGCGGATACCATGGCTTCTTTAGCCTCTCTTATCCCGCCTTTTACCGAAGACTCGCGTCTTTATGTGGCTGTGCAACGATTGGATCAACCATCTCATCTTGGGCAACTAACGTCAATCAATGCTGTCACAACCCATACTCAGGATGAGTGGTATCAACAGATAGTTGATTATCTATCTTATTCGGTCCTTCCTCCAGATCTGACTCCCAATGGTAGAAGGTCTTTTGTCCAACGCGCCAACCGCTATACTATTCTAGGTGACCTTCTTTACAAACGCGGCTTTGATGGTATTTTGCTTCGATGCCTCAAAACCCATGAATCATCTAAAGCTATTCAGGAGGTCCATGACGGTATCTGTGGTGGACATTTTAGTGGCTTAGCTGTAGCCAAGCGTATTTTACGTTTGGGATATTATTGGCCTTCTCTTAATCAAGATTGTTGTGAATACACTAAGAAATGCATCAAGTGTCAGCAACATTCCAATCTCACGCACATCCCTAGTCAGGCTTTGCAACCTGCGGCGGATTTGTGGCCTTTTTCGCAGTGGGGTCTTGATCTTATTGGTCTCATCAATCCTCGTTCTTCACAACGTCATCATTTTATCATTACCCGCCACTGAGTACTTTACTAAGTGGGTAGAAGCTATCCCTCTTTCTTCAACAAAGGCTAAACCCATAGTTGATTTCGTCTATCAACACATCATTTGTCGCTTTGGCGTTCCACACAAGCTAATCACAGATAATGGTAAATCTTTCAAAAACGCTGATTTGCAGAATCTCTGCAATGCTTTCAATATCAAGCTCAGTTTTTCTTCTCCATACTACCCTCAAGCTAATGGTCAGGTCGAAGCTTCCAATAAAACTTTGCGTAATATCCTCGCAAAGGTAACTAGTCGAGCTGGTAGGGATTGGCATCTACATATCCCTTTTGCTCTCTGGGCTTATCGGACTAGCATTCGTACTCCTACTGGTGCTACTCCCTTCTCTCTCGTCTATGGGTCTGAGGCTGTCCTTCCTTTGGAAGTCCAAATCCCATCTCTCCGTGTTTCTCTCAGAGAATTTGTCTCCGATGAGGATTATCGTCAAAATCGCCTGGCACAACTGGAATTATTAGATGAGCGACGTCTTAACGCTCTTGAGCATCATCAGGTCTATCTCGAGCGTGTCAAACGTGCTTATAACAAGCACTTGCAACATCATGACTTCAAAATTGGTGATCTTGTTCTTAAGGAAAATCAAAATGTCACTACACTCGAAAGGAGTCAACGTGGTAAGTTTTCTCCCAACTGGATGGGCCCCTACATTATCACTCATAAATATGGGTCTGGGGCTTATCGTTTATCTTCCATGGATGGTATCCCTGAAGCGGAACCTCTTAATGCTTTGCATTTACGGCCCTTCTACTGTTAAAATCTATCTTATACAAATCTAGTCGCAACTTAGATCGTCCATCCGTCCTAATAACCAGTCATCTACTTTCGTGGTGATTTGAAATTGTGTGGTTCTCCGCCTATTGCCTCGCTTACCTTAAATATGAGTATCGTGGCTCTACTCATTGCACGTTTCTTTTGGATATGTTCCTCCTCATGGTAGGAATACCTTAATCACCACTTCATCTGTCCCAAGTACTTATCTTCATCAGATCTACTCGGGTCATGAATGCATGTTCTTCTATGTTCTCTTCCCCTCCATCTGATCTATCTAGGTCTAAACTCAGCTTCTTTCAAAAAGTTTCAAAAAAAAAAAAAAAAAAAAAGATGCTATCCAAAAAGATAGACTGATCCCTCGAAGGACAGCTATCCATACATTATCAAGTGAATCAAAAAGAAAATATACCATACCCTCGAAGGATGGCTATCATTAAAATTCAAAATACAGACCGCTCCCTTGAAGGACGGCTGTTTCTCAAAGAAATATTCAAGGCTTCTTGTAATCAATCAGCCTTCCAGTCAGTTTATATACTTTTTAGCATCACTGAAAGACTTCCCGCATCGATCAGTCTTTCCATATCAAGCAAACTTCCCGCATTGATCAGTTTGCCTATCTGTCAAATTCATGAAGCTGAGATTTAGGACCTTTTGTCGATCATATGGAGAATCCTATTTCCCCACTATGGACATGTATTCTGTCCCTTGTAAGTTCCGACAAGATACTTACTTACTTTTCTTTCCATTTCTATCCTAGATCTGGTTTGCGACTAGTTAGTGTCAGATTTATTTTAATCTTATATAGGGCCTTGTATGCTTGGTCTTTTGGTTCCCTTTCTGGATTTTATCTATGGTCGGTTGGAAGTCCAACTTATCATTTTTCTTCTTCTCCGAGTATCTTCTCTTCTAAGTCACAGTTGTTTCCGCTTTCATCTTTGGCTCTTGTAAGGAGTATTCTCCATTTCTTTGTCTCGCAACCCTGTCAAATTGGCATTTCACATGTTAATTCAATCAAAATTTCTCTTCTATCTAGGTTCATCTTATCTATCAAAACATCTATCTGTATTCATTTCTCATTACAATTACATCCATATATCAAACAAATTTATCTATCTATCCATCAAAATATCGAAAAATACGTACATCTAAGGTACATTACATCTATTTATATCTAATCCATACATCAAGTACATCTGTATATCTATCCATTAAAATATTTAAAAGCTATGTCCATCCAAGATACATCACATCTATCTATCAAAATTAAATCAATCTATCTAATCACATTACATCTATCATATATCAGTCTATATCTATCCAATCACATCTATTTTATCCACATTTCAATCTATCTAATCACATCTATTTCTATCATCCATCAGTCTATATCTCTCTAATCATATCTATTTTTCTATATCCATATATCAATGTATATCAAAATTACAAACATGAGTACAATCATATGACCAATAATATGATGAATCTATATATATACATGTGTGTTTTTACAAAAAAATGGGTGGCTTCCAATCGAGCCATCTATACAATGCCTTCCAATCGAGGCTACATCACTATACAAATACACAATCTACCACGTCTCTATATGGTGAAATCAGAAGCGTGGAGGACACTATCTCCTCCACCCTCCTCTGCACCCGGCTGTCCCTCCTGACCGCCGCCTATCGAGCTCGAAGCACCTGCTGCTGGAGGTCTCGGCCCACCTCGGTCCCTCCCAGTGCTCCCTCTGCCTGAGGCCCCGCTCGCTGTAGCTGTCGCTCCTCTCCTCCTCGCCCCGTACCGAGGCACATCTGGGGCATGCTGCGCTAGAGCATCCTCATAATATCTCACCTCAGCCAGGAGAGACTGGTATGTGCTCAGGCTCACCATACCCGGTGCTCGTAAAGGTGCTGCTGGGGCTGCTGGCACTGCTGGTGGTGCCCCTCCTAGAGCCGTGCCCTGTGTCCCAGACTCTGATGTGGCACCAGTCTCTTCGTACTTGGCCCTAAGGGCCTCCCTGTGCCGAAGATAGCGATCCCTCTGCTGAATCGCTGTATCTCGCTCCTGGCGAGCGGTGTCTCTCTCTGCTATCAGGGAATCCCTCTCCTCTGTCAAGGCCCTGATCTCCTCCAGAGCTACCTGATGTGTCTGTACCAGTGTGGCATGCTCTCCCTCCAACCTGTCTAGTGTCGTAGCTATGTCCTCCTCACCAGTATCTATAGAGGGCGGGAGATGTCGTGGAAGCTCTGTGTCATACCATGCTGCATAGCCCTCATCCACCCCCGTGTCATCATCACTGTCCGTGGAAGGTGGAGCCTCTCGCAATGGGTCTGCCGGGATCAAAATTGGTAAATCTGTCTCTCTGCTATCCCGCCTATATGGCGTATATGTGGTCGGCACTGTCTGAACTAAGCCGAACTGCCTCAGTATCCGCATGAATGGGACTCGCTCCCACATATCTGGCCTGCGACCTCTGACCACTCGGCTCCGTCTCAATCCTACCAAGTGGGCATCCTGACCAACCCATATCAGAAATGCCCGATATGGTCTCCAGATAACCTGATCTGGTGTAAGCGTCCTGAAACGCTCCGAGTACCACTCAGCTGATCTACCTGTGTCTCCAGCGGCCATGTCAGCCCGCCATCTCCGAAATCCATAGTCCACACCCCCCACTGCTGCTGGCATCCATGGAAGCCCGGATGGCCTAATCACTGCTATGTGCTCATACGCCCAGCAATGGAGCACAAAGCTAACGTCAATCCCTGTCCTCCGACCAGTAGTGTACATCCATAGCTCATAGTAAATCTGAGCTATCAGGGCATCAGCGAAGGCAAAAATCTGTCTGTACTGCAAGATGTCGCACACGCAGTCTAGCAGTAGCAATGGGAATCTCCCACATCCTGAGTTTGGCAAGGAAAAATAAGATATAGCCATCTGAATCAGGGCTATCCGCCTGCTCTGAGGGCTATCCTGTCTGTACTGTGAGGATATCCTCACTGCCCCAGATACTATCTCCGAGTCATCTGATCTGTCTCTTTACAATCGCACCAGGGCCCTCTGCTGCTGCTCTCGGGGTGTGATCTCAATCGGGTCCCCCGTAATCGGTAATCGGAGGATCCTGTATACATCCTCATGGGTGATAGTCATCTCACCCGTCCTAAACCAAAATGTGCACGTGTGGCTGTCCCACCGTCGCACTAAATGCCCGCATGAGCTCCACATCCCGTGGCACTCGTCTGTAATATCTGAAACCCCCGAGCCCAGCTCGCTCTAAATGCTGCCAGTCTGCATCTGTCACATCAGGAAGGATCGTCTCTAATAGCTCAGGGATGGCATCCCTCATATGAAGAGCCTCTCGTTCCTGCATCCACGACATCAAAAGCATAATTAGTCTCTTATTTTCATAAATCTCATCTTCCAAAACAATAACATCCAAAACAAGAAGGAAATGCTAAAAATCTTTCCATCGGCGTCGATTTGGTCAAATCGGCGTCGTTCATTCCAGTCGGCGCCGATTACTACCAATCGACGCCGATCCAAACCAATCGATGCCATTATACCAATCGGCGCCGACTGCGAGGCCAGGCGTAAACCAGACCCTGGCCTCCCATACGCATGGAAAATCAAACAAAAAAAAAAACTAAGAAAAGTGGGTTCAACAGTGACTACTTACCCCAGGTCGTGTCCTCCTGCGCTTCTGTCCGCTCCCAGAGGCTTCCATTGTGTTCAAATCAAAAATCTATCTCTGTCTGAATCAATCGTCACGTTGCAAATTAATCGTTTACGTTTTCCGTCGGCATATTATATGCGTTTGGGATTGGTCGGCGCTGATTTTTTGGGTCGACGCCCGCTTGATTTGGTCGGGCGCCGATTAGTTTAGTCGCCGCCGATTTTTTTCCTGTCTGTTTGGCCATAGTGTTGATGCTTGGCTTTCTCATCTATCTGATCATTGTTGTGTGCTGAATCTTGCCTTTTGGCACATCTTTTAGATGTCATTGTCTATTTCGGGTTTGTTCCCTTGCATGGGACACTCGTATCTTTCGGCAGCTTAGAGTTAAAACGGGTCTGTAGGCACTAATGTCGTCTGATTTATCGACCGTCTAGTTCTCCCTACCAATGTGTCTCTCTCTAGATGCTGACTATTTTGCAGTTCTCCTTACACTCATGGGTCTGTAGGCACTAACGTCGTTCAGAGGAGACCGGCTAGTTTTCCCTTTACCAATGTGGAGTTCCTTAGGTTGCATGCCATTGTTGTTTTGTTTTATACGTCCTAAATGGTCAGTTCTACTCAGATGATCTTACCCTGTGTCTCCAGCGGCATGTGCAGCCCGCCATCTCCGAATCATAGTCCACCACCCCACTGTGCTGGAATCCATGGAAGCCGGGAGGGCCTAATCACTGCTATGTGCTCATACGCCCCGCAATGGAGCACAAAGCTAACGTCAATCCCTGCTCCGGACCAGTAGGTACATCCATAGCTCATGATATATCTAAGCTATCAGGGCATCGGCAAAGGCAAAAACCTGTCTGTACTGCAGGATGTCGCAAACAATATGTCTAGTAGCAACAGTGGGAATCTCCCACCTCCTAAATCTGGCAGAACAAATTAGGATATAGCCATCTGAATCAGCACTATCCATCTACTCCAAGGGCTATCCTGCCTGTACTGTGAGGCTATCCTCACTGCCCTCCGGACACTACTCTCCGAGTCATCTGCCCTATCTCTGTATAACCGACCTAGGGCCCTCTGCTGCTGCTCCCGGGGTGTGATCTCAATCGGGTCCCCAGCAATCGGCAATCTCAGGATCCTGAATAATATCCTCATGGGTGATAGTCATCTCACCCCGTCCTGAACCAAAAAGTGCACGTGTGGCTGTCCCACCGTCGCACTAATGCCCGCATGAGCTCCACATCTCGTGACACTCGTCTATAATATCGGAAACCCCCGAGCCCGGCTAGCTCTAAGTGCTGCCAGTCTGCATCTGTCACATCAGGGAGAATAGTCTCCAATAACTCAGGAATGGCGTCCCTCATATGAAGAGCCTCTCGTGCCTGCATCCACGACATCAAAAACATAATTAGTCTCTTATTTCCCCAAATCGCATCCTCCAATACAAAAAAATAAAATAAAAAATGAACATCTATCAATCGGCGTCGATTTGGTAAAATCGGCGTCGTTCATTTTAGTCAGCGCCGATTAATACCAATCGATGCCGATCCAACACCAATCGACGCCGATTACACCAATCGGCGCCGACGGACCCTGGCCTCCCATGCAAATAAAAAAAAATCAAACAAAAAAAAATAAAAATAAAATTAAGAATAATGGGTTCAAGAATGACCACTTACCCCAAGTCGTGTCCTCCTGCGCTTCTGACCGCTCCCAGAAGGCTTCCATGATGCTCAAATCACAAATCTGGCTTTCTCTGAATCAATCGTCACGTTGAAAATAAATCGTTTACGTTTTCCGTTCGCATATTTATATGTGCCTGGGTTGGTCGGTGCCCGATTTTGTGGGTCGACGCCATTTGTTTTTAGTCGTCGCCGATTCATGTGGTCGCCACACCCGATTTTCCATATCTTTTTGCCATAGTGTTGATGCTTGGCTTGCTTCTCTATCTGATCATTGTTTGTGTGCTGAATTTTGCCTTTTGGCACATTTTTTTTAGATATCCTTGTCTATTTCGGGTTTGTTCCCTTTGTGTGGGACACTCGTACTTTTTGGTAGCTTAGAGTTTAAACGGGTCTGTAGGCACTAACGTCGTCTGTTTTCCAGACCGTCTAGTTGTCCCTACCAATGTGTCTCTCTTTAGATGCTGACCATTTTGCAGTTCCCCTTGCACTCATGGGTCTGTAGGCACTAACATCGTCTCATGAGAAGACTGGCTAGTTTGGCCTACCAATGTGAGTTCCTTAGGTTGCTGCCTTTTATTTATGTGTATGCATCATCAATGATTAGATCTACTCCAGACATCCGACTGGGGCATCCTGCATTTTTTATCTACCTTTTTCAAACTTGGGATCGTCTGTTCTATCATCCATCCCATCCCTAGTTTGAGGGGGGATCACATCATCACTCCTTTTCTCCTTCTTCCATCCCTTTGTTTTTTGTCTCACAACCTTGCTTATCGCAAGTTATTCGACAAAAAGGGGCAAAATGTAGACACTTAAAATTGGTTACTCAATTTAGTGTCCCTCTGATTCATTTACTTGCTTAGGTACCCCTGCGGCACGTTTACGTCACCAACTATCCCCTTGGGATATTATCCAATTTGTGATGTAATCACTTATTCCAAATTTAATCCACCCCATCATATCTTACCCATGAGTGATTAAATATTAAATATTTAATTACACTTCTTCCCATGCATCTTAATCACTTGTCCCACCCCAAAATTTATTCTATCTATGTATCACATCTATTTTTCCTCTTCCCTAAGCGGGATATTTCCCGTATTTGGGATAAATCTTATCTTTCTTGAAATCGCTCATTTTGGCCATCTCGTGAGTCTATTCCGCGATCGGCGCCGACCCATATGGTCGGCGCCAATTTTCTAGGAGCGGCGCCGATTATAAAAGTGAGTCTAGAACTCAGTTCTAGGGACCGAAAAAGAGACCACGAATGAGCGAAAAAGCGAACAGACGAAAAAAGGAAGCACTTACACCACGAACAGAGAGCGAGAGAGATACAGGTTGTGAGAAAGAGAGATCTTCTTAGTATCAATTGTATCAAATTAGGGCAGATCCTGTCCGAATCAATCCCTGAGAGGAGCACCGTTACTCTGTCCCTGTCACATCAGCATCGCACACCACCACCTCTATCATCTGGTGACTCTGTTCCAGTGTCTCGCCAACTTCGGCACATCCAACAGACCCACATTCATCTTCTAATTCCCGAATCTTATCGCACAGTCCCTGATTGATCGATCTGTCTTTAGTCGACGCCGATGTAACCCAGTCAACGCCGATTCATCTCAATCGTCGCCGACCACATCATTCGACGCCGATTCTACCCAGTCGACGCCGATTCCCCTGCAGACAGGTAAAAAGGACACAGGTAACACAAATTCAGCATTATTTCCTAGTTCCCTGTTTTCTGTACTTTCTGTCTGTTGTTTAGATTCTGTCTTATTACTGCAATCAGAAAATCTAGCTTTTATTTACATCTTTTATCATGCATGCTTCTTTTCTTAATTGAAAACGTGGACTGACATCCGCCGAGGAAGCTTATCGCTTCTCGGACCCGCTTCTCGGGCAGTCCACCTAAATATCTTTTAACGTGGTCTTTTTCTGTCAAGCATCGGTGTTGTGCAGGATACACAGATCTATTGTGCGAATTGCTCGTGTGCGCCCGTCTTATCTACATCGGCTGCCCCATCTGGCTACATCTTCATCAGGTATCAATTTCATTGGAGTTTTTCAGGGTTTTTGTGTTTAGTTTGGTGCATTAACTTGGACAGGTAACAAGCGTGAAATTCTTGATCTACAATTAGGTTATTTAAAACCCTATTTTGGTGTTTCAAAAGGAAAATATTAATATATCAGATGATAAGGATTCTTCGAAGATAAATCTACCTAGAATTGGGTTATAAAACTTAGGAGTCTACTATAGTCACACCATTATGGGGGAGGACTTTAAATAACATTGTGGAGAACACCATTTTGATAAATTTTATCTATGTGGAATTCGAATTTGAAGGTGAATCATGTGTTCCTGACCTCCAAAGATGTAAAGGATTATTCAATTTTTCTAGTGACAAATTTTTTTCCTCTTAAAATCCTTACAGATCTCCCAGAATCAGTAGGAGAAGTCAATGTTTAGAATTTGACTGGTCATTCCTTGCACCTAAAAGCCAGTTATTAAATAGACTAATCCTTGAATGATTAAAAAAAATCCTAAATATTCCTTAACTTCTTCTAATATCTTCAAGGATTTCAAATAACACCTTTAGATATTTAATACCTTTGACATAACCCTCTCGTAGGATGCACATAGGCTACGAAATGGCAAAAATTGGCCTTTTTAGGCTCGCTAATGAATTAGTCTTTTAGTGCACTTCAATGAATAGAATAATTGACATTTTAAATATTTTTGAAAACTTATGCGTGTTCACGTAATCCATTAGTAATACCTTCAAGGAAAAGGTGATCATGACACAAGAGGCAGATTGGCCCGTAGAGGGATTCAAGAAGATTTGGGAGAAAGATTTCACATTCTGGCTTGGTTTTCATGGTTTGATATTTATAGTTTTGGGTTATTTAATTCACACATGACAACATATCGATATGAAGATCATCCCTCTTGCCTTTCCAGTATTCAAAATCATCCTTGAATGGAATCATATTTAGGATTCTCATACACTTGTTTCTCATATCCCTCTCATGAGAATAGGTGACTATTTTTATCTTTCACACATGATGGTCTTGGATGCCTCAGTAGCCTAACTAGCTCATTTTGATTTTTTTATCTAAGTAGTCTTGGATGTCACAGTACGATGATCATAAATTCACTCATTGAACCTCACTTTTTACCTTTGAACACGATGGTCTCTTCTTAATATCATAATTCACCTCCCTGACCAAGATGTCACCTGAGTGGAAACATGATTATGGTGTATACATGCCCTCTTTCTCAATTTATGCTCATGAAGATAGATTTCCTCCTCTTTATAGAAGGATTTATCCCTCAATTGAAACTTAGAGGAATGTCCGAGAATGAATTCCACTTTCTTGACCACCATAATGTGTTGGTGCTCAAAATAGTCCTCGCCCCATTTTCCCTTTGAAAATTCTATTGATTTATGACCTCTGTCACTTTCTTTGTCCCCGTGTCATGCCTTGTTAATCTTTGTTGCCATTTTTAATTTGTTCCTGGGTCATAAGTGACTTATGGGTCCATGGTTTTCTCTTTTATTGTTTGTTCCCTCTGGAAAATGTCTATAATTTGGGTTTCCCATTCTATGTTCATCTAAAAACTCAGGTTCTCCCATGTTTTCCATTCTCCATGGTTGGGATTAATTTTCCTTGTCATTTCTTCCCTAAATACTTGAAGAAAATGAATGCATGTGTCTCTGATGGACGTATTTGAGCCTTGTAACATTTCTAAATTCTTTTTCCTTGGAGAAATTTTTATTTTCATGCTCAAGTGATCATTTTTCTGTATTTTACGGTTTTGACAAGTGTTTCTCCCAGTCAAATTTACATCCTTGCATCGACAGGGGACGTAGCACCTTTTGGTTGGACGTAGCTTGGCTGGGTACTTCAAAATTTCTATGAATCACCTCAACTTAAAATGTGTTCATGTGGAGAAATGACACTCATTTGAATTGTACTTTTTGGTTTGGACTTGGAGTAGCACTGGGAGGACACGTGGAGATTTCTGCTACTTTTCCCAGACTTAGATAAATTTTATGCAGCTAAAATAGTTTGATGGAGAACAGGGACACATGGCGAGCATGTGCCTGCTCAGAGTTTTTTAAAAGAAGTACCAGGAGGACACTTGGAGGCCTCCACTCACTTTGCATTTTACTTGGAATTTTCAACGGCCAAAGGAGACTACCTCTGAGCAATGAGCATGACACTTGGCACCTTTTGATGAGCTTCGAGCCTTCAAAAAAAAAATTTCTAGGCCAAGATACATGGCGTCCCCTCACTCATTTAAGGTATCAATTTTTTGGGGACCATCTCAAGGTGCACCATGGTGATACGTGGCAGTTTTTACAAGTCAAAAGGAGCAAGAAAGTGGACCATCGAAGGCAACTTATAATTTTTACCTCTCATGCTCAAAAGGGTTAAGATATCAAAAATGGCCCACAAGGCTAATGGAAGAAAGGTCAAAGCTTTCTCCAGTCAATGGCAGAGGTGCAGGCCTTTGGAGGAAATTTGGAAAATTTTCCCTTTAATGGGACAAAAGAGTTAAAAGTAAAAAAGGAAGCATGGTTCTACTGGGACCCACATTTGCAAACTTGAAAGCGGAAGGGTGGAGATATGGGGAAAAACTTGAAAAATTTTCCTTTTTTCCAAAAAGAGGTTCAAATGGTAGAATTTAATCCACAGTTTCTTTGGGACCCACCTCAGGAAACATGTTAGGATCATTTCTTGAGGGCGGAGATGCATAGCAAAATGTGAATTTTTTTTTTTTCATTTTTCCGAAAGTTGTAAAAAGTCAAAAGAAACCCTTGGGTTTGTTTTTATGTTTGAATCTTCCACGTGGATGGCCCAAAATAAAAGTAAAGATCAATGGTAGCTGAGAGTATGAATTTGATTTTCCCCCCATTTTTACTGAAACATGCCTAGAAGTGTGAGTCTTCCATGATTTCTTGGTATGTCCTACACGTAAGGAAGAGAGGGGAGTTAATGTTGATATCTATGTTTGGTGGGGAGATCTGGAAGATGTCTTTCACCATTAAAATGGTCTGACTATCGCGCATCGATAAGATTTTCTATTTTTCTTCTGCCAAGCATGTAAGGAGACAGATTTGAAAAATTAGGGGCATAAGTGGTTGGCAAATTGAAGAAAGGAGTGATCTACTAGAGGAAGGAGTTGAATGCGGGAGATATTTGATGAGATATGCCCCCTCCAGCACCTAGCGACTTTTTGTAGATTAGATTATGAGAATCACGATCGTCATCATGGCAAGCACTGGTAGCACTCAAGGTTTGGATTTTGGAAGGGAAAAGGGGTCCCTATTGTAAATTTTATAAATGTCACAAATTTTTCATGTAAATGGTTGGAGTGTTAGCGGTCGAGACTCAATTTTCTAATAGAAAAAGCTTGACAAAGCCCATCATTTTGAGGAGCAATTTGAGAATCTTGTATATCTCTTTTGTATTAAATCTGATCATGTCAAGGTGGTTGTAATTGTATAGCCATTGACAAGCTCTAATAATTTTCTAGAAACTTTCCCCCTACTGATAAAATTTAATCAAATTCAAGGTTATTGTTTGTTGTCTTGACAAAAATGTGTTTGGTTTTATTTTTGAATGTATGTAAGTATTTTTTCTTGTTTTTGTTGCAATCCTATATTAAAGTCTGATTCAATCACATAGGCCTCAATCCTTGTGACAATTCAGTGGCATCTACAATTTGATTTTTCAGAAGATATTTCATCTGGGATTGTAATAAACGATTTAAAATCACTTTTCTTTCATCTATTGACAGAGATTGCTTGTAAGCCTCTGGGTGTACCCTAGGCGTGATTTGACCTCAGATCTTGATGCTTTGTTGGATTTTCTAACCTGAGCCTTTGTGATAGAATCTCAAAGATTGTGTGAAAAATTGCTAATCTAGGCTTCCATTAAAGCACATATTCTAGTTAAAGAAACATTTTATCTATTAAGTGGCATTTTGCTTGGTTATAACCTTCAATTTTGTAATATTCCTCAACAATCTAGTGAATCAAGTTTCATCCTACCCTACATCCGACCAAAAATTTTATGTCAAAAATAACTAATCCCACCTGTACTACCCCTATTTGTCCTGTGTGCATACAAATGCATAATCCTTGTTACCAAAACATGGAGAAGAAGGCGGGGTCTCAAATGTCTTTAGTAACCTTTTCCTTGTTATGAAAATATTTCCATGATCTGGAAGTGTCAAAACGTGAGAGTCATATTTGGTGTGCTGATCATATTTTCCTCAAGGTCTTCTCTATAAAATTTTTACATAAGAAAGATACATGTACCTCCTTTCATCAATAATAGAGGTTACAAAATAGGTTCTCTTACCTTGGTTGAAAGGCACAACCTAAAATAGTTTGGATGAAATCAGATCCTTTTAGTGTGCTACCCAATCTTTTCAAATCTTGAGTGCTAATAAGTCAGATAGATTGCTTCCCCCCCGGCTACAAAATGACATACATGATTATCTATCTACCTCTGAGTGTCCTGTCTAGTCCATGATGTTGCTTGGTCTTTAAGGGAGGTTAAATTTGGGTACCAACAGGAGGGTTGTTTTGCATCCCTATTCTAGGGTTTTCTTTATATTTTCCTTGTTATTGTTTTATTTTATTTCTTTGTGTTAGGTTGTGGAGCCTGTTTTCATGTGAGAAATTGTTGAAGACTATACACTTTCCATACTTGTCTCACCAGGGTTTAGGATCGGGTTGATAGCCCCTAGTAGTAGGGGTTCGGGGGCGAAGCCCTCAAGAAATTTGTTTTCCTTAAAACGTGCCCGATATATCGGGAAACATGTTTTTCTCATATGGGTAGGATTTTGACCCATAGGTTTATGGGATCGTTTTAGCCCATGGTTTTGATACCCACAGTTTTGTAAAATTTATTAAGTAGTTGTCTACTTATATGGTTTTATGCATATGGTAGGTTGTAAGTAACATTACAGATGTGTTTTGAATTCAGGTGTGAATTATGTAGAGTTTATTGAGCATAGCTCCAAACAGATCTAGGTAATGTATTGAGAGAGCAGGGGCTTGTAATAAAATTTGAGAAAGTGATTCTTGGTGGACGTATCCAAAATTGGGTGAACCATGTTGCTGGTGAAAAAAAATTTCAAGGAAAAATTTGTGCTTATCTTGCCAACACTCTGGGAGTTTGAGTCCCTCTACTTAACTGGTGCATCTTCTGTATGTGCATGGACGAGTGAAATGTGAGTTTTATCCTAGTGGCCATTTGACTGGGGATCCAACAGGGGCACTCCACTGACCCCACGGAAAATGCTTGCATATACCTACAAGAGATGACTTTTCTAGGAAGGAAGGAAAGGGAATGAGAAAATTAGAAAAGAGAAAAACTAATGTTGCAAGTAGAAAATCAAAGACTTGCATACACCAGCTAGAAGTTTCATTACATACACTTGAATATAGAAGAAAAAAAATTCGCATAATATCTACAAGACTAAATGAAGCTTAATGGGCAAAAAGTACTAACAAACTCCTCAATCAAAGAGGCTAAAATTCCTTCTTCCTTTATTGAAGCTCAAGCAGAATTTGTACATAGTGTGAGAAGTAGAAGACATTTTTTAATAGGAGAAATGGAAGAAACTTGCTATCTATTTCTCTCTTCACAAGGATAACTCTCTCATGAATTCACAAAAAACATGTCCAACATCTAAGTAGAAAAATTCAGAAGACTTTTTAGAAGACCCTCAAATGAGGGGCTTCTTACAATTTATACAAGAGGAGGAAATTTTTCATCTTCCTAGTGACTTTTTGAATACCTTAAACTAACTTAAGACTGTTCACATTCCACTTTAAATATTTAAGTCCATTTTATAATAGCAAGGTGACTTAAATTTAAATTATGTTTCTAAAGTCACTTAAGTCATATCAAAAAGTGTAATTCTCAACGCAAAAATATAACATTGTGGAGAGAGAGTCTTATATGATAAGGGAAAAGAGAGAGAAAGAAGAGGAGGAAGAAGAAGAAGAGGAATGATGCTGAAGGATGCGCTATGGTGGTGGACTTAGTCCCGTTCTCTGAATACTCTTCACTTTGTGATCTTGAGAAGGCTTTTGTCTTTCCAAGCTCTTGGTTGAAACGAGCCACTTCTAGTTGTACTTTGTCAGCATGAGGGATACAAATGCAGCTCAATGTTTCAGTCCATCCATCGATCACACTATTGATGTCCTTGCACTTCCCAAACCATGATGAATTCTTTTCTATGATAAGTGCAATGGAGGCTCAGATTTATGAGAAGAAGTCAAGAGTATCCTTAGTGAAGGACAATGGGTTGCCCACCCCTTTCTTGATGTATTCTTTGAAAGGGCCGATAAACTCATCAGTAGTTGAGTGTTCACTCATTGCAGGTACTCCAAGTTTTTGAAATTTATGATTTATGTTGTCCTACAACTTGTATGTTTTTTATTCTCTCTCCTCTAGCTCTGTAAAGGCTCGATTGATTCCTTCAAATTTGATTGCTAGGGCCCTAGCCCATACCCATGTCAAGTCTTCTGTAGAATTTTCAAAAACCTTCTTATCGATCAATTCATGATGATGGGTGTTGCTCATCTCACTCACTACTAGTCTCAAAGGTTCCCAGTAATCTCTTTATTTCCCCACATCCTCTTTGAGTGCTCACGTTCTATTGGTGGTTGTGCACATGTATACAAAGAGCTTGATTACCTCTTGAAGTGTTGACTTCCCTTTTCTTGAGATGGAGTCAATCCATTCGTTATTTTCTCGCCCCTGCATCGTGAGCTCATATGTTCTCCTGATAGATTCAGGATTGACGCTATTGATGGGTACCACTTTCTCAATAGTAAGTGTTATAGTGCTTGGTTCCACTAGCTATTGTACATAAGATGAAAGAGTTCGTACTTGTTCCTCTAGCACGCTCAATCTTCTCTTTATATTCCTTATTCCTTGCCACCATGTGATTAGAAGATTATTGGTATATGTGCAAATCACCTTCGTGAGTAGATTTTCCCAACTAGATCATGCTCATATCATAGTCGACTAATGTCATCTCATCCACTGGTTTGATTACTTTTTTCCAAGCTACTTCAATGTACTGATTACCTGTCTCCCCACTATAGAATCGTGATGTTGTCTGCACAATCTTTATTGACCTTTTTCTTTAGCCATCGAGACAATTGATGATAGATCAGGGGCTACTAATTGTTGCACAATACGAGTGTCAAGGATGATCATTTCTCACATCCATGGAAACATCTCTCTGGATTCAGGCTCAATGATGGATGCATCAATAATTCTTTGTTCTGATGGAGGAGGAAAGTCCTGAATGAGAGGAGCATTGGAATCAAAAACATGCAAGACCTCTTGCAGTGGTTTGAATACTGGATCATGAGTCATATGCTCCTCATTCACTTTTGCATATGCTGTTGAATTTTTTGTCTACATTACTGGGATCACATATTCCTCTTACGGAAACGCAACCAAATATTTTTCTCCCTTGAATATTTTGGATGTATTCAATTCCGTGGCCTTCCTTTTTGAACTCACTCCAGAGTGTTTAGAGCTGGAAGTTACCTCTACTACTTTAGAAGATGAATGATGTGAAGCTTATAATTTTGGCTTGGAAAAATTCCTCATGACCAAATGATCATAGTCCTCTTCTTCTAAAACAAGTTCCTCATTCTACTCACCACCTCCGCTCTAGTATATCTCCTGATTCACAAACATGCTAGTTGATTTGGGGCATTGGGGAGATCTTGACTAATGTGTACTTAGGATTGAGCATCTCTGTCCCATGATCATGTAAGATATCATCATACCAAGAGAATTTGAATTTCTTCATTTCACTTATTGTCATCCTCATGGGATATTTTTTACGTACTTTGAACACATAAATACAGTTGGCCCACTAGTCCTCGATTTGTATGCTCATGTTTTAATTTTGGGACATAGAATGAGTCAGGATCCTCTTGGATGTCAAATTTGGGCCTAGCGATGTAGGAATGCAAAGTCAAATGTATGAAAGAAACATGTAGGTGAGATCCGTCATTTGAACTTTTGCATGTGAACTCCCATAGAGATATGGCACACAAATTTGTTCTCCTTTTCAATATCAGCAGCATTAGAGATGTGGCATGAAGCTTGAAGTCAGATAGATCATGATGTGTGTCATTTTGTAGCTGGGGATGTGATCTAACTGGCACTCAGATTTTTGGAGAGATGGATAGCACCTTGACAGGATTTTGATCTAACCCTCACTATTTTAGGTTGTGCCTTTTCAACCAAGGTAAGAGAACCTATATTGTAACCCCCAAATGGTGAAGGAGATGAAGATATCCCTGAATTTATGCAAATAGTATGAAAAGGCCTTGGGAAAATATGATCAACACTCCAAATCTGACTTTCACAAGTTGTCACTCCCAGATCATGGAGATATTTTCAATGCAAGGCAAGGGTTACTGAAGACATTGTATAATCCTGATTTTCCTTGTGCATTTTTGTAGATGGGTTAGATAGACACACAATGCAATGCAGGGGTAGTATGGGTAGGATTAGTTGTTTAGAATGATTTTTTGGTGGGGTATTGATGAGACAAATTGGGATATATCAGATCTTTGACAACCTCTACAATACTTGAACAACTATTAGATAAAATGCTTCAAATAATTAGGATATTCTTTCAACCAGAAGAGGCATAAATGGAATCCCAAGTTGCACTCTTCACACAATCTTTAAGAATTCACCAAAAAATCTTGAAGTAAAGAACTCAATTAAACACAAAAATCCATGATCAAACCATGCCTAAGGTACCCCCAAAGGATTACAACCAATCTCTGCAGTCAAGGAAGGTAAAGTGATTTTAAATTTGTTTCTCTTTATCAGATGAAGGATCTTCTGAACATGAGATTGCGAATGCCACTAAACTATCAACAAGAAATGGAGATTCTGTGTGATTTCTAAAGACTTTCAATGCAAGATTGCAACAAGAATAATGAAAACTATTTGCAGGCATTTAAAAATGATAACATACATCATATTTCCCAGAAAAAACACAAATTAACTCAAAAGCTTGTTAGATTCATCAACAGGGGAGAGTTTCATGAACAATCTTAGAGCTGTGTGATGGCTATACAATTGTAACCAACTCACATACATGAAGATCCAACACAGAAGAAATTATTTTGGTTCTTTGGTGGGTTTTTTTTAGAAAAATGAGATTTCTCTCAGAATTTGCTCATGATTTTCAACTCCCAAGCCCTTTACAAATTCTCCAAAATACATTATATACCTCATGCCATATTGGAGCCTTCTTTCCCAAGAAAGAATATGCCATGGGATCAAGTTTGTTACAACAATTCTCATGATTCAATGAAAATAACATCAAACAAAAAACATTTGCAGGATGCCAAGTGTGCCCAAAAAGATCAAATCATTACAAATATCTAGATCATTATCTATCTTGGAGGCATGTTTTTAATCATTGAGGCATGCAAACAACTATTACTTGAATCATTTTCATCTTTTTACCTTTTCAAATTACCTCTGTAACTTTTGATTTTGACATTCCACGTGTTTACTTGGGATGAGGTAAAAAATTACTTCAAAAACATCTCAAATCAAAGAATTAAGCCATGAAAGTGATGCAAATGATCCTGGAAGGCCAAGATGACACAAAATCACTATAAATTTGATGAATTTTGATGCAAAAATTGTCATTTCAAGCTTCCTGGAGCTCCCATGGTGGTCAAAACAAATGGATGCACAACAACCATCCATCTTATCCATCTTTTAATCCTGGCCCTCCACGTGGAAGAGACCGACTTAGAAATAATATTGAGTTACCTTTTTTAATTTTTTGGATAAGGCCGGACACGTGGCAAAAAATGATTGGAACCGAAATTGGGATCATTTTTTACTTTTCCACATTTTTTGGAAAAATGGAAAATTTTGACTTTTTTCTCTGCCCGTTCACCCTTGAAATTCGGAGCTGATACGTGGCACATGGTGGGTCCCATTTGGATCATGCTTCAATTTTGCACATTTTGACCTTTTTTGGAAAATTGGAAATTTTTCACTTTTTGCCCCGCGGGCCCACACCTCTGATTTCTCCCTCACCACGTGATTCCTTGTATTTATCGCGAGCCATCGCTTCAAATTTTGATTTTAAGACCTTTTTTGTAAAAGGGAAAAAATTATCTCCTACCTCTACCGGCCTGTCGACCCGCTCTGTCCTCTACCACATGTCACTCAATGATTCGCTAGCGGGACAGCGCTTCAAATTTTTATTTTAAGCCCTTTTTGCCAAAATAGCTAAAAAAAATCCCCATTTCCCTCCATGGCCCGCACTTCCCTCTGAACCTTCATGGACACGTGTCCACCTGTGATTCCTTCATGGGGGCAAGCTAAAAATTTTCATTCTGAACTCTATTGCGAAAAAGGGAAAACATTCCCTTATTGCTCCACCGACCCGCTCTGCGCCTACCATGCTGCCACGTGTCCTCCTCTGATTAGAGTGGGGCTGAAACTTATTTTGAAACTTTAGAGAATTAGAGCTAAAAAACTCCAAGTCCCCCCCTCAGCCTGCTCCTCTGCATTTGGTCTTTTATGGACACGTGTCCACTTGCAATTGGCTGCGGGGTTTCGGGCCAATTTTTGACTTTTAAATTTTTTGCAAAGTAAAGTCTAAAATTTTCAATGGAATCCAACCACCTACCATCCCCTTGCCAATCAGAACATGCCACATAGGAAAATTTGGAAAAAAAGTGTCCCTAGGCGTAAAAATGCCCCATTTGTCAAAAAAGGTGAAAAATGAAAAGTTACAACACTTCACTACTTTTCCTCAGCCAATTAGAAATTTCCACATTGCCAATACCTTCTGAGGATGAATTTGATAGGCAAATGATGCCCGTATGACTGTCAAAACTGCAAAAAATTCAAAGGATGCCCTAGAATTCAATATTTTTACCAAGGATGGCAGATTTTTTGATTCTGAATCAATTGAAGCATGATTTCCGAACATTTTCGACCTTGGGATAGGATTTTCAATTACAAACAAGTATGATTCGATCAATTTCAATTTTTCCATGACCTAGACAAAGGGAAAAAAACGGACATAGCCCACAAAATTGGAAAAACTAAGGCACAGAAAAGGGCAAACTTGGATTTTTCTTCCAAATTAGGGAAAAACAACAAGCTTGTGAGCATTTTTAAAGCATTTCAACTGGAGGGGAAGAATTATAGACCATCAAATCAAAGGATAAAATGTTTCTTGAGCAGATACAGATTTGAAAATTTAGGGCAACATGGTGCAAGCTCAAAAATGGCACCAACAACATCCTCATGTGATCTTTTTTACGTACTTCAAAGCTCATCAATACATTTGGCCTAGTACTCCTTGATTTGTGGCTCATGCTGCAATTCTGAGACATATAATGAGTTGGGATCCTCTCGGATGTCAAATTTGGGCTTGGCGATGTAGGAATGCAAAGTCAAATGTGTGAAAGCAACCTCTAGGTGAGATGTGTCATTTGAGCTTTTGCATGTGAACTCCCATAGAGATATAGGGAATGAAATCAATTTCTTTCTCCTACTTCTGATCTTGTTATTTACTTGGGTGATCTACCTACAAAGTTCAAACAATACAATCTGGTCACTGAGGTACTTAGGTAGTTTCAATGAAGTTTGGTCAAAGCTAGTCACTCGTATGTAGGAGAATGTTGAGAATTATATGAAGTACGAGCCATATTCCTTAATCAAGGGATGTCACTTTTGGTGACATCCTAGATTCGATGTCCCCTTCCATAGATTCAAACCACATACATGGTGAACACATCATTCACATGGGTGAAATTCCTATTGGTCTCCTCCAATATAAATTGTGGAAGTTTCTCAAATGCAGGTGCCTTGGAAGCAATGTTATGTGTGAGAGAAAATCCCTTGAATGATTGTGAGCTTGCGACAAGATAAACTAGATAAGAAGTCATGTGGAACTTTGTTATTGCAGATACTTGGAGTAGTTGCAGATGGAGATTGTCACTGATGATCTGCCCCTAGTAAATTCTCTACTTTCATTCTGTCAATGTCAGGATGAAAAGATCCATCCATTCCTGGAAGTCTCTTCATACTTTCTTCACCCATTACTCTATTGAGGAGAGTGATGACATTAGAAATACCCTTCTCGGAATTCACACCTTGGTAGATTCTTGGGTATCCTAGAAGGATTTCTTCCTATTTTTCAACCATGAGTTGAGCGCTACTCCTTGGACATATGAATCCATTGTCTCCCAATCGTGCACAACCCTTTCCTTGGAAATGACAACCATGTTGGGGCACGTCGGTATCTGCAGAGAGATTAAAATGGTCCTGGGGCTGATGACTTCCATCGTTGCACCATTGTCAGCTCAGATGGTTCGTGTTTCGGGCTCATAGTGGAAAGAGCATGCTAGGACTAGCTCAAGACTTTACACAAACATTGGATGCCCTGCAATGGCAAACAAGCCACTTGTGAATATCTGGTCTTTAATCCTCCTTTGATCCTTAGAGGCCATGTGAGTATTAAGGTCATTCAGGTCCATGTACAAGACACCACTATCTTCCACATCATACTCATAGGAAAAGGGTTGTTTCAGCTTCTAACCCATTCATTTTGTCTCCATATCTCCCTTCGAAAAAGAAACTTACTATTTTTAGTAAGTGTGAAAAAGTAAGTCCCCAATCTTCAACTGGATGTTGCGGCTTAGTTTTCCTCTTTCTCCCTGTGTTATTCATTCCTTTTGGATCAACTTTATATTTTTATCAGGTCCTCGAGGGCCCACTTACTATTTTTATTAAGTGCCAAAAATGTCTATTCTAGTGAATTCCCAGCGGTAGTGCACCTCCAATGTCTATATCTCCTTCACAGGTTCTTCTGTTACTGACTTTCCCAAAATAGCAGTTCCTATGTAAGAGACCAGCTATTTTTAGAAATTTTTCCTCTAGGAGTTGGATTGATGTGGAACAAATTTTATTGATATTTTTTTTTCCCAATATCCTCCCTCTAAAATTTCAGGCCCGTCCCCTTAATAGTCTAGGAGATTTTAAAGTTTTAATTTTTGGACCTGGCAGTGATTCTGGGTATGGTAGCCATTAATGGACCTTGAAGTTGCAGGTCTAGAAATATCCTCCATTTGTGAATAAAATTATATTTTTGATGTGGGTTTTTTCTTTTGGTGTTTCTCGTGCAATCTTACTTAAATCTTTCGCAAACTGGTTTGACAAGAAATCCCACTTCTTTCTTCGTTGAGATGGAAACAAGATTTATTCATTGTGGATGCTCTGTCACATGAGGGGGGAGTTCGAAGGTGTGTGTCTGATGGCCTTAAATATAATAATTAACAAAAAAAATGATTCATTATTTCATGCACCAACTTGCAATATTTCTTCAGATCTTCGTCTTTAGGTTATGGAAATTTTCACTGTTTTCTTCCTCTTGTTCTTTGTTCCTCCTTTTTTTGATGAAAAAACCTTTTGAGACCTACATGTCACTGTGGGGGATTTGTTTCAGTGTTTGTGTCAAGCTGGTCTGAGCATTTGAAATGGCAGAGTGATGGTAGAATGTTGCAAAGGAAGAATGGAGTAATGGAGTGCACCAATAACTGTTAGAAGTTAGAAGCGGAAAAAAGTGGCAATTGGAAATTTTTAAAAAGATATGAAAAATTAGCGCTTGGAAACATTTTTCCATGCTTGATTTCCCTAACCTCATGGGCATGAGGAACATAAATTTCCACAATGAGAAAGATGGTGACACGTGGCACTAGATATAACGGCAGGGAATGAAAGAGGAAAAAGCTACTTTAAAGCACTGAGAGATGAAAGTTGGTCACGTGGGTGTCCAAATGAATCCCTATGGGGGATGGGCCAATTTTTCAAGGTCTGATATCCCCTAACTTAGGTGTATAAGGAACATCAAATTCCATGGTGGTCAAGGAGCCAACACGTGGTGCCCGATCCAACGGTATAGAATGGATGCTTCAAAAATGCACCTAGTGGATGAACTGTCAAGTCTGAAGGTCACATGAGGGTCCTACAAGTCATATGAGGGTTGAGAGGGATTCATGGGGGCTGGGCTCACTTTTCAAACCTTGATGTATCTGACCTTGGGGGACGTGAGGGAGACAAAATCATGCTAGGCTCCTGGTGGTCACACATGTCCTCCCAAAAATTTGGGTGAGTCCTGAACTTGTAATAATGATAACTTGAGCTCTTGATGGAAGTTTGTGGGAAAAAATTATATGCTCCTAACTAGAAATTTCCTTCTGAATCCAATGGTGGGGGTATCATGTCTTTATTATTCCATTTTATACATGAAAAATAGGATTTTTTATTTTGTAAACATATGTTCCTGAGAAAAACTGCCTGTAGACCTGATGTGCCAAAGTGTTGTGAAAAATATTTTTTCACCATAATGTAGGCCTTAGAATCCTCTATCTTTCTATATTAGTTTTTCTCCTAACTCTATCCAGAGCTCCCATAATCTTCTTCTGAATCCCAACAACTGTTTTAGGCATGTGTACCGCCTAGGCTTATGAACCCTATTTTTAACTTAGACTGCTCCAAGTCTTGCAGAACTTCCCCAAACGTTCAAAAATAATTTCCATTATGTTTTAAGGTCTTCATTTCATCTCCTTTTTGAATTTTTCCCTTTCGTTCTACTCTACAGAGTTGAATCCAATCCTAGGAAGGCTACTGATAGCCCTTCCCATGACTGCCCAAAATTTTCATTTTCAACGAACTCCTAAAATCACCTAGGGGGAATGAATGGAATTTCCTAAATCACCTAGGGGGATGTTATAAATTTTGTTGGGAGGTCATTTGGACTGACTGGATGGAGCCAGGGTTGCCTAGGGATGATAAAACATGAAAATTTTGGCATAAGGGTATAAATGTTGTGCTTAAAAACTTCAAATTTAGTCGTTGCACATTTTCACAACAACACACGTTAAATATTGTCTCTTTGTGTTGTGTTATTTTATTTTGCACTTTTACTTAAGATCTGTAATTTTTTGGATATTAGTTTCTATTGTTGCGATTCTTTGAGGGATTATTCCACATATTTTATCCCTTATTTCCTATCACTTTGTATACCCCATTTTGTTATGGGCATTTTTGTCCCATTTTATTTCATGTTCAACTTGAAGTATGTACACAGATATAGGTTTTATATATGGATGTGTGTGTGTGTGTGTGTGTGTGTGTGTGTGTGTGTGTGTGTGTGTGTGTGTGTGTGTGTGTGTGTGTGTGTTTACACATGTGGGTGCGCGCGCGCCGCGTGTATTAGTATTATATTTGTTTGAAAACTTATTTTGGAGATGCATGTTTGAAATGGAAATTTTTATAAATAAGACGATTAAATTTAAATTTAAATTGTATGCTACCAAAATGTAGAGTGATGTGTTCAATATTTCCATGTGTGTGTGTGAAATGATATAATGTATATTCGGCCACATAAAAATATAGCACAACACACAATTTATTAAGGAGTCGTGGCCCAAAAAAAATAGCACAGGGTTTCAAGGAGGGGGGGATGTCCACCCCATCCTACCCCACTCCATATTTATTAAAATGTGAGTTGGACTAGTTCAGCACCCCATCCCCCCCTTACCCCAACTCCTCTCAAATGTTTAAATGGTCATAGGCTCCTGCCCATTTGGCCCAATCACTTTTATGATATAATGTATATTAAACTTTACATAAAAAAAATTACACCATATTAACATAGTTTTACTAATTTTATTCCCAAGGAGAATATACCTAAAATATATATAATCTAGAACATTTAAAAAAAATTAGTTTTGTGATTTATATAATCAAGGAGGGGGGATATGATTAAATTACCATCCGATATATGATTATAAATTATCCATATTTATTTTATTTTCCTCTTAATTTCCCAATATAAGTTGGAGGTGTAGGTTTAATCACCCCATTATAAATAACCCCTTATAAAATCCTTATAAGTCAAATGTTTATATAAAAGATAGTCCAATATGTGCTGTGCCCATGTGTGTACACACACAACACACATTCATACATATAGTTTACATTGATATATATATATATATATAAATATATTTATATAAACTAAATATACATGCTATATTAACATAGTATATTAGGATATATTATATATATATCATATATATAGAATATATATATTATGTAATGTATGTATGTATGTATGTCATGTATGTATCTGATTGAATATATTGTCTACTCACCCTTCCTTGGGCATTGTGATTGAATATTTGAAGAGTTGAAGAGGTACAAATTGAAGCTATGAAGTTGGGAGAAGACATTTTTTGTGTTTATTTAAGAATCTCTATGTTGAAATCAATGTTCCCACTTAGAGTGGAATTTTGTAAATCTAACATCAAAAGAAGGCTTTGGATATATGGATTTATAAACATGAAATGTAATAGTAAAAGTAGAAATCTTTATTTTTCTTAAATTCTCCAAATACTAATGTTATTCAAAGTTGTAATATCTATATTGGGCAAAATAAATATGTCCATATTGAAAGGAAGCATGGTTGAGCTCTTTATAGTATTTTTTCCAAGCTTACACATTGAAAAAGAGCTTTATGCACAGTGTGTGATACTTGTGTTGTATGCACACAGTGTGTGTGTGCGACCACACATGTGTGTGTGTGTGTGTGTGTGTGTGTATGTGTACACACATGTACATACATATATACACACATATATACATACATACATACATACATACATACACACACACACACACACACACACACACACACACACACACACACACGTGTATATGTATACACATATGCACATGTGCATGTATGCATGTATGTATGTATGTGTGGACACATGTACACATGTGTGTACATATGTATGTATGTATGTATACACATATATACATATATATATACACATACACACACACACACACACACACACACACACACACACACACACACACACACACACACACACAAGCTATCACACACTTAAATAAAGCTCTTTTTCAATTTAAGCTTGGAAAAAATACTATAAAGAGCTCAACCATGCTTCCTTTCAATAACATATTTATTTTCCAAATATATAGATATTACAACTTTGAATAACATACAAATTTAGGAGAGTTTCATTTCCAACAAACTATAAAGATTTCTACTTTTACTATAACATTTCATGTTTGAGTAAATGATATATACAAAGCCTTCTTTTGATAATACAAGATTTACAAAATTCCACTCTAAGTGGGAACACTTTGGTCAAATTTCAACATAGAGATTCTTCCAAATGTTTAAACACAAATCTTCATTTCAATGTCTTCTCCCAACTTCATAGCTTCAATCTTGTACCTCTTCAAATCTTCAAATATTCAATCACAATACAAGGAAGGGTGCGTAGAGGAAGTTCTTTGCCCAACCTTTAATCCAATAGGAGGCGAATCCATCATCCCTATTAGACCCTGATCCCCAACCAAAGAGAAATGAATTATGTAGGAAACTTTGACAACTTTCACAATAATGGCTTCCATAAAACAACTCAACCCTCAAACAATCAACACAAGGAATATTTTAAACACTGAACACAACTGTTGGTGCTCGAATTATGCTCGCCTCATTTTCCATTCAAATCCCTCAGTTTACGGCCTCTGTAACGTCTTTTGTCTCCCCATGTTGGTACCTAAAGGATCTGTCATCCATTTGGTTGCCGTGATTGGTTCCTCCTAGGTCGAAGGTCACTTAAAAGCCATGAATTTGTTGATTTGTTCCTCTATCCATCTGAAGGTATCTGTTAATTGGGCATAAAACTTGGGTTGTTCCTTCCCTTCCATTTTCCTCAGTCGTGTGTTGATGTCCCTACCGTATTGTCCCAGGTAAATGAATAAATATGAATAGATATAGCTCGAGGGGGTCATGTGTGAACCTTGCAACATTTCCAAATGCTTTGTCCTTAAAGAAAACTTCATCTCTGGGCTCAAACAGTGGTTTCCCTTTATTTTTACTGCTTAACGGGTGTGTTTCTCCCGTCAAATTTTAAATCTTTGCACCAGTGGAAATGTGGCCTTTTTTTGTTGGATGCAGATTGGCGGGGAACTCTAAAACTTTTTGGAAATTTTTAACCCAAAAATTTTCCACGTGGAGGGACAATGCTCGTTTGAAGACTCACCTTTTTGTTTGGCCTTGGAGTTACACTGGGAGGACATGTGGAGGATTCCCCTGCCTCGCCCAGACTTAGAAATTTTTTTCATAGAACTGATATAGTTTTAGCAGGTCTGGACACATGGTGGGATGACACTTATTTGAAGATCTGTCTTAGGGTACCACCTTAATAATTGTGATAGAGGGACAGGTGGATGTTTCTGCCGGCTCTGCTGGGGACTTAAACTTTTTAAAGAAATTTTCTAAGGTTCAAGACATGTGGTGAGCCCATGCTCATTTAGAGTCTCCACTTTTGGGACCATCTGATGTTGTGCCATAAAGACATGTGGAGGGATCATGCATGTTTCGGAACTAACCTTTGAGTTTTGTTTTGAAGAAGCGCCATGAGGACACTTGGAGGTTTCTGCTCGCTCTGCTTTTTGCTTAGAATTTTCAACGTCCAGAGAAGATCGTCTCAGATCTTGGACACAAGGTGATTCCCATTAGACTCTCAAGATTTTTAGCAGGTTTTGCTAGACTGAGACATGTGGTGACCCTGCGCTCATTCAGGGTCTCTACTTTATGGGACCATCTCAAGATGCACCATTGAGACACGTGGCAATTTGAAATGTCAAGAGACTGTGAGGCGGGTCGTCAGGGGAAACTTGGATTTTTTTTCCCTTGTTGTTTAAAAGACTAAAATCATCAAAATGACCTATAAACCCGATAGAGAATAGTCAAATTTTTCTTCAGTCAATGGTGGAAGTGCGGAATTTCGGGGGAAATTTGGAAAAATTTCCTTTTGTAGAGAATGGAGTTAAAAGTGTAAAAGGAAGTGTGGTTCCATTGGAACCCACATTAGAAATTACAAGTGGAAGGGAGGAGCTGCGGGGAAAACTTGGAATATTTTCCCTTTTCTAAAAAAGAGTTGAAATAGTAGAATTTAGCCATAGTTCCTTTGGGACCCACATTGGGACACGTGTCAGGCCCATTTTTCAAAGGCGGAGGGGTGGAGAAAATTGAGAAATTTTTGCATTTTTTCCAAGAGGTGTAAAATGTAAAAAGGAACCCCCAGACCTATCTTAACTCGGATCTATGCGTCTATATATGATTTTCTACCATTTTTCTCCAAAGCTCCTAGGGATGTGTATTCTTCTAGTTTTTTTTATCATTTCTTGGAGTCTCCTACACGCTAAATAAAGAGGAACATTAATCTAATATCCTCGTTTGGTAGGAGGATCTGGAAATATCTTTCACAATTGAATATGTAATCTAACTATCGCATTCGACCTAATCTTTCTTTCCTTGGCACACAAAAGACCTGTTGATATCTTGGTTTAGTGGGTAAACTCTGAAAACATCTTTTTCCATTAAGATTTTCTCTGACTATTGGCCTCGATATGATTTCCAATTTTTTCTTTCCTTGGCATGAAAAGAACCATATTTAACAGAAAGGAGGAGGAATTAGTTGGGATGTGAGATGAAGAATGACTAACCAGGTGAAGAATTGAATGCTGGAAATATATGGATAGATTTTCCCTCTGTACACCTGACAAATTTTTTGTAAATTCAATTCTGGAGTCATAACACGTAACAATGATTTGAATGTTTTTGGTTTGGGGGGAAGAACTCTGTTGTAAGTGAAAATATTATAAATTGCATGAATTTGTCATGTAAATGGATGGAATATTGGAGTGTTAGAGGTCTGGGGCTAATTCCTGAGAGAAAAGGGTTTGACAGAGCCCATATTTTCTAAGAGACTATCTGAGGAACCTATTTATTTCTTTTGTGTTAAATTTCATCATGTCAAGGTGGTTGTGAGTGTACAGCCATTGACAAGCTTTGAGATTGTTCTAGAAACTTTCCCCTGCTAATAAATTTAATCAAATTTGAGTAAACCTATGTTTTACTTTGAGAAAAATCATGTCTACTTCATTTCTGAATGTTAGAAAATAGTTTTTTGTTCCCATTGCAATCTTACATTTAAATATTTGTAAATCACACAAGATATTAGCTTTTTGATAGTTTGCTGGCACTTGCAATTTCATTTTTCAGAAGAGCTTTTATTTGATAGTGAAATAAACAAGTTTAAAATTACTGTACTCCTAGCATGATGATTAAGATTGTATGTTAGCCTTTGAGGGTATCTTAGGCATGATAAAACAGAGGTTGATAGTGTTTAATTAAGTCTTTCAATTTGAGCCTTCATTTTGGATTCTTAAAGTTTGTGTGAAAATGTGTTATTTGGGCCTCCATTGAAGCACACATTCTAGTTACAGGAACATTCTAGTTGTTCTGAAGCATTTTATTGGTCATGCTTTCCATTTTTGTGAAAGCTATCAAATAATTGGCAAGTCAAAACCCACTCTGCCTCACTTCCCACCAAAATTCATTTAAAAACAACTAATCATACCCAGACGACCCCTTTTTGTCCTATGTGTGTAAAAATGCATAATTTCTATTACCAAAACATGCAGAAGCAATTAGGTTTTCATTGTCTTTAGTAGCATGAACCTTGCTTAGAAAACATCTCTATTATCTAGAGTGACAACTTGTGAGAGTTAGATTTTGTTGTATTGATCATGTTTTCTTTAAGGTCCTCTCAATAGCTCTGAAATGAAGGAAATATCCATTTCCTCCAAAAATAGTAGGCTATAAAAGGGTCCTCTCACCCTAGTTAAAAGGCACAACCATAAAGTAGGGAGGATATATCAAATCCTCTTAAGCGTGCTACCCATTTCTCCAAATCTGAGTGACAAAGAGCAAGCTGCATTTCTTCCCCGGCTACAAAATGACACACAACATGCTTTGCTTTCCTCTAAGCTTCCCGTCAAAATTGTGATGCTACTTAGCTTCTGAGGGAGAATCAATTTGGGTACCAACAACAACAACACAAGCCACAAAATACAATACATAGTCTTACATTCAAATCCAAGGGAGAACAGAACAAAGAAACCACTTCCTTATAGCTCTAAGATGATATATGGGTTCCACCCAAAATACCTCCATGTTCACATGCAAACTACAAAATATAACCATTTTCCCTCCCAATGCATAATACACAAAGTATACCAACTAATCCTTTTCACTCCCCATAGGTGGAATTACCTACTTGTTCTCCCTCCACAAGCCTACAAATTCCCCTTTGCCTCCATAAAGTGGTTCCATTTTATATCTCACACACATCATAGGCCATACTACACCAATCCCACATAATACATAAACACATACATTTACAAAACATACAACAAACAATAAGAATAAGGTATAGATCCTACCTTTTCATATTGGCTTTCAAAATCTTGAATCCACAAGATTTTATGATTTTCAAAACCAAGCAAGCACCAAAGAAATCCTTCAAGCTTCAACAAATAGTTCTCAAGAACAAATTTCCAAAAAGAAAATCAAGAAAATGAGACAAGTAACCCCCCATTCCTACAAATTCAAACCAATAAATTAAAAAAGGAATGACAGTGATGAGGTGGCTCCATGTAGGATGCCACTTCATCAATTCTCCAATCCAACACAACAAGTCAAACTCCAACAACAAGGTAATTAAATGAAAAAGCTAAGGTTATGACATGCCTACATGCACCCAATACCTTTTAAGGACAAAATAAATGTGATAAGAAGAGAAGTGACTTTATTTTCCATTTTCCACTCAACAAGGCATTATAATGGTGAAAATTAGCCCCATACTTCATAAGTATGGTCGGGAGATTATTATGAGAGATAAGAGATAAGGTTTAGTTGTCCCACAAGTCGCAAAAAGTGCCTTCCAATTCAAATTTCGGGTTTTGATAGGGACAAGGAGTACACACAACATAAATGTAATAAATTTCAGTCATCATCACAAACAAATCAAGAAATAATCACCCCATTTATTACCCACATGTCAACTCTTTTTTTGTTTAAAAATATAAGTTAAATTAGCTAATTAAGACACATTAACAAGTGTTAATAAAGGGCCCTATTGTTTTTGAAAAACAATGTTACATTTTGTTAGATGGAGAAAGGGTATGGACTTGGTGCTTTTTGAACCTGAAGCCTACCTTATAGGGGTTAAGCGATCAGTCCTACCATCAAAATACTATGAGAAATATGTCCTGATGGGGATATCCAAGGCTTTGGGTGATCTTCGATTTATTGATCCTATAACCCTTACACTATCGAGGTTGATTTCTTCCATAATATGTGTGAATATTACACCGGGTAAGCCTCTTCAACCTTCCATTTGAACTGCCTCATCTCAGGGTGTTTTTAGTAATATTTAGAATATGACATATGCCCGATTTTCTATAGGCCATGCATTTAAAATATGTCTTTGGACAATTTTGGAATGGAAACTGATGTCTTTCTATGTATCTCTTTGTGGTGCAAGTACTAATATTTTCACTAAGGAGGGCAACAATTCACAAGTATCATACCCTTCTCTATTTAGTGGAATTTCTTTGACTGCTGGGATGGATGTCAATCTACCTCTCATGGAAGTCTTTGGTAGAATATCTTTCTCTAATGAGGAAGGACTTTAGTATGACCTTTGGTGACTATGCAGAAGAGGGAATCAAGATTCCTAGGAAGGGAAAAAAATGACACTTTTGAAGAATCCATCCCTATTTTTTTGGTCAAATTAGTTAAGGTAGCCGATTCCTTTGTAAAATATCGGTGGAAATACTATGAGATAAAAGAAAATATTTCTGAAGTCTTGCATCAGAGCCCAAATACTGGAATTTAAGATTTAAGTGACAGAGATGAAAGATTAGTTGAAGATGAAAATCAATGAGGGTGACATTGAAGAGGATGTCACTATAGTTCTGACTAATAGTCTTGCTACTGGGAATATGGAAATTGTGCTCCATATTGAAAACTATGAGATTTCAAAGGAGGTATTTTGTGGGGTTTTAGACCATAATAATCTCAAATTAATGGATTTTAGGGAAGGTTCTCACTAAAATGACTTCATCCTTGACACCTTCAGTTTCAAAAATCATGTTGATCTTTTTAATCATGCTCTCGAGAAAGAGGGCTAGTGTAGTGCTTCTGAGAAAATACAGACGTCAGTCTTCTTCTCTTTAATTTCAGAAAATCCCTTGATCCTCTTTGGAAATACAATGGTGTGGGAGGCTTGGTGAGTTTTTCAGTCAAGCATTTTTTATCATCCTACTTTACGATTGATTTATCCCTCCTTGGTATGTCTCCTCTAAGTTTTTTTTATAGTTTTTTTTACAGTTTTTTTTGTTTACTTCTCTGTGGGACTCTTTTTCCTATTTAGTTTGGTTGTTTCTCCTTAAGGGATTTCTCATGTATCTTCCAATTGTAATCAGGTTTCCAGATACCTCCGAAATCTATTTTTTCACTAATCTAATAAAAAATAAGTGTTAATAAAGTGAATAAATATTCCCAATTATTAAAAAACATGCTCCACAAAAATAAAACACACAAAACAAAGAAAGGGAAAACATAAAAAACCAAGGCCACATACATGAGGTCACCTCCCCCCATGGGGAAACCTCATAATGTAGTAAAGCAATAACACAACACTCACACAAGTTGTTAATTGACCCGTATTTTAAACACACAACATCCTTCTAGGGTTGGTCCCCTATCCCTTTTCGATATATAGTGATATAATCTTCCTGTAATCACAAACATAAATACCTCTCTTGCCTCAAGGCCATATTAATATATCATCTAAATCAATGCATATAAAACATCCATCATATAATCCTCATAATAAATCAAGTAATACAACACACACATATATCTGTCAATTAACATTCTCGTATAACGTGGATAAATCATTATCATCAAATTTACAAATTTTAATTAATTATTTGAAATTCACTAAGCACTTCAATTATACTCTAGTAATTGATTGAAAATCATCAATAATCTAACTTCACATTCTACAAAATCATGAAATTCCCTATATCTACTATGTCTGCTAACTACTAGATACACTCAACAACATATTACTGATCCCTAATACCATCATATTGTTAGCAATTCATGAAATCAATGATACCAAGTCGTTCGTCTAATAATCCAAATATAATCAATACATCAAGAATCTAATGTTATTATATAACAAAGCAGCCGTTCTAGATTATGATCATATCCTTAAATGTTGATCAAGGTCCACAATACACCCATACAGTCCAAACTACCAATCAAAACATAATAGTAATCATGATGTCCATCATATCTTAATAACATTCTAACTAAAATATAACAAAAAGGACCATGTCTCTAATCAACTAAATTTAAAATCATAGTAATTAACAATAATAGACAAGAGAAAAGAAACTTCCTTTGAGTAAAATTGAAAACAAGAGAGGAAAAGTGGTTTTTCTAAAAATAGACATAATGATATAAACCACTTTGCACAAAATTGAAATCACTGCAATTGGATTATTAACGATAGAGATAATTGAGATGCCTATATTTACTTGATGTGACATATGTCCAAGATTCATCCATAAAAGGAAAATTTTTATCAGGTTTGTGAGGGCCAAAAAAGTTTTTGACAAAATCCTTATAGCTAATGCCCTCCTAGAAACCCAAAATCTTCAGACGTTCAGGGTTGCAAGGCACTGATTTTTTTGGCTTTAGGTTTAACACAATTTATAGTTTTCCTTGTGGATTTTAAAATGTTGTTCCTTCCTTATTCATATGTAGCTCAGTGTTAAAATGAGCATTTACATCGATCAACAAGTAAAATATGTTGGAGATCTCCACATGGCTTGAGAAGAAAGAGTATGGAACATTATCTGACTCCATCTCACCTTGCCATAATCTCTCTTCTCATATACCCATCCTCTCAACTTACGCCAAATTTACCATCTCACCATATCCATCTAACCTCCCTAGCCATAAATCTTCCCTCTCTGTCTTCTCCTCCACCACTGCCATTACCTATATTAATGTCCACAAACAAGTCACAATATCTAACTAATCCAAAGCAGAGGGTTTTTCAAATTTAGGATCGCCTAAGACAATAGGTAAAGGAAAATAAAAACCTCTCCCAATAACTTTTTCCACATATGGAGATGAGGGGGAGAAAACCATTGAGGAAGCAGAAGGGCCAACCCCAAGTTGTTTCTTTTACATTGCACCAACAAGGCCATAAGCCGACCTAGGAGGAGGCTCTACATAAAGAACATCCTCACTTTTCCTTTTCCATGTTTGAATAGTAACCATGCATCTCATACCACTATGCATAATTATCTTGTAATTAGCACAAAAGGGAAGGATTAATACTCTATAGTTTATTCCCAAATCCCATATTTATAGGTAAGGAGAATAGAGGGAGGAAGAGGATTTCTATTATGATAATTTAAAAAAATCCTTACAAATGTAATTTGGGTACGATCCAGAGTGGTAGAATCCATAACAATAAAACTACTTAGGGCTTTCACAATGCAAAAAATAATAGTTCCTAAACTCCAAAGGTAGAGCTAGAAATCTTGCCAAAACAGGGAAAATATGAGGATCCTAAACAGAGGAACGAGGAATCCATTTATTTAGTGATATTATAGTTTTTCCATAACAAAAATGCCTCCTTATAGCACATTCAAGAGATATTCCTCTAGAAAAACTTTAAACAGAAAGGAGATTTGGGAGAGGGCCACAAAGTCCAAGTGATCTGTAAACTCTTCAACTTTGGAATTATTGACAAATCACAATATTATTCGTTGTTGTTTACTTCCTATTAGAAAATAACAAAGATAGCTAGTGAATGAATTACTATTGCTCTTAGAAACAACAATTGTAGTAAAGGAAAGAATATAAGTTCATAACACCAACAATTTTATCCTGGAAAACCTCAAATGGAGGTAAAACCAGTAGGGAAGGGCAATTTCTCTTTTTTCCCACTTCTATTGGCCAATTTAAATCAACAGGTATAAAATTTACAATAAGTGAGAAAGAGAAATAGATAATATCTCAACACTTCCATTTAGTTACTTGCTTGCTCTGTATCAACACTCCTTTCTTCTAAAAAATACAATTTCCAGCACAAAGATTTCTTGCTCACTTGCTCCCATGCTTCGCTGATCTTTTAAAATTCTACAATCATCTATTTATAGCCTTTCTCATGTCCTCCCATGCACTGGAGAATAGTAAAGGTCATGAAGGAGAAGATAAACGAACATCCTTTCAAATTCAGAGGTTGTTCGTTTCGATTTTAGTTTTCTATCCGTAATGGCCATGACTGTCACCTTGTGCAGACAGGTGGTGTTGGGACTGCCGCCCTGGCTGGGTGGCGGTTCTGTAACTACCGCCCTACACAGGGCGGTACAGTCATGTTACTTAAAAGACAGAACCTCCATTTGTTTTTTATCTTTGTTGTGCTGACTATTTCAAGATGAAGTAGAGTTATTTTAGATCCCTATGGATCACCAAGTGCCTAGAAAGCCTCCATTTTCTACTGGACCAAACTTTGACAAAAGCAACATTGGGTCTTAGGCCATAGAAATTACCAAATAGACAAGACTTGTATCTCTTTGCAACATGGACCAAAACGTAATTTGGGACTTGAATAACATGAATAATATCCTTCCAAGATGGGGACATTGGAATGATGACCTCCTCCTGTTAAGAGAAATAGAGGCATTCAACTCATGTCAAGGATCTTCCATCTACTGTTGTATCATCCTGTGCTGAATAAATACCTTACTCATACGGGATCCAATTTTTAAAAATCCCTTCCTACCCACACTCCTTCTCGCCCATGTGTAGGGAAACTCCATTTTCCGAAGCATTATTTCAAGTTTTATACCACAAAAAATTGGTCAATGCTCCAAAAAATGGTCAAGAGGGTTTGGCATTATAATTATGTGGGAATCAATTGTATTTATTTCTTGATGTATTATCCTCATATTTATATTGGTGAGTGCATTTACAAAACTAATGTTTTTATGATCTAATAACTAATTCAAATGATATAAATACTATATTTGTGTGTTTACTAATTATTTTTACACACTAGGATTTTATAAGTGTGTTCATTTCTTTCATTGGTCATTTTTCATTGACTTGTCTTCTTTATTTCATTAAACCTTTTTCAACTCTATTATTTTCTACCCACTCCCATTAGGTATATGTTTTCATGTATATGTCATACTTAGTTTATGTAGACACAAAACCACGCACATAAAACTATTTTTTATTAAGGATAAAGGTTTTTTGACTGGGATACTACCTAGAAACAAAAAGGATTGAAGCTCAGATACAACAATGAAGAGTAAAAGAAACATGACTGAAACAGTTGTTAGAAATCCTTAAAAGAAAAAATCCTATGCAACACCAACATCAAAGTCCAACAATCAACCAAAAATTGAAGAGTCTGATTTGATTACCATATGGGAAGGGGTTGATTGCAATTTAGTTCTTGTTTTTGTTTTGAACTACCATTTATTACTTGTTAAGCGTGTCACTAGAATCACACGAGAGAAGAACATGTAGAGAATAAATAGGTCCCAAGGGAGACCTATCCAGAAGAATGGGTGTTTCTCTTTATTTCACAACCTCACGAGGGACCTATAGAATATTATCAAAGATTCAGAATGAGGCATATCAGAGGGGTCCAAAACAGGGGTAGAGATCACCCAGCGAGGGGATCAAAATAAGATCTGGAAAAGGAATGGTAGAGGGATCAATGGTGAAATACATAAAACTATTTTACTATACTGCCAAGTATGTTGTTTTATGTATGGATCTTGAGTAAGAAGAGTATTCATCAGTGACACAATTTATAGTTCATCCCACTTGCTTTGATTATTTCCATTATTTTTATCTCTCAAATCTATCACTTCTTAACCCAACTATGATCAGGTCACAGATATCCCTTTCTATTTGTCTTCTCATGTTTTTTATCAATTGTCTCAGGACACTACTGCCCAGGATTGGACACTAACAGCCAGGCGCTCATGTCCAACCTGTGAGCTCCTATCCTATTTATTTTACATCACATTTTAGACATTTTTGGTCAGCATTTTTGGTTTTATTACTCCTATCGTGAGGTCCTAGTCGGCATGTCATGTCACTAGTTTCGAAATTCAAACAAGAGATCCCTATATGAACACAAAATACATACCATTATAAGGGGTGGGAAATTTAATCAAGGGTTATCTATATACATACTATAAAAGGGAATAAATTTTGGGTTTATTACTCTGTATGCATTGCATAGGAAGGGGAAGTTTCTAAATTCCATCCACACATTTTGCAATCTATCGAGCTACAACCCGTTATTTTGGTGTCATTGATGCAAGGGAAATGTAAGGAAATTATTTTACACCAACACGCATAGAACTACATGGAATTGGAAGTGTAGTTCAGAACTCAGTCTTAAGTTCACTCTATTGAGTGACTGCCAAGGTAATTTTGAATTCCCTTTTTACATCTTTTATTTTGAATAGTTGATGTGTTTTGGGGTTTTGCAGGATATTATTTGTTTTTCAGGTTAAAAGAAAATTTGGTGATCTTCCAATGAACTACATGATATCAACAAAAAAATGAAAGCAAAGCCCCATTGATACCATAAAAATCAAGTTTTGATCCTCTACGCAGTCACAGGATCCTACAAAATGTCTCTTGTGTCTTGACGCCATCACCCTTACCCAGGTACCCCTGTCCTGGTCATTCTGTGAGTTCCAAAATTTATACCGATAATTTCCAATATTATTCCCATATTTTTCATTAGTTTTTCCAGTTTGAGTATACTTTGGGATAAGAAAATACTAGATAAGTGCCCTATCTCTCTCATTTTCTTACACAGTTTCATCTTTAGAATTCTTAGTATATTGTATTATGTTGTATATCATTGTAGTGTCTCTCAAATTAGATTTAATATTTATATTTTATTAAATCATTTTATTGACCATGTTTCTTACAAAAAATACAATTTTTATCTCTCCATGCATATTTCTTTTGAATTGTATGAACTTTAAAATATTCATAGGTTGTTGACTATTTTTTCACCTCATGAAAATTATCACATCAACAAGAGTAATTAATCTGTTTCCTTTTTGAACCATATTTCTCCTTAACCAATTTTATGGAGTTTCATTATTTTTTTTTCCACTTTCCATCTTAGTGTATGTGAAATGCATTATCTGAATGAGCACCTGGAGTAAGACTACCTCATGTCAAGATCTAGAGAACGATTTGTAGAAGTTTATATTTAGAAGGTAATAGGAACTATTTTTGGCATTGAAGGGTTATCAATATTTAGAGCAATACAAATAGTGAGAGTAGGATTTATAATATTCTATTTTTAGAATGTGTTAACATTTGTTTTTAATAATATTTTGAAATCTTTTGGCATTTTTTTATTTTTTAGGTTCTCTCGAGAATTTTTGGGTTTTGGATTGTATAAAGATAGTTAAAATGGTATGACTGCATTGGATTTTTTCAAGTTTTTTCCCTTGAATTTCTAATGGGTCTCCCCCAAAGGGGGTGTGGCTTCATCTCTATCTATATTATAGGTAGGCCCCCAAAGAGATATGACTATAATAACTAGTAATACTAATTAATAATAATTGTACTGAAATTATCAATATTGTTGAATTTTTCTCAATTTTCTCTCATTTAGATTGACCATCAATGTAGATGGATTTAATCTCCGTGAAGGATGATGTTTCAAATTAGATTTGGAACCCTTCATTTACTATTCCTAGAAACCTTCCATATTTTCCATTATTTCACTATAAAAAATATAGTTTCAAAGGAAGACACAAATTTGCAAGTTAAAAATCATTTTGAAGACATAAGTTGCAAGTTGTTGGTTTGAATATTTTGAGGCATAAATATATCTAGTAGAGTTCTCTCATTTGTATATCTTTATTTATAAAGATTTACTCGACAAGAACATTTCTCCTACATAGTTTTCCTATTAAACGTACATTCTTAATTGAAAAAATATTTGACACAAATCTCTCCTAGAGAAGTGTTTCCAATTTGTATCCATATATATTCAATAAATTTATTTTACTTATACAATAAGAATTTAATATCTTCTATACAATTCAATATTATTTTTACAATTTGTTGATTAATTTTACAATTTCTTATATCTTATTATGAATGTATTGCACCACAACATAGTAAACACCATTGTAAGTGTGTTGTCCACTAAATTGTAATAATAATTTGAAAAATTAGGTGTGAATAAGGTCTTCGATTGAAATCAAGAAGTATTTAAATATAAAAATTCACTAGAGCCTTCAAACACATATTGAGTTATTAATTTTTGAAACAAGATTACTATTGAACTTATAAAAGTATAAATTTATTTTTGTGAATCATTTCCATCACAGGTCAAACATTTAGTGATTCATTCAAGAAGACACTAATTGTTGTATAGATTAAAAGATAAGTACTAGGACATGGTTAAAGGCTGATTTTAATTGATTAATGCTTGTAGTTTTTCCAAATTATGAAATTTCTTGATAATTTCATTGATAAGACACCCTTACTTTCCTCTTCACTTTTGGGAAAATTATTAGCTATAGATCCTGAAACTGAATTTTTTTACCACACCACATATGCCCGAATACTTGTGGATATGGACATGACTATGGAATTTTTTGGCTACACTGAAGCTTAAAGTCAAGGATACAATACATACACAAAATATAGATTACAAAGGATTTCCTTTTAGATGCAAAACGTATTTTCTCTAGGTCATTTAGCCTTTGATTGTCATATTGTTAAAAAACATATTAAGGGTTGGGTTTCTTGGTGTAAGGATTTTAATCCAAATCATCTAGTTATTAAATTCCTTTAGGATAGTAACACAAAAAAGGAATCATTTAGCCAAGAGGATACTCCCAAGTTTCATGAAGAGTAAAATTTGAGGAAAACCCTTTTTCCTATAGTCCGGCTAAGCAACTTCTTCAAACCAAGGTTGATACAAAGCATATTGCAAATAAGGGAGGTGCCACTATACCTTAGCCTCTTAGACCCATGCATAATCATATTCCAAAAAATAAGGAGGCTCTTGAAATTTTAAAACCAATCCATTCAGATGAGAATGCGGATCGAAATAAGGGTGAAGGATGGATGGGCGTGAAAAGAAAAAAGGAAAAAACTTTAATTCTCCTCTTAAGATAAGCCTTAGATCTCAAAGGGTGAAGGCCCATGGAAGAAAGGATTACTCTTAGTGGTGGTCAAGTGACTTTTACCATCTTTCTTTTGGGGGCACTTTTTTCTTTTGTGTCTTATTCCACTTCTGGGATTGGGCTTGTTTGTGTGTCCCCTTATTGGCCTTGTTTCGTCTTCCTCCATGTTGTCTCTCTTTTGAGCCTTGATGCTTATCTTTTGGCTATACATGGTTTTTGATCCCTTAAAAATTAACATATTTACCTAATCTAAAATTAATAATGGAGGGAAATTACATTTTATAATTAATACCCCCACATTTTTATGGGTTTGCTAAGGAGATGAAAGTGGATTAAAGTTTCTGCAGAGGAAATTGATTTCTTATTGATTTAGTAGAGAAAATAACTAATAAATTCTTTTATAGATGAGATAAAAAGAAGACATTCATCACCAAGTAACATTAAATTTATAACATACGAATCCATTTTCATATTATCCTTTTTTGTTTTCTTGACACATAAAACTGGTCACTACTCCATTAAAAAATTTCATGAGTATTTGACACTCTAATTTATATGGAAATTGATAAAAAGAAAGTTTATATTTGTTTTGACACTCTAATTTATATGGAAATTGATAAAAAGAAAGTTTATATTTGTACTTAAGAGTGTATTTGTATTGACTATTTTCAATGTATTTGTCTCTAAGATCAAATTTGTAATCTTTTTATGCCTTTTAGATATTTCAAATTCTTCTATATAAATATTTCAATTTTTTCTATATTTTTATGATTTAGATTAGAATTTGTTATTCATATAATTAAATTTGACCTTATCATATATTTTTGAAGTATACCCGATTGTGTCTTAGGTATCATTGGTTAGTACATTTGTATACGTAAGCCACTTATATACACCTGAATAATATGTTGTAACACCCACAATTTTGAAATTCTAAAACCACATCAATCCTTAAACAATTACCCAAAAAGTTACAAAAATTATTTTAAAACAGGTTACAAGGGTGTCAAACCCTAATATACGTGTAATTAATTCCTATAAGAAAAGTTTCATTTCATAGGATAGATCCAATTTAGGTTATTAATTAATTATTCTTCATCTAGTTCTAATGTCAATATAATTATCATTACTAGATAAGTGTCCATTAATTTCCCTTACTAGGTTAACTAGTTCCCCCCTTGGGAAATAACATTCAGTCCACATTTAATAAACCCTGATCCTTAGTTACCTCAATGCACTTAAATTATTTTCTTTAATATCCATTGAATTAATTTCTCAAACATACTAGGAACTAAATAATTCACTTAACATACAAGGGTATTAAATGGCCCCATTCACCCATTTACACATACCCTTAAATTATCTAAAAACCAATAATATTTATTCTTAGCTAACAATTGTAGGGTTGATTGTTAACCCTTGGATTAAATCAATTGTGGCCACAAGATCTTAGGGTTCCATACTAACTCTAACTATCCTTATGAAATCTTATTAAACCTTTTTCTTTTCCCTAGCCTCCTCATTTGGTTACTTTTCTTTTGTTTATTTGTAGGTTGAAGAAATGGAAGCCATGAGAGAAAGGAAGGAAGAACCACGGAGGAATTCACAAAATCAAGCTTAGTTTAGTTTAGATTATGGATTTAATATTTCATTGATTTCTATTAGTGGATTGTAGAGATTCTTCCCTAAATATGGAATGTTTCCTTAGTTATTTCTTTGTTTTTGTATTCTACTTGGATAACACCTGTTTCAGTTTTATCCAAGAGATTGCATACATTTAAATTCCCATTTCATTATTTATATGTTTGAAACAATGAATTTATACCCTTATGGCTTGCAGGTGGTTTCCTCTAAAAATTTGTAGGCTTAAATGTTTATAGAAGAATAAGTTTTTAATTTCCTCAGTCACGGATTTTTATTTTTCACCGTCAGTGATGAAACCACTATCCAAAGAAGGACAACAGTCCTTGGACCACCACTCTACGTGGGTGACGATTCACAAACCGTCGCCTTTCCTGAGTGGCGGTTTAAAGACCGCCACTTTACATAGGACGGTGGTTTTGTTATTTGAAAATAGAACCATCAATTCCACAATTTCCAAAAAACAAGTTTTACTGGGGTGTTTTACAATTTATCCTTAGTTGAATTTATGTTCCTAAAGTCTCCAGTTGAAGGGTTTAACCATTTATTCATTCCATGCTTAAAATTACTAAATTTAAAGATTTTCTATTTCAATAGTAACAAGGAAACACTATAAGATTATTTTTCCCCCAACATTGTTTTCCACTCAAAGGAAGAAATGAAACTTACTATATTTATAATTATCATTTTTTTCCTTTCCACAAAAAATACAAGTTTTCCAACAAGATTACTCGTTATACTTTGATACATCCTTCCATTTAAACTATGAATATTTACTCAAGGTAACCACAAACAAGTTATTATACATTTAAGTCTTACTAAGATAATATTCTCAAAGGTTTACATCTTCTAAGTTTTCCTTCATTCTTAAAAAAATTCAACTTCCAAAAATAATAATGGACTTCTTCTTCTTTGATTATAGCTCATTTCTTACAATGTAAAGAAATATCTTTGTACAATACATTACAACTTAATAAACCAAAATATACAATGTAACTTTTCTTTCAAATAAAAATACTAATACTCTTCCACCTTAAGTGGGAATTACTAGAAAGGTTTTCTCACAAAGAAGGATTTATTTTGACTTCAAAAAAGATCAAAGTTCCAATTCTTCAACCAGAGCTCCACCATTTCTTCACTTGATCAGAACAAAAAAAATTGGGGAGAGGGAACACTCTCCACCCAACCAATAATCCAATGAGGACTAGAGGCTATCCTCATCATTAAGCCCTAAGCCCCAACCAAAATGCAATAAAGGATGGATCCAACTCATGGAAACTATCACAAAGCTTCCATATAACAATACAAATTTTAAAACCATTTAACACCCATTTAACAAAAGAAAAAAATGACAAGAATGAAACTAATAAAATATACAAGGCTTGAAAATGCAAAGCCAATGGAGAAAGGATCTATGGGGAGATCACTTATGCCCCCTAATGGGACTAGGTTCCAACCTTAAAACCTCCAATATACACCTCAAAACCCCTACACAACTATTATTCCTCCCTCAATATCCTCTTAAACCTCCCACATTCTCTTATGCATCCCTAAAATCTCTCATGTCTCCCTCAAAAGCACCAAATAAGAAATGCAAGCATTTTCTTATCCAAGGTGGGGCACCCTAACCCAACTCCCTCCCAAAAAATGAAAAAAAATCTTATGCCTCCCTACATATAAAATCCCCATATCCTTCTCCTACACCATACTTAGGCATTCTACCCAAGAACCCAAAAAGCATACAAAAACATTCAACAACATACAAATATACACATAGAAGAGAAAACAAATAAAACAAGGTTGTAGTTCCTACCTTTCCATGGTAGAAAATGATCAAAAAATCACCATCCAATCTCCTTCAAGCTAAATCCAACTCTAACAAGTTCCAAAACTCAACAAAAAACCCCGAAATTCTCCAATTCCAAAAATATAAGAGCACAAAATGAAATGAAGTAACCCAAAAACAAACAAATAAACTTGCATATATAGAAAAAAGAGAGAGGACGGTAAGGTTGCTCCATGTAGGATGCCACATCACTTATCCTCAACTCCACATCACAAGTCAAACCTCAACCCCAATGCACAATAAATTGGTGGTTGAGAGGAATGAAAATCCTCTTACACACACAATCCAAAGCCACACCCTCTAAGGACAAAACTAAAACCTGTGTAAGAAAAGTGCAATAAATATCACTTTTTGTCTTACAAAACACATAATGGGGTCTATTTTGGTCCCCCCAATCCATAGGTATGGTTGGTATATGAAATTAAGAGGTGTGGGACAAGCTTAGTTTATCCTCCAAAAATGCCCCTTAAGCCCAAATCCGAAATTCCAAGGTAAGGAAGAGTGTACAACACTCAAAGCCACTTACACTCAATCAAAATCACATTGTCCAAAAGACAAACAACTCTAATAAATGACTCCATTGTAACATCCCCATATCACTTAATAACATGATTAATTCACTTAATTAAAACACATTAATCAACGAAGATTAAATAAATTACATCATAAAATAAATCACATACTCTACAATAAATTAAAAAAAAAAACAAAAATAATTACACACAAATCCCATGGTCACAATTAGAGGTCATCCCCCCCATGGCGACCCCCTTAACAAAATAAACCAAAACAAAAACATTACACAAGTTGTCATGGTGACCTTCATTGTATCCATCTAGTATTCTGTTGAGGTTTGTTTCCAATCCCCCTTTTGATTGTTGTGATATAATCACCTGCAAAATCACATAATACCTCCTTCAGCCTCATGGCCACATCAAAAATGTCAAAGATAAAATATACAAATATCAATCAATAAACATCCTCATATAGCTAAATCATCATCTCTACTAAAAAATGTTATCATTTGTCTCAAAATTTCAACATCATTTCAATTCTATCTTTTATCAATATCAATAAGATCATGAGATTAGTTCAAAGTCTAAATCCTACTCAACACGATGATAATTCTGAATTTCAATAATATATATGTGAATAACACAACATCATCATCATCAATATAAAATGTCTCTCTAGGTATCTAAGAATCCACACAATCATACTATGAATCATAATCCATCAATAATCAGAGTATCTCTATCATCTAACATCATGTTAAACCACAATGATACAATAACATCCATGTCTATAGTCAACAGTAATCGAAATCAAAATATAATAACACGTCAAAGAGGAGTGGGAACTACATCCCCTTCCCCTTAGACTTGACTTCCTCTTGGAAGTCACTAAAATAGGTGTGGAAACTAGACTCATAGAAACATAGCATCCTCCCATGTAGCATCAGTCTCACCATACATATCCCACTAGACTCGCACCTGATCAATCTATCGGCCTCAAAGGCCCAGATTCTTGTGCTCTAAAATATGCATGGGCTGCACCATCTTCTACCCCTGCTCCTACACCTGTAATACGGTCCAATCTAATACATGAGATGGATCTAGGGAATATCTCCTAAGAATAGATATGTGAAAAAAATCATGCACGTGAGACAAGCTGGGTGGCAAGGCTAGACGATAAGCTAAGGGACCGATCCACTCTAGGAACGCAAATGGAGCCACGAATCTAGGAGACAAATTAGAGCCTTTTCGTAATGGATAGGAATGTTGTGAGGTTTTCCATGAAGAAATACCTTCATGCCCACCTCATAACTAAGGTTGAATCTCCTCTAATCTGCTTACTTCTTCCTGTCTTGTGCCTCCTACAACCTCTGACTAATCAAGAACAACCTACTACTCCATATCCTATAACATAACTAGGCTAATAGACCATCTTTCCTCAAGTCTATCCCAACTCAAAGGTGTCCTACACTCCCTAGCATAAAGTTCTTGAAAAGGTACCATGCTAATTGAATTTTGAAAACTATTTTTGTAGGAAAACCACACCAGATAAAAGTACTCCTCCCACTTTGAATGATGATCTGTGACGTACATCCGAAGCATGTCCTCTAACATCTGATTCACCTACTTCTTCTATCTATCTATCTTTGGATGATAAGTTGTGATGAATTTGATGCTCATCCCAAGGGCGTACTACATGGTAGTCCAGAAGTGTGATGTTTATAAGGGATCGCACTCGCAGATGATCTTCCGTAGAATCTTGTGCAGTCTAACAATCTCATCTAGGTACACTCTCACTACTGCACTAGTTGTATAAGAGGTCTTCACTGGAGAAAAATGATCCACTTTAATCAATCTATCCGTTGTGACCATGATGGCATCGTGGTGGTATCTCAACGTCAGTAGCCCTACTATGAATTCCATGAAAATGGTGTCCCATTTCCACTCTAGGATGGAATGTGGGTAAAGAAGGCCACCTAGATGTTGATGCTCAGCCCTCACCCTCTAACACTCTAAATAGTGCAACACAAACTGAGCTACATCTCTCCAAATGCCTCTCCAATGGTATAGTTGTCTCAAGGTGACGTGCATCTTTTTCACCCCTTAATGGGTTGAATAAGGTGCACGATGAGCCTCTACCAAGATATCCTGTCTCAAACCTCCATCCCTAGGTACATAGATCTAACCTCTGTGTCTAAGAAGTCCATCTGAATCTACTACAAATCCATCAAACTTTCACTCATGGGGTGTATAAGATTCAATCTCTGATCTAGCTACATGGTAGAAATTGTCATGTGGAAGTTGTCAAAAAATCCTTCTCCACAAATCTGTACCTACTAAAGTAGTCATAAGAAAACTTCTCCATCTACTCAGAGCAAAAAAACTAGATTCTTTTTCCCCTTCACATATTCTATCTCCATGTCATACTCACATAGAAACTCAATCTAATGCCTTTGATGAGCATTGAGATTGGGTTGTGTGAAGAGGAAACGTAAGCTTAAAATGCTCTATCCTGAGAATAAATCTCATTTTAGGAAGGAAATTTATCCAACGAACCAAAGAATGCATAACTGCTGCAAGATCCAGGTTATGATTTGGATAATTGAGCTCATGATCTTTGAGTTTATGAGACTCAAAGGCAACCACGTGGCCCTCCTGCATCAATACACCTCCTAATCCTACCAAGGAAGTATCCGTACAAATGAAGAACTATCCATATAGAGCTGGTTCTGTAAGAATCGGTGCTAACGTAAGGCATCCCTTAAGTGTACTGAAGGCATGCTAACATCCATTGAACCAAACAAACTTCTTCCCTTTCCGCTGAAGGGAAGTGATGGGGTGCACAATCTGAGAAAAGTCCTGAACAAATCTCATATAGTAACATGTAAACCCCATGAAACTGTGCACCTTGGTCACACTAGTTGGCATGCGCCAATTCATAATATATCGAATCTTATAAGGATCAATAGTGATTCCTTCCCAAAAAATGATATGACCCAAGTACTGCACCTTTGACTGAAATAATGCACGCTTCTCCAGGTTCCCATAAAGTTGCTACTCATGAAGACACTACAAAACCTAACAAAGGTTCTCCTTGTGATCCTCACATGTGCATGAGTAGATCAAAATGTCATCAATAAATATGAGAACAAATTGATATAAAAACATCTAAAATACCCCATTCATCAAACGCATGATACTGTGGGGGTATTCGTCAGACCAAAAGGCACTACTATGAACTCGTAGTGGCCATATCTCATACGAAAGGCTGTCTTATGAATATATGCCTCCGTGATCCTCAATCTGATGGTATCCAGAATTAATATATCTTAGAAAATATTGTGTCTCCCTTCATCTAATCAAACAAATCATCAATATGCAGAAGGGGGTAACAATTCTTGATTGTTACTTTGTTCAGCTGACGATAATCAATACACAATCGTAGAGATCCATCCTTGTTCTTTAAAAAAATCACTGGTACACCCCAAGGGGATACACTAGCATGAATTAGGGATTTATCTAGAAATCCCTCCAGTTGTAACTTGAGCTCACAGATCTCAGGGTTATTCATCCTATAAGGCACTCGTGAGATAGGTTCTGCTCCTGGAACCAAATCTATGTGAAAATCTATCTCAAGTGGGGAGGTAACCCTGGTAGATCCCTCGGAAAGACATCAAAAAACTCCCTCAAGATATGATGATCATCAAGTGATGGACCACTAGAATAATCCTATGATTTTTTGCTAACCATGACAACATACATCTTGTAACCTCATCGCACACACCACTTAAGTTGCATAGCAGATATGTTGTAAATAGAGGTGGGTTTCCTAACCCCAACTATCACTGACTCCACTCCCAAATCATCAGCACATGATATTAACTTACTATGACAATCAACCCTATTCATGTGTGTAGATAACCAATCCATGCCCAAATAATCCCATAGGAACCCAACGAAAAGATACAAAGATCTAAGTTCATGGAAAAGGATCCTATGTAAATTATGCACTCCTTGACTAAGGATTCCACTATGAGCTTGGCTCTAAAAGTCATCTCCACATCCAAACTATGGCTCTGCCTTTAACGGCCACCAACCTGTATCTCTCTACTACAAATGGGGAAATAAAATAGTCTCAGGATCTCGAGTCAAATAAAACAAGAATAGAAATGCCATCAATACTACCTATTGTTTCAATCACCATGCTCTGGTTCTTTTCCTGGCAGTTCTCAACCACCTCATATATCTTATGGTACCTAGCCATGTTTCCTACAGTAGGATATGAAACCAATGCCTTACCCTTTTTGTTAGGGTTCTGAGGGAACTCTCTCTAATGATTCCCAAGTACTCCACACCCATAACAACTACTAGGTCCCCTCTAATGAGAAACAGATCTTGCAAGAACTCTAGTGGTATGTGCCATGGATCCTGATGATCCTGTTAAGGACTATTATGGTCATTGCTAACGAGCTCCTGCTGATTGAGCTCTATGTGATTCCTGAGTCCTGACTGATTCCCTAGGAGGAGGCCCCATACTACATCCCCTCTGAGCATCCAATCTCTGTGGAGGACTAAATGGAGGGTGATTCTATTGTTGTTACTACTAAGATGGTTATTGTGGTAGTCTAATTGAACACTATGCAAAACCATGTCCACCATGAGGAGGAGGAGCTGACCCCCTTGATCTTATATCCTACATCTATTAGATACGATTCCACACTCTATCTTTGGCATGTTGTGTCTTCCCCCTTGTCTTCTCCCCAATGTAGGCCTTCTCAATGACCTCAGATAGAGTCTATGGGTAATGAATCCATACTACCCCTCTAATGTCCATGTTGAAGCCCCTGATGAATGTATGGATCCTCACCTACTCATCCTGCATGTAGTGTACATACTAAAGTAGGTCTAGGAAGTGACTCTTGTACTCTGCCACCATCATGGATGTCTGACATAGGTCATGGAACTCATCTATCCTCTACTGAATAAACCTCCTGGACAAGTATCTGCTCTTGAATTTCTCCTTGTATAGCTCCTAAGTTAATATCTTGAAAACCACATGGAGCTTTTACTCCTCAGTCCTCCACCAAATCTCGACTATGTCTCTCAAAAGGTGGATGGCAACATGATCCTTCGTGTTGCTGGTTCACAGATATATCTTGAAGTATTTGCTCAAGCTGATGAACCATGCCTCTACCTGGAATCATCCACTGTACCAAGTGAAATGAGATAGATGGAGTTTCAGGATCTCTTTGATGTGATCTGCCACTCTAGGATTTCTACCTCTAGGTCTCTCAACATGATCATCATGTTACCTAGGGCTCCTAGATTTTTCCTTGTCTCTTATATCCCTATCTTCAAGACCTCTTTGCAGTGAATTTCATCTAAATGACTCCACATGGAAGTTATCTATCCTATGTTCATCACTATGTTAGGAATGTGCATGAGCGTCTACAGATGGCTCTTTGTCATGTCTGCCATGTCTCCCTCCCAAAGATCCTCTGTGTATAATGACATTAACATCTTGTAACGTCTGAACTATCTGAGGCAATATGGCAGATACTGCCTAACATGGGGGTGGTAAGTCTAGGTCTACTTATAAGAAGCCCTCGTCTGGTTAGCGCATCTTGCATAGACCAAGGTGAGAGTTAGTCTACTATTATAGGTTTTGTTTCAGTTTCTAAGTTTTATTCATTTAAAAATATCATGAAAGTTGTGTGATCTACATTTAGAGTCGTGCTATGCTTTATTATTATGCATTATATTTCCAAGTGTGACCAGGGCCCCGATGTTTCAACCCATGGCTCTGATACCAATTGTAACACACATAATTTTGACATTCTAAAACCACATCAATCCTTAAATAATTACCTGGAAAGTTGTGATTTTTTAAAAAACAACTTGCAAGACTGTTAAACCCTAATATACATTTAATTAAATCATACAAGAAAAGTTACATTTCATAGGATATATCTAGCTTAGGTTATTAATTAATTATTCTTAATCCATTTCTAATGTCAATATAATTATTATTACTAGATAAGTTTCCATTAATTTCTCTTACTAGGTTAACTAGTTTCCCCCTTGGGAAATAACATTCAGTTGACATTTAATAGACCCTTATCCCTGGTTACCTCAGTGAACTTAAACTATTTTCTTTAATATCCATCAAATTAATTTCTAAAATATACTGCGAACTAAATAATTAACTTAACATACAAGGGTATTAAATGCCCCAATTCACACCATTTACACATACCCTTAAATTATCTAAAAACCCATAATATTTATTATTACCTCACAATTGTAGGGTTGATTCTCAACCCTTGGATCAAATCAATTATGGCCACTAGATCTTAGGGTTCCATACTAACCCTAACTATCCTTATGAAATCTTATTAAACCTTTTTCTTTTCCCTAGCCTCCTCATTTGGTCACTTTTATTTTATTTAATTTACAGGTAGGAGAAATGGAAGGCATTGGAGTAAGGAAGGAAGAACTGTGGAGGAATTCACAAAATCAAGATTAATTTATCTTGGATTATGGAGTTATTATTGATTTCTTTTCTATTATTTGATGGTAGGGATTCTTCCCTAAATCGGGAATGTTTACTTAGTTATTTCTTTATTTTGTATACTACTTGGGTAAAACCCTTTTCCATTTAATCCAAGAGATTTCATACATTTAAATTCCCATTTCAAGATTTATATGTTTGAAGAAATGAATTTATGCCCTTATGGCTTGATGGTGGTGTTAGTACCCAAATTTAATCTCCTTCAAAGATCGAGCAACATCATGGATTTGACAGGACACTCATAGGAAGATAGATAATCATGTAAGTTGTTTTGTAGCCAGGGAAGCAATCTATTTGATTTGTTAGCACTCAGTTTTAAAAGGGGTGGGTATCACCTTAAAAGGATGTGATCTAATCCTAACTATTTTAGTTTGTGCCTCTCAACCAAGGTAAGATAACTATTTTAGTTTGTAACCTCTGTTATTAAAGAACAACGATAAATCCTTCTTTTGCATAAATTTTATAGAGAAGACCATGGGAAAATATGATCAACACACCAGATCTGACTCTCACGAGTTGTCACCTCAAGATCATGGAGATATTTTCACAAGGTGAATGTTATTAAAGACATTTGGGACCGTGATTGCTTTTGCATGTTTCGGTGATGGGGATTATGCATTGGCATACACACATGAAAAATAGGGGTAGTACGGGTAGGATTGACTGCTTTTGATTAAATTTTTGATGGGAGGTGGAGTACGATGAACTTGATTCACCATATCCTTGAAGAATCTTACAAAATGGAGGGTTAAACCAACATAATGCCACTGAATAGCTAAAATGTTTCTTTAACTAGATTATGTTCTTCAATGGAGGCCCAGATTAGAACTTTTTCACATAATATTTGATATCCTATCATGAAGGCTTGAGTTAGAAAATCCAACAAAGCATCAAGATCTAAGTCAAATCATGCCTAAGGTACACCCAAAGGCTTACAGACAATATTTGTCAATAGATGAAAGAGAAGTGATTTTAAATCATTTATTCCAATTATAGATGAAAGATATTCTGACAAATGAAATTGGAGATGCCACTAAACTATCACAAGGATTGAGGCATTTGTGATTGTGTCATATTTTAATACAATATTACAACAGAAAAAGGAAAAAACTACTCGCATACATTAAGAAATAAAATAAACACATTTTTCTCTAGACACACACAGAATAACTCGAATTTGATTAAATCTATCAACAGGGGAAATTTCTAGAATAGTCTAAGAGCTTGTCAGTGGCTGTACACTTGCAACCACCTTGACATGATAATATTTAATACAAAAGTGATATACAAGCTTCTCAAATGGATTATGAAAATGATGGGCTCTATCAAGCTTTTTCTATTAGAAAATTCAGTCCCAACCCCTCACACTCCAACCATTTGCATGAAAAATTTATGCCATTTAAAACATTTAGAAAAGAGACCCTTTTCCCACAAAAAATCCATACCTTGAGTGCTACCAGTGCTTTCCATTATCACAATCGTGATTCCTAGAATTAGATATGTAAAAACATTCCAGGTGCTTGAGGGGGAAGATCTCATCAAATATATCCAACATTCAACTCCTTCGTCTGGTATATCACTCTTTCTTCAATTTTCCAACCACTTCTACCCTTAATCTATGAAATATTGCTCCATGAATGCTTGGGAGGAATAAAAAAGGAAAATCCGATTGAGCACGACAGTCAAACCAGTTTAATGGTGAAAGACATCTTCCAGATCTCGCCACCAAACTTAGATATCAACATTAACTCCCCTCTCTTCCTGGCATTTAGGAGATACCAAGAAATCATGAAGACTCACACTTCCTGGCGTGTTTCAGTAAAAATGGGGGGAGAGATCAGATTCAGACTCTCAGCTGTCCTTGATCTTTACTTTGAATTTGGGCCATCCCTATGGAAGATTCAAACATAAAAATAGACCCAGGGGTTTCCTCTGAATTTTTACAACTTTTGGAAAAATGGAAAAAATTCACATTTTGTTCCACATCTCCATCCTCGAGAAATGAGCTTGACACGTGTCTTGTGGTGGGTCCCAAAGGAACCACAGATAAAATATGCCATTTGACCCTCTTTTGGGAAAAAGGAAAAATTTTCCAAGTTTTCCCTGGATAGCTCCGCCCTTCCGCTTCAAGTTTCTAATGTGGGTCCCAGTGGAACAACGCTTCCATTTTTACTTTTAAATATTTTTCCCACAAAGGGAAAATTTTCCAAATTTCCTCCGAAGGCCTACACCTTTTCCGTTGAATGGAGCAAGCTTTGACCTTTCTTCCATCAGGCTTGTGGGTCATTTTTAATATCTTAAACCATTTGAGCATAAGAGGCAAAAATTCTAAGTTGCCCCTGATGGTCCACTTCCCCACTCCTATTGACTTGTCAAACTACCATGTGTTACTATGGCACACCTTGAAATGGTCCCCAAAAATTGAGACCTTAAATGAGTGCGGGTTCGCCATGTGTGTTGGCCCAACAAAATTTGTTTGCAGGCTCGAACCTCAATGGAAGATGATGAGTGTCATGCTCCGGCGAAATCTCCTTTGGCCATTGAAAAGTCCAAGAAAAATGTAAAGTGAGTGGAGGCCTCTAAGTTTCCTCCTGGTGCTTCTTTAAAAGACTCTAAGTCAGCGCGGGTTTGCCATGTGTCCCTTTTCTCTGCCAAACTATTTTATTTGCATAAAAATTATCTAAGTCCAAGAAAAGCAGCGAAAACCTCCATGTGTCCTCCTCACACTACTCCAAGGCCAAACCAAAAATTAGATCTTCAAATGAGTGCCATTCCTCCACGTGGACACATTTTAAGTTGAGGCAATTCATAGAAATTTTGAAGTACCTAGCCAAGCCGTGTCCAATAAAAAGGTGTCACGTCCCCTATCGATGCGAGGATGTAAATTTGACTAGGAGAAACACTCGTCAAACCATAAAATACAGAAAAATGATCATTTAAGTCCAAAAATGAAAAATTTTCCAAGGAAAGAGAATTTAGAAGTGTTACAACGCTCAAATACGTCCATCAGAGACACATCCATTCATTTTTATTTAAGTATTTAGGGAAAAAATGACAAGGAAAACAAATCATGACCACGAAGAATAGAAAACATGGGAGAATTTGATTTTTTTAGATGAACAGAGAACGAGAGACCTAAATTACAGACCTTTTCCAGAGGAACAAAGAAACAAGGAGAAACCATAGATCCATAAGTGATCTATGACCCAGGAACAAATTAAAAATGGCAACAAAGATTAACCAGGCACAACGTAGGGAAAAAAAAAGTGACAAAGGTTGTAAATCAATAGATTTTCAAAGGTAAATTGGGATGAGACTATTTTGAGCACCAACATTGGCTTCGACTCAGGGATGGGCACTCCCTCTGAGTGCCACAAGAACAAAGGTAGACCAAGTGCCAAGAATAGCCATTGGGTAATGGAGTCAACTTGTAGATCAAAGAAACAAAGCCATCTCCAAAAAATGAAACAGAGACACCAGCAAAGACAGGTCACTGAGGACCAGAACGAACAAAAACACAAAAGACAGAAAACAAACAACAAACTATACACCGTACATAAGATTTATTCCTTGATTCAGGGGAATTAATCCAAGAAATTATTTAAATGCCTACCCTTAACAGGAAATTCAAACAGTTAACCATCTAAGTCCTTGAGGAAGAAGGTATGCTCACAAATCCTGATATCATTGGAGTAAGGGCCCATCCATAATGAGTCAAACTTTCCATGCTTGACCTTATATTTATGCATGTTATCCCATAGCAGCACAATATCTCTAACATTGAAAGCCCTGGGAGTGACCTTCTTGTTAAATAACTTCTTCATCCTTTCTCTGAACTTTACATGCCTCTGGTGGGATGCCCTCCTCTCTTCATCAAGCTCAACAATGTGGTTAATGCGAACATCATAAGGACTTACCTCTTGATATTCTAGTTGTTGCATAAATTGATATGAAGACAATTGCATATGAAGGGCCAGCAGGGCCTAAGTCCCATATACCAACTAAAATGGACTGTTTCTAGTGGCTTTTTAGCAGTGATCTTATCAACCCAACAAAAAACTTCAATTGTTCACCCCACTTTCTCTTGTTCTGCTCTAATGTTCTTATGATAATATTTAACAAATTTTTATTACTGGACTCAACTTGTCCATTTCCTTGGGGATTGTAATTAGAGGCATATGTCAGGTTGATCCCATATTCTTTGCACATTACCACCAAAGTTTTATCTCTAAATCTCATGACATTGTGAGCAACAATCTTGACTGGCACCCCAAACCTACAAATGATATGGTTCAATAGAAAATCCATGACAATTTGGTGTGTTGCTCTTTTGGTGGGGATTTCATCCACCCACTTGGTGAAGTATTCAGTGGCTACTAGAATCCACTTATGGTCAGCACTTGAAGGGTATGAAATCTCACCAATGAAATCAATTCCACATTACTTGAATGGGGCTTCAATTGATACAAGTTGTAAAGTAAGGGAGCCTAAACCTTTCAGTATTCCAGAGAAGCGTTGAACTCTCACATCTTCTAACCAAAAAAGTTATATCCTTGAAGAGAGTTGGCCACTAATAACCAGCCCTCAGGATCTTGTGTGTTGTTACTCTTGCAGAAAAATTCACCCCACAAACTCCTCTATGGAGATCAACAATTATCTTGGGGTATTCTTCTTCAGTAATGCACTTTAAGAGGACTCCCTATGGGTTCTTCCAAGCTAACCCATAATCAGTGATGACATATTTATGGGAAGCCAACTTAGGAGCTCTTTTTTGGTTCTTACTTAAATACATAGGGTAGTATAAGTGTCTGAGATAGAAAATTACATCCTTGTACCACTCAAAACTAATCAACCTTTCAAAAACACCTACCCTTTCTTCTTCTAGCTCATTTACCTCAATAGTTTGCAAGTTTCTCTCAGCCATAAGCTTAGCTAAGCCCAAACCTCTCACCAACTTCATGGTTTGGATATCCATATCATATTCTTACAACTTGTTCGCCCATCTACATATTTTGCTTAAGACTTCCATCTCTGACAAAATGTTCTTCACCATAGTGTGGGGAACATAAGAAACCACTTTAGAACTTAGAATGTAAGTTCTAAAATCCTTAGTTGCTTTTACCAAGGAAAATTCCTACTTTTCCATGATAGTGTATTTCAGCTCAGCCCCCTGCAAGGTCTTATTGAAGAAGTCAATTGGCTTGTCAGCGCCTTCATCATCTTTCTACAACAGGACAAAATGAATAGTGTTCTCTGAATCAAAGGAAAATAGTTGGAAAGGTTTCATATAGTTTGGATCTTCCAGAATAGGTGCATGCTTTAGTGCCTCTTTAATCAAATTAAAAGCTTTGATGGCATCCTCCTCCCATTTGATGACCTGGTCTTGCTTCAGCATGGAAGTGATTGGAACGATTAACTTAACAAAGTTTGATACAAATCTTCTGATGAATTTTATCTACCCAAAAAAGGATGGAATTACCTTCTTATTTCTTGGCATTGGGACCTTGCTAATGGCCTCTACTCTTTCTAGATCAATCATCTGATGTGAATCCAGCTGCAAGAGGTTGAAATACCTCCAAAAACACACATAAACAGCTTTGCAAATAAAACCAAGAGTTTCAAAATAGCTTACTTCTCATTCTGGAATTCACACTGATCTATACATCATTACAATCCTCATTTTATTTTAAGACTACTCTAAAATCCTAAAATGCTACAAACACTAAAATGCCAAAAAAACCCTAAAATGTAAAACAACTCGGATTGACCCCAAAATTTGCATGCCAAATATATATTCATAACAATAGGGCTCATACATAATTAATGAACTACATTTATGATTATATTTATAATATAATTTATATAAAGTTAATTAATACCTACTTCAATAAGAGGATATTATATTTATACATATTGGAGCCAATATATATTCCACTAAAAATAGATAGTATATACGGGAACTGACATACATTAATGCCAACTACATTTTCACTATACCTATGCAAGATAAAGTTCACCCCATTTAAAGTAAATAAAATTTATAAATAATTTATAACCCTGTATAAATTTCAGGATTGATCCATTACGGTTGGATCAAAATATTATATTCTTTGCAAGTTATGCTCAAATCGCATCATTCATAACTCATAGATGATACAATATGACCAAGCATATTTTCCTTAAATATAATCTATAAATTTACACTTATATTGGATAATGAGTGAGATTACTACTATAAGTTTATTATTCATCTATATAATACATCTTATCCATAGTTCATAAAAATAATCCAAAACTTCTCTAATCATATATAATACAGTAACATTCAATACTCCTATAACATCATTATATTTCATATGATTTTAACTCATTAAAAAAAACATTTATTAAATCTATTGATATGTGGCTCGTAATATTAATAAGACTAATATGGCATCCTGATCTATTAAACACACGAATATCCCCCAAGGAGTAGTACTAATATGTATAATTCTATTAAACACATGACTATAAGTTAATTAACATATAATATATTTATAATATTCAAATATATATTCATAACAATATATATATATATATATATATATATATATAGTCACTATACTATAGTATGCTATCCATATATAGTATATAGGATATTAATGAACATCATTTATATTATATTTATAATATAATTTTATAAATCTATATACAACCTGATGTCACCATTAGTAAAATATCTAACTGGGACTATGTTTTCAACTATAATATAAAGATAAATTCAAATTTAAATAAATAGAATTTATAAATAAGTTTATCCAGTTCAATAATATGCATTTTGAGAGATAAGATTGGATTGATGGGCCTCTTCTTCTTCCTAAATGCATTATGATTTATAATAGTCAAGGATATATATTCATAACCATAAATATAAATCCTCTCTGTATGGTATTTAGTTTAGAATAGGTCCAAGCTATGCAATCTTGTAATTATATTCATACATACTGGATTACTACTGTAAATTTATTATCCTCACTATATAATGATTTATTATTGTTCATAAAAAAAAAAATCCTTGGAATATTCCTTTGTAATCATATATAATACATACCATTCAGCATACTCCTCATAGGCTATTATGCTTCTATTAACAATGTAATCATAAAAAATCAAATTATGGATTCAAGATTATTATGCTACCATCTAAACACATGGTAATGGTAAATAGCTAGATGCTGCCCTTGCCAATACACGGTAACCCATTTAACTTCTGTTGTAAAAAGCAATGGCTGTAAATCAATGCATTGAGTCAACAGACTGTACCTTGAAATTGTAGAAATACTTTGTTCTCAGACAGTCAGTTTCGACCCTAAACTTAACGGTGTTTACTAGAATATCAGAGATCCCAGAACATGTCAACACCTCAACATGATACTCACAAAATGGAGACACTGTACAATTCCCAAATCCGAGATCCTAGCACTGCTAAGCTTTTCTGCAACATCATTAATATTTTCCTATTGTGGTGCACAATATTAAAAGAGTCAAACATTTCAATCAAGATCCCAAGACTGCATGCTTGTATACTGTTTCATTCGTCTGATTCTTTAATAGCATACAATTTTCTAAATTGCTTGACAATCAATTTTGATTATCCCCTTTGACAATGATATCCTTTATACCATATTTCCATGCAATTCTTAAAGCCTAATAGCAATGCCTTCATATTCAACAATGTTGTTAGTGCATTCAAATTTGAGTTCGAAAGAAAAGACAAATTCTTCTTGGCCTAGAGAAAGTCAGAACAATGCCAAGCACCATTTCCAAACTTGGAACAAGCTCCATCCAAATAATGGATTCCAAGGTAAAGCCCAGTTGTTCAATACATTTGCACTGATCAATCTTATGCTCCTTTGCCAATCAGCAAACCCAACATAATTTTTCAGCATCTACATCAACATACAACACTTCATAAGAAGCATTATTGGGATCTTCAATGAGGTGCAACATCTTTATTCTCTCCATACAACCTTACAAGGTTGCCTTCAATTGGAATGGTGGCAAAAGACATATCCATCTGGACACACTTCAACCAACACTAACAAACCATTTTCTTGATAACAAGCATGCTCCACTTGGCAGGGCAATCAACAATAACAACATCAAGTTTCTAAATTCTTACATAGGATAAGTTGCAAGATGTACCACCAAACCACTTTACACATCCCACAACAGGCACTGTATTATGGAATCCATTTAGCAGTGACACTTACCATATGTTGTTATCACTTGCTAATTTAGCTCATTCATTACTTCTAAAGGCATAACATTGCATGATGCTCCATGATTCAAACATACAAGTTGTGTAGCAGTCTATCCTTAATGATAATCAAGTTGTGAAGATATGGATCAAATTCATGTGAGACTCCACCAATAATGTTCCTAAACTAAACCTCAGGCTTGTTCATCTATCTCCTCCAATATTGGTGGTTTACCATCTAATTCTTGTAATGGTTGAGGAGGAGTCTTCTTACAATATTTATATTTCTACATTGGGTACTCCTTCATCTTCTTCCAATCCCAAATATTCAAATCCTCTCTTTCTTGTGCTCAGGAATCCTAAGATGAGAATCAACAATTGGGACAGAAATCTTGATTAATAACTTAACTTCACTTGGGCAATAATCATACTGGGAAATGTCCTTTAGCAAAAGGAAGTATTTGGAAGAAAGGCCATGACACACTCATCGGGGGGTTACAATGATTTTTGACAGCTTGGGCATGGGTGGGAACACTATAATGCTACTTTGGAAATAAGGCTCTTTAGCCATGCATCTTTCCTTAGGATCTTTAGTCCTAATTATTCTCAAAATATAAGGGAGCTTTTGGTTTGGCTTGAGGCCCTTTCCCTTTGATATTTATTTCTTGTGTTATAAAAAAACCTTCTCTTAGGCAACAACAACATTCATTAACAGTAACTATCTATCCTCCTCTGATGGAATTCCTCCATCAGCACTTCTTTAATCATTAAAGCCACTTAATATATTCATAATTCATTATTGGGCAATTCAAAAGTCTTGTATCATGTTATATTTCTAAAGCCGCCATGAGAGGGAGTAAAGAAATATGTACCCTAATGAATGCAGTCCCAAAATAGAAGGTGGCAGCATTTCGAGGCACTTATTACTTAAGTTGAATTTGCTCCTTGTTGTAAGCTTGTAGAATAAAAAACATCATGCAAGGAAATCATCATCATTTCATATAAAATTCTTCATCTTCTTACTGATCTTCTTCACATGAATGGCTATTGAGGTATTGAAACATTTGTCACACAAATCAATTTTATTTTTCTCTCAACAACAGTAACTCTAGCAGCTAAGAGGATCAAACACCACTCTATTCTCCTTAGCTTGAGGATTCCTATTTCCAAGCTCTCAACTGGGTTATTTGCCTCTGTCATCAGACCTCAAATCATTTCTAGTATGATTTGTAAACCTGTCTTGTCCTTGTTACTAGTGTTGACCTTGTGAACTATTTGCCTAATATAAAATGCCTCAACTTTTGGAACTATTTATATTAAAGGGATCAATACCATAATGAATATAAATCTTCCAAAGTCTTGACAGACCTCCTCCAAATTGAAGAAGGTTGACTTGCTTGAAGTTTCACTTGGTTAATCAATTTTGCACCCTAAATTTTTGGAGAACCTTCTAATTTCCTTGATGTTGTACTCTATATTGAAGAACCAAATTTTCACACAAACCCTTTCCCCTTATCTATTTTTTGACCTTTATTGTCAATGTCAGTAATATATGATTCTATTTATCCATCTCACTCTCTCTCAGATTATATCCTTGTTCAAACATGAATTTTCCACAATGCCTAGGGTGAGGAACCATAAAGCAGGTCCATTTTTTCAGAGAGTAGATTCCTATACCTTGTGTTGAAGTGATCTAACAATAGACTCATTAGGATTCTTTTTTATGTTTTTCAAATTCTGTCAAAAGAATACCTTGTCCCATATTCTAGAACCATACTACTGATCTGAAAATGTTATTTGGCTCATATCAGTCCAAGAATCACCTAGAATTATTTAGAAAGTCTTTATACCATTCCCTGATATATTCTATCCAATGTATAGATATATAGCTTGATAGCATAAAACTCCATATTCAATCTCAAAATCTTCCAGGATATTGATAAAAAGCTTTAGATGATGATAACCAGTTATGGTATTGTATTCCTATGGAACTTCAAAACTTCTGTAATCCTTACATCTTGAGACACTACATGTGGATATCTATCCATTCCCACAAAATTTATTCATCCATATTAGTTAGTGGCCTTACAACAAATGGTGGTCAAAATCAGGGCAATTGGCCTCCTTTTGATTCGATTAATTTGACCCAAGAAAATTTTGCAATCCATTGATTATGTTATGGAAAGGATAGTTGCAAGACATGGAGTACTCACCTTTTCAAGATCAATACTCCCCAATAGGCCATGTCTCTAGAGATAATCCATATGAACCTAAGAGAATATAGGTCCATCATGTGATAGAAAAACACACTTCTTGGGATCAAGTGAAAACACCATACTCTCAGATGGACGTATTTCAAATACACAAAGATTCTGAGATGAAACAGATGATCACTTCAAACATAGGAAATTTTTATTGATAGTACCTTGTAACTTCCATGTCCATGGAGATCCCTCTTCTTGAACTATTGAACTTGCATTGGAAAACTCTCAAATGACATTTCTTCATTCTAATGCATGCTTTCCCTATCTCTGGTTATGAATGCTTTTTATATTTATCTTCTTCCAAAGACAAGTATCTTGGTTCCTACCAGCATTATGCCCATATTAGTAAAATTAATACCTACACTTTAACAGAGTTCTAAGACAACTGAAGTATTTATTCCATGGATCAAATCAACAGGGTAATGATCCACTAAGTGATTTCCACCCTAGTTGTGTCAAATGCACATAAGATACACACATGTCAGATTTCACCATTATTTTTCCTTACCGGCAATGGAAAGATTGGCCACCTTTCAAGTAGAAAGATTTGATGGGAAATGAAAACTAGATGACTCAATCATATTTGTAGAGATTTATTTCCTCATCAATGGTTCTAACTTTGGGTTTACTGGTATTTGTCTTTTCCTCACTAATTTGGCATCTACTTCCAATTCAATGTTATGTTGGGCCGATGAAGGATCAAAACCTTTCAAATAATTATACTACAATGTAAACACATCAGAATAATATCTACAAAACTCAATGAATAAATCCTTTTCTAATTTGGAACATACATTACCAAGATTAAGTTAGTTTCCATCAAGAATATTAACACTTGCATGTTGATCTTCACTAATATTCAAAAAAACTCTATCTTTCTATTGGTACCCAAATTTAATCTCCTTCAAAGACCGAGCAACATCATGGATTTTGATAGGAAACTTAAAGGCAGATAGATAATCATTTATGTAGTTTTGTAGCTGGGGAAGCAATCTATCTAACTTGTTAGCACTCAGGTTTTGAAAGGGATGGGTAGCACCTTAAAAGGATATGATTTGATCCTAAATATTTTAGGTTGTGCCTCTCAACCAAGGTAAGAGAACTTATTTTGTAATCTATTTTATTGAAGAACAATGATAAATCCTTCTTTTGCATAAATTTTATAGAGAAGACCTTGAAAAAATATGATCAACACACCAGATCTGAATCTCATGGGTTGTCACTTCCAGATCATGGAGATATTTTTAACAACAAGGAGAAGGTTACTAAAGACATTTGGGACCCTGATTGCTTCTACATGTCTCGGTGATGGGGATTATGCATTGGCATACACACATGAAAAACATGGGTAGTATGGGTAGGATTGGTTGTTTTTGAATAAATGTTTGGTGGGAGGTGGGGAAGGATGAACTTGATTCACCAGATCCTTGAGGAATCTTAAAAAATGGAGGGTTAAACCAAAAAAATACCGCTGAATAGATCAATTTTTTATTTAACTAGCATATGTGCTTCAATGGAGGCCCAGATTACCACTTTTTCACACAATATTTGAGATTCTATAATGAAGGATCGAGTAAGAAAATCCAACAAAGCATCAAGATCTGAGTCAAATCATGCCTAAGGTACACCTAAAGGCTTACAGACAATCTCTTTTAATATATGAAAGCAAAGTGATTTTAAATCATTTATTCCAATCCCAGATGAAATATCTTCTAAGAAATGAAATTACAGATGCCACTAAACTGTCACAAGGATTGAAGTTTGTGTGATTGAATCATATTTTAATACAATATTGCAACAAAAGCAAGAAAAACTACTCACATACATTAAGATATAAAACAAACTCATTTTTCTCAAGACAACATAGAATAACTTGAATTTGATTAAATCTATCAGCAGGGGAAAGTTTCGAGAACAGTCTCATAGCTTGTCAATGGTTGTAAACTTGCAACCACCTTGACACTATAAGATTTAATACAAAAGAGATATATAAGCTTCTCAAATGACTTCTTAAAATGAAGGGCTCTGTCAAGCTTTTTCTATTAGAAAATTCAGTCCCAACCCCTAACACTCCAACCATTTGCACGATTTTTTTTTCCATTTATAATATTTACAAAAGATCCCCTTTCCACCCCAAAAATCTAGACCTTGAGTGCTACCAGTGCTTTCCATGATCACAATCATGATTCCCAGAATCAGAACTGTAAAAAGTTGCCAAGTGCGAGCGAGGGGGCAGATCTCATTGAATATCTCCTGCATTCAACTCCTTCCTCTAGTATATCACTCTTTCATCAATTTTCCAACCTCTTCCGCCCATAATCTATGAAATCTTTCTCCTTGCGTGCTTGGGAGAAGAAAAATAGAAAAATTTATCGAGCACGATAGTCAAACCATTTTAATGGTGAAAGACATCTTCTATATCTCCCCACCAAACTTAGACATCAACATTAACTCCCCTCTCTACCTGGCATGTAGGAGATACCAAGAAATCGTGAAGAATCGCACTTCCAGGCATGTTTCAGTAAAAATGGGGGGAAAATCATATTCAAAACTCTCGATTGCCATTGATCTTATCTTTGAATTTGGGCCATCCATGTGGAATATTCAAACATAAAAATTGACTTGGGGGTTTCCTCTAACTTTTTACAACTTTTGGAAAAATGGAAAAATTTCACATTTTTGTTCCGCATCTCTGCCCTCAAGAAATGATCCTGACATGTGTCCTGAGGTGGGTCCTAAAGGAACCACGGATTAATTATGCCATTTGACCCTCTTTTTGGAAAAAGGAAAATTTTCCAAGTTTTCCCCGCAGCTCCGCCCTTCACGCTTCAAGTTTCCAATGTGGGTCCCAGCGAAACGACGCTTCCTTTTTTTAATTTTAACTCTTTTTCCCACATATGGAAATTATTTCCAAATTTCCTCTGAAGTCCCGCACATCCATTGTTAACTGGAGAAAGCTTTGACCTTTCTTCTCCATCGGGCTTGTACAGGCCAATTTTGATATCTTAACCCTTTTGAGCATAAGAGGAAAAAAAATTCTAAGTTACCTTTGATGGTCTACTTCCCCCGCTCCTTTTGACTTGTCAAATTGCCACGTGTCATTATGGTGCACAACTTGAGATGGTCCCCAAAAATTAAGACCTGTGAATCAGCATGGGATTAGCCACTGTGTCTTGGCCTAGAAAAACTTGTTTGAAGGCTCAAAGCTTAGTGGAAGGCGCCAAGTGTCATGCTCTCGGGCAGTCTCATTTGGGCCGTTGAAAAGTCCTAGCAAAATGCAAAGTGGGTGGAGGCCTCCAAGTGTCCTCCTGGCACTTCTTTAAAATACCTCTGAGTAAGCGTGAGCTTGCCACGTGTCCCTGTTCTCCACCAAACTATATTAGCTACGTAAAATTTATCTAAGTCCGGGCACAAGTAGTGGGAAACCTCCACGTGCTCCAACTCGGCGCTACTCTAGGGCCAAACCAAAAAGTCAGATCTTCAAATGAGCAGTTGTTCCTCCACGTGGACACATTTTTAACTTGAGGTGATTCATAGAAATTTTGAAGTACCTAGCTAAGATACGTATCCAAACAAAAGGTGCCATGTCCCCTGTCAATGCAAGGATGTAAATTTGACTGGGAGAAACACCCATCAAACTATAAAATACAGAAAAATGATTCATTTGTGCCTGAAAACAAAAATTTCTCCCAAGGACAGAGAATTTAGAAATTTTACAAGGCTCAAATACATCCATCAGAGACACATCCATTCATTTTTCTTCAAGTATTTAGGGTAGAAACGATGAGGAAGACAAATTCCCAACCATGTAGGACGAAAAATATGGGGAGAACCTAAGTTTTTAGATGAATAGAGAACATGGGAGATCCTAAGTTACAGACCTTTTCTGGAGGAATAAAGAAATAAGGAGAAAACCATGGACCCATAAGTGATATAGGACCCATGAATAGATTAAAAATGACAACAAAGATTAACCAGGCACAACACAGGGGAAAATTAAAGTGATAGAGGCCATAAATTGAAAGATTTTCAAAGGAAAACTTGGGCAGAGACTATTTTGAGCACCAACAAGTGGTTTCCTCTACAAATTTACAAGCTTAAATTTTTTTAGAAGAAATTTTTTGAAATTTCCTCAGTCACATATTTTTACTTTTTTGTCGTTAGTGATGAAAGCATTGCCAATATCAGGCTGATGGTCTTGGGACTTGCCACCCTACTTTGGTGACGATTCAAAAACCGTCACCTTTCCGGAGCGGTAGTTTAGATACAACTGCTTTGCACAGGGTGGCGGTCCTGTTATTTGAAAACAAAACCTTCAATTCCATAATTTTTCAAAAAACAAGTTTTACTGGAGTGTTTTATAGTTAATCCTTAGTTGAATTTATGTGCCTAAAGTCTCTAGTTGAAGGGTTCAACCATTTATTCATTCCATTCCTAAAACTAATAAATTTAAAGATTTTCTATTTCAATAGTAACAAGAAAACACTATAAGATTATTTTCCCCCAAAAAAAATTTCCACTCAAAGGAAGAAATGAAACTTAATCTATTTCTAATTATCTTTTTTTCCTTTTAAGAACAAATGCAATTTTTCCAACAAGATAAATCATTATAGTTTGATACATCCTCCCATTTCAACTACGACTATTTACTCAAGGTAACCACAAGTAAGTTTTTATACATTTATGTCTTACTATGAAAACATTCTCAAAGGTTTACATCTTCTAATTTTTCCTTCATTCTTACCTAAATACAACTTCCACAAATAATAATTAAATTCTTCTTCTTTGAGCATAGCTCATTTCTTAAAATTTAAAGAGCTTTATTTCTACAATACATTACAACTTAATAAACCAAAATATACAATGCAACGTTTCTTTAAAATATAAATACTACTAGTCTTCAACCTTAAGTAGGAATTACAAAAAATATTTTCTCACAAAGAAGAATTTCTTTTGACTTCACAAAATCTCTAAGTATCAATTCTTCAATAAGAGCTCCACCATTTCTTCACATTATGACAACAATAAAAATGGGGGAGAGGCAACACTCTCCACCAAACCAATAATCCAATGAGGAGAAGAAGCTATCCTCCTCATTGGTCCTCGAGCCCCAACTAAAATGAAATAAAGGATGGATCCAACTCATGGAAACTATCACAAAGCTTCCACAAAACAATACAATATTTCACAACCATTTAACACAAATTCAACACAAGAAAAAAATCACAAGAATGAAACTAATAAAATACACAAGGCTTGAAAATGTAAAGCCAATGGAGCAAGGATCAATGGGGAGATCACTTATACCTCCCAATGAGATTAATTTTCCACCATAAAAACCTCCAATTTAGATCTCAAAATCCCTACAAAACTCTTATGCCTCTCTCAAGATCCTCTTATGCCTCCCACATTCTCTTATGCCTCCCTACAATCTCTTATGTCTCCCTCAAAAGATCCAACCAAGAAATGCAAGTATTTTCTTATCCAGGGTGGGGCACCCCAACCCAACTACCTCCCAAAAAATTAAATAAAATATTATACCTCCCTACATATAAAATCCCCATATCCTTCTCCTATACCATACTTAGGAATTCTACCCAAGAACCCAACAAGCATACCAAAACATTCAACAACATATAAATATACACATATACGAGAAAACAAATAAAACAAGGGTATAGTTCCTACCTTTCCATGGTAGAACTTGATCAATGGATCACCCTCCAAGCTCCTTCAAGCTCAATAAAACTCCAACAAGCTCCAAAACTCAACAAAAAACCCAAAAATCTCCAATTCCAAAAATATAAAAGCAAAAAATGAAATGAAGTAACCCCAAAACAAGCAAATAAACTTGCATATATAGAAAAAGGAAAGAGGAGGGTAAGGTTGCTACATGTAGAATGCCACATCACTTATTCTCAACTCCACATCACAAGTCAAACCTCAACCCCATTGCACAATAAATTGGTGGTTGAGAGGAATGACAAGACTCTTACACACACAATCCAAACCCACACCCTCTAAGGGAAAAATTATAACTCATGTAAGAAAAATGCAATAAATATCACTTTTTGTCTTACAAAACACATAATGGGGTCTATTTTTGACTCCCCAATCCATAGGTTCTGTTGGTCTATGAAATTAAGAGGTGTGGGCCAAGCTTAGTTTGTCCCACAAGCCTCTAAAAATGGCCCTTAAGAAAAAATTTGAAATTCCAAGGTAAGGAAGAGTGTACATGTAGTGCCTGTTATCATCGAATCACAACACCCTTATGTTTACACAAGTGCATATACTTGAAAGTACGATTTGATTGGATAACATGGGTACTATCTCCAAGTTGTGGGACTTGCTACTTGAGATAGACCTCCAGAGAAAGCTGGTTCTTGCTCTTAAACTACCTGCCACAATCTACTCTAATGCAAGGTAAACTAACTATTCTAATCTAAATTTTAAAGGAACCAGGGAGAGAAAATGCATAAAATGAAATCCTACACTAAAGTGGTGATACACCAGAAAAGGAGGGTGTGAGAGTAGCCTTCAATTGTGTGAAAACTAGGAGTAAAGTGCATACTAGAAGGGGTGATAATAGTTCTCCACAATCTGAAAATGCATTCACAAAAATGTTTTATACATGCACAATAATAATGGATCCTTGCAAGAGTATAAATATAGACAAAATAAAATTGTAATCAAGGTTGAAGGGGCAAGAAGAATGCAATAAAACACAGCAGGGGAAGATGCATCCACAAACTTATATTTTATTGCTTCATGATATGCATAGTTCAATCTGCTATAAGATAAGGGCCTAGATCACCATGCACTGAGTCCACAACAAGGGCATACAGCACATTGTCTTCACAAAGCAATTTTGACAGAGCTTTTGTACTAGAAAACTCCCCCTTTTACAATGAACCCAACACTCCAATTTATAAAGAAATGAGAAGAGAGAGAGAAGGGAAAAGGGAAATCCTAAAATCTATCCTTTAACCACCTATAAGAGGCATTAAATGGATTGAAATGATTTTATGTTGCTTGGAAAAGGCTCCCCATACTATCCCAGGTGCTGCAACAGAGAAGGAATGATTACCATGCCTCTTAATTGCACTCCCAACTACCAAATAAAACATTGTTATGAACCCAGCCACGTTTTATGAAAACTCACCACTGATTTCTCATCAAATATATAATTTCCTGATTATTTTACATTGGGATCAGAGCCACGATTCCAACGGTACCAATTTTGTGTGATTTCATATAGAAATAAAAAATTTATGGCCTTCTGAGTTCGGGAAGCTATTTTGGGTCTGGCAGGTGTTTTCTGTCATTTAACGGGAATAAGAATTAACTGAATTAAGCTGAATATGTTTTGTTTATTTAAATATATCCACCCTCCTTAAAATTAAGAAATCCAATTTTTGTGGCTCGTTCCAGAAAGTCCAATTTTGTGAAAATCAGAGCTCGGAGTCAAAAGTTATGGCCATTTGAAGTTTCGAAAAGTCAAACATTGACTTTTCTTTTGAGTTGCGGGTATTGCGGAAAAATCAGGTCCGTGTGTCCTGGATGTCTTGGACACATTCTTCCACATCGGCTGATTAGAGCTTCCTTGTCCCCTTTTGTGGCCTTTTCACCTTTGCGCGTCCCACGTGTACTTTAGTCCTAATTGTCCCGGACAAAAACCACACCACCCGCAATCAATTGACTTGTGGCAAATCGACTGATTCACATCTCACATGTACTTTTTTCCTAGATGTCCCGCAGACCACCTAGGACAAAATTTCCGACCTAGCCAATTTTCTTTGTATTTCGGCCCCAAACCTGGTACGAAAAACCTCGATACGACCCGCACTTGTACGACCCGTACATTTCAAACCCGCAATGTATTAAAAAAAAGCCCGCGACTTCATTTTTGCATTTTTTCAATTTTTTCTAACTCGTTTGTATTTTTCCTTGGATGAGAGAGTTAGAGAGAAGCCGAAGGGGCCCCAAAAACATGATTTCGGGCATTGAATCAATCTACTTGCTTGAGACTAAAGAATCTGATGCATGTCATCAAAATTACCTTCAGAGGTGATTTTTTGATAACAGTGCCCACTTCCCTTTGACACCTTTTTGTTTTGATTTTGATAATGTCAACTACATGTATGGATATATTATAGCTTTTGGTTTAGCATGATAGTAGATGTTAGAGTTATTGGATTGTTGCTGATTCGATTTATATATGATGCATGTGGACCATTACAAACATTTTATATTGATGCTGATATACTGTGGACATGGTTATTAATATATATTTATGACATGCGATATACTTTCGTTGCCGTGAGTAGGCTTTGATAATTGAATTTATGTTGTGATAATTTTTGACATGGATAAAATGTTGGATAGAAATGTTGCTGGAAATTTATAAATGGTTCGTAATTTCATAAATGATATTAATTCATATATAGATGATTTTATATTTAGATTTTATATTTAGATTTTATATTTTGGCATGGATGTTTTAATGCGACCACAAGGCTAAAAGTGGTATTCTCTGTTTTACAGGTATATTTATATTCACAACACCATTGGGGGATTGGACACCAACCACATTGGAATTCTAGATGAATTCAACAAAGGTCACCATGACAACATGTAATTGTTTATGTGTTAGAATCATTTGGCTAGGGGAAAATTGTGACCAAGGGGTCATGTGTTGTCTTTTATTATTAGTTCCATTTTTATTAATGTCAGTATGTGCTTCTTTTAGTAATGTACATTTACTTGTTTTAATTATTTAGATTTTGATGTATGTTTTAACACCCTTTATTATTAATGCGTTGTAGTGTCTTAATTAAGATAATTTAATCTTGTCCTAAACTAATTAAAGATTTGACCATAAAGGGTTTCATTTATTAGACTTGATTTACTCTTGGATTCTATGTTGTGCGTTGAATGCTTGAGATCTTGAGTGTTGTACACTCTACCCTTCATGGGAAACTCGAATTTGGCCTTAGAGGCAAAATTTGGAAGCTTGTGGGACAAGTCAAACTTGTCCCACACCTCCTAAATGACTATGCCAAACCTACCTATGGGTTAGGGGGTAAAAATTAGACCCTATTAGGTGTTTTGGGAAGATAAAAAAGGTGAAATGTTTATAACGCTTTCTTTTAAGTAACTAATTTTGTCCTTAGGGGGCGCGGGCGTCAGACGGTGTGTGTAAGTAACTTTTCATTCCTTCAACCACTTATTAATTTTGCATTGGAATATGAGGTTGACTAAGCTGATGTGGAGTGGAGAGGAAATGAGGTGGCATCCTACTTGGAGCCACATCATCCTCCTCTCTCCTTTTTCCTATTTATTGAAATCATTTTTGCTTGTTTGGGGGTTACTTCATTATTTTGTGCTCTTGTATTTTTGGAGAGAGTTAGAGAATTGTTGAGAGAGATCTTGTGGATTGTTGGAGCTTGTGGATGCTTGCTTGGATTTGAGGAGCTTGGAGACTTACTCTTGGAACAAGCTCTACTATGGAAAGGTAGGAGCTTTCCCTTGTTTATGTTATGCTTTATTTTGTGTTTATATGCTTGTGTTGAGTATTTTTTTTCTTTGGAATGCTTGTTGGGTGTGGGTAGATTGCCTAAGTTTGGAGTAGGAGGAGACTATGGGGAGATTTCATGTAGGGAGGCATAAGAGTTTACCTATTTTGTTGGAGGGAGTTTGGGTTGGATGCCCCACCTTGTACAAGGAATGCTTGCATTCCTTTCTTGTTTCTTTTATGAGGGAGGCATAAGAGATTAGGGGAGGCATAAGAGTATGTGGGAGGTATAAGGGGTACTTGAGGGAGGCATAAGAGTATGTAGGGGATTTGAGATATGCATTGGAGGCTTTAAGGTGGGCATCCATTCCCATTGGGAGGCATAAGTGGCCTCCCCATAGGTCTTGCTCCTTTGGCTTTCATTTTAAGCCTTGTTTTGTTGTTTTGTTGTTATTCTTTCTTATGTTGTTGTTTTGAATGTGGTTGAAATGGTTGTGAAAATATTTATGTGTGTTGTGGAAGCTTGTTGTTGCCATGAGTTGGAATTATCTCCCATTGAAATGTGGTTGGGGCTCGGGGGCCAATGGAGAGGATGGCTTCTCCTCTTCATTGGATATCTTGGTTGGGTGGAGAGCATTGCCTCTCCCCCTATTTTGTTGTGAATCAAAAAAATCTTGGAGGAGCTATCTTGTTGGAGTTGTGGAAGCTTGGAGTCTTGTTGGAGGAAGATCCTTGTTGAAAAAATTTCCTTAGTGTTATTCCCACTTAGAGTGGAGGAAACTTGTAATTGTAATATTCTATTTTAGCTTGCATATTCCCATTGTATGATTGTTTCCCACTTCAAGTGGAGGACATTCTAATATTTGTTTATTGTAAAGGAAAGAACCAAATTTGTATTCAAATAGTTGGAAGTTTATTGATATTGTATTGTATGTGGAAAGAAACAAATAAGAAAAGATAGGAGAAAGATTTATATTGTAGAGTTAGTTTTGCTAAATAGAAAAGAAAGTAATTCTCTTGTTGAAATCTTGGTTCTATTGTGAGAAAAGTAGTTATTTGTGTTAAAATATATGAGTTATTCAATGGAAAAGAAAGTTTACTTTCATTGTGAAGTTGTTTAATTGTAAATGAGAAAGAAGGAAATATAGAAGTTGTAATAATTTAACGTGTATGCATAGTAAACTTGTATGGAAAATAAAGTTATTGTAGTATTTTGAATATTATAAATTGTATTAAATGAAAGAAGAACAAATTTGAAGTATGTTGTTATTAGGAAATGTTGATTTTGTAGTAAGAAAATAACAATGTAAAAGTAGATTAAATTTTCTTTTTCTTATGGAATTGGAAAGAAGATTAGTTGAACATAATAGAATGACTTTGCAAAGTAGATGTGTTATTGGATTAGAAAACACTTTTAAAAAATGAGTAATTTAACTAAGAAATGAATGGGAAAAATCCCAAAACTGGAAACTTTAGGAGCATAAAATTAAAATTTAGAATGTATTTTAGGACCTTGTAGAAAAATTTGACTTTTGTGAAAACCTATTGGAATTTTAGGTTTTGTTTTTAAGAAACAAGACCGCCATGCCCTGTGCAGAGAAACGGTCGTGTAACCACCACTTAGGCTAAGGACGCATGGTCTCAAAACCACCACTCAGTAGGGTGGCGGTCCATGGTTTGTCACCCAGGTAGGGTGGCAGTCCCAGGACCGCCGGTCTTCTCTGGGGCAGTTCTGTCACTTGCGACAGAACTCCGTGATCCACGCCTGTGTAAAATTTTAAATTGGTTAATTTAAATTGATAAGATGTAAAATTCATCTAATAACTACCAGCAAGCAAAAAATGATTAAAACCCTTGATTAGCCAACAAAACTTTCAAATGGTGGATTAAAACTATTCCTTTTCATTTATAACAATGGGGTAGGGTTTGCCCCAAATTTGAAAACCCCAAATACAAATGGTTTAGAGTAAAACCAGATTGGTGGAGAAGAATCCCTCCCAATCCTTGAATGAAATAATTACATTAATAAAAATTTAACTAAGCTAATCTAAACTAGATCTCTTGTAGAATCCTCCATAGCTTCTTCCTCTCTTGCTCCCATGGCTTCCTCCTCTCCAACCTACAATTTTTAACAAAAGAAAATAGACCAAATGAGGAGAATGGAATAAAGAAAAAGGTTTAATAGAATTCATAAGGATTTTAGGGCTAAGTTTGGAACCCTAGGATCTAGTGGCCAAGATGGATTTGATCTAAGGGTGGAGGATTCACCCTACTTTTGTTAGGTAGAAATGTATTTTAAATGTTTAATTTAAAATCCTTAAGGGTATGTGTAATTGGGGAATGGGGCCATTTAAATTGTCCTTAGAGTGCTAATCCTTTGTAAGTTCTTAGCAAGCCTTGGGAAGTCACAAAAGGACTCTAAGTTAATAAGGATAATGGATTTTAATAAATTAACATAAGGTTAACCTTCTAGGATTGAACATTATTTAAAGAGAAGAAAATATTTAATTAAGTAAATTAATCCTTGGTACCTTCCTATTGAATAATTAATTAATGGACCTTGAGATAAATTTGAAAATATGTTAACCTTTTACTAGACCTGGTTTTTCAATTGTAAAGCTGAGTTTAGTGGTGTAAGTTAAGTTAATGAACCTCTAAGGGTCAAGTACCCTTGTAACATTCTTATAACTTAAACCAAAAAAAATTAGTCGCAATTTTCAGGTTAAGTGTTAGGTTGAAGCATTTTCTTAGAACGTTGTTTTTGTGGTGTTACACTTGGTATCAGAGCCGTGGGTTCAAAGCTTGGACCCTTGGGCACACCTAGAAGACATGAAATATGAACAGTTAACCTAGTGCAAAATTGGTTTCTTTTAATCTAGAAAACCACAATGTCTGATAATTGTATAATTTAGAAAACATAGAAAATTGAAACAAGACCTAGAACAAAGAACTAACTCTCACCTTGATCTGTGCAGGAGGCATGGATCAGACGAGGGGTTATTTTCACATAGACCTAGATATACCACCTCTAGAGTAGGTTGTAGCAGCCATTCTACCTCAGATTTTATAGATGCTTCAGGACGTCAATGCCACTATACACGGAGAGCCCTTGGGAGGATGATTTGCTAGACATGACATGGAGCCATCAGTGGAGGCCCATGTATCCCCTCGACACAACGAAGAGTTTAGGGCAGAGAATTCTACACAGAGTCTACTAGGGAAGAGTCACCACAGAGAGGACATGGGGATAGGATCTTAGGTCATAGGGACAAGTCTCAAAGCCCTAGATAGAGGGAGGAGCATGCAGAGAGACCTAGGGGTCATCAGACGTCAGCTACAGACCATATCAGGGAGATCCTAAAGCTATAACCATCTCACTATTCTGGTGATACAGGAGGTTTTCAGTAAGAGGCCTGGTTGGTGAGCTTGAGCGGATGCTTCAAGCTCTACCCTTGTACTAGCAACATGAAAGCTCGTGTTGCGATCCATCTTCTGAGGGATGGAGTAGGAGTCTGGTGGAGGACCAAGGAGCAAAAGCTCCATGTTGACTTGGAGACAGTTACCTAGGAGCTATTTGAGGAGCATTTCAGGAGCAGGTATTTTCCCAGGAGGTTTATTTAGCAGTGGATAGACGAGTTTCATGACCTCCATCAGGCATCGATGACTGTAGCCAAGTATGAGAGTCGATTTCTTCATCTACTCTAGTACATGTCGACTATATGCAAGATGAGTAGGTATGGATTCACAGGTTCATCAGGGGCCTGAATTTGGATTTGGGTGGCACGATGTGCATTCACTGCCCACAGAAATTAGTTGAGGCCGTGGAGAAGGCCTATATTGTAGAGGAGACATGGGGGAAGACGCAGCAGGCTAGAGATAGAGTTCGGAGCCACATCCAGCAGATGCAGGATGGCAGATCGAGGGGGTAACGTTCCTCCTCCACGTGGTGGAAAGAGTTCAGGAAAGGCTTCATTCAGGCCACCACAACAGCCACTTCTAATGCAGCAACAACAGACCCTCCCACCTTACATACCTCCTCAGAGATTTGATGCACCGAGAGGGTGGAGTATGGGGCCTCCTCCTAGAGGTCCCATCATGACACAGGGTGCACCGAGAGCTTAGTCAGCAGGAGCTCATCAGCAGAGACCTCAGTAGTCTGTAGCTGGGTCATTAGGATCCATAGCTCACACCTCTAGAGTACTGGCTTGAGCTACATCCCATTGGAGAGGACCAGACAGCTATTATGGTTGTGGTGTTGTGGGGCATCATTGGAGAGATTTCCCACCAACCCTAGCAATAAGGGTAAGATGCAGATCTCAGAGCCTACTGTTGGAGATATGGCATGGAGCCATCAGATCTACGTAGTGGTCAAGAACACTAGGCTGAGCACCAGAGTACCGTGATAGAGACAACACATAGTATTGGTGGTATTTCTGACCTCTATATTATTTGATTTTGGTTCATCTAATTCTTTTATTGCACCATCCTTAGTAGAGCGTTGTAGGCTGGTGGCAGTTAGGCAGGGTGGTAGATTGTGACGTTGAGATGGCTTTGGAGCAAAAATTTCTGTAGACTCCTTAGTTAAGGAGTGTGTAGTGGATTTGGGACCCTTCACCACTACTTCAGATCTTCGAATCCTTCCTTTAGGATTATATGGTGTCATTCTAGACATGGACTGGTTGTCTTCTCACAGAGCTAGAGTGGACTATTACCATAAGACTATTGTTTGCATAGATGATCTAGGAGTGGAGTAGTGATAGCAGGGGTTAGGAGGCTTGTTTTTATTCACACGATCTCCGCTATGCATCTTAAGCAGTGTGTGCAACGAGGTTGTCAGATGTATGCTGTTACAGTTAGTGACAGATCTGAGGATGGTCTAGTGGACCATCCCTAGCTGACCATCACATTTTGAGAGAGTTTTGATGTTTTTCTAGGGGAGCTACCAGGGTTACCTCCCCCACGTGAGATAGATTTCAACATAGATCTGGTTCTTGGCGCTGAGCCTATCTCATGAGCACCATATTTAATGACTACTCCTGAGATATGTGAGCTCAATTTACAACTAGAGGGAATTCTTAAGAAAGGCATAATCTATCCTAGTGTATCCCCTTGGGGTGCACCAGTGATCTTTGTGAAGAAGAAGGATGGATCTTTACGGTTGTGTATTGATTACAGTTAGCTGAACAAAGTAACGATCAAGAATCATTACCCCTTCCACGCATTGATGTTTATTTGATTAGATGAAGGGGGCCACAATTTTCTCCAAGATAGATCTTAAGTCAGGGTATCATCAACTCAGGATCATGGAGGTAGATATTCATAAGACCACCTTCCTTATGAGATATGGCCACTACGAGTTCACAATGGTACCTTTCAGTTAGACGAATTCCCCTGCAGTGTTTATGAGCTTGATGAATGGGGTATTCATGAATTTTCTAGATCACTTCATGCTCATCTTCCTTGATGAAATTTTGATTTACTCACGTACACATGAGGATCATGAGGAACACCTTTTCTAGGTTCTTCAGTGTCTTCGTGAGCAACATCTTTACGGGAACTTGGAGAAGTGTGTGTTCTTTCAGATGAAGGTGTAGTATTTGGGCCACATCATTTCTAGGGAAGGTATCACAGTCGATCCTTCCAAGATTCAAGCCATCATGGATTGGCCAGCACCCACTAGTGTGACCGAGGTGCGTAGTTTCATGGGTTTAATAGGATATTACAGGAGATTTGTTCAGGAATTTTCTCAAATTGTGCACCCCATCACTTCCCTTCAGCAGAAAGGGAAGAAGTTTGTTTGGTTAGAAATATGTGATTAGGTGTTTGGTACACTAAAGGAATGCCTCACGACAATGTCTATTCTAGTAGTGCCAGATCCTCAGGGTGAGTTTTACATTTGCACAGATGCTTCTTTAGCAGGACTTGGAGGTGTGTTGATGTAGGAGGGCTGAGTAGTTTCTTTTGAGTCTCGCAAACTCAAATATTATGAGCTCAATTATCTGACTCATGATCTTGAGCTTGTAGTAGTTGTGCATACCTTAGTGTGGTGGAGACATTTTCTTCTTGGCCAAAGATTTACATTCAGGACTGATCACTTGAGTCTTCACCATCTCTTCACACAACCCAATCTCAACACTCATTAGCGGCATTGGATGGAGTTACTTTGTGAGTATGAAATGGAGATAGAACATGTGAAGGGGAAGGAGAACATGGTTATAGACAATTTGAGCAGACAGAGACACATGGCTATGGCCACTTCAGTGGGCATAGATTTGTGGAGCAATATTTTGCAGTAGCTTCCTCAGGATAGTTTCTACCTTGCATAGCCAGAGCAAAGATTGAGTCACAGAGACCCCTTGAGGGGAGATTTGATGGATTTTTATCAGAGGTAGATGGCCTTCTTAGACACAGAGGTCGAATATATGTTCCTAGAGATGGAGACTTGAGATAGGACATTTTCGTAGAGGATCATCGCACACCCTATAGAGCCCATCATGGGGAGAAGAAGATCCACGCCACTTTGAGACAGTTGTACCATTGGAGAGGAATTTAGAGAGATGTGGCTCTATTTATGTCACGCTGTTTAGAGTGTCAGAGGGTGAAGGCTGAGCATCAACATCTAGCTGGCCTTCTTTTCCCTCATGATATACCAGAGTGGAAGTGGGACACCATTTCCATGGACTTCATTGTTGGGTTATCGACGTTGGGATACCACCATGAGATACGAAAGTATCTCACCAGTAAAGACCACCATCATGGTCATATGTATATCTTGTGGATAAATTGATGAAAGTACCGTGATCTCATTTTTCTCCACCATGTGAAGACCACCTATACAGATAGATGGATAGACTGAGTGGGTGAATCAGATCCTAGAGGACATGCTTAGTGGGATCACAGTTGTATATCTTGATGAGATTGATCAGATTACAAAGTATCTCATTTTTCTCTGGGATTCATCAAATAGCGGAATATGTATATCTTGGAAGATCATTTGTGACCCGTGATCCTTTGTACACTTCCCATTTCTAGACCACCATGCAACATGCCCTCAGGATGAGGATCAACTTTCAGTACAACATATCACCCTGAGATAGATGGATAGACTGAGTGGGTGAATCAGATCCTAGAGGACATGCTTAGGATGTACATTATGGATCACCAGTTGAGATGGGAGGAGTATCTATACTTGGTTAAGTTTTCCTACAATAATAGTTTCTACAGTTCAATAGGCATGGCTCCTTTTTCAGGAATTATATGGTAGAGAGTGCAGGACACCTCTTAGTTGGGACAAGTTAGAGGATAGGGTTTCTCTTGGGCTAGCATTACTATAGGATATGGAGCAGCAGGTTACCTTGATTAGACAGAGATTTCAGGAGGTGTAGGACAGGTAGAAGAAGTATGCGGACTAGCATAGGATAGATCATAGTTTTGAGGTAGGCATGAAGGTGTTTCTTCATGTCAGACTACACAAGATCCCTATCCATTACGGAAAAAGGTTCTAAGCTTGATCCTAGGTTTGTGGGTCCCTTTGATATTTTGGAGCGCATCGGTCCCTTGGCCTATCATCTAGCATTGCCACCTACCTTGTCTCGCGTCCATGATGTGTTTCGTGTTTCTATGCTTAGGAGATATATTTCTGATTCTTCTCACGTTCTAGATTGGACCATATTTCAGGTGCAGGATCAGGGGCAGGTGATGGTGGAGCCTATCCGCATTATAGAGCGCAGGACCCTGGGCCTTCGCGGTAGAGAGATTGACCAGGTTCGGGTCCAGTGGGATAGGTATGATGAGATTACTGCTACATGGGAGGATGCCACATTGCTACGAGTTCAGTTACCACACATGTTCTAGTGACTTCTAGGAGGAAGCCGAGTCTAAGGGGAGGGGGATGTAGTGCCCACTTCAATTTGACACCTTTTTTCTTTTGATTTCAATACTGTCGACTACACTTATGGATATATTATAGATTTTTATTTAGCATGATAGTAGATGTTATAGTTACTGACTGTTGTTGATGATTCGATTCATATGTGATGCATGTGGACCATTAGAGACATTTTATATTGATGCTGATATATTGTGGACATGGTTATTTATATATATTTTTGACATGTGATTTACTTTTGTCGCCATGAGTAGACCTTTGATAATTGAATTTATGTTGTGATAATTTTTGAGATGGATAAAATGTTGGATAGAAATGTTGCTAGAAATTTGTAAATGGTTTGTAATTGCCTAGAAGATATTATTTTGTATATAGATGATTTTAGATTTATATTGCATATTTTGGCATGGATGTTTTAATGCGGCCATGAGGCCGAAGTAGGTATTTATGTGTTTTGCATGTATATTTATATTCACAACAACATCGGGGTATTTGATACCAACCACATTGGAATTCTAGATGAATTCAACAAGGGTCACCATGACAACATGTAATTGTGTGTGTGTTAGAATTATTTGGTTAGGGGAAAATTGTGACCAAGGGGTCATGTGTTGTCTTTTATTATTAGTTCCCTTTTATTAATGTTAGTATGTTTTCTTTTAGTAATGTAATTTACTTGTTTTAATTATTTAGATTTTGATGTATGTTTTACCCCTTTATTATTAATGGGTGCTAGTGTCTTATTAAGCTAATTTAACCTTGTCCTAAACTAATTAAATATGTGACCAAAAGGAGTTCATTTATTAGACTTGATTTGCTCTTGGATTTTGTGTTGTGCATTGAATGCTTAAGATCTTGAGTGTTGTACACTCTACCCTTCATGGGAAACTCGAATTTGGCCTTAGAGGCCAAATTTGGAACCTTGTGGGACAAGTCAAACTTGTCCCACACCTCTTAAATTGTTATGCCAACCCTACCTATGGGTTGGGGCATCAAAATTAGACCCCATTAGGTGTTTTGGGAATAAAAAAGGTAAAATGTTTATTTCACTTTCTTTCAAGTAATTAATTTTGTCCTTACGGGGTGTGGGCTTAGATGGTGTGTGTAAGTAACTTGTCATTCCTTCAACCACTTATTAATTATGCATTGGAATATGAGGTTGACTAAGGTGATGTGGAGTGGAGAGGAAATGAGGTGGCATCCTACTTGGAGCCACATCATCCTCCTCTCTCCTTTTTCTATTTATTGAAATCTTTTTAATTGTTTGGGGGTGACTTCATTCTTTTGTACTCTTGTAATTTTAGAGAGAGTTAGAGAATTGTTGAGAAATATTGTGGATTGTTGAGCTTTTGAATGCTTTTTTGTGGAGGGATTGGGTTGGATGCCCCACCTTTGTTTGAGACTTACTAAGCTTTGAGGATCTTGGAGAATTACTCTTGGAACAAGCTCTACTATGGAAAGGTAGGAGCTTTCCCTTGTTTTTTTTATGCTTTATTTTGTGTTTATATGCTTGTGTTGAGTATTGTCTTCTTTGGAATGTTTGTTGGGTGTGGGTAGATTGCCTAAGTTTTGAGTAGGAGGAGACTATGGGGAGATTTCATGTAGGGAGGCATAAGAGTTTACCTTTTTTTTGGAGGGAGTTTGGGTTGGATGCCCCACCTTGTACAAGAATGCTTGCATTTCTTTCTTGTTTCTTTTATGAGGGAAGCATAAGAGATTGGGGGAGGCATAAGAGTATGTGGGAGGTATAAGGGGTACTTGAGGGAGGCATAAGAGTATGTAGGGGTTTTGAGATATGAATTGGAGGCTTTAAGGTGGGAATCCATTCCCATTTGGAGGCATAAGTGGCCTCCCCATTAGGTCTTGCTCCTTTGGCTTTAATTTTAAGCCTTGTTTTGGTTGTTTTGTTGTTATCCTTCTTGTGTTGTTGTTGTTCGGAATGTGGTTAAAATGGTTGTAAAATACTTGTGTGTGTTGTGGAAGCTTGTTGTTTCCATGAGTTGGAATCATCTCCCATTGTAATGTGGTTGGGGCTCGGGGGCCAATGGAGAGGATGACTTCTCCTTTTCATTGGATATCTTTGTTGGGTGGAGAGCGTTGCCTCTCCCCCTATTTTGTTTTGAATCAAACAAATCTTGGAGGAGATATCTTTTTGGAGTTGTGGAATCTTGGAGTCTTGTTGGATACCTTGTGAAACTTCCTTAGTATTATTCCCACTTAGAGTGGAGGAAACTTGTAATGTAATATTATATTTTATCTTGTATTATGTATGACCTTTCCCATTTTAAGTGGAGGACATTGTATTGGTCTTGTAAAGGATAGTTGTATTCAAATAGTTGTTATTAATATTTTATTTTATGTGGAAAGAAACAAATAAGAAAAGAAAGAAGAAAGATTTATATTGTAGAGTTAGTTTTGCTAATAGAAAAGAAAGTAATTCTCTTGGTTTAAATCTTGGTTGTATTGTGAGAAAATTAGTTCTTTGTGTTAAATATATGTGCTATTTCAATGGAAAAAAAATTTAATTTCATTGTGAAGTTGTTTAATTGTAAATGAGAAAGAAGGAAATATAGAAGTTGTAAGAATTTGAACTTGTATGCATAGTAAACTTGTATGGAAAATAAAGTTATTGTAGTATTTTTACTTTATAGATTGTATTGAATGAAAGAGAACAAATTTGAAGTATGTTGTTATTAGGAAATGTTTATTTTGTATTAAGAAAATAACAATGTAAAATTAGATTAAGTTTTCCTTGCTTATGGAATTGGAAAGAAGACTAGTTGAACATAATAGAATGATTTGCAAAGTAGATGTGTCATTGGATTAGATAACACTTTTAAAGAATGAGTAGATTTAACTAAGAAATGTACAAATGGGAAGAAATCACAAAACTAGAGACTTTAGGAGCATAAAAATAAACTCAGAATGTATTTTAGTACATTTAGCAACTTTTAGTTTTTGTGAAAACCTCAGAATTTTTCTATTTTTAAGAAACAGGACCGCCACCCTGTGCAGAGTGACAGTCTCGTAACTGCCGCACAGGCTAAGGTGGATGGTCTCAAAACCATCACTCAGTAGGGTGAGCGGTCTTTGGTTTGTCACCCAGGTAGGGCGGTGGTCCCAAGACTATCGGTCTACTCTAGGTCAGCGGTTCTGTCACTTATGAAAAAACTCCGCGGATCCACGCCTGTGTGAAAATTTTAATTGGTTTTTATCTAAATTATAAGATGTAAAATTCATCTAATAACTACCAGCAAGGAAAACAATGATTAAAACACTTGGATTGGCAAACAAAACTTTCAAATGATGGATTAAAACTATTATTTTTCATTTATAACAATGGGGTAGGGTTTGCCCCAAATTTTAAAACCCCAAATACAAATGAGAAACCCAGATTGGTGGAGAAAATCCCTCCCAATCCTTGAATGAAATAGATTACATTAATAAAACTTTAAACTAAACTAATCTAAACTAGATCTCCATGTAGAATCCTCCATGGCTTCTTCCTCTCTTGCTCCCATGGCTTTTTGCTCTCCAACCTGCATTTTTAACAAAAGAAAATAGACCAAATGAGGAGAATGGAATAAAGAAAAAGGTTTAATAGAATTTCATAAGGATTTTAGGGCTAAGTTTGGAACCCTAGGATCTAGTGGCCAAGATGAATTTGATCTAAGGGTGGAGGATTCACCCTAATTTTGTTAGGTAGAAATGTATTTTAAATGTTTAATTTAAAATCCTTAAGGGTATGTGTAGATGGGTAAATGGGGCCATTTAAATTGCCTTAGAATGCTAAGCCTTTGTTAGTTCCTAGCAACCTTGGGAAGTCACAAAAGGACTCTAAGTTAATAGGATAATAAATTTAAATAAATTAACATAAGGTTAACCCTTGTCATGATTTAAAATTATTTAAAGAGAAGAAAATATTTAATTACATAAATTAATCCTTGTTACCTTCCTATTGAATAATTGATTAATGGACCTTGGAGATAAATTTGAAAAAAAGTTAACCTTTTAACTAGACCTGGTTTTTTAATCGTAAAGTTGAGTTTAGTAGTGTAAGTTAAGTTAATGAACCCTAAGGGGTCAAGTACCCTTGTAACCTTCTTTTAACTTAAACAAAAAAAATTAGTCACAATTTTCAGGTTAAGTGTTAGGTTGAAGCTTGTTCCTAGAACGTCATTTTGTAGGTTTTACAGTACAACACTCAAATTCACTTACACTCGATCAAAATCACATTTTCCAAAATACCAAAAACTATTATAAATGACTCCATTGTCACGTCCCCATATCACTTAATAAGATGATTAATTCACTTAATTAAAACACGTTAATCAACAAAGATTAAATAAATTACATCATAAAATAAATCACATACTCTACAATAAATAAAAGAAAAAGAGAAATAATTGCACACAAAGCCCGTGGTCACAATTGGAGGTCATCCCCCCCATGGGGGACCCCTTAACAAAATAAAACAAAACAAAAACATTAAACAAGTTTCCATGGTGACCTTCGTTGTATCCATCTAGTATTTCGTTGTGGTTGATCTCCAATCCCTCTTTTGATTGTTGTGATATAATTACCTGCAAAATCAAACAATGCCTTTTTCACCTTCATGGCCAAATCAAATAACATCAAAGGTGAAATCTATGCATATCAATGAATAAAAATCCTCATATAGCTAAATCATCATCTCTACTAAAGAATGTGATCATTTGTCTCAAATTTCAACATCATCTCAATTCTATCTTTTATCAATATCAGTAAGATCACGAGATTAGTTTAAATTCTAAATCCTACTCAACACGATAAGAATTTTGAATGTCATTAATATATATGCCAACAACACATTATCATAATCAATATAAAATGTCTCTCTAGGTATCTAAGAATCCACACAATCATATCATGAATCACAATCCATCAATAATAAGAGGATATCTATCCTCTAACATCATGCTAAACCAAAATGATACAATAACATCCATGTCTATAGTCAACAGTAATCGAAATAAAAATATAATAAATGTCAAAGAAGAGTGTGCACTACATATGTAAGGAATATATACAAATGGTAACACAACAAATGAATATAAAATTTATTGTATTAGTAACACCATATTTGTTAGGAAAAATATATTGTTAGTGTGAACATTAGAAATTAAAATAATATGAGTGTGTGTAATAAAACATTTTTACAGATTTGTACGTGAGTTGTGAGAATAACTCACTTTTAGTGACGTGTTAGAGATTGAAGGAGACATGTTAGGGATTTGTTGTTGAGAGATTTAGGGGATTTCAAGATGAGGTTTATGTCCTTGTATGATGGAGAAGGAAAAGTCTATAAATGTAATAGCTCTCAACATAATAAAATATCCCGGATGATTCCCAAATTGAATATTATATTCGGTGTTTTCTTTTCAATGTTATTGTTTAGTATTCAACAGTGGCATCAGAGCAACAAATTTTCTTTCCTGTGCATGGAAGAATTCTAGAGGGTAGGATCCACATGCAGCCTACGGCATTTGCATATTAGTTACGACCTATAGAGGAGTTTCTGGATTTCATCATGCAGACCGTATAGCCTTCAAATCTCTACGTGTTTCACCAGATCCATGTTTTAAGATATATGCTCAGGTCTGTGAAGAGGTGCAGTTTAGGACCGTGTGCATTATTTAATTGATATCTCATAGATCTATGTCTAAGACTTGTTTGTGCTTCCAAACCATCTGATAACTTCATAGCAGATCAGTAAGATCTCAGGCCTTTGAATGTTCTCTCTCTATCAGATCTCATACTTTTCAAGCATGCAACCTTCTAAAGGAGCATTCAATCAACATTTTTCTAAAATAATAACATGAACTTGATAATTGTTTTTGCACGCTGCATTGTGAATCCCGATGAAATCATTGCTTCCTCCTTGCATTGTTCGTTCGGATCTGGTTAGTGACATTTTTGTTAGCATATGTTGCATAGTTCATATTTTAGGAGTGTTTGTTATATTTTATCCCTTTATTATCTCTTCCTTGGTGTATTCCATTATTCTCCCACCTTCATCAAAATATGCCTCCTTCAGTTTAGGGGAATATATTTGATTATTTCTCCTATATAATGTACGTGCTTCTTCATACTACAATGTGTTGAGAGCATTTCACTCCATATTCTTCTCATCTATCTGTTTGCTACATTTTGGTATCAGAGCACTACAATATCTATGACCTGTGTGTAAGCATTTGAAGACATAATTTGATCTCTGCAGCTGATGCGTGGAAGACAAGAAGTTGCTTCATGGTAGAGGAGAAGCTACTACAGTGAAGAGGAGAAGCTGTTGCGTGAAAGAAAACAAAAAAATGTGGAAGAATTTGTATTATTTTTGCGTGAAAGAAAGAAAAAAAAACGTGGAAGAGTTTGTATTATTTCTGCATGGAAAATAATCCTCTACTACGTTGAGATTGGATCCATGTCCAACCAGCCAAGCACCTACAATTTTAACTTAGAAGCAAATTCAAAATAATTTCAGTGTGGAAATTGCATGGAGGAGTTGGAGCGGCCTGCGGTTTGTTTCTTTGTTGTTGTTCTTCTGATCTCTTCATCCTATGTGGAGTTTTAAATCCTTCTTTTTGCATGGAAAATTCTCTGACCTACATTTTTCCTTTCGAAGACTGCGAGGAGGCTGCAAACTTCTACGTGAAAGAAAAAAAAAAGTGGAAGTATAATACTATGACCTATTTTGAATGAGTTGGTATGCCTTGAATTTGACGTGGACTATGGTCTGGTTTTGAGTTTGCATGCTCTTTCTTCATTATGCCTGCATTCAATCTACACAACACATTTTTTTTACCTTTGCATGATTAGTTTATGCATTGATCTAGTGACATGCGAGCTTGTGTTCTACACACTCGGTCTTGCATTGTTTGACGTGACACTTCGGCTCTCCCTGCTACCATATTTGGTTGACGTGGGAACTCCTTCCATCCTTGGCACAAAATATACATGGGCGTTGGAAGGGAGTGTAGAGTGAAAAGTGCAAACACATGAAAAAAAAATGCGAGGAAATAGAGATTTGTAAGGAGACTGTCTGGAGAAGAAGCATCTCTCTAATATCCTCTCCACCAAGACAACGAATGACAAGAAGTTGATCCTACAACACTTCACCAAATTTTGAGTGTAGACAACTCAATTGCGAGCGTCAATAACACGGTCACCATAGCTAATAGCTGGAACATCAACTCGCCAGTTAGAGAACACCGTGAAGAAGCTCCTAAGAGCTCTGGGTTCTACTTTGCTTTTCTGAATGAGCTTCAGAACATCGCCAATATAGACTTCGACAAGCTAGTTCGAGAAGGACTTCTTGAATACTTCCTTTTCGACATCAGCTACCAAGCAAAGCGAGTACGGGAAGAATTAGAAGCCGGGTATGATGCCAACTATGACGATGAAGAAGAACACCCCAAAAAGTGTTTTTGTCTCACAACATGTGAATATCGCGAGCATCTACAAGCAAGTAATTCTCATCGTCACTGAGTCAAAGTTGTAATAACTCTTGAAATAAATAAAATTTTTTTTTACAATGTCTACTATGAAGTTGCTTCTTTCCAATGCTCAGTTTCTTAAAGGGCCCAATTTTATGGCCTGCAAAACAAAAATGAGGACAATCATTCAGTTTGAAGGATTATGGGGCATTATCACAGGTTATGTGCCCACTCCCATAGCCCCTGATGAACTAATAAAATATGAGATGGCTAGTGCCAAAGCCTTGATGTTGATAATGATTAGTATAAGTGAGGATGTGCAACCCCATGTTTGGAATACCGAAGAAACCAAAGGAGGCCTCAAACAAGCTGACAACAATTTGTGAAGCCAAAAATTAGATGAAGATTCTTCATCTTTAGTCAAAGCTGCACACCCTCTGTATGGGGTCAGATGAGAAAGTGGAGGAGATCTTGCATCGCATGGCTGAGATGAGATTGGAGTTATTTGTGCTCGATGAAACGGTGGACGATAAACTTCTCATCGCAATCACCTTGAGAGCACTCCCTTCTCAATTCCAAGTGTTCGTTATGACACTGAATGTGTCTAAACAAACTGTGACATTTGAAGAGCTTGTGAATTTACGGTAACATGAAGAGGCCATCACTTCATCCCATGAGGAGTCTCAGGATAAAGCCGTATTCTCAAAGCCATACTATGGCCAGAAGAATAAGAAGGTTCTCCCAGAGAATCCAAATCAAGCGCAACCAAAGCCATAGCAGAAATATCAAAATTCAAAGAGATGGTGTCACATTTATAGAACCAATACTCACGACACTGATCACTACTGGCATAATAGGTTGAAATAGGGGTCTTCAAGTCATACAACCACATCTGGGCATGAAGATTTTCAAAAGTCCAAATGATGTCCTTGCTAGAGAAATCAAAAGGGACATCTCGCAGCCCAAGAAGATGATGAATCTGAAGAGGAGACATTAGAAGGAGCCCATTGTGGTAAGAACCTTGTACTCATCTCTCAAACTTCTCAGGCCACGAAGAAAGTATGGTTGATAGAATCAGGTGCAAGCAAGCATATGTCAGGTGACAAGAACCTATTTGATTCACTACATGAAGAACCAACTGGAGATTGGGTTCTGATAGCAGATGAAAAAGAATATATTGCAAAAGGAATTGGAAATGTCACCATTCCTCTAGGACCACGAAAATGTACACTTATAAACGTACTATATGTTCCTGGCTTGACTAGCAACCTCTTGTCAGTTACTCAGCTCTTGAATCATCACCTTAAGGTAGAATTTCTTGTTCAAAATGGCATTAAATCATGCTTAATCTCCTGACAAGGTACGGTTCTTGCTAAATATTTTGCAAAAGATAAGTTATTTTCTTTAGATACTGTTTCATCTTCTGCAGTAGCTTTATCTGCTTCTACAATAGAATCAACTGCCTTATGGCATTTTAGATATGGACACTTGTCAGGTTAGTTCACTGAACCAGATAAGTTCAAAATCAATGTTTCACGGATTACCCAAATTGTCCAGTTCCTTACCTATTTTCCCTGAGTGTCTTGTAGGGAAAACAACATAGAGATCTGTTTCAAGCAAGCACCTTCTATGCCAAGAAGTGTCTGGAGGTAGTTCATACACATTTGAATGGCCCATTGCCTGCCTCATTTTCAAGATACAAGTACTTCCAACTGTTCATGGATGACCACTCTCACAACATGTGGTTATATTTCCTAAATAAGAAAAGTGAGGCTCTTCAACATTTCCAGAACTTCTATCATCGTGTTGTGAAAGATTCTAGACAACCACTTCTTCTACTTCACTCAGATCGAGGGGGGAATTCATATCAAATAAGTTCTTGGCCTTCCTGAACCAACAAGGCATTAAGCAGCATCTGACTGCTCCCTACATGCCTAGCAAAATGGTATTGTTGAGCGTCACAATCAAACAGTGATGGAGATGGCTCGCTGCATGCTATCAACTGCAAACCTAGAAGAATGCTATTGGGCTGAAGTAGTACAAACGGCTGTATATCTTCTCAATAGGGAACTGAAAAAGATTCTATAGAAAAAAATGCCAAAATAGGTATGGAGTGGTAGAAAGACGTCAATTTCTCATTTGTGAGTATTTGGTTGCATAACATACATACATATCCCAGCTCAGAAGACAAAGAATGTAGAACAAAAAACACTCTTGTGTATTCTTCTTGGCTACAACACTACCTTGAAGGCATATCATCTCATGGATCATGAGAAAAAGAAAATATACGAGATTCATGATGTGGTTTTGTGACGAATAAAATTTTGACTCAATAGTATCAACATAAGATCCACATTCAACCACCTCTCACTGACTAATCTCTGAATCAGATGATGAGCCAAAGGAGACTACTCAGAGAAAAAAAATTCTACCAGGAGAGCTATTTGTGGACCTTGGAGAATTAGAGAATGTGACTCCACATCAATCCACATGGTAATGACACAATTCTTCTCAAAAGTAGCCAATGTCTCGTACGAAGTGGGTACAAAACACCATCAAGGACTCACATTTGCAACAACTCCCAGATATATCATCTGGAGTCAAAACAAGAAGTCAAACAAGAAATGAGGTGAAATTTGCACTCATGAGTTCATTGATTAATAGCTTTGAGCCAGAAAATGTTCGTGAAGCACTCAGTCAACCACAGTGGAAGGAAGCCATGGATATAGAAATTGACTCACTTAAGAAAAATCAAACATGGGAACTTGTCAATCTGCGTACAGGAAAGAAACCCATAGGCTGCAAATGGGTTTTCAAGACAAAATATAAGGTAGATGGATCCATTGACAAACATAAAGCACAACTTGTAGCAAAAGGATATGCTCAAAAAGAGGGCATCGACTATGAAGAAACCTTTGCACCCACTGCGAAGATGAAGACCATCAGAGTAGTTTGCGCACTTGCAGAATAGAAAGGATGGAGACTTTAGCAGATGGACATGAAGAGTGCTTTTCTAAATGGTGATCTGAAAGAAGAAGTATACATGACCCAAACTGAAGGTTTTTTTGATGAAGAGCATCCTAAAAAGGTATGTCGTCTCATCAAATCACTATATGGACCTGAAACAAGCTCCAAGGGCATGGTATCTCAAGATCAATGACCACCTTTTGCAGCATGGGTTCACTCATAGTCCCTTCATATTTGACTTTGTATATAAAGAAGGTAGGCAAAGAAATTTTCATTCTTGTTGTATATGTAGATGATCTTGTGATCACTGGCAATTTAGAAGATTAGGCTGATATTGCAGAGAATGATCTCAAAAGAACCTTTGACATAACAAATTGGGGGCTACTACATTACTGTCTTAGCTTGGAAATATGGCAAAAGGAGCATCACATTTTTGTTTCCCAGAGAAAGTATACCAAGACACTACTGGAAAAGTATAGAATGTCTGACTGTAAACCTATATCCACTCCCATGGAAAAAGGCTTGCAACTTTCAAGATTCCAGGACTCACCTCAAGTAGATGCTACTCTCTACAGGCAATTTGTTGGAGGGCTCATCTATTTGACATATACTAGACAAGATCTCTGCTATGCTATCAGCTATCTTTCCAGGTTCATGTTAAGAGCCGAAGAAATGTCACTAGAATGCAGCAAAGCATGTTTTGAGATATGTCCGAGGAACAACTGATTATGGTATGGAATATAAGAAGAATGATCAATTCCTCCTATAGTGATATGTCGACTCATACCACACTGGATCTTTTTATGATAGGAAGTCAACTACTAGATACATATTTCATCTCAGATCTAGACCTATCTCATGGATAAGCAAGAAGCGGAAAGTTGTTTCTATCTCATCCACATAGGCAAAATATCGCGCCGCACGAGGAGATGTGTGAGAAGTGATATGATTATGTCACATTTTGGATGACCTGGGAATTCCTAAAAAATAGTTATCTATTCTCTATTGTGACAATCAGAGTGTGTTGAAGCTCGTGTAGAATCCAGTCTTTCATGAATGAACAAAGCATATTGAAATTGATTGCCATTTCATTCGAGAGCACGTATTAAACCATCAAATTCAGCTCCATTATTGTCCTACAGAAGCACAAGTTGCCAACATTCTCACTAAATCTCTTAGAAAAGTGAAATTTGAACTTTTCAGGTGTCACATTTGCAAGAATAATGTAATAATGGGGGGAATGTTAGCATACGTTGTATAGTTCATATTTTAGGATTGTTTTTTCTATTTTAGCCCTTTATTATCTCTTTCTTGGTGTATTCCATTATTCTCTCACCTTCACCCAAATCTTCTTCCTTCAGTTGAGGGGATTATAGTTAATTATTTCTCCTATATAATGTACATGATTCTTCATAATAAAATCAATGTGTTGAGATCATTTCACTCCACATTCTTCTCATCTATTTGTTTGCTACAATTTTTCATTGAGAATATAAAGAACTTGATGTCTCCACCATTCTTCATGGCTCAAATTCAACTCAACAACTGGTTCGTAGTGTTTTCATACAAACATAGATGGTTATAATATATTGCAAGTGTCATATACGTGATTAAATAAAAAAATCTACGCTCAATACTTTTTTAGGTGTAATGTCATTGTGTTATAAAATGTAATTAAATATTACATTTTAAGTGATAGTCATTTGTATATATTTCAAAGTTTTTGTTATATAGAAATATCCATGTAAAATTTAAAAATTAATTTGTTCTTATTGCTTTTTAAGTATATAGTGTAAATTGGGAGCAATATCAGTTGAAACCGACTTCCCTAAGAGTGCATTTTCATTCGAAACCGACGCTCTAAGGTATAATGGACATTCCACTAGAAAAACTCAATGAATTTAACTTTCACACCTAGAAAGTGAAAATCCAAATGCAATTAATGCATAAGAATCTATGGAGGATTGTATCATGAGATGAATCAAAACCCACAAACCATGCAAAACTAATAGAGTGGGAAACAAGGGATGATAAGGAAAAAGAAATAATTGGACTTGCCCTATCAGATACTGAGCTACACTATGTGGATCTGGAAAAATCCTCAAAAACAATTTGGGAACTACTCGGCAAAGCTTTTGGCTCAAATGCAATCAATGCTAAATTTTCACTAAAACTGCAACTATTCAAACTCCAGATGAATGAAAATGTGACAATTTCAAGCCACATTAATGAACTAAGATCACTCATAAGGCAACTTGCAGAATTAAAAGTTGTAATAGAAGATGAAGATGCTAAAGCCATACTTCTAAATAGTCTTCCTCCTAAGTACAGTAATGTTGTGTTCACTCTCAAATAAATGCCCACACAATCACATGAAGACATGATATCTGCACTTCTAAGTGAAGAGAAAAGAACAAAATAAGATGTGAAAGAAGAAACTGCTTTGTTTGTTAAAAAGAGATACAAGAATTTTCCTAAAAACAAAGAAGACACTGAATGCTTCTATTGCAAGAAAAAAGGACACACATATGCATATTGCAAAATTCGAGCTAAAGATCTACTCAATGGAAATCTTAAACCAAATGAAGCAAATGTTGTTGTGGAAGAAGAATCAAAATATTAAGAAGAATTAGCACCAGAAGAACCTAACTACAATTCTGATGACTTTCTATTCTAAACAAATCTCGGATGCTAGAGGCAAGGAGGAGGAGGTTGATCAGCATCTCTCGGTAGTCACCAACAAAGAGACTGCTTCAAATGTATTGGTGAGCTCCTTTATTTTAGTTGTGTGTTTGTTTTCTGATATAATAAGAATATAAGTGATATTCCTGTTCATATTTGTAATAATCTCCTTCTATGTGAAAAATGATGAGGGCCAATGATAGTACTACATATCATGATGTGGTTGTAGGTAAACCATCTGTAAAACCTTCATACATGGTTTGTGGTAAACCATATGTAAAAACCACCATTCTCGGTTGTTGGTTAGCCATATGTAAAACCATCATTTTAGGTTTGTGATTATCCTTTGAAAATCACCAGTATCATGAAAGTAGATGCAAGTACATGATCTAGGTTTTCCCCATGTTCACAATGAGGGGGTGATTGTTAGGAAAAATATATTGTTAGTGTGAAGATTAGAAATTAAAACAATATTAGTGTGTGCGTAATAAAACATTATTACACATTTGTACATGAGTTGTTAGAACAACTCACTATTAGTGAGGTGTTAGAGATTGAAGGAGACATGTTAGGGATTTGTTGTTGAGAGATTTAGGGGATTTCAAGATGAGTTCTATCCCCTTGTATGATGGAGAAGGAAAAGTCTATAAATGTAAAAGCTCTCAACATAATAAAATATCCTAGATGATTCCAAAATTTAATATTATATTCGGTATTTTCTTTTCAATGAGATTGTTCAGTATTCAACAATATTTACAAGTGTAATCTAATAAATATTAAAATAAAATTTGTATTATTTTTTAATTGAGAAGTGTACTCAATTGGAAATTAAATTACATAGATTATTGACATCGTTGCTCGTGTTTCGGAGGAACTATATAGCGGATTTACAATTACAAATAAGCATACAACTAAACTAGTGATTACCTTCAACTTAAGTAGCTACGAATAAGGGCATCAACGCCGTCAAAGTCACCCAGGGCACAATCTTGGCCTCAATTGTTTCGACTCTCCGTGTCGCGTATCTCTAGACCTTACACTCAGCAAGACTTGATCCCCAATAAAAACTTGTATTATTGAAAAAATGTATTAATGATATTATAGTCAATTTTAAGAACAGGTTCGATTAGACTATAGTTGCATCGAAATAGTGCCTTATTAAACAAACATTTATTCCATAGTTGAATTTGAAGGATACCAAAAAAATAATAGATATTGGGACAAAATTATAAATGTCCAATGGTTGATATTTGAATGGGCTAAAAACATAAAAAATGAATATAGATATATATAACGAAAGAGATACGAAATATAAGATTGATTAAATCCATATTACCTAATTCGGAATATTGCAGGATAGGAAGGCACATTCCCACCATTCCAATCATTATGGGTTTATTTTGGATGAACCACAGCTTTTATGAGAGAGAATCGGTTGTACTTGTTATGGAAAGAGGGATGCTTTGAGCATTCCTGAAAATATTGTTGGGGTCGAACTGGTTCTTGACCTGGACCAGCCTTTCGAAATTTTCGGCGAAATAGTTGTAGCCCCAAGAATTTGGCTGTTCCAGAGTTGAGGTTCCATTAATGGCAGGTGTGGTGCCCAAGTCAAGATCTAAATAGTTGACGTAAGCAGCTCTGGGAGATTTGGAAACGTAAGGAGTCGTGTATTTGTAAAGTTTCTGCATCCAAGACAGAGACTGCGCGTCCTTGGTCCTCTCATTCCAGGTAAGTACGTACTGAATTACATACAAATAACCTACCCGGTGGGGAAAGGGAAGCTGAGTGGAGGGTATGCGATTCATGATTCCTCCAAGAGGGGCCAATATCATAATGCTGTTGGATTGCTCCTCCATAATTTTCCACACTCCTTGGAAGCCTGACGCCGAGATAGGGTTTGTTACGAAATCGGACTTTATCTTAAAGTAGCTTTTTGTAGACAAAAATCTATTGCGAAGTTCGGGAGAATATCCATTTGAAACAGCAGTGTAAATCATTGAGCCTATCCAATCTGTCTCATTACAATTGGCGGCGACCAGACCCATTTCGGGGAAGGTTTTGTTGACGAGCTGGAGGAGTTTTGGGAGGGAACCCAGAAACATCCCACTGAAGGCGAGTTTTACCTCAGGATTCCCTCCGAAGAGGAAAGCACGGATATAGAGATTCTCGTCCACAGAGGGTGCAACGGCCTGCCATCGATTAAGCAGATTATTGATGCGATCCCTTCCCGTGTAGGGGACGTTAAACACAGTGGTTTTGGGAGGGAGTTTGACAAGCTTTATCTTCCACGAAATAACCACACCCCAGCTCCCTCCACCGCCCCCTCGGAGGGCCCAAAACACATCTGGTCCCATGCCCTCTCTGTCCACTAAATTACCATTGGCGTCCACCAGAAGGGCATTCACAACGTTGTCGGCAGAGAGGCCATATTTCCTAGAGAGCAAACTCAGTCCACCTCCGCTCAAATGACCGCCCACGCCTATAGTTGGGCAGATTCCAGCAGGGAAACCGTAGCGTGCAGTCTTGTCTGCAATGGCAGAGTACAGCTGCCCCACAGTTGCGCCTGATTCTACCCACGCCGTCTTGGATCTCATATCGACCAAAACCCCATCCAATTCCATGAGATCGATGATGACGAAATTTGGGTTGCGAGAGGTTGAGGAGAGGCCTTCGTAGCTGTGCCCTCCGCTGCGAACATGCATCTCCCACCGGTGTTGAATGCAGCACTGCACAGACTTTACCACATGCTCCTTGCTGTGTGGGATAATCAGAGCATATGGTTTGAGCACATTCGATTCTGCATACCGCAGATTCTGGAGAGAAAATTTGAGCAAGGAATCGTAATTTGGTGAGGACGATGATGAGCTTCTCAATGTCACATTTGTTACACCGCTCCGTGTCAGACATGAGATGAGCGTTTCTGTTGACACAAATACATCTCCGAAAGTCACGGCAGAGAACACCACAAAGACGCTAATAAATCTCACACAAGTCCAGAGCGCCATGATATTCTCTCCTCTTTTGCTATGCAAGCCAATTATAATATTAATATTGCACTACACCCTATTTATAAACTTGCATTGGAGGAGCCCCGGAAGGCACCCAAACAAGCTTTTTCTTTTTCGTGGACTTCTCCAATACTAAATACAGCTTTTAAATATTTCTCAATTCTCGGTTTTATTTTAACTTCGGAGTAGTCTGAAATCTTAACCACCGAATTGGCAAACAAATCTTAAATCACCAAAACTAGGACGAGGGCTGGGTGGGTAAATTTATATGGTGTGGCGTTTGTGTATTTAGTGCTCTTTTTATTATCCTGTGGAACGCGGGCATATTGTGACGGATAGCCAGTCGTAATATTTATGCATAGCTAATAAAAAATGCATCATAATAGTTAGGATTATTATTTTGCCAAATACAGTTATTTTTAAATTTTGAAAAAATGTATTTATGTACGAGATCCAATTTCCTAATTATAAAAATTTGATTTCAATAAGTAGTTAAATATATATATTTTAAAAGTCTTCACCGTTAATTAATACGATATTTATTTTGATGTTGCGGTCGGTTATAGTTTTGAGTTTTCTAAAAACAAAGTGTTGTACAATAGTAATGCAAAATCAAATGTGTTTTTCTAATGTTGTGTTTCATGTAAAGGAAGGCCTTTAATTAATGTCATGTAATTTGGGTAAGCTGACATTATGTCAAAGTTTTTTCCTTTAATAGAGTTGGCTTCCATGAGTTTTGCGTATTTATCGCTGCCATGTCGGCCAAAACAATTTGGCGAGAAAGCTTTTGTGAAAGAGATGTAGTGATGGGGCTCTGAAATTGGCACCGTAGGAGTTCTGGGCATAGATTAACAAGTTCTAATTTAGCGTATATTGTTTAAATGCAAATGCATTTGATCTAATATTGTTTGATGTGGCTCTAATACCATGTTGTGATGCTTTCATTAGGATGAACTTAGTAATGAATATTAGTGGTTTGATTTACTTGGATGTATGCTGATTTTGTTTGTTTTGTAAAGTGGTAATTTACTATGAAATTTCTAGTTTTTTTGTTATTTACATTCTCATTTTTCCTTCTATCTAATATATCAAAAAACATTTAGTTTGATTTCTTTTGTTTTTTGACGTGGATCCAGCTGCAAGAGGTCAAAATGCCTCCAAAATACACATGCTCACACACAATTTTGAAAAAAAATCCAGAAAATTAAAAATAGTTTTTTCTCATTCCTAAATCCACACTAATCTTTTACACAATTACGCTTTTCCTTTTATTTCATATCTATCTCTAAAAAACCCTAAAATGCCAAGAAACCTTAAAAACAAAAAAAAAACCTATAACAAAACACCTCAGTATGGATGCACTAAATTTTTGTGTACAAAATATGCCTTCATAAATTAAGGCTTACACCAATATTCGATAAAGTGGAGAAAAAGATATTAAAACTCTAAGCTCTAGACAAAATAAAAAAACATTTGAAGCAAATTTTAGACCACTTGACAAAGGAATTTGGCCACAAAAATATGTAGAATGGCACCCAACCTTTGAGAAATGTTTTTTTTCATGGCTTATTACTAATCAAGATCAGCCACCTTGGAAAATTTCAAGACAAACTTCCAGTTGGATCAAAAGTTATGGTCTCCAAATTATGCTCCTGCATCATTCTCCCCTGGTTGACAGGAATTTTCTTCTATGAATTGAGTTGATAGATTTCATACATTTTCCATTGTCAATCTTCTTTCAAGTCTCCTGTCAAGAATCCAAGGATTTTATTCCTTCTATAAACCTTCCCATTGTACTAAATATGTGGTGTAGCTCTTATGCCTAGTAGTGACTCTTTATTGGTCCAAGACATACATTACCCTCACATTTTTCTTTTTCCTCATCTTCTGTTCTCATTTTTTTTCTTCCTCCTTGTTGACATTTTCCTCATGACCTGGAAACTTATATAAGTCAAAAACATTAAAACTAGTGAAATAGCAAAAACTTCATGTAGCTCCACCTTGTAGGCATTATGACTCATTTTCTTCAAAATCTTACATGGTCCAATCTTCTTATACTTTAGTTAATTATATGTCCCCTTTTGAAACTTCTCCTTTAAAAGATGAACCATCACCATATCTCTTTAATCAAATGCATTTACTCTCCTACTTACATCTGTAACTGCTTTATATTGTGCATTACTATCTTTCATCTTTTCCCTCACTTCTCCCTGCAATTGTAACATGTGTTTTACAAATGATTTTGCATCATCCCTAGTTTTATCTTCACCAAGTAGTGCAATGAGATCTAGTACTCCCTTGGGGTTCCTAATATAGACAATATTTGAAGGAGTCATCCTCATTAATCTGTTTACTGAATGATTATAAGCAACCTCAGAGTGTGGTATAGCCAAATTCCATTGTTTATGATTTTTTCCAACTATGCATCATAGACTATTTCCCAAGGTCTTGTTCAATACTTGTGTTTGTTCCATCATTCTAGGGATGATATGATACTATTGAACTGTAGTTGTCTCACCAATTTCCTCCAATAGAGTCTTCCAAAAGTGACTCGAAAACTTGTGTCCTAATATGAAGCGATCATTCTTGGAACTCCATGCAACCTAACGACTTCTGAAAAAACAAATCTACAACTCTAGAAACATCATTAGTAGTCCTTACAAGCAATGAAATGTGTCATTTTAGAGAATCTATCTTCCACAACAAATAGAGAATATTAAATCTAATTTCAAAGTAGTGTGAATGATAATATACAATAGAATACAAACTTATATAAGCACTCTAAAGATGCAACCATGTAAGAAAATAGGAGAGATAAGGAACTTATATGATTTTCCCTTATTCTGAAATATAATCTCAACTGGAACAACTGATGAACCTATTCATGCAAGTTATGGGAAACACTTTTCTATAAAATAGAAGTTTTCGGAAAGAGATAGACACAAGCTCCTGGGTGCTAGAGACCACTAATAAGTGCTGGTGAATGTGTAAATTTTATGATATTTTCCTATGTCACTAGGGCTTCGCACTTATTTTTTGTTGGTCACTTGTATTTCGTAGTTGGATCACCCAAGTGCCTATAAATTATAAAAAAAACCCTAACTACCTACACAAGCTCACAAATACATCAAATTGGAATGAAAATGAAATATGTGAAATCAAACTGACCCTGGCGGTCATCTGAAGGATCAACTTATAAATTCCAAGCACTACACTACATTCCATACTCCATGTAGTTCTCTCTGATTATGTGTCAAAATAGTGTCCTTAGGTTTTCTATCAAGCAAATGAAGCCAAGATAGTAGGTTTAAAGATAGATAAAATTAAAATATGTGGGATGGAATTCAACACTTCCCACTTTCTATATAGTGTATACAGAGTAATCATCCCCAAAAATGTAGTCCCTTTTATAGTATATAGATATGATTTCCATTTTGAACTTCCTTGTCCCTACCAATGGTATGTATGTTATGTATATATAGGGATCGCTTGTTTGAATTTGGACACTAGTTACATGACATGTAGGCTAGTTCCTTGGGATATGAATAAGACAACTGAAAAAAAATAGCCACAAATGTCACAAATGTAAAGAAGAACAAAGAGGACATAAGTTCCCAGGGCATAGGAGTGCCTAAGCATACTTGTGTCCAAAATAACAAAACATGGTGTCTTGGGATAAGTGATGATTAATATGTAAAGACTGATAGATAGGGATCCCTATGAAGTCAACTAGAACTGGGTGCAGAACTTTGAAAGATGTGATACAGAGACAATAGAAACAACCAAACGTAAGCTAGATGGACTAGGGAGTGTGTCACCAATGAATAATTTTTCTATACTTAGGATCCATGCATATAAAAACATACTTGTCGGTGTAGTAAATGATTCTAATATCATGCATGATTTTTCCTACATTTGCCCCTCCTTTCTGCTATTTGAATGAAATTTAAGTTTTGTAAAAAACTAAGGATCATACTAGTGAGAAGTCCATAGAAGCTTCGGTTGTAGAAGTACACGCAAAATATAACAATCATATAACAATGGTGACCCGTGGATCAACGTGTTGATCCAAGGGGCATAAATAGAGATAGAGAACTATTTTAAGGAATACTCAAAGAAATTGATGACTTGATTTCAGAGTATTTTCATCATTTCATGAATTGTTTCCAATGAAAATTTGAAGAGGTGGGAAATGATCAATTCCCAAACTGATTTTATAAATTTCTAAACAAGAGAGGATCTTGGGCATCCTCCCACCATAGGAAGAGTGTTGGGGAGAGAGGTCTTATTTTACTCTCAATCCATGACTACATTCCTAAAAGGTCGAAGCTTTGCAGACGGATAGAGACTAAATCTCCTACTTCCATGTTGAATAACCCATATAGGAGCAATATAGGAAAGTCAAATGATGTCCCTCATTGCTTTAACTCCCACAGGTGTCCCGTTTTACATAGTGGTACATGTCTCACTATGTTATCTTCATCTGTAAAATATAGAAAATGTAAAGTGACTCCCAATTTAGGTCATCTGGGAGAGATCCCTGTTGAAGTGTCTTCGAAGTTCACCATAGAGAACACAACAAACTTGTAAATAAACCTCACACAAGTCCCTACCGCCATGATATCCTCTTCTACTATGAAAGTAAATTATAATATTAATATTTTACTACACCTTATTTCATAAGCTTATATTGAAGGCACACAAACAAGATTTTAACTTTCATGGACTTTAAAAGGAACGATAACCAGATCATGCCAAGCCAAGAACACAGATGCTAATCAAACATCACGATCAATAAGATGAAAGTAATTCACCAGAATAACTTTACATAAACCTTTGCAAACAAATGAGCAGCAATATCATATATTATTATGGAACTCAATGAAATACAATGAGAATGGGCCTTGCTTATATAGGCAAGGAATAACAATCTAAGAACCAGTCAAGGTCGTAGATCAAGCCATAAATCATGGAAAGAACTAGTCATCAAAGAACTAGTCAAGTCCATAGATTTATGAGAGAACTAGACATCAAGGATCTAGTCAATACCATAGATCTAGGAAAGAACTATTCAATACCATAGATCAAGGAAAGAACTATACCTAACAACTAGATAATATCTCCTAATATCTAAATAAATAAAAAGAAATATCCACACACATAAGTGGGTGAGGATAAATACAATAAAGGTAAATAATGTACCTAGGTGAACATGAGCTAAGGTAAATACCTACTCTAACACCCCCCCTCAAGTGAAGCTAGGGGCCAAAATAGAAGTGGCATGTCCACAGTATGAGTCCCGGAAACTAGGCCTGATGAGGTACTCATGTACAATATATCCATGAAGAAATCTCGAACCAAAAGAAGGAAAGAATCCTGCTATAAGGAAAGAGAAAGAAGAAGAAGAAGGAAGATGTTCTCACGAACACCCCCCAAGAACAACTTCCGAAACCCCAAGCATTCCACGCAACTCAAGGTAGCGAGGTGATGCAAAAGGCTTCGTAAAGATGTCTACAACCTGCTGCTGAGTCGGAAGGTACTCCAAGTAAAGAACTCCATCCTGAATGTGCTGCCGTATGAAGTGGATGTGTATCTTGATATGCTTGGTCCGCTGGTGCTCAACTGGGTTGCGAGAAATGTGAATTACACTTTGGTTGTCACACCAAAGTATAGTCGTGAATCCTATGGGAATCCAAACTCTGTCAATAACTGGTGAAGCCAAAGAATCTGTTGACTCGCTGTAACTGCTGCCCTGTACTCTGCCTCTGAAGATGAAAGTGCAATAGCCTGTTGCTTTTTGCACACCCAAGCAACTGGAGAAGAACCAAGACAAAAAAGATAGCCAGAAGTGGAACGCCTGTCATCAATAGAACCTGCCTAATCTGAATCTGTATACCCAACCAACTGAGTAGAGCCCCTAGTGTAGTGTAGGCCAAAGTGGGAAGTGCCATGCAAATAGCGCAAAATCCTTTTAGCAGCCTGCCAGTGACTACTATGAGGAGAATGTGCAAACCGAGATACAAGCCCTACTGCAAATGAAATATCAGGGTGAGTATGGGTCAAGTACATGAGACTCCCAACCAACTACCTATACAATGTAGGATCACAAAGTGGTGTGGTACATGTGGATGTAAGAGTAACTCCAGACTGAAAAGGAGATGGACTTGGCTTGCAATCAGCCATATCAAAGCACCTAAGAAGATCATGGGTGTAATTTTGCTGACTCAAATGAATCCCTGAATCTATCTGAGAAATCTGCAAACCAAGGAAATAATGCAATAGCCCAAGATCTATCATGTCAAACTGTGTAGAAAGAGCCCTCTGAATACTCTGAATGTGGGAAGAAGAGCTGCCAGTAAGTAACAGATCATCAACATACAAGACAAGTATCACAATATCCTCACCGACATGCTGGAGATACACTGTATGATCGGAGTGGCAACGAACAAAACCAGTAGATAGAAGAAAAGAATCCATCTTCTCATACCAAGCCCGAGGGGCTTGTTTGAGACCATAGAGAGACCTTCAGAGCCTACAAACAAGAGAAGAATCCTGAAAAAATCTAGCTGGCTGCTCCATGTATATTTCCTCTTGTAGATCTCCATGTAAGAAGGCACTCTTCACGTCCATCTGGTATATGGGCCACCCCTGTGATGCAGCAATAGCAAGTACAAGGTGTACATAATCCATCTTGGCAACGGGTGCAAAAGTCTCAGAGTAATCAATACCTTCGACTTGTGAAAAACCCTTTACAACAAGATGAGCCTTATACTTGTCAATGGACCCATCAGCTGCATATTTGGTTCGGTATACCCACTTACACCTAACCATCTTTCTTCCTTTAGGAAGAGATACCAAATCCCAAGTATGATTCTTCATCAAAGAAGAATACTCAGCTGCCATCGCATCATCCCACTCCTATATCCCATGAGCCTTTGAAAAAGATTGTGGATCCTCAGAAACTGCCTGACATAAAAGTCCAGAACCTGTAGAATGTGTGTGATGATGCCTAGTGGGTGGAAGATCCTCTATGAAAGGTGTTGCCTCAGAAACTGTAGTACGAGCCAACTTAGGCATAGTGACAACATCAGTGGGAATAGGATCCTCAATGGCATCTATAACCTCCTCATCAATCTCCTCAAAGAAAGGATCCTCAAGATGAGATGAAGAAGAAGAAGGAATGGAAGAAGATGAAGAATCATGAGGAGTGAAATGCTCATCAAACTAAACATGTGTTTGAAAAAGAACATCATGTGTATCAGGATCTAAAAGACAATAAGCTCTCATGTCCTCACAATACCCTACAAAGATCAAGGGTTTACTCTTCTTATCCAAAGCTTTCCTTTTCTTCTTTGGCACAAAGGCCCAAGCATGGCTCCCAAAGACTCGAAAAAATGAGACATCTGGCTTAGTGTTGGACCAAGCTTCCTCTGGAGTCAAATGCTCAAGTGCTCTGTGTGGTGTGTGATTCTGAATATAGTTAGCACAATTAACTGCTTCTGCCCAATAGATAGGAGGTATATCTCTAGAATGCATCATACAGTTAGCCATTTCCTTCAAAGTTCTATTCTTCCTTTCTGCTAATCCATTCTGTTGTTGATTATGAGGAACAAAATGCTGGTGAATAATGCCTTGAGTTTCCAAAAATTTAGAAAACTCGTTGCTGAAGTACTCCCCCCATTATTAGTGCAAAGGTTCTTTATGCTACTAGAAGATTGTTTCTCGACCAAAGCCTTGAAGACTTTGAAGTGTGAAAAAACATCACTTTTGTACTTGAGAAAATAAACCCAAGTACGCCTCGAGAAATTATCAATAAATGTAAGTGCATACTTAGCTCCATTGAAAGATGGGGTAGGAAAAACCATCAAGTCACTATGCACAAGCTCAAGTGGTGAAGAAGCTCTCTTAGAAAAATTCTTAGGAAAAGGATCTTGGTGTTGTTTCCCCAATGCACAACCATGAAAAACTCCCTCAAGACAAGAAACTCTAGGAAGACCATCTACCATACCATGAGTGCTCAACTCCTTCAAATATCTGTAATTGAGATGTCCAAATCTTTCATGCCAAAGCTTACTTTCTGAATCTGAATGAGAAACCAATCCTATCCCTATAGAAGAAGTGTCATCAAAACCTTCAAAGTGATATAGTCTTGAACTATGATCAACAGTACCCTGAGCAACAAGTGAAAAAGGCTCCAACAAAGTTCTTACTTCTGCCCCATGTGGTGTAAAAGTCACTGTTTTCCCTTGACCAGAATGACAAATTTGATATACAGAAAGTAAATTTGTAGTGATGTTAGGAACATATAGTGCATCTTGGATATTTCCACCATCAAGTTGTATATCACCTTTTCCCTCAACAGAAAGAAAGGAAGAATCTCCAACCTCAATTTTGGAAGTAGAACTCAAACCTAGAGAAACAAAAGACTCTTTGGAAGAAGTCATGTGATGAGAAGCACCAGAATCTATAACCCAATTGTCTGCAAGTGGTGACTGAGATCTTCCAACAACATTAAGTGCTTTTCCATGCTAATTAGAATGAGGTGGAGTTGAGATAGAAATTTTGTGTTTCTTGACTGCATCCTCTAAGGCTTGCATTCGCTTATAACACCTATTTTCTTCATGATTACTACTCCCACAAAAAGAGCATGAACGGCTAGACTTATTCTTGGATTTAGAAGACTCCTTGGGTTTTGAGTTGTTTTCTTTGGGTTTAGGAGCATTTTGAGATGGAGAAGGTGTGGATTTGGTTTTATTGTTTGGTTTTCCCTTGCCCTTAGGATTAGATGCAACTAATGCCTTTTGAGAGGTGGAAGACTCAAGGTGAGATAATTTGGATTCTTCCCTAGTAAGTCTTTCACAAAATATTTCTAAGTTAGGCATTTTGAAGGTGTCTGTACGTACCTAAAATTGTAAGGTACTGTACTGCGGAACGGTGTAATAAATGCCCCAATGATGATACAGGTCTCTTCGCAAGGTGTTCGGGATCCGAAAAGATCCCTCGGAGTATGCGTTAACATCCTGCATGCCCTGCTTAGCCCCCGCGCCCTTTGTTTTCCCCTTTTTCCCCTCTTTTCTTGGCTTTTTGGTCTTCAGTGACGAAACCGCCACCCTGAAGGGCGGCGGTCTCATGACCGCCACCCTGAACAGGGGTGGCGGTCCTGTAACCGCCACCCTGAGCAAGGCGGTGGTCCTTTACGCGTTTTCCAAAACATTCTTTTGACAGAACGCACGCAAAGTTCAACGCTTCACCAGCTTTTCTTGCCGACTTGAGCATGCATTTATGTTTTTGGTCCCCTGGAATAGTGTTTTTTTCTTTGTTTATTATTTAGGAGTTCAGTTTGGTTTTGATCTTTGGGTGTTTGAAGTTTTATCTGATTTCTCTTCCTATAAATGCATGGTTTGTGCACATGCAAATGGCCCCTCATTCTTGTTTCAAACTCACCATTTTCAGTAGTTCAGTCTTCTAGTTTGCTTAAGTTTGATAGTTTAAATCCTTTACATGCTTGGTTGCATTACTCAGCTGTTGGTAAGCCACAAATCTGACTTGTGCAAACAGTATTATTGTTTTTGGAGTAGAATAGTTTAGGCAGCCATTAAAGTTAAAGGTTTTGCTCTTCATACAGACTAGTTTCAGGTTCTGGACGCTTTTTGTTGCATGATTCGCAGTAGACCCCGCTAGGAATTGCATAGGCCAAGCTCTGTACTCTTGCGCTATCCCTCTCCTATTCGAATTCTATTCTGTCTGCATCCTGAAGGCTGTCCATTGATCCAAATATCTATTCCTGTTGATGCAAGCATTACACGCTTTTTTAGATTCACGTGAGCACAAAGAACGAAGAGATCATACTGAGGGGACAAGAACACACACACCGTCGGATTCACCACTGTTCTGCGAGAATCTAGGTTCCATTCAAATTTTTAGTTAGAACTTATCAAATAGAAGTAGTTAATCGCTTTATTTCAGTTATTTCCATTCTTGATATTGCCAGGGAAGCTGTGGGGATTGATATTTTCTGAGAAACTATGATTCATTCCTCACTTCTAAGGTAGGATCGAGAATCTTGCAAATAGATTAGTTATTTCGTTGTTTAGAATAGATATACAAAATTACACAGAAAAATAGCTACACTCGGCTATTTTGTTTGTTTTACGTTATTAGTTTAGTTGTCAATTCTAAATATTTTAAATAGTTGCTTTCTTATAAATTGCCAGAAAATACAAAAAGAGAATTATATATGCTAGAAGTGTACTTAGATTTTACTTTATTATAGTTTGTTTCATTACTGCTTTTGCATGACAATTACGGGACCTAGGGAGCCCAGGGAATACATTTTCGAGCCAATTGTGCCTCAGCCCAATCTCATCGTAGTGGCAATAACTGATATTGACCAAAACCTTAGGATACAAGTCTTCCAAACAACAACAGACTTCCAACAGGTCAGGTCACAGTTGAGAGGGTTAAACATAGAAGACGACCAAGCACACACATTTTGGTCAAATCAGCCAAACTACAGGTTATCCTAGAAAACATCCACATGACTGTAGAAGGATTTGAAAGAGAACAAATATTCGGGTGCGATCCTTTAGTTCCACAGCAAGACGCTGGAGACACCCTCGTAGATATAGATACCAGCTTAAGAATTCAAGTTGCTAGAACACCTGTGAGGTATTCTGAGAAAATCGCACAATTGCTGATTCTAAATGTAGAGGCTAAGAAAGCATACGATTACTGGATACTAGGGATTAGGACTTGATCTCGCGTATGACCATAACAGGACCACAACAACCAAGAGTCTATGGTTGTGATCCACAAATCCCACAGCCTAATGAATCCATAAGAGAATTAGACATAGACACTGGCCTACGCACATTAGTATTTCAGTCTACTCCGATTCCACCTATCATCATTCAACAGTTATCCCTACTAGACACAACAGCTAACGAAGCTAGAGAATTTTGGACTAGGCCAGAGAATCATCCATAGAGTTGACTATATTCACCATATGACCCTATCAGGAGAAATACACGAAACCATCCTGGGTCATTTTCCACGCATCCCACAACCCATAGATCGAATCACGCCAGAGCTCGATATTGATTGGAGCCTTCGAGTAGTCATCCTGGCTGATCGATCTATCACACCGGTCCAGGTTAGAAGGGCCTTCTTTGCCTTAGATTCGCAGATTCCATTAGTGCGTGTCGAAGATATTAGATTGCCTAACTAGTCTATCCGTATACATACCTGTATTCCATCCCCACCGGCTGTCTCGGCACGACCTCGGGAGGTCAGGAAGTACACGGAAGAGTCGCTTGTAGATTCCCACGCTCGCTTGTCGCTTTTCCGGTGTACAAAATTGGTGAACCCGACGTGAAACAAACAACTATTTCACCTTTTGTACCTCATTAGCCTTCACATCAACTTCACCAACAAAATTGGTGAACCCGACGTGATCCTTACAATTGCTTCACCTTCTCTACCTGAGAAGTTTCATCTTATCCAAATCACCTTCGCTCCTTCCAATTATTCTACGCGGGTATTCATATACCCCCCGAATATGTCGGGATTCGATGCATATGGCAGACCCCTCCTGGGTCTTGAGGCATACTATGCCCAATAGAATAGGCAATCATCACCCTCACTCTCAATGTTGGGCGACAACTATTCAACTAATCAGTTGTCAACGCAAACGCCAAGGACTAGATATAATTCATCCTTCCAAGCAGAGGGGTTGGAGCAACTCGCTCAAACACAAACAGAGCCTTCAGGCTCAAACAATATGACATTGACTGGAGAATCTGCTTCATCTCCTCAGGTGTTACTTAGACCACATATTAGCAGACAATCAAATCCATACTTAGTTCTAGATGACGAGTATTCAATACGTTATCCTAGGAGTGAACAACGCTCTCAAGGCATGTACCCACCTGTAGGAATTTTACAAATATAGCCCGAGTTCTCTCCTCAAGAAAATACCTCTATGCCATCACGTATAGAAAATACTCTCAGAGATGCTTGGTAGGATAGTGATCAGTTCATAGCAGGATATCACATACCTCTGCAAAGCCATGTTATACAACAAATGCCACCAAGGCATGATATCGTGACTTCACCAAACGAAGTCATTTCAACTCTAATAGAAAAGGTTAGAGGATTAGAACTTGCCCAAGCAAGTCAAAATTCGAGATTCATACAAACAGGGAGTTCCAATCCTCCACACCATCCTAGCCAAGTAGATCTCCTCACAGGAGTAGGCATGTTAGGTATGACTCCTCAGTATTCACAACAAGTGCCAACTAGACCCACTATCGCTAGCACTGTTCCTCCTGGTCCAGTACAGAGCAATCCATTCCTGGATAGTACCCCTTCATACTTAAACATGTACTCCAAATCACCACAAGGGGATATGTACTCATCCCCCGGCATGTTTACTCAAATGCAGGGATTTCCTTATGCCCCTGCCAACGCGTACGTTACGCCATATCAACAACCTGTTCCACCACCGCCTCCTCAATAGGCACCATCAATGGTTGAGACGTATGCGATAGGGACTTATTCAGAATATTTAAAGGAGCCCTTAGATTTCGCCATACGAAGCGTTATGCTTCCAAGGCCTCTTCCCGATTTGCCCAAATACAAAGGAGAAGGAGATCCAAATGCGCATATCAAAGCTTACGCTACAGCCATTCGAGAATTACTCCCATGGGATGGGGTTGTTGCTAAAATATTCCCCAAAACGGTGGAAGGCATTGCCCTCAATTGGTATTAGAGAATACCCGAGGCTTCCATACATTCATTCAAACAACTCGTGTCTGAGTTCATCAAAGCCTTTGACATGAACAAACTATTAAGGATAGGAATCAGGGAGTTCTTGCACATCAAGCAAGAACATAACGAATCTGTCACCCATTTCATCCAAAGGTGGCACACAGTCCTTTATTCCTCGGCAAGTGCTCCAAACATGGATCAGATGGAGCTATGTGATTTATTCCTTCATTCTCTTAGCAGAGAAGTGAAGGAAGAAGTCCAGAAGTTCCCACTGAGGACTTATGACGAAGTACTTGAGAGCACTCTACGAATAGACCAGGCAGCAATAGATAGTGGCCGTAAGACGTATGGAGCAAACGGGAGGTTAATCACCTCTACTCAAAATACTACAACCACCACAAGCATCAATCAAGGACCCAAAATCCTTAACAAAAATCGTGGGGGTAACAACAGATGGGGTAACTGACCAACCCAAGAGGGTAAATGTCATTAATACTCCGCCACAAACAAATAACCAAAGAAACAACAATTTTACCCCGACGGTCAATACGGTGGATTTTAATAATCCACAACAACAACAAAGGTGAAATCCCATACAAGGACCAAGCCAAAACTCCTTTGGTTATCAAAACCAAAGTCAAAACCAGAAACAACAAAACTTTAGTCCTAATAGGCAACAGTTTGATCAGAATTTTAGGCCACAATACACACCAAACCAACAAAACGGGAATTACAACCCCAATTCTTATTGTGGTTTCCATAAAATTTGGGGGTCATGACACTAGAACGTGTCGTGACTACAACAAATTCATGCAACGCTTGCCAAATGAACAAAAATAATTTTTTATGGATATGTTCTTAGCAGATCCTACGTCACCAACGGCAAGTACCTTCGCAGGGGCAGTTTCCCCTCAGAATGCCCCTCTCAAGATCTTTAATGATCCACTCCCAAATCATGATAGCGATAGGTTGAAACCAACTGGAACAAACAAAGGTGCAATAACAGGAAACAACGATCACGAGGCCTCAACTTTGCTAAATCCGTTAGTAGCGCCACAACTAGGAAGTCAACCACGACCTAAGGTAGTTAGATTAGTAGAGTTAAACTCCGAATTACCCGTTGAAGCAATTACGAGGACACGAGAGTATTTCTCTCAACCAAGTCCAAGCCATCTGCCAGAAACAGATAACATCCAGCAAACCGTAGCAAAACCTATGGGTGCTTACGATCTAATTAATGATCTAACAAAAACCTTCTCGCATATTTCATTCCTTGATTTACTAAAGAATTCCCTTGCTCACAGGGCTGCTCTTTTAGAGGCGTTAGGTTTGGGTCATTTAATTAGTATCACTCCACCACCAGAAGCACAAGTAAATCATATAGACTTTTATGTTTATCCTCCAGGACAGGCGGATAGGGATGTCGAATTCATATTCGAAATAAGTAAAATGCCTACAGATGCTGAGATCGCACGCCGAGGCAATCCAGCCCTACACTTACAAGTACAGGTTTATAATAATTATGTAAAACGGGCAATGGTTGACGATGGAGGTGTGGTTAACATAGTCCCTTTCTCTTTTCTCCAAAAATTGGGATATGGTGAAACAAACTGTTCCACTACTCGAAATACCTTGAGAGGCTACGATAGCCTTAAAGCCACGTCGATAGGAACCATAATACTACCGGTCACTTTGGGACCTAAAACAATCCTGACTGAGTTTTATATTATAGATCGAGAAACTAACTATAATATGATCCTCGGCCGACCATGGATACACCGAATGAAGGCAATCCCTTCCACGCTATTTCAAGAAGTAAGATTCTTGCATCTAGGAAAGATATTTGTAGCCAAAGGTGATCCAAAGCCGTTTGACATGCACCTAGCTGATTTAAAGAAGAGACCACGTGTACACTCAGAATTCGAAATTCCAACAAACCAACTTAGTAAACCCACTGACTCAAAGTCAAAAGAAAAGTTGGTACCTATGACGGATCTTGAAACCATCAGCGTAGCCAAAACAACCCCAATTCCTGGCGGTAAAACTAAAGAAACTGTATCATTAGGGACTACTGCAAAAATCTTTGAATTAATAGAACAAGATTTACCAATGTTCTTACCATTTGATTCGGTAGGTATAGGATATTCCTTAGGGGTTGGCTCTCTTCCAGCAGAAGATCTTTGCATGGTCGAGGTAGAATGCGCAAACACAATGAATAACCCAACCTCCATATTCCCAGCTAAGTATTGGACACTCCATTTTGATGGGGCTAGATGCCGTTACGGAGCAGGGGCAGGTGTAATTCTTACCTCGCCAGAAGAAAAAGTCATGCCATTTGCCTTCAAGCTTAATTTCGAATGCACAAACAACAACGCTGAGTACGAAGCCCTCTTCCTTGGTCTCACCTTAGCCAAAAGAATTGGTATTGATAATATCAGGGTTTTAGGAGACTCGCAATTAGTGGCAAACCAAGTTTCAGAGGTATATGAAACTAAAGCCGAACACTTGCAACTTTACAAAAACACTGTTTTAGATTTGAGTAAGGCGTTTAACTTTATATCCATTGAGGTGGTCCCCGCGAGAGAAAAATCTTCTCGCCGATTCAATAGCAACTTCAGCATCACGTTTTACTCCAAGCAATGAATTAGAAGATACTCACTTCACAGTATCCATTCGTGACAAACCATTAATAAAAACAATGACAAATCCTCCTTTTAGTGGAAGTAAATCTACCATCCTAGACCATGTTGGAAACGATGCGGCTACCTTGGATTATTTAAATGCCTATGCAACATTACATCTTTCTTATCACATGCTAGATTTATTCTTGATTCCACATTCGTCTTCCTACTTCGAAAATCCTCTAACGAATCTTCCCTCACAAAAAGAACCTAATATATACGCGGTGGAAAATGGGGATGATTTGGATTTACCCCCAGCACCGCCTGAGTTCGAAGAGGGTAACGCCTCTTTAATTGAAGAAACAATCGATGTCAATATCGGAACGGAAGATGAGCCAAGAATTTTAAAGCTAGGTTCTTCGTTAACCCCAGAGGAAGTAGAGATACATACTCAAGTTCTCAAAGAACATCAGAAGGCATTTGAATTTAATTACAAGGAGATGACGGGAGTCGCACCCCACATTGTGGTGCACAACCTCGTCACTAGATCAGATGCAAAGCCAATTAAACAGAAATCAAGACCCATGAAGCCCAAAGTAGCTCTCATGGTAAAAGAGGAGGTGATAAAACTCCTCCAAGTAGGATTCATCAAGCCAGTTGACTACTCCCAATGGGTATCAAACATCGTTCCCGTTCTCAAGAAGAATGGAAAGATACGCATCTGCATAGATTTCCGGGACATTAACAAAGCATGTCCTAAGGATGACTTCCCATTGCCATCTATCGATGTCATTGTTGATGCAACAGCTGGGTTTGAGCTTTTGTCTCTCATGGATGGATTCTCGGGATACAACCAAATCAGAATATTCGAGCAAGATCAAGCTAAGACCACGTTTATAACTCCTTGGGGAACCTATTGCTACGTTGTTATGCCATTCGGTCTTAAAAACACCGGTGCTACGTACCAGTGGGCCATGACATACATGTTTCACGATCTAATTCATTAAATCGTGGAATCTTACGTGGATGACTTATTGGCTAAGGCCAAAAAGTTATGTGACCACCCTGAAGTACTCCGCATCATTCTTTCACACCTAATAGAATACGGGGTTACCCTAAACCCAGAGAAATGCGTCTTTGGTGTAACAGGAGGAAAGCTCCTAGGTTACATCATATCGTCACGAGGAATCGATGTTAATCCAACCAAAATTCGGGCTGTCCTCGAAATGGTCCCACCTTCCAGTGAATCCGGAATTAGATCATTTCTCGGAAAGCTGGGTGCAATCCTGAACATTCATTCCAGACCTAAGCTTCACTATTCATCTAATCAACAACTTGCTCAAGAAAGGATTATAGCATCGATTGGACTGAAGATTGCAATGAAGCTTTTGATGCAGTTAAGTGCTTTTTGTTGTCACCACCTACGCTAATGCTACCTAAACTAGATCGCCCTTTAATTTTGTACTCATGGGCTACCGATGTTTCGTTAGCTTGCATGCTAGCCCAAGAAGACGATGACAAAAGAGAACGCGCAATTTATTTCATTAGCCGAACATTGCTCGACTACGAAACGCGCTATACACAAGAAGAACGAGAATGCCTTGCCATAGTTTTCGCAACCAAACGCCTAAGACACTACATGCTAAATCAAGAGACAAGGGTCATAGTAAAAACTGACCACTTACGAACCTTCCTCACACAAGGGTCCCTGTCTAAAAAGGCGGGACGCTTTATAACCTTAATGGGAGAGTTCGAATTAACTTTTGTAAACCAAAAGTCAGTTAAAGGGAAAATCATCGCAGATTGGTCAGCTGATAACCCACTAGATGAAGGTGACTTAGTAGAATTAGACTTTCCAGATGAATGCGTGTACTACGTCGAAACCCAACCTGCTATATCTGAGTACCCTTGGTACATTGATATCATTAGTTATATCATGGACCATAGGTACCCAGAAGGAGCTACACCTCAACAAAGAAGGCAGTTACGCATTATCGTAGCTAAATACGTCATTATAGAAAAGGTGCTCTATCGGAAAGCATTCGATGGAATGCTCTTAAGATGTGTTGACACAGAAGAATCCAAGAAGATTCTCTTTGAATCTCACAGTGGTATATGTGGAGGCGACTTCGGGGGCCATGCCACCACTCGAAAAAATACATCGAATGGGCTATTTCTGGCCCACTCTAGAACATGACGCAATAGAATTTGTATGCAGGTGTCATAAATGTCAGGGAGTTCTCTCATGAGATCCACATGCCGTCACAAGCTTTGCAACCGATCGCTACTCCGTGGCCCTTTTCTACATGGGGCCTGGACTTGATAGGGAAGTTCTCTCCCTCATCCACAGACGGCCACAATTTTATAATCACGGCCACTGAATATTTCACTAAATGGGTAGAGGCCATGCCTCTTACAACTGTACCTGGTTCTGTAATCGCTAAGTTCATTTTGAACCAAATCATTTGCAGGTACGGTATCCCGCAAATCATTATCTTAGATAATGGAACTTCTTTCAAGAATGAAGAAGTTCGTGAGCTATGCAACAAATTTAAAATCAGCCATCATACGGCTTCCTTGTATTATCCCCAAGCCAATGGGCAGGCTGAAGCAACGAACAAAACACTAAAAGCCATTCTCCTTAAAACGGTAAAAGAAAACAAACGGGATTGGCATTTAAAGTTATATCCGGCCTTGTGGGCCCATCGAACCTCAATAAGAACTCCAACAGGAGCAACTCCTTTCTCACTGGTATTTGGGTCAGAAGCAGTTCTCCCACTTGAAGTTGAAATCCCCAGTCTCCGCATTTCACTACAAGGGATTCTGGATGAGGACGCTTACAGAGAAGCATGTCTTTCTCAATTAGAAAGCCTGGATGAAGCTAGGATAGATGCTGAACAACGACATAGAGTCTATGCTGACCGAATGTGCCGGCAGTATAACAAGAAAGTCTATGAACGTGACATATACGAAGGTGACCTAGTTCTGAGGTTAGACAGCCGGATCGACAAGAAGACCGGCGAAGGAAGGAAATTCCGGCCCAAATGGTTGGGCCCGTACTGAGTCACAAAGGACTACGGAAATGGTGCATACCTCTTATGCACGCTAGAAGGTGAGGAGTTTGGCGAAACAGTCAATTCTCTCCACCTTAAACGTTTCTACGCGTAAGCAGCTAACACTACTTATATAACTATCTACATTGCATTTTCATATAGATTAGGATCATTTTGTCCACTTGTTCTTACACAAATTGTGATCAAGGAATTTATTCTCAAAGCAATTTATTTCAAACTCGTGATGTTTCTAGCATAAAGTTATTTAATCATACCTCTCCATCTTCGATATCATCAATCAATTCAGAATCTTTTATCTAATAAAATCAGACATGACAAAGTCTTAACGGTAACCATACCAAGATCTGCAAGTTTGTTCTCACTTTGGTTTCTTCTTAGGATAGGTGTCTTGCCTATGGTCTGTTCTAGAAGCTTCATGGTGTCACATCTATCCCATATGCACATCTCTTTGGAAATAAGAATATACTGACATGTTACTCAAACAAACAAGTCAAGAAGTGATTAAACAGAAAATTTTATTTTTACACATTTCCTTGCCCCACCAACCTTCGGTGATGAGCTTGCGTCTCTTACTAGTGACGTAGGGTTGGGAAAGGATGGAAATGCCCTTACTCGCCTATGCCTTGCCGACAGTGATAAACCCACGCTTCTTACTAGTAGCATGGGGCAAAGTGTAGGGGGTCCTCTAGACAATGCAAACGTTAAAAGGTCATAAACAAACTATTCGAACTTTGAGTCAAAAACAAATGAATCAAATGTTCAAAATTCCAAGAGAGTTAAAAATCCTAAAAAACCAGATTTTGTCTACTATGTGGCCATCTACGGGTCTAAGTCTGGATAAACCACAAAGCAAGTTCCACCCAAAACTATGAAGTCATTCAGGTCGAGGCGGCTTGTGGCTTTCAGTTTGGTTCTGTCAAAGCTTTGTCTGTCTTTCATCACTATCATTTCATCACATTTCATAACTTGCACCCTTCTTGGCTCTTGGTGATGAGCCCTCGCATCTTACTAGTTGCGTGGAGTTAGGAGTGGGGCAAGTTTATCTGTTCATCATACTGGTTGTTTTCATCACTGTGCCAAAACAAATACAAGTTATCTAAATTGCTAATAAAAGTTAAGATTCAAGATCACAGTATATCTACAATATCATATATCAGCATCATGAAACACAAAAGGAAAGCAAACATTTGCATCATCTATTTTCCATTGCATACATTCCAGAAAGCACATAAAACATACATCGTAGTATGCACAAAGCAGTTGGGAATAGAAAGGACGTGCATGAGTGACAAGCTTTTGACCCAAAAATCGACGCATATATATAAATAATCAATGTTTGTATACAATGCCATCATGCACTAGGCATGGTCAAAACGCTCAAAGAGCCCGTGATACACAAAAGAATCTATAATACAAAAATACAGAGAGCCAAGTGGCCTCTCAACCCCTACGCGATCCCGCCGAAGGTGCGCGCCCTCACCTAGGACTCCGACTACGTCGGCGCTCTGAATGAACAGAAGGCTCGGGGTCTCAAGGGGCAGCCGTGGTCTCACCATGAGAATGGCTCCTCATAAGGCGCTCGGCTGTCCTATAGCCTGTCAACTCTGTACGTAGAGTCGACACCATCTTGGCCACGTGCCAAACGGGAGCGAAGACATCGGTATGCCTACCCGCTGCTGAGGGCTCCCCGGCATCTACAGATAACTCTGCACGGGTCTTATCCATAGGGATCATCAGAGAATCATTACATACCCTACGGATTAGATCCCGCCACTCGTCAACAGTCTCTTCAAACAAAGAAGAAAAAACGAATTAGAAACTAGGCAAGAGGCTAAAATATACAAGATACAAATATAAGGAGAAATAGCAATTAAAAACAAGTCCTAAATAAAACTAACACTGAAGGGAAGAAAGAATAACTTACTCGGGTCCTAGAGCTCAAAATCAATCGAATCGACTTGCGCAAATGTATAGGAAAATGGGCCCACTTTCATATATATATCGTTCTATTTCGTTTTAAAATGGCTTTTTCGCAGGTTCAAAGCGTTGTTGGAGGTAAGTTTCTATCCCCACACAAATGGTACGTTCTCTTTCCCTGTTATTTTAGTGTTTGTTTTCCAAATTATTGTATCTATCTGCACTTGAGTTCTCTTTTCATTTTGCAGGTAGCGGGAATTTTGGAATGGCGTCATTTCAACACATGGACGTGTAAGGTATAACTTCTAACTCCCCATTTCGGGACGGCCATACTCGGACCCACTGTTTTACGCCTCTTCATGGCTAAAAATCTTCTCCGAGGGGGCAATATGTACGTACCCAAAATTTTAAGGTACTGTACTGCAGAACGGTGTAATAAATTCCCCAATGATGATACAGGTCTCTTCGCAAGGTGTTCGGGATCCAGAGAGGCTTTACGGATATGCGTTAACATCCCGCATGCCCCGCTTAGCCCCCGCGTGCTTTGTTTTCCCCTTTTTCCCTCTTTTCTTGGCTTTTTGGTCTTCAGTGATGAAATCGCCGCCCTGAAGGGCGGCGATCTCGTGACCGCCGCCCTGAACAGGGCGGCGGTCCTGTAACCGCCGCCCTGAGCAGGGTGGCGGTCCTTTACGCGCTTTCCAGAACGTTCTTTTGACGTTCAACGTTTCACTAGCTTTTCTTGCCGACTTGGGCATGCATTTATGTTTTTGGTCCCCTGGAATAGTGTTTTTCTTTTGTTTATTGTTTAGGAGTTCAGTTTGGTTTTGATCTTTGGGTGTTTGAATTCCTATAAATGCATGGCATGAGCTCAAGAAAATGGCCTCTCAATTTTTCTCTGAAGTTTGATCCTTGGTTTTCTCTTTGCATTAGACTTAGTTTTCCTTTTGCTTAGAAGGTTTAGTTTTCTTCATTGCATATTTGTTTAGTATTGTGTTGCAGCTGGTAAGCCACATATCCAACTTGTGCAAGTGAAAACATTACTTATGGCCCCTCATTCTTGTTTCAACCTCACCATTTTCAGTAGTTCAGTCTTCTAGTTTTCTTAAGTTTGATAGTTTAAATCCTTTACATGCTTGGTTGCATTACTCAGCTGTTGGTAAGCCACAGATCCAACTTGTGCAAACAGTATTATTGTTTTTGGAGTAGAGTAGTTTAGGCAGCCATTAAAGTTACAGGTTTTGCTCTTTATACAGACTAGTTTCAGGTTCTGGACGCATTTTTTTGCATGATTCACAGTAGACCCCGCTAGGAATTGCATAGGCCAAGCTCTGTACTCTTGTGCTATCCCTCTCCTATCCGCATTCTATTTCTGTTGATGCAAGCATTACACGCTTTTCTGGATTCACGTGAGCACAAAGAACGAAGAGATCATACTGAGGGGACAAGAACACACATACCATCGGATTCGCCACTGTTCTGCGAAATCTAGGTTCCATATTTCAAAGTTTTAGTTAGAACTTATCAAATAAAGTAGTTAATCACTTTATTTCAGTTATTTTCATTCTCGATATTGCCAGGGAAGTTGTGGGGATTGATAGTTTCTAAGAAACTATGATTCATTCCTCACTTCTGAGGTAGGATCGAGAGTCTTGCAAATAGATTAGTTATTTCGTTATTTAGAATAGATATACAAAATTGCACAGACAAATAGCTACACTCGGCCATTTTTTTTGTTTTACGTTCTTAGTTTAGTTGTCAATTCTAAATATTTTAAATAGCTGCTTTCTTATAAATTGCCAGAAAATACAAAAAGAAATTAGATATGCTAGAAATAATTTATTATAGTTTGTTTCATTACTGCTTTTGCATGACAATTACGGGACCTAGGGAGCCCAGGGAATACATTTTCGAGCCAATTGTGCCCCAGCCCAATATCGTTGTGGCAATAACTGACATTGACCAAAACCTTAGGATACAAGTCTTCCAAACAACAACAGACTTCCAACAGGTCAGGTCACGGTTGAGAGGGTTAAACATGGAAGACAACCAAGCACACACATTTTGGTCAAATCAGCCAAACTACAGGTTATCCTAGAAAACATCCACATGACTGTAAAAGGATTTGAAAGAGAAAAAATATTCGGGTGCGATCCTTTAGTTCCACAGCCAGACGCTGGAGACACCCTCGTAGATATAGATACCAGCTTAAGAATTCAAGTTGCTAGAACACCTGTGAGGTATTCTGAGAAAATTGCACAATTGCTGATTCTAAACGTAGAGGCTGAGAAAGCATACGATTACTGGATACTAGGGATTAGGACTTGATCTCGCGTATGACCATAACAGGACCGCAACAACCAAGATTCTACGGTTGTGATCCACAAATCCCACAGCCTAACGAATCCATACGAGAATTAGATATAGACACTGTCCTATGCACACTAGTATTTCAGTCTACTCTGATTCCACCTATCATCATTCAACAGTTATCCCTACTAGACACAACAGCTAACGAAGCTAGAGACTAAGGCATCCATGCTAGAGAAAAAGGTAGAAGAAAATATTTGAAATGGTCCTTTCAACTTGGATAGAATCAAATAAACAAACTCTTCATCTTTCTTATCTCTTCCACTCCACTTCAATTATGTCAAAAAATGCTTGAACTTGGTAAGATAGTCTATAATTACTGGAAAATCTTCAGGATTAAGAGAGGTGATATCAATTTCAAGTTTCATGGCTCTCATATGATCCACCTTACTAAAATAAATCCTCCAATTTCTCCCATATTTTGAAAGGAGAGTCACATTTTCCCAAATGAAACAAAATATTGTCACTTACATAAGTTCCTATCAAACCCATACACTCAACAAATTTGCATTGGTACTGAAATTTCTCATATTCTCTAGTGAGCACTGGTTATTCTAAAGAAGTTAAAGCCCATAATCCTTTCCGCTTAATTATTGTTTCCATTCTTGGTTTCCATGTGTGGTAATTATGTGTTGTTAATGACTCAACATGATCTAATGAATGAGTAGATAAAGATGTCATTCTAAAAAATTGACCAAAAGAAATGTAAGAACCAAACAATACAACAAGACCCCCAAGCAATGCAACAAAAGCGCCCCCAATTTTGGCACTTTATAATGAGTGTGTGTTACAATATGGAACTTTATAATTATAGTGCAATTCTTAAAATAAATATTTCCAATGGAAATAGTAAAAAAACAAGCACTTTTGCAAAAAATGACACTCAAAACCTGAGTTACCGATCAAAAGATACAAGCTTTTCAATATTATGCTCTACTATTTATTTTAGTTGCCACTAAAACAAAATAAAATGCTCTTGCATTCACCACACAAATAAAATGAAATGGGGCTGGAGTTAAGCACCTACTAGTAGGAATCACAAACTTAAGCCCTCATATAACCATACCATATGACCAAGGGCTAAGGATTTTAATGGGTTTTTACATAACTTACTATTCCAGGGTGTGCCACCTGGTAAACATTGTTATTTCGGTAGAAAATGACCTGTCTTGTTTCTTCTTGAAAACCGTGATAAACCTTAAGACCAGTTCGGATCCTCTCAAAAATGTTGTACCAAAGAAAAAAATACTGTGATAAAAACGTAGAAATTGATTTTCTGGGTTTCTCCTCTAATTGGTGTGAATTCCAAGATGAACCAACCTGCATCTCTACAACAACAAAAATAACCCATAAATCGACTGCCTTCAGAAATGGTCTGATTTTACAGTCTAATCTTAGGATTTTTCCACCTTTCGAATCCAATGGAAAGCTCTATTTTGCATAAAAATGCACATGTAGAAAAAAAATATGAACAAATTCCAAATATATGAATATACAAATAACTCATTTGCAAAATAAAACTTACAGATGGATGTCAATAACAATACCCTGCTCTGATACCATAAAAGGAACGATAACCGGATCGTACCAAGCCAAGAACACAGATGCTAATCAAACACCATGATCAATAAGATGAAATCAATTCGCCAGAATAAATTTACATAAAACCTTTAGAAACAAATGAGCAGTAATATCATATATTATTATGGAACTCAATGAAATACAATGAGAATGGGCCTTACTTATATAGGAAAGGAATAAAGATCTAAGAACCAGTCAAAGTCGTAGATCAAGCCATAAATCAAGGAAAGAACTAGTCATCAAAGAACTAGTCAAGACCATAGATTTAAGGAAAATAACTAGTACATCAAGGATCTAGTCAATACCTTAGATCAAGGAAAGAACTATACCTAACAACTAGATAATATCCCCCTAATATCTAAATAAATATAAATAGAAATATCCACACACATAAGTGGGTGAGGATAAATACAATAAAAGTAAATAAAGTACCAAGGTGAACATGAGCTAAGGTAAATACCTACTCTAATAAATATGATGTCCTTTCTACATCCATGATATCTTGATATGGGTTAAGGTGCATTTTAGGACTTTCAGTTATAGTTTTGATACCATACTCAAAAGAGAATAAGATTATCAGTTCTTCCACTATCAATAACTGTATTTTATAATATTTGTACCCTTAGCTTTACAAGTAGTTTTGAATCTTAACACCTTCTTTGCAATGTTACATAATTTACCACCTTACCTGGTTTCAAGCAATAACTCTTCTTCATAAAAGTGACTTGACCTCTGTCTTAAAGAATATGATAAGCAGCTCTGTCATCCTCTGTCATCCTTGCATTCATCTCATTTCACTCATAAGCCTTGTGTCCTGTATATCTCTGACACTTATGTAGCTTTACTAGAACTTCTTGCACTCTGTTACTTGTCCCATTTCTCTACATATAAATCATATTTTTCCTCATATTTCTTTGAGTTTGCTTCTATACCTTACAACCTACTCAACAAAAATTCTATCATCCTTGTCCAGTCTTATCTTCCCAAACTGACATTCTTCCTCTCTTACATGTACCATTTTTCTTCTCTTTCCTGCAATAACTTCTCAAAACATATTGTTCTCTTATGAAGATTCTATTACCTACTCTGATACCAAATGATGCAGATCCTTATCACTCTTAAATAAATCTCGTGAGTTGTGTTATTATGATCAAATTACCTCAATCAGTCCCTAAACCTTCAAAACTAATTGTTTACTTCAGTCAAGAATCCCTTGATCAAGAAAATTTTAAATTCACAACTTCAATGTCACTTGGTCAATTCTTAACCTATTTTTTGACTCCTCTGTCAACATCAATAATCACCAATTCAAAAGATTTTATTTGGCTGTCACACACAAATTTGTAACAGTGCCAAGTACCTCAATTCTCCTCCTACTGTGTAATCTAGTTTCCAAGAACTATTATGGATTTAGTGTTAGCTTCAACTATTCAGGGCACAAGGTTTTACAGGTTTATAATCCTTACAATATTCCTAGAAGTATTTCATAACATTTCAAAATGTCTAAGATCAACTCACATGCTTACCAAGTCTATCTTGTAGGTGTAACTAGTCTTGTCTCAGTCATATTAGGCTACGAGATCTCACTTTGTTAGGGTTATTTTTCTTCAAAATCACTTACAAAACCAATCAATAGGGTTTTCAGTACCCATTATCCTTATTAGGCTATTCAAGAAGTTCCAGTCTCCATAGTAAAATTCATCCTTCTTTGACCATTTACCTACCTTATTTTATTGGGTCTTCAAACTAACAAGGAAAAATGTCATGATTATTTGACATAAGAAAATTATGATTTGATATAATTATTTTAGAATCTTGTAGACAACATCGGGGTATATTTTCATTCAAATTTTCAAGCTTTTTAGTCAGTTAATTTTTAAGAAATTTGAATTTTTTTCCCTTTGAAACCCTAGTTAATGGTTATATTCTCTGTGTTAATTCGAGAAGTCCAATACTAAGGAATCTCATATATTTTATTTCACTATTAGATTCTACCAACTGAAGGGGGTTTGTACTAACCCTAAGGGACTATCAACATGTAAATGAACCTATGAAACAACTCTTCTCAATCTCAGCAAACTCGTTTCCACAGTGCATGATAACTATGCATTACTCAAACATAGAATACATTTATTTTACACAAAAAATGAATCAAATTTAGACAAAAATATATGTTGCCTATTGAAATAATATCAACCAATCATATGGAGTCTCTTCTATAAATAATAATTTGATGCAAAAGCTTTACCATTCCAGTTCACAAGTTAAACACTAAGAATTTTCCTCTATCAACAAGTAACAAATCCTCATTCATTAATAAACCCTAAGGATTTGAGTAGATGAAAAAGGGATTATAGCTCTTACTACCATTACATGCATTCTCAGATTTATACAGAATACTCTTGATGCTTGAAACCCCAAAGTTATAAATTACTAGACACAGTAAACTATGTCTCTTAAAAACATAGGTCTCTTGACTGAGATCAACTCACCTAATGAGAAATCCTTCAAATTTTCTGTAGGATCTATGTTATAGAAGAATAGGCCTATAGATAAATTAATCTCTCCACTACTTCCTCAACCACTTATATTGATATTTATCTGAAGGTTTAGCACTTTCTCTTGATGGAACTTCACATTGACTGTTACAATTGGTAAACTATATTTAAGCTTATTTACACACACAGAGTTATAAAATATCATTGTCAAAATTCTAAATACATGGAATAAGGTTTATTACCATGAGTAAACCACATCTATCTTACATGCATATGATTTATTGATTAGTACAAACCTTTAGAACACTTGTAACCATTCACCAAATGTGTACATATCATAATCTTCTTCCAAACTCTCTTGAAACTACCTTTCATACGAATGACCATTCGAATGATGAGGAGAAAAAAATTACAAAGTGTTTATGGATATGCCTCTTCAAGCCTCGCTAACTGAATATTGGCCATTTTGACCCCTCATATTACATGTTTGTCCTTTATTACATCATTAAGAGACCTATCCTAAACTAGTACCCTAGGACCTAAGACCTAGGTCATCATCATGACTTGAATATGACCTCAATAAGGATTTTACCATATTTTTACATGATTTAGACTCCAAGATTATATTCAAACATATATTTACAGGACAAAATTTCCTTCTAGTTCAAATTGGTAGATTTAGAGGGAATCTGTCCAATTCAAATTTGAGAAGGTATTATACAAAACAAACATATTCCTAGATGACTCTAGGTGACGCCCTAAACCTAAAATCAAACTTAGAAAGGATAAAATTACTGATGTCAACCCTATATATAGACTAGGAGTGGTGCTACTAAATCATTCTTCGTATGTATGTGATGGATCAACATATGAGGTGGGAACATTACCTTTATCTGGTCAATTTTGTATATAAAAAAAATTTTCACAGTCCATTAGCATGTTACCTTATCAGGGTTTGTATGGGAGACCTTGTAGGACACTATTGAGTTGGGACAAAGTAGATAATATGATTGTTCTTGGTATTGTATATCTTTAGGAAATAGAAAAAATAAATTGTTCTTATCTAACAATGTTTAGAGTAGGCTCGTGGACGCCAAAAGGTGTATACTGATACAAAGAGGGTAGATCATCACTTCTAGGTGAGTGATAAGTTTTTTTCTTAGGGTGAATCCATACAATATTCTAATCCATTATGGAAAGGGATCTAAATTATCCCCTCATTTCATTAGGCCTTTCATAGATCTTGGATACTATTGGTCAAGTTTCCTATCACCTATCTTTGCCACCATGCCTATCCCATGCACATGACATGTTTCACATATCAATATTACAAAAGTATGTTGCTGATACAAATCATGTTTTGGATTGTTCAACCTTGTAGGTGGAGGCTGAAGGTCAGTGAAATTTGAATCCCATGTATATTCTAGAACCAGGAGGCTAGCCCTTCGGGGGCATGACTAGGATCAGATTAGAGGACAATGGAACATGTATGATGAGACTGTAACTAAGAGGATGTGACACCATTGCAAGCCCGATATCCTTACCTCTTCTAGTGACTTCCCAGAGGAATTTGATCTTCTAGGGGAGGGGGATATAGTGCCCACATTTTTTAGTATTTTCATTTTTGTTGAGAGCGATTTATTATACCTAGACTATCATGATGAAAAGGAAATTATTGATTATTTTGTTGTTTTGATGGGACATAAGGAAAATGTTTAGGGAAGCTTGGTCCGTGAATCTGCAGACCCCCCCAGCTTATATAACCCATTTTAGCTTTCAATATACCAGCCAACATAGAGCTTGTAGTCGCTGGAACACCCTGTCCATGGAAAACAATATTCATAGTTTCCACAGATTGGTAAAAATTCTTTTTTAGTTGCAGATCGAATTAACGAATTAATCAGGAAGAAATTTCCAGGGGATAAGATTTATTTTGAAGGAAAAATCACTTGGATTTTTTAGGGTTATTCATTGACTTTATGGGCCCCACCTTTTTCCCACCTCTTGAAAACCCTTCTTCCCAAATACAGGGGGTATTTTTTTTCTAGTTCCTTTTTCCTTCTGCACCTAAGTTGCACACCTTTTTTTTCCATGGATCCTTGTGTGGTTCCCTTGTTCACCCTTTTAACTACCCAAAAAGGTTGCATGCTATATATTTTTCCTTGAAAAAGAAAAAAATTGTTTTGGATAACCACGTGTTTGTAAGTTGAACCTACAGATGCAAGAAAAATCAAAAGTTGTTTGACAAGTGTAATGACTACAATGGACTTATATCTCTTCATGTGTCTCTAAAAATACACTTTAACATTTCTTTTGCAAAAATCCCCAATGAAGTTTTGGATTCCCCACGCAAAAGTTTTGGGAAATAAGATGAAATAAGAGGACATGAACTTTAAAATGAACTAATCATCCCTTAGTCCCATCAATTTTGACACCCTTCAGAAGTTCTTCACCAAGTTCATATCACTTAGATTGTAGTTGGAAGCTTGTGGAATAGTTAAAAATTAACCACAGACTCATTCTCTTAGTCCTTGCAAAACTTGGTCTAGGAGAATTTTTTTTGTCTCCACCTTCTATGCAACAAAAAGGGAACATGGTAAAATTTCATCGATGCCCTCACTTGATTAGTTTATTGTTGACTTTATCAAGGGAAAACGATAAATTGATTCAGTTGGGAAATTTAAAACCCACAAAATCCCATGCTCTCATTACTGGATAGGAAAAATAGAAAGCTTCAAAGGAGAAGAAACGAGAAAAGGATCATGAAAAGAAGGAAAAAGCAAAAACTAACTCTTCCACTTCCTATTTTAGCTCTAAAACTCCCAAAGAATAGATCAATTATGGTAACTTTAATGGAAGGCATGATAAATAAAAGTGCTTGAAGAAAAATATTGATCTCCTAACTAATCTTATTGAGAAGCATAATGTCAAAGTTCCAAAATCCCTCAAATCATCTTCATCATCTCACGAGATTTCTAAGAAGAAAGAGAGTGAAAAAGGAAAAGTGAAAGTTAAAGAAAATAGGAAAGTGTCAAACAATTAGAAACCAGAGGGAAGATCTCTAGAGAAACATGTTGCACCTATTCCTACATCGATCATTGATTCATGTATAACTCATCATTAGATGTTGATTTTTCTTCACTCAAACCTTGTGGTATGTCTTCTATTCATTCTTGGTGACAACACTAGTGCATAGGTTTTTGAGAGAGGGTCAAGTTAAAGTGAGTAGTGGTAGTTTCAACAATGCTCTAAGTATCCCTTCATTTTCAACCAACCTTATTTTAGTCTATCAGATCACTCATCTTAGAAAAGGCATGCGGGTTGAGTTCACTGCAAATTAAGTTTATGTTATAGAGCTTCACAATTATTTTATAGTTTCAGTTGGTATAGATGACCATCACACTTGGTTGTACTCATTCTCTCACTTTTCTCCTCCTTTAAATTATTCATCCTACGCACTTGGACTTGAGGATACTTATAATCTCACTTCTCATTTTTAGGAAATTTGTTCTAGAATAATTGATTGTCAAGTTGATAAGAATTCACCTCCACCATCAACTTATCACTTGCCACATCTTGAGGATTTGTCTCTTGATCTGTATAATTCTTGTTAAAATCAGACACTTCAGGGAGCAAGTAATATGTCTCAGGACTCATTAAGCATTGGGAACACTTCTTCAAAATCTCAGGAAAATCCACATTCCTTCCTTGCCTCTACTTTAGTATCAACATTTCTTAATGGATCAACTGGCATTTCCACTTCACAAAAAAAAAATTATTCCTTGGATTGGAATAACACCTTGTCACTTAAGGGTCCTTCTTCCTCCTCTTCACTTAGCACAGGGTGGCTCATGACTGGTTCTTCTTGGGATGTTGGATAGAGTTCTTCTTTTTCTCTCCTTCATTTTCTTACTAGTTTAGGAGAGCTTTTCAATCTCTTGTAAGTGAAGGTTTTTCCCACTGGGTTTTCCATCACTGCTTGATATTTTTGGTGTGTATGGGTACCTTGTTATCTCTTAGCAGTGCACCTTGATTGAGGGATAAAATTACGTTTTCTAAGATGGCTCTTCCAGCACTTCTAAAAATACAATGGAAACACACCTTAGGGTTGTGAGTATCCTTATGTTGAGGTGAGTCTTTAGAGATTACAAGGCCAGTTTCTTACTGATGTATCCTAAACTAATTTTCTAAAGTTTTTTAAGGTTAAAAAGATGGTTTTAATTGAAATTAAAATGGGGTGCTACACCGAAATTACTGAGGGATTTGACTAAGTAAATGCACAATTTACTAAGAGAAGATTAAAGTAGTACGAACCAATGGGTTTAATCTAAATCCTAAGGAAAAAAAACATTTTTGTTGAGGGATAAATTGTAACAACACAACAACTAACATACACACTAAGACTATGCAGAAAACCTCAAATTTGAAACAAGGTAATATAATTAACTTAGGGAATTTAAATTCAAAAGATATAATAATAAGATACACACCACTACAAATAATTAGAAATGTAATAATTGATTCTCATTCAAGGGAAAAAACTTGTAAAAATTTCTCCAACACTAATGCATTCAGGAATCCCCCCTTGTGCTTTGGAAATGCACACAATATATAGGCTATAGCAAAATTATTCACCCAACCCTCTAAAAATATACTGCAATCCTAACTAAGCATCCATGATAATTTTAGCCTTTTGGATGAATAAATAATAAAGGCATGAAATTAACATGTTGTACATGAGGCCAAAATAGCCCAATAATTCCAAAAATACATTAATTCAAACTGATTTGACTCTTTCAATGCTACATGATATGTATGGTCACCTTTGGAAAATTGAGGTAAGGGGGTGAATAATTCAATTACTATTTTTATATTTTGTCTTCAGCTATAAGTTATCCTTCACAATAACATGCTGATTTTTCCTCATCTTTGACGTGACACCTGTAACAGATCATTTTGTCTTCTAGCACCACTTGTTTTTTCATGAATGATTAAAATTATCATATTATTTTCTTGTTCATATGCAGATCATGATGCTCTTGTCCTCTAGCTTTACTTTGACTTGGTCAATTATGTGCCACCTTTCCTTTTCTTGCCATCTCAACCTTGAAAATTTAATAATATCTATTTTAAATTCTCTTTAACAAGTACAAGGTATCCTTAGTAATTTTTAAGGTAAAAGCAAAGGTGAAGAAGTTTTTTCTTACCTGCCGCATTATTCACCCCTTAGTAATTTTGATCTTGTGTACTGTTGATCTTGAATCATTGATCGTATCTTACCTACCCCCAACAAAAATGAATCAAATCTATCATTTTGTCATTTCCACTCTTGAATCCATCGGCTTTGTGAAGTCCTATTAAAAGATTACTAGGCCACCATTGTTATCATCTTTGATATTGCATTTTGGGGTCTGTGAAGGATTTCTAGCCTGGTTTTCTTGAATCCTTCACCATTGGTTACTCTAGTTTTGAAGCTTTTGATCCTCCTGAGAATGGTTTCCATTCAAGAAATCTTCAAGCTCTTAGTATTAATTTCTCTTTCTTATAAGGGATTTTGAGGCCATCGTTTACCTTGGAAGGTGAGTTTTCTGGTTTCGTCACCTAAGATGCCTTTATTGAAATGGTGTTGTCCTTGAGCTTTGATTCTGCATTTTTTTAGAAATCAAAAGCCTCCATGGGTTCTTGTTTTATTTCTTTGTGACACTTCTTGTGAGCTCAAAATGAATTCTTGGGTGCTTGTTCCTTCTCTACTCTTAATTAGTTTTCTGAGGGTTTGAAGATTTGGACTCCTGGTAAGTTTTTGTACTTTTCATTTTCTCTGTAAAACTTGATGATTCTTTGATGGCCATGGAACTTTAAAATATCTTATCCTTTTGAATATTTCTATTTTTGCATCGCCACTCTATCTTCAATGGGTAAATCAAGGTTTTGAGAACTATGTGCTTTAATTTTTCTTGATCTTCTTGAGCTTTAGAGTGAGTTTTGAGATTTCTTTTGTAATTTCTAGATGCTAAGAAACTCTGTGTTTCTTGTCATTTTTTAGCTCTTTGGTGATACTTTCGAGCTTAAATCAGTTCTGGGTTTTCAAAAATCTAACTCTATTCCTTGAGCTTTCAAGGGTTTCACCAGTTTGACCAAAAGTGGTCAGTTCTTGCTTAGGTTTTAATGGGTATCTTTAAAAATTTAAGAATTTTGCACGACCATTCCTTTATTTTCCCAAATGGAGAGTTCTAGTTCTTATTTTTCACTATTGTTTACATTTGTAGCTTGGTTTCCAATTACATGATCTTTATTCCTGTAATCTATGACCATTTACTTGGAAGGTGTTTATTCTCTTTAGTTTTCTAAGAAACTAATGAAGTTACTCACCTTCAGGACTCTATACCTATATTGCTTTGTGATTTCATCACTTCACCTATTGGTTATTTGAACTATATATTTTTATTTTAACCATTACTTTGTCATTTTAAAGCTCTATGAGAATGCAAAACTATGAAGATACTCTCTCTTGGCTTCTGAAGAATATTTTTTTGTACTATTGCTTCAAAATGATTTGATTCAAGCTCTGGATTTTAGTTCTATATTACTTCATTCACCTATGTAATACAAACTAGATTGAAATATTATATCTTACCAATGAGGCTTTGTTCTTGTACGTTACATACCTTGACTGTTGATTTTACCTGAAATAGTCTATTCTTAAACGTGGATATGCTTCTGTGAAAGGAGTTACACATACTTCAATTGAAAAATTGGGCCATGAGGTTGGTCAAATTCATGTGTTGGCTATGTAAATTTTTTTATCTCTTTGAATGATAATATTGTTATGTTGGAATTACATCACCCCTTTATTTTCTCTCTATTTGTGTGGGGCAATTGGTGTAATTCTGCTAACATGGGGTTATCCCCCAGGCTGTGTATATTATTAGGGGAATTGGGTGTATATTTTTTCTATATATTGTGTTCTTTGGCAAACCATAAGAGAGAAAAAAAATTATGTACTGAGTGTTGAAGTCATTATTTCGAAAATTTCCCTTAGATGAGAATGAATTGATTGCCTTTCCAACAATTTACAGTGGTGTGTATTACAGTAGTTATTATTGTGAATTTTATTCCCTAAATTTATTAGGCTTTCTTATGCTATTTACGTTACTACAAATAGGTGTTTATGCTAATTTTAGTGTGTATTTATATGTCTTGTTATTGTGATAAATCCCTTAACATAATAATGTTTTCCTTGATATTAGCAGCAAAGCATTGGATCATGTGTTGTTCCATTTATTCTAAGTATATTGTGCATGTTTCTCAAGCAAGCCCTCATAAATTTTGGTCTATCACCCTAATTTATCATAGTTTTATCCATCTCCTTAACCCTCAAATCCCACAGTTTTAGTTTAGGGATACTCCAAATAAGGAACTGACATTGTAATCCTAGAGATTCACCTCACAATAGGGAGACCCATAGCCTGTGAGGTATCTCAATTGTCTATCCACAAAAGCGAGGGAAAAGTAAATTTAGAAGATTTGTTACCCCTCAACACAGGTGCACTTCTGCAAGATAACACACACACATACATGCACACATGCACATGCACACACACATGAATGCAACTATATTTGACAATTTAATCACTTGATAATTTTTATATTAGATTTCTTGATAATTGCTTGACTTGAATTTGAAAATATTTTTCTTGATAATATTGACTCTAGAAATTTGTTTTTAGTGCTTTATACCTACATAGGGGTTGATCCTAATCATTCCTACTACTTTAGGGAAACTTAGGATGGATTGGTATGCCTTTTAGAGATATTTTCTAGAGTACTTGTAAGTACCAAGTGAGTAATTGAATGTATTTGAATTTCTTATATAATTTTTCATAGGTATAATATAGCATTAAGGACAACCCATGAGGTAAAAAGTGACCATTTGAAATCTTCGGATGAAACCATTAGTTTGAAAAAAATTATCCATTTTTACCACCTTGGTGAAATGGAAAATTGGAGGAAATTAGACCTACGCACTTTAGTGGAGTTCCAATGTTGAATTTGAAGAAAACATATATTTTTCATGTTTTAGGAGACTTGGAACAATTTTTTGTGCATTTCCCTTATTCTAGAGGAAAAGGAGTTCAATTCTTAGCCAAATTCAAGAAAATGAGCAAATTTGAGAAAATGGTGAAATTTAGTTTTTTGAGTGATTCATTCCATTTTTTCTTAAATCCCTAACCCATGAAAATTTCAAGGATTTAGTGAAAAAATTGAGAAAATTGAATAAAAAGGTAAACACTGGGAAAATCCGTGAAACAAAGGAAAATCCGTGCAACAAATGAAAAGCCTCATAACAAAGGAAAGAGCCACGCAACAAAGGAAAATCTGCGCAATAAAGGAAAAAGATGGGAAACAAAGGAAAAAATTGCGCAAAAAAAGAAAATTTGTGCAACAAAGGAAAAGTTTTGCAACAAAGGAAAATCCACGCAACAAAGGAAAAATCCACAAACAAAGGAAAATCCACGTAAATATAGGAAAACGGTAGTTTTTTCACATGAATTTAAAATGGACATAACATTTGACCCGTTGCTCTATTTTTTATGAACTTTATATTGTTGGAATGGTATCAACGTCCTATATTCAATGAGAATTTTATTTCTCAATTTTATTGAGGTTATATATGCAAAACATTAGAAACATTCTCCAACATGAAAATGTATAGTTCTAGGCCCAACCACCGCAATTGATGAAATATGGTGCCAATTTCTTCTTCCAAAAGATAGAATATGTGGGGGAAATTATTTTGAAGGATTCCCATGCCTTTTGTAGAGAATTTAATCAATTTTTTTGGTGGGTGAGAGTAGAAATCCGAGTTTCACTCTTTCTCTTTTCTCTCATTCACTTTTACATATTGGAAACTCTTCTCATTTTGAGGGGGAGATGTTCTGGGACTTAAGGAAACTCTTACAAATTTGTTTCTCATTTCCGTTGAGTTGTATGCCTTCACATTGACCTGTAAAATGAATTTATGCCTCTATTTTACATATGTAATGGATTGTATAACCATTTGAAGCAAAAAAAATTTGCATTGTGGTGTTTTTTAAACCCTTTCTCATTTTCTTACATTTTTGTGCCTCTCCATTTTTATTTGTTATGTTTTGTGATTTTTTTCTTCATTTACATAATCTTCTTGTTTTGTTTCATTGAGGTTTGGTAGTGAATAAATAATAGGGACTATGTTACATATGTTTTGACCTCTCCCACTTCATTTTCTTGTTTCTTACCCCCTCTACAGAATATTTAATACCCTTGTCTAGGTGTCATCACCTCCTTAGTGTAGGATTTCTTCATTTTTATGTATTTTATTCTCTCCCTGGTCCCTTAAAAGCATAAAATAAGAGCAAATAAGTGTATTTCAAGCATTTAGGAGTATTTTTAGCATTATATTAGGAAGAAAAACCAAATTTGTCTAGAGATTTGTCTCAAATTCATGGTCCCACACCTAGAGAGAACTCCATGTTATCAAATTATATTGATTTCCCATATAATTTACTTACAGGAATTCAAAGGGTGATGAAATTTTACACTAATAGTTTTGACATGCTCAATGGGACAAGAAGTTAACAATTCCATGTTTATCAAGATTCGATGTGTGTCTTGATGAAATTCTAGCCTTTGGAGGCTCTCCTCCAACACATATGGTGACTCTAATCATAAAATAAAATGGTTTCAACAATATTAGTGGTTCAATTTTAGAGAAGGATTCAATCAAGGTCTAGGACAAGAGAGTAAGGAATATTTTTATACTTGCAATTATCTCCAAGAAGAGGAAGAAGAAGAAGACAAGTTCAGATATCTCTATTCCACGGAAAAAGATTGTTTCAACACCTCCACCTTGTAAGCCCTTTTTGCAATCAACTAGAGTGGTCAGACCAATCAGAATGACTACAAAACCACTACCATATCCATTTTTTAACTTCACATGAAGTATTACACTAAATATTAATGCTCAAAATACAATTCTAGTTGTAGCACTGAAGAACATCCCAATTTTCATTGGAGAAAATCACACAACTCAAATTGATCACATTCAAGACATTGGAAATGTTTTTTCCATTTATGATATTGTTGAGATAGATGTGGTAGTGAAAAATTTATATTAATATTTTAAAGGAAAATCTTTGTAATGGTTTAGAAGCTTATCAGAAAAATCAATTCAAAATTGGGATCAATTTTGCGCAACTCTTTGTGTAAAATTTGGAGAAAATTCAAACAATCTCTATTTGTTGGAGAAATCGACCACAATCAACAGAGAAAAAAATAAACAAATGGCTGATTTCAACTTTAGATTCCTAAGAACGTGGGACAAGATTCTAATTTCCGTAAGACATGATTCCTTTATTTCTTAAAATATCTTAATTCTAATATAGCTATTATGATACAGTCTATGGGAGGGACAACATTGCTAGGAGCTTATGCCATAGCCATTAGGGTAGAGAATTTATTAATTCAGGTTGGTAAAATTACATCTAGACCACCTATGCCTATTTATCTAGAAATGGGGAATCCAGTTCTAGCCAAAATCACACATTAGCCCCTATTCCTTCTCCAAAAAAATAGAGTTCCAATGAAGCTTCTACTTTTTATTATAGCACCACAACTGAGCTCTAGGAGGTTTCGAATTTTTTTCAAAACTTAGGGAATGATTTGATAACCATCAAGAGGTAACAAGATCAGAATTCTAGATCTTATCAGCCTCATTTATAACCCAATAGGTCTCCATATCATCCAAATAAACCTCCGGCTCACACTGCTAATCAAAATTAAGGAAAACTTCCCATTGCTAGACCATTTCAATCATATAATCCTAATGCATCTTCAACATCTAGATCCTTGGTTCTAACTTCAAACAACGTGACACAAGAATATGAATGGTATTTTCCTTGTGGCCAATCCCATAATCAAGAAACATGCTTCAATGGTACTTTGAATCAAGCTTTAATGGTGAAAAATGTTTGGTGTGTCTCAAGAAACAAACAAAGAAAAAAATCAGTAACAAGCAAGCACTTAAGAAGCACCTCTAAGTTACACTTCACTAATAAATTGGCAGGTAGAATATTTTTGTGGTATGAATCATTCTCCTTATCAAAGTGTGGAAACAAACACTAGAGATAAAAAGATAGCTATGGTTGAAGGAAAACCAGCTAATGTAGCTTCTTCTCAGCCTACCATCACACCTCAAGTAGTTAACAACTCAAATCCAGTCACAACCTCACAAAATCAGCCTAGAGTGTTTTTTTATAACAGCTCATGTTCAAGAGAAAGTTATGTTAAGCAAAGGGAAGAAAAAATAGTACCCATCTCCATTCAACATCATTGACCAAATGAAGAAAATAAATGTAAAAATCTCAATGTATGAGTCACTAACAATTCCTGGGCAAAGGAATTTATTGTAGGAATCCAAGGAAAAATTGTCCATCTCCAATCATGCACCCAAAGATTGAGACAAAGTGTTAAAAATGTATAAGAAAGAAGGGGATTAATCAAGTAAAAAAATGAAACCTCCTCCATTTTATGTATCTATAATCATTGGAAACAACCTTGTATAAAACTACATGATATACTCGGGTACAAGTAGCTCAGTGATGCCCAATAAAATTACAGATCAACTAGGTTTAAAATATGAAACCATATATAGAGGAGTGGTAAAATTGGAAGGGATAGTAATAACAACTATTGGATTGTTCAAGGGATCTTACCTTACATTTCATGCATGCCCAAATGTCATAGTCCAGCAAGACATATTAGTGATTAACTTACAGCTGGTCTTTTCCTTGTGTTTGTCTCTAGATTTTGCTACTAATATTGACAAGTATCTATCTACTTATCAATCCCAAATGCTCTTCAAAATAAGATATGGAGCTAAGGCTATAACCAGATTTGAAACTATTGCAAATTTTCTCATTGAACCTCATGTATCAATCACAATCGATGTAAAATGCTCAAATTTTGATCAATAAGACTTCCCACACACTCAAGATACTAATACCAATATTGCAAGCATTCCAGACTTGACTCTTGATGAATGGGAAAACAAAATTCATTGTTATGATCCTTAAAAAAAATGGAAGAAGATAATTTGGGCATCTAGTGCTTGCATGAAGAGAATACACCTCTTCCTAGAATTACCAAACCAGATGATGAAAATGAGAACAAATTATGGTAGTTGTTCTTCGATGGCTCAAGGAGCAGGTAAGGTGCAAGAGGAAGAGGAATGCTTATATCTCCCAAAGGTAGAAATTATTACTTATCTTTTTTACTCTAATTTATTTGTTCAAATAACACAGCTGAGTATGAAGCATTAATCAATGGATTGTAGTGGGAAAGAATGAGAATTATAAAAAACTTACAAGTCTTTGAGGATAATGAGTTAGTGGTAAATCAAATTAGAGGGCTAAATGCTGCAAAAAATGACATTCTTAATATCTATAAGAACCGGGTATGGGATCTCATCAAAGAGTTTGAGGCATTTAGCATTGATTCCATTCCAAGATAGAAGGATGAGCTTGTAGATAGGATTACAAAAATTGGGACAACATTTGACATGATTCAAAGTATAAAAAATGATCAAACTCAGCGTCATATCAAAGTAGTTGTAAGGAAATCCATTCCAGAAAAAAACACTGATTGGTAAGTGTTTGAAAATAACCAAAATATCATCAAATTCATACAAGAAGAGGTTGAGTTATCTTCAAGAAATCAAGACAAATTAGAAATTCAATATAACGGATAAAGTATTCTAGCTAAGAACAAACAAACTCCTAAAGGACTTGGTTAGCCTTGAATCGATCTTCAATCCTAATGATCTGTTCTAGAAAGAGAAAGGAAATATTCAAGTCAAGGGAGAAGATTCAGATCCCATTTCAGTTGGTGAAGGTAAAGTACTTCAAATTGAAAAAGTAAGTACTCATCAAGAGGATTCTTATTTGAGTCAAAAATTTCAATAATTTCTAGATATCTTTTCTTGGATTTATAAATACTTGAGAGGATTTGATCTAAGATTGGAACAACATACCATTGAGTTTTATCCAAAATTGAAATCTACTAGGAAAATGCAAAGGCCAGTGAACACTCATATTTATCCTCTCATGACGAAGGATTTGAACAAGCTCATTGAGGCAAGTATTATTTCTCCAATCAAGCACTCATCATGGATGACAAATCTAGTGCTAGTGAGAAAAAGAAATAGGGAAATCATATTGTGTGTGGATTTTGGGATTTGAATAGAGATTCTATCAAGGACCACTATGCACTTCCTTTCATGGAAAAAATATTACAATTAGCAGCTGGATCTGAAAGTTTCTCACTCCTAGATAGCTACTGGGATAAAATAAAATCATGGTAAAGGAAGAGGATCAATTCAAAATAACCTTCACTACCAAATGGAGCACATATGCTTATAGGAAAATTCCATTTGTCTTCTCCAATGTTGGAGCTATGTTTCAAAGGGATGTGAACATGGCATTCAATGGGATGATTAACAAGATAATTCTTATTTATCTTGTGATATCACAGTGTTCTCCAAGAATGCATTTGATCACCTCTATCACCTCAGAAAAGTGTTCCAATGATGCAAGAAGTTCAGAGAATCCTTGAATACTTAAAAATGTATACTCTTGGCTCATGAAGGCACGCTCCTCGGGCCATATTGTGTCTAAGGAGGGGATAACAATTGATCTAGAGAGAGTCAAAGATATCTGTACAATATTGTTATCAAGTCACAAGAAGGAAAGAAGGATCTCCAAATATTCTTGGGGAAAATCAATTTTTTCTAAAAGTTCATGCCTGATTTTACCACTCTTGTGAAGCCATTAACGATGATGTTGAAGAAGAGTATGGAATTCATGTGGATAGTATAATGAAAAGAGAGTTTTGAGGCTATCAATAAAGTAATATCTCAATCTCCAACTCTCATTAATTTAGAATTCTCCTAAGACTTCATCCTTTATGCCTTTTTTGGCTGAGAAACAATGTTTGTTATTTTGGTGCAGTTAAACAAGGAAGGTTCGAGGAAGCCTGTAGAATTCTTTAGCCAGATCTTGGAAGATTATGAGGTGAGGTACTATTTTATTAATAAGCATTTCCTCATTGTTATAAGGATTTTGAAGAAATTTAAACACTTGGTTTCAAACAACAATATCCAGTTGTTAGTATCTCATGTCGGAGTTAAGGACTTTCTTCTCATCAATGAATTGAATGAGAAAAGGGCAAGTTGGATCACTCGTGCTATGGAATATAACATTGAAATTAAATTAGCCAAATTGATCCATGACAAAGGCTTATGTGAGAAGGTGGCTTATAATCAACATGTTGAGTCAAAAGATGAATAAGGAGCTATCTTATTGCTCCAAGATAATCAAGAAAAAACTATAGATGGTGCATCCCCTATTTGCTAGACTCGGGATACAGTGCATTTCCTTCAAACAGGTCTATGCCCTATGGAGTTGAGAAAGGAAAAAGGAAGATATTTTAGACTCCAATCCATTCCATATGTTCTACTTGGTGGAATATTTTTCAAAAAGGACACGAATGGATTTCTCTTAAGACATGTAGCAACAAATCCGATTGAGAAAGTTCTACACGGGTTCCATGAAGGGAAGCTGAAGGTAATTTTTCTCCATGAGTAAAAATCCTCAACATCATGAAGGCCAGTTACTATTGGTCTACACTATTTAGTGAGTTTTATACATGGATTAAGAAATGTAAAAAGTGTGCATTCTTCACAGTAAAGGAGAAGCTAGCAACATTTCCACTCCACCCAATTTCATTTGATCAACCATTCATGTAGTGGGGATTGGATTTCAATGGAATTATCAATCCTGACTCAAGTCAGGGGCACAAGTGGATTCTCAGAGATACAAATTACTTCACCAAATCAACTGAAGCAATGGCTCTTAAATAAGCTAATGAGTCAATTACATTGGATTTCTATGAGGGGATTGTAACCATGTTTAGTGCTCCTTCCATTATCATATCAAATAATTATCTAGCATTCCTCTTATCCCCATAAATCTCATAGCTATTTGGATCAATCTTACTCTCACTTTGGCTCTGATGCTTCACATTTCAGGATCCACGCCCGTAGGATTGCTCATATGACACTTTACATAGACTGTAGTCCTTCCACAAGATCCCCGTGCCTTGCAATTCTTCCATGTGCCCTTATTTAGACACCTTCCAAAATGGCTAAGTTCCAGGTCATCCTGTTACGTGCCCTCTTTCTTTTCTTCTGTTGCACACCCTTCCTCAGTTCGATATTCACACCCCGCTTTTATACTATCCTTTCGTATTCTCCTCCCCTTCCCATTTCCACCTTTTCGCATCTTCCTCCCATGCATGTACTTTCTTCTCTTCCTCCCTCGCACGTAACTTTTTTTCTATTACCTCGCACCATATGAGTGCTCATATTCTCTAATTTCCTCTCTCACACTTGCATCTTTCTGTGTGCTCTGCTTCATTTTCACCTTGTTTCCACACGCCCTTCCGCACCTTCACGCGCATATTCTCTAATTTCCTCTCTCACGCTTGCATCTTTCTACGTGCTCTGCTTCATTTTCACCTTGTTTCCACACGCCCTTGCGCAACTTCCTGTTTCTTCCTTCACATTCTGCTCTCCTTCCATTTACCATATTCTATGTAGCAGGCATTGTTCAATCGAGGCCCAAATCGGTTAAGTATGAAAAATCCCAACGGAAACCTCCACGTGTCTCTTAGCACACTTTTGATATGGTGTAAAAAAGTGGATGCCTCAAACAAGTGCAAGCCCTCCATGTTGTCAAAGTCCAAAAAGGTAGAACTAACCATTGAATTGGCTAAGTATAAAAGAGTCAGAAAAATCCTCCATGTGTCTCATCGACGTAACTTCAGGAGTAGGACCCAAAAGGTAGGTCCCTAAAAAAGCGCAGGCTCCCCCCATATCTAAGGCATGAGAAAGTTACATCATCCATTGAAAATTTGAAGCAAAGAAACAGAGTTAGCAAAAACCTCCACGTGTCTCAATGGCGTAACTTTAGGGGTAGGACCCAAAAGGTAGGTCCCCAAATGAACATAGGCTCTACACATGTCTAGGGATTGGAAAAGTTGCACCGCCCATCAAAAAGGTCTAAGAACCAGCGGAGGGTGCTACATGTCAGCTCGGCACAACATTAGGGGTGGAACCCAGAGATAGTTCTCAAACAAGCACAGGCTCTCCATGTATCTAAGGCCTGAGAAATTTACATCAGCCGTTGAAAAGTTGAAGCAAAGAAACAGAGCTAGTGGAAGGTGCCACATGTCAGTTTAGCACAACTTCAAAGGTAAGACCCAAAAGGATGGTCCCAAATTAGCACAAGCTCTCCACGTGTCTAGGGTCTGACGTAATTTCTCCACCAAATAGGAGGGACTTAGCAAAAAAATGAAGAAAATAGAGCAGGCCCGTGGATGATTCCAAGTGTCTAATTGGCATAACTTCAAGAGTGAAAGGAAGGGGGTGAAATCTTAAAAATCGTGGGGCTTCTATGTGGATCTTGCATGGGTGGAATCTTTTAAATATTGTGAGATGACATTAAAACACCCAACCCTAACCTTTAGACACCCATATCTTTCAACTGGAAACTCGTATTTGAGCAAGGGAGGAATTTTTGGAAAGCTCTCAATGTTTGCTACTCACCTACCACCATAATGAAAAAATAAAATCCACCATTTTCAAGGCTGTCATGTTTCTCATCTACCACCATAATGAAGTACAAACCTCCTTTCTTTCCCAGAAAGGAACAAAACATGGAGGCATGGATTTTACACTGGAACTCATCATGGTTGGAGTAGGTGAATTCAATGCAATCTTAGGGTGGTTGAAGCAGGATTCAAATTCTTTTCTCCTTTCCCTCTTATTCTTCCTATATATTGTAAAGGAGGGGCATTTTTATAAGGGTTGGTCATTTTTTCTCTCCTATCCCCTCTCACTTTCATCCCTAGGATCGAATTTGGAGCTTAAGCCTCCTCTCATTGCTTTATAATGGTGTTTTCTTGCCTCTTTCCCACTAATGATTTACTATGTGAACTCATGGAGCAATAAAATTTGTTTTTTGATGCATTTTATCCATCCTTTGCTTATTTTATTGTCTCTTCTTGCCTCTCATCATTGCAGGGTATATTGTGCATATTGCTTACGTGCATATTTGGTCTGTGTTGGATCTTGTCCATCCTCTTCATTTCTCACCTCTCTCTGTTTCAGGCAGTTGAATTTATGATCAGAAACCCCCTTTTCTTGGTGCTATCACCTCTATAGTGTAGGATTTATTTATTTTCATGCTCTCTCTCTCTCCTTGTCTCCTTGGCATTGTTAGATTAGGAGTAAATTGTCGCAATTCCTTCCTTAGAAGTATTTTATCATTAGGATTAGGATGAGGAAGCCGACCTTCTCTAGAGGACCATCTCAAGTTCGCAAGTCCCACATCTTGAGAGATGGTCCCATGTTATGTAGATTACACTGGATGTCTCACTCAAATCTAAGGCCATTTGGGGGGTGTTGTAATTTTGCACCAATAGTTTTGACATGTCTGGTGGGACACGTTTGAAGCACCTTACCACTTCATCTTAGTAGGTTCGTGTGTTCCTGTTAAGATTTAGCCTTTAAGAGGTATGTGTAAAGAACATTTGGCAACTCCATTTAGTCAACAACCCATTCTCTGAGTTACATACTTTCCTTCCATCCATCCCACCCATTTTTATTTCCATATATTTCATTTTCTTCCATTCCATGAAGTTATGTAATCATGAATTCATTCCCATCCTAGAATTCACACTTACAGCAACCACAGTGCAATCCACCTCTAATGTATTTCTCATCTCCTCCAAATCAGCATTATGATCATATTCACAACCATCATGCTTACACATATGAGCAGCGTCAAAACCACTTTGGCTATGGAGCTTATCAGGAGCAAGGGTATGCATATTATGATAATAGTTATATGGAGAATGTTGATCTGCTGGAGAAGATTCAAAGGATGGAGGTTGGCATGGTTCAGTCAAGGGCTACAACACAAATGAAGGCATTTAGCATTGGTTGTAGGGCACCTTATCCATGGGTTGGCCCTATGCCAAGACATTTCAACCTACAGGAGAAGCTTGAATTCATGGTTGAAATGCTACCCTAACTTACATAGTGGACTGAGGAGATAGAAGCATTCGAGAAAAGTGCAAGACAACCTTATCAATGGGTAAGTCAATCACCAGCTCCTTATGCTCCTTTTTCTCTGTCCCAAACTTTATCATTTCAGCAGTTTCAAGATTCAAGCCCATTGTATGCTTCCCCAACCATTGATTTACCTTCTCCATCTTCTAATCTTCCATCTCATCTCAATTCTTTTTCCTTTTTCTCTTCCAAACATCCATTCCCTCAAAAGAAACAAGAAATTCCACTTCCCTCACCACCACAAACAATTGTAAGACTATTTGAAACCCCATCCACTCCTCCTCTTGCCTTCCCAATTCCATGCTGGGAAGAAATTCTAAAAACCAGTCAAGGAGAGCATGAGGGAGAGTGAAATAGAGAAGAAATGATCAAAATATTGGTAAGCTTGACTCTTAAATTTGGGATAGGAAAAATCCCCTTGATGGTTAAACCTTTAGAGGAGGCCAGGGTCAGATCACAGGTGGTGGAAGTTAAGTTTGCAGCTGCAAGAGAATAAGAAGAAGAAGATCCATAATCTGTTTACTGTGATTGCAGTGTCCATAATGGAACTTTCTCTGAAGAGGAAATTGGTCTAATCCAAGGTTCACAATTAGTCAAGAGATAGGAAGAATAACCAGCTCCAAGTCTTATTAAAGAGGAGTAGCTGGAAGAGATCGAATCAGTGTTGAAACCACTTGATGAAGAAAGCATTATTGAAGATTTTTGGCTTTCATTTGAAGATCCTGATTTGATTGATGAATCCATGATGAAGGAGAGTTGTCAAGAATTCCTTGCTGCCCCAAATAGTCCTCTAGAGTAGTGGATTGAAGATTTTTATTTGACAAATTTCATGCTAGAGGAAGAGGCTATCCAAGAGAAAGTCGATCTTCAAGAAATAAAGGAGGAACTCCATATCCAAAAAAGTGTTGCAACAAATTATAATGATGAAAAATCAACTCCCTTAGATGTTGCAATCAATAAAAACAAGTTGTATATTGTAGAGGAGTTTCATACTGCCTTGGAGGAAGGAAAAGAGCACAAGGATCCCATCTATCCCACATCATTCACCCAAGAAGGTCTGTAGGAAGACTCCACTCTTGGAGTTAAATTTTAGAATAATGGGCACATCTATCAGATCAGACTGTGTCCAATTAGGTACATGGATTCATTGGAGCCAAGTGAGAAGCAAAACGGTCATGCCCACTCGAGGGCATGAGGATGAGTATTAAAGAACCAAGGGTCACCATCAACACCTCCAGGAGTCCAATGTTAATAAGCTTGAGGAGGTATTTTTGATTGATGTTAATACTTTGGTTATTTGGGTGGAGGATTGGCCTCTCGTCAATTATTCACTCATTATAACATCAATGATTAGCACCAAATCATATATATGGCTGACTATTTTGAGAAATGGAAGCTACTTCTCCTTTCCAGTTACAGGATTTTTTTGAGTTCCCTTTGATATCCATGATTAGCGTAGTGTAGAGCTCCCTTTACTTCTTCTTTTGTTGCCAACTTAGCCTTAGCCACTACTGGCTCTTCAAAATTGACCTCCTCTATTGGCTAAACCATCAAGGGGATCTTTGTAATCCCACATTTTAGAGCCAATTTGACCAACCTTTTGATCTTTTCTTCTCTGTTTGGCTCTTCTTCTTATTGCCCTTTGCTAGTTGTCTGATTTTCATCCTCCCAACATGGATTTGGGGATGCAAGAGCAGGGTTAGGTTGGGATTTAACTAGTTTTACTGTTGTTTGTGGTGGAGAGGGAAGTGAAACTTCTTGTTTGTTTGGAGGGAATGACCACTTGGAAGGGAAAAGGGAAGAGGAATTGAGATGAGATGGAAGATTAGGAGATGGAGAAAGGAAATCAACACTCGGGGCAGCAAGTGGGAATCTTGACTCTTGACCATATTAAAATGATAAAGCTTGAGAAAGAGAAAATGAAGGACAATGAGCTGGTGACTAACTTACCCATTGACAAGGTTATCTTGTATCCAACTCATAAGCCTCAATCTCCTCAGTCCATTGTCCAAGTTGGGGCAGCATTTTAACCATGAAGTCAAGCTTCTCCTCAGGGCTGTAATGTCTTGGAAAAGGGTCTTCCCTTGGACAAGGTGCTTGTATATACCCAAAAATGTAGGTACTGTACTTCTGGAAAGAGGTTACGGAAACCCAAATGATGATTCAGATCTCTTTGCAAGGTGTTCGAAATCTAGAAGAGCTCACTAAGTGTACCTCTGCATCCTAGAAAGCCATATCTAGCTTTTGCATGTTTTGTTCTAGTCTCTGCCCCATTTTTCCTTGCATTTTGTCTTTAGGTTATAGAACCGCTACCCTTCCTGAGCGGTGGTCCTGTGACCACCACCCAGGTTAGGGCGGAAGTCTTGTAACCGCCTCCCTGCGTAGGGCAACGGTCTTTTGTGAATTTTGTAGAACGTTCCAACGATTTTGTCAAACGTAAAAATTCAATTTTCACCCGCATTCGTCAACCAATAAAGCTTGCATTTATTTTTTGGCCACCCAGTAAATAGATTTTTCCCTTTGCTTGATATTAGAAGAGTTTAATTTGGATTTACCCTTTGGTAAATGTGAATTCTATAAATACCTAGGTTGCTTTCAAACAAATGGCCCCTCTCCTTTTGTGTTTGATTATTCAGTTTGTTTGAATTTCTTGCATGAGTTTCAATAGTTTTACATTTTGCATGAATTATCAGTCTCTCCTTTCTACTTTAGAGGTCATTTGATCTTCTTCTTTTCATCTTGCTTCATTTTTTTCTCATATAATTAGTTTAGCATAAGGTAGTTTCACTTTTAGATTAGAATCCATCCTAGAGTTGCAAGTTTTGTTTTCCACAAGAGATAGATCCTAGAATTCTCGGCGTATTTTAGTTGTATCGCCACAATAAATCCTACTAGTAATTACATAGTCAAGCTCTCTTCACTTGCATTATCCCTCTCTTACTTGCATTGTGTTCATTTTATATCCAAAACTGTCATTGTTCAGGCATCTTCTTCTGCTGACGCTATCACACTCACACTTTTCTGGATTCACGAGAACACGAAGGAATGAAGAGATCACACTAAGGGGAAAAGTTGCGATACAACTAGATTTACCATTTTTATGTAAAATCCAGGTTTGAGCTATCAAATTTGTAATTATAATATATCAAATAGAGTAGCAAAGTATTTTGTTTCATTTAAAGCTCACTTTCAGTATTGCCAGGGAAGTTGTGGGGAACGATATTTTCTAAGAAGCTATGATTTGTTCCTCACTTTTGAGGTAAGATTGAAGTTTTTCAATTTACTTAATTAGTTGTCTTTCATCTAGATTCACACATTTGCACATGTGAATAGCCACACTGGGTTATCTCACTTGTTTAGTTTTTGTATAAAAGTATTTTAACTAGTTGTTTGTAATTATAATGTTTCAATCGTGCATTTTTTTTATAGTAGTTTCCCTTTCAGTATTAATATAAATTATTATTTTCAATTTAAGTTAATTCAGAGACTTCATTTTAGATTAATACTTAGATCCTAATTAGGAAGATAAACCACTAGGGAATTTACGTTATCTTCTCATAGCCTCTAAATCTCCCCTTTTTCATTTCAGTTACCAGGAGATCACACTACCAGATCTTAGTCACTGATCCTCCTGCATTTAGCCATAGGAAAGTTGTTTATCGATTCTCATCCTCACCTGTAGCTTTTCTATCGTGATAAACTAGCCATAATTCTGGCTGTGACTTCATCTAAGTCACCCTCATTTCAAACCACCGATTGTATCGGCATGAAATCGGGAGGTTAGGTGTGGGGAAGGTCACTTGTCGATTATCATCCTCGCATGTCACTTTTTTTTCGTATAGTTCCCTGCAACCAATTATGAATGCCTTCATTTGTATTGTAGCCCTTGACTGAACCATGTCAGCCTCCATCTTTTGAATCTTATCCAGCAGATTAGTTTTCTCCATGTAACTATTATCATTACATGCATACTCTTGTTCTTAATAAGCTCCATAAACAAACTAGTTTTGGCACTTCTCATATGAGTAAACATGGTTATTCTAGATTTGATCATAATGTTGATCTAGAGGAGTTGTGAAATAAATTGGAGGTGGACTGCACTACTACTTTAAATTTTAATTCCAAGATGGGAATGAAGTCATGATTTCACAAATTCATGAATGGAAGAATATGAAATATGTGGAAAGAAAGATGAATGAAGATGGGTGTAAATGGATGGAAAAGGTCTGCAACTTTATAGATTGGGTTGTTGACCAGATGGAGTCACTAGATGTGCTTTGCATATTCCTCTAAAGTTTGAATCTCACCAAGAACACATCAACTTGATGAAATGAAGTGGTAAGGTGCTTCAAACTTGTCCCACTGGGCGTGCCAAAACTATTAAGTATGGTAGCAGAGTGGCTTAAGATTTTCTTTTTGATAATGAGACACCTTGAAAAGATGAGAAAAATCTAACCTCAGTGTCCCACCAGGCATGCCAAAACTGTTAAGTGTAAAATAACAACACCCCCAAATGGCCTAGTTTTGTGTGGGGCATTCGATGTGATCTACATAACATTGGACCTTCGCTCAAGCTGTGGGACTTGCAAACCTGAGATGAACCTCCAGAGAAAGCTGGTTCTTGTTCCTAAACTACTAACCAAAATCTACTCTAATGCAAGCAAAGCTAATCTAACCTAGTCTAACCATTCTGAGAAACCAGAAAGAAAGAGAGAGTGAAAGATAACCTACACTAAAGTAGTGATACACCAAATAAGGAAAGAGGTGAGATACTATGTTGAGGGAGGGTGAAACAAGGGAAAAAGGATATGAGGAAGGACAAATAGAAGTGACACAAACTCAGATCCTAATCCACCATCAAAAATACATGAAACACAACATCTTACACTTGCAAACGTGAAATATATGCACAAGAAGAAACCATAAAATGGAGAGGCATAGAGAAACAAAAAAACATTGCAAAGGGTTGAAGAAAACCACAAAAACATGATTTTATTGCTCTATAAGGTGCATAGACCATTACATTTCTACTTAGAGGAATAAAATACACTTTCTAGGCATAGGAGAAATATTACAACTCAAATGGAGTTGGGAAATTTTTTTTACAGAGTTTCCCCACATCCCATAAATCTCCCCCTCTTAAATGATAAGTGTTTACAATATATAGAATGATGAAAACCCAAAAGAAAGAAGAGAAACTCGAACTCTGTTCTTATCAAATGATAAATTTCATTAAGATGGTCTAGAAAAGTCATGGGTATCTCTGAAAATCCATTCCCCAATGCACTCAAACTTGTTGGAGAAGAAACAAGACCATATTGCATTAAATTTTGATGCTTGGGATGCCTGGATCTAGAATTTTTTTGAGCTAGAGATGTTTTCAAATATTTCACCCACCTAACCCTACTAACAAAAATAATTTATGCTTCCATGGAATAGAGGAGGGCAAGACCTTTCTAATGGTACCAAGTTTTTTGAATTTCGAGCACTGGATCGAAAGATATGCCTATTTGAAAATTTGAATCGAATCCTTACAAAAATGGCAAAAAACTAGCTTTGCAAAACAGATCTACAGGCCCAAAATTTACTTTGGTGCCTTTGCCACAAAAATGAAAAATTATAAAAAACCTCCTGTAGCCTCGCAGGCTCGAAAATCACTTTGGCAAAAAATCTTCGGGGGCCCAAATTTGAAATTGTGCCTTTTGCACAAAAATTTAAAAAGTGCAAAAGTCTCTCTCATGCCCGCAAGCCCGCAACTTCACATTTTAAATTTCCAATGTTTCCCCGATGGCCCACTTCCCCATAGCTAACAAAGGCTTGACACATGGATTCTATGGGCATTAGTGGAGGTGTGGCTTACTTTTATACTTTATGGCTTTTCAAAACAAAATCCAAAAATTCCAAAGTTCCTCCGACGACCTACCTTGCTGCTTTGACTTGAAACATGACCATGTGTCCCTTTACGGGCCTTAGGCATTTTTCTCCGTTTGGCGCAAAGATCCTCCATAGGCTTGTGGGCCCACATTTGTAAATTGAATTTTAGAGAAAATTTTACAAAGTGCCCCACAGACCCTTCGTCTCGAATTCACTTTGGGAAAAATTTCCTCCACGGCCTCGTATATTCACTTAGAAAAATAAATCATCCCCAGTCTTGCGGACCCACAATTGTAACTTGTTCCTTTTGTAAAAAATACAAAATTACAACATATTTCCCAAGCCTCACTGAGCCACAATCTTCCCTTTGGCGAAAATTCTTCCCCAGGCCCATCATCCCACTTTTGGCAAAAAATCCTTCCAAGGCCCGTCAGCTCGTAACTTACAAAATACGAGTTAGAAGGACTTCTTTATATTTTTGGAAATGGGAGGAAATTTCCTATCTAATGGAAATTATTTCATGGGACCTTAAGTGCTTTAAATATATAAAATTTTAGATTGAAGCACTGTTGGTTTTAAAATAGGACTTTTTAGAAGAGCAACAGTCAGGGGACAAGAAGTCCCTCCTCTTTAATGGGAGAGGTTCCCTTATTCTGAAACGAACTTATTTACAAATGTACAGAACATTGTTTTATGGTCAAACTTGGATATTACGAAAGTGCTTTCCACAAGGATCATCTGATACACAAGGACTGAGGAAAGGGAATAAGGAGATGAGCAGAATAGCAACATTCAGAATTATAGATAGCAGAATAATTCTTTATGTATGCGAAGTTCCAAAGGATTTAAGACAAGATCATTTTCTTTATCTGAATGGGATTAAATTTAAAGACACAAAGTTCCATAAATAACCTTCTTCAGATTCATTCATCAAGGACACAAAGTTCCTTCTTGGTTATACAAGATGGCTGTATTTGCAAAACTGGATAGTACGCAATCAGAGAGACTAACGAATCAGGAACAAAATGATCTTCACAATATTAAAGGAAAACACAGAGATAACAAGAATTAGATAGACAAAGAATGGAAAGCCATTTTGTATTGATTTCTTTCAGATCTATTTACACTTTCAGCAAATATCCAAGTTCTTCCTCCTTTTTCCAAAATGGTGTGGAAAGGCCATTATATAGCTTACAAGTCAGTTACTCTTCGTAACCATTTATTTTAACTAAAGAATAGTTAAGGACCGCCAATTGCAATACCTTAACTAATTACAGAGAATACGAAAAGAAAGGGAAGAAGAGAAACGTATGAGGAAGAAGACAGGTGGCCGGTCACTGGGAGGGACCCACTGACTTCAAAATCAGCTGCCTGAATTTCTTCAATGCCTCAGCTATGTCCCTGCCACGTGGAACTAACGTGTTGGCTGCAGACTGAGTCCAAAATCCTAGACACTTCTCCATCTCTTTATCAAACTCGACGTCAGTATGATAATCTTTATTTGCTTCTTCAATGGCAGATTGAAGAGAACAAATTTCCTTCATCTTTTCCTTAGAGATGGAGCTTTCCTTGAATAGATTATCTTTGACAAAATCTCTGAACTGAGCTTTGATTTCTTGCAAGGAAAGGGAAACACCAAAATTTTCATCCTGAAGATGACAATGTATATCCTTGAAAGCAGCAACAACCAGTGTCTTGAAAGCTTCTCCCTTCTGCCAGCTGTTCTTCATCTCTCCCAAAGCTTCCTCCAAAACTCTGATCTTCCACTCCACGGTATAGACCCAGGATTTTGATAGATTGTCCTTAGCATCATCGAAAATATTATTCACCAGTAAGATGTTCTCATCTGTCTGTCCCATAAGGTGAAGGTCTACTATACAACTGCTCCAGATTTTTAGTTCTTTATCCATGGTATTGATAGTGGAGGAGAGCTTCAGTTGCACATTACTCACCTTCTCATGGAGTTTGAAAGCTTCATCGATGAAGTTTAATCCAACAACAAGCATTTCATCCACCATGGCTTCAATAGCTCTGCCATAGACAGAGTACTTGTGCATATCTTTGATACTTTGCACTTCATCTTGGCTTAGAATTACAGGAGGTGGAAGAGTAGTCAATGGGGTAGGGTCCAAGACTTTATCCTTAGATAAAAGAGACTTGATGAAACCTGTGAGAACTGGGCTTGTTCTTCCAACTGTTCAATAGTTTTCTGCCCTTTCTCTACCCTTCCAATGACTCTTGTGACTGTTTCTTGTAGGTTGTGAATTTCACCTTCAGGAGTAGACTCTCCCACAGGGATCCTTGAAAGCTCCAAGTCAGATGCCAGCAATTTTGATTCTGATTTGTCCACTGTAGGCTTAGCAATCTCCAAGAATTGCTGAGCTTGGGCATCAGACACAATTCTGGAGGTGGTTCTGGCTTTCTTGGCACGAGAAGGAGTGGTGCCCAACAAGGCTGCTACAGCGTCAAAATTTGGTCCCAAGATTTGAGAGGAGGATTTTCTCTTCCTTTTGTCAACCAAAGGTTACACCCATGCAAAAGAGGAAGAAGAAACTGCAGGAGAAGCAAGGGGACCAAGAGACAGGGACCTCATGACACTCAAGGTCTACGCAGCTGTTGACTCAAGCTGAGATGTGAGTAGAGCACTGGAGGCAATAGCGGTAGAAGAATCAGTAGCACCTGGAAGTTCAGTGCTCTGGACCTCCTTGTCCTTATCTGCTGGATCTTCAGGAACATTTGCAGGAGTTGGCATCTCACTTTCTTCACTTTCACTAAGAACAATGATGTTCTCTGGCCCTATAGGCAACTCTGCCTGTTTGCTTGGAGGATCATTCTCTGCAGGCTCCTTCTTTACCTCTTTGAGTTTCTTCTTATATACCCGGGTAGATGAAGAGGGAGTAGATTCAGTAGGTCCTTGTGTGGATGAGGCAGGAGGGGTTTGCATTGGTGTTTCAGACCTTAGAACTGATGCCTCCCTTATCGGTGTCGAACCATCCTTGGAGCTGGATTCTCCCGAGTGCCTCTTGAATTCTTGGACCTTCTTACTAAACCATACCTTAGTCCTGACTAAGACTGGAGCAAGAATTTCAGCCAGATCATCCCTCTCTTTCCTGTTCCATACCAGGTGCTCCAGAGGGGTGTGCATAACCACATTTTCATACTCATACGAGTGTAGATCAGAATTTTCATCTTGGATACCTTCAGGAACTTGGTACAGACCGAGTTCTCGGATCAATTGCAGGGAGAACCTGCCACAATGCCTTCTTCTGGCTTCAAAATCATCTGCACAGTCAGCCCAGTAGTCTTTTGTGTCTGCCCTATGATGATAAATTATCTTGAGGTTCTGTTCAATAAACTTCTTCAGGTCAAAGCAGGATCTTGGCCTGAAGAAATGAACAGTGATAGGGACCAAGGCTCTTTCTATGTTCTGAGCATCCAGAGCTGTTTTGCATGTGTAGTTTCCCAGAGAGATGGGAAAGTGCAAGCCAGAAATCTTCTTGTCTCTGCAAGTTCTGTGCAACTTGTCTAGTTGCCTGCATATTTCTATCATGGCCATTTTGTCATTGCAGAACATGGGAAGCCGCAGAGGGGTGTTCTCATAGCTAGCAAGCCTAATATAGAAAAATTTCCTGAATTGGATGAAGTAGGCTCCATACTGCAATATCAGGTTCATGGCTTCATCTGAAAACCTTCTAGCAGTATCACCTTCAAGAAATCTGACCACGTACATGGTGAAAGCATCATTGACCCTTCTGAAATTCCGATTGCTGGTCTCCAAGGTGAACTGCGGGCAATAGGCATACACTGGATCATCTTTGTGTGCATCAATATAGGAGAAACCAAACCACTGCCTTGATGCTGCTAGGGTATACATCAGGTATGAAGTCATATAGAACTTCTTTGTTTGTTGAACGTTGGATAGCTGCTCAGCCAAATTCATACTGATGATCTCTGCCCAGTTGATGTTTTGTGTTCCCTCGCACACCATGCTGATGAGCGGGCACTTCCAGAACTGGAACTCATTGGTGGAGGGCAAATCCATAACCCGAGCCAGCAGGATTATGAAGTCTCACAATTCTTCCTTGAAATCTGCCCGGAAGAGGGTTTTGGTTAGGCAAGAAGCACCTTTCTTAGGGTTCTTCAACCAAGACTTCGCCACCCGTGCCTTATACTTGTCCCTATCTTGGTCGAACATATCCTGTGCTTGCTCTCAGGAGACGACTATAGCATTGTCCAACTCCGAAATCCTCAAAGCAGCGCCAATGGCAGCAGCGTCCAGCTTGGTAATGAGTTCCCCATGTACATTTGTCAATTCGCTCAAAGCGGGGTCGAAGTGAGCTCCGCATGAAAGCACAGTATCAGCACACAGTACTGAGATTGGGAAACCACTGGCAAAAGCCAAACCGCTATCATGAATCATTAGTGCTATTGGTGTAGGGTTTGCATCTGCCATTCTTGCCCAAAAATCACCGAAGTCGAGATGACGAGCTTCGCTATCCCCAATATTGCTAACAGCAGATTCGAGTGGAGAAATTTGCTCCTGTCCCTGAAACTTGATCTTCATACTGATAGTCTCGGAGCTACAACCTAGACTCGGGAAGGAATTTGCGAAGGGAGGGGATGTTTGCGCAAGTTTTCAAATTGCAAGGGTTCAAGCAAAGATAACATGGAAGCAATGCGAAAAATGCAAAGGGGAAATGCTCGTTATATAGCCTTTTGGAGAGAGGAATTAATTTAATGCGCATTGAATATACAACCACCAATTTGAATAGCATCATACTCGGAATGAGTTGGAAAAACTAAGTGTGGATGAAAATTGGTACGCTTGGGACATGTGAGACGCGAATGTGCGAAACACGCGGCTCGGCCGGTTCGGGCGAAACAAGAAGAGAACGCACAAATGCTTTCGGGACAATTGGAACGAAAATGCGCGAAGTACGCGGTTAGGATGTTTTGGCCAAAAATGGAACAAAGGGCTCATTTGGACTTGGGATATTCAAGACAAAAATTTCCGGAGTACGCGGTTTGGGTGGTTCGGGAGAAATTGGAACAATTTGCATTTTTCGATTTGGGACAAGGAGCTCTGAAGTACGCGACTGGGGAGTTTCGGCCAAAAATGGGAAAGCTCGCACTTTTTAACTTTGGGACATTTGAGACATGAAAATGTGAAGTATGCGGTTCGGGTGATTCGGCCGAAATTGGAACAACGTGCACAATAAGTTTTGGGACACTTAGGACAAAATTTTCCGACGGGCCCGAAAATGGGACAGCTTCGGGGATTTCGGCCGATCGGGGAACAGAGTGCACTTTCGTACTTGGGACAGTTGGGACAAAAAGTTCCGACAGGCCCGAAAATCACACAAAATGACCCAAAACACAGATTTTTTGATTTCACGACTTAGGCACTTCAGAGAAAAACACTTAAACTCAGAATTTTGAAATCTTACTCTTATCAGAGCGGGGAATTTTGAGTGGACAACAGCTGGCTCCTTCTGGGGATGACTTGGTATAAATTCTCGGAATGAAACAAGGAAAGAACTTAGACAAACTCGGTGAAGCAGACTAGTGCCTTATCCATTGGGCCAGGGAGTCAAAACAAACCAATACAGAGGGTAATAACACACACAACAACGGAAGGAAAACACACAAAAGTAGAAAAGCAAAAACACTGTACAGAATATACAAAGGGACTCCCTAGTCACCTATGATTTGAACAACTTCAAATACTACCCACTATAAGGAAGTGGGAGGGGAGAACCATCCATGTAATCAAGATAGAAAGAGTTCTTACCAGCAAAGTGTCTTATCTTGAAAGGTCCGAGCCACATGGAATCAAATTTTCCATGGCTGCCACGAGGTTCATGTCTTTTGTCCCATAACAGCACGGTATCTCCAACTTGGAACTCTCTGAACCTAGCTTTCTTGTCAAACAGAACCTTTACCTTCTGCTGGTGAGTAGATATCCTATCAGCAACCTTCAATCAGTCCTCGTTCAATTTGTGCAGGTACATGATTCTTTTATCTAGAGCATCACTAAAACTAGTATCCTTAATGGCCTTCATCAGGTGCAAGGCTGGCAATTCCACTGTCACTGGCAATTGAGCTTCCACTCCATACACCACTTGAAAAGGAGACATTCCAATGGCTCTTTTAGGTGTGATCCTATCTGCCCAAAGAGCATCATAAAGCTTCTTATGCCAGTTTCGCTGAGACTCATTGACAAACTTCCTTATGATAGTCACCAGATTTTTGTTGGTGGATTCTGCTTGTCCATTTCCCTGGGGATAATAATCTGAAGAATGAGCCAAAAAGATGCCATACCCGTAGCAGAAACCCATTATCTCAGTTGAGGAGAAGTTTGAAGCATTATCTGTTACAATCTTGTTAGGTACACCATACCTTACCAAAATGTTCTCTTTGATGAAGTTGCATACCACTTCAGAAGTAGTGCTCTTGACTGGAATAGCTTCCACCCATTTGGTGAAGTAGTCAGTGGCAGTTAGCACATGAGTGTGACCAGCACTAGAAACAGGGTTGAGTGCACCAATGAAGTCCAGACCCCACTGTTGAAAAGGTTCCTCAATCACAACTTGCTTGAGAGGCAAAGAGGCCAATTTAGGTCTTCCCACAAAGGTCTGACAAGCTTCACATTTATCCACCCACTTGGATGCATCTCTGAACAAGGAAGGCCAGTAGTAACCTCCACGGAGTATCTTGTGAGCAGTAACCGTTGATGAATAGTTCCCTCCACATGCCTGATCGTGGAAAGCTGAGAGCAATTTTCTCTGCTGTTCTTTGTCCACACACTTCAAAAATCTCCCATCTAAACCACGCTTGAACAAGGCATTTTCCCACAGTACATATTGCGCTGACCTCAATTTAACAGTCCTCTTTTCCTTGGCAATTAAATGAGAGGGGTAATCCCCATAGGTGAGAAAATGGGCGATGTCAGTATACCATTCATTGACTGAGCTAAGGAACAGAATAGTAGGAATGTCAGCTTTCTCCTCCAGCAACTCATGTTTGGCTCCTTCAGCAATAAGCTCACAAAGACCTTTTCCACGAACCATCTTGGTCGGTTTGATATCAATGTCATACTCCTGGACTTTAGCCACCCAGTTTCCTCTCTTGGACCCAAATTCTTGCTGTGTAAGAATTGACTTAACAGTTGTATCTGGAACCAGCACCATAGAGTGAGAGTTGAGGATATAAAAACGGAACTGCTTGGCAGATTTGACTACTGCAAAAGCATGCTTCTCCATCATGGTGTATTTTAGCTCATGGTCTTTCAGAATATAGCTCATGAATGCAATTGGCAGCTCATGTTCATCAGAGTCTTCTTGAGTTAAGACAGCAGCCAAGGTATTATTTGTAGCATAACAATAGATGATGAAATCTTTGCTAAAATCAGGACAGGCCAAAACTGGAGTTTTAGCTATAGCTCTCTTGATACCCTCGAAGGATTCTTTTCCTTCAGAAGACCAACCAAATGTTTGCTTCCCTTTCATCATCTGAGAAATGTTCAAAGTTAACTCTGTAAAATCGGGAATGAATCTTCTCAAAAAATTGATCTTACCGAAGAAGGAATGCACGCCCTTTTTACTTGTTGGGAGGGGGATTTGTTGGATGGATTGAACTTGTTCAGGGTCAATCTTAATACCACCCTTGGAAACAATGTGCCCTAATAGTTTTCCCTCTGTATCACAGAAGACAGATTTTTTAGGATTTAAAGAAATCCCATGCTCTCGGCATCTTAGCAGAACTGTTTCCAGGTGGTCGAAGTGATCCGCTCTTGTCTTTGAAAACACTGTCAGGTCAACAAGGTATATGACAATACATTTCCCTTTCAAGCTTCCAAAAGCCATATCCATAGCTCTCTGGAAAGTGGCACCGGCATTAACAAGCCCAAAAGGCATTCTCTTGTAGGCAAAGGTACCCCAAGCAGTGGTGAAGGTTGTCTTGTGTTGATCTGCAGTATCAACCTCTACCTGATTGTATCCAGAAAATCCATCAAGCATAGATAACATCTCAGAGCCTGTTACCGCTTGCAATACTTGATCCATCATGGGCAAAGGATAATTATCTTTCAGAGAAGCCTGATTCAGGTTCCTGAAATCAACACAGATGCGGATCTCACCATTTTTCTTCCTGACAGGCACAATATTTGCAATCCATGTCGAATGGTGAATGGGAAAAATAATTTTAGCCTTCAACAACTTCTGGATCTCCTGAAAGATAGTGTCAACAATTTTTGGATTGTACTACCTCTGTTTATGCTTGAAAGCCTTAATTCCTGGTTTGAGAGGAATAGAATGCTACATATCTTTTGGCTTGAAGGCTTTTAGATCCTCATAAGAATATGCAAGAACATCCTTATACTTCCTTAGAAGATCAATTGCTTTTCTCCTCTCATCTGTTGTGCAACATTTTCCGATATTCACTAGCTTGGGGTCAGTAGAACTCCCTATATCAATCTTATCATACTCAGCTGATTGCTGAGGTCCAGTAGAAGCTTTAGATTTCACATATCTGTCATGTTTATCAAACAACTCCTCCAAACTCACCAAACCTTTGGGAATCTTGTTTCCTTTGAGTTTAATGCATCCTTCCTGATCTGTTTCTTCTCCTTGGGTGACAGCTTGGTCAGAGGACACACTTTCACGAGGCAGGTTGTCACTTCCCTCAAAATACAGTTGTTCGAAATTACACTTGAGTTCCAGGAAGGAAAGCAAATGCTGGTCATCATTGAAAACTTGCCAGTTATTGTTATTGTCGGGTACACTAGGCCGGTGGACCATTTCAATAGTGAACTTATCCTGAGAGAACTCAGGATGGGGAATCAGTAGAGGCCCTGAGACAGCCATTGAATCAGCCCTGTTGTTCTTTTCCCTAGGTATTGCCTCAATGGAAAAAGCATCAAGGGATTCAATTGAATCCCAAACCTGGTTCCGGTAATGCTTCAACCTCCCATTTTTTACCTGAAAGAAGTTTCTGACCTGCTTCACAATCAACTCTACATCACCACGAGCCAGAAGGTTCTTCACACCTTGTTGTTCGGCCACTTGTAGTCCAAGAATGAGAGCCTCATACTCTACTGTATTATTAGTGTTTTCGAACTGCAACTTAAATGAAAAAGGATGTAGGCATCCTTCGGGTGACACTAGCAGGACACCAGCTCTAGAACTAGCTGAGGAACAACTTCCATCAAATTCTAAAATCCAAACATCATCGGGGTCTTTAGGTGATACTTTGGAGGGTTGGATTTCATCAGGGGACAGAATCATGTAATTACCATGACCCATGTCCTCATAGAGTATTTGTGCCTTAGGATCATCCGTTTTCTGCACAATATACTCAGATTGTTTCTCAGGCATCAACTTCTTCATGTGTCCATTGACAGGTATGAGTGCATACGACCAATCCATTTGAATCTCCCCACCCACATCTTTACAGAAGTTCCTACTTAGCAACATTCCATAAGAGGGAGGAATGTCCGCTACTAGGATGGTAGCCAAGACTTTCTTTTCAGGTAAAGCAGCAAAAGCCACTTGTGCATCTTTAATCCTTCCAACCAAAGGCACTTCCTTACTTTCCATGGAGTAGCAAGATCCATAAGTACGAGTGAGGGTCAAGCCTAAAGCATGAGCTACTTTAGCAGGCATCACATTATCTAAGGCTCCAGAATCTATAACACAGTTACTAAGCCTATGGCCAGCTATAAGAAGTGTTACATAAAAAGGCTTGATTTTGTCACTAGGCGAGGTGACAACAGCTACCAAACTAGGCTGTGGTGCAAAAGGAGGAGTGGGCAAAAGGCCTTTAGAGGTGGTCTTGGAATGGGAATTGACAAATTGGATCATCTTGGCAAAAGCCTTGGGATGAGTTTGATAGTATTCAGCTTCTGAAATTTGAACTTTGGTCCTTTTTAGGTGATCAACAATATCAAAGGATCCAGAGGTGGATGGACCATCATCATTTGGAATTCTAGGCTTATCAACTTTAGGAGAAAAAGAAGGAACTTTGCTAGTAGGATTGACAGGACTTACCTTTGGTGCAGATGAGCTAGGGATAGGAGATCCTCTTTTGGCAATTACAGGAATAGTTGCCGGCTGCTCCTTAGATTTTTTCATGGGTTGTGTTACTTTCTCCTTCTGCATCGTCTGTTCTCGAGTCATGACAGCAAATGATTCGCTGTTCATATCTGCTACCACTTCATCATAGTCATCTCCATCATCAGTGCCTTCGGTGGTAAAGAAATTAACCCGAGATCCCTCAAGTTCTTCCGCCTCATCATCAAATTCCTCCAGCAATCCCTCACAAGCTTCATTGTTCACATCATCATCCGGCTCTTCAACTTCACAGGTTGCATTCACGGGAACCTTGACAGGAGGTCCTTCAAGTGCTAGTCTTGTGTGGGGAGCAGGCAAACGGTTTCTGGGCTGAAAATTTCTTCTTGGAACGTCTACATACGGGGCATGCTGAGCTAGTTGTTTCTTTATAGCGACGAGATCATTTGCAAGTTTCTGGACTAATGGATCAGTATTAGGTCCAGGGGTGGAAGAGGAAGAAGCAGCAGATTTAGATTTGGGAGGATATCTTCTCAACTTCCCTAACATGATCAAGTCATCCTCGACACTAACAGCCAGTTCTTGATCCAGAACTAACGTTCCGAGACTAGCCCTTCTTAGAGCATAACTGACTTTGGGCGTTTGAGCGTTTAGAAAGAAACATTTTTGAATTTGATCAACCGGTCGAGTATTTACAGGAATTTTTTTGATCAGTCTATTGAATCGAGCCACAAATTCTCTCATGGGTTCTGATGGATCTTTCTTTATCTGAGAAATTTGGGCAAGGAGGGCATGCACATCTTCTGCCGGCTTGAAACGGCTCTCGAACTGAGTTCTCATTGTATTCCAGTCGGTGATGGCACCAGCCGGAAGGTGATAGAACCAGTCAGCAGTATTATCCTGTAACGTCTCAACGAACAGTCTTACTGAGACGTCTTCATGTTCAACTCCCAAAACTCCACATGCAACTATAACGGCTGCAATATGCTCATCAGGGTGTACTTTGTCATCACCTTTAAATTTGGGGAAGTTCTTTCGGTTACCTCTAGGTAACTCATGCAAAGGCTGAGTAAGGGCCAGGGGCCCGACACGTTGACCCCATGGCAATTGCCCTGCCATTCTTGGAAATACGGCTTGGAGGGGAACTTTAACACCAGCAAGGATCAAAGCTCGTAGATTGGGACTAGTAGGCTCTGAAGGAATACCACCCGTAGGATTTCTTTCTTGAACAGGTGGAGTGCTCGTCGAACGAGTTCTTATATTTGAAGGAAAAGGAAAACCCTTTTGCTCCAAAAGTTGAAACTGAGAATCTTCGATACCAAGGGCCCTTCTCCCTCGAGTGAAACGTGGAGTCACCAGATCAAAGGATGATCGAAAAATTCCAGTACTGGAATGCGATTTTCCCCAGCGGAGTCGCCAAAAACTGTTGGTTTTCAAATAGGACTTTTTAGAAGAGCAACAGTCAGGGGACAAGAAGTCCCTCCTCTTTAATGGGAGAGGTTCCCTTATTCTTAAACGAACTTATTTACAAATGTACAGAACATTGTTTTATGGTCAAACTTGGATATTATGAAAGTGTTTTCCACAAGGATCATCTATTACACAAGGACTGAGGAAAGGGAATAAGGAGATGAGCAGAATAGCAACATTCAGAATTATAGATAGCAGAATAATTCTTTATGTATGTGAAGTTCCAAAGGATTTAAGACAAGATCATTTGCTTTAGCTGAATGGGATTAAATTTAAAGACACAAAGTTCCATAAATAACCTTCTTCAGATTCATTCATCAAGGAAACAAAGTTCCTTCTTGGTTATACAAGATCGTTGTATTTCCAAAATTGGATAGTACGCAATCAGAGAGACTAACGAATTAGGAACAAAATGATCTTCACAATATTAAAGGAAAACACATAGATAACAGGAATTAGATAGACAAAGAATGGAAAGCCCTTTCGTATTGATTTCTTTCAGATCTATTTACACTTTCAACAAATATCCAAGTTCTTCCTCCTTTTTCCAAAATGGCGTGGAAAGGCCATTATATAGCTTACAAGTCAGTTACTCTTCGTAACCATTTCTTTTAACTAAAGAATAGTTAAGGACCACAAATTGCAATACCTTAACTAATTACAGAGAATACGAAAAGAAAGGGAAGAAGAGAAACGTATGAGAAAGAAGACAGGTGGCCAGTCACTGGGAGGGACCCACTGACTTCAGAATCCGCTGCCTGAATTTCTTCAATGCCTTAGCTATGTCCCTGCCACGTGGAACTGACGTGTTGGCTGCAGACTGAGTCCAAAATCCTAGACACTTCTCCATCTCTTTATCAAACTCGACGTCAGTATGATAATCTTTATTTGCTTCTTCAATGGTAGATTGAAGAGAACAAATTTCCTTCATCTTTTCCTTAGAGATGGAGCTTTCCTTGAATATATTATCTTTGACAAAAGCTCTGAACTGAGCTTTGATTTCTTGCAAGGAAAGGGAAACACCAGAATTTTCATCCTGAAGATGACAATGTATATCCTTGAAAGCAGCAACAACCAGTGTCTTGAAAGCTTCTCCCTTCTGCCAGCTATTCTTCATCTCTCCCAAAGCTTCCTCCAAAACTCTAATCTTCCACTCCACGCTGTAGACCCAGGATTTTGATAGATTGTCCTTAGCATCATCGAAAATCTTATTCGCCAGTAAGATATTCTCATCTGTCTGTCCCATAAGGCGAAGGTCTACTATACAACTACTCTATATTTTTAGTTATTTAGCCATGGTATTGATAGTGGAGGAGAGCTTCAGTTGCACATTACTCACCTTCTCATGGAGTTTGAAAGCTTCATTGATAAAGTTTAATCCAGCAACAAGCATGTCATCCACCATGGCTTCAATAGCTCTGCCATAGACAGAGTACTTGTGCATATCTTTGATACTTTGAACTTCATCTTGGCTTAGAATTACAGGAGGTGGAAGAGTAGTCAATGGGGTAGGGTCCAAGACTTTATCCTTAGAAAAAAGAGACTTGATGAAACCTGTGAGAATCTGGGCTTGTTCTTCAAACTGTTCAATAGTTTGCTGCCCTTTCTCTACCCTTCCAATGACTCTTGTGACTGTTTCCTGTAGGTTGTGAATTTCACCTTCAGGAGTAGACTCTCCCATAGGGATCCTTGAAAGCTCCAATTAAGATGCCAGCAAGTCTGATTCTAATTTGTCCACTGTATGCTTAGCAATCTCCAAGAATTGCTGACCTTGGGCATCAGACACAATTCTGGAGGTGGTTCTGGCTTTCTTGGCACGAGAAGGAGTGGTGCCCAACAAGGCTGCTACAGCGTCAAAATTTGGTCCCAAGCTTTGAGAGGAGGATTTTCTCTTCCTTTTGTCAACCAAAGGTTCCACCCACGCAAAAGAGGAAGAAGAAACTGTAGGAGAAGCAAGGGGACCAAGAGACAGGGAGCTCATGACACTCAAGGTCTGCGTAGCTGTTGACTCAAGCTGAGATGTGAGTAGAGCACTGGAGGCAATAGCGTTAGAAGAATCAGTAGCACCTGGAAGTTCAGTGCTCTGGACCTCCTTGTCCTTATCTGCTGGATCTTCAGGAACATTTGCAGGAGTTGGCATCTCACTTTCTTCACTTTCACTGAGAACAATGATGTTCTTTGGCCCTATAGGCAACTCTTCCTGTTTGCTTGGAGGATCATTCTCTGCAGGCTCCTTCTTTACCTCTTTGAGTTTCTTCTTATATACCCAGGTAGATGAAGAGGGAGTAGATTCAGTAGGTCCTTGTGTGGATGAGACAGGAGGGGTTTGCATTGGTGTTTCAGACCTTGGAACTGATGCCTCCCTTATCGGTGTCAAACCATCCTTGGAGCTGGATTCTCCCGAGTGCCTCTTGAATTCTCGGACCTTCTTACTAAACCAGACCTTAGTCCTGACTAAGACTGGAGCAAGAATTTCAGCCAGATCATCCCTCTCTTTCCTGTTCCAATCCAAGTCCTCCAGAGGGGTGTGCATAACCACATTTTCATACTCATACGAGTGTAGATCAGAATTTTCATCTTGGATACCTTCAGGAACTTGGTACAGACCGAGTTCTCGGATCAATTGCAGGGAGAACCTGCCACAATGCCTTCTTCTGGCTTCAAAATCATCTGCACAGTCAGCCCAGTAGTCTTCTGTGTCTGCCCTATGATGATAGATTATCTTGAGGTTCTATTCAATAAACTTCTTCAGGTCAAAGTAGGATCTTGGCCTGAAGAAATGAACAGTGATAGGGACCAGGGCTCTTTCTATGTTCTGAGCATCCAAAGTTGTTTTGCATGTGTAGTTTCCCAGAGAGATGGGAAAGTGCAAGCCAGAAATCTTCTTGTCTCTGCAAGTTCTGTGCAACTTGTCTAGTTGCCTGCATATTTCTATCAAGGCCATTTTGTCATTGCAGAACATGGGAAGCCACAGAGGGGTGTTCTCATAGCTAGCAAGCCTGATATAGGAAAATTTCCTGAATTGGATGAAGTAGGCTCCATACTGCGATATCAGGTTCATGGCTTCATCTGAAAACCTTCTAGCAGTATCACCTTCGAGCAATCTGACCTCGTACATGGTGAAAGCATCATTGACCCTTCTGAAATTCCGATTGCTGGTCTCTAAGGTGAACTGCGGGCAATAGGCATACACTGGATCATCTTTGTGTGCATCAATATAGGAGAAACCAAACCACTGCCTTGATGCTGCTAGGGTATACATCAGGTATGAAGTCATATAGAACTTCTTTGTTTTCTGAATGTTGGATAGCTGCTCAGCCAAATTCATACTGATGATCTCTGCCCAGTTGATGTTTTTTGTTCCCTCGCACACCATGCTGATGAGCGGGCACTTCCAGAACTGGAACTCATTGGTGGAGGGCAAACCCATAACCCGAGCCAGCAGGATTATGAAGTCTGACAATTCTTCCTTGAAATCTGCCTGGAAGAGGGTTTTGGTTAGGTGAGAAGCACCTTTCTTAGGGTTCTTCAACCAAGACTTCACCACCCGTGCCTTATACTTGTCACTATCTTGGTCGAACATAGCCTGTGCTTGGTCTCGGGAGACAACTATAGCATTTTCCAACTCCGGAATCCTCAGAGCAGCACCAATGCCGGCAGTTTCCAGCTTGGCAATGAGTTCCCCATGTACATTTGTCAATTCGCTCGAAGCGGGGTCGAAGTGAGCTCCGCATGAAAGCACAGTATCAGCACACTGTACTGAGATTGGGAAACCACCGGCAAAAGCCAAACCGCTATCATGAATCGTTTGTGCTATTGGTGTAGGGTTTGCATCTGCCATTCTTTCCAAAAAATCGCCGAAGTCGAGATGACAAGCTTCGCTATCCCCAATATTGCTAACAGCAGATTCGAGCGGAGAAATTTGCACCTGTCCCTGAAACTTGATCTTCATACTGATAGTCTCGGAGCTGCAACCTAGACTCGGGAAAGAATTTGCGAAGGGAGGGGATGTTTGCGCAGGTTTTCAAATTGCAAGGGTTCGAGCAAAGATAACATGGAAGCAATGCGAAAAATGCAAAGGGGAAATGCTCGTTATATAGCCTTTTGGAGAGAGGAATGAATTTAATGCGCATTGAATATACAACCACCAATTTGAATAGCATCATACTCGGAATGAGCGGGAAAAACTAAGTGTGGATGACACTTGGTACGGTTGGGACATGTGAGACGCGAATGCGCGAAACACGCGGCTCAGCCGCTTCGGGCGAAACAAGAAGAGAATGCACAAATGCTTTCGGGACAATTGGAACGAAAATGCGCGAAGTACGCGGTTAGGACGTTTCGGCCGAAAATGGAACAAAGGGCTCGTTTGGACTTGGGACATTCTGGACAAAAAGTTCCGGAGTACGCGGTTTGGGTGGTTCGGGTGAAATTGGAACAGTTTGCATTTTTCGATTTGTGACAAGGAGCTCTGAAGTACGCGACTCGGGAGTTTCGGCCGAAAATGGGAAAGCTCGCACTTTTTAACTTTGGGAGATTTGAGACATGAAAATGTGAAGTACGCGGTTCGGGTGATTCGGCCGAAATTGGAACAACGTGCACAATAAGTTTTGGGACACTTGGGACAAAAATTTTCGACGGGCCCGAAAATGGGACAGCTTCGGGGATTTCGGCCGATCGGGGAACAGAGTGCACTTTCGTACTTGGGACAGTTGGGACAAAAAGTTCCGACAGGCCCGAAAATCACACAAAATGACCCGAAACACAGATTTTTTGATTTCACGACTTAGGCACTTCAGAGAAAAACACTTAAACTCAGAATTTTGAAATCTTACTCTTATCAAAGCGGGGAATTTTGAGTGGACAACAGCTGGCTCCTTCTAGGGATGACTTGGTATAAATTCTCGGAATGAAACAAGGAAAGAATTTAGACAAACTCGGTGAATCAGACCAGTGCCTTATCCATTGGGCGACAGAGTCAAAACAAACCAATAAAGAGGGCAACACACACAACAATGGAAGGAAAACACACAAAAGCAGAAAAGCAAAAACACTGTACAGAATATACAAAGGGACTCCCTAGTCACCTATGATTTGAACAACTTCAAATACTGCCCACTATAAGGAAGTGGGAGGGGAGAACCATCCATGTAATCAAGATAGAAAGAGTTCTTACCAGCAAAGTGTCTTATCTTGAAAGGTCCGAGCCACAGGGAATCAAATTTTCCATGGCTGCCACGAGGTTCATGTCTTTTGTCCCATAACAGCACGGTATCTCCAACTTGGAACTCTCTGAACCTAGCTTTCTTGTCAAACAGAACCTTTACCTTCTGCTGGTGAGCAGATATCCTATCAGCAACCTCCAATCTGTCCTCGTTCAGTTTGTGTAGGTACATGATTCTTTTATCCAGAGCATCACTAAAACTAGTATCCTCAATGGCCTTCATCAGGTGCAAGGCTGGCAGTTCCACTGTCACTGGCAATTGAGCTTCCACTCCATACACCACTTGAAAAGGAGACATTCCAATGGCTCTTTTAGGTGTGATCCTGTCTGCCCAAAGAGCATCATAAAGCTTCTTATGCCGGTTTCGTTGAGACTCATTGACCAACTTCCTTATGATAGTCACCAGATTTTTGTTGGTGGATTCTGCTTGTCCATTTCCCTGGGGATAATAATCTGAAGAATGAGCCAGAGAGATGCCATACCCGTAGCAGAAACCCATTATCTCAGTTGAGGAGAAGTTCGAAGCATTATCTGTTACAATCTTGTTAGGTACACCATACCTTACCAAGATGTTCTCTTTGATGAAGTTGCATACCACTTCAGAAGTAGTGCTCTTGACTGGAATAGCTACCACCCATTTTGTGAAGTAGTCAGTGGCAGTTAGCACATGAGTGTGACCAGCACTAGAAACAGGGTTGAGTGCACCAATGAAGTCCAGACCCCACTGTTGAAAAGGTTCCTCAATCACAACTTGCTTGAGAGGCAAAGAGGCCAATTTAGGTCTTCCCAAAAAGGTCTGACAAGCTTCACATTTATCCACCCACTTGGATGCATCTCTGAACAAGGAAGGCCAGTAGTAACCTCCATGGAGTATCTTGTGAGCAGTAACCGTTGATGAATAGTATCCTCCACATGCCTGATCATGGAAAGCTGAGAGCAATTTTCTCTGCTGTTCTTTATCCACACACTTCAAAAATATCCCATCTAAACCACGCTTGAACAAGGCATTTTCCCACAGTACATATTGCGCTGACCTCAATTTAACAGTCCTCTTTTCCTTGGCAATTAAATGAGAGGGGCAATCCCCATAGGTGAGAAAATGGGCGATGTCAGCATACCATTCATCCACTGAGCTAAGGGACAGAACAGTAGGAATGTCAGCTTTCTCCTCCAGCAACTCATGTTTGGCTCCTTCAGCAATAAGCTCACAAAGACTTTTTCCATGAACCAGCTTGGTCGGTTTGATATCAATGTCATACTCCTGGACTTTAGCCACCCAGTTTCCTCTCTTGGACCCAAATTCTTGCTGTGTAAGAATTGACTTAACAGTTGTATCTGGAACCAACACCATAGAGTGAGAGTTGAGGATATAGAAACGGAACTGCTTGACAGCTTTGACTACTGCAAAAGCATTCTTCTCCATCATGGTGTATTTTAGCTCATGGTCTTTTAGAATATAGCTCATGAATGCAATTGGCAGCTCATGTTCATCAGAGTCTTCTTGAGTTAAGACAGCAGCCAAGGTATTATTTGTAGCATAACAATAGATGATGAAATCTTTGCTGAAATCAGGACAGGCCAAAATTGGAGTTTTAGCTATAGCTATCTTGATACCCTCGAAGGATTCTTTTCCTTCAGAAGACCAAGAAAATGTTTGCTTCCCTTTCATCCTCTGAGAAATGTTCAAAGTTAACTCTGCAAAATTGGGAATGAATCTTCTCAAAAAATTGATCTTACCGAAGAAGGAATGCACGCCCTTTTTACTTGTTGGGAGGGGGATTTGCTGGAAGGCTTGAACTCGTTCAGGGTCAATCTTAATACCAACCTTGGAAACAATGTGCCCTAATAGTTTTCCCTCTGTAACACAGAAGACATATTTTTTAGGATTTAATGAAATCCCATGCTCTCGGCATCTTAGCAGAACTGTTTCCAGGTGGTCGAAGTGATCCGCTCTTGTCTTTGAAAACACTGTCAGGTCATCAAGGTATATGACAATACATTTCCCTTTCAAGCTTCCAAAATCCAGATCCATAGCTCTCTGGAAAGTGGCACCGGCATTAACAAGCCCAAAAGGCATTCTCTTGTAGGCAAAGGTACCCCAAGCAGTGGTGAAGGTTGTCTTGTGTTGATCTGCAGTATCAACCTCTTCCTGATTGTATCCAGAAAATCCATCAAGCATAGATAACATCTCAGAGCCTGTTACCACTTGCAATACTTGATCCATCATGGGTAAAGGATAATTATCTTTCAGAGAAGCCTGATTCAGGTTCTTGAAATCAACACAGATGCGGATCTCACCATTTTTCTTCCTGACAGGCAAAATATTTGCAATCCATGTCGAATGGTGAATGGGAAAAATAATTTTAGCCTTCAACAACTTCTGGATCTCCTGAAAGATAGTGTCAGCTATTTTTGGATTGTACTGCCTCTGTTTCTGCTTGAAAGGATTAATTCCTAGTTTGAGAGGAATAGAATGCTGCATATCTTTTGGCTTGAAGGCTTTTAGATCCTCATAAGATTATGCAAGAACATCCTTATACTTCCTTAGAAGATCAATTTCTTTTCTCCTCTCATCTGCTGTGCAACATTTTCCGATATTCACTAGCTTGAGGTTAGTAGAACTCCCTATATCAATCTTATCATGCTCAGCTGATTGCTGAGGTCCAGTAGAAGCTTTAGATTTCACATATCTGTCATGTTTATCAAACAACTCCTCCAAACTCACCAAACCTTTGGGAATCTTGTTTCCTTTGAGTTTAATGCATCCTTCCTGATCTGTTTCTTCTCCTTGGGTGACAGCTTGGTCAGAGGACACACTTTCACGAGGCAGGTTGTCACTTCCCTCAAAATACAGTTGTTCGAAATTACCCTTGAGTTCCAGGAAGGAAAGCAAATGCTGGTCATCGTTGAAAACTTGCTAGTTATTGTTATTGTCGGGTACACTAGGCCAGTGGACTATTTCAATAGTGAACTTATCCTGAGAGAAATCGGGATGGGGAATCAGTAGCGACCCTGAGATAGCCAGTGAATCAGCTCTGCTGTTCTTTTCCCTAGGTATCGCCTCAATGGAGAATGCATCAAGGAATTCAATTGAATCCCAAACCTGGTTCCGGTAATGCTTCAGCCTCCCATTTTTTACCTGAAAGAGGTTTCTGAACTGCTTCACAATCAACTCTGCATCACCACAAGCCAGAAGGTTCTTCACACCTTGTTCTTTGGCCACTTGCAGTCCGAGAATCACAGCCTCATACTCTGCTGTATTGTTAGTGTTTTCGAACTGCAACTTAAATGAAAAAGGATGCAGGCATCCTTCAGGTGACACTAGCAGGACACCAGCTCCAGAACCAGCTGAGGAACAACTTCCATCAAATTCTAAAATCCAAACATCATTGGGGTATTTAGGTGATATTTTGGAGGGTTGGATTTCATCAGGGGATAGAATCATGTAATTACCATGCCCCATGTCCTCATAGAGTATTTGTGCCTTAGGATCATCCGTTTTCTGCACAATATACTCAGATTGTTTCTCAGGCAGCAGCTTCTTCATGTGTCCATCGACAGGTATGAGTGCATGTGACCAATCCATTTGAATCTCTCCACCCACATCTTTATAGAAGTTTCTACTTAGCAACATTCCATAAGAAGGAGGAATGTCTGCTACTAGGATGGTAGCCAAGACTTTCTTTTCAGGTAAGGCAGCAAAAGCAACTTGTGCATCTTTAATCCTTCCAACCAAAGGCACTTCCTTACTTTCCATGGAGTAGCAAGATCCATAAGTACGAGTGAGGGTCAAGCCTAAAGCATGAGCTACTTTAGCAGGCATCACATTATCAGAGGCTCCGGAATCTATGACACAGTTACTGAGCCTATGGCCAGCTATAAGAAGTGTTACATAAAAAGGCTTGATTTTGTCACCAGGCAAGGTGATAGCAGCTACCAGACTAGGTTGTGGTGCAGGAAGGAGGAGTGGGCAAAAGGCCTTTAAAGGTGGTCTTGGAATGGGAATTAACAAATTGGATCATCTTGGAAAAAGCTTTGGGATGAGTTTGGTAGTATTCAGCTTCTAAAATTTGGACCTTGGTCCTTTTTAGGTGATCAACAATATCAAAGGATCCAGAGGTGGATGGACCATCATCATTTGGAATTGTAGGTTTATCAACTTTAGGAGAAAAAGAAAGAACTTTGCTAGTAGGATTGACAGGACTTACCTTTGGTGCAGATGAGGTAGGGATAGGAGATCCTCTTTTGGCAATTACAGGAATAGTTGCCGGCTGCTCCTCAGATTTCTTCATGGGCTGTGTTACTTTCTCCTTCTGCCTCGTCTATTCTCGAGTCATGACAGCAAATGATTCGCTGTTCATATCTGCTACCACTTCATCATAGTCATCTCCATCATCAGTGACTTCGGTGGTAAAGAAATTAACCCGAGATCTCTCAAGTTCTTCCGCCTCATCATCAAATTCCTCCCGGAACTCCTCACAAGCTTCATTGTCCACATCATCATCCGGCTCTTCAACTTCATAGGTTGCATTCACAGGAACCTTGACAGGAGGTCCTTCAAGTGCTAGTCTCGTGTGGGGAGCAGGCAAACGGTTTCTGGGCTGAAAATTTCTTCTTGGAATGTCTGCATACGGGGCATGCTGAGCTAGTTGTTTCTTTATAGCGACGAGATCATTTGCAAGTTTCTAGACTAATGCATCAGTATTAGGTCCAGGGGTGGAAGAGGAAGAAGTAGCAGATTTAGATTTGGGAGGATCTCTTCTCAACTTCCCTGACATGATCAAGTCATCCTCGACACTAACAGCCAGTTCTTGATCCAGAATTAACGTTCCGAGATTAGCCCTTCTCAGAGCATAACTGACTTTGGGCGTTTGAGCGTTTAGAAAGAAACATTTTTGAATTTGATCAACTGGTCGAGTATTTACAGGAATTTTGTTGATCAGTCTGTTGAATCGAGCCACAAATTCTCTCATGGGTTCTGATGGATCTTTCTTTATCTGAGAAATTTGGGCAAGCAGGGCATGCACATCTTCTGCCGGCTTGAAACGGCTTTCGAACTGAGTTCTCATTGTATTCCAGTCGGTGATGGCACCAGCCGGAAGGTGATAGAACCAGTCAGCAGCATTATCCTGTAACGTCTCAACGAACAGCCTTACTGAGACGTCTTCATGTTCAACTCCCAAAACTCCACATGCAACTATAAAGGCTGCAATATGTTCATCAGGGTGTACTTTGCCATCACCTTTAAATTTGGGGAAGTTCTTTCGGTTACCTCTAGGTAACTCATGCAAAGGCTGAGTAAGGGCCAGGGGCCCCGACACGTTGACCCCATGGCAATTGTCCCGCCATTCTTGGAAATACGGCTTGGAGGGGAACTTTAACACCAGCAAGGATCAAAGCTCGTAGATTGGGACTAGCAGGCTCTGAAGGAATACCACCCGTAGGATTTCTTTCTTGAACAGGTGGAGTGCTCGTCGAACGAGTTCTTCTATTTGAAGGGAAAGGAAAACCCTGTTGCTCCAAAAGCTGAAACTGAGAATCTTCGATACCAAGGGCCCTTCTCCCTCGAGTGAAACGCGGAGTCGCCAGATCAAAGGATGATCGAAAAATTGTAGTACTGGAATGCGATTTTCCCCAGCGGAGTCGCCAAAAAACTGTTGGTTTTCAAATAGGACTTTTTAGAAGAGCAACAGTCAGGGGACAAGAAGTCCCTCCTCTTTAATGGGAGAGGTTCCCTTATTCTGAAACGAACTTATTTACAAATGTACAGAACATTGTTTTATGGTCAAACTTGGATATTACGAAAGTGTTTTCCACAAGGATCATCAATTACACAAGGACTGGAGGAAAGGGAATAAGGAGATGAGCAGAATAGCAACATTGAGAATTATAGATAGCAGAATAATTCTTTATGTATGCGAAGTTCCAAAGGGTTTAAGACAAGATCATTTGCTTTAGCTGAATGGGATTAAATTTAAAGACACAAAGTTCCATAAATAACCTTCTTCAGATTCATTCATCAAGGACACAAAGTTCCTTCTTGGTTATACAAGATCGCTGTATTTGCAAAACTGGATAGTACGCAATCAGAGAGACTAACGAATCAGGAACAAAATGATCTTCACAATATTAAAGGAAAACACAGAGATAACAAGAATTAGATAGACAAAGAATGGAAAGCCCTTTTGTATTGATTTCTTTCAGATCTATTTACACTTTCAGCAAATATCCAAGTTCTTCCTCCTTTCAAAATGGCGTGGAAAGGCCATTATATAGCTTACAAGTCAGTTACTCTTCGTAACCGTTTCTTTTAACTAAAGAATAGTTAAGGACCGCCAATTGCAATACCTTAACTAATTACAAAGAATACGAAAAGAATGGGAAGAAGAGAAAAGAAAGGGGGAGGAGACAGGTGGCCAGCTACTGGGAGGGGCCCACTGTCTTCAGAATCCGCTGCCTGAATTTCTTCAATGCCTCAGCTATGTCTCTGCCACGTGGAACTGACGTGTTGGCTGCAGACTGAGTCCAAAATCCCAGACACTTCTCCATCTCTTTATCAAACTCGACGTGAGTATGATAATCTTTATTTGCTTCTTCAATGGCAGAATGAAGAGAACAAATTTCCTTCATCTTTTCCTTAGAGATGGAGCTTTCCTTGAATAGATTATCTTTGACAAAAGCTCTGAACTAAGCTTTGATTTCTTGCAAGGAAAGGGAAACACCAGAATTTTCATCCTGAAGAGGACAGTGTATATCCTTGAAAGCAGCAACAACCAGTGTCTTGAAAGCTTCTCCATTATGCCAGTTGTTCTTCATCTCTCCCAAAGCTTCCTCCAAAACTCTGATCTTCCACTCCACGCTGTAGACCCAGGATTTTGATAGATTGTCCTTAGCATCATCGAAAATATTATTCGCCAGTAAGATGTTCTCATCTGTCTGTCCCATAAGGCGAAGGTCTACAATACAATTGCTCCAGATTTTTAGTTCTTTATCCATGGTATTGATAGTGGAGGAGAGCTTCAGTTGCACATTACTCACCTTTTCATGGAGTTTGAAAGCTTCATCGATGAAGTTTAATCCAGGAACAAGCATGTCATCCACCATGGCTTCAATAGCTCTGCCATAGACAGAGTACTTGTGCATATCTTTGATACTTTGCACTTCATCTTGGCTTAGAATTACAGGAGGTGGAAGAGTAGTCAATGGGGTAGGGTCCAAGACTTTATCCTTAGATAAAAGAGACTTCATGAAACTTGTGAGAATCTGGGCTTGTTCTTCCAACTGTTCAATAGTTTGCTGCCCTTTCTCTACCCTTCCAATGACTCTTGTGACTGTTTCCTGTAGGTTGTGAATTTCACCTTCAGGAGTAGACTCTCCCATAGGGATCCTTGAGAGCTCCAAGTCAGATGCCAGCAAGTCTGATTCTGATTTGTCCACTGTAGGCTTAGCAATCTCAAAGAATTGCTGACCTTGGGCATCAGACACAATTCTGGAGGTGGTTCTGGCTTTCTTGGCACGAGAAGGAGTGGTGTCCAACAAGGCTGCTACAGCGTCAAAATTTGGTCCCAAGCTTTGAGAGGAGGATTTTCTCTTCCTTTTGTCAACTAAAGGTTGCACCCACGCAAAAGAGGAAGAAGAAACTGCAGGAGAAGCAAGGGGACCAAGAGACAGGGAGCTCATGACACTCAAGGTCTGCGCAGCTGTTGACTCAAGCTGAGATGTGAGTAGAGCACTGGAGGCAATAGTGGTAGAAGAATCAGTAGTACCTGGAAGTTCAGTGCTCTGGACCTCCTTGTCCTTATCTGCTGGATCTTCAGGAATATTTGCAGGAGTTGGCATCTCACTTTCTTCACTTTCACTGAGACAAATGATGTTCTCTGGCCCTATAGGCAACTCTGCCGGTTTGCTTGAAGGGTCATTCTCTGCAGGCTCCTTCTTTACCTCTTTGAGTTTCTTCTTATATACCCGGGTAGATGAAGAGGGATTAGATTTAGTAGGTCCTTGTGTGGATGAGGCAGGAGGGGTTTGCATTGGTGTTTCAGACCTTGGAATTGATGCCTCCCTTGTCGGTGTCGAATCATCCTTAGAAGAGGCTTCTCCCGAGTGCCTCTTGAATTCTCGGACCTTCTTACTAAACCAGACCTTAGTCCTGACTAAGATTGGAGCAATAATCTCAGCCAGATCATCCCTCTCTTTCTTGTTCCAATCCAGATCTTCCAGAGGGGTGTGCATAATCACATTTTCATACTCATACGAGTATAGATCAGAATTGTCATCCTTGAGACCTTCAGGAACTTGGTACAGACCGAGTTCTCGGATCAATTGCAGGGAGAACCTGCCACAATGCCTTCTTCTGACTTCAAAATCATCTGCACAGTCAGCCCAGTAGTCTTCTGTGTCTGCCCTATGATGATAGATTATCTTGAGGTTCTGTTCAATAAACTTCTTCAGGTCAAATCAGGATCTTGGCCTGAAGAAATGAACAGTGATAGGGACCAAGGCTCTTTCTATGTTCTGAGCATCCAGAGCTGTTTTGCATGTGTAGTTTCCCAGAGAGATGGGGAAGTGCAAGCCAGAAATCTTCTTGTCTTTGCAAGTTCTGTGCAACTTGTCTAGTTGCCTGCATATCTCTATCAAGGCCATTTTATCATTGCAGAACATGGGAAGCCGCAGAGGGGCGTTCTCATAGCCAGCAAGCCTGATATAGGGAAATTTCTTGAATTGGATGAAATAGGCTCCATACTACGATATCAGGTTCATGGCTTCATGTGAAAACCTTCTAGCAGTATCACCTTCGAGCAATCTGACCACGTACATGGTGAAAGCATCACTGACCCTTCTGAAATTCCGATTGCTGGTCTCCAGGGTGAACTGCGGGCAATAGGCATACATTGGATCATCTTTGTGTGCATCAATATAGGAGAAACCAAACCACTGCCTTGATGCTGCTAGAGTATACATCAGGTATGAAGTCATATAGAACTTCTTTGTTTGCTGAACGTTGGATAGCTGCTCCGTCAAATTCATGCTGATGATCTCTACCCAGTTGATGTTTTGTGTTCCCTCGCACACCATGCTGATGAGCGGGCACATCCAGAACTAGAACTCATTGGTGGAGGGCAAACCCATAACCCAAGACAGCAGGATTATGAAGTCGGACAATTCTTCATTGAAATCTTCCCGGAAGAGGGTTTTTGGTTAGGCGAGAAGCACCTTTCTTAGGGTTCTTCAACCAAGACTTCGCCACTCATGCCTTATACTTGTCACTATCTTGGTCGAACATAGCCTGTGCTTGTTCTCGGGAGATGACTATAGCATTTTCAAACTCCGGAATCCTCAGAGTAGTGCCAATGGCGGCAGCGTCCAGCTTGGCAATGAGTTCCCCATGTACATTTATCAATTCGCTCGAAGCGGGGTCGAAGTGAGCTTTGCATGAAAGCACAGTATCAACACACTGTACCGAGATTGGGAAACCACCGGCAAAAGCCAAACCGCTATCATGAATCATTTGTGCTATTGGTGTAGGGTTTGCATCTGCCATTCTTGCCCAAAAATCACCGAAGTCGAGATGACGAGCTTCACTGTCCCCAATATTGCTAACAACAGACTCAAGCGGAGAAATTTGCTCTTGTCCCTGAAACTTGATCTTCATATTGATAGTGTCGGTGCTGTAATCTAGACTCGGGAAGGAATTTGCAAAGGGAGTGGATATTTGCACAGGTTTTCAAATTGCAAGGGTTCGAGCAAAGATAGCATGAAAGCAATGCGAAAAAATGCAAAGGGGAAATGCTCGTTATATAGCCTTTTGGAGAGAGGAATGAATTTAATGCGCATTGAATACACAACCACCAATTTGAATAGCATCATACTCGGAGTGAGTGGGAAAAACTAAGTGCGAGCGACACTTGGTACGCTTGGGACATGTGAGATGCGAATGCGCGAAACACGTGGCTCGGACGGTTCGGGTGGAACAGGGAGAGGATGCACAAATGCATTTGGGATGAATGGGACGAAAATGTGCGAAGTACGCGATTCGGGTGTTTCGGCCGAAATTGGAACAAAGGGCCCGTTTGGGACTTGGGACATTCGGGACAAAAATTTCTGAAGTACGCGAATTGACTGGCTCGGCCGAAATTGGGACGGAGCGCACAATTTGAAAATGGGACAGTTGGGACAAAATTGCATGAAGGACGCGGTTCGGACAAATCGGCCGAAAATGGGAAAGCTCGCACTTTTTAACTTTGGGACATTTGGGACAGGAAAGTGCGAAGTACGCGGGAAGGATGATTCGGCCGAAATTGGAACAACATGCAGAATAAGTTTTGGGACACTTGGGACGAAACTTTCCGACGGGCCCGAAAATGGGACAGCTTCGGGGATTTCGGCTGGTCGGGGAACAGAATGCACTTTCGTACTTGGGACAGTTGGGACAAAAAGTTCTGACATGCCCGAAAATCACACAAAACGACCCAAAACACAGATTTTTTAATTTCACGACTTAGGCACTTCAGAGAGAAACACTTAAACTCAAAATTTTGAAATTTTAACTCTTATCAGAGCGGGGAATTTTGAGTGGACAACAAGCACAAAAAAGATAAAAATGGTGTTAGTTGACCAAAAATAAGTGTGAGCTTTTTTTGGTTAACACAACCCTTTCTCATTTTCTTTTATTTTTGTGTCTCTCCATTCTTATTTGTTTTGTTATGTGCATGTTTTCTTCATTTACATGTTCTTTTTGTTGTGTTTCATGGAGGTTTGGTGGTGAACGAAGGCTAAGAACTGTGTTACAGTTGTCCTGACCTCTCACACTTCATTTTCCTTTTCATTTCCCCCTTAGCAAAATATTTAACACCCTTCTCTTTGTTTTATCACCTCCTTAGTGTAGTATTTCTTCATTTTTATGTATTTTCCTCTCTCCTTGGTCCCTTAGAAGCATGTAATATGAGTAGATAGGTGTATTTACAACATTTAGGAGTAGTTTTAGAATTAGATTAGGAAGAAGAACCAACTTTCTCTCGATGTTTGTCTCAAATTCATGGTCCCACAGCTAGAGAGAACTCCATGTTAGCAAATTACATTGATTTCCTAGACAATTTACTTACATCATTTCAGAGGTGCTGTAATTTTGCACTAAAAAAAAATTGGTGTGTTTTCTTAAGAGGGGTATGTTCTGCTGGAAATTTTATTATGTATGACTATTGGGTTGATTAGACTTTTATGGATTGATGAAATTTTTTATGTGCATCAATGAATATTTCAATTAGGAGATAAAATATTACAAAATTTCTCTATATATAATAATTTCGGATTGAAATAGGTGTACGAGTCATGATTTCAAGATTAAGCTAAGTTTGAAATTATCAATTGATTGATTACCTTATTTAGGTGTATCTAGTAATTTTTCGAGTACATCATAAGTAAAAATCAATGAAAACTTGTTAATTAATCTTTTAGTTGTTGTAGAAATTTCTCTTTTCTTTTTTAACACACAATATTTGCACACCATTCCTATGAATGAAAAATGCTCGCATTGTTTTATCTCCCTCATGAATTTATTTTCCAAAATCGACACATCCTTCAAATTATCTTCTACTTATCCTTGAAATGATTAAAATTATATGTAACTCTATCTTTTTTCATCAAATTATATACATTTGCATGACCATCATGCTAGACATTGTGGCCAAAACTAAAATGCCTCCGAAATAATATATGTAAATTATCCATGAACATGATATCACACATAGCTTCATATTTGTATGCACCAATTAGGAATTTTACTACACATTTAATAAACCTAAATTATTTTTACCGACAACAAAACCTTATATTGATTCAAATGTATTATCCACTTTAATCCAACCTTATCGATAATTTACTATGAAACCATATTATATGTGTTTCCACTATGTATGATCACCTTATGACATTTACCTTTTTATTTACAAATTTTTTGATATAAATTTTTTTGTTTCTTGGGATTATATTTCCTCCTTTAAAATATTTAGCAATATTCTTTTTATCGTAGGTGATTTTCCTATTTCATGTTCATTGGTCTAATGCAATGGAAAAATATTATATTCTCCTAGTTGTGCAATATGTGCACCTACATTTATACCACTATATATAAATGAACATGAGGACATTCAAATTCTCTATCTCCAAATTTGAAGAAATTTAAAAAATGATTTATGTATTTGCATCCATGACATCAAATTGTTCCTCTAAAATTGATTCTACCTCTTTGTGCATTATTATTGGGTTTAGATTTACTTTACAATCCTTGTTGCATACTTGTTCCTCATCCACTACCTTTACTATGACCACATGTAAAATTTTCATTTCATCATGTAATTCCTTGCAGTTTGCATGCAATATTTCCTTCTACCTTAAGGGCACATTGATGGGTAACTACAATAGATGTATTGTTAACATCCTGAATTCATCTTGAATTACCGTGTGTAGATGATAAATATTTTATACTTCATTTAAAAATCGACCAAATCAAATATTCATCTTAGAAAATTACTCTATGTAGTTTCTAGCACTGAAATCATTTTTACTCACATCCTATAGATTCTTGAAAGTACACATATGATAATTATGCGAGATGAAATTCACCTTTATTTTTACAAAATATATGCTCTAAATCTTTATTTAATCCTTACATGTGTGTAATATACTAGCTTTTACATGTTCCCACCATATATATACATGAGCTTTAAGTTTAGCACCATTTAATTTGATTCGTGTTAGAGCTTCCAAGTGTTAATGTTAAAAAATATTTCCAACTTGACTATCTAATCAATAATTTCTGTAAGATTCAAACTTCTAAAGTAATTAAGAATATACTTTCAATTGAGGTTTACTTGACATTCTTATGATAACTTTGAAAAAAATTCCCCAACTTATTCTTCAATTTTAGGTATATATTTTATGACATCAATATAGTTTGTTTCATCTAAATAACACCTCATTGTTGGATTAATTTATAACTTTAACTTTCATATCTCTCATTGCAGACATCTAAAATGTTGACATAATTAATTTTGATTAATTTTTCCCACAAATATCCTAACATCATCATTATTTAATTAATCATTTTCCTATAAAATACGACATATACCCTTTATCCTAATTAATTTCATCATTTATCTATATTCCTATCATTATTCATTAATCCTTTTAATTCATTATTATATCTCATTATGCCACCTAAATCCTTATTATCATTTTCTAAGAATTTAATATTCTTACACCTACCTACCAATCTACTCTACACCTATCCTTTCCATGAAATCACATCCCTAATAAAATTTTATTAATCTAATATGATCCTAAACTAATCATATCCCCTACCTATACATCTAGACGCTTATATTTCTAGAAGCCTCTATAAACCTCTTTTACTCGCCATTGAATTTAAATTGAATGGAGGCTTCTTACAAAATATAGAGTTCTCCATTCTAGAAATATCTATAATCTTCTAATCCTCTCATAAATTCACTTCCATAGATTTTCATCCCACTTGGATCAACCCTTACCATCCAGTCTACTAGCCATAAACTATAAATCTAGCTCTCCACCTCCATGAGAGAGGGAGGAGGAAATCCATAACAAATATCTACCATTTTAAATTCTATCAATCATATACAATATTCATCTATCCTTAATCCAATCAATCATCAATTAATCCTTCATTAAACATCATTCAATCCAATTGAATTAAAAGCAGGTTTTTATCCAAATACCTACTCAAATACGAAGCAATCAATACATCCTTGAGTAAATCCAATAGAAAAAAGTAAGAGTATTACATTTTATTTGGTAAGTGTAAGTATTAACTCTCTCCCCCAGTTACATCTGTTTCTCAATCATGAGGTATTGTTGAAAGTATATGGCATAGGAAAGTAATTTGTTTGTTATCTTATAATCACCACGTATCTTTTCTAAACTACATTTCTAGCACCCACCATCAGAATTACCCCCCACTTTTTATCATTTTTCAATATTATTTCATCCCTAAAATAAGTTTTCAAATTTTCAAAAACTTTCATATCCTTTTGCAACTTCAAATTTTAAGATTTTGTGTTCAAAATCCTTTCCCAAGCTCTAGCAGTGCCTATGCCTTATGTTTTAGGCACGTACGCTACATAGTTTGCATATTTTATCTAGGAATAAACCTTTATGATTGCAAGTCTTTCAATTGGAACTTTTGACAAAATTAGTGGCACATATGTGACATATAGCCACTTTTATCATTTTCAATCTTAGTTTATCCCTAAAAGAAGTTGTTGAATTTGAAGATCTTTCATTTACTTTTGCACCTTCAAATTTCAAAAAAATTATATTCATTCTCCATTTCTAGCATGTTTTAGTGCCTTTTCTCCATGTATTGGTACCTTTATAACATATATTCTCTCTTTTGCATGCTTCAGAGCGTTTGTTCACAGTTTAACGCTTTTGCTACATGAAGTGGCACTTTTGTAAAATAGTTTTTTTTGCATTTTGTTGTATTGTTTTTTAACTTTCGTTATGCCTACCTTACGAGAGCCATAAATTTTGATCCTGAACTACAAACAAATGAATATTTTTTTTGTCCCAAAAAGGTATTGAAAAGATATTTGCAATGAAAAATTTAATTTATCATTTTATAATATAATTTTTTAATGGCTTTCCTTTTCCTAGATGTATTAATTTTAACTACACATCGAGTTAATTTTTTCTTGCTTCAAACTACTAACACTTTGTGTGCATCTTCCTACACTTACTAAAGATAAAAATCAGTCTAAAACTACTAACCCTTTGTTTTGTGTCATGATCAGTCCAATCCATTTTGTTTTATAAATAAAATTACTTATCTTTGTTTTCTAGGGCCTCATCTTGAAGACCTAATCACATAATGTTTATTCGTTTAAGTTTATCTTGTATCTATTTTCTTACATCATCTTTCTTGTGTGTTTTGGATCATTACATGTTTACCCCAAAGGTAAAACCATGTATGTTCTTGTCTCATGTCCTAGGATTATCTTGGGGATCAAATGTGGATATCCTTCCGATTTTCATTTTATAGGGGCAATGTGACGTGGAAGTGATATCTACACAGTTGCCATATATTCTTAGGGGTCTTGTGAACATGGAATTCACCTCCACGCATGTAGACATACCCTGTGTTCTAGCGCAAGGTATATAAATTCATAAAGGGTTTTTATTATCAGCTAAATGCTTTAATTTTTGAAAAATAACGTGAGTTGAGAGGGTTCTATGTCCCAATTCCCATGTCATATACAAAAACCTTGCTACATGGACTTAGGCCCCATGTATCGTGAGATATATTGGGGACTCCCTTAGTGATCTCATACATCTTAGAATAGGAAACCCTTTGGCTACAATAAAACTATAGTGTAAGGAGGCCACACTCCTCAAAATTATTTGATTGTCGACCCCACATTGACACATAAGTGGAGATATAGTTTGTGGCACCCTTGTTGGTGTGTGGTATTTGAACGCAGGCTATATTTTGATTGTAATCCCACTTGAATAGATAATATGTGTATTGCATGTATTTTGTTTTCAAGTGAACACCCTTAACCATCCTATCACATTAAAACTTTTAATCAATCAATCATCATCATAATCAATTTTCCTTAATCAAGTAATACCAATCTAAATCCCATCGCCATCATCAACTAGCTAGACTAGTGTAAATCTAATCCCCTACAAATCCTATCAAACCATGGTCTTTGATTTTTAATCCCCATCTCTCTCAAACCAACATCAAAAACCCCACCTCTTTACTAAATCCATTAACCAAGCTAACTCATCATCCACCGCCCATCAAAATAAATCATCTCGCTTTGGTCATGAAATCCCACACACTATCCAACACCTTAATAAACAAATATCAAATATCACATCTTACCTCAACCAATCCTCTCCTTTCCATTCAAATCATCCATCCCATGTTGATTCTAACATCCTAAAAAACATCCAACAACTGAATCAACAAATATATGGTCTTAAATAGGGTATCCACCAATCACCTCCTAAACCATCATCTCCCAACCAACCCCATCAACAATGTTTCCCTTCCGAAGATCCCTATTCCTCCCCCAATTTAAGTCCTATTTGAGGAACCCAAATCATCGCAATCCACACCCTAACCTAATCAACATAAACTACTATCCCCCTAAGCCAATTACATAAACTTGTTACTACCTCACTAACTTTTACCTAGACTAAGAGGACCTCCTTTATGTCCTTGCTAATCTAGTCACCAATCCCAAGCCCACACAACCATCCCAAATTTGAACCTCCAAATCCCATATTCATCATATAAATTATCATGACCTACACCCTCCTCCCATCAACACTCATCTAAATAATCCACCACCATAAAAATATCAACTCTTAAATCTAATCATCGTAAAACAGATAATCGAGTTTCATTCACATATCCACAAGAATCCCTACAACTTAACCCAAAATTACTATCACCCACATCGCGTCTGAGTCCGCCATCCTCTGCATCTTCATCAGCCCAATCTGATCCGATGGAAGTTTTCTTAGATAGTCTCACATCCCCTGATCCACCATCAAAATTTTCCTCTATGCCTATGTCATCCCCTCCATCACTTAAGCCTAATCCAGTCAAAACTATATCATCCACCATGACTCCTAAGTCAACATCATTCCATGATACCCCTAATCCTAAACCATCTAATGGTGGCTCCTAATCCACCCTCATCCTGCTGCATCCACATATAATCTTATCGTACCACCTTCATCACCTAAACCTAACACTTTCCTATCCTTTAATCCTATTTTAAATCGATGATCCCGCAATCCTATAACATCTACCATGCTTCATAAATCACCCAAGCCAAAACTTAAAAAATCCAATCCTAATCCTCTCCCAACCCCATACCCTACCCAATCTAATGAGGTTCCTATGCCATGTTCTTCTACTGTATCCCCTAAACTAACCAAATCTAATGCGATTCCTACACCACACCCATTTCCCAAATATACTTAATCCCCAACATCACCCAAATCAAATGTGACCCTCATATCACATCCATCCCCTTAATTAATCTACCTCATCCCCTTAATTTACATATAAAAATCCTAAGTAATATAATCCTAAGCCAAAACCATCTACCTAAAAAACCACATACTTCAAGCAATCCAAAATAAGCCAAATCTACTTTGGCCTCCAAGCCCAAACCATCCACTTCGTCCCCCAGGCCTAATCCATCCCCTTATTCTTCTAATCCAAAACAATCTAATCCAAACTCATGAATATAAATAAACCATAACATCTCATTATCCACCAAATACTTTACGTTTACTTCCTACTCCCAAAATAAATTAATCGAAACCACTTTACTCCTTTAGGAGAATCCTTGACCAGCATCTTGCATTTTCTAAAAAACTTCAACATGATCATACATCCCTAAATAATATCACATGATCAATATATTAAAAAATCATATTGGTATTGGGAACACTATTATTGTGACTTCCATCATTCCCATTGAAATTTAACCAATTTTTGCATAGTAATTTAGGTCTTATGTCAAAAACCTAATTAACCAAGGGACTATTTTCCTTGTACCTCTTTATCCACCATCTTTCCATCACAATACTCTCCATAACCATCATCCACCATAAAAAATTCACTCGAAATCAAAAAATTGTCAATCATCCAAATCTTATCATACATCCAAACATCCATAAAAAACCAAAAACCAAAACAATCTCACCTACCATCATTTATTAAGTGAGGCCTCTTAGCAGATGACAAAGCTATGACACCTTAGTCTCATGATGACCACATTTCATTATCGTCACCATCCACATCATATCTTATATCCAAAAATATGTTCTCTAATATGAAACATCCAGGCAAAGGATTTGGCATCAATAAAACAGGGGTTCGCGAACCCATCTCCCTTGCATCAAAATGTATGTCGTTTAGGCATAGGGTATAAACATAACACTAACAAGGTCCCTCCAACTAGTCTATGACAACCCATTTCCACCACTCCTCTTGTGGATCCTACCATCCAAACCACTCTACCTAATCAAAAATACTTTAATCCCGCTACAAATACCATACACCTAAAAATGGACTTGAGCACGTAATTTGTCACTTGCGCATATATGTTCTTTCCTTCCCACCCATCCTCCTTCCATCCTAAATCCAAATATCTTTGCATCTAATCCATTTTTATCTTCACATCCATTCATATCCTCTTCCAATCCATTCATTTAAACACTAGATTAGCTTTCTCACACATTTTATAAGGCAATAGTACCTCTTACAACTGTGTGACCTTCATCTATAATTACCTCCAACATTTAATCAAAATTTTCCTCCTAGAGATCCGAAAACTTTAACACACTTTATCAACTTGTGGTGAAGACCATTCGGCGTGTATTTTTACACTGTAACCAATGTCATCTCCACACTCATTTCCATCCTCCGTCAAGCCACTAGTGACCCTTAACCCCTTGAGATTTCTCTCGAGAGTGGAAACTATTAATGCAAAAAAATCTAAATAAAAAAAGGAAAAAAAAATCATATCGAAAACTAAAAATTTAAAATTAAATCCATCTCAAGACTCTCTCTAGGGGGTGTTTCTAGCATCTCTACTGGGGCTATGGATGCTTGGATGGCAGTAGATAATTTTTTTGATAATAATTAGATGCATCTCTGTCAGGGATATGGATGCCTAACTGGAAATGGAGTAATAAATGACTTGGCCTTCTGTTCACCCTCCATCCATCAATTTGATTTAATCACTCCCTATACATTTTATAGATTTTTTTTTCACGCACTACCCATTAATTCTTCACTTAAAGTGGTAATTAACCATTAAAATCACACACACTTTGATCCCACAGAGACATAGGGCTCACATGTCACCAGGTATTGTTTAGATATTCGTCACACTTCTATTTTAGTCCAACTCTTTCCTTAAAACATATACCATTAGGTTCATCTTTTCTTCATCACTGATGTCATTTTGATATAGGAACATCACCTAGATTCTTAAGAAAAAATAAACAAGGTATATTAATCCCTGAAAGCACTCTCAACATCAGTTAGGTGTTAAAACAAGTATCCCTCCAAAAGGCTAACATTTGAATATTTGAAATCTGAATGTAATAATTCTTACAAAAAGTAAAAATTAAAATGTTAGTTAAATGCCACTTAGTAGAAGAATTAGTTGCATTAGGAATTTTATCTTAATTATTTCCTAAGATTGTGTTTTAGTGATGCATTAGTCGGCACAAACAAATATGCCTATTTTTATGTGTAAGTTGAGACATTATCTCAACAAGAGATAGAAAAAGTCAAAACCAGATATGTATGGATTGGGTGGAAGATGTAATTTGAAAAATAATTCATATTGTGCATAAGAAGAGGTCAAATAGAAGCTAGAGGAAGCCAAAGAAATGAAAAAAACGGCTTGGAGAATAAATCATAGTGCACAAAGTTGAAAAATAGGTATGATGTAAAATTTTGTTCTAATCATGAATATGAAGGAATTTTAGATATATGATGTTTTAAACCTTCCAAACCTCTCTTATCACATGTATTTAAGTATCATAGAATGAATTGGTGTGGGATTATATTGAATAAGGTCAATTTTACATGTTATTATGGATTATGTAGATGTGATTTTGTTATAACAGCAAGCTAAAAACCCTAAGTGAAATGAAAACATTATGAATCTCTTTACTATTCGGTTATAAATATTCTATAGGGTATAAAGAGCATGAACATAATTTTTACAAGCATTGACAGTGAATAATATTTCTTTTAGAATAAAATGCCTCCTCTCGAGCTCAATCTAGGTCTTTCTATAACATATTATTGAACCAATGGAATTCGATAAAACTTGAAGGAAATATTTATCTCAAAAAGATGTATAAGCTCAACAAATTTTAGATAAAACAAAAATGTGATGAGTAATATCTTTCTGATAGAATTTTCCAAGCAATATGTGGTATCGATCGTGAACAGGGTAGGTAAGTTTCAATAATGCAAACTTGATCGAATAAATATTGTCAAGGATTAGAATTGATTAAGGTGGTATATGGAAGCTTATTTGAAGGTGTTTTTGGGGTTATCAGAGGTGAAGAACATGTTTCTTGGGATGAATGTAATATAATTATCCTAAACTTAGTCTTAATTCTATCCCATTTAACATGGTCTTTGCAATTTGTTGTCCCAAAGTTCTTAGGTAGGGATATATATGTTCAATGACACAATATAAGGTCCATATACTACGTGTTAAGAACCTCTTAGCACATTCCAAGGCAAATAGTAGCAATCAAGAGTTGATTCTAAGATCTAGGAGAGCTATGGAGGTCTTAAGGTAGAGGTATAACTAATTCATAAGATCATTTTGTCAAATTATGATTATATAGAGATAATAGGACAATATAAACTAAAAGGGTTGTGGATATAGGACTATTCCTTGAGTATTAAATGAGTAATTACATGGATTGGAATATGAAATACATTGCAAGGGTGTTATGTAGAGAACCTACTCTCTAATGGGAGGAGAGACTTTCATACGATCTCTATATTGAACCATAGTATTATACTAGGTTTGAAACTCATCAAACTTGGTATGTGGATCTAAATATACTACTGGGAGTCTATCTAAAAGCATAAATAAGGAGAATACACATCATGGATGAAAAATTACTTTTAATATCAGATATAAATCATTCCTTGGAACTATTTAAGAATTGAAACTTGGAATGCATCTTGGGAATGACATAAAGTAACCAAAAAACTCAGTATTCTATTGAGGATATGCCCACATCACTCTGCAGTATGAATGTTCCAAATTACTTGTCTTAAGATGATAAGAAGGGTCGCTTGAATTTGTATGCTGAATTTTATGATGGGGCTATTTAGTTCTCATTCTTATGACTAACCCAAACTTTGTTGAAGTGTGCAACAGTAGAAGAAGTCAAAGAACCGAGTGAAACCACAACCTTTCTTGTCAGTACTACAAGTTTGTAATGAATGAGCAAGGTACAATCTTGTGCTTACTAGGAAGACTAACTTCTAGTGAAACCATCTAAATGTAGAAGTGTTAAGGAGTAAATGGGAACAGTATGAGAAGGATAAACTGAAAACGATGATGACACTCAAATGGGATAAAGGGTGCGTATATTTTTGAAATTTTTTACCTTTATAGGCTTGAGAAGGATCATGGATACTATAATCTTGAACTTGCATTAAGAAGTACAAGGCCTGTGGGTAAACTTGAAGGGATGATATCATTTGTATGATGAAGTTAAGCTAAGATAAGCACATAATTTGGTATCAGAGAAGCATATACCTTTGTATCATCATATTTTTAATAATTTGCACATATGTTTATTGATTGGGAAAGAGACTTGATATATGTTGTTGCTAATGTATTTATGTTTCAAGTTTTTATAAAAAGGTTGCATGGTTGTGAAAGGGATAGCAAGCCATGATGGCTTAAGAAAGAAAAGAAGTAAAAAGAGATCTTTATAAGATCCAAAGAGTCTATTTGATCTTAAAGTAAAAGAGACTCAAAAATAAGAAATAATGGAAATAGAAACATTTTTAGATTGATGAGAGAGCTCTCTCTCTCTCTCTCTAAAGAGAGAGAGAGATAAATGAAAGAAAAGAGAGGAAAAGTATCAAAGAGAAGTCGAATAAGTCAGGTACATAAGAGAGATAATTGAAGAGTTAGAGTTTATGATGGAAAAGTTTATGAATCTACTAATCCAAAGAGTTGGATGGAGGATGAGGAAAAGAGTGAAGTGGAAATTGAAGCTAATTATGAAGAAAGGAATGCAAGAGATGATTGAATTGAAGAGAGAGATGAAGAAGAGTGAAGCACCATGTGAATATGGAGAGATGATAAAGAAATTTCTCATTTTAAAGAACAAGGAAAAAGAAGAAATGAAAAGAGAAGGTGAAGTGCCAAGAGGAGCACTTGAAAATATGATAATTTACATGAAGGAGGAATTAATGGGGACCTTTTGGTATCTTATTTTTATTTCTAATGTTTTCTTTAAATAGATAATTTCAAGTACAAGAAGCTTTGAGGAGAAGGTCAAGAGAAAGACCTTGAAAATTTAGAATATTGGTATAGGATAAGACACCAAGAATGAAAGTGAATGTGCAAGAAGGATGAAGGAGAAGATTGCTGTTGTTTACCAAGAGAACGAGGTGCATTGTTCAATGAATGAAGAATACCTTGAAAATTTTGTACCAGCCAAAGAAGAAAAGGAGGAAGAATTTGATTTCTATGATGCCATAGAACAGTCACAAGAAGCTAGGAACCAGCCAAGCATGCAAGAAGAATATAATACAAATAACTAAGAAGCAAAGATAACTAAAGATTCCATTAAGTGGCTTGTTAACAAGGTAAGAATGAATTAAATTGTGAATTATTCTCATGAACATATATTTGTTGATGTACAAATTATAGAGGAAAAGAAGATGATGAAAATATCAAAAAAACAAATCAATCATGGATGCATAATACCAAAGTGGAGAGTGATGCAAACACCCAAGAAACATGTGATTGAGAAGGCAAGTTTGGTTATTAATTTGTTTTTTCTCATACTTTTGATAAGCATGAAAATGTAAAAAAGTGATAAAAGGGAAAACAAAGTTGATCTTTTAGTATTGACACAAGAACAGGGGTATTTAGTACCTAAATGTCTCAAGAAGTCATGTGATAAGACAATGACACAAGTTTGAATGGCTAAGAGAATGAGAAGTTAGGATGAATAATATCAAGAAAATTTAGATGCAGATGATGGTGAGAAGATAGTGTTTGTAGCTAGAAGCTTGTGGAGAAAGGTTGAGGCAGGTTCATGCAAGTAAGAGAATGAGGAGGAGATGAAGAGCATACAAGACGTATTCCATGAAAACAAAGAATATTAGAAGTATACTATGGAGATGAAAGGTAAAGATGTTTTTTTTATGATTTTTATGATATAGATCATGAGTGTAAATTTTATTTACGTTTTTAAACAAGCTTGAATGATGATATGTGGATTGCGTTGTCTACAATGGCTAACATACAGCAGGGTCAAAACTCTAGAATAGTTGATGAAAATAATAGTCACAATGAAAGAATGATGCAATATGAAAACAATATTGAATGAAGTTCCTGATAATTTCATGAAACAAGAAGTAATGAGAGAGTATGGTGTTATAAAAATAATATTGGAGGATGAAAAAAATGGTCTAGCACCAAAATTTGATGAAATCAATGATGAGATAGATGGTGGATTCTTTAATGAAGAGTTGGAAATGATAGAATAATTGTTGAATCTTTATAAGGAGTTGTTTTTGAGTTCATATCGGACTGATATTTCAAGTTATCAGCATTTGTAAGAGTCAAATCAAGGGAGACAAAGAATGAAAATGGCCAAGTTGAATATGGTCAGTGAAAAAAATAAATTAAGAAGAAGAGCACTCTGAAGGAAATCAAGACGATTTATGGCCTCAAAATTTTACTTTTGATGTTGTGAATACTGGTTTAGAAGACATTGAGATGAATCAAGTGTATGATTCAATGAGAAATCTCATAATGCAAGAAGATCAAGAACATTTTGAATACATACTAGGTGATAAACTAGAAGCATGGAATTTTCAAAATGAGAAAAGGGTAAGAAAGATAATATATAAGAAGTGAGAGAGAATAAATAAAATGAAGGACTAAAACAACAAGGAGACTCAAACACTAGCACTGAAAACAAGGCCTTGGGATCAAGGCATATAGCAAAGATTGAAGGATGATGAAGACATTAGATTTGAACTAGATTTAAATTCCTTTCTAGTGGGGAATTCTAATGCAGGAGAATAACCTAGATGCTAAAGAAATAATAAACAAGTTATAATAATCCTTCAAAGCACTCTCAACATCTGTTAGGTGTTAAAACTTGAGTTTCTCTCCAAAAGGCTGACATTTGAATATTTGAAATCTAAATGTAATAACTCTTAAAAAAAGTAAAAATTCAAATGTTAGTTAAATGCTACATAGTAGAAGGATTATTTTTCTTAGGATCTTATCCTGATTATGTCTTGAGTTGTGTTTTAGCAATGCATTAGTTGGCACAAACAAATATGCCTATTTTTACATGTAAGTTGAGACATTATCTCAACAAGAGGTAGAAAAAGTCAAAACCAGATATGTATGGACTAGGTGGAAGATGTAATTAGAAAAATAATGTATATTGTGAATAAGAAGAGGTCAAATATAAGGTAGAGGAAGCCAAAGAACTGAAAACTTGGCTTGGAGAATAAATCATACTTCCCAAATTTGAAGAATAGGTATGATGTAAAATTTTGTTCTAAACATGAAAATGAAGTCATTTGAGATATATGATGTTTTAAACCTTCCAAAACTCTCTTATCACATGTATTTAAGTATCATAGCATGAATTGGTGTAGGATTCTATTGAATAAGGTCCAATTTTTACATATTATTATGGACTGCGTAGATGTGATTTTGTTATAATAGCGAGCTAGAAACCCTCATTGAAATGAGAACGTTATGAATCTCTTAATTTTTAGGTTAGAAATATTCTATAGGGTATAAGGAGCATCAACATAATTTTTACAAGCATTGACAGTGAATAATATGGCTTTTAGAATAAATTGCCTCCTCTCGAGCTCAATCTAGGTCTTACTATAACTTGTTATTGAACTAGTGGAATTCGAAAAAAATTGAAGGAAATATCTATCTCAAAAATATGTAGAAGCTCACAAAATTTTAGAAAAAACCAACATGTGAGGAGGAATATATTTCTGATACAATTTTCCAAGCATATGTGGTATCGACGGTGAACAGGGCAGGTAAGTTTCAATAATGCAAACTTCATCAAATAAATATTTCAAGGCTTAGAATTGATTGAGGTGGTATATGGAAGCTTATTTGAAGGTGTTTGTAAGGTTATCTGAGGTTAAGAACATGTTTCTTGGGATGAATGTAATATAACTGTCCTAAACTAAGTCTTAATTCAATCCCATTTAACCTAGTCTTTTCAATTTGTTGTCCCAGAGTTCTTAGGAAGGGATTAAAATGTTGAATGACACAATAGAAGGTCCATATACTTTGTTTTAAGAACCTCTTATCACATTCCAAGGTGAAATTAGGAATCAAGAGTTTAGTCTAATATCTACAAGAGATATGGAGATCTTGAGACAGAGGTATAACTATGTCATTACCTCATTTTATCAAATTATGATTATATAGAGATAATAGGACAATATACAATAAAAGGATTGTGGATATAGAATTGTCCCTAAGTATTAAATGAGAAATTACATGGATTTTCATATGAAATGATTTGCAAGTGAGTTACGTAGAGAACCTATTTTCTAATGGGAGGATAGACTTTCATACAATCTCTATATTTAATGATATTATTATATAAAACTTGAAACTCATTAAACATGGTATGTGGACCTAAATCTTCTAGCAGAAATATATGTAAAATCATAAATCAAGAGCATACACCTCAGGGGATGAACAATGACTTTGAATATCGGGTATTAAACAGTCATTGGAAATATTTAAGAGTTGAAACTTGGGATGCATCTTTGGAATGACCTAAAGTAACCAAAAAATTCATTACTATATTGTGGATATGCCTACATCATTCTAAGTATGATTTTTCTGAATTACATGCCGTAAGGGGATAAGAAAGGCCACTTGAACTTGTATCGTGAATTTGACTATGGGGCTTCTTAGTTCTCACTCTTATGACTAAGATAAGCTTTGTTGAAGTGTACAACAGGAGAAGAATTCAGAGAACCTATTGAAACAAAAACCTTCCTTTCTAGTACTACAAGTTAGTTATGAATGAACAAGGTACAATCTTGAATGCTTACTCGGAAGAGTAAATTCTAGTGAAACCATCTAAATGGAGAAGTATTAAGGAGTAAATGGGCATAGTATGAGCAAGATAAAACTGAAAATGATTATACCACTAAAATGGGATGAAGGGTGTGTTTCGTTTTGCAAGGATAGACCCTTTGTATGCTTGAGAAGGATCATGGAAACTATAATCTTACACTGGCATTAAGAAATCAAAGTCTTGTGGGTAAACTTGAAGGGATGGTATGATCAGTATGTTGAATCTGAGCTAAGATATGCACATCACATTTATTTTCTATCCATCACACCCACATCCCTTTTCCCCTAAGATTAAACATTTGTTGGCATATGATGATCCTTTCCTTTTTGTGCAACCATCGTCATGTCCCTTTTCAATTGTCATCATCATGACTAGGAGCAACTTTACTCTAATTTTCTAGGGGCATCATCCATTTTATATACCCCTCAGTTTCCATCCTACCATATACATAGGGGCATATCTTATAATCTTCCATATCCCCCTCATCCTAATCTCACATCCCATTTCATCCTATCCTATCAACTAATCCCTATCCTATCCAACCTATCTGATTTCCCACATCCTTCCCTTTTAACCTACCCAAACATTTTTTTGGGGGCTTATAGGAGAAATTCACATCCCTCCTTACATCCCTTCCCATCCCCCCATGAGCTATCCCATTCTAAATCCTTTCATCTTATCTATCCTTAACCATTCCCCCCCATCCCAAATCCAAAATCTCAATATCCAACATCCAAAAAAACATCTATCATCTAAAACCAAAATTCCAAAATCTAAAAATCAAAACATTCAAAAAAAATCATACATGCAATGTGTGCGTTTTTTCTTGTGTGTCTTTGCTTTCTTGTCTACATTTTATTTTTTAGTGATGACGTGAGGCCCTTTTTTTTCTTTTTCTTTATCATGGTCCAATGATATGAGGACCATATTTTTTGTATTAATTTGTCCAATGATATGAGGACATAGGCATTTCGAAATTAAATCATCATGGTCTTTATACCTTGGTGCATTTTTCTCTATGCCACGTGAATAAAATTGCTAATGATAATAACAATGGGCACTTTATGGTAACACACCCCCTTCTATCATTTTCATTTAACCTTATAATCATCCACACCTAATCCTAATCATCTAACTAACTATCTTACACTCATTTCCATCCTATTCAAACCATCTTTTATCAATAAGTTAATATCCACATCAAAATGTTATCATCTCACATCTAACATCCAAAATCCTCACCCATTGGTTGGGGCATCTTCTTATCTATCAAACTCGAACATTCTTTATCATTGCTTCATCAAACATCATCCCAATCCTCTCCTCATTAATGTCCTATCATCCCAAAAAACCAAATCTTATTCTCTCATCCAAACATCCTCAATCTTCTAATCCTCATCTCCAACATCCTTAAATATAACATCTTCTAATCCACCAATCCTAAATATTCACCATTATCATATATCATTGTCTAGGTCATCCTCTACTTCGAAATACAATATATCTTAATCTTCTAATCTCCTACTCCTCTAATCATTATCTCCTATCCTCTAATCGTCTAATCCTACATCATCCTATCAATATCCTCATCAACATAAAAAAATCCTTCTATTCTCTAATCCTCCAATCCAATATACTTTAATCTCAACCCCCTAACTGGGGCATCCTATAATCTAAACCCCTTCAATCGATCTTCTAATCCGCTAACCCTCTCCTCTCATATAATCCCCAATCTTCTCATCCTATAGTCCTCTCTCATCTACTAATTTGGGCCCTCTCCTCTTTTTGAAGTGGTTATCTGACTCATTCCTTCCCCGCCTAACCCCTCAAAGGGGACATCATATCACCATCCTAACATCATCTCTTCTTTTTCTTTGAACGGTTATTGCTCCACAATAACCCTTCAAAGAGGGGCAAAAATGTAGACATATCAAATGTTGACATAACTAATTCTGATTAATTTGTCTCACAAATATTCTAACATCATCATTATCTAATTAATCCCTTTCCCATAAAATACCACATATACCCTTTATCCTAATTAATTTAATCATTTATCTAATATCCCATCATTATCTTATCATTAATCCCTTTAATTCATTATTATATCCCAATATCCCACTTTAATCTTTATTATTATTTTCTAGGCATTTAATATTCCTACACCTACCTACCTACCTGCTCTATACCTACCCTACACCTAGCCTTTCCATGTAATCACATCCTTAATCATCTTTTATTAATCTAAGCTAATCCTAAACTAATCATATCCTCTAGCTCTAAATCTAGAGGCTTCTACTTCTAGAAGCATCTCTAAACTTCTTCCCTCCATGAATTTTAAATTTAATGGAGACTTCTGACAAAAAATAGAATTCTTCATTCTAGAAATTTTCAATCCTCATCCATTGATCTTCATCCCACTTGGATCAATCCTCACCATCCATTCTCCCAACCATAAACTATAAATTTAGCTCTCCTACTCCACGAGAGCTAGATGGAAATAACATGGGAATCCATAACAAACCTCTACAATTTTTATCAATCATCCACAATCTTCAATCTTTAATCAATTTATCATCCATTAATCCTTCTGCAAACATCAATCAATCCAAGAAAATCAAAGGGAGGTGCTGCCCAAGTGCCTACTAAAATATGAAGCAATCAACACATCCTTGAGCAAATCCTACACAACAAAGAAGGAGGATTCTTCATAGGTAAGTTGTAGGTATTACATTCTCTCTCCTTTCCATCTTTCTCAATCTGAGGTAGTGTTAGGGAGGATTAGATTAGGAATCAATTTGGTTTTTGGTTTCTAACTTGCATGTGCATCTAATCTCTCTTCTACATCTACAGGATCCATTGAAGGATTTAGCACTTTCAAAATCTAGACAGTTTCTAAAAGAGAAAATATAGAAACAAACACGATGGTAGTCACTGGTGCCCAATTTGATCCACCCAAGGACCTCATGGAAGACCAAGTGCAACAAGTCAAACTCCTGGTCAAACCTTCTATTCTTAATACTAAATGTCATTGGAAAGTATTCAAGGGTGAATACCAGATTACCTCTTTCATCCAACAAAAGTTGAAGTCTCATAAGAGTTGCAACTTAAATTGCAACAAGCCTTTGAAGATCAAGCAATTTATTTCAAGATGAAAAAAATTCTAAGGGACTTGCGACCTTGAATGTTCAATTATGATGATCAGTACAGAGGAGAAAATATGAACATGGTGATCAAAAATAAAGATTAACAGAAATTCATGATCAACCCTAACATTTATCTTCATATCTAATATTACCTAGTAAAAATAATGAATTCTTTTTTTACCTCACTTAAATTAATTAGTATAATTCCCTTAATGGTGAATGTGATTAACTTGAAGGCTCTCCACCATTCCATGCTATTGGTTGTCCAAGAGATTCAATATTAAAGTATGCTAAGTAATTTATCCACGTTTTGGTATAGAAGACAATTTGATGTATTTGAGAGAAAGCTCTAAACATGATATTGGCCTCTCCCAATAAATTCACAACATTAAATAAGCCTTAGTAGCTCATGTTCAGGCTACACATCTACTTATGAGTAAACATGTGTGGAATGGATCGTGCTTGTGTGACTTTCTATTAGTGCCCATACCAATAAGTCCTCTAGTTTGGGTGTTGTCCCTCATGTTTCTTGTTCAACATGCTTAAGCTCAATGTGAAGGGTAGAATATGCCACATTATTCCTAGTATGCAGCTTAAAAACCTACTAGATACTCCATGTATGGACATTAATAGCATGGCTATCATATGTGACCTCAAGTCTTATAGTGACCTTGTCATTTGTGTTTAGCAAAATCTAAGAGAGTATATATTCTAGAGCATGAGATGTTCCCTTGTTGGGTAGGTGTTATAACCCTTAGTATGAAGAGTTCTCTCTTAGTGTTATGCTAGCAAAATATTAGACAAGTAACCAAAATATCTCTACATGTAAATAACTAAACTTTAACCTATGTGGTTCATGTTTTGAGGGAAAGTCACATTTATGAAGTATTGTGGAAGCAAAACAATGTTGTGTGCTAAGTGTTCTTTAAAATGTGGGCATGACATTTGGTATCAAAGTGGCGACCAAAACGTGTATTCAAATTGAATTGGGCTAGTCCCAATTTCATTGTGAAGGGAAAATATTGGACCTACCCTTCAACCATGAAAAGTAGTATAATCATTTTACACTTCATATGAAAAGAGTAAATCAATCACACATGTCACAAAAATTGAACACTTTTTACAACGAGAGATTTTATTTTTTTAAATGGGTGACTTTACAAATTAAAAATGTCAATGTATCATATCTAATAAGAGTGTCTCCCCTTAAAATGTAATAAATTCCATTTCATAAATAATGTAATGAATAAGTTATATTGTGAGATCCAATAAAAAATTTAAAATTAAACACTCTAATTTGGAATTACAAAGTGACAAACTTAAAAGTTTAACACACATAATGAGCCTAAAAATTAATGACAACACAAGGTTCTTTTACTCAAATTTAATTTGCTAAATATAAGAGAAAAAATAATTAATTGTATAAAAAAAAGTCATGTTTCATCTAATAAATAGTATCAAGAAAAATATCAAACTACCAAAAAATTTATGTGATCTACATAGAAATGTTTCTCGTGTTCACCTCAATGTGAGCAAAACATATCACCAACACATTTTTTAGGCTGTGCAAGGGTGACCATTCAAAAAATAAAATACCTGAAACACAAAATGAGATACAAGTCATTACAAGACAAATTGATCAACATTTAGACCTTTATTTAGACCGATTCAAATGTTCTTGACAAGTATTCATTAATTATTTTGAATTTTTTTTTATTAAATTAGTAATTAAATATTGAAAACACTTATCTAAACTTGCAAAGAAAATATTTTTATAAATAAAAAACAATAAAGAACATATTTTATATAAAGAACTTCCAAAAACTCACCATCTATTTGTCTAATGGAAGCGGTTTTCGATTTTTTTTATTCTTCCATGCATCATAAATAGCATTCCAATCTACCTCATTTAGAGCATGAGGTGCACAAAGAGATAGAAACATTAGCATATCCAATGTGCTCAAAGAAATCCTGGATCTATCATCATTCTTTATCCTATTTAACTTTGAAAACCCTCTTTCACATACGGCTGTGCTTGCTGGAAGTACAAGAATAACTTGCCATAGTTGCATCAAACATGGAAACCCTTCAAACCATTCAGGTTCACCGCCACATAGATCCCATGCTCCAAACATATGTTTTTTTGGATATGATGTATAAATAGTACAAATAAACTCATCCATCTCACCCAAACATTTAACACTGTCCACAATAGGTGAGTTTCCAACACTAAATTTGTCACATAAACATGTTAAAGGCATCTTTTTGTTTGACGATCTCTATCTTCTGTCTCCTCATAGTAATTACGAGGACTGAAAAATTTAGCAGCATTAAATATAGGTAAATCTGTGAATCTTGTATCAAGAGAATCAATTACCTTAATTATAAAGTTTTTTCCCAATTCAATGCAATCATCTAGTGTCCCTGATCTTTGTGACTTAGGCATGCTCTCAAATCTCAATGCATGTACATGTAATGTACCTATTCCATCTGCAAACTCAAGATATCCTCCTTGTGCCCTGGTTAGAAAAGATGATGTATGTAGAGTACCTGCCCCAAATATGCCTCTTTGAAATCTCCTACGAAGCATGTCAATTGTGATATCTAATGTAGTCCCAATGGAAGTAATGTCAATATGATCCTCTTGAAATTTTTTATTCAGCTTATTTAACTCAATAAGCACATCTGCAAGTAAATGGATGCAAAATTGTACCTGAAATATTGTTGCCAAATCATACATTTTTTTCTCCTCTAATTCCCATTCTTTCAACAAAGCAGGCATGAGTTTGACAAGTCTTTCCATGACCTTTCCTCTAGAAAGCCACCTAATTTGATGAATTTGTAATACCTCCAACCTACTGATTTGAAATGACTCCATCAACTCTCTCAATGCTCCATGTCTTTTAGCAGATTTTCCAAGCCATGAATATATTTTATTTGCAAATTTATCAATAAACTGCAACTCTGGAAAATAAGATGAAGCATCATTTGCTGCTAATGCTTCTCGATGAGCTATGCAATGAATATCTAATAAATGAGGAGCATCTCGACGAAGCTTTGTGGACAAACCTTCACGAATTCCCCTCATGGAAGATGCCCCATCAGATCCAAATCCAACTAACTTCATTAAGGATAAATTCATCTCTGTCAAAAGAGCGATCACGACATCATACATAGCTTGAGTTGTTCCATCCTTTATTTCAAGGAGTCTTATAAATTTTGTTACACATTGACCTCTGCCTCCATGTGTCAAGTATGTAATATAAACAATCAAATGTTGTTCCATAGTACGATCAGTGCTTTCATCAACTAAAATAGAGTAAAATGGACTATGAAATATCTCATCTTTCAACTTTTTCCAGTAAACCTCCTTAGCAGCTTGTAAAAACTCTTTTCCAGATGTTGTATTTGTATATGCAGAATATTCATCTGTGAGAGGCATGTGTGGAGTTCCTTTATACCTGTTCAAGTCACAAATCGGCTTATAGAGCTCCAAAGATAAATCATGTATGGCAACAAAATACATATTTTCCATCACTGATATGATTCTCTCCTTCTCAGCATCTACCATGAGTTCTATGTGTTTAGTGATTGGAAGGTTACTTTGTTTATTTTCTCCCTCCAAACGTTGTGATGCAAATTTATGAGGCTCTGATTCTGCATGGGTAAGAAGGCCACTAACTTGAAGGGTGGTGCTTCCATCTTTAGCAAATGGAGTATCTCTCTTATATTTGACACACCAAGAACATTTTATCCTTTGTACACCATTGCAGTCTTTTATAGCATAAGCCCATGGAAATCTTGTTTTCCATTTGGCCTTGAATGTCCTTTTAGGTTTCTTTGATGGGTGTTCCTCTTCCACAAATTCTGTTCCATCTAACTCGTGTTCTTCTTGTGCAAGAATATCAAATTCTTCATTTTGAGAATCACATGGTTGACTAGAATGTCGAGAGATGCCAAACGCATCAACAAGTGACAATTGTTTTTTATCCTTCTTTGGACGGCCAATGGAAGCCATTTTCTCACACAACTTACACTACACTTGTCACCTATTTCAATGAAATAATTATAAAAAATATCAAAATAGTGTTTTCACATGAATTTTGTGTATTATTTTGACAATTTAGAATTAGAGATTAGAGAATATTTAAGAAAATAATTTAGAATAATTTGTATAATCATGCAACACTAAAATCTCAAATATAAGATTGCACTAACAAAGGGTCATGGATTCATATTCCTTACCTCTTCACGCTTGGTGAACTACTCCTCGTTAAAGCATGCACTCCCTCAAAGGTCAGTGTTCAACACCAAATAATTTTTCTGTCCATTTTCAGACAATATATTATGAAAGCACATTTGAGTGGGCCCTTATAATAATAATAAAAAAAATGATGAACTTCTTTCACAAAAATAAAAACAACATGTAAAATTATTTCCTCTTGCATTTAGAGATGTTAAAAAAGCATTAAGACAAGCTTTTGTAGCAGTTCCTTTACAAATCTTTTGTAGATTACAACAAGCAAATTTTAAGAATCAAGAAGTAATGGTTTATGTTCATTTTAAATCATGAAGTAATGGTTGAATGTTAAGAATATAATAATGGTTAATGAAAGTGTTGGAAGTTACATCTTCGGGGAAATAAAGAGCTGAAAACCACTCAAATTCATTCTACTATTCTATTTTCACATCTGAAGAAAGAATTATCAGAGTCTAAAGTTTTGGACATTGAAAGGTTGAATTTACTCTTGAACTAAAGACATAAGAATCGATACATGGATATTTTTTTAATCTCTTGAGTGTTCCGGATACTAAAATTTCCTCTTTCAAAAGATGAATGCAAAAATTCGTTGAAAATAGAAAGAAACCATAATGTTTATTTTAGAAATCCAAAGAATGCATAGTAAATGATCTCTCTAAGGTTTTTTTTTATATAAGTATTTCAAAGTAAAAATGAGTTAAAAGGTGACAATTTTTCAAAAAACTTAATATTTTACAGAGTGAAACTTAATGAGATGTATATTTGTCTACGAATTCTGACAGGATTTTTTAATCACATAAATTCTGTTAAAGTAATAATCTATTTATTTTTCAAACAATAAAAATATATGAGCTGTGTTTATGGAAATGACAATAACATCACCTGTAAAATGCTGAAAAATTAGAGAGGAATATGGCTAACTCACCTTATTTTCCATCACGCTAACTTTGGAGCCAAGCTTGCCAGCTTTCTTTCCCATCTTGGTGATCCAAAACGATTCAAACCCATGGGCCGTGAGTGCAACTGTGCGACCTCTGTCCAGCGTGCTCCTTTCGTATATAATCCGGTGGTATAAACTTTGTTAGCTGTTAGCCAGATATTCCAGTGTTGAGAGACGAGGGGTTAGGAACTTAAAGGACCCTCCCGCTGCCTGCATATACTCTAATAATACTATGTTCCATACATAATAACTTATGCGTGAATGTCAATACAATGAAATTTCAATACATTCTGCCTCAGGCTGCGGTGCACAAGAGTCAATATACTCTGAGTCTCTGAAATTTCAATACATTCTGCGCTGCAAGCCTGCTGCCCTGCATACATATACTTGAAATTTCAACACTTATACATTCTGCCCTGAAATTCGTGGAAATGAATGTCCAATTAAAAACGGTTTTTATTGATTTGCAAATCAGCACATTTGGATACAGACTGGCAGATTGCAATTAATGTTTTGTGATTCTGCGAACCGTGGAGGGTGGACGTGGACCATGGTAGGTGGATACTGGACATTGGGAGTCGTGGGACTCGAGAATCACAGGGTGACAGCCTCACACAGTGACAGGTTTGCTATTAGATACGTTAAAACTTACAAATATATTCGACCCACATACTACAGTCCACTCCCTGATACGGTAGTGGCAGATGCATTATTGACATATTAAAGATGAATAGACGTTTAGAGAAAAGTTCGCTTGAACATTTATGGTGGCAGGTTAAATTAGCAAGTGGCATGTTGAAACGGCGCCCTTCACGTGAAGTTTTAATAAAAATATAAACCTTCATATTTGTCAAACAATTTTTACACCCTGAGTTTTTTTTTACGGGCTAAAAAATCTTACACTTTTTTTAACGTGTGTAAAGCCCTTTGACGGGCTGTGACGTGTTCAATTTTGAAGGTTGCTTTAAGCCAATACCAAATCAAGGTTAACATGTGACACATATATGGTGATTTTAGTGAGACATCATGTAAATTTTAACGTAACTTTGGGTGTAATACAAGAATAACTTCAACATTGTCGAAGCTAACTTGACTTTCACATGACGTGAAGAGGATACTTAGTCCGTCGCCAACGGTAACTATTAACTTAACACTGTGTCTAACATGAAGGTGATGTTATTAATGTATAATTCACTCCATGTTGCAAACCTTACGTTAAAATATGTGACGCGTTTATAAAGTTATTTTTTAATAACAGAAGGCAGGTTTTTTTGGTCAGCGGCTGTTTGTTTAGGTAGAATATATTTAGAATCTTAAAAGCCACTGCACCAATAGAGTAGTATTGAACTGAAACATGAATGGGTGAAGGCATACACAAGCAACGAGCGGAAGCCACAATGCATCGCGAGGGGATAAAAATGCCTCGGTTTCGGTAGATAGACTCGGACTCACTTTGTAGACATTCAGCATATAGAAACTGCATCCCTTCTTTCAAAGATTTTGTAAGACTCTTCCAACCATCCTTTCACACCTCGGAACTCCACTACACTTTAAATTTTGGCTCACGATCAACACCTTTGAAAAAATTATAACAATCTCTCATCAATGAAGAAAAATGTATTATGATTTGATTGGAATTTAGTGTGGGAAGGCCTTCTACACCATCAGAATATAGTTTCTCCCACGGTTCGAATGTACTTTATGATGATCCATGGAGCATCGATTCCACCAACGTGTTCTTTTGCAAGTATGAAATTGATAACAAATAAGTTCGATATATGTAAGTGGATTTTTTAATTTTTTTAATGATGGAAAGGGATCTTATATTATATTAAATACATTATGATACGCGAAAGCTTTCAACAAAAAAGTGGGCGGTATGATAGCACACCCCAAAACCACGAACAAAGTTAAGCAGTGCCTACAACAACCAAAGTCAAACTAAGCCAAGTCTAAGAGAATACAAAAAAAAAATAGGCAAAGCGTAAGAAAGGACAACCAACAAAATCAAGCAGCAACAGCGAACATGCCCGACGTGGGCAGATCCTGGTCATCCGGCCACCCCAAACCCAACAGATCTTTGCCTTCATCAGGAGGTGCCCACCCAGTAGCAGTGTCGTTGTCTGGTTTCACTTCCTTGCGAGTAGGAATGGCGAGATTGAGCCGAGGGAACTTGTCAGACCTTGGCGAAGGTGGCAGTGGATTCCAAGCCATTTGAGGTGTGGTAGTGGTAGGAGGAGAGCCCCAGCCCTAGTGGCGAGGTGGCGAGCCCCAGTCTTGATGGTGAGGAGGCGAGCCCCAACCCTGTTGTCGAGCTAACGAGTGCGGTGGCGAGCCCTACCCGCTACGGTGAGCTGGCGAGAGGATACATTAGAAGTTCCATGGAGAACAACGAGTAGGACTGAATGTATGACACTGAGACCGGCTGCATCATCCGCCATGAGACAAAGGTGACGAGCACCTAAAGGGGAATGGAGGCACACGAGCCACATTACAAGGGGCCTCTCCCCAATGACGAAGCAGGGTCTGCAGGTGATCCACCTCCAGCACCACTTTATTGGCCTGCACCTAAATCTGCAGAAGCACAATGGAGATCACAATAGATTTACTATAAAGAGAGAAAGCTTGATCAACTGCAAAATTACCAAAGAAAAAAGCATTTCTTTCTTTCCAAATCCAAAATAGAATCTCCCCTCTGAAAACATTCCAAATCTGGGTTAACATAGGCAAAAGTATGGGATTGTCTCCAAAAAGGATAAGTTGCCAAGTGAAACAATGAGACCGGGAAGCAAAGAAAAATGAATGAATCCAATCCTAGGTGTTTTGAGTTGTGGGACAGAACCAGAAAATGTGCAACAGCGTTTCTAGATGCCCACAGAAAGGGCACTTGTGAATAGAAATACCAATCTAAGCAAGATGACCTCCAATAGGGAGGCGTTCATGAAGAATACACCAAAGAATAGGAACATAACAAGTGGCCATAGAAAAATCTATAATTCAGTAGATTGAAGAAATTTGTCTTGATAGCTGGAGATATATTTTATCTCTTTCCACATGAATTATTAAAGGAAAAATCAAACACAAGTAGACATAGATGAGGAAAAACATACTGCAATATCTTTAGCAAGAAAGAAAAAAATTAAAACAAAATAACAAGAAGAAGACTATCAAAGATCAAAACCACATGGAAGATATAGAAGAGTTAATCAATACTATCAATAAAATAAAATAAGAAAAATAAGAGGAGGTGCAGAAACCTAGAGAAGTATACAAAAACATGTTATGTTTTATGGAGCCTATTTTCTTGTTAGAGTTTGGTACACCTTCCATGTGTTACACTCAGATATTTTTATAGCAGTCTCGCTCACCAGTGAGTGGGGTCAAGGGGGTTCAGGGGCAAAGCCCCAAAAGCAAATTTTCATGGGGTGGTTTATTAACCCATGGGTAATTGGGTAACTGTTATGGGTTGTTTCTTGGGCCCATGGTTTTTTGGTACCCATTGTTTTGTAAAACCACGGTCTTTTGCCCATGCTTTTGATACCTACAGTTTTTGCCGATGGTACTTAAAACCCACGGTTTCGTATCAAACTGACTTAAGAAATTATCTATTTATGTGAGTGTTTTGCATATGATGACAGGTATAAGCATATGCATTGTAGATGTGCTGTGAATTCAAGTGGGAATTCCGTAGGGTTTGTTAAGCACAGCTCCCAAACAAGATCTAGTTATTGTAAATTGTGAGAATGTTGGCTTGTAATAAAATCTGAGCTAAGTGATTCTTGGTAGACGTAGCCCACATTGGGTGAACCACATTTAAATATTGTCTTTCTGTGTTGTGTTATTTATTTTGCACTTTTATTTGAGATCTGTAACATTTCTATTGCATACTTATTTATCTACTGTTGCGATTCTGTAAGGAATTATTTCGCATATTTTATTCTATTATTTCCTATCAATTGGTGTCAGAGCCTAGTTTTGGTTTGTTGAAGTGTTGAATCACAGGGAAAAGTATTTATCTTGAGTGGGAGTTATGGCAGATGATGGAAGATCTAGGGTTGATAAATTCAACAGGAAGAATTTCAATCTTTAGAAGATGCAGATGGAAGATTACCTTTATCAGAAGGATCTTTATACTCTAATGTCTGAGAAGGTGAAAAAACCCTCGAGTATGACAGATGTGGAATGGGATTTGTTGTATCGAAAGGCACTTGAAACGATCCGGCTGTGTCTTGCATCTTCAGTATTATTTAATGTTTCAAAGGAAAAGACTACAAAAGATCTAATGGATGCATTAGGGAAGTTGTATGAAAAACCCTCTGCCTCTAACAAGATATTTTTAATGAAAAGTTGTTTAATATGAAGATGTCTGAGAATAGTTCCATAGCAGATCATTTAAATGATTTCAATACGGTTGTGAATATGTTAGCTTCGCTTACAATAGAATTTGATGAAGAAGTTAGGGCTTTATTAATTTTGTGCTCTTTACCTGAAAGTTGGAATAGCCTGGTAATGGCGGTAAGCAACTCGGTTCCAGCTAACTCAAAGTTGAAGCTTGAGGATGTTGTAGGTGTGATTCTAAGCGAGGAAAGGTGAAGAAAAAGCTTTGGGGAATCTTCTGCTTCAAGGAATGCTTTGACAGCGGAAACTAGAGGGAGACAGAAGAATAGAGGAAACCATGGAAAATCGAAAGATCAGGCAAGGTCAAAATCCAAGAGAAAGATTGTATGTTGGAACTGTGGAAAGTATGGGCATGCAAAGAAGGACTGTTGGGAGCTTCGGGACAAGAAGAAACAACAGAAAGAAAACAAGGAGGCAAATGTGGCATCGGGTAATGTATGTCAGGATGCTTTGATTCTTTCTTTGCATAATATTACTGAATCTTGGGTTTTAGATTCAGGGGCTTCTTTTCATGCTACTCCACATAGGCATTATTTTGTTGATTATGTTCAAGGGGATTTTGGGCATGTTTTCTTGGTGACAATGAGCCTTGTAGTATAGTTGGAAAAGGTTCTGTTCAGGTTAAGATGTAGAATGGGAATACATGGCTATTGAAGGATGTCAGACATGTGCCTACATTAAGGAGAAATTTTATATCGGCGGGGCAATTGGGAAGTGATGGTTATACTGTGATATTTACAGTTGACTCTTGGAAGGTTACCAAGGGTGCTCTTGTGGTGGCAAGAGGTAAGAAGGTTGGAACCTTGTATTTATCCACTTATAGTACTAATGATTGTAATCTTGTAGCTTTAGATACAGATACAACATTATGGCACTATAGGCTTGGTCATATGAGCCATAAGGGCGTGGACATCATAAAGAAGAATTTTCCTGGATATACAGAAACAAGTTTGGATTTCTGTGAGAACTGCATATATGGGAAATAGAAGCGAGTAAGGTTTCTCAAGGTTAGACCTACGAAGAAAGAGAGTAAGTTAGAGTTGGTACGTTCTGATGTGTGGGGGCCAACTCAGGTATCATCTCTTGGGGGTTCAAGTTATTATATTACTTTTATTGATGATGCAACAAGGAAAGTTTGGGTTTATTGTATTAGAAACAAATCTAATGTATTTGATACTTTTGTTAAATGGAAAGCCTTGGTATAAAATGAAACAAGTCTTAAGTTAAAATGTCTCAGGTTAGATAATGGAGGGGAGTATTGCAGCAATGAATTTGATGATTATTGTTCTAAGAATGGAATCCACAGGAAAAAGAAGGTTCTAGGAACCCCGTAGCAGAATGGGGTGTCAGAAAGGATGAACAAAACAATAATGGAACGTGCTAGGAGCATGAGGATACATGCAGGACTGCCTCTTTATTTTTGGGCAGAAGCGGTGAGCACAGCTGTGTACTTAATAAACAGAGGACCCTCAAGTTCCTTGGATGGAGGCATACCTGAGGAGGCTTGGTACGGTAAGAAAGTCAATTACTCATTTCTTAGAGTCTTTGGATGTGAGGTGTTTGTTCATATTGACAAGGATGATAGGACCAAGCTAGAGGCTAAATCAGAAAAAATGCACTTTTATTGGTTATGGTGGTGATGACTTTGGATTTAAATGTTGGAGTATTAAGGACAAGAAAATCATTCAGTCTAGGGATGTGGTCTTTAATGAGAAAGTATTGTATAAGAAACAGTTGCAGGAAAACAGGGAAGAATCCAAGAAAGAATATGCAGTGGTAGAGGATCTTTCGGATGGAACAGTGACCCATGAATCAGTTCAGGAGACTACTCAACAAGAACCCCAAACTCCTACAGTGAGGAGGTCTTCTAGGGTAAGAAAAGAACCTGAATGTTTTTCTCCTCTTTATTATTTATTACTCACTGATAGTGGATAGCTAGAGAGCTTTGATGAAGCAATGCAGGTAGATGCTAGTAAGAAGTGGGATCAAGCCATGGATGAGGAGTATAAGTCTCTCATGGAGAACCAAAATTGGGATTTGGTGAAGCTATTGGAAGGCAAAAGAGCATTGCAAAACAAGTGGGTGTACAGAGTTAAATACAAAGGAGGAAAGAAAAGATATAAGGCCCAGTTGGTGGTCAAGGGGTTTGCACAGAAACAAGGTATAGATTTTGATGAGATCTTTTCTCCTGTAGTAAAAATGACTTCTATTAGAATTGTTCTTGGAATAGTGGCAGCAGAATACTTGCACTTAGAATAATTAGACGTAAAGACTGCATTTCTCCATGGTGATTTGGAGGAGGAGCTATATGTGCAGCAGCCAGAAGGATATCAAGTCAAAGGTAAAGAGGAGATGGTGTGCAAACTGAAGAAGATCTTGTATGGCCTGAAACAAGCTCCACGTCAATGGTATAAGAAGTTTGATAGCTTCATGATGGAGCAAGGTTATATCAGATGTCATTCTGGCCATTGCGTGTATACAAAGAAATTTGAGGATGGAAGTTATATTATCATGTGTTTGTATGTTGATAACATGTTGGTTGCAGGTAAAAACATGCAGGAAATAAAAGTACTCAAGAAACAGCTAAGTGAATCCTTTGATATGAAGGATTTGGGGGCTGCTAGACAAATCCTTGGTATGAGGATAACTCGGGATAGGAAGGAATGGAAGCTGACTTTATCTCAGGAAGAGTACATTAAGAAGGTATTGGATAGGTTTAACATGTAGGATGCTAAACCAGTTGTGACTCCTTTGGCAGGACATTTTAAGTTATCAAAGGAGAAGTGTCCTAAGATAGAGAAGGAAAGAAACCATATGTCCAAGGTACCTTACTCATCAGCGGTTGGCAATTTGATGTATGCTATGGTATGCACTAGGCCTGATATTGCCCATGTAGTAGGAGCTATGAGTAGATTTATGAGTGATCCAGGTAAAGAGCATTGGCAAGCAGTAAAGTGGATCCTTCGGTATTTGAGAGGGACCATGGGGATAGTTTTATGCTATAGTGGATCAGACACCACTTTACGTAGTTATGTAGATTCAAACATGGCTGGAGATGTAGACAGCAGGAGGAGCACAATAGGTTATATTTACACTGTAGGTGGGACAACAGTAAGTTAGATTTCATGACTACAGAAGTTGGTAGCTTTATCAACCACAGAGGCTGAGTATGTTACTACCACAAAGGCAAGCAAAGAGATGATTTGGTTACAACAAATGCTTGAGGAGTTGGGGCATAAGCAGGAGGAATGTAAGTTGCATAGTGATATTCATAGTGCTATACACCTAGCTAAGAACTCTGCTTTCCACTCCAGGACGAAGCATATACAGTTGAGATATCACTTCATCAAGACAGCTTTGGAGGAAGATAAGTTGAAGTTGGAGAAGATTCATACCAGTCAGAATCCTGTAGACATGATGACCAAGGTGGTCACAAGGGATAAACTAAAGCTATGTTCAGCTTTGGTTGGCCTTCGTGGATGACAGTGAAGGGTTGAGAAGCTTGCTCAGTGGAAATCAGTCTCCAAGTGGGAGATTTTTATGTTTGTGGAGCCTATTTTCATGTTAGAGTGTGGTACACCTTCTATGTGTTACACTCGAGTATTTTTACGGCGGTCTCACTCGCCAGATAGCGGGTCAAGGGGGTTCGGGGGTGAAGCCCCCAAAGCAAATTTTTATGGGTGGTTTATTAACCCATGGGTAATGGGTAGCCGTTATGGGCTGTTTTTGGGCCCATGGTTTTTCGATACCCATTTTTTTGATACCCATAGTTTTTTGCCCATGGTTTTGATACCCATGGTTTTTGCCCATGGTTTTGATACCCACGGTTTTATATCAAATTGCTTAAGCAATTGTCTATTTATATGGTCTTATGCATATGATACATATACAAGTAAATGCATTGCATATGTGCTTTGAATTCAGGTGTGAATTCTGTAGAGTTTGTTGAGCATAGATCTAAATGGATCTGGGTATTGTATTGAGAGAGTGGAGGCTTGTAATAAAATCTGAGCAAGTGATTCTTGGTGGATGTAGCCCAAATTGGGTGAACCACGTTAAATATTGTCTTTCTGTGTTGTGTTATTTATTATGCACTTTTATTTGAGATTGTAATATTTTTTGCATATTAGTTTCTATTGTTGCGATTCTGTAAGGGATTATTCCACATATTTTATCTCTTATTTCCTATTAGTTGCAAAGTTTTAGAAGATCTTTAAATTTCGGCCAAAGGAATGAGCGTCAAGTGCATTTTTACAAAAATAATCCTCAATAGTGTGAATTCCGCGCTTGAAAATTTTTTGCACGGAGATTCCTGGGACGCCAGCTAGGCATTAGTTTTAAGATTGAAAAATCGGTGACCACCGAAGCGAGTGTTAGTTGACAGAAAAACCCATTACAACAGTTGCCCCCTTCCATAGAAGTCAAGGTTTAACACATTCCCATGCTTTTCAGATTCTCTTATGCACAAAAGTGCCAACAATTTTGACAAGTACTCAGTGATGAACATATTGACAAAACCTAATCCTTTCCATGCAGAAAGGCCATAAGGTGAGACTTCCGTAATACCATGTCATATGAGAACTTTCCAAGCTTCTGGGCCAATACTGCTTCTAATAATCCATTTAGAGTAAAGAGCTTTCCCTTGGCATTAGGCCTTGATTACCATCAGAATATAGTTTTTCCAATGGTTTGAATGTATTTTATGATGATCCATGGAGCATCGATTCCACCAACGAGTTCTTTTGCAAGTATGAAATTGATAACAAATAAGCTTGATATATGTAAGTGGATTTTTTTAAAAAAAATTAATGATGAAAAGGGATCTTATATTATATTAAATATATTACGATACAAGAAAGCTTTCAACAAAAAAGTGGGTGGTATGAGAGCATGCCCCAAAACCATGAACAAAGCTAGGCAATGCCTAGAATAACCAATGTCAAACTAGGCCAAGCCTAGGAGAATACAAAACAAAAATAGACAAAGCCTAAGAAAGGACAACTAGCAAAATCAATGAGGAGCAACAAACATGCCCGAGGCGACGGATCCTTGTCATCTCACCACCTCGAACCCAACAGATCTTTGCTATCATCAAGAGGTGCCCACCCAATAGCACTGTCTTCCTCCAGTTTCATTTCCCTGCGAGTAGGAATGGCGAGGTTGAGCCGAGGTAACCTGTCAAATCTTGGCAGATGTGGCGGTGGATTCCAAGTCATCTGAGGTTTGGTAGTGGCAGGAGGAGAGCCCAAGCCCTAGTGGCGAGGTTGAAATCCCCAACCCTAGTGACGAGAAAGCGAGCCCCAACCCTAATCGTAAGGAGGTGATCCAAAACCCTGTCTACTACGGTAAGCTAGCAAGAGGCTACATTGGAAGTGCCATGGAAAATGAAAAGTATGATTGAATGCACGAGGCTGAGACCAGCTACGCTGGTCGCCAAGAGCCAAAGTTGAGGAGCGCCTGGAGGGGGGCAGAGGCACTTGAGCCACATTGCAAGGGGCCACATTAAATCAGGGTCTACAAGTTATCCACCTCCGACGTCACTTTATTGGCTTGCACCTGAATCTGTAAAAGCACATTGAAGATCACCATAGATTTACTATAAAGATAGAAATCTTAATCAAATAAAGAATTAACAAATAAAAAAACATTTCTTTCTTTCCAAATCCAAAATAGAATCCTGAAACAATGAGGCTGGGAAGGAAAGAAAAATGAATGAATCTAGATCTAGGCATTTTTAGTTGTGGGTCAGAACCAAAAAACATGAAACATCATTTCCAGATGCCCACAGAAAGGGCACTTGGGAATAGAAATACCAATCTGAGCAAGACGAGCTCCGATAGGGAGGCCTTGATGAAGAATACACAAAATAAAATGATCAATCTTAGGCTCTGTAGAAAGAGTCCAATCATTTTCAAACCGTCGTCCCCAGGTGGAGGAGGTGGAGTGAAGTCCCCATCAAAGATTGAGTTTTTCCACCATGGGTAGATGGGGTGAAAGTCAGCGATAACCCTTACTTGCTTTGTAGTTATAGAATGGGGTGTCAATATGCCATTTCAATTCCATCCACCAAGGGCAGGAGGAATGCACGACAATTTTATGCATCATGTGGTCATGAACCAAATTGATCACTACGTGAAAAGTATCCTAATCCTAGTTGGAAAGCTGAAAAAGATATTTAAATTTAGGTTAACGGAACCAGTGTTGTGCAGTTTTGCAAAACAAAATCCTCAATATTGTGAATTCTGTGCTTGAAATTTTTCAATGTCGAGATTCCCGAGACGTCAGCTAGGCATTGGTTTTGAGATTGAAAAATCGGTGAATGCCAAAGTGAGTGTCGGTTGACAAAAATACCATTGGGAAAGTTGTCCCCCTTCCATAGAAGTCAAGATTTAACACATTCCCATGCTTTCTAGATGCTCTTAAGAAAAAAAGTGCCAAAATTTTTGACAAGAACTGAGGTGATGAGCATATTTATAAACCCTAAGCCTTTCCATGTAGAATGACCATAAGGCGAGCCTTCCGCAATACCGTGTCGTATGAAAAATTTCCAATCTTTTGGGCCAGTAATGATTCTAATAATCCATTTAGTGCAAAGATATTTCCCTTGGCATTGGTTGTGAATGAGACCAAGGCCTCTAGAATTGCGAGGCATGCAACATATATCCCAGGAAACCTGATGAAAACCTTTTCCTGTAGAAGCATTAGCCCACAAGAAATCTTTGAGCAGTTTTTCTAGCTTTTCAATGGATGATTTGGAAGGAACCCATCATGACGTATAATAAAAATGAGTGGGAGAAAGAAATTTAGAGAAGATTTGGAATTTTTTGGTGAAGCATATAGGCTTGGTGATCTAATATTCCATTTTTTTGGCCATCCGCTTAATGACATACTACCACAGTTTAGTTGAGGAGGCTTGAAAGGAAAAAGGGATGCCCAAAAACTTAAAAATATCTCCATGTGCCAGTATTTTCCAATCGAAAGTGGCAAGTCAGTCAGGTGTAGAAAGGAAGGATTGCTGATAACACTGGATTTTTCGCCATTGAATGGAGGAGCCAGAAGCTAGACAGAAAATATCCAAACATTGTGTGGCTTGCGAATGTTGGTTTCATCTTCAATGAGAGTAAGAAATGAGTCATCCACAAAATTCCAATTAAGAAGTTGATCATTGGACTCAGTAGGAAAATATATTGCACGTGAGCAAGACCCTGAGCCTTAGAATTAGCTAGGAGATAACAAAAACCTTCAACCACAATAACATAGAGCACAGGGGCTAGCGAACAACCTTCCCGAATAGAGTGAAAAAGGCCAAAAGGCTCCAAGATGAGGCCATTAATTGATATTTGAGTACAGGCATAAAAAAAAAACATATTGACCGTTTGAATGAAATTCGGACCAAAGCCAAGGGCTTAGAGCATGGCTAAAATGAATGGCCATTCAATCCGATCATAAGCTTTCTCAAAGTCAATTTTGATAAACATTACGGCCTGATTTGAATTGCGGGCCCATTCCATGCCTTCCCAAACAATGATGATGTTATCCAAGATGAAGCATGCATATATGAAGCCGATTTTCTCTGGCTAAATGATAACAGGAAAAAGAGTGTGTAATCACGGAGCTAACACTTTGGAAATGATTTTGTAGGATACATTCAACAATGTAATTGGCCACCAATAGGTGATTTTCTCAGGGTATCCTTGCTTAGGAATGAATTTCATGTTTCTCTTTTTGATTTCAAGCCTGAGAGATTACTTATGGAAGTCTTCAAGATAAACTTGATGTAGGTCATGTCTGACTGAATCCCAAAGGTGTTTACAAAATTCACAGGGGAATCCATTTCAGCCTGGAATTTTATCATTATCCATTTGCATAGTGGATTCATGGAGGTCTTCAATGGTGAGCAACCTCTCGCAGATCACCTTTTGAGCCCCCAATATTTTACACGACACAACTCCCAGACATTGGTCAAGAGCATCCTGACGAGCTGCCAAGGATGGGTGAGTTTGGAAAACAAGATTGTAGTGGCTCACAAAGGCTTGTAGCATAAGCTGAAGGTCTGTAATTTGGGCTCTGTTGTCCATCATATCCCTGATCTATTGTGAAGGCTTCTTGGCTCTGAGCAAAAGAAAAAATTCTTTCGAGACTCTATAACCATCTTTGATCCAATCCATCCAAGCTCGTAGTTCGGCACCCCAGGAATTATATTTATCAGTAATTTGCATTTTTTTCTGAAGTGTAGCAACCTGTAGTTGTAGGGACTTAGAAAAAGGATCGTCTTGAAGAACCACTGCCGCCTGGCTGAGGGGTAAGTGCACAAATTTGGGTGGCCAAAAAGTGGAAAATAATCTTAAAAAAAGAAAAATGCGCTCACATTTTAATTTTTTTGGATTGGGAATCACCGAAGCATAATGCATATGCGTTATGCCTACTATAAAAAAAAGAGGTTGAAGCCTCTATCATTTTATCTCCCTTAAATGCGAGTTTCAAAGCTTAACCGTGCACTCGCATTTTTTCATTTAGCTGGATCTCAAGCTTAAAGGATCATTTCTAGATCACCAGGAAGATCTGAATCGATGATGGTGCCATGGAGAAGAGGTAAGCATAATTCTTTTCTTAAAATTGCATTGAAATATGATAATTATAGATTAAAATTTGAATTGAATACATATTTTTTATTGTTACCGTTAGAGGTCGAGGGAATCAACCACAACCAAACCCTGTTATTCTTTTCATCCCTCCTAACACTCGCATAATTGGTCAACATCCCTTAGGTAGTCAAGAAGATTTATCGGCCCAAATAGTTGAAAACAAAATTGAAATTAAGGATTTAATAAAAATAATGAGGGATGCACAATCTACAAACCCCCACTGCGCCTCTCTTGAAAACACATTGGAGGCATTACTTGTTCAAATTGACGCAACAACGAGGCAAATTGATCATTGGACAACTTAAAGAGAGGGTTGTAAGGTTTATTATTCCAACAAATTGTCATATGTGGATATAAATAAAAAATAAATTTCAAAAGACCTCATATGCACCTTATTCATGGACCCCCGCACTAATTTTAATGTTTTGTTGTCATGTAAATGATTTCCCATCCATTGGTGCAATAATAATTTGATTAAAAATAATTTTTGGGACTGATGGTGGATGGTGTTTAATTTTCCACTTTGTAATGACAATGAGGTTCCACTATACTTTATGAGGAAACTCTATTGCGAGTTTATCCTCAATGAGATTACAAATTATTTTGATTTCTGAGATTTCCAAGGCCGAGGAAAAGGATCTGCATAGGATCAACCAAGTGCACAATGTGCAAAAAGATTCCCTGCACAGAAACCCCCTCACCCGGAGATTGTCCCTCAAGCAATGAAGGAGACAGTAGAGATTGATACATTCCACACACTTTAGGGGCTATCTATGACCCTTATTTTACATACGAGGGAGATTTCTGAGCCAGATGCTCATGGAGGTACACAGAGTATTCCCTCAGGGAGTACTAGCATGAGGCCACATATTTTCTCAACATGTGGTATCATATGTTTGGGGCCCGAGGAGGACGATACTTTCATGTGTACTGATTTTTGTGCACCTAGTGCTAGGGGTGAACACGATAATGTCAATATGTCAGATAACCTTTTGAGTGAGACATTTGGATTACATTCATCGGTGCCACCTTCGCAGAAAAATTTGTTATGTTTTGTTATGTGTGTTACAAAAAGTTTGGAGTACCTGATTTACTTATATATGTTAAACTTTTGAAATAATTGTATTTTTACATGTACATACATTGATATTACAGCACGCAGAAGGCACATCTTCATCCCGACCACAGGTGGCGAGCACCATGCATACACATACATTCACAGAGGTAATTTAGAATTTTAGTTATGTAAAATTTTCACATACATGTGTGTGTGTGTATATATATATATATATATATATATATATATATATATATATATATATATATATATATATATATATATATATATATATCAGTTTTGAAGTCAAATATATGTATGTTCTTGTATGTCCATCTAACTCACGTGATATACATGTTTGATAAAGATGTTGACTTCACTAGACGCCACACCATCTCCACAAAAAGTAGATAAAGGTGTTGCCGCTGCGATTTCATCTGCGCAGCAACTCACTGAGGTATTCAAACAACATGTAAATTTTGTTAAATTTCTCGTGTAATTCATATTATGTTAAATTACATGTTAGTAATGTCTTTCATCATATAATTATTAAATTATGTTAATAATGTCCTTCATTGTGTATATGCAGGATTTACCTGCGACAGGTAGCACCCCTATTCATTTGATTCATAGGTGTGGCAGGGTAAAACCAATAGTTATATATTGATAAATTAGTTAAAATATTTTCATTATGTAAATGCAAGTACTTAGCTCTATTTTCACTAATTCTGATGTTAGATTTTCTGATCTTATGTGTATGTAGGGAACTTTTACCCCCTCCATTTTGACTTTGAGGGCACGAACTCCTACATCTCGTTGTCTTCATACCCCTGTTCGTAATGCAGTAGCTCTCGATGACTCATCTTAGTGTGAGATGCAAATTCAGCGTGATCGAAAACTTGCAGTAAGTTTTTGTATTTATTTAAATACATTCATTCTAGCATGGTCTTAAATACATGTTGAAAACATATATAAACTAAGTTTTGACAAAAAAATATTGTTTGCATTTACAGGCTCGTCTACAGGTGAGTATTCAGTGGAAGAGGACTCGAAGCATGGACTTGGATGATCCAAAGGCATCTCATGGATCTCCATCTTCATCTAAGCGAGGGCCTTCTTTGAGTAATTCCAAAAGAGGGATATATTTTGATGAGTAGGAAATATATATGTCTTACATGACATTTTTTTTGTATGCCTATGTGCATGGCATTGTATGTACGCCTATATGGCATTTGAAGTTGATGGTATATGACCTATTTAGGCATTTTTGTATTTATCATCCACATTAAAATACTATTTGTAACTTGAAAATTTTGTATGAGACCTTACATTTATGAGATTATGTTTGCATGAATCTAATATGATGTGCACTTGACAATATTTAAGACATTATGGATTATTTTATCATTTGTTGGTGATGTACATGTACTAGCATTTTCAATGTATAATATGCATCAAACTTTGGAAATCAATATTTATGTAATGTATGTATATAAAGAGTCACCTAATCTGAGTAATTATTCATTCACTTTATCAATGTGTCTATGTGTATTTACCTTACTTGTGCTTCTTCTTGCTCATGGTATATTTGTACTGTTTCCTATTTTATCATGCACTTACTACATTCTTCTATGCTTTGTAGTCTTCTCCCCTGTTAAAACAACCGAGAGTCATCAGAATTTGACGCCTTTCATCTATTGATATTTTGAGAATTTATCTCCATATACATTACTCCAATGCTTGAGAATGTCTCCAAATGCAATGACATTCTGATTCAGACACTCAATGATTCTTAATTGTCTAATCCTATCAAATTCATTTTATTACCTTTAAATATGGAGGCATTTCAAGTTATTTGGAAATCATATCGGACCCTTCACTAGGCTTCATGACTACCCCTATCCTTGTTAAGGCATTTTTGAAAGCATTCAAGGGTTTACCATAGCATAAATTATCAATGAATGGAAGGTCACTAAGTTGTAGGCCATCTGAATCCCATCCATAATTAAACAAGAAATATTTACTAGGCGATTGATAACTCCTGTGTGTTCTTACACATACCCCTATCAAATTCATTCTTAAGCCAATCTAGTCATTCAGGGATCTTAAGGGACTACACTTGGACAAGGTAGCCCAAAATCATGGGGAGCAAAGGGAACCAAACCAAATGCTCCACTAGCCTTCACCTAGCCACCCCGATGTGTTGGCGTAGTTGGTTCGGTCCCACGAGCTTCCATTTGCAAACTACAGCCTTTGAAAGCCTTACACTGACTCAGACTACACTATTTTTTGCAAACAATAGCATTGCAAGAGAACCAGATGGAGATGGAGAAAACCACAAGATATTTTTGTATAGGGTCCTGATATTGAGGTCTTAGATCTGACGAGATATCTCTAGGTGCCACGGAGTCCGAGAAATCACCCATTGAAGATATGGCGTGTTTGGGCCTCAAAACTCTTAAGGGACTACACCCGGACGGAGTATCCCCAAAGCACGGGGAGCATAGGGAACCAAAAAGAATGCTTCAATAGTGTTCACCTGGCCACCCTGATGTGTTCGTGTAGTTGGTTTGGTCCCACAAGCTTCCATTTGCAAACTACAGCCTCTGGCAACCCTACACTAACTAAGACTGCACTATTTCACGTGTTTGTAAACAATAGCATAGCGAGAGAACCAGATGGAGATGCATAAAACCATGAGATGATTTCATAAAGGACCATGATGTGGAGGTCTTGGATCTGACGAGACGTCTCTAGGTGCCACGAAGTCTGAGAAATCACTCGTCGAAGATATGGCATGATTGGGCCTCAGGGCTCTTAAGCGAGTACGCCCAGACGGGGTAGCCCAAAAGCACAGGGAGCGTAGGGAACCAAAAACAATCCTCCACTAGCATTCACTGGGACACCCTGACATGTTGGCGTAGTTGGTTTGGTCCCACGAGCTTCCATTTGCAAACTATAGCCTCTAGCATCCTACACTGACTCAAACTGCACTATTTCGCGTGTTTACAAAAAATAGCACAACGAGAGAGCCAGATGGAGACGGAGAAAATCATGAGATCATTTTGTAGAGGGCCTCAACTTGGAGGTCATGGATCTAACGAGACATCTCTAGATTCCACGGAGTCCGATAAATCACTTGTTGAAGATATGGCTTGTTTGGGCCTTAGGGCTGTTAAAGGACTACGCCTGAACTGGGTAGCCCAAAAACATGGAGAGTGTAGGGAACCAAAACAAATCCTCCACTATCATTCACCAAGCCACCTTGATGTGTTGGCATAGCTAGTTTAGTCCCATGAATTTTTGTGTGCAAACTACAGCCTCTGGCAGCCCTACACTGACTTAGACTGCACTATTTCACGTGTTTCCAAACAATAGCACAACAAGAGAACCAGATGGAAATGGATAAAACTGTGAGAGGATTTTGTAGAGGGCCCCGACATGGAGGTCTTGGATCTAATGAGACATCTCTAGGTGCCATGGAGTCTGATAAATCATCCGTCAAAGATATGGCGTGTTTGGGCCTCAGGGCTCTTAAGGGACTATGCCCGGATGGGGTAGCCTAAAAGCACGGGGAGCGTAGGGAACAAAAAAAAATGCTCCACTAGTGTTCACCTGTCCATCCCGATGTGTTTGCATAGTTAGTTTGGTCCCACAAGCTTCCGTTTGCAAACTACAGCCCCTAGGAGCCCTATACTGACTCAGACTGTACTATTTTGAGCATTTGCAAACAATAGCACAACGAGAGAACCAGCTGGAGATGGAGAAAACCACGAGAGAATTTCGTAAAGGGCCATAATATGGAGGTCTCAGATCTAACGAGACGTCTTTAGGTGCCATGGAGTTTGAGAAATCACCCGTCGAAGATATGGCGTGTTTGGGCCTCAAGGCTCTTAAGGGACTACGCCCGAACGGGGTAGCCCGAAAGCACGGGGAGCGTAAGGAACCAAAAATAAGCCTCCACTAGTGTTCACCAGGCCACCCTGATGTGCTGGCATAGTTAGTTCGGTCCCATGAGATTCTGTTTGCAAACTACAGCCTCTGGTAGCCCTACACTGACTCAAATTGCACTATTTCACGCGTTTGCAAACGATTTTTGTTTGTTGTTGCTTTCTAATATTTAATTTCTCTTAGCTTCACTTGGCTTCAAGAATAATAAATTCTCTACTAACAGTGCCAACCACGTTAAGGTGGAAGATTTTTTAACACCACTAACTGTTGTATATATCTACCCCCCGGGTAAATATAGAAACCCGACACAAAGGAAAATATGTCGGAGAGGTCAAGAAACCCGACACAAAGGAAAATATGTCAGGGAGGTTCAAAAACCCGACACAAAAGGAAATTCTGGTTTCAGGTTTCGGGAAACATGAGACATGAAGCATGTAGATCAAAAATGATGTCCCGATGCTTGAGAGTTCCGCAAACCTGAAACACTTCCTAGGCAAATCAGGTCTTGGAGTCGGGAAAACATGTCGGGAAAGCATGGGGCCGAAAAATGTCGAGCCACCTTCCAAACCCGATGCACATGTAGGTCCATTTTCTAACCCCGAAACAAAGGAAATCTTGGAAGTACTGGGGGAAGTGGGTTTTAGGAAAACATAAGCATCAAACGAATGTCAAGGCTTCCTCCAAACCTGATGCAAATGCAGAAGAGAACCCCGAACCTGACAGGCAGAAGACCCTGACGCGGGAAATATTCAGATCACCATAACTTTTCACAGGGAGCTCAGATTCACGCAAGGTTGGAATTTTTGGAAAGCTTACGAGGTCCTCTATCCAACTACGACTGGATATCTTTAATTGGGTGGGAAAAAGTTCTTAAAAATGAAAAATACAGTTCGTCATATTTTGAGTTTGTTGGGGATCTCACCTACCGCCATAATGAGATGAGTTAGGTGCAGTCTGGAGGTTGTTGGGGCAGATTTTGAATTCCTTTCTTATCCCTCTCTTTTCCATCCTATAAATTGTAAGGAGAGGCTTCTTTCTAAAGGTTGGACATTTTTGGTTTTTTTACCCCTCCCTTCTTCTCTCTGGCAGGTGAAATTGTGGAGTTCAAACCTCCCATTTAAAACTGTAATTAAAATTTTCCTCTTGGCATTCTGTAGCGTATTGTATCAATATTTGGAGAAAATAATGCATGTATGTGGATGATTCTCAACCCTCTTTGTGTTTATTTGTGTCCTCCTAATCTTTCACTACAAACCTGGTTATCTGTGCATGATCTTGCATTGCATTTTAATGGTCTGTGTTTATTGGCAAGACAGGTGTTCTTCATTCCTCGGTGCATCACCTTTGTAGTTTAGGTTTTATTTTATGCATCTTCTTACCCTGTCTCCTTGGAAAGTTAGATTAGGTTTTTTGAGTAAACCCTCTGCATTTTTACATGTGCATCTGAATAGAGGAATAGGAAACGGCCTTCATCCAGAGAGCTTTTCCAATTTCGCAAGGTCCCACACTTGGGAAAAGCTCCATGTTATGCAATCGCACTGAGAGTCTCAACCCATCGAGTTGTAGACATTCAGGGGTGCTGCGATTCGACACCAACAGTTTTGGCATGCCCGGTGGGACCAAGAGGTCATTCCACAAGATTTGAAGGAGTTTTCATGAAATTCGGACAAAAAAATTATAGTTTTTACAATTTCAGATTTTGCACCTTCTAGGCAGAACTCCGAAATCAATTTTGAAGGGCTTAAATTGCTCAAAACAAGTCAAAATTTCACCAGTTGGTAGATCTGAGGGTAATCTTCAAAAGGGTATCCTTATTTTTTTGAGATTTTGACTTTCAAAATTTCATGGTTTTTTGGGTTTCGAGTTTTCGAGGTCCGAGAACATCAAAGAAGACCCAACAGTCATATCAGGTTTTGGGGGATGCATTGCATGGTCCTATTCCTGAAAATAGTCATTTCTGGTTTTCCGGGGTGTCGGGCATGTCTCAAGTTCCGATACATGGCAATTCAGGTTTTGTAAGTTGTATTGCATGACCTGAGTTCCGCCTGTACCTTTCAGGGATCCGCAGCTGCACAACAAGACCCGAATTCTAGATTGAAGATTGTCTCCTCTGGGTCCTTCGAATTTTAAATGATATTTTTAATATTGTCAAGTTTGGTGTGTAACTTGGAAAAATCTAGTCTTTTAAGGCTCGTTCTCTAACACATCTGGCGACTCCGAAGGGATAGAATTCAGCGGTGTAGCAGCACAAGTTGCCCAGGCACATGAGAATAATTTGAACCAGGTCTAATTCTCAAGAAGAGGGGCTATTTTTCCACTTGTAACTATCACCAGGCAGAGGGAGGAGAGGAAGGAGACCACAAATATCACCATCTCCACCTAACAAGACTTTGTCTACACCTCCACCTGGTAGACCTTTTCTCGCATCAACCAGGGTTCTTAGGCCAATCATAATGGCGCATCTACCACCGAATCCTTTTGTCAATTTCACGGGTAGTAGTCCACTTTCCCTAAATGCTCAGAATCAAATTCCAGTTGCAGCGCTAAAGAATATCCCCTATTTTACAGGAGAAAATCATACTACTCCTATTGATCACATCCAGGATATTGCTAATGCATGTGCAATCCACGAAATAAATGAAATGTATGTTGCAGTTAAGTTATTGGCTTCATCTTTCAAAGGTAAGGCCTTACAATGGTTTAGGAGCCTAGCAGCAGGGTCTATTACGAATTGGAACCAACTTTGTTCACCTCTTTGCAACCAATTCGGGGAGAGGGCGGACAATTTATCTTTATTGGAACAGCTGACAACAATCAAAAGGGCTCCTAATGAACAAATGACAAATTTCAACTTCAGATTCCAACGGACATGGGACAGGATTCCAATAGCTGTTAGACCAACCGCCGAAGGAGCATTCCTTTATTTCTTAAAGGCTATAAATTCAGACATAGCCATGATGATCCAATCAATGGGAGGAACAACGCTGCCAGGGGCCTACGACACAACTATCAGAGTAGAGAACTATTTGATCCAATCTGGCAAGCTTGCACCAAGGCCACCAATGCCTCTCTATCCGGATATGGGAAATCCTACAACCAGTCAAGCACTAGAGTTGAATCCCATTCCAACTCCTAGAAATCAAAGCAATAATGAGGCATCGACTTCTTCAAATACTTCAAAGGAATTGCAGGAGGTCATGAAAGAACTGCAGAACCTTGGAAATGAGCTTGTGACTATCAAAAGACAGCAAGCTCAAAGTGCTAGATCGTATCAGCCTCAAGCACAGTACCAGGCTAGGCCCCCATACCAACAAAATAGACCATCACCTCAGGCTGCAAATCAAAACCAAAACCAAGGACAACCTCAAGCTGCCAGGCCATTTCGACCGTATGATCCAAATACAATGAAATCCTCAAGAGCCTTGGTTCCAACGCAAAACAACATGGCACAGGAGTACGATTGGTGTTACCCTTGCAATCTACCTCACAATCAGTCAACGTGTTTCAATGGTGCACTAAATCAAGCCCTGATGGTACAAACCATTGGTGTGCCTCAAGAACCAAGCCAAGAAGGGAATCAACAGCAAGAAACGCAACGAGAAGGACCTTCAACAGAAACCACGTTGGCCAATTGGAAAACGGAAGACTTCTGTGGAATTAACCAACAACATTTTCAAGGCGTGGCAGCCAACACACGGTCAAAGAAGAGAAACATAGAAGATGGACAACCATCTAATCCAGTTGTTTATCAGCACACTTCCACACAACAAGGGGTCAGTAGACCAAACACAACTCCAAATGTGCAAAATCAGCCTAAGGTACCTATTGTAGCAACACACGCACCTGTTCAAGCTCCAGAAAAGGCTGTGCCAAACAAGGGACAACAAAAGGACAATTCATCCCCTTTCAACATCATCGATCAAATGAAGAAGACACATGTGAACATTTCCATGTGGGAATCACTTGCGATCCCAGGGAAACGAGATTTATTGCAAGCTACAATGGCTAATTGGTCTGCCTCAAATGTATCAAATCGGGGACATGAGAAAGTTCTCACTAATGCAGTGCAACATGATGGGGGCCAGACAAGCAATAATTTGAAGCCTCCACCATTCTATGTGTCTTTGGTTGTTGGAAACCACTTGGTACACAACTACATGATAGATTCAAGGGCAAGTAGTTCAGTGATGCCGAAGCAAATAGCGGATCAACTGGGTTTGAAGTATGAGTCAGTGCTGAAAGGAGTAGTACAACTAGATGGAATGGAAGTGGGAACAGTTGGGGTCATCAAGGGGTTAAGCCTGACACTACATTCATGTCCTAATGTTACAGTTCTACAAGATGTGTCTGTGATTGACCTTCTGCCACTCTTTGCGTTGTGTCTATCAAGGGAATTCACTACAAAAATTGGTGGATATTTATCTGTAGATTGGTCACACATGATTTTCAGGACAAGGTATGGGGCCAAAGCAACAATCAGGTTAGAACCAATTTCCAATTTCCATATTGAGCCTCATGTACCAGGTCCTATCAATGCAAATTGCTCAGCTTTTGATCAGGAGGAGTGTTCAAGTGATCTAGAAGCAGGTACTAAGGTCGAGGGAATTCCTGATTTAACTTTGGATGAATGGGAAAACAAGAGTCATGAATTCGACCCATACAAGGAAATTGAAGAATCTGAATTAGGCGTGTATTGTGTACATGAATAAAATTCACCCATTCCCGACATCATTCAGCCTGAACAAAAGGATGAAAGCAAAGTTTGGAAATTATTTTTTGATGGTTCAAGAAGCAGACAAGGTGCTGGAGGTGGTGCAATGTTGATTTCACCACAAGACATCAAATATTTTTCAGTTTTTCGTTTCTAGTTTTCCTGTTCAAACAACACGGCTGAATATGAGGCATTGATTCATGGACTTAATTGGGCCAGAAAAAGTGGCAAAAGAACTTGCAGTTGTTTGGAGATAGTGAGTTAATCGTCAACCAAGTTAGGGGACAACATGCTACAAAGAATGACCTGCTGAAGAGCTATAAGAACAGGGTATGGGACCTCATTGAGGATTTCGAAGCTTTCAACATTATGTCCATACCCAGGAAGAAAAATGAAGCCGCAGATAGGCTCGCAGCAGTTGGAGCAACGTTTGATGTGGTTGACAACATCAAAAGGGAAAAAACACAACCACATATCCATGTGATTGTGAGGCCAGCAGTTCCAGATAATAACACAAGCTGGCAGGTGTTTGAGAATGATCAACAGATCGTAAATTTTTTACAAGAAGAGGCTGAATTCTCGGCTAGAAATCAGGACAGACTAGAGCAGTAGTATGGGGATCAAGTAGTGCAGCTGCAGACAAACAAGCTTCCCAAGGGTTTAGTAACGTTGGAGTCTATCTTCAACCCTAACAACCAGTTCCGTAAGGAAAAGGCTAACATACAGGTCAAGAGAGAAGATTCAGAGCCAATTCTGGTTGAGGAAGGCAAAACACTTCAAATTGGTAAAGTGGCCATTGAGCAGGAGAAATCAGATTTCACACAGCTTTGCCAAGAATTTCCAGATGTCTTCGCTTGGAGCTATGAAGACTTGAGAGGATTCAATCCGAAGTTGGCACAACATACCATAGAATTGGATCCAGATGCTAAGCCCATCAGGCAGAAGCGGAGACCTGTTAACTCTCACATTGAGCCTCTAATGAAGAAAGAGTTAAACAAGCTAATAGAGGAAAACATTATATTCCCGATCAAGCACTCAAGCTGGGTTGCAAACTTGGTTCCGGTCAGGAAGAAGAGCGGAGAAATCAGGTTATGTGTGGAATTTCGAGACCTCAATAGGGCATCTCTCAAAGACCATTACCCGCTCCCTTCAATGGAACAAATATTGCAAGTAGTATCCGGTTCAGAGAGATTCTCTCTCCTAGATGGCTACTCAGGGTATAATCAGGTGATGGTAAAAGAAGATGACCAATTCAAGACGGCTTTCACCACCAAATGGGGGACCTATGCCTACAAGAAGATGCCATTTGGGCTATCAAATGTTGGAGCCACCTTCCAAAGGGAAATGGATATGGCATTTAAGGGGTTGATTAATAAAATAGTTCTGATATATCTTGACGACATCACTGTATTCTCAAAAAATGTAGCGGATCACCTCTTACATTTGAGGCAAGTATTTCAGAGATGTAGAAGATTTGGGGTATCATTGAATCCCAAAAAATGCATATTTTTGGCTCACGAGGGAAAACTTCTAGGCCATATTGTTTCAAAGGAAGGGTTGACGATTGACCCAGAAAGAGTTGAAGCAATTCAAGCATTGCCATTGCCAAGTCACAAGAAGGCTCTTCAAAGCTTCTTGGGAAGGATCAATTTTTTCCGTAGGTTTGTTCCAAACTTTGCAGCTCTCATAAAGCCAATAACGCCGATGTTAAAGAAGAGCATGGCATTTAAGTGGACATCTGAAGGCAAGGAAAGTTTTGAGGCAATAAAAGAGGCTATATCTCAAGCCCCAACTCTCGTCAATCCAGACTTCTCCAAGGATTTCATGTTATATTCCTTTGGTGGTGGAGACACAATTTCTGCAATCCTGGCACAACAAAACAAAGGAGGATTACAACAACCATTTGCTTTCTTCAGTCAAGGCTTGGAGGAATACGAAACTAGGTACTCTTTCATTGAAAAGCATGTCCTTGCAGTAATCAGGAGCTTAAACAAATTCAAGCACCTAGTCTCAAACAACAAGATCCAATTATTGGTCTCTCATGCGGGAGTCAAGGACTTCCTTCTAAACAAGGATCTGAATGAGAAACATGGAGGATGGATAACTTGTGTCATGGAATATGACATCGAGATCAAGGTCACCAAACTAGTACGCGTGAAGGGAATATGCAAACAACTAGCCTTGAGTCAACAAGTTGAGGCAGGTGATGAAAAAGAGACTGTCTTGGTATTACAGGTTGGTCAAGAATAGGAAAATGATGATGTGCCTACTCCTTTTTGGACTCAGAGTATGATAAACATCCTACAGACAGGCCTATGCCCTCTAGAAATGAGCAAAGCAAAGAGGAGATACTTTAGATTATAAGCTATTCCATATGTGCTTGTTGATGGTGTTTTGTTCAAGAAAGACATCAATGGAGTTCTATTGAGGTGCATTGGGATAGGTCAAATTGAGAGGGTGTTACGAGATTTTCACGATGGAGATTCTGGCGGACATTTTGGCCCACGAGTAACAGCTCTCAAGATAATGAAGGCAGGGTATTATTGGCCCACGGTATTCAATGACTGCTATACATGGATAAGAAAGTGTAAGAAATGTGCACTCTTCACAGGAAAAGAAAGACTAGCAGCACTTCCATTGCACCCAATCTTGGTTGACCAACCATTTATGCAATGGGGATTGGATTTCATCGGGGTCATCAATCCAAACTCAAGCCAAGGCCACAAGTGAATTCTCACGGCAACGGACTATTTCACCAAGTGGACTGAAGCAGTAGCGCTCAAAGAGGCAAATGAGTCTAATATACTAGAATTTTATGAAGGAATAGTGACCAGGTTCGGTGTGCCGGCCACTATCATATCAGACAATGCATTGGCATTCATAGGTTCCAAGATTACAGAATGGGCTGTCAAGAATGGAATCTATTTGAGCACCTCTTCAAATTATTACGCACAGGGTAATGGACAAGCAGAGTCCACGAACAAAAATTTGCTAAGAATCATCAGGACTCTGGATGAAAACCAAATAACATGGCATACTAAGCTAAAATCAGCATTATGGGCTGACAGAATAACACCAAAGAGGTCTACAGGTAATTCCCCTTACAAGTTGGTCTATGGAAAAGAGGCAGTATTGCCTATATCATTAGAACTACCTGCATTGGAGTTCATGAAGCAGTTGGAGTTGGCTGAGTTCGAACCAATGGAGGCCAGGTATGCAAAGTTGATGGAATTGGAAGAAATTAGAGAACATGCAATTCAAACAATTGAGAAAGATCAGGCCTTAGTAAAAAGATGGTTTGATAAGAAAGCAAGAGCAAGGACCTTCCAGGAAGGGGACTTAGTTCTGAAATGGGATGCAGATCGGGAAAAACTAGGAAGGTATTCCAAGTTTGATGCCATTTGGAGTGGCCCCTACATGGTCACAGAATGTAAGAATAGCAATGCCTTGCAATTATCTACATTGGACGGAGAAGAACTCCCGATTCCGGTCAAAAAAATCTATCTTAAACATTGCTACTGAAAAGAAAAGATTTACCCTTGTAAATATTAGCCTATATTTCAATTCCTCTAAGTGCGTATGCACATTATCTTGTTGTAGTTAGGTTTCAGTTTCCCTAATTTCTTTGGCACAGTTTTGTTGCTCCTAGGTTGGATTTCTACAGTTCATCATGCTCCCAGAGAAGGATTTGCAGTATCAGGCTCGGGATCAGATATCAGGTTGGTTTCAGGTTATTGCTTATGACTCCATGCCCAATGGATCGCTAAAAGGCAACTGATCTTCTACCTAGCAGGCAGGAAATCCCGTTGAGTCACCAAATTTTTGTATATATCTACCCCTCGGGTAAATATAGAAACCCGACACAAAGTAAAATATGTCGGAGAGGTTAAGAAACAAGACATAAAGGAAAATATGTCAGGGAGGTTCAAAAACCTGACACAAAAGGAAATTCAGATTTCGGGTTTTGGGAAACATGAGACATGAAGCATGCAGATCGCAAAGGATATCCTGATGCTTGAGATTTCCACAAACCCGAAACACTTCCTAGGCAAATCAGGTCTTGGAGTCGGGAAAACATGTCGGGAAAGCATGGGGCCGAAACATGTTGAGCCACCTTCCAAACCTGATGCACATGCAGGTCCATTTTCCGACCCCGAAACAAAGGAAATCTTGGAAGTACTGGTGGAAGTGGGTTTCAGGAAAACATAAGCATAAAACACATGTCTAGGCATCCTCCAAACCCGATGCAAATGTAGAAGAGAACCCCGAACCCGACAGGCAGAAGACCCTGACGCGGGAAATATTCAGATCGCCGTAACTTTTCACAGGGAGCTCGGATTCACGCAAGGTTAGACTTTTTGGAAAGCTTACAAGGTCCTCTGTCCAACTACAACTGGATATCTTCAATTGGGTGGGAACAATTTCTTAAAAATGCAAAATACAGTTCGTCATATTTTGAGTTTGTTGGGGATCTCACCTACCACCATAATGAGATGAGTTAGGTGCAGTCTGGAGGTTTTTGGGGCAGATTTCAAATTCCTCTCTTCTCCCTCTCTTTTCCCTCCTATAAATTGTAAGGAGAGGCTTCTTTCTAAAGGTTGGACATTTTTGTTTTTTTTTCCCCTCCCTTCTTCTCTCTGGCAGGTGAAATTGTGGAGTTCAAACCTCCCATTTAAAACTGTAATGCAAATTTGCCTCTTGGCATTCTGTAGCGTATTGTATCAATCTTTGGATCAAATAATTCATGTCTGTGGATGATTCTCAACCGTCTCTGTGTTTATTTGCGTCCTCCTGATCTTTCACTGCAAACCTGGTTATCTGTGTATGATCTTGCATTGCATTTTAATGGTCTGTGTTTATTGGCAAGACAGGTGTTCTTCATTCCTTGGTGCATCACCTTTGTATTTTAGGTTTTATTTTATGCATCTTCTTACCATGTCTCCTTGGCAAGTTAGATTAGGTTTTTTGAGTAAACCCTCTGCATTTTTAAGTGTGCATCTGAACATAGGAATAGGAAACGGCCTTCATCCGGAGAGCTTTTCCGATTTCGCAAGGTCCCACACTTGGGAAAAGCTCCATGTTATGCAATCGCACTGAGAGTCTCAACCCATCGAGTTGTAGACATTCAGGGGTGCTGTGATTCGACACCAACACTAACCTACATAATCATGTTAGTAAGCAACTAAATAGAATTTTAAATCATACAAAATTTAAACAAAATAATTTACGTAAATATTCAAATTTAATTCATGAAGAACATACCTTTGCAAATTCAATCCAATGAACCACAAGGATCAACTTTATTTTTGATAGTAGTAAGAATTGCTTCATGATCTGATTCATGAACCTTCCATAGATTTTTTTTTTATGGTTGACCTCGATATTTGATCAATTTAATATTTTTTGCAAGGACCAAATGTGAATACTAAAGTATCTTCTGATGTACTTCATAGTCTTCAAAAAACCAAATGTTTGATTTTTTTATAGGATATCATCGAAGCCAAGTTCCAATGACTACCAACAATCCAATGGGATACTCAAGGTCTTCACCATTAATGACTATGGAAGTCAATTTGTTTTCCCCTTTACACAACGAGATAAGAAGTAGTATGTTCCCTCTTCATTAAATTCCATTGCACTAACTACAAACATGTGCCCTATGTATCACAAAGTAAAAATTTTCAGTCAATTTATAAATACATTAAGATTTGACCATTTAATAATTTATAAATATAAAACATGGCATGTACATATATGTATGTACCTTATTGCACTAAATTAGAGACTTGGTCAAAGTCAGGTTATGTCGTCATTTGATCTGAAGACCTTGCAAGTTGTAATTCTCATGGAACTTGATGTGTGTCAAGTGGAATTAGAGGTCTACAAGTCCTTTCATCCACCCACTACTATGATTCACATTCATTCCACGTAAAATCAATGCATGATATACAAAAACATGTCGTGCACCTAGTATAAATATTCTAAGAATTTGCATCTGAACTACAGAATGAGTGCATATCACTTGATCCTGCAACTATCATACAATCTTCAAATTATGTCAGATGTTGTTCCTCTATCAACCAAAAATATCTACAAACCTTTGATTTCTCTTGAGATTCATGGCCCATATTCTTAACACATCCATCAACATGATGCCTGCAACAAGTGGTGCATGAGTGATTGATTTTCACATAAAAGGGTTTGCTCATTTCAAAGAATCTTTGGCTAATTTTAATTTTTGAATTTTCATTTTTAAACTTAGAGAACAATTCTATTTGAGTCATATCTAAGAAATGTTTTGCACATGATTCATGATTACGAGAACCTATTCTTCTTTTTAATTTATCTCTTCTATTCGGTGACACCCTTGTGTTCTCATTCAAAAATTTTACAATTAATTATTTTAGAATATCAGATGTATTCTTGTCTTTTCATGGAAGTCTGCTAGAGAAAAATCCCAATAGTCAGTGTTATTGACTAACTCAAGACGTTTACATCTCTCTATTTCTTTCATTAGTGTATTTTTGTTTAGCTTTAAAGCACTACTTGTTTTTCTAATCAAGTGTTTATTAACTATTTTATCACTTACTATACAATTATTTAGTGCACGCTGTGTAGCATTACTATCTTTGGTGCATCTTTTGCCACCTACAATTTGGTATGCTTTATGTATGTTTTCAACAATTGACATATTTTGATCAACAACATTAGATGTTATTAACCCTAGGGTCTTCATTATAGGTCTCATCTTAATTAATTTCATCAATGAAACAAATAATCAACATTTGTGTGTGTCATTTCTATTCTCAAAGTAATTATCCTAAATTCCACTAGCTTTTCTTCTCGCATTTCTTTCAGACATTTTGTTAGGCATTGGTTTTATAATGTTTTCATCAATTTAAATTAAGTGAATTGGTTTTCTTCGCGAAATGGAAGGAAGTGTTCTTAGAGGTGAAGATTCATTTACAATGTTACTTTCTTCATTCAATGTTTTCATACAAATTTCAGGGTTAACATTTAGATTCTCAAGTAACGGTTGAACAATTGGATTCATATCAATTTCTTCATCCATACCAACATTATCATTCAATTAAATATCATTATTCATTGCAAAATCATTATTCTCTACATTTTCATTATGTATTGCATCCCAATTTTCTAATACATTAGCTACATTTGATATTACGGATGTACCTTGCCTTGCTCAAAGTTTTTGCATTCTCTTCAATTTCTTTATTCTCTTCTCTTCCAATTGCTCCGGTGTATTATTCTTGAATTTCCTCTTGTCCTTAGCTTTACGTTTATCACCCATGATTAGAAAAAATCAACTAGTGGGGTAGGGGACAAAATGAAATACTAAAAAATTGTGCAAGAATGTAGAGAAAATTGCAGACAAAATAGAATGTTTGTAGAATTCCCGTGAAATAGATGAAAGGGATGTTGGGGGGCCACAATATATAAAACAAAGTAAAATGCGTATGCGTTTTGCATTTCCTCTTTTCCCAAGCCATGCCTCAAGGCTTGGGATCTGGTTTGGATCCCCAAGCCTGAGGCATGGACCTACATAAACACAACAAACAACGAGTTTTTACAAGAAAATGTAAAAATGAAACTTCCTCTATGATAAATCAAAATAAAAAAATCGATCCATTTAATAAAAATTATACCACGACGTAGAGCAGAGCCTCTTCTTTCTTAAAATATAATTTTTCAAATTTTCTGGCTAATATAAGGTTTTTCCATATTATTTATTTTCTAACTATGCCTTTTTATAGAAATTTTTTGAAGTGTAAATATGTCTATCTTTTATGGTGTATCTTTGTCTTGGGTGATCGAAATTTTAAAAAAATTATGGTAGCCCAAACTAGGCATAATTCTATACATATTCAAAAAAATTTCTAATTTTCGATATTTTTGTAGGTAGTTAAGGGGGGCACGGTCGGAGCTCTGTTATTTTTCAAAACATAAAATTTCTGTATTAGAAAAATCATAAATAAAAAATATTCACTAAAAAGATCTAAAAAAATGGATCCCAAACTAGATACTCCTAGCTATCTTTCTACTGAAGGGTTTTCAAAAAAACTAAATGGTGCTCAAAAAATGGTGGGGGGCATGAAATTCACTCTATTATGTTTTTTAACAAAATCAGGAGCATCTGTTGGTATTTTTGTTGTTTGACACACTTAAAATTATCTGTTTTCAATAAAATTTAGTAGCTTAGAAACTAGACTCAAAATTATACGATTCATATTTCTACAACATCTTCCAATTTTGAGTGTAACTATTTCAAAAAATTCGTACAAGTTAAAGTTTTGTTTTTCAGAAAAATGCATCCACTTAAGACCCCCTTTTGGCCCCCCAACTTGGTGCACTTACCTTGAGGGCCGAGGTGTTAATGGAGTATGATCAGTGCTGATTTTGGATAGTTATCTACCATAAATCTGAAGAAATCTAGTCGTCTAAGTCAGCGCGTCTTCCCACCATTAAATCGAGATGACTTGCAATGGTGGATGTAACCGCTAATAATGACTGGGTCATAGAATTAAATTTCAAACCCGCTTGATATGATTAATAGTGGGGCCATGTTTCATCAAGGAAGTATTAAAAAATAATTTGCATTTATGACAAAAAAGAGTGTGCATCATGCCAACAGATACGAAATTGTATTGGAGAAAGGTCCTAAAGAACAAAGTCAAGCATGACCTCCACTGACATGGAATAAATTTTGTTGAACTCAAAAAAATTTGGAGAGGAAAGCATAGCCTTATCAAGTCATTTAAGAATGTGATCCGTACCTCTATGTAGATTGGTCAACATATACCAATCAGAAGAGGTGGGGAAGTGATAAGAAATAGGATCAAAAAATAAAAAATTATTCCACATGAAATACCACGCTTCCCTTTCACCAGGTGTCCATCTCATGGGTAGGTGGCCACATTTATCATTAGGTGATTCAAACCTATTGAAGTCATCACGTATGATCCAGTAAGCATCAGGAATGGAGTTATCTATCCACCGCCATAGATCAACCCTTTCAGCCGCATCATTTGAGGAATAAATATTAATGAGCCCAAAAGGGCGGCCATCAACATTAAAGTGGACCCATATGGCATGGTTGGTGAGTTCGATGCCATGGTCAATTAATAAATCCCTTAATTTGGGAGAAAAAATAAAAATTAATCCCCCACACCCTATTTCATGATTTCTATAGAAATCCAAGCTATCAGGCCAAATGGATTTTCATACCATCTGTAACTAAAAACCTATAATTTTAAATTCCTACAAAAAAAATGTCCAAAGTTGCACATTGTTGTTGAGTTTCACGCCCAACATACTTACGATAGGAGTCTGTAAGACCCCGAACATTCCAAAATAAACAATTCATGGGAAACGTGTGTCCAACGCCATATCCCGATCCTTTAAGTCATAAAGGGCATCATATTGATTATGTAAGAAACGAGCAACATTATGCTGCAAAAATCCTACAGATCAACTTTTTTCCAGTTGGCATACTCAATGTTGTATTCCACTTCCATGGGCTCCACAATGCGTGCTAGGCTATGGTCCCAAGATATGCGAGAAGGAATTTGGGGTCATCTGGATGGCCCTTATGAGGTGCTGGGAAGCAGCAGGGGATCAGATTGCAAGATGGGAATGAGGGAAACAGAATTTTTTTGGTCCATGAGAACCGACACTACAAGGGGCATGCTAGAGTACTTTGGCAACAGAGAAACTGTGATGGTAGCAACATGTGGTTCTTTAGCAACAATTATAGGCTCCTTAGTGGGGATACTAAGGACGTGTTCCTTAACAGTTGGTTCTCGATGACCATGGGAGCCAAATGATTTAGATTGCAAGGATTGGTTTTTGTTTTGTCAAACTCTGGCAACATGCCAATCGTCCTCCTGTTGGGGTTTGAATGGCTCAAGAATAGATTTGGCCATAGGATGGTTACAGGGTACATAAATCAGTCAGTCTTTGATCTTGTGATCATATGCCTGGCAACGGAAGAACGTGTTAGGAAAATTTATGTACATTATCTTCTAGGAGTAAAACTTGTCACCCATTTGGCTATCAACAAATTCCTTATGATCATGTGATAGGTCAATCTCCACACATACTCGCTTCTTTAGATGAGCATGATAGAATTTTTCCGCTTCCAAACAAACAACCCGCCCAACTGAGGCAGCAATTTACAGCAGAAAGGGCATGCATGGTAGAGGAAGACAAGGAAATTTGACCCAAACAGGCTCTTTAACGGTGATATCTTCAGATACCACAAAGTCCTTGTGCCAGGGTGTTAACACAAATAACAAGTTGTGAAAATACCAAGTGGCTTTCTTATCCAAAATATTGAGCGCATTAGCAAGGTCAATGTCGGCGAGAAAAATTTTCGGGGACAAATTGGTGGTTATCTTGCCAACGCTCTGGGAGTCTAAGTCCCTCTACTTAACTGGTGCATCTTCCGCATGTGCATACGTGATTGAATTGTGAGTTTTATCATGGTGACCTTTCGATTGGGGATCCAACAGGGGCACTCAACTAACCCTAAGGAAAATTCTTGCATATACCTATAAGAGACGACTTTTCTAGGAAGGCAGGAAAGGGAATGAGAAAATTAGAAAAGAGGAAAAACTAATGCTGCAAGTAGAAAATCAGAGACTTGCAAACACCAACCAGAAGTTTCATTACATGCACTTGAATATAGAAGAAAACAAATCTACGTAATAACTATAATACTAAATGAAGATTAATGGGCACAAAGTACCATCAAACTCCTCAATCAAAGAGGCGAAAATTTCTTCTTCCTTTATTGAAGCTCAAGCAGAATTTGTACATAGTGTGAGAAGTAGAAGAAATTTTTAATAGGAGAAATGGAAGAAACTTACTATCTCTTTCTCTCTTCACAAGGATAACTCTCTCATGAATTAACAAAAAAAAGCTCCAACATCTAAGAAGGAAAATTCATAAGACTATTTGGAAGACCCTCAAATGAGGAGCTTCTTATAATTTATAGAAGAGGAGGAAAATTTTCATCTTCCTAGTGAATTTTAGAATACCTTAATGTGAATTAAGATTGTTCACATTCCAAATTAAATATTTAAGTCCCTTTTATAATAGTAAGGTGACTTAAATTTACATTATATTTCTAAAGTCAATTAATTTATATCAAAAAGTACAACTCTCAACGCAAAAATATAACATTGAGGAGAGCGAGTGTTATATGAGAAGGGAAAAGAGAGAGAAAGAAGAGGAAGAAGAAGAAGAAGAGGAATTATGTTGAAGGATGGGCTGTTATGGTGGACTTAGCCCCATTCTCTGACTGCTCTCCACTTTGTGATCTTGAGAAGGCTTCTGTCTTTCTAAGATGTTAGTTGAAATGATCCACTACTGGTTCTACTTTTTCGGTATGTGGGATACGAATGTAGATCAAGGTTTCAATCCATCCATCGGTCACACTATTGATGTCCTTACACTTCCCGAACCATGATGAATTTCTCTGCAATAAGTGCAATAGAGGCTCAGATTTCTGAGAAGAAGTAAAGATTATCCTTAGTGAAGGAAAATGGGTTGCCCACCCCTTTCTTGATGTATTCTTCAAAAGGGCCAATCAACTCGTCAGCAGTTGAGTGTTCACTCATTGTGGGTACTCCAAGTTTTTGAACTTTCCAATTTATGTTATCCTGTAGCTTATATGTTTTTTCTTCTCTCTCCTCTAGCTTTTTGAAGGCTCGATTGATTGCTTCAAATCTAATTGTCAGGGCCCTAGCCCGTACCCATGTCAAGTCTTCTACAGGAGTTTCAAAAACCTTATTATCGATCAATTCCTGATGATGGGTGTTGCTCATCTCACTTACTATTGGTCCCAGAGGTTCCCAATAATCTCTTCCTTTCCCCACATCCTCTTTGAGTACTCGTGTTCTGTTGGCGATTGCGCACATGTATGCAAAGAGCTTGACTGCCTCTTCAAGTGTTGACTTCCCTTTTTCAGAGATTGAGTTGATCCATTCATTATTTTCTCACCCATACATCGTGAGCTCATGCGTTCTCCTAATAGATTTTGGATCGATGCTACTGATGGGTACCACTTTCTCAATAGGAAGTGTTATAGTGCTTGGTTCCACTAGTTGTTATAAATAAGATGAAAGAGTTTGTACTTGTTCCTCTACCACCTCAATCTTCTCTTTATATTCTTTATTCCTTGACACCATGCGAGTAGAAGATTGTTGGTATATATGCAAATCACCTTTGTGAGTAACTGGTCCCAACTGGATTGTGCTCATGTCATAGTCGGCTGGTGTCATCCCATCCACTGGCTTGATTACTTTTTTCTGAGCTACTTCAATGTACTGATTACCTGTCTCCGCACTATATAATCGTGATGTTGTCTATGTAATATTTCTTGACCTTTTTTCTTTAGCCATCATGATAATTTTTGATACATCAGGGGCTACTACTTGTTGCATAGTATGATTGTCACGGATGACCGTTTCCCAGATCCATGGAAACATCTCTCCGGATTCAGGCTCAATGATGGATATATTAACCATTCTTTGTTTTGATGGAGGAGGTAAGTCATGAATGAGAGGAGCATCGGAATCAAAAACATGCAAGACCTCTTCTAGTGGTTCGAATACTAGATCATGATTCATATGCTCCTCATTCACTTATGCATCTGGTGTTGAATTTTCTGTCTGCGTTACTGGGATCATGTCTTCCTCTCACGGCAATCCCACCGAATATTTTTCTCCCCTAAATCTTTTGGATGTCTTCAATTCCATGGCCTTCCTTTTTTAACTCACTCCAGAGTGTTTAGAGATGGAAGTTACCTCTACTACTTTTGAAGATGAATGATGTGAAGCTTTCTTCTGGCTTAGAGAAATTACTCGTGACTTAATGATCATAGTCCTCTTCTTATGAAACTAGTTTCTCATTCTCCTCACCACCTTTTCAGTCTGCTCCAGTATATCTCCTGATTCATGAATATGCTAGTTGATTTGGGGCATTGGGGGCATCTTGACTACTGTGTACTCAGGATCGAGCATCTATGTCCCATCATCATGTAGGATGTCTTCACACCAAGAGAACTTGAATTTCTTCATCTCACTGATTTTCATCCTCATGTGATCTTTTTTACGTACTTCAAACTCATCAATACAGTTGGCCTAGTAGTCCTCGATTTGTGGCTCATGTTGCAATTCTAGGACATAAAATGAGTCAAGATCCTCCCAGATTTCAAATTTAGGACTGGCGATGTAGGAATGCAAATTCAAATGTGTGAAAGTGGCATCTAGGTGAGGTGAGTCATTTGAGCTTTTGTATGTGAACTCGTCTTTTCTGTCGAGCTGGTGGTGTGGAAAAAGTCTTGAAGTCGAAAAAATCTAAGTTCTGGGTCATTCTGTAAGTATTTCGGGCCTGTCGGACATTTTTGTCCCAACTGTCCCAAGTGCAAACGGGTCTTCTGTTCTCCGATCGGCCGAAACCTCCGAATTTGTCCCATTTTCGGGCCCGTCGGAAGTTTTTGTCCCAAGTGTCCCAAAGTTACTAAAGTGCGAGATGTTCCAATTTCGGCCGAACCACCTGAACCGCGTACTTCGCACTTTCTTGTCCCAAATGTCCCAATTCCAAAAGTGCGCTCTGTTCCAATTTCGCCCGAACCGGCCGAGTCGCGTACTCCGGAACTTTTTGTCTCAAATTTCTCAAGTTCCCACTTTTGTTCCATTTTCGGCCGATTCGCCTGATTTCGTCCCAACTGTCCCGAGTTCCAAAGTGCATTCTGTTCAAAATGTCCCAAAGTTAAAAAGTGCAAGTTGTCCCATTTTCGGCCGAAACTCCCGAGTCGCGCACTTCGCTCTTTTCCATCCCAATTGTCCCAAAATGCATTTGTGCGTCCTCTCCCTGTTTCGCCCGAATCGGCCGAGCCGCGTGTTTCATGCATTCGCGTCTCACTTGTCCCAAGCGAACCAACGGTCATCCATACTTAGTTTTTCCCGCTCTTCCCGAATATGCTGTTTTTCAAAATATGAATTCAAATGCGCATTAATTATCCTTCTCTCTCCTCAATGGCTATGTAACGGGCAAAACTTCCTTTGCAATTCTTACATTGTTTCGAACCCTTGCAATTTGAAAACCCGCGCATGTCCCCTCCCTCTGAAACTCCTTTCCGAGCCTGGTTTGCAGCTCTGTTATTATCAATATGAAGATCAAGATCCTGGAGGAGGCTTGGGAGAACTAAAGAAGCAGTTACGAAGGACGAAACTTTCAAGACGTCGGTTACATCAGTTTCCAAAGATATTCATTGTCATTCTCAAGATAAAAATTCTGGCGTGTCCCTCGTGGCAAGGACATGGCTGAGACGTGGAAGAAACTCAAGCAGCGGTTTCCAAAGACAGTGGGTCCCTCTCAGAACTGGCCACCTGTCTCCTTCCCCTTCCTTCTCTCTTCTCGCCATTCCTTTCGTATTCCATGTAATTAGTTAAGAAATTGCGTTTGGCATTCCTTAACTATTCTCTAGTTAAAAGAAACGGTTACGAGGAGTAACCGAATTGTAAGCTATATAATGGCCTTCTTTGCGCCATTTTGAAAAGAGGAAGAACTTGGCATATTTTCTGAAAGTGTAAATAGATCTTAAAGAAATCAATACAAAAGGGCTTTCTATTCATTGTCTATCTGATCTCTGTTATCTCTGTGTTTTCCATTTAATATTGTGAAGATCATTTTGTCTCTAATTTGTTAGTCTCTCTGATTGCATACTGTCCGGTTTTGCAAATACAGCGATCTTGTATAACCAAGAAGGAACTTTGTGTCCTTGATTAATGAATTTGAAGAAGGTTATTTACAGAACTTTGTGTCTTTAAATTTAATCCTATTCAGCCAATGCAAGTGATCTTGTCTTAAATTCCTTGAAACTTCGCATACATAAAGAATTATTCTGCTATCTATAATTCTGAATGTTGCTATTCTGCTCATCCTCTTATTCCCTTTCCTCAGTCCTTTTGTAACTGATGATCCTTGTGGAAAACACTTTCGTAATATCCAAGTTCAACCATAAAATAATATTTTGTACATTTGTAAATAAGTTCGTTTCTGAATAAGGGAACCTCTCCCATTAAAGAGGAGGGACTTCTTGTCCCCTGACTGTTGCTCTTCTAAAAAGTCCTATTTGAAAACCAACAGTTTTTGGCGACTCCGCTGGGGAAAATCACATTCCAGTTCTATTATTTTTGATCATCCTTTGATCTGGCGACTCCGCGTTTCACTCGAGGGAGAAGGGCCCTTGGTATCGAAGATTCTCAGTTTCAGCTTTTAGAGCAACAAGGTTTTCCTTTCCCTTCAACTTCAACAAGAAATAGAAGGACCCGTTCGACAAGCACTCCACCTGTTCAAGATAGAAGTCCTACGGGTGGTATTCCTTCAGAGCCTGCTAGTCCCAATCTACGAGCTTTGATCCTAGCCGGTGTTACAGTTCCCCTCCAAGCCGTATTTCCAAGAATGGCGGCACAATTGCCATGGGGTCATCGTGTCGGGCCTCTGGCCCTTGCTCAGCCTTTGCATGAGTTACCCAGAGGTAACCGGAAGAACTTCCCCAAATTCAAAGGCGATGGCAAAGTGCACCCTGACGAACACATCGCAGCCTTCGTTGTTGCATGTGGAGTTCTGGGAGTCGAATATGAAGACGTCTCCGTAAGGCTGTTCGTTGAGACGTTACAAGATAATGCTGCTGATTGGTTCTATCACCTTCCGGCCGGTGCTATAACCGACTGGGACACAATGAGAACTCAGTTCGAGAACCGTTTCAAGCCGGCAGAAGATGTGCATGCCTTGCTTGCCCAGATCTCTCAGATAAAGAAAGATTCACAAGAGCCCATGAGGGAATTTGTGGCTCGATTCAACAGGTTGGTAAATAAAATTCCAACGCCTACTCGACCTGTTGACCAAATTCAAAAATGTTTCTTCCTAAATGCTCAATCGCCCAAAGTTAGTTATGCACTAAGAAGGGCTAATCTCGGAACACTAGCTCTGGATCAAGAACTGGCTGTTAGTATCGAAGATGACTTGATCATGTCAGGGAAGTTGAGAAGAGACCCTCCCAAATCTAAGTCTGCTGCTTCTTCCTCTTCCACCCCTGGACCTAGTACTGATCCATTAGTCCAGAAACTCGCAAATGATCTTGTCGCTATAAAGAAACAGTTGGCTCAGCATGCCCCGTATGCAGATGTTCCAAGAAGAAATTTTCAGCCCAGAAATCGTTTGCCTGCTCCTCACACAAGACTAGCACTTGAAGGACCTCCTGTTAAGGTTCCTGTGAACGCAACCTGTGAAGTTGAAGAGCCAGATGATGATGAAGCTTGCGAGGAGTTTGTGGAGGAATTTGATGATGAGGCAGAGGAACTTGAGGGATCTCGGGTTAATTTCTTTACCACTGAGGGCATTGATGATGGAGATGACTATGATGAAGTGGTAGCAGACATGAATAGTGAATCATTTGCTGTCATGACTCGAGAACAGACAAAGCAGAGGGAGAAGGTGACACAGCCACATAAGAAATCCAAGGAGCAGTCGGCAACTATCCCTGTAATTGCAAAAAGAGGATCTCCTATCCCTACTTCGTCTACACAGAAGGTGAGTCCTATCAATCCCGCTACCAAAGTTGCTTCTTCTTTTTCTCCTAAAGTTGATAAGCCTAGAATTCCAAATGATGATGGCCCGTCCACTTCTGGATCCTTTGATATTGTTGATCACCTGAAAAAGACCAAGGTCCAAATCTCAGAAGCTGAGTACTATCAAACCCATCCCAAAGCCTTTGCCAAGATGATTCAATTTGTAAATTCCCATTCCAAGACCACTTCTAAAGGCCTTTTGCCTACTCCTCCTTCTGCACCACAGCCAAGTCTGGTAGCTGCTGTCACCTCCCCTGGTGACAAAATTAAACCATTTTATGTAACACTTCTCATAGCTGGCCATAGGCTCAGTAATTGTGTCATAGATTCAGGAGCCTCAGATAACGTGATGCCTGCTAAAGTAGCTCATGCTTTAGGCTTGACCCTCACTCGTACTTATGGATCTTGCTACTCCATGGAGAGTAAAGAAGTGCCTCTGGTTGGAAGGATTAAAGATGCACAAGTGGCTTTTGCTGCTTTGCCTGAAAAGAAAGTGTTGGCTACCATCCTAGTAGCAGACATTCCTCCTTCTTATGGAATGTTGCTAAGTAGAAACTTCTGTAAAGATGTGGGTGGGGAAATTCAAATGGATTGGTCACATGCACTCATACCTGTCAATGGACACATGAAGAAGTTACTACCTGAGAAGCAGTCTGAGTATATTGTGCAGAAAACGGATGATCCTAAGGCACAAATACTCTATGAGGATATGGGTCATGGCAATTACATGATTATGTCCCCTGATGAAATCCAACCCCCCAAAGTGTCTCCTAAAGATCCCAATGGTGTTTGGATTTTAGAATTTGATGGAAGTTGTTCCTCAGCTGGTTCTGGAGCTGGTGTCCTGCTAGTGTCACCTGAAGGATGCCTACATCCTTTTTCATTTAAGTTGCAGTTCGAAAACACTAATAATACAGCAGAGTATGAGGCTCTCATTCTTGGACTGCAAGTGGCCAAAGAACAAGGTGTGAAGAACCTTCTGGCTCGTGGTGATGCAGAGTTGATTGTGAAGCAGGTCAGAAATCTCTTTCAGGTAAAAAATGGGAGGCTGAAGCATTACCGGAATCAGGTTTGGGATTCCATTGAATTCCTTGATGCTTTCTCTATTGAGGCAATACCTAGAGAAAGGAACAGCAGGGCTGATTCACTAGCAGTCTCAGGGTCACTACTGATTCCCCATCCTGAATTCTCTCAGGATAAGTTCACTATTGAAATGGTCCATCGACCTAGTGTACCTGACAATACCAATAACTGGCAAGTTTTCAACGATGATCAGCATTTGCTTTCCTTCCTGGAACTCAAGGGTAATTTCGAACAACTGTATTTTGAGGGAAGTGACAACCTGCCTCGTGAAAGTGTGTCCTTTGACCAAGCTGTCACCCAAGGAGAAGAAACAGATCAGGAAGGGTGCATTAAACTCAAAGGAAACAAGATTCCTAAAGGTTTGGTGAGTCTGGAGGAATTGTTTGATAAACATGACAGGTATGTGAAATCTAAAGCTTCTACTGGACCTCAGCAATCAGCTGAGTATGATAAGATTGATATTGGGAGTTCTAATGACCCTAAGCTAGTAAATATTGGAAAATGTTGTACGCAGATGAGAGGAGAAAAGCAATTGATCTTCTAAGAAGGTATAAGGATGTTCTTGCATATTCTTATGAAGATCTGAAAGCCTTCAAGCCAAAAGATATGCAGCACTCGATTCCTCTCAAACCAGGAATTAAGCCTTTCAAGCAGAAACAAAGGCAGTACAACCCCAAAATAGCTGACACCATCTTTCAGGAGATTCAGAAGTTGTTGAAGGCTAAAATTATTTTTCCTATTCACCATTCAACATGGATTGCAAATATTGTGCCTGTCAGGAAGAAAAATGGTGAGATCCGCATCTGTGTTGATTTCAGGAACCTGAATCAGGCTTCTCTGAAAGATAATTATCCTTTGCCCATGATGGATCAAATATTGCAAGCAGTAACAGGCTCTGAAATGTTATCTATGCTTGATGGATTTTCTGGATACAATCAGGTAGAGGTTGATACTGTAGATCAACATAAAACAGCTTTCACTACTCCTTGGGGCACCTTTGCTTACAAGAGAATGCCTTTTGGGCTTATTAATGCTGGTGCCACTTTCCAGAGAGCTATGGATCTGGCTTTTGGAAGCTTGAAAGGGAAGTGTATTGTCATATACCTTGATGACCTGACAGTGTTTTCCAAGACAAGAGCGGATCATTTTGATCACCTGGAGACAGTTCTGCTGAGATGCAGAGAGCATGGGATCTCTCTGAACCCTAAAAAATCTGTCTTTTGTGTCACTGAGGGAAAGTTATTAGGGCACATTGTCTCCAAGGATGGTATTAAGATTGACCCTGAACGAGTTCAAGCCATCCAGCAAATTCCTCTCCCAACCAGTAAAAAGGGCGTGCACTCCTTCTTCGGTAAGATCAATTTTTTAAGAAGATTCATCCCTGACTTTGCAGAGTTAACTTTGAACATTTCTCAGATGATGAAAGGGAAGAAAACATTTGGTTGGTCTTCTGAAGGAAAGGAATCCTTTGAGGGTATCAAGAAAGCTATCGCTAAAACTCCAGTTGGTGTCTTAACCCAAGAAGACTCCGATTCTGAAGGAAAAGCTGTTAATCCTTCTATGAGATACAACTGGTATCAAGAAGGTCCAAGAGTATGACATTGATATCAGCTATGGACCTGGCTTTTGGAAGCTTGAAAGGGAAGTATTTTGATCACCTGGGAACAGTTTTGCTAAGATGCCGAGAGCATGGGATTTCTTTGAATCCTAAAAAATATGTAAAAAACTATTAGGGCTCCAGTTCTTCCCAACCAGTAAAAAGGCCAATGAAGATTCATCCCTGATTTTGCAGAAAAGAATATTTCTTAGATGATGAAAGGGAAGAAAACATTTGCTATGCTACTGAATAAAGGAATCCTTTGAGCTATCGCTAAAACTCCAGTCTTGGCCTGTCCCGATTTTAACAGAAGATTTCATCATCTATTGCTATGCTACAGATAATACCCTGAGCTTAACCAAGAAGACTCTGATAAACATGAGCTACCAATTGCATGAGCTATATTCTGAAAGACCATGAGTTGAAATACACCATGATGGAGAAGCATGCTTTTGCAGTAGTCAAAGCTGTTAAACAATTTCGTTTCTATATCCTCAACTCTCACTCCATGGTGCTGGTTCCAGATACAACTGTTAAGTCAATTCTTACACAACAAGAATTTGGATCCAAGAGAGGGAACTGGGTGGCTAAGGTCCAAGAGTATGACATTGATATCAAACCGACCAAGCTGGTTCGTGGAAAAGGTCTTTGTGAGCTCATTGCTGAAGGAGCCAAACATGAGTTGCTGGAGGAGAAAGCTGACCTTCCTACTGTTCTGTTCCTGAGTTCAGTTGATGAATGGTATGCTGACATCACCCATTTTCTCACCTATGGGGAATGCCCCTCTCATTTAACTGCCAAAGAAAAGAGGACTGTTAAATTGAGGTCAGCGCAATATGTATTGTGGGAAAATGCCTTGTTCAAGCGTGGCTTAGATGGGAGATTTTTGAAGTGTGTGGACAAGGAACAGCAGAGAAAATTGCTCTCAGCTTTTCATGATCAGGCATGTGGAGGGCACTATTCATCAACGGTCACTGCTCACAAGATACTCCGTGGAGGTTACTACTGGCCTTCCTTGTTCAGAGATGCATCCAAGTGGGTGGATAAATGCGAGGCTTGTCAGACTTTTGTGGGAAGACCTAAACTGGCTTCGTTGCCTCTCAAGCCAGTTGTGATTGAGGAACCATTTCAACAGTGGGGTTTGGACTTCATTGGTGCACTTAACCCTGTTTCTAGTGCTGGTCACACTCATGTGCTAACTGCCACTGACTACTTCACCAAATGGGTGGAGGCTATTCCAGTCAAGAGCACTACTTCTGAAGTGGTGTGCAACTTCATTAAAGAGAACATCTTGGTAAGGTATGGTGTACCTAACAAGATTGTAACAGATAATGCCTCGAACTTCTCCTCAACTGAGATAATGGACTTCTGCTACGGGTATGGCATCTCTCTGGCTCATTCTTCAGATTATTACCCCCAGGGAAATGGTCAAGCAGAATCCACAAACAAAAACCTGGTGACTATCATAAGGAAGTTGGTCAATGAGTCTCAGCGAAACTGGCATAAGAAGCTCTATGATGCTCTTTGGGCAGACAGGATTACACCGAAGAGAGCTATTGGAATGTCTCCTTTTCAAGTGGTGTATGGAGTAGAAGCTCAATTGCCAGTGACAGTGGAACTGCCAGCCTTGCACCTAATGAAGGCCATTGAGGATACTAGTTTCAGTGATGCTCTGGATAAGAGGATTATGTACCTGCACAAACTGAATGAGGACAGATTGGAGGTTGCTGATAGGATATCTGTTCACCAGTAGAAGGTAAAGGTCCTGTTTGACAAGAAAGCTAGGTTCAGAGAGTTCCAAGTTGGAGACACCGTGCTGTTATGGGACAAAAGACATGAACCTCGTGGCAGCCATGGAAAGTTTGATTCCCTGTGGCTCGGACCTTTCAAGATCAGACACTTTGCTGGTAAGAATTCTTTCTATCTTGATTACATGGATGGTTCTCCTCTCCCACTTCCTTATAGTGGGCAGTATCTCAAGTTGTTCAAGTCCTAGGTGACTAGGGAGTCCCTTTGTATATTCTGTACAGTGTTTTTTGCTTCTCTGCTTTTGGTGTGTTTCCCTTCTGTTGTTTTTATGTGTTGCCCTCTGTGTTGGTCTGTTTTTGACTCCGTTGCCCAAGGGATAAGGCACTGGTCTGCTTCACCAAGTTTGTCTAAGTTCTTGCCTTGTCTCATTCCTTGAATTTATGCCAAGTCATCCCCAGAAGGAGCCAGCTGTTGTCCACTCAAAATTCCCCGCTCTGTCAAAAGTAAAAATTTCAAAATTTTGAGTTTAAATGTCTTTTCTGTCGAGCTGGTGGTGTGGAAAAAGTCTTGAAGTCGAAAAAATCTAAGTTCTGGGTCATTCTGTAAGTATTTCGGGCCTATCGGACATTTTTGTCCCAACTGTCCCAAGTGCAAACGGGTCTTCTGTTCTCCGATCGGCCGAAACCTCTGAATTTGTCCCATTTTCGGGCCCGTCGGAAGTTTTTGTCCCAAGTGTCCCGAACTTACTGTGCGAGATGTTCCAATTTCGGCCGAACCGCCCGAACCGCGTACTTCGCACTTTCTTGTCCCAAATGTCCCAATTCCAAAAGTGCGCTCTGTTCCATTTCGCCCGAACCGGCCGAGTCGCGTACTCCGGAACTTTTTGTCTTTCAAGTTCGAACTTAAAGTCCCAAAGTCCAAAGTGCCTTCTGTTCCCCGATTTTCGGCCGAAACACCCGAACCGCGTATTTTAGAATTTTTGTCCCAAATGTCCCAAAGTTAAAAAGTGCAAGTTGTCCCATTTTCGGCCGAAACTCCCGAGTCGCGCACTTCGCTCTTTTCCGTCCCAATTGTCCCAAAATGCATTTGTGCGTCCTCTCCCTGTTTCGCCCGAATCGGCCGAGCCGCGTGTTTCGCGCATTCACGTCTCACTTGTCCCAAGCGAACCAACGGTCATCCATACTTAGTTTTTCCCGCTCTTCCCGAATATGTTGTTTTTCAAAATATGAATTCAAATGCGCATTAATTATCCTTCTCTCTCCTCAACGGCTATGTAACGGGAAAAACTTCCTTTGCAATTCTTACATTGTTTCGAACCCTTGCAATTTGAAAACCCGCGCATGTCCCCTCCCTCTGAAACTCCTTTCCGAGCCTGGTTTGCAGCTCTGTTATTATCAATATGAAGATCAAGATCCTGGAGGAGGCTTGGGAGAACTAAAGAAGCAGTTACGAAGGATGAAACTTTCAAGACGTCGGTTACATCAGTTTCCAAAGATATTCATTGTCATTCTCAAGATAAAAATTCTGGCGTGTCCCTCGTGGCAAGGACATGGCTGAGACGTGGAAGAAACTCAAGCAGCGGTTTCCAAAGACAGTGGGTCCCTCTCAGAACTGGCCACCTGTCTCCTTCCCCTTCCTTCTCTCTTCTCGCCATTCCTTTCGTATTCCATGTAATTAGTTAAGAAATTGCGTTTGGCATTCCTTAACTATTCTCTAGTTAAAAGAAACGGTTACGAGGAGTAACCGAATTGTAAGCTATATAATGGCCTTCTTTGCGCCATTTTGAGAGGGAGGAAGAACTTGGCATATTTTCTGAAAGTGTAAATAGATCTTAAAGAAATCAATACAAAAGGGCTTTCTATTCATTGTCTATCTGATCTCTGCTATTTCTGTGTTTTCCATTTAATATTGTGAAGATCATTTTGTCTCTAATTTGTTAGTCTCTCTGATTGCATACTGTCCGGTTTTGCAAATACAGCGATCTTGTATAACCAAGAAGGAACTTTGTGTCCTTGATTAATGAATCTGAAGAAGGTTATTTACAGAACTTTGTGTCTTTAAATTTAATCCTATTCAGCCAATGCAAGTGATCTTGTCTTAAATTCCTTGAAACTTCGCATACATAAAGAATTATTCTGCTATCTATAATTCTGAATGTTGCTATTCTGCTCATCCTCTTATTCCCTTTCCTCAGTCCTTTTGTAACTGATGATCCTTGTGGAAAACACTTTCGTAATATCCAAGTTCAACCATAAAATAATATTTTGTACATTTGACCAAATGCATGGTGAATGCATCATTCACGTAGGTGAAATGCCTATTTCTCTACTCCAATATCAATTGCGGAAGTTTGTCAAATGTAGGTACCTTAGAAGAAATGTTCTGTGTGAGAACCAATCCCTTGAATGATCGTGAGCTTGCGAGGAGATAAACCAGATAAAAATTCATGTGGAACTTCTTTGTTTTGGATACTTGGTGTAGTTATAGATGGAGATTGTCATTGATGATCTTCCCCCAGTCAATTCTCTACTTTCCTTCTGTCAATGTCAGGATGAAAAGACCCATCCAGTCCTGGAAGTCTCTCATGCTTGCTTCACCCATTACTTTACTGAGAAGAGTGATGACATAAACATACCCTTCTCAGAATTCACACCCTGGTAGATTCTTTGGAATCCTGGAAGGATTTATTCCTATTTTCAACCATGAGCTGATTGCTACTCCTTGGACATATGAATCCATTGTCTCCCAATTATGCACAACCCTTTCCTTGGAAATGAAAATGATTTTGGGGGATTTCGGTATCTATAGAGAGATTGAAATGGTCCTAGGGCTAATGACCACCATCATTGCACCATTGTCATCTTGGATGGTTCATGTCTCGGGAGCATAGTGGAAAGAGTAGGATAGGACTAGCTCAAGACTTTGCACAGACACTGGATGCCTTGCGGTGGTAAACATACCACTTGTGAATATCTTGTCTTCAATATTCTTTCTATCTGTGGAGGCCATGTGAGTCTTAAGGTCGTTCAGGTCCATTTACAAGACATCACTGTCTTCCACATCATACTCATAGGAAAAGCATTGTGTCAGCTTCTGACCCATCCAGTTTGTCTTCATATCTCTGTTTGAAAAAGAAACTTACTATTTTTTGTAAGTGTGAAAAAGCAAGTACCCGATCTTCAAATGGATGTTGCGGCTTAGTTTTCCTCTTTCTCCCTGTGTTCTTCGTTCCTTCTAAATCAACTTTCTATTTTTAGCAGGTGCTCAAGGGCCCACTTAATATTTTTAGTAAGTGTTAAAAATGTCCGTTATGGTGAATTCTCAGTAATAGTGCACCTTCAATGTCTTCGTCTCCCTCACAGGTTCTTTTGTTGCTAACTTTCCCAAAATAACAGTTCCTATTTAGGAGACCTGCTATTTTTAGAAAGTTGGCCTTTAGGAGTCAAATTGATGTGGGATGAATTTTTTTGATATGGTTTTTTTCCCAATATGCTCCCTCTAAATTTTTAGGCCCATCTGCTTAATAGTACAGGAGATTTTAAACTTTTAATTTTTGGAGCTAGCAGTGATTCTGGGTACGACCACCATTAATGGACCTTGAAGTTGCAAGTCTGGAAATATCCTCTGTTTTCCAAGAAAATTATATTTTTGATTTTTTTTTTCTTCTGGTGCTTCACGTGTGATCTTACTTCAATCTGGTAACTAGTTTGACGGGAAATCCCACTTCTTTCTTCGTAGAGCCGGAAATGAGATTTCTTCATTGTGGGTGCTCTGTCACATGAGGGGGGATTTTGAAGGTGTATTTTTGATGGCCTTGGATAGAGGAATTAAAAGTAACACACTTTTCATTTTTTCATGCACTTGCTTGCAATATTTCTTCAGATCTTCATTTTTAGGTTATGGAGATTTTCACTGTTTTCTTCCTCTTGTTCTTCATTTCTCCTTCTTGTTTTGATGAAAAAACCTTCTGAGACCTGCACGTCACTGTGGGAGAATTTTTTCAGTGTTTGGGTTGAGCTGGTATAAGAATTTTCAATGGCGGATTGATGGTAGAATGTTGTAGAGGAAGAATGAAGGAATGGAGTGCACCAATAACTGTTAGAAGTTAGAAGCGGAAAAAAACGACACATGGAATTTTTTAAAAAGATATGCACAATTGGGATTGGGCACATTTTTCCATGCTTGATGTCCCTAACCTTAGGAACATGAGGAAAATAAATTTCCATAATGAGTAACACGGTGACACGTGGCACTAGATCCAACGGTAGGGAATGAAGGAGGAAAAAGCTGCTTTAAAGCATTGGGAGCTAAAAGTTGGTAACATGGGTGTCCAAATAACTCCCTATGTGGGATGGGAACATTTTTCAAGGTCTGATATTTCCCACCTTAGTTGAATAAGGGGCATAAAATTTCACGGTGGTCAAGGAGCCGACACGTGGCACACAATCCAATGGTAGTGAATGGATACTTCTAAAATGCACCTGGGGGCTGAACTGTCAAGTCTGAAGGTCACATGAGGGTCCAAGAGGTCATATGAGGGCTGAGAGGTCTTCAAGGGGGCTGGGAACACTTTTCCAACCTTGATGTGCCTGATCTTAGGGGATGTGAGGGACACAAAATCCCGCCAGGCTACTGGTGCTAACACGTGTCCTACCAAAAATTTGGCTGAGTCCTGAACTTGTAATAGTGATAACTTGAGCTCCTGATGGACTTTTTTGGAAAAAATTTATATGATCCTAAATTGAAATGACCATTTGACACCAATGGTGGGGATATCATGTCTTAATTATTCCATTTTATCGATGAAAATCAGATTTTTGATTTTGTACTCCACATGTGCCTGATAAAAACTTCCTGCAGACCTGATGCGCCAAAGTGTTGTGAAAAATATTGTTTCAAAATAATGTAGGCCTTGGAATCCTCTTTCTTCTGAATTTTTTTTTTCTCCTAACTCCGTCTGGATCTCCCAAAATCTTCTTCTAAATCCCAGAAATTTTTTTAGGCATGTGAACCGCCTAGGCTTGTGAACCCTATTTTTTACTCAGACTACACCAAGTCTTGCAGAACTTCCCCAAACCTTCAAAAGTAATTTCCGATATGTTTTAACATCTTCATTTCATCTCTGTGTTTAATTTTTCCCTTTCGTTCCACTCCAGGGAGTTGAATCCAGTCCTGGGAAGGCTAGCGATAGCCCTTCCCATGATTGCCCAAAATTTTCATTTTCAGTGAACTCCTAAAATCACCTAGGGAGAATGAATGGAATTTCCTAAATCACCTAGGGTGATGTTATAAATTTGGTTGGGAGGTCATTTGGACTAACTAGATGGAGCCGGGGTTACCTAGGAATGAAAATTTCAGCATAGGGGTATAGTTGTCATGCTTAGAAACTTCCAATTTAGTCGTTGCACATTTACACGACAGCAAATGGCTCTAGCTTGGGGACATGGCGTGGACTGAATGAAGTGAAGACATGACATGGGAATCCAAAATTTCAATTTTAGACCATATAATTCATTGACCAGTGCCTTATCCATTGAGCCATGCAGAGTCATGTACAACTTCTTGAAAGAGATATTAGAAGAGGGAAACACACACAAACCAACAAAAAGGAAACACACAACAGAAAGGGGAAACACACCTAGAAATCACCTATAGTACAAGGCAGGGGACAACCCACTTTCATTAATGATATAATTTTAGGTATTTCCCACTGTGAGGAAATTCCAACGGTGTTCCATCCAAATATGAAAGTAGAAAATCATTATCGCCGCAAGATTTATGAATTTGGAATGGACCAAGCCATAATGAATCAAACTATCCATGGATTCCTTTTGGTTCCCTTATCTTCCCATAACAAGAAGAAGTCTCCAATTTTGAATTCTCTCACTTTAGCCTTCTTATCAAAAAAATTCTTTGCTTTTAACTGGTGCTCTTTGATGCGGTCCACCACTCGGAGTCTATTTTCTTCTAGCTTCTTAAGAAAGAGGATCCTATTGTCGATGGAATCCTTGTACTGACCATCTTCTATTTCCTGTAGCAACTTGAGACATGGCATCTCGATTGTGATTGGGATTTCTGCCTCGACTCCATACAAAAGTTGGAATGGTGACATACCTATTGCCTTCTTCGGAGTGATCCTGTCCACCCACAATGCATCATACAAATTTTTGTGCCAATTCCTTTAGTTCTCATGTACAAGCTTGCAGATAATGGTAAAAATGTTCTTATTGCTTAATTCAGCCTATCCATTCCCCTATGGATAGTAGTCTGATTAATGAGATAGAGATATTCCATATCCATAGCAAAACTTGATCAACTCCCTTAAAGAGAAATAGGTGGCATTGTCTACTACAAGCTTTTGTGGTACTCCAAAATGTACTATGATATTTTCCTTGATGAATTTGCATATTGTTCCGGTGTTGTCTTGCTTAGTGAGAATGGATTCCACCCACTTGGTGAAGTAATCTGTTTCCATGAGCACGTAGGTATGTCCCATACTTGAGTGATGATTCAGAAGGCCAATGAAGTCTAGCCCCCACTGCTGAAATGGATCTTCAATAACAACTGTCCTGAGTGAAAGTGCAACAAGTTATGGTCTCCCAATGAATTGTTTGCATGCTTCACATTTAGAAACCCAAACTTGAGTTTCTGTAAAGAGGGTGGGCCAATAATACCTCCCTTGGAGTATCTTGTGTGCAGTGACCATTGCTGAGAAATGCCCACCACATGCTTGGTCATGATATGCTTTAAGTAATTTTTCTTGTTGTTCTTTATCCACGCACCTAAGGAAGCATCCATCAAGGCCTCTTTTGTAAAGAGTGTGATTCCAAATTACAAACCTTTTTGCCTTCAACTTGAGTGTTATCCTTTTCTTGTAATCAAGATGAGGAGGGCATTCTCCATAAGTTAAGTAATAGGCAATATCAACATACCACTCATCAGTAGTGGTTACAAGGTGAACCTATGGGTTGTCTTTGGAACAAGTCAGGCAAGTGTAATTTTCTTTTCCATTTTGAGATTTGAGTGTTTCGTCTTCAGTAATCAACCTGCACAAGCCATTCCCCCTTACCAGATTGGAGGGTCGAATCTCCAAGTCATATTCTTGTGTCTTTTCAATCTAATTTCCTCTTTTTTCTCCAGGATCCTATTATGTCAAGGTGTATTTGATCGCACTTCTAGGGACCATCACCACTGTATGAGAGTTGAGGATGTAGAACGTGAATATTTTTATAGCCTTAACCACTGCGTAAGCATTCTTCTCTAATTGTCTATAATTTAGTTTGTGCTTTTTCAATGGAAAAATCATGAAATCAATAGGTTCTTTCATGCCTTCATCATTTTTCTGAACAAGAACAACAAAGAGGGTGTGTTCTGAGGCATAACAATACATGATGAATTATTTGTTAAAATATGGAGACACAAGGGGATGGAGCTTTAGAAATGTTCTTTTTGATCTTTTCAAATGATTCCTTCCCTTCATTGTTCCATTTGAATTTTACCTGTGGTTTCATCATGGTGGTGATGTGTTTCGTTAATTCAAAAAACTCAGGAACAAAGCGACGAATAAAATTCACCTTTCTGAAGAATGAATGAACTCTTTTCTTGCTTGTGGGTAGAGATAATGATTGAATGGATTGTACTCTCTCAAGATCAATATGTGCTCCATGTTTTATCATAATGTGCCCCATAAATTTTCCTTCTATAACTTCGAAAATGCACTTTTTGGGATTTAGTGATATGCCATGCTTTCTACACCTTACAAGTGCTTGTTCTAAGTAATGAATATGGTCTCCCCTCTTCTTTGAAAATACTTGTGAGGTCGTCAAGATATATGACAATGCAATGTTTTAAATATCTGAAGGCCAAGTCCATCACCCTTTAAAATGTGGCTCCCGCATTGATTAGGACGAAAGGCATTCTATTGTAGGAAAAAGTGCCCCAAGGTGTCGTGAAGGTTGTCTTGGTGTGATCCTCCTCCGCCACTTTGATTTGATTATACCCTGAGAATCCATCAAGTAATAAAAGCATCTCAGATCCAGTGACTGTGTAAAAAATGTGGTCCATGATAGGGAGAGGATAATTATCTTTCAGTGACTCGATTCCTTCTTTCTCTCCTTCGGCAACCACTTCACAATGTGGATTTTCACTTCCTTCAAAGAAGAGGTTATTAAAATTATCCCTTTGTTCCAAAAATGATAGAATTTGGTTATCATGTTTAAATACTTGCCAATGATTTACATTATTTGGTACACTAGGCATGAACACCATTTCTATGGTTACCTTATCTTTACCAAAATAAGGATGACGTGTCACTAGGGAAGCCAATAATTCAAGAGAATTAACCTTTTCATTCTTTTCTCTTGGGATAGATTCAATGGAAAATGCATCAAAAGATTCAATGTAGTCCCATACTCTATTTCTATAATGTCAGAGTCTTGGGTTTTTCACCTGATATTGTTGTGGGACTTGCTTTACTATCACTTCCACATCACCTCGGCATCTCAGCTTCTTGATTCCCATTTCTTCGGCCACTCCCATGCCTAAAAAGAGAGCTTCATATTCCATCGTATTATTTGTATTATTGAATTGCAACTTAAAGGAAAAGGGGTACAATTCACCAGAGGGAGAGTACAACACTACACCTACTCCCGAACTTGCACTGGAATGACTACCATTAAATTCCATCATCAAAATTTTCTCTTCTTCCTCTTCCATAAGGAGTGGCACATTATCTTCTTTTTCTGATGTGAGGAAGTAGTTTCCTAGCCTGTTATCTTGAAAAAGAATGTTTTCCTTTGGATTATCAGACTTCTGCACTGTGAACTTCATCTTTCTTACCGGCAGCAATTTCTTCATCTCGCCTTTTATTGGAATAATTGAAGATGACCAGTCCATTTTTATTTCTCCACCAAAGTCTCTGCAGAAGCTTCATCTCAATAGCATGCCAAAGGATTCTGGGATGTCTGCTACCAGGATGGTTAGGAGCACCTTCTTGTCTGGAAAATCAACCAATGCTACCTGAGCATCTTTGATCCTTCCTACCAATGGAACTTTTTTGGATTCTATTAAGTGGAAGGTTCCATTTTCTTGGGTCAAGGTGAGGCCAAGATAATTTGCAACTTTGATGGGCATCACATTATTTGAGGCTTTGGAATCTATAATACAATTATTTAGCTCGAAGCCTTTAATGAGAAGTGACAGGTAGAAAGGTTCAAACCTGTCATTTTTGGAGGCACTGAGGGCTAGCATGTTGTTAGAAGGTGGTGTGGATGGTGTGGGGAGTAAAACTTTGGAATTTGGACCTAAGGTTATGGGATTAGCCCCACGGACCACATCAATGAACCTATCGAATTGGGCAAGATGAGTTTGTAGGTATTCTATTTCTGAGAGCTAGACTTTAGTTTTTCTTGCATGTTCCACAAAGTCAAATGGGGTTATGGTGGGTGAGGAAGAGGTTCCAGGAATAACAGAGGCTTTACATGATAAAGGTTTTGTTGTTTTGTGTGTTGAAATTTCTGTCAAGGGTACAATAACTGGATTGGAAGGAGATGGGGATGCAGATTTTGATGGCACCTTAGATGTTTTTGTAGGAACAATATTTGAAGAAGAATTATTTTTGGTAACCTTTGAGCTAAGGAGAGGATTATATGACTTACTTGGTATGGCAACATGATCCTTACTAGCTAGTGGGTCTACTTTCTCTTTAGCTGACTCCATTGAAGGTGGTAGTGGTGATCCTATATTGATGATTTTATTTTATGGGACCTCCAGAGGAGAACCCTATTTATTCTTCTTGTCCTTTACCACAGTCATTGAGGATAAAGAACCTTTCTTGGATTTTTCACGAGTAAAAATTTCACATGAGAAACCTAGAGATTCTTCATCATCCTCATCTTCATCATCAACATACTCAATTAGGCCATTGTGTGTATCACCATCAAATTCCTCGACCTCAAGATAGATTTCTTAATCCTCCACATTTTCTTCAAATTTTTCAATTTCTGCTTCCTCCTCTGGTTCTTCAGTGTCATAAACGACATTGACTAGTGGTGCTTTAGGAGCAAGATGGCAAGGGGGTGGAGAAATACTTGGCCTATTTTGGGAGTTTGGTTTCCTTGAAGCATTCCGCATTGTGATCTTAGATAGTTTTTTCTTCAAGGAAACCAAGTCATTTTCCATTTTTTGGAACATTTGATCTGTGGTGACTGAGTTTGAATTCTGAACCTTTTGTTTCCCATTTGGGCCTTTCACTTTACCAAACAAGATTAGATCAACATTGGTTTCTATTGCATGATCTTGAGCTTCTCTCAAAGTTATTGGTTGGGTTCTTCTAAGGAAGAAACCTACTTCTGATGGCAAGGAACTGATGAAGAATCTCTTCAAATTATTTTCAGGAGGCACCACATCTTTAGGGATTATTCTTATCACTTTGTTATATCTTGCTATGAAGTCTCTCATTGACTCGGAGGATTTTTTTTTCATTTTTACCAATTGGAACAAGAGATCCTAGAAATATTATGTGGTATTGAACCTATGTTTGAATGCACTTCTTATATCTTCCAAACAGGTTACAGACCTTGGGGGTAGCATGTAGAACCATTCGACAACCTTCTCTTGAAGTGACTCCATAAAGAGTCAGACTGACACATCTTCATCCTCAACACCCAACACACCACAAGCAGTGATAAATGCTGATACATGTTCTTCGGGGAGCTGAGAACCATCCCCTCTAAACTTTGGGAAGTTTTTTCTTGAGCCCCTCGGTAGCTCATGGTACATTAGGCCTATGGGCCTCACGATCATGATCATGGTCACGATCCCCCATTCTGTTTATGTTTCTATCTTCCCACCTTGCTAAATTTGCGGCTTCTACTAATGCTCTCTCATCTGCCTCATCTTGAAGTCTTTTGATTTCATCAAGTTGAGCCCTTATTTCCTCTTCTGCTCTTACTTCTCTTTCTCCAAATTATTCTTTGGTTTCTACCTCACTGAAATCTTCAAGGTTCTCATTGATGTATGGAAATTCACTGTCTAAAGGATTAGCAACACTCAAGTTCTCAACATGACCAGTTTTTTGACGAAGGGGAGGCCTCTAAATTCTGAGTAGCTCTTGTCTTCTTTGAAGTTCTTAAAAAATGGGGTCGGTTTGTCCTCCTTGTCTCTGTTGTTGGGTGTATCTTTTATCTACCAGCTTGGAAATCTATGCTTGCCTTTGTGGTGTCGAGATTTGTCTTTGCCTCTCTAAATCAGTAGCATGTTCTTCTTCAAGGTCAAGGATTCTTGTGGCAATGAAGTAGTGGTTCACACTTTTTCTGTTATGCCAAACAACTTATCTCAAATCTGTAGCAATATCTTCTTAGATGTGGAAGAGAAATTCAGGTCTTTCAACATGATTATTTCCTTAAATAGCCATGGTTTGTAGACATGTGGCTCATATAGCTATTCAAATTCTACAAATTTTCTCTTTTGAATTTTGAGTTTTCTAAATTTTTTTTTTGTATTTTTCGGACCTTATGGTCGTATCCAGGTGTAGATGCTACAAAATCTACCCCACGGTGGGTGCCAAAAAAATTTGGCAACAAAATTTGTCAGGGACAAGTTAGTGGTTATCTTGTCAACGCTCTAGGAATCTAAGTCCCTCTACTTAACCGGTGCAGCTGATGTATGTGCATGCATGAGTGAAATGTGAGTTTTATCCTGTGGCCTTTTGGTTGGGGATCACACAGGGGCACTCCACTGACCCTGCGGAAAATTCGTACATATACTTGCAAGAGATGACTTTACTAGGAAGGCAGGAAACGGAATGAGAAAATTAGAAAAGAGGAAAAACTAATGCTGCAAGTAGAAAATCAGAGACTTGCAAACACCAACCAGAAGTTTCATTACATGCACTTGAATATAGAAGAAAACAAATATACGTAATAGCTAAAATAATAAATGAAGCTTAGTGGGAAAAAAGTACCAAAAAACTCCTCAATCAAAGAGGCTAAAATTCCTTCTTCCTTTATTGAAGCTCAAGCAGAATTTGTACATAGTGTGAGAAGTAGAACACATTTTTAATAGGAGAAATGGAAGAAACTTTCTATCTCTTACTCTCTTCACAAGGATAACTCTCTCATGAATTAACAAAAAATAGCTCCAACATCTAAGAAGCAAAATTCATAAGACTATTTGGAAGACCCTCAAATGAGGAGCTTCTTACAATTTATAGAAGAGGAGGAAACTTTTCATCTTCCCAGTGAATTTTAGAATACCTTAATGTGAATTAAGATTGTTCACATTCCACATTAAATATTTAAGTCCTTTTTATAATAGTAAGGTGACTTAAATTTACATTATATTTCTAAAGTCACTTAATTTATATCAAAAAGTACAGCTCTCAATGCAAAAATATAACATTGAGGAGAGTGAGTGTTATATGAGAAGGGAAAAGAGAGAGAAAGAAGATGAAGAAGAAGAATAAGAGGAAATATGTTGAAGGATGGGATGTTATGGTGGACTTAGCCCCATTCTCTGATTGCTCTCCACTTTGTGATCTTGAGAAGGCTTTTGTCTTTCCAAGCTGTTAGTTGAAACGAGCCACTACTAGTTCTACTTTGTCAATATGTGGGATACGAATGCAGCTCAAGGTTTCGGTCCATCCATCGGTCACACTATTGATGTCCTTACACTTCCCAAACCATGATGAATGATTCTCTGCAATAAGTGTAATGGAGGCTCAGATTTCTAAGAAGAAGTAAAGAGTATCCTTAGTGAAGAACAATGGGTTTCCCACCCCTTTCTTGATGTATTCTTCAAAAGGGTCGATCAACTCATCAGCAGTTGAGTGTTCACTCATTGTGGGTACTCCTAGTTTTTGAACTTTCCAATTTATGTTCTCCTGTAGCTTGTATGTTTGTTCTTCTCTCTCCTCTAGCTCTGTGAAGGCCCAATTGATTTCTTCAAATCTGATTGCCAAGGCCCTAGCTCATACCCATTTCAAGTCTTCTACATGAGTTTCATAAACCTTCTTATCGATCAATTCCTAATTATGGGTTTTTTCTCATCTCACTCACTACTGGTCCTAGAGGTTCCCAGTAATCTATTTCTTTCCCCACATCTTCTTTGAGTGCTCGCGTTATGTTGGTGGTTGTGCACATGTATGTAAAGAGCCAGACTTCCTCTTCAAGTGTTGACTTCCCTTTTTCAGAGATTGAGTTGATCCATTCATTATTTTCTCGCCCATGCATCATGAGCTCATGTGTTCTCCTGATAGATTCTGGATCAATGCTACTAATGGGTACCACTTTCTCAATAGGAAGTGTTATAGTGCTTGGTTCCACTAGGTGTTGTACATAAGGTGAAAGAGTTGGTACTTGTTCCTCTAGCACCTCAATCTTCTCTTTATATTCTTTATTCATTGCCACCATGCAAGAATAAGATTGTTGGTATATGTGCAAATCACCTTCGTGAGTAGCTGGTCCCACCTAGATCATGCTCATCTCATAGTCTGCTAGTATCATCTTATCCACATGCTTGATTACTTTTGGCCAAGCTACTTCAATCTACTGATTACCTCTCTCCGCACTATAGGATCCTGATGTTGTCTTCATAATATTTCTTGACCTTTTTTCTTTAACCATCGAGATAATTTTTGATAGATCAAGGGCTACTACTTATTATACCATACAAGTGTCAAGGATGATCATTTCCCACATCGATGGAAACATCTATCCGGATTCAGGCTCAATGATGGATGCATCAACCATTATTTGTTCTGATGGAGGAGGCAAGTCCTAAATGAGAGGAGCATCGGAATTAACAACATGCAAGACCTCTTGTAGTGGTTTGAATACTGGATCACGAGTCATATGCTCCTCATTCACTTATGCATATGTTGTTAAATTTTTTGTTTACATTACTAGGATCTCGTCTTCCTCTAGCAGCAACGCCACCAAATGTTTTTCTCCCCTAAATCTTTTGGAAGTATTTAATTCCATGGCCTTCCTTTTTGAAATCACTCTAGAGTGTTTAGAGCTAGAAGTTACCTATACTACTTTTGAAGACAAATGATGTGAAGCTTACTTCTGGCTTGGAGAAATTCCTTGTGACTGAATGATCATAGTCCTCTTCTTCTTAAATCAGTTCCATGTTCTCCTCACCACATTTTCAGTCTGCTCCAGTATATCTCCTGATTCACGAATGTGCCAGTTGATTTGGGGCATTGGGGACATCTTGACTGTTGTTTACTCAGGATTGAGCATCTATGTCCCATCATCATGTAAGATGTCTTCACACTAAGAAAACTTGAATTTATTCATATCACTGATTGTCATCCTCATGTGATATTTTTTACGTACTTCTAACTCATCAATACAGTTTTCCCAGTAGTCCTCAATTTGTGGCTCATGTTGCAATTCTGGGACATAGAACAAATCAGGATACTCTCGGATGTCAAAGTTGGGCCTGATGATGTAGGAATGCAAAGTCAAATGTGTGAAAGCGGCCTTTAGGTGAGATGCGTCATTTGAGATTTTGCATGTGAACTCCCCTAGAGATATAGGGAATGAAATAATTTTCTTTCACCTACTTTTGAGCTGGTTATTTACTTGGGTGATCTGCTGACAGAGTTTGAACAATCCAATCTGGTCACTGAGGTACTTAGGCAGTTTCAATAGAACTTGGTTGAACCCACTGACTCGTATGTAGGAGAATGTTGAGAATTGTATGAAGTACGAACCATATTCCTTAATCAGGGATGCCAATTTTGGTTGCATCCTAGCTTCAAGGTCCCCTTCCAAGATTCGGACCACATACATGGTGAACGCATCGTTCACATGGGTGAAATGCCTATTGCTCTCCTCCAATATCAATTGCAGAAGTTTCTTAAATGTAGGCACATTGGAAGCAATGTTCTTTGTGAGAGCCAATCCCTTGAATGATTGTGATCTTATGAGGAGATAAACTAGATAAAAAGTCATCTAGAACTTATTTGTTGTAGATACTTAAAGTAGTTAGAGATGGAGATTGTCATTGATGATCTGCCTGCAGTCAATTATCTGCTTTTCTTCTATAAATTTTAGGATGAAAAGACCCATCCAGTCCTGGAAGTCTCTCGTGCTTGCTTCACCGATTACTCTACTGAGGAGAGTGATGACATCAGAATACACTTCTCGAAATTCACACCTTGGTAGATTCTTGGGTATCCTAGAAGGATTTATTCCTGTTTTCAACCATGAGCTGTGTGCTACTCCTTAGACATGAATCCATTGCCTCCCAATCGTGCACAACCCTTTCCTTGTAAATGACAACCATGTTGGGGGACGTCAGTATCTGCAAAGAGATTTAAATTGTCCTAGGGCTGATGACCACCATCGTTGCACCGTTGTCATCTTGGATGGTTCGTGTCTTGGGCTCATAGTGGAAAGAGTAGGCTAGGACTAGCTCAATACTTTACACAGACATTGGATGACCCGCGGTGGAAAATAAGCCACTTGTGAATATCTTGTCTTCAATCTTCCTTCAGTCCTTGGAGGCCATGCAATTATTAAGGTCGTTCAAGTCCATGTACAAGACATCAATGTCTTCCACATCATACTCATAAGAAAAGGGTTGTGTCGGCTTCTAACCCATCCATTTTTTCTTCATATCTTCCTTCGAAAAAGAAACTTACTATTTTTAGTAAGTGTGAAAAAGCAAGTCCCCGATCTTCAACTGGATGTTCCGCCTTAGTTTTCCTCTTTCTCCCTGTGTTCTTCATTCCTTTTGGATAAAATATGTATTTTTAGAAGGTGCTCGAGGGCCTAGTTACTATTTTTAGTAAGTGGCAAAAATTTCTATTCTGGTGAATTCTCATCAGTAATGCAACTCCAATTTCTTTGTCTCCTTCACAAGTTCTTCTGTTGCTAACTTTCTCGAAATAACAGCTCCTATGTATGAGACTTGCTATTTTTAGAAAGTTGGCCTCTGGGAGTCGGATTGACATGGAAAGAAGTTTTTATGTATGGCTTTTTTCAATATCCTCCCTCTAAAATTTTAGGCCCGTCCGCTTAATAGTCCAGGAGATTTTAAAGTTTTAATTTTCGGACCTGACAGTGATTCTGGGTACGGAAACCATTAATGGACCTTAAATTTGTAGGCTAGAAATATCCTCTGTTTGCAAAGAAAATTATATTTTTTATGTGGGTTTTTTCTTCTGGTGCTTCACGTTCGATCTTACTTCAATCCGAGAACTGGTTTGACTGGAAATCCCACTTCTTTCTTCGTTGAGCCGGAAACGAGATTTCTTCGTTATGGATGCTCTGTCGCATGAGGGGGGAGTTTGAAGGTTTATTTTTTATGGCCTTGGACAGAGGAATTAAAAGCAACAAAATTTTCATTTTTTCATGCACTTGCTTGCAATATTTCTTCAGATCTTCATTTTTAGGCTATGGAGATTTTCACTATTTTCTTCCTCATGTTCTTCATTTCTCCTTCTTTTTTTGATGAAAAAACATTCTGAGACCTAAACGTCACTATGGTGGATTTGTTTCAATGTTTGGTTTGAGCTGGTCAAAGCATTTTCAATGGCGTAGTGATGGTATAATGTTGCAGAGGAGGAATGGAGGAATGGAGTGCACCAATAACTGTTAGAAGTTAGAAGCGGAAAAAAGCAACACTTGATTTTTTTTAAAAAGAAATGCACAATTAGGGCTTGGGTTCATTTTTCCATGCTTTATGTCCCTGATCTTAGGGACATGAGGGACATTGATTTCCATAATTTGTAAGATGGCGACACGTGGCACTAGATCCAATGACAGAGAATGAAGGAGGAAAACATTTCTTTAAAGCATTGGGCGCTGAAAGTTGGTCACGTGGGTGTCCAAATGGCTCCCTATGGGGGATGGGCACATTTTTCAAGGTCTTATGAACCCCAACTCAGGTGCATAATGGACATAAAATTCCATGGTGGTCAAAGAGCTGACACATGGCATCCGATCCAACGGTAGGGAATGGATGCTCCAAAAATGCACCTAGGGGCTGAATTGTCAAGTCTTAAGGTCACATGAGGATCCAAGAGGTCATATGAGGGTTGAGAGGGCTTCATGGGGGATGGGAATATTTTTCCAACATTTATGTCCTTGACCTTGGGGGACGTGAGGTTCACAAAATCCTGTCAGGCTCCTAGTGCTGACACATGTCCTCCCAAAAATTTCGCTGAGTCCTAAACTTGTAATAGTAATAACTTGAGCTCTTGATGGAATTTTTTGGAAACATTTTATATTAGCCTGACTAGAAATGGACTTTTAAATCCAATGGTGGGGTTATTATGTCTTGATTATTCCATTTGATACATGAAAAATCAGATTTTTTATTTTGTACTCCACATGTGCCTGAGAAACACTGCTTACAGACCTGATGCACCAAAGTGTTGTGAGAAATATTGTTTCAAAATAATATAGGCCTTGGAATAATATTTCTAGAGATATTTTATTTTTCTCCTAACTACATCCAGAGCTCCCGGAATCTTCTTCTGAAGCCCAGCAGCTATTTTAGGCATGTCTACCACCTAGGCTTGTGAACCCTATTTTTTACTCAGACTACTCCAAGTCTTAAATAATTTCCCCAAACCTTCAAAAATAATTTCCATTATGTTTTAAGGTCTTCATTTCATCTATGTGTTGAATTTTTCCCTTCTGTTCCCCTCCAAGTCCAGTTGAATCCAGTCCTAGGAAGTCTAGCGATAGCCCTTCCCGGGACTACCCAAAATTTTCATTTTCAATGAACTCCTAAAATCACCTAGGGATAATGAATGGAATTTCCTAAATCACCTCTAGGGGGATGTTCTAACTTTGGTTGGGAGGTCATTTGGACTGATTGAATGGAGCCAGAGTTGTCTAGGAATGAAAATTTTGGCATATGGGTATAGTTGTCGTGCTTGGAAACTTCCAAGTTAGTCGTTGCACATTTGCATGACAACAATCAAATAAACGAAAAAGAAAGAAACCCTTTGTCATGTTTTGAACACTCTCTAGATGAACTCCATGAGGAGTCCAGACTGTGTTAACCCAATACTTGAGTATGCTTTCAGAGGGGATGCAACCAACAAAATATCCAATGAGGCAAAATTTCTCTAACCATTGACAAGCAACATTAAATTCAGGAATGGGTAAAACCACATGAGAAGGAAAAAGATTACCTCGTGGAATAATTTCAGGAAAAAAATTCTTGGGTGCTTTGCTGGTGGTGCCATCACTCGCTCCAGTATATCCTACCATGGTTGAAACAACTGGGTGTGAAGATGATGAGGACATTATATAGGAAATGCCCAGAGGGCAAGAAACCCTAGGAAAAATTATAGCAATAATTTACCACAGAACCCGAGAAGGCCGCAGTGTGATGGTTACAAAGTCAAAACCCTAGAAAATCTGACTCCAGTTTTAAGCCAAAGTTGCAGAGAATTTTTTTCTTTCGTAACTGGATTCTTCAATGTCATATCATTTCACATTTTTAATGACTAATATTATATATTAAAGTATTATTAACAGAAAAATGTTCAAATAGAAAATAAATAAAGGTTTCATGAAAAAATGAAACTCCTAAAGTCACCATCCTTCACTGAGATATGGTTTTTTTCATACCACACCACCTCAATGACAAGGGAGATGAAGTACACCAAAACCATAGGGAAAATGTGTAGTCGGCCCCTTTACTATTATACCCATTTTGGCCTTAACTTATATAAGGAATGACATTCGTGGGCTTCCTGATTCCTAGGTGGGGAACCATGGTTCCACTTTCTACTAAATACCCTCCAAATGGCTGGTGTGTTTAGGACCTCTGAATAATTATTCATCTATCATTGGACCCCTTCCACCTCGCAATGATCCTCCTCCTCCACATAGTGTCGTGACCTGTTTTTCCTAGATACTTGTGATGTAATGTTTTGATAGCCTTACAGTTTCACCTTTTGGAACATGTTTTTGGGTTGTGACTATATCCAGCCACCTTTTATCGTAACATATTTTATAGTAATAGAATTGCAATGGTTCCAATTAAAAAATCTTAGTGTTAGAGGGGAACTTGGGGCTTATTTTACTAAATTCACCAAAACTTAATTAAAATTTTAGTTACATGATTTCTTAATGTCACATTTTTGTGGCACCAATTTTTCCCATAAAATATGCTTAACATTTCCCAAAATAGTACACTTAATGTCACCACTAATTGATATTATGATTCATAGTGTAGTGTTGACTAATATTTATTTTTCACATATCACATCCCTTAATAACTTTGTTATCCCTTTTTTTATATTTTCCACTTACTAATATATATAGCTACAATATAGCTGCACCACTATCTTAAGCTTGCTTTATTTTCATTTGAAAAAAGGGATCCATAATCCATCGTATGAGGAAGGCATTATATTTTACTAATAATTTTCCTTAAGAAAGAAGAAAAAACTTGTAAACAACAATCAAATTTAAAACCAACCATTAACTATTAAAATCTAAAGGACGTTAAAATCCTCCACCACCACACCTAGCTACCATTTCATAATACCTAGACTAGTGTAATAACGTAGGCTATAGTTAGCCCAAATATATTAATGCTATCTATCTATAAATGTCAATATATATCTCAAAGTGCCTATTTTAAAAATTTCCTATGGTTTTAGCAAGCGAATCTTTTAGTGTGTAGATGGAGTGAAAATAAAATATGAAATACCATGTAACTGAAGCTAGTGAGCATCAAAATTTCCCCATTATAACTAGCTATTAAAGTGTTATAGTTGTAAGTGAGATTTATGATAAAATATTCACTAAATACGTTGTCTAATGAATCCTAAGCATATTTTTTTATTTTTAAATACCTACAAATAAAATCAAATATGAAATAGTGCAAATAACATATCAACTTGGAAATACTACCCATTTTTTCTTATTCAATTAAATAATAAACGAGACTAATATATACATTACAACAAGACTTATCTAAATTTACATGACAAGTAAAAGAATAAAAATAACATTTACAAATGATATGTTAACTAAATTTAGCTACAGACACTAAAAATAGACTGAATATTATGATGGAGAGAAAATATTAAATCTATTTTTCATTCAACTATTAAGAGGGTTTTAAACATCAACTACACCTTATCTCTGCAATTGAGGATTAATCAAATCCCAAAATGGCTCAAAATACTTACAAAAATTCCAAGTTTTCACCATGAATAACATCATCATCATCATACTCGGTCCTATCATTTTCATACCATGTAATTTCATGTCCCAAGGTCCTTTACTATCATGGAGTTTCCATAAGAACTTTCCTTTGTTTGGTCTATTCTCCTTTTACTTTCACTAGCATTTAGCTCAACTAGAAACTCCTTGTCTTTTGACCTTCTGAAACCTATCCACCACCTTGTAACCTATATTTCACTTAAAAAAATTTTAGAACCATCAATAAAATTCACCAAAAGAGATTCCAACTTCAAGCTTTTACCAAAAATTCCTTATTCTGCTCTTTCATGCTCTTAAGACCACATATCTTGCTAGTACCAAGGTTTTAAGCTTATAGATCTACCCATATGAGTTATCATCTTAATTAGTTACACTTCACTACCTTTAAGGTGCATGGAAAGTTTTAGGAAAAAAATCCTTTACAAATCCTCTTATCTCAATTTTACTCTTTTAGCTTGCTAACCCTCAATTAAGTCTGGGCAAGTCTTCTATTATGTATATATTTTCATTCCCTCAAGAATCAAGCATAATCATTGTAAATTGAGCAACAAGGGTGGAAGCTTGAATATCTTTATTAAACCCAATCAACTAATAATACAATGGATTGTTGCAATTCTTATAGGAATTGAACAGCCATGTGCAGACAAAGAAATAGGTTGCACAGGTAAAACTAAACTCACAACTGCTTCCAATATTACTTCTAGGAAGCACATAATTGTTATAACAGTTATAACAATTATGCATGTGGAAATAAAAGACAAATATGGTTGATAAAACCATATAACAAAATCCAACAATATTATGGTTTATAATATAACCATATAACAACATTATTTAATTAATAAAATTAATTAAATAATTAATTTATATTATGCATAATTAATTAACCTAACATTCCCCCCCCTTAATTGTGCATTGTCTCAAGAGATTAGGAGAGGATCTCTTTGAAAAACTTGAACTTGTCATGTGCAAGTGACTTTGTGAAGATATCTGCCCATTGTTCAGCTGTTGGACAAAATTAAAGATGGTTGTTGTGCTTCAACACATGTTTATCTATGAAATGAACTTGTAATTCAATGTGCTTTGTTCTCTCATGAAAAATTGGATTGCGAACAAGTTTGAGAACACCTTCATTGTCAACATACATGGTGGATGGTTTTTCCTGTGGTATTCCAAGTCCTTCTAATATGCGACATAGCCAAATCACTTCACAGGAAGCTTCTCCTATAGAACGATACTCAGATTTTGTGGAAGAGCAAGAAACGAAGTGTTGTTTCTTGCTTCCCCATGATATTGGTCTAGATCCCATAAAGAATACAAATCCAAAAGTGAATTTTATTTCATTAATATTTCTTGCATGATCTAAATTCAAATATCCAGTCAAGCAGAATTTTTCGTTCTTGTATTTTAGACTGAGATCCACTGATCCTTTGAGATATCTCAAAATGGGCCTTGCTACTTTCCAATGAAAAACTTTGGGTTCCTGCATGAACTTGGATAGATAGCTTACTGCAAAGCTGATATCTGATCTAGTGTAGGTCAAGTAAATGAGACTCCCAATCAACTACAGATAGAGAGTGGCACTTACCTCAGGAGATGGATCTAAACGCGATAACTGTAATATGTTCTCCATGTGTGTAGCAATCGGTGTGTAATCCATCATCCTAAATTTCTCGAGCGTTGTCTTGGTATATTTCATCTGAGAAACAAAAATATGATTCTCTTTTTTCCATACTTCCAATCCAAGACAATAATGTATCAGCTCAAGATCAGTCATGTCGAACGATCCATTAAGATCTTTCTTCATTACATCGATCATCCTCACTGAACTTCCAGTGATGACTAGATCATCAACATAGATAATGAAAATCAAAATCTCCCTCCTTTATTTTTGAGGTAAAGATTGGGATGGTATGGATTTCTAACAAATCCATGTTATACGAGATGCTCATCAATCTTGATGTACCATGCCCGGGGTGCCTGTTTGAGGCCATAAAGATATTTCCTGAGTCTGCATACCTTTGCTTTTAACCAGGTACTACATATCCCTCAAGTTGAGTCATGTATACTTCTTCTTGTAAATCTCTATTTACGAAGGCATTTTTTACGTCCATCCGGTGGACTTTCTAGCCAAACTGTGCATCTAGAGCAAAAATCATTCTGATTGTTTTGATCTTAGCTGTGGGAGAAAATTTCTCCTCATAGTCAATGCCTTCTTTTTGTGCATACCACTTTGCTACAAGTATTTATTTGTACTTTTTCACTATCGCATCTACTTTGTACTTTTTTTTGAATATCCGTCTGCATCCAATGGGTTTCTTCCCTGGTGGAAGATCGAAAAGCTGCTAAGTGTTCTTTTTCATTACTGACTAATATTCAGAGTCCATGGCATCTTTCTAATATTTTGACTATATGGTTTCCTAGACTATAGAGGGATCATTAGACTCAATAACTCTACTCATCAAAGCAAAGTTAACTTCTTCTCTTGCTTTACTGTGAGTCCTTGGTCCAGGGGTGGATGTATCCGGTGGAGTATCCATTCTTGCATCTTGTAATGTGCTAGTACAACACTTAGGCATACGTTGAACTATTCCCATGGGTTGTTGTTCTATCTGATCAACACCATCATCCCCATCCTCACTTTCATCATCAGTGGGAACATGAGCTTCACTTTTTACAACTAGTGAATAATCCACATCAGGTGAGTCTGAAGGAGTAGTCTCTGCTTCCTTCTTCTCAAAAAACTCAACATCTCTACTGGTCTAGAATTTTCTAGTTTTAGGATCCATTAATTTGTACCTAAGAGTCTCTTCATTGTACCCGATGAAAACGAGTTTCTATGACTTCATGTCCAATTTATTTCTTTTCTTATTGGGTATGTGCATGTTTGCTTTGTACCTAAATACTCTAAGGTGTGCAATAGATGGTTTCTGTTTTGACCATACTTCTTGTGGTGTTACTCCTTCAAGAGAAACTGTGGGCACTTTGCTCAACAAATACACTGTTTTCTTTGTTGTTTCTACCTAGAATGTCTTTGCAAGTCCAGATTCATTGATCATGCATCACACTATTTCCATGATAGTACGATTTGTTCTCTCAACAATGCCATTCTAATTGTGTTGTGTGTGGAGGAATACATTTGTCAACGAATCCCAGTGAGTTTGTAGGTAATCTTTGAAATCATTATTGTTGAATTCCCCCCCTCGATCTGAGTGGAGATTTTTGATGTGAAAACTATTTTCATTCTCAACTACTACTTTTAACTTCTAGAAATTTTCAAAAGCTTCACTTTTCTTCCAAAGACAAAAAATCCACATTTTTCTTGAATATTCGTTAACACATAACATGAAGTACTGAAATCCATAATGACTTGGTTAGCATCGGAACGCAAAGAGATTGGTATGAGCTAGATCAAGCTGACCATGAGCTTGATATGTACTCTTCTAGAACAAAGCTCTATGTTGTTTTCCTACTCTGCACGGTGAGGACACTTGTCTATATCCTTCTGAAGTGATGGCAGCCCATGTAGCATATTGTTCTAGTGAAGTGTCTCAAGATACTTGAAACTTACATGACCAAGTATCTGATGCCACAACTGTGCTGAGATGGATTTCTTAGGCCATAAGTGCTTGATTGTCTCTATGAACAAAATCAAGTTGGAACATGCGTCCCACATTGGAGGATTTTGTAACTATTTTCCAGACTCATGATTTATCTCAAATTAAACATGTTTTCTTGCCGAAATGACTATCAAAGTCAATTTTTAGGTATTGTAATCAAGGAGTTGACTGACTAAAATCAAATTCATTATCAACACAGGGACATATAAGACATTTGATAGTCTGTAGTTAACATGAACCAAGGGGTAGAGAAATGTTCTCAATCCCCTGAACTGTATATGAAGAATCATCTCCCAATGAAACATGTTTTTTCTATGGTGTTTCCCTCATTGAAATAGACCAGTCTTTATGGTCTAGTCATGTGTCAAGTGGACCCTGAATCAACATACCAAACATCAATAGATGACGTGGATTGTTCACTTGATCAAGAAGTGCACAAGTATTCTTCATTGTCTAATTATTCTTATTACTCAGCAATATTTCCTTGCTAATGGGGTCTTCTTTTCCAGTTCCCCTTTTTCTAATCCCATGATTGTAGTTAGAATGTCCCTTGTGAGATTGTTGTTGTTGAGGTCCATAGTTACTTGATGAACCTTTCTTGTAAGTATTATACCAACAATCTTGTAGGTCAATGTCCTCTTTTGTAGATTAGGCATTACTTCTTCTGTTGTCTATCCCCTTAATACTAATTTTGAATTTGGGACTTTTGATAGGAATTAGGTTTTACTTTACTTTTTCCTTTCCATTTTTGATGTGAATAAAGTGCATACTATTCTTCATCATCGTTATTGTGCATTCCTTCCTCTTGTTGCAGTAAGTTTATCAGTTAATCAAAACTAACTGTCGTATCTGAAAAGTTTAAATGTTGTTACAAAAATACGGTATGAAGAAGGGAATGCTCTCAGAAACAATGGGAACAACATCATCATCTTTCACCGCTTCTCCTACGGCTAGAACTGAATCCCTCAATTCTGTCCACTATTCTTAAGAAAGCTTCAATTCTTTTCATTCTTGCTTGAACTTCAATGTGTGTAACTAAATCTATAAATTCAATATAACATTCTTGTTCTTGGGCTCGTATACTATGTGCTCAACTTATCCCACAGTTTTTTGGCTAGTTTCGGCATCTTGATTGTGGGGTTGCACATTGTTGGACACTCTAAACAAGATGATGAGTTTAGCCTTTTCTGATCTACTTTATCAAACTACTCATTGTTGTTGTTGTATTAGTAGTTAATCTTGTCATAGTGCCATTCACAGCAGACCAAATCTCTTAAAACTCAAGTTGTGTCTGGATTTTTGTCTTCCATGTAACATATTTGTTTCCTCTGAGTAGTTGTGAATCCAGAAGAAAACATTTGGGGGCCTTGGTGCCCAATTTGCGGAAATCACTTATAGGGTTTGGCTCTTATCACACCAGGTATAAGGTCTCCCAATCTATATACCATCAGTTCTGATATAACTAAATCTTTCTATATACCCAGCCCTTCCGATATATCCTAGCGGTACGTGGAAGAAACTGACGCTTTTTATATACCCGGTGGTACGTAAAAAAGACGTTAACATATGTGAAATAATTCAATACATGGTACCAAGATATTAGTAAAAGGGGTCTATGCGTGATTACTGACACCAGCTCAAATAAATATCTTCAGACACATGCACGTAACTTTGCTATATACTTGAATAATTTCACACTCTAGATTTATGTCATGTAATCATTCATAGACAGATGGGATGTCTCATAGTGTGTGCACTATGACCTTATTACTCACCATTTATTTATAGGGATCGATTCCCAAATGACATTGTTGAAGCTATATTAGTCGTTACGTTGTAGTACTAGTCGTGAAAACTTTAGTTGTAAGCGCTTCTTAGAAGCACTATATATAGCTGAATGTTGCAAATGAGATCTACGATCTCGTGAGTTTTACAAAACTAATTTTTTTGATGTTATTTTGATTACAATATTATACCAGTTCCTGATTAGTTACAAAGTTTGTCAGTTGACTTATGGTAACTTGAAAAATTATTACAATATATTGCAAACATGCAATTACATTAATAAAATTTATAAAAAATTGAATGATAAGCAAAAAAAATTGTTTTGTGGTCCCTAGGTGGCTTGTGGACCCCAATACGGCTTGTTGAGCGAAAACCCATGTAAAAATCTAGCTCAAAATGAAGTTTTTAGGTAGCCCTCCTTTGGCAAAAATGTGCTCAGACATGCAAAAATATGCAAAGTGGAGGAAAAACAATAGTTTTTCCCGAAAATAGGGTTTTTCTCGCTAAACTTAGTTAGTTATAACAAAATTTGAATTTTTCTACTAAAGTTAGCAATTCCACTAATTTTTCTGCCAAATTTTGTTGTGTGTGAGGGAGGGGGATTTGACCCTTTGACCTCTCTTGATGGGAAGTGTCTTTTAAAAGATCATGCTAGCCACTTGGGCGGCTAAGCTAAATAAGTATAATGGAAACAAAAAAAAGTAATTAAACACTTCCAAACTATAAAACCATACCTCTTCAAAAAACCACAATTTTGGAAAGGTGGTTTTGAGCAAAAATTCCAACATAGAGAAAAAATGACAAGTAGTTTTGGCGAGAATGAAGGAGGTTTTGAGTGTGTATGGCACCTTAGATCATTTTTCTTCCTTCCTTTGAGCTTGTAATCTCTTCCTTGGTGAATTCTATCCTCCTCAACCTTAATTGCAATGAATAAAGGTGGTTTTGAGGAATATTATGGTTTTATTGTAGGGGATGGGGGCTGAGAAGTTGCAAAGGAAACTCTGGCTCTATTTTTCTTGCACAATCTTATCCAATGCTCCTCAAACTCTGCCTACAATCCTCCAATATCCTTCAACTTACTCTAAAACCAAATTTAATTTCAGCAGCATAGGGATGGAAGCCTAAAGATCTTTATTAAATGTCAATTCAATCCAACAATACAATGGAGTGATACAATTCTTATAGGAATTGAACAACCATGTGCAGACAAAGAAATACATTGCACAGGTAAAACTAAACTCACAACTGCTTCCAATATTACATCTGGGAAGCACATAATTGTTATAACAATTATAACAATTATACATGTGTAAATAAAAGACAAATATGGTTGATAAAACCAAATAAAAAAATAAAACAATAATATGGTTTATAACATAACCATATAACAACATTATTTAATTAAAAAAATTAATTAAGTAATTAATTTATATTATGCATAATTAATTAACCTAACAATCATGACATTTTTTGACACTTATTAAATTATTTCATTAGTGGGAGAAGTTTCACTATTGATCTCAAAAGATAAAACATAGTTTCCTTGTTAAATAATCCTTATAACTAGCCCTTAGGACTATACTCTGCCCCTTATAGGAGACTATCATTAATTAACAGAGAACTCCACCATTAAAGTTCCTAAAATTATTCTTTTTTTTTTTCAGGGGACCATATCACAGTGGTTTTTTATTAAATATCATGCCAAAATTCAAAATATAAGGGATTCAACTCTAAAACCCTAGTTTGTGCCTTCTAATGAAACCCGTGAACCATCAAAAACCTTATATATTTCTCGTAAGTTGGATTCAAGATTCCTAAATTCTTGTGAAGGGTTGTTAGGTTCCTACCTTCATTCTAATTCTAAGAAAGATACATTTCAAGAAATTTTTCTTTACCTTCCACGAGATTAGAATATTTTATACACACTCAAAATAGAGATATTAAATCCTTATCCTTAACTTAAGGAAATAATGACTCTTATCTTACCTCAAGTATTAATTTTGTCCTAAGAACAACTCATGAAATCCTTCCATAGAGATTCTCCTTCTTACTCACACTCATTACAAACAGGAATCTCAGTATGATCAACCAATCTAAAGCACAGTCACAGTCAGAATACTTATGGTTATTCAACATGCATAAACACATCACAAAGGGTTTGCTTCTTAGATCATGTTCACACATTAAAGATAATGAAGAGACAACTCACACACATGAATCACCCAAAACACACCAAAATACCATTTCAAATTTAACATAGTCATATTACAGTCTAGACATTCATTATATGTCAAAAAGAGAGTACCTACAAATTCAAGCTCCCAGTCAGCAGTCCTAAGGTACTTGTAGTTCCTCCATGCACTGAAAAAAGGAGAAGAAATTGATTTTTAATGCAACATCAGAGATATTCTTACAAGAAAAAATGAAATCATAAAACTTAGCTTATCTATATAGATATATCTTCACTTTTCCATACAAAATCAACGAGCTTTCCTTCATTTCATCTTTTCTTCTCATCCTCCACATGAGGAATGAATTTCTATTAAGTATTTTAATGACTCACCCCCCCACACTTAGGGACTCTTTTACATACCCTATGACTCAATAAGACACTTTTAAATCCTAATAAACCTCTATAACTCTTGACATGCCTTTATAATTTCAAATTCCCTTTTTGGAGAAAAAGTACATCATGAAGGAGAATTCAAACTTCCAACCCTCATTGTTTTTCTTGAAATGACTAACATGGTCCTATTAATACTTCTAAGGTTTTCCAAAAACCAAAATGGATTTCATGAACAAGATAGTTTGCATTTGAAGGTATTTCTTTTGGATGCTCTTGCGTCATAATCTCAAGGTGGAGAAGTAGTATTCACACTCTTTTCTTGCATACTTGAGTCTTCAACTTCTTTGCTAGCACTCGGTATTCTTTCCTTGCTCCCTATGTCCTTAGCTTCATCATAACCATGTGGGTCCCATGTAGTGGTATTTTTCTTTGCATTTTTCCTGTACTATTATCCATTTCTTCTTGATCTCCGTCTTTACTTTCATCATTTTTAAGTTTTCATGCTTTTTACCTATACACACAAAGACTATAACAACAAAAATACAATCTTACTTATTTTCTATGACGCTTTCCAACCTTTCATATCTCACATCCAGCTTATATTCATCATTATTCTTATCAAAATATTCATATTCAAGCTCATTTGTTTTCTCACTCATCATCTTTACCATACCAATCTACTCCATAATTGTACTTTATTCATCTTTGATTGCATTTTTATGATCTTTGTGCCCAAGAAACCATATTTGTCACAACTTTATGCAATTTTCTCCTTTCCATCCAATCTAATCTATACACACTTACAATGATTCATCACACGTTGAAAATTTGGACACTAAGAGGGCGCTGAATCAGTGTCTATTCAAACTTTGACAACCTATTCAGTACACTGCAATTATTACCATGAAACCAAAAAATATATCTCAAGTAGTAAAAATATGAGAAATCACACAAGATAAGATTTAATGTGGGAAACCCAAACTAGGAAAAAATCCACTAAAACAAAGAACTAGGCGTAGGACAATAATTTCATGTATCTCTTACATTGATTTCAAAGTTGAGCTTCTACTTAACATGGAGCTGCAACTCAAGGATTCAACCAAGATTCTACTCATTCTTTGAAAATCTTCAAATTTTATGCAATCTCAAACTCCCAAGTATCAATCAAGATTTTACCTATTCCTTCTTTAATCTTCAACTCACAAGGAAGTGACTACTCCCTCCTTCTAAGATACAACTTAGATATTCTCATGACCTTAAAATTTATTGTCTCACACAACTAATGGTGACCTATAAATTTGATAATTCATGTGCTCTTCTCATCTTACTTCTCTTCTTGGTCTTTTTGCTACATGGCTCTCACCTCAACAATTCACACTCTGAAGTATATTTAATATTGCAATGAGCTTAGTCAAAAATACATAGTCTCAAATTTGGAATGTACTCATACTCCTTCATATTATTCCTGGTATTTCTCTCTAACCATACTATCATTTACTTATGAACATATGCTCCATATTCATCAATTCAATCCTCTATATAATCTTTGGATCAACCAGGTGATATTAGGCCCTTTACAAATTAATTGCATTTGTGTCATTCTCTATACTCCATAAGGATGGTCTACAATAATTCCTTTCATCTCTGAATTGATTTCATTTCACGTGCATTTATCAAGATAGTCTGATTCATTCATACATTCTGTATGCACCAGCAAGGCTTTATTTTCTTTAACTAGTCTCAATAATGCTTCATCATTCAACAAAACCCTTATATTATTTTGAATCTTAGAAAGGACTTTCATACTCACAAGTTGTCAACAACAACAGAAGATTTTGTAGCATAGTCAACTCATTACATGCTATCTCATTTCTCTCTTAATTTTCAATGTATTTAATATACTTCCATCTCTTTTACACTCTACGTTTAGCACTCTACACCCCTCAATCCTTTAAAAATAATCACAAGTTCTGAAATTAATTTTTGTAGGTAGTAGAGTTATAAACATCTGACACATCAACTTCAACTTCAAGAACCATTCATCTAGCTTAGCTTCTTTTTGGTCATACGTGCAAAGAATTCTATCTGACTTCACATAATTTTTGTCAAGCCCATGATTACATCCACTTGATCTGATATGAATCCTTGTATGCTTGAGGTGCAAATGGAATATTGTTCTAACTGATACCAATCGTTTGATCTTCCAAATATTTCAAAGCAATCCTCATCCACCCTGTCTTATAAATTTCATAGGTTTTTCATCTAGAATCATGAGCTTGTGTTTGTCTTTTAGCACTGTTAGGTTGTGTAGATATTTCATCATGAAAAAAATGTTACTTTACACCTCAACCATCTTCTGTAACCTTTTTCAGACTTCACACTCGCCATTTTAGCCTCCATTTTACATTTGATTTTATAAAGAGTAAACAAAATTCACCATAAATAGAGTGATGAGTCTTAAGAGATCTTCTCAAGAATTCACATAGATAACCCAGATCTATATCATGTAGATCATTAACATTCATGGCTTGAATAATATACAAACTAGGTTATCAACCTTTATTCTCCCTTATTTAATAGTTAGGAGCTTACTGTCATCAAGAGGCTTCAGTTCAGACTTGGATATTCTTGACATCAAATAAGAATCAAGGTTTAACACACTTCACATATTGGAGGAGAATGTTTTTGAGCCTTTGGAGCAGTCATAGTCATCAAGAGAACAATATTATGTCAGTAGAACATGCATTGATCATGACCACAAGCACATGAAGTAGGGTACAATATTCACTGTTTTGTTAGCACAGTCTTGCATCATAGAATTTATATGTATCACCACACTCTCAATTCAATAAGACTTCAAAGAATTTCTTAAATAGAGATGAAGGCATTTATACAATTTTGAGACCTATATGCTTCCTGATATCCTACTAGGAGGGTCAAATTTTCTTATTATTTTAAATATTTTACACAGTTGGGGTTTCAAATTTGAAACCATAGGTTGTCAAATTGTTGAGGTGTATAATGTCTTAGTTTTACGCTTTATGCTAATTTACTTGTATGCACACATCAATAGATGATATTTCCTCATGATTGAATCCTTATTTGCACTGATACTAAAAATACTTCATGATTATATGAATTTATGCTAAGAGAGCTTACCCTTATGATGTAGTCAACTATATACTTTCATCATTCATTGATTCAATGAAGAAGAATCAATTAACAACTTGTACAAACTCTGCTAAAGAAGGATCACTTCAAGCCCTATAAGGATAATTTCTAGCTATATTTGACACAATATCATTAATATATTTATCCAAACCCAAAAACATTTCTCTTATGCATTCGAAAGTCTCAAATAACCTTGTATAAAAATTCTTAGCTCAAGAAAGAAACAACTTGTTATTACTAACTTACTTTTCTTTCACCTTTCTTGATTAGTTCTTGAGTGCAAAAAATAAAATTTTAGGCCTGAAGTTTCATCACTAAGGATTTATCACTCTTCACTTCTAAATGATTACCTCATTTTTATACTTTAGTCATCATAAATTATTCCATCATTCATCAAATGTATGATACACACTTACTTTCTCTAGCACTCACCTTTCTTGATCTTGGTCTCATTTTCCTAGTAAATACTTCTTGATCATTTTCTTCCTTAACACTTACTAATATTATTTCCATGCTCACACTCTTCAAAAAAAATGTTACAATCATCACAATAAAGCATTCAAACCATCAAATATTCGTTAGCTCCAATAATTGTCAACTCTAGCCTTCTTAAGTCCTTAAGATAGGGTGTCTAGTAATAAGCATGAATAGATCATTCTAAATGCACCCAGATAGTTTTTAAAGCTTCATTAGTTCACTTTTTATGTTCCCAAGGTTCTCTCAATTTTTTTAATTACAACTCTTTTCCCAACTCCCATTGCTTCACTTCTATATTTTTGCTTCTAGTTCCTTACTAGGTCATGTATAGACTGAAAAATCTCATAATTTCTAATACACTCATTTCTAGGACTCAATATCAATATTTTTCATCACTCTTTATTCAATTCTTGAGTCTTGTAAATTTATTAGGCTTAATCTTTAAATTTTAGAATAATCCAGAGAGAAATGGGACTTCCTTTGTTAAAGCAACTCTTCAAACTATCTTTAAATTGTGTCTCACTGCCCTTGAGCCAATTATCAGAGAAATATATCAGATGGAAGCTTGTTGTGAACACTAACCTTCAATATTAGGGAAGAGAATTATCAGTTTGCACATTTGAAATACCTTGGGGCATACATTTCTATAGCTTTTTTACAATTCCCATGGTGGAATCAGAAGATAAGAGGATATTCCTTTAGAAACCCTAGATATTCCTATGTAAATCCCGAGACGGTTGATTTGTCAATATCTTCTTCAGTAGCCATGGCCTTGTCAATTTTTAAATAATCCAAATTTAACCTTCAAATTCTATTTAAAGGACTGAATTACACCCATCTCCATGTCTATATTAATAGTAAGGATCATTAAGTACTCATACACATCAAAATCACACAATACTTCCTCTTTAAATAGTGAAATCAGATGTAGATACGGTTTGTCCAGACACATATAGTCATCTTCAAAAGAGACTAATCTCATAATCAAATAATTTATTATTTTACTTCAATCAAGAAAAAGGATAACATACCTTAATGATATATCTCAGTCTTGGAATACAAGTCCCATTTTTAAATTTACTCAAAGCTTTGAAATCACAATGCTTAACTACTCAAGATTTCAATGGACAATATACACTAGCAATTTATTCAACATTAAACTATGACATTATACCATTATCTTTGTCTACAACGTGATCATAAATCCCAAGATCCTTCTCATAGGTAATATGTGTTAAAATATCTTTACTATATCATATTTTTATCATCAAGGGAAGAGACTCTTCTGACGCTTCAAATAATTATCAGTTTGCACATTTAACAAAGTATTACAGTCTAAGTGCACATATATCTTTAACATAACCTGAGAAAATTCTTCATATACCCCCAATAAAGATTTCAGTATCTCAAATGACATTACTATGCTCACATCAATGGTAGGATCCACAATATATGGGATCTAATCCCTATCCTTATCCTCCCACAAATCACTCCAAACCATCCAAACCAAATACATAGACCACTATCATTTCAAATCATGCATGTACAATCATAACCCTGTCTTTACAGTCTGTGTAATGATATTATATAAGAAAAAATAATATTTTTGTTTGCTAAGCCTCTTTAATCCCTGAAGATCATTTATCAATCTCCCCAAACATTCACATAAGGAGTATCATGATTCTAATGCACAAATTCAAATACATTCATGCTAAAAATAATATATTCATTCAAAAAGAACAAAGCATACTCTACATAGATTAGACTGTGTTACAAAAATTAGATTATCTTTCTTTTCATTTTTCCTCTTTTCCTTGAGGAAATCCATTCTCCTCCTCCACTCAGGAGGTTCTTCCTTCCTTCTTCATCAAATAACTCCCCTTTTCCATGAATACCCTCTCCCTTTTATCTCATGATGTATTATATTTCAAAGACCTAACTAACTTCTAGGGTTCTTACATGCTCATTCATATGTTATATGACATTTACATGAATTTAAACATTCCAAAAGACTATTACATCTTCTAAGAGCTATTAACATAATACTATACTCCTTTCAACATGTCCATACCACATAACCGAATTAGAAATCAGATTTTACAACTTTGAGAAATTTGAAATACATTTTTGTGGGAAAGCATATATTTTGAAAATTTTAATTTCTTGTCCTTTCCTAACACTTTAGTATGATCTCAAACATTATTTCATGGTCTCCTAATATAAAAAGGATGGAATTTAACATTTTTTATGTCCCTTCATGTGATGCCCCTACATCACCTTCTCACTATTACAAAGATGCAAACTAGGTTCTAAAAGGAATGACACAAATTGTAAGGTGAAACACTGTCTTGATCATCTATAAATACAATTATTCTACTTGTCATACTAAAACCACCATCAATTCAAGGAACCTGAATGAATATAGTAGTTTTCTTCAAGAGGCCACCTATGCATCATCGCCAACCATATTTGTTTTGTGATTTTTTGAAGAATAGTTAATCAAAACTATCTCTATATTACAACATAGAATTTGATGTGAAAAGGTTATGAGGAATGATCATAGAAACTCAGTTAGCAATGACATATGACAAACATAGTACAACCCTCGACTATAAACTTCTTTTTGACAACACTACACCCTCATTTCACATGTTTTCCTTGTTAAGGCATACCTTGAATAAACCACATTCATTTCCTTTATCAACTTACAAGAAGAGCTTGAGGGAGGAGAGGAGGAGATAAATTTTCTTTTCAAAATTATTATAGGACAGTGTACACATAATTAACTTTAATCATAAATAAATCCTACGAAGATCATACAAAGATCTCTAAGATAACAACTTGACATGTAGAGAGAATATAGTCATTTTACACTTCAACATTTGAGTTTATCCACAAGCACCTTCCTTCAACACATTCAACATCATCATGAGAAGTGCAATGGATCACACACTAATAGGATCTAATAGATATATCATGGTGTTATTGACATTTTATGAACCATAGAAGCATTGATATGCAATAAATAAGAAGTTAATGTACCATGATATTTGTGATCTAAAAATTAAAATATTGGTGCTGATGCATCAAAAGAATAGACAATGAATTCAAGTTGCCCAAATGAAGGAGGGAGAACAAATCGATATGTATGATTAGTAAAAGAATCAGGATCTTGTATGTCATGCTTGGGTAACGTGTCATTGAATATTTTTATATTTTTATTATCATTTACTAGATCAGAAGTAGATGGCTCAAGGAGCTCGAGTAAAAAATAATTTGACTTTGTACAATTTGAGTGTAAAAAATAAGGGTGATTGATCAAATTAAGGAGAGGCCTCAAACATGACACTCTCCTGAAGTGGTAGTAAGAGGCCTTGACAAAACTATCTTGCAATTCTAAACTAGCGAGTACATTGGTCATATTAGCTAAGTTGTTCTTGTAATGCAAAAAATAGTTAGTTATATGCTCATTAGATATTTTTTTGATTTGAGGAGGTTGTGTATAAGAGATATTTGTTCTGATGTTGATGGAAAAATGAGAAATAAAAACACTGGCTAGATGTGTAAAAAAAGTTACCAAATGGATATGTAGATCATAAAATAAACGCATGGCATAATCTTGATGTCTTCTAGGAAATAGTTTATCTAGTAATGTATGATCATACGCGTAGTAAAGGCATGCCATATAAACATAGTGGAGATGCTCTTGAGGCTCACCATGGCCATTAAAAATGGGCATCTTAGGGGTGATGAAGTTGGGAGGAATTGGATAAGAAAAAATAGTGGGTGCGTAAGGGGTATGAAGGATTAATGAGGAATGAAACAATGGAGATGAGCGTGAAATAACATGTTATAGATGAAGGATTTGAAATTGTAGGTCCTAGTATAAGGAAGCTAGGTATTAAGTGCTGAAAGAGGAGAATTTCTATGTGTGAGAAATAAGAGGTGGAGTGAAATGGCTGGTAGGAGTTTGGAATGTACATGGGAATAGTAGAGGTAAGTGGAAGGTTAGAGTTGGGAGGTTGCGTTATAATAGGAATAAAAGCAGTATATTAGAGGTGGGAGGGTTGATCTTCAGCTAGGTTGGTGGTCTCCTCATGAGAAGTGAATAAAATAATATATAATTCTTTTAGATGTTCCACAATATGAGCCTAGAGATCATGAAGGTCTTCATCACTAAAGGCTACATACGTTTCATCCATGTTAAGAAGATAATAAAATTCCTAGAAGTAAGGTTGGGTTTTGAGCGATGGGTTCACCAAATGATTGAATTTAATTTGAATTAAATCTAATTATTGTAAAGTAACTATTGAAATAAGCAATGTATAAATACTACAATATAGTAATGACACAAGAAAACTAAGTTGTAAAGTATAAAAAAACTAAGAAAATAAGGAGAGAGGAATTAGCTGATTTATGAATGTACAAAGAGTAATATTATAAGGGAGAGGTGTTGAATATGATGCAAAAAACATCGTAACTAATCTCTGTAAATTATAGAGTTCACGAGCAAGTCCGAATAGGTAATTTCACAGCTGGATATGGGCAACTAGGTGATAATTATTGTATCTAGGTTCCCATAACTATGTCAAATATCTGGGTCTAGTTTCTGTTATTTCATGAGGGCGTCAAAATCATTCCCTATTTATCTCCTTGTAGTTTCTCTTGGATCACCAAAGCTACCTGTAACTTCTAAAAGATAAATTTACAGGTGTAAGCCTACAAACCACTAAAACCCATAAAGTAAAATGTAGAATAGGGAGTTGGAATGATCTCGAAAGTCACCCTGAGAGTGAACTTACAACAAATTATTACACTACATCTTAGGCTCCATTTAGTTCTTGTGTGTGTGTGTGTGTGTGTGTGTGTGTGTGTGTGTGTGTGTGTGTGTGTGTGTCTAAATGATGCGCTAGGATGCCATTGTGAAAGTTGCACTTGATAGCAGGATGTAGCTAGAATGTAGAAATGTATAACATGTGTGAATGAAATAGAATAGACTTCCCCTTCCTATGTAGAGTATGTAGAGTTGTTATAGCTAGATGGATTCCTTTAGAGTAATTCAATTCCTTTGGAATGTAATCTTAGGTGCTGATAGTAATGTTTAGTACTTGGTCATTTATTTTGAACAGATGACTATGTATTTATATGATTCCCTTGTTTGATTTCTATAATTGACAACTCAAAGACCGACCCATAAGAGAAAAATATGCCCAAAAGATAAAAGATACCCAAAAAGAGTGAGTAAGGTAGAAATGGGTCAAGGGCACGTGGAGGGTATAGGAGTACCTAGGATCTACTTTCCTAGATAGGTGATGGTCTCTGAAGCTATAAAATATAAACAAGTAAAGTTTTGACCGGGCTCTAGGGTGTATAAGGCCAAATAGAAAGCAAGAAACAAAGAAAAGAGGATTAAGATAGTTGTTAACTATCAGGGTGGATTGCAGTCAACAAAAAGAAAAAATCTACCACTTTGAAGGGAAACACTTCACTTTGATGATTCTCATCTCTGCTATTGGCTGGCTGGGTTCATTGGTCTCATTTTTCTTAGCCAGATAGCAGTTCGCTTCTAATGGTGTTGATAGGCCATTGTTGTTTGATTGTTGTACATCAGTTGTTTTTTTGCTGTTGTTTTGTAGGTTGTTGGTTTTTGCTTTGCAGTCTGTTTTCTGTAGTTGGGCTTAATTGTTCTTTCAGGATTTTTATCCTTCTCTTGTGCTTTAACTTTTAATTCTGGCTTCTCAGCCTTAGTGTACAAGGGTATAGTCCCTTTCAAAAAACTATTTGCCAATAATAATAATAAAAAAAAACTATTAGTTTTTTTTAGTATTTCTGGTGGAAGGATGTCATATGTTAAGATCCTAAGGTTTTTTTCCCACTCTGCAAATTTTTCAATATTTTTACTATGACTGGCTCTTTCTTCAATGAAAAATCCATCTGGGCCAACTCCTGACCCCCCTCCTGATTCTGTTGACATATCTACTAACTCCTAGAAGGACATTACTACTGGCTCTTCAAAAAATATGGACCTTGGAATACTACATCCTCTAAGAATTGATGGGACTCTAACTCTTTAAATCCCCACCTTGATTACTAAAGAAATGCAAACCTTTAGGGAATTGTTGCCGATCGGAAACCGTATGGGTCCCAGACCGCCCCTAGATCAGATTTACAAGTGGTTTTGTATTAAATGGGATCCTTGTGGCCCGGTAGACATAGCTTCTATTTCTAAAGGTTTCATGCTTTTTACTTTCTCACATAAATAAGATTTCACCCAAGATATATTGGATGGACCATGGTTCTTTGTTAGGAAAGGCTTCTACATATGACGTTGGACACCTAGGTTCAACGCTAAAACTGAAACAATGTCTCAGGCCTTTATCTGGGTTCGGCTTCTCGACCTCCCCTTGGATTTTTGGCATTTTATTTTCATCTACGGCATAGATCGCTCCATTGGATCTCTAATATCAGTGGATTAAGAAACCAAGTTGGGCTCTAGATTCATACATGTTAGATTCTATGTTAATGATGACATTAAATCACCGTTGTCTTCCTCCATCGATATTCAGTATGAGCTGGGAACTTGTGTGCAGTGCATTGGATATGAATACATTCCTCAAGTATGCTCCAAATGCAAAAGCATAGTTCATAGTGCTCAGGCCTTCTCTCCAAATCCAACCCCAATTATAAGAGAAAAGACTTAGTCACTGTTGCATAAAGATAAGTCCATTCCCAAAACCATGAACAATGTTATTACTTCTAATCCTTTTTATGTCCTTTTAGAGGAATGTGTCCCCCAACTTGCTTCTTCTCACCCCCTCCTTTCTTTGTCTCTTTGGTGGTTTCGTCTGTCTCTGCTCTACTTCCTCCTTTGTTAGAGGCTTCCTCCTTATTGTCTTTTACTTTTGCTCCACCTCCCTCTACCCCCACCCCCCCTCTTCGTCTCGAACTTATCATTCTACTATGTTCCTATCCTCCTTTCCTACTTATGAATTTCATCTTACCTTCCCTCTCATTGGCTCCTCCCCTTCAACATCCTCTCCCCCTTCCTCCCTTTCCCTTTATAATTTTTTGGATCTGTTCCTTCATTTTGTGCCTTCTGGTCTGTCTTATTTCCTTGCTGCTCATTCTCCTCTTCGAGAGAATTCTGACATATCTCCCTCTACTCTACTACCAGCTAATAGTAGTCCTATAAAGAACACTAGAAATAACACCAAGTCAAAAATTGATGTGGGAGCTAAGAAAAGGAAAGGGAGACAAATAAATCAAGCAAAGCTTCAGGAGGAAGCATTCTTGAATATAGCACAAGGAACACAGGAAATTCTTTCCATCCCAAGTGGAGGTAATCCAAAATATAAGAAATTAATATTTTCTCTTGGAATGTTGGGGGATTAAAAACTCCCCGGAAAAAAAAAAAATCCTTAAGGATTTTGTACTCAAACATTGTCTTGATATTTTGATCTTACAAGAAACTAAATTGAAAGAGGAGAATACGCTGCATAAATTCCAGCCCAATGCCTCAGTGGCTTCTCAGGTGTCTACCAGAAATGTTGGTGGATTGTGAACCTTTTGGAATCCGAAGACCCTCTTTGGGGAATGTATCATTAAATCCCCCCATTTTCTGGGAATTTTCTTCCAAGATATTTGTCCAAATATAGGTTGGATTGTTGTAAATATCTATGCTCCTAACACTGAAACATGATGTGAAATTTATTGGAGAGACTTGTTACATTTTTGGTACTCCTATAAGCACCTACCATGGCTGATAGTTGGAGATTTCAATACTCCTCTTTATCTTTTTGAGAAAAAAGGAGGAACCAATGTCAGCAACAAAGTCACTTAAGCCTTTACTGAATTTATCAGAATGGGGGAATTTTTGATATTGATCTTCATGGATCTACTTTTACCTGGTCCAACAAATGTCTCAGAAGCAACCACATTCAAATTAAATTAGATAGATGTTTGGTTTACATGGATTTGATTGATCATTTCCATGATTTCTACTTGCAAGATTTTTACAATATGGCCTAAGAGCATTGCCCTTTACTCCTCACTTCATCAAAATAACTATGCTAGAAACATCCCCCTTTTTGTTTTGAGCTAGCTTGGTTACAAAATCATTAACTAGAGAATATTTTCAAGGATTGGAAGTAGACTAACATACAGGGCTCGATTACTTACAGTTTTGCTAAGAAGCTCAATTTTGTCAAGAATAAGCTTAAGAATTAGAAAACCCAAGTTTTCGGGGTAATCCACAAAAGAAAGGATTTGGTAACTCTAAATCTTGCCTCTATTTCAGAGGAGATTAACTCGAATGGTAGATCCCCTAAAATTCACCAGCAGGAGCTATCCTTTCTCACTGACTACCATAATACTCTTGCTAAGGAATAAATCTATTGGTGGTAAAGTTCCAGAGTGATTTAGCTTCAGTAGGGAGACCGAAACAAAAAATTCTTTCATATGAGGGCCATGAAGTAGAAGAGCAAAGATAAAATCAAATATTTGGTCACTATTAAAGGAACATACATAAATAAAGATGAAGAAATTGTTATCGAGATTATAAACTATTATTCTAGCCTCATGGATGAGACCCCCCCCTCACATGAAGAAGATTTCCAGGAAATTCTCCAGTATATACCTAATTTGATCAATGATGCTATGAATGCCAAACTCACCCAACACTTCTCTATGGAAGAAATCAGAAAAGCTATCTTTGATATGAAGAGTGATAAAGCACCCAACCTAGATGGTTTCCTAGCGAGGTTTTTTCAAACTTTTTGGCATATTGTTGAAGTTGATCTTCATGAAACTAATTTGGAGTTTCAAAAAATAGACCTACTATTAAAATAATGGAATAATACCTTTGTTGTCCTTACTCCTAATTCTATGGGATTCAAATTTATCTCTAACTATAGGCCCACAAGCCTCTATAATACCTCTTATAATATTATCACAAATATACTTTCTTCCAAGCTAAAACAATTGATGTCTAGTTTAATCTCATAATAGAAAATTGGGTTCATAGGAGGTAGATTGATAGAAGGAGGCATTATAACGGTTCATGAGGTGATGCACTATGCTTCTCTTAAAAATTCATCCAGTATGATCATCAAACTTGACTTGTCAGCTGGCCCTTCCTACTTCGAGTCTTGGAGAAATTTGGTTTTGGGGGAAAATGGAGATCCTAGATTCTTAACTATATTTCAACCCTTAAATTCTCCATTCTGATAAATGGTGTCCCTAAAGGTTACATCCCATCCAATTGTGGAATCAAACAAAGGGATCCCCTATCTCCCTTCTTGTTTATCCTCCTGGCAGAAACTCTTAACAAAGATTTGGAAGTAACTAAATGTGATGGTAGAATAAAAGGCACCACTACTACCTATAGAACTCAAAAAACTTCACACAACAAATGTTTCGATGACATTCTTACTCTGGGTATAGCTACAGTATAGGAAGTTAAGGTTTTGAAAGGTATTCTGGATTGCTATCAAGTGGATTTTAGTTAAAAGATAAATTTTGGGAAGAGCAATATTTTTTTTATCAATACCCCTGCAAACAGATAGAGGAAAATTATTGACATCTTTCGCTGCAACATTATGGATCTCCCCTCTTCCTATCTTGGACTCCCACTCTTTCTAGGAAGACAAACTAAGAGACTCTGGAACACGGTTATTGATAGATTCAAAAAGAAACTTGGTGGATTGAAAGGATCTCTCCTCAGCTAGGAAGGGAAGCTTCAGCTTATTAAAGCTACCTTACAGAATCTACTAATTTATTTTATGTCTCTTTTAAAAATTGTTGTTTCAGTGGCTATTTTTATTGAAAAAATTCAAAAAAAAATTATATGGTTAGGATTTGAATAAAGAAAGAGAATTCACCTAGTTTCTTGGAAGGTGGTTTGTAAACCAACGACTTTAAGGGGTTTGGGTTTGCATAGAATATCTGAAATGAACTCTACACTACTTGTAAAATTAGGTTGGGAAATTTCCAAAAATGGAACAACACTTTGGACACAGATGATGATCTCTAAATACCTTTCTTCGCTGGTGTATTTATTTGATGAAAACACTCCAAATGGTTCATCCATTTGGAACTCCATCAAAAGCACCAGAAATATGATCTAGGCTAGCGCTAGATGGAAAATTGGTAATGGAAATTAAGTAACCTTCTGCACTCAAAAATGGACTGGTGACAATGCTTTATCTGCTAACCCCTCCTTGGATCCTAGAAGGTAAAGGCTAATTAAAAATTGTGGTTATTATTTATTAAATTATATTGATAGATCTTCATCACACCCATGCTGGGCCATACCTATTTGGGAGGAAGCATGTTGTCACCAAATTCAATTGATTGAAAAACAGAAGATGGTTTTTTTGCAAAATGTTTTCCCAGCCTCCTTTACGGAGGATGTTACAATCTGGCCTCTTTATTTTTCAGGGTCTTTCACGGTAAAGGATTCCTATATTTCTTTTCCTTAAATATTGGAGGGCCCCACACTTCAACAAGTATGGTGGCCTCAAGTTATCCCCAAATTGGTTTCTTTCACTTGGATTGCATCCAAAGATACCTTTCTTTTTGGAGAGAATCTCAAAAGGAGGTGTTATTCTTTACCTACCACATGTGTGTTGTGTTTTAATGTTATTGATTATTCAAGTCATGTATTTTTTCATTGTAATTTCTCAATCACTGTTTGGAGTCTTCTACTTCATATTTTTGGAGTGTCTTGGGTTTTCCCCAAGTCCTTTTCAGATGCTATTAGCCAATAGGTGCACCTATTTCATCATGCAATTATCAATCTTTCTTGGAAAGTGTTCCCTCCTCATACAATACGGAACATCTGGAAAGAAATCAATCGAATAATTTTCAAGGATCAACACAGTACAGCCCAGTAGGTCTTCACTCTACTGACAACCGGTTTACAAGAAAATCTAAACTGTTGCATTTAGAAACAACATAAATGTAAAATTTTCCTTAACATGGATAGACAATGGTAGCAACAAATCTAGATTCCCCTCCATCCTCATAACTCTTTTTCTCTAAGGGAAAGTACCATATGGACCCCTCCACATTTAGGATGGCTCAAATTCAATATTACTCGGGCTGCTAAAGGTAACCCAGGTATCTCTGATGGGGGTGGTGCTATTAGAGATGAATTAGGACAACTGATGGCCACTTCTACTTCATTTTGTAATGTGGGCTCCAACCACAGAGTTGAGGCTCTGGACATTTTAAAAGGTCTTGAAGAGGCCACTAATTTTGGCAGAATCAAAATAATTGTGGAAATCAACTTCCTAAATATGATAAATATCCTTAATAACAAGGGAGTAGCCAGTTGGACTATTAGCAATATTATATCCTATATCAGACTCCTCCAATCTCATTTTAGTAATGTAAAGTAGGAAATAAGGTGGCTGACCTACTTTCTAATATTGGAGTATCTCATCAGAAACAATAAATATGGATCAAGAACTTTCTATAATTATTACTAAAAGCATTTAATGATGACTATTCCAAAATGTGATAATTTAAGCAAGTTGATTGCTTGCATCACTTCTCATTATTATTTGGGTTATAGATTTATTTAGTTGTATTTTTCCTTTACTGACGGCGACGTTTCAATTTATGATGATTTGAAATATTATTTCAATGAAATTATCAGTCACACATAGGAAGCCGAGCATTCTATTTTTGCTCCTTTATTGAATGGTTTTAGTAATAATAGTGTGCAGCCCATCATCAGGCAGGAACGTGTCAAACGGGACTGCAATTTCTATATATCTACCCACAATTTATTTTTCAATTCATTTGTATCTTTTGTTTCCTGTCACTACAAAATATGGGGGGCGCTCTGGTTCAGTTGGAGCCTACAAATTTTGAGGACCTAAAAAAATATCAGGTGGTTTAGAAAAATCTTAAGGAGAAGGGGGTCACGAATTTTAGTGAACGGATCTCAGGGCATTCTGTGGTAGTTTCTAGCAGTGTTATGTCTTCCTGGAAGCAAGGCCATATCAAAGTGGGAAAAATAAAGTTTGATATATCAGTGGAGAGTATTACGGAAGCTACGGGACTCCTCAATTATGGTGATATTTACTTTAAATGGTCCTTAAAGGCAGAAATGGCGGCATTTATGGCCAAAAGAAAGGAGAAAGTTTACTTTTACAAATTGGGATATGAGCGTACCTCTCTCAAGGCCCCTTGGGATTGAGTTGCAGAACAAATTATGAGGTACATAACTTTGGAGGGAAGATACAAGCTGGTTTACAAGAAACAACATTTCATCTTGGCTCACTTCCGTAATGGTGGTAAGGTTAACTTTCAAACTTACCTTTGTCAAATAGCTATATGCAATTCAAATATTTAATTCTTTGTTTGTGTATTTTGCGGATTATAAGGAACAACTATGGGAGGAGTGGATTCATATACAATTGAGATATAAGAAGGAATTCCTTGTGAATATGTACATTTTTTTATTCTTTTCCTTAATCAGAGAGTAATAATGTTTCTCCACAATTTGGAGAAAAATGGGCTTGAAACCTAATAATTTTGGCTTTGGGGACAAACCATGGATTATAGATGAGAAAATTCTGCACTCAACATTGTCTCACGGAGATCAAGCTGATGTGATAAATCATAATTTTTTTGAAGCCACGAGTAAGAACTTCCATATATTCTAAATTATGACAATTGTTTCTAACAATCAGGAATTGAGCTTTGTTGAAAAGTTACATATTCAAAAAGATCGAGGTTTCATTTGTGCAATCAAATTATGCCCAATTTTATAGTGAAATGTTTTAATATTAATATCATATTTAATTCTTATAATGACATATATTGTCTCGCAATTGGATTCTTTTAATGACATAATCTATCATTCATGGGAAATTGGTTATCATTTCTAGATTGGGACATTCTTTTATGGATTTATTTTATTAAATCAGCTGACAATCTTATATTTTCTTCATTTTAATACAGCTTGAACAAATTAATTCTAACATTATCATTAAGTTTGTTCCTAAATGTAATTTTAAGCTATTAGTTCAATGTCTTTGAAATTTGCTAAGTTTTAAAACTTACCTTTTTCAAATAGCTATATGCAATTCAGATACTTGATTCTTTTTTTTGTGTATTTTGTAGATTATAAAGAATAACCGTAGGAGGAGGGGATTCATATAAAATTGAGGTATTTACAGGAATTCCTTTTGCATATGTAGATTTTTTTAATTTTCTTAATCAGAGAATAATAATGTTTCTCCACAATTTGAAGAAACATGGGATGAAAACCTAATGTTTTTGTCTTTGGGGACAAACCATGGATTATAGATGAGAACATTGTGTACTCAACATTTCTCACAAAGATCAAGTTGATGTGATAACTCATACTTTTGTTGAAGCCATGAGTAATAAGTTCTATGTCTTCTAATTTATGAGGATTGTTTCTAACAATCAACAATTGAGATTTGTAGAAAGGTTGCATGTTTCGAAAGATCAATTTTTTCACTTGTGCAATCAAATTATTTCCATTTTTATAGTGAAATGTTTTTATATTAATATTTTTACTATTTTAATGACATATCCCATCTCACAATTGGATTCTATTGGGAAAAAAAAATTATGGTTGGAATACTTACCGACTTGATAGTTATAGATGACTCTATTATCAAAATAACAGAAGAAGGGAGTCTTGATTTGTATGTTAGTATTTTGGAGGATATAATTTTTGTTATTTATTGGTATCGAGGAACTCTTTAGAAATATGCATCCAGGAAATAAGTTTCCTGCAATTTCATTCACTTTTTTTTCGACATTTTTATGATGCTTATGTGCGTGTTGAAGAAAAAGAACTTTTTTATTCTTTAGCTACTCATGTTGCCAATATATATCAATACCAGAGAGGAGTAGAGACGCTGATGATCAACCATGTTTGAAATTTAGAAAACCATGATGTGGTTTCACCGTGTTTGAGTGTGAGCATAAGGTTATTAATGATTGCAATATCTCATGTGGTGGTGATGAAACCTAATAATGCATTTTTTTGAGATACCATAATTTTTGTTTTATTATTGGCAAATAATTTTTTGAAAGGAAATATACCCTTGTACAAAAGGATCAAAAGCAAGATTTTACAAATAACTAGAGCAAAAAAAGAGCAACAATAAGATTTAGCATGCAAGCCCGACATTAGAAGACAGTCTACCCAGCATAAAAGCAGTAACAAAACAACGGGTCCACAACAGGCCTATGGATGAAAAACAGAAAACGAAGTAAAATTGAGGGCCGAAAGTAAAAGATAAGAGTGACTTCCGATGACAGTCACAATATCAATCATCAACCCCAGTCGGGCCCTCAAAAAAATAATAAGACTAGCCAATAGTAGCCGTCGAAGGACAGCTTCGCAAAATACGATAAATATTAGGAATGGTTGAACATAGTCCAACCGTCGTCAACATTAGAGGATGGCATAAAATCACCCCCAATAATGGGACTCTCAACCCCATGTTTATTACCAACCGCATTAGGAGATTCTGTCACATGATCTGACACATTCAAAATTGAAAGATTCTCCCGCTCATTTTTTAATTCCCCAACCAAATCCCTCATGCTGAAGCCAAACATCGGTGGATTTGAAATTTGAAATTGGGTGGGTTCCTTTCTTCCAATATGTCTCGTAGATCCAACCACGTGGAACAGGGACGGACCCCTCTCCTTTCTGCAGACCAATAACGACCTCCACATTATCCAGTCTACGCATCCAAACTGTTGACTGCTACCAGTAAGCACTCGTCGACTTCCATCTCTGTATCTACCTCCTCGCTCATCTCATCCTTAAATGGGATATCCTCAAATTGTGGCGATTCGAATGTTTGAGGGCTCACCTTTGGTAACCGTTGTCTGAGATCCCCTGCAGCACGATATGGCATCCTGTCCCACATACCGACACTTTGCACACACGACTTGTGATGTTTCAACAATAATCTCTTGTTCGCACCAATCTGTTGAGGTGTTCAAAAAGATTTTTCCTCGTATTTTAGACCCCTCCGGCACGTTAACACCCATCCTTGCAACGATTAGTCTAGAGCGTGATTTTGTAACTGGGTCCACAGCTATTAGGACACCCATCGATCTTGACACGCATAAAATAACTTCAGGCCCCCAAAATTCTAGAGGAAGAGCGGGAAATCATATCCATACTGGAAGAGTCGAGAATGCAGTGTCAAATTTCATTCCTGGGCTCCATCGACACAGGTTGAGGTCAGATTTACCATAAAACCAAGGACCTCCCAGCAATACCCTTTGCAAATCTGTGTCATTAATGAAGCAGAACAGAAAACAATTTCCCCTTACCACTCTCACTTCCAACTTGCAACCGTCGTCAACATTCGAGGATGGCATATTTCCCTATCCAACCGTCGTCCACCAAATCTTCCAACCGCTGCGCTTTTAAATCTACTTTTTTCCCTATCTACAACAGCCTCCGGAATTGTCGGGTGAGGGTCATTGTCGATCCATGAAGGAATGAGTTTTAGAGGCTCCCTAGCTGTGTCCCCAAATAATCTGGCTGCCCACAATTTGGCCGTAGCAGGAGGAGCACAAGCTTCAGCGATGTGCGTCATTGCAAGCGTCAATAATAATATTTTTTGATTCAGGAAATACCATTATTATTCCTTCCTTGGTGAATTTTATAAACAGGTAGAAAATTATGATAGGACGAACTATATTTAATTTTAGTCAGTGAAAGTTTGCCAAACCACTATTATATTCATTTCACTGAGCTCTCGAATTAGGAGTTTATTCTTTTACTTCATCATGTTATTATGTTATAGATTTAAGGTAATGAAAATTTGATAAATTCCATTAAATGTCATCATGATCAATATAAAAAATACAACACAATTGAAATAAAACTCAAGTTTTTCAGTGGTCAATTCTTGCATATTATTTTTCATGTTCTTCCTAAGTATTGCAACTCTATTTTATATAGTTTTGATTCGGAAGCTTCATAACTTGAGGAGAGGGGGTTCATTGCGTATAATGAATTCCCTCCTAAAATCTTTGAATTTGAGCACTTTCAATGTCAATTACATACTATTTAGGATGCTAAACCCAATAAGAAAAAATTTCTTATTATTGGTGTAGAAATTTCATTTAACAGGAAGAATATTGAAAGGGACTTGACATTTTTCATTAAAATTTCTTATTATCTAATTGTATTTGGAAGATACATTATCTTAAGGTACATGGGATGGTGATAAGACTAAATAGGAAATTTTTTCCCCATTTATCAACATGCATCTAGGAAGGTCTTTCCTATAATATCGGGTGTGTTGGTTCTTATGAGATTTGGAAACAAAAAAAATCCTTATGAAGGCATCATAAAAGTGAGCTATATCTTGATCAGTGTACTTTATTATTGGATAAAGCCTTCAATTCCAAAAGAACTACTAAATTTGGAACAAAATATTGTTTTCTTGGGTTCTCTTATGAGAAATCACGTGTGAAATGAAAGGGAAAATTTTGAGCACCTTCTCTGAGACAAATATAATTTTCAATTACAAAAAAAAAACATTCAAAAGGACCTCTCCTTGGAATTCATTATAAATTATGAAGATTTAGATAAAGTAAAAAGTTTTAGCACATCTTACATTAAGAGGTTTATGAACTTTAGTAGCATCAAAGTTATTGTCAACATGCTTTTGTGTATTGAATAAGACCTTTAATTATATTGATTGGAATCTTTATTGTAAAGGAAAAAATATTATTTGAATTTAAACTAAATAAATCATCAAGTAGAGTTATGTTTTTAGGTGTAGTCTAGAAAGATCTATGCTCATCAATCTACAAGCAAGGAAAATAAATATTCAAGTAAAATGTGAAAATGATGGTAAGGAAATATATGTACCATGTACTTCATGAAAAAATTCAATATGAAAGGAAGAAAATGAAAAGCTTCAGGATCAAATATTAAAATGAAAAAAAAAATCTTGTTTTTAGATATGGTAAAAATAGTTTAGTTTTGAGCGGACCAAAAAACCCCGTACAAAGGAGCGAAAGATATAACAATTAAAAGCCGAAAAAGAATGCCTCTCACAATGGCATAAAAATACAACAAACAAAGAAAGGTTCTGACCAATCATAAAGAAGTATCCCACGAAACCCCAAGACCACCAGAATGATTTTTAGGGAACCAGAAAAACCAAAAACAAATCTTACCCTAACAAAGAAAGATGTATATCAAATAGAGGAATGAGAAGACATTTGCATATTCATATCCTTTTCTATTGAAAAATGATATATTATATTATCGAAATATGTACACATTATTTATAACTAAATAAGAAGAAAATCCATGTATATAGTGGATGATTGTGGAGTTGGAAGCAAAAAAAGGGACTTGGATGAGTTAAGCATGAATAGAATGCACAATATCGCTCCTTCATCCTCAGATATGTTTGAGTTAATTTATTCTAATATTGAAAAAATATATCTGGAACAATAATTGTTCCTCACATCTGAAGATATTTTGGTATTTATTCATGATAAGGAAGGTACTAGTCGCAACTTATACATGGTACCAAATCCAAATCCACTTACATGGAGGAATAATTCCATTCATATATTTAGGAGTGGTTTTTATTTGGTAGATTTTGATGAACATACCAAATTACTATCTATCTTTGATGTCGATGTAGAAAAGATTCAAATTTAAAAGTTTGAAAATTCACTGTGTCACATAGATTGGACTGGTATTAAGATCATGCTTGAGTTTTTTTGGAAGTACAAACACAGTATGGATGTAGTTTATTCTAGGGAAATTTGAGTGAGAGGTGGAAGAATGGGAAATGTAGGAAAGGAATATGATTGAGAAAATTGGATAAATTCTTAGTGGTTAGGAAATGTGAGTAAAATATGGGAGTGGGAGTGAAATTAAAAATTACAGGTTTTCCACACGTTATATTGTCAGTTGAATAACTCCTGATTACTATGACAATAACCAAAAAGTAAAGGACATTCAAACAAGGAAGCCAAAATATAAATGAGGAATTAGTGGTTCACCACTTGCCATGTTTACAATTGAACAAACTAATTGCACAGAAAAAAGTAACCCCTTCAAACATTATCCTAAAAAGTGAAGGAAAAATAAACAGTTTCCATGTTTCCGCTAAAACATAACTAAACATTGACATCCTTTTTGACATACATTTTAACTCACATGAAATTGTTAGTTACAGAGTATGAACTAATACTTTTTTAATACACTTGGATTGTGAATGAGAGGTACTTAAGTACTACAATTGTTTCTGTTCACATGAGTTTGAATATTACTATTGAAATTTAAGAGCAGAAGGAAGTATGAGTTAATAAAATAATTGTGTGGTGGGGGTGCAGGATTTCGGAAAAACCATACAATAGAATTCCTTTTCTTCTCATGTGACCACCTATGAAAAAATTATATTCATATTTTTCTAACATCACTTATTTGAACAAAGAATTCCTTCCTTTCACCCCTAATCACACCATCAAAAAATAGGATGTTTAATTTTACATCCATTTGGTCATGCATGCCAAGGATAATTCATAGTTCGTATAGAGGGAGAGCTTATAAAAAATGGGGTATGTTTTAAATTCAAAAATGATATAATTTAGTTACTCAACATTTAGTTTTTCAAGTTGGTTGAGTGGCGAGACATACACATATCACACAACATTAAGTAGAATCATACAATTTCTTGGATGGGATATTTTTTTTTATTAATGTTAAATGGGTTTTTGGGAGGGACCATACCCCAGTACAAAGAGGGTCAAAACCCAGATACAACAAAAAAGAAGAGAAAAGACAAGTATGAAAACCTAGATGTTCAACAAAGCCTAACAAATACAAATAACAAACGACAGATCTACACCCCGCTAACGACCTGCTCGAAGAAGAAAAAAATCCAATAAAAAATAGGCCTTCGGCTTAGATACAATGATAAAAGCATGATTCAGGACAAGTATTGAGAATCAGGAAGGTTTGAGATGTGAGGGACAAGTCTTGTCCCTCAAGTATCTAAAAGTGGCCAATAAGGCCAAATTCAAATTTTGGAAGGATGGTGGAGTACACACCACCTAAATGCATTTAATTCAACTTACATTAAGTATCAAAATAAGGACTATCTAGCCAATTTATTGCCCACATGTCATATCTTCCCTTTTTAGTTTAGATTAAGCTAAATTAGTTAATTAAGATACATTAGCAAGTGTTAATTAAAGTAACATATTTCACAATAATTAAACCCATGCACAAAAAATTAATAGAACAAAATTAAAATAAAGGAAACACATTATACCCCCCCTATGGGAACCTCCTTAAAAATCATGCAACAACATAATAACATTATACACAAATTGTCAAATTAGGCATTTTTTCAAAACACCTGACATCCTTCTGTGGTTGGTCCCCTATCCCCTTTCGATGTATATGATAAAATATTCCTGCAAACACAAACAAAATAATCTTCTCACCTCAAGGCCATATCAATATTTTGTGGGAATCAATGCATATTAAACATCCATCATACAATCCTTAGCATACATCAAGCAATACAACACACTCATATATTTATCAATTAATATTGTCATATAACATAACTAAATCATTATCATCAATTTTACGAATTTATATCAATTATTTGAAATCACATAACATTTTAATTCTACTCTAGTAAATAATTTTACAATCATCAATAATCCAATTCACATTCTACAATAATCATGAAATTCTCTATATCTAATGTAATTCCCAACTACTAGATATACTCTAGAGCATATTATCAATCCCTAATACCATCATATTGATAGCAATTCACAAAATCAATTAGACCACATTGGATAGTCCAACACTCTTAATAGAATCAATACGTCAAGAATCCAAATGTTAGTGTACAACAAGGTAATCATTCTAGATTATCAGCATATCCTTAATGTCCATCAAGGTCCACAATGCATCCATATAATCTAGAGTAACAATTAGACACAATAGTAATCATGATGTCTCTCGTATATTAACAACATACTAACTAAGATATAACAATTAGGTCGATGTCTCTAATAAACTGAAGTTAAAATCCTAGTATAATTGTGTTGAAGAGGAGTGGGCATTACAAAATTGCACCTGCAGAGCTGTGTGTGGTTACATGGGGATCGATGAGCTATGAGAATACATGGGTCACACTTTAGTGTCCCTCTTGTCACCCTATTGACATAAAGGACCGAGGGAACACCAATGACACCAAATTTTTACCTAGGAGAAGGCTTGAAGTCACACTTTGTTATCCTCCTTGTCCCCCTTGTACCATGGGGATAGAGGGGTCACTCGAGAAAAATCGGACACCCGGGTCTCTAAAGTGTGACTTCGGGAGGAGGATAAGGTTACAATTTTATGTCCCTGATGTCCCACTTATCTCCAATCAGATATAAAGGAAACAATATTGTAAAAAATGTGACTGGGCTAAAAATGGAAAGCAAATTTTGCATTAAAAGTCCAAATTTGGACACTGGAGTTGTGTTTTTCAGTTTAGAGGATTAGAATAATGTTCTAGGGTCATATAGTATATTATTTTAACTCTAAGACAAATTATAAGATCAATGGAACCATTATGAAGACTTTATTTTGTATGTAATTCTAAATTTATGTCCTTCTTTGTCTGGAACTTTGAGGGGTAAGAGTAGTGTTTTGAAATGTTATAGGAAACCTTCAATCCTTGGAGAAAACCTTATGTTTTCAATTTGTATAAAATTCCCACATATTTCCCTTTCCTACTTGTTTTATTTATAACCTCTTACTGAACTACGGAAATCATCCAAATATGTTAGGTTTCACCATTAGGATATGCATTCCTTACACCTAGAAAACACGATGTTGAACAAGTTGTTCCTGAATGAGTTATTTCCTAAATTTTCCTAAAATGAATCAAAACATTAAATACTTTTTGACACCACCTGAAAATACTTTATATATTTCTTGAAATCTTCTGGAGGATGCATACTCTCTTCAGAATGGCGAAAAATTGGTTGTTCATTCCTCCAGGAAGACTTGTTTTTCATAAAACTTCACTGAATGCATCTATCAACATTATAAACCTTCTTTGCACACTGAGATGTTCTTGAAAAATTCACATGGGAAATTCCTTGGATCTAGGTAGATGATTCCATTGGAAGCGAGTTTATTAGGAGGATGGTTCAATGTAATCAGGAGGTAAAATTTTGCACTTTGGGCATAGACATTGTCATGCTTTGAAATCTGAATTTTTAGGCTAGTCATTTTTCTTGACAATAAGAAGACAACGAGATAAATAAATAAATTATTCAAAGTTAAATCATATATAAATATAAGTGGAAATCAGTAAGGATGAGGTTAGTTTCATAACCCAAAAATGAAATTATATAATCAATGTAATATAATTTTTCTAACAAGACAGTAACTGAGTGAATCCTCCATATGAATGAAACAAGATGGGATACAACTATATTCTCAAACTCCATACTATTTTTGATTTAGTGGACTCATGTTACTAAATACTTATTTCATCATATCCATCCAAGCAATATTTTACACTTGTTTTCTCCTCAATCTGGAAAAACATCTTAATTAGGGCTTGTAAATAAATGTCAAAACATCTTCCTGGATTTGTACACTCCTAATAATTAAAAATTATAAAACTAAACCATTCCATAACATTTAGAATATTAAAAATGTGGTTTGGTTCTACCAACATTGGAAATAAATAATCCATTATAAACCATGGAGAGGCCATCCTATCCATCCACATAAATAATTTCATCTTTTGGAAAAGTAATATGAGTCCATTTGGATAACGTGAAAAAGAGAATTCCCCAGATTAATACATTCCCTCATTTATCATTTTAATCATTTTCATCTCATTCATGTTTGGAACATGTGAAAATTATTTCAGAATTGGTATTACAGGGATATCTCATTAACCACTTCATTACTAACTTTCTAAAGTAGCACCAAAATGTGTTCTATGAGTGTAAAAATCATATATCATCACTAAAATATTGCAATGAATGGGCCCACTATAGTGTATTATTGTTGATGTTTACCCATACACCCAAAAGCCTTCATAGAAAAATAAAAATAATAATTTTATTGCTTTGAATATTCCTGTGAAATTAAGAAAATGATTATTTGTGATGTCCTAAGCTTGCTCAATAAAATATTTCATGCTAAATAAACATGTTCAACTCTAATTCTAAAAAAAAATGGTGAACAAAAAGATAAAATAAGGTATATTAAGAATAATTTTTGACACATTATAATGGTTGCATCTAAATAGCATATGAGGTTCATATATCATGTATAAGTTAACAGAATACTTGTGCTTAGTCATTTCATTTTTGGTAAAATATTGTAAACAAGGCGCTTGATATAAAAAAGATGAATTACATGATATGATTACTTGTGTCTCCTACTTCGTGTGTGGATGAATTCTCATTTATTCTTTCTAGTGGGAATTTTTGGGAGTGATCTAAGGGAGAAACTCAATCCAAATCTCCCATTCATGTAATAGCACTGAATCAAGTGCTTGGACATCCACAACTTCAAAAAAATTACACGATTGAGTTTTTTTATGCTTCATTGTCTCTTTACAAAGAGGATAGGTTGGATGATGAAGATGAGATGGAAGTAATTGTGGGTAAGGGAAAAATCATGATAGACTAAGACATATGTAAGGTTCTTATCTGTAGGAAATGCTGAAGGAGACCCTATGAAGCCTCTTAGGATGAGGATATTATGGATTTCGAGTTCAATTATCTTAGTCTTTCCCCTTAGGTATGGGTCATCATTGTCATTTGGTGGCCTGTGAAGAGCTCATATTTGGAATTGAATAAGACATTTCAACTATTGTTACCTCATCTACAAGGTTTGTGCATTGTGCGAATGGTTATGCTTTTTGATGGGATATTTAATCATCTTATAATTCCCCTCCTGTTTGAAGAAGGCTACATCAAGATGTGATTTTCTGCCAAAAACTCTTACAACAACTTCATCTTCTTAGTTCAAATGTATTAAAAAATTATTTCTTTTATTTTAATAGTAAGTTGCGTAGGAACTTCGTACATTCCTTTCATAATCCTTCCTCTCCTCCTAGGTCACCAACGTGGATAACATAATGTTATCGGTCTCTAAACCACTCACATTTATGTTTTGCATCATTATATGTATGTTTTTCCATAGAATCTATAATATCATTATTCGGTGTACTTTCTCTGTGCAAAACTGGTTGATTGCTATGATTTGGTATCAGAGCAGGGTTGGCTTGTGAGAAATTTCAATGGGCATCAATTGATTATGCACTCAATGTTGGTCTATTTTTGATCAAATTGCTCTTTCAGTTTTGTTGATTAGTCTTCTACGTGCATTTTTGCTGCAATTTCTTGGATCAAAGGTTTAGAATCTATGGCTCTAAAGAACATGAGGAAGATTTTGAAGTTTCTATAATAGATAGAGTTATTTAATCTTGATTAATTAGAGTCTTTCATTAGTAGTTATATGTCCCCCATGCCTTCTACATATCTACCGTGGAATATATTTTAGTTTATGTCAGTATTTCAATTCTAAAAACAATTTAGTCACATATATGATTACGTTAAGTTCATTTAGGGTTAATGTGGTTTTACTGTCTCCTTATCAAATAGATCATGCCATGTAGATATTTTCGACCTTCTCATACATTCAGTGTACACCTAAGAATTAGAAGTATATCAATTTCCAAATTGATTTGGTATTTAGGAAAGGTGGTAAGATCTGAACGGTATTGACACCTGTGCAGTCCCTAGGGCCGTGTCAAACTATTCAAAAGCGTAATCTTTAATTACTTCCAGTTCGTGGATCTAGTCAAATATATGTCAAATCAAAGTCATTTGTTCTATGTAGCAAGCTCTTGTGCTATGAGTGATACATCGATTATCGGATTGGGGCTATCAGATACCTAAATCTGCATCACATCGATTTTTCCAAATCCTCTCATACAATTTGGGAAGCATTAAATAAATTGTTTACAGAAGCTACTACTAGTGATCATAGCCTCTAAAGCAAAAGCATTGTTCAGACTCAAAATGGAGGAAGGAGAAATACATGGTGGAGCTTATCAATCCATTTACAGATCCATTGTAATCAATCTGGTCTACAGTGTTCAGGTCATGGTATTTACATCACCATGTCGAAGTGAAAAATAATCACTCAATCTTTAAGGAAACAATTTTGGACATTATGATGGATGTTAACAATAATTCTGATGATTTTCTATTCTGAGTGTGGAGGTAAGAGGCAACGGAGGAAGGAGGACAACCAGACGTCCTCTCGTTAGTCACCATCGACGCTATAAGATTTAATTTTCAGTTGTGTGGTGTGCCACATTTTAGTTTGCAGTGAGTTCCTCATTGTTTTTAATAAGAACAAATGTTACATTCCTTTCATTAATATTTCCTTTTGTAACCTCCTGATGTAAATATGTGATAGTAGAAATATAAAAGCACAAGAAAAAAAACAACATCATGTTTCTTGAAGAGGATGAACATTCATGAGCAGGGGCTCATACCTAGGACATAGGTCCATTTTTTTGTCGAACAGGGGTTCGTAGTTTGTTGAATAGAGGTTCAACATACCAAGATCATGAGCATGCAGAGGTAGGCAAAAGAGAAGACGTGTGAATGTTTTTCTCTACAACATTAGGGGAGTGTATGGTATGATAGGAATTAATAATGTAAACAATAGGGGAGTGAATGTTAGCAATATATTAATATTGTGAACACTATTAATAATACCCTTGTGCAGAATAATGGGTTGGTGATTTGGGAGAGATCCATCAAGGTTGACTATATGTTAGGAGAGCTAAGTGGGAATGTGATAAGGGTTGACTCCATCTAAGGATGATCATTCTCGCCCAAATATTTGAATCTATAATATCATTATTCGATCTCCTCCCATGTCCACCATGATCCCCTCCGATAAGGGTACTACCAAAACAGACATAAATTAAGTCAACAATAATCCACTATACATCTAACATCATACTAAATCAAAACTATAAGTGATTATGATGGCTTCATGTTATCGTTTTTGTCTTGACTCCACTATTTCAACGTCCATGATAAAAAAGGAAAAACAAAACCAATGGCTGATTCTAATGTTTTTATACAACTATTTCACCTTAAGTAAAATCTCGTATAGAGGAAACTCAATTTTATGACATATTCTAAACTATTGACATAGGAGATTAAGAATGACTAGGATCTTACGTTCATAGACGTTCCAATATTATGAAGCAACAACCACCTATGTATATTATCGATTTCTTTGATCAAAATTTGGTATAAGGTATCTTCGAAGAGGGGAGGTTACATCAATCTTATGAAAAATTAGAATCAATCACCTCCTAGCTCTACATCCCTTTTTCGTTTCTTGAAATATTTATGTAGAAATTTTTCATTTTTAGGTGATTTAACAAATTCTTCTTTCTCCTAATTTAATAAATGGTCTTCCCTCCTCAAAATAATGTTTCATTGCAATTGAATCTATATCTTCACTCCACTACACTAAAGATTAAATTTGCACTAAAAATGCCACTTTCCAATCCTCATCTACATACGAAAAAATTAATTCATTAATGGCTATCAGTATTCCCATTACACCCCTTCAGTGCACTTGTTATTAAATAGGAAAATTAGTTATGTGTGGTGTGATATCTATTATGAATGGTATAGAGTCTAGCCAGAGGGTATGGATTTCTCTAATTATGCCAACTAGAGTATGTTTCCGAGAAAGAGTACGTTATGGTGTCCTAATTATTCTATAGAACTGTCACATGTCAACATACGTAGCTAAAAAAAATCATTTGAAAAATTGAGAATGTAGTAGACTCTAGATGTTGTATGTGTCAATTAGTTATGGGTACCGAAGACACTTGTTAGTTCTTCAAACCTGCATTCCTTGTGGTTGGCCATTCACATTCTATGTCGTGCCAACCATTACTTTGTAATTAGAGACTCCATTCCCACTCCCGTTAATAATTCCTTAAGCAATGTGAGTTGTTCATAAACATTTGTTGCATTGTCAAGTATGAAAGGGACATTGTCCCTATCTTTATTTTTCCACTAGCCAGGAAGAGGTTAGTGTTTTTTATGTTAATTTCTATTCATATCACCCGTCATGTGCTAACAGCTTGTGCCAGAGTCAATCAACCAAACATTATGTGATCGTTGCGATGTTTAGGAGACTAGAACAATATTTTTGTAGTGCCACAATTTACTAATTCTTGTACTTCCTCATCTGATCCATCATCTTGTTAGGCCATGACATGTCTTTTCTTCTTCCTATGGTGAGGACGTTTTCTAGATTGCTTTGAATTACTATGACTAAATGTGTTCTCTTCATTAGAATTGCTCTATGTGAGGACATTATACGAATAGCTAATATATGTGTGTGTATTCACGGTGCATATGTGACACCATCGATTCAGTTTCTGATACTTCCACTAGTTTGGTTGTTTCTAGGAATCTTTCTCTTTTTGTACCTTACGAGACTTTTGACTCTTCTACTATCTAGAGATCACTACCTTGTCTTTAAATTCCTCGTGCAATATCTGGATTGATTTTTCCTGCTAGAGAAAATTCACCAATTCTTCAAAGATCACCACCTATTTTGTAATGTTCAACATTATAAAAAACATCCTGAATTGTGAAGGAAGAGCTCTCGATGTGATAGAGAGTAGAAGCTTGTCTTCCACCTTTTTTCCAAGAACTATAAGATTTGCTCATTGTTTTGCCACACGATAGAAGAATTGCTCTACTTTCTCGCTATCTTTCATACTAAGTGTATGAATATTTGATTAGATATGGAAGATCTACATCAGGTTATTCACTTTGTAGATGGACGAGAGATCATCCCAGGTTACCTTTGATGTTATCCCATCCCATATATGTGGTTGAATCTCATCAGACATTCCGAGTGTGATCAACATCAAGGATTTTTGCATCATCCTTGTTGTACTTTGTTTTCTTATCTACGCTAGTTGAACATGCTACCTTGCTAGTGAAAATTCCCCATAGTTCCTCAAACTTGAGAACGATGCATGTATTTATCTTCCAAGCATCATAATTTGGCCCTTTAAAGAGTTGAGCATTGGAAAGAAGTAATTTGTTGTGGACATGGCTTATAATAACTGTTACACACAAGTCACACTTTCTTCTTCATGATTGTACTCCACTAGAAGGTAATTAAGACTTTACATAGGTCTACACTAGTGACTTTGCTAACGCACTTAGGTCATTCCTTGGTCTCACTGATTTTCAGGTTGGTCTCCTTCTATCACCAAACAATGGTCTTGTGAGCATCACTCATGATACACCAAACTAGAGAACAAGCTTTTCCAATGCAGGCCTGGAAAAAGAATTTCCAATGTGATGAACAGAGAGAATCCTTTTCAAAATAGTGGAAATCTAAATCCTCCATGAGGATTCTATTATTCAAAGAAAACAAGTCTTGAAGTCTTGCAAAATCTCCCTCATCAGCCACGGTGCCAAGTCTGAACCTGAGTAACTTTTTTAGTCCACCATTCGTAGGGGTTGACTTCCCATAGGGCATTCCTTTCTATTAACTTTCACGTTGATCACTTCTTTGATTGTTGGTTGTAGCCAGTCAGGATCTACACGAACTAGAAATAAGTGTCAAAGCAATGGTCACTACCACACAGACTGCTAGTTGCTACCACTTCTACCATAGTGGGATTGGAATATGTTGGACACACCCAAAGTCATACCAACACCTAAACTCTACCTGTTGTTGTAACGCCCTCATTTTACACACACAAATATGATTGTAAAATGTCAGGATTTTGTTATTTAACTTACATTTCTCACTACACAACACCACAAGGGCTCCAAGTAAGGAAAAATCAACAACACATACGACACTTACATAAGTCATCGACTCACATAGACACATGACAACACCATATACATGTTTATGCCACACTTTTCCCCATGAATGAATACTAGCAATGACCCAAACACAAGAAAATGATTCCAAGATTGGTAAACCCACAACACATCACTTCTTTTATTACATCTTAGTTACAATCAACATTCCAAGAACATTATTGTGCAAGGAAAATTTTCTCCTTTTTCCATCTACAGACTCTTAAGTTCATTCCACATTTAATTTATAGTTTGACCATTTTAAGTTGGATTTTTTATCCTTTACGAAAATTTCCATAACTTACATACTTATTTGGCATAATTCAAATTGCATATAAAGCACTTAATTATCTATTGTCTCCCGAAAACCGCTTTTCATTTTCTAAGTTAAATTTGAAATTTCGAGCTCTCGCCCTCCTAAAGTATTTAAGCCAAGTTGAAAGTTCAAAGAAAGAGCAAAAACCAAGCCCTAGTGCTGTTAAATCTCTGTTTTGCTTGTTTTGAGAAATTCTCCATCTCCCGGTATGTGCATGAAATATCCTCTTTACAATCTCCTTTGTGATCAAAATTGTTCGCTTGTTCTATGGCTTAGGTTGTCAAATCATTGTTTTGCCTCCATGGCTCCGGATCGTGAAGGAAATTCAAAAATCAGACTCAAAATGATGAAGTTCTCTTCCTTTGTGTATTTTTCCCACAGTCAGGAACGATGGGCATTTCTCTCCCCATCATATTTTGCCTCAGCATCTAATGAGTCATACATGGGTCTCTCTGTTTGGATTTGGTTCAGTCATACTTTAAAATCTAGCAGAAGCAGCCACATATCCCAATGACACAACTCTAGGGGCAGGGTCCAAGGGACAGTCTTTAATTAAGTACAAGCTTTCCACATTTCCTAGGTAAAAAATGAAGGTAAAATCAATGAAAGGCTCAGTGGACTGCTCCACGTGTCACAACGGTGTGATTCTAAGGGTGGGGCAGAAAGGGCCAATTACCAAATCAGCTCTAGATCACCATGTGGTTGGAGTCATTAGAGAGGAAAAGCCCACCATTGAAAAGTCAAAGCGGACGAGTGGGCCATTGCGAGGATTTGAGATTTTGAGCCTCTTTGTAAAAAAAATGAAAAGTTAAAAAGTAACCCACAGCTCTGATCAGGCTATAAAAGAAAAATTCAAATCTTGAGCCCGCAGGGAAAAATTCAAAGGTAAATCCCGTCGTTAAAAAGTTAAAGTGGACGAGCGAGCCATCGGGGAAATTTTTGAAATTTAACCAAATTTCCAAAATCGAAGTAAAATTTCTTGAATGCTCCGTGGCTCTGCCAAGGTCTCGGGCCCGCCGTTGAAAAGTCAAAGTGGAAGAGTGGGTCGGCAGAGGGATTTGAGTGTTTGAGCCTTTTTCCAAAAAAGGGTTAAAATGTCGAGAAAAGGGCAGCGACCCCATTTCTAATCAGAGGATACCACATGTCAAGAGTTCAATCGGAGCAACGGGCCGGCAAAGGAAATTAAGTTTTTCAGATTTTTTTTCCAAAAAATGTTAAAATGTTGAGAAAAGGGCCATGATCCCATTTCTAATAAGAACGTGCCACATGTCTAAGTTGAAAAGTCAAAGCGGGGCTATAGGCCAATTTGTTCCAAATTGGAAAATCTCACAAAAATCATAGAATGCGAAAGGCTTCCCCTGTAACCACTCCAATCTCTTCCTGCCACGTGCACGGGCGAATTTTAGAGTTAGAGGAGCAAATCAAATGGTCTATATTTAAACTGGCAACTTGAATGTAACAATTGCTTTGTAAGATCTGTTTTTTAACCCGCCATGAGCGTTTTCTTCACAGCATAGGAATTTGAAAAGGCATTGAGGATTTGTGAAGATGTAACGGTTTCTTGCGAAGAATATAATGGCTTCTCGATGTCACTCCAAGGGTTGGCGATTGATTTCAAAAAAGACCAGAGTGCTATATATCTGGAAAAGACAGAAAATGCCATACTTCTTTTATTTTCCCTTATCCTTCGATTTTCCTCTATTCTCAAATATCTGTACAAATTCTGCTTTAGCTTTAATAATAAAAGAAGGAATTTTCACCTTTTTGATTGAGGGATTGATTGGTACCTTGTGACCAATGAATTTCATTCGGTCTTGTAGCTTCTCCTGCAGATTTTTTTTTCTTCTAACTATAAATGCATGTGAATGAAATTTCTAATTAATGTGTGTGGGAATCTGATATTCTACTCACAACATTAGTTTCTCCTACCTCCATTGTCACTCCCTTTCCCCTTCTTAGACAAAGTTATTCTCTAGTGAGAAATTGCTAGCTTTGCCACAGGGTCAGTGGAGTGCCCTTGTTGGATCTCTGGTCGAAATGCCACCATTGAAATCCACTTTTTCACGCATACACATATGAAAGATGCACCGTTCAAGTAGAGGTACTTATATTCCCATAGTGTTGGCCTGAAACCCACCAATTCCACAAGACAAATTTTCTCACCAACAATTTTTTTCCGCCCATTGTGGGGTAGATTTTGCAGCATCTGCACCTAAAAATGACCTCAAGGTCATAAAAAAAATAGATTCTAGAAGAAAATTTTCTAGAGAATGAATAATCACACAAACTTCATGGATGTAAATCATGGCTATTCTAGGAAATCCTCCTGTTGAGAGACCTGATTTACTCTTTCACATCCAAGAAGACATTGCTTCTGATCTAAGAGAAGTTATTTAGCATAATAGACAAAGTGTCAATCAATACTTCATTGCCATAAGGATTTTGGACCTGGAAGAGGAACGTGGTGTTGAACTGGAAAGGTAGAGACAAATTCCAACACCCCTGAGAAGAGCATAAAATTTCAAGTTGGCTGATAGAAGATACACCCGGCAAAACTAAGGCAAGGAGGACAAATTGATCCCACATTTGAAGATCTTTAAAGAGAGGCAGTTGCTGAAGAGGAGTTAAGGGCTCAACTTGAAGAAATAGAAAGACTCCAAATTGAAGCAGAAGAAAGAGCAATACCAGAAGTAGCCTTAACAAGACTGGAGGATAGAAATAAGAATAGAATGGGTGATCATGAGCATGAGGTACACAGGCCTAATGTACCATGGGGAATAAATATTGGTCTAGTTTCTCTTCCACAACCACTTCATGACCTCTCAAGAGGCTCAAGAAAGAACTTCCCAAAATTCTAAGGGGATGGTTCTCAGCTCCCCGAAGAACATGTAGGAGCAGCATTCATCACTGCTTGTGGAGTGTTGGGAGTTGAAGATGAAGATGTTCCAGTTAGGCTCTTCATGGAGTCACTCCAAGGAAGAGTTGCTCAATGGTTCTACATGTTGCCCCCAAGATCCGTCACATGTTGGGAAGATGTAAGAAGTGCATTTGAAGATAGGTTCAAGAGCAGAGAATATTGTCAAGATCTATTGGTCCAATTGGTTCAGATGAAGAAGGAGACCTCCGAATCAATAAGAGATTTTGTAGCAAGGTATGTTAGGTTGACAAGAAGGATCCTAGAAGATGTGTTACCTTCTGAAAACAACTTGAAAAGGTTCTTCATCAGTGCTTTGCCATCAGAAGTTGGTTTCTTCCTTAGAAGAGCCCAACCAAGAACATTAAGAGAAGCTCAATACTTTGTAATTGAGATTGATGATGATCTAATTATTTCGAGCAAAGTGAAAGGAAAAAATGGAAAGCATAAAGGTCATACTTCAAATTTAGTCACCATTGATCCAATGTTCCAAAAAATGGCAAATGACCTAGTTGCTTTGAAGAAGCAGCTGTCACAAATCACAATGAGGAATCCTCCAAGGAGACCAAATCCTCCTGATAGAATAATAATTTCTCCACCTCCTCATAGGCTTGCTCTTGAAGCACCACTAGTCAATGCCATCTGTGACACTAGGGATTCAGAAGGAACAGAGATTGAGGAAACTGAAGAAGAAAGAATGGATGACTGTGAAAACTATATTGCAATTGAAGAGGTTGGCATGCACAATGGCCTGATTGAATACGTTACTGATGAGGAGGAAGGTGATGAAGAAGCTCTAAGTTTTTCATGTGCTATTTTCACTCATGCACAATCTAAGAATGGTGTTTCAGCCCCAACAGTTGCAATTGAGAGTAGGAAGAACAAAGAAGATAGCTCTACAAAGCCTCCACTAAACAAGATCATCAGTAGGGGATCACCACTACTACCTTCCATGGAATCACCTAGAGAGAAATCAGATTCACCAGTTGTCAAGGATCACATTGTTGTGCCAAGCAAGTTATCTGATTCTTCTCCCAACTCAAAAGCAATTAAGAGCAATTCTCTTCTAAATGTTGGTTCTACAAGAACATCTACATTTCAATCAAAACCCACACCCCCATCTCCTTCCAAGCCAATTGCTACATTTGAAAAGGAGATCCCAACACCAAAATTAATGATGCATCTGCCATTTAAGTCCCCATCTACCATAACTTCATTTGACTTTGTAGAGCATGCTAGAAAGACCAAAGTCCAGCTCTCTGAAATTGAATGTCTACAAACACATCCTGCCCAATTTGATAGATTCATCAAGGCAATCTGGGGTGGTAAATCTACATCCCCAATCTCTAATTCTAATTCTAAAGGCTTACTTCCCACACCATCCACACCATCTTCTCAAAACATGTTAGCCCTTACGCCTCCACCACTAATAGAGTTGAGCCTTTTTACTTGTCACTTCTCATCAAAGGTTTCCAGCTGAAAAATTGTATTATAGATTCTGGAGCCTCAGATAATGTGATGCCAACAAAATTTACAAATGCTCTTGCCCTCACTTTGACCAGGGTAAATGGCACATGCTACTTAATGTAATCCAAACAAGTTCCATTGGTAGGAATGATTAAGGATGCTCAGGTTGCACTGGCTGATTTCCATGATTAGAACATACTCCTGACCATTTTGGTGGCAGACATCCCATCATCTTTTGGTATGATGTTGAGTAGAAGTTTTTATAGAGATCTGGGTGGAGAAATAAAAATGGATTGGTCATCTGCAACTATCCTAGTGAAAGGAGAAATGAAGAAGTTGTTTCCAGTCAGAAAAATGATGTTCACAGTAAGAGAGAATGATGATCCAAGAGTTGATATCATTTTTCAAGATTGTGGGCTTGGAAATTACCTCCTTACATCACAGAAGGAAGAGGACTTGCCTTTTCTCATAGAGAAAGAGGAAGATCAAATTTAGACAATGGAATTTGATGGCAATCATTCCAGAATAGATTTAGGAGCTGGTGTAGTATTATACTCTCCCTCCAATGAGGTATATCCTTTTGCCTACAAGTTGAAATTTGATAATACAAGCAATACTACAGAGTATGGAGCATTTCTCTTAAACATGAATGTAGCAGAGGACATAGGAATCAAGAAGCTGAGATGTAAAGGTGACGCAGAGATTGTGGTGAAGTAGGTCCGCCAACAATATCAGGTGAAAAATCCAAGGCTCAGGCATTACAGAAATAGAGTGTGGGACTGCATTGAATCCTTTGATGTATTCTCCATTGAAGCTATCCCTAGGGAGCAGAATGCAAAGGCTGATTCTCTAGCAGTGTCAGATTCCTTAGTGATACTTCATCCTTCCTTTGGCAAGGATAAAGTGACCATTGAGATGGTGTTCAGACCCAACAAACCAGACAATCCAAATCCTTGGCAGGTCTTTAATGATGACAATCCGACCTAGGCCTTCTTATAACAAAGGGATAACTTCAATAACCTTTCATTTGAAGGAAGTAAAAACCTGCATCGTGAATCAGTCCCCAAAGAAGAGAAGGAATGAATTGAGGGAATTGATGAAGAGAGAGTAATCAAACTAAAAGGAAATAAAATCCCCAAAGGAGTAGTTTCTTTAGAAGACCCCTCTGACAAGCATGACAAGTTCATCCAAGAGAAAGAAAAATAGTCTTCTTGGTGTCCATCTAATTTTGATCAAGAAACCATTGGTACTTTAGAGAATCCAAGGATGGTTAACATTGGTAAATGTTGCTCACCAGAAGAGAAGAGAAAGTTTGTTTCTCTGGAAAAAAAGTACTCAGATGTCCTATCCTATTCCTATGATGAACTCAAATCTTTGCAGCCAAAGAAAATGCATCACTCAATCCCTTTGAAGCAAGGAGCTAATCCCTTTAGGCAAAAACAAAGACCCTACAATCCAAAGATTGTTGATGTTATCAAAGAAGAGGTAACAAAGATGCTCAATGCTAGAATCATCCTCCCCATCCACCATTCAACATGGGTGGCTAACATTGTGCCAGTAAGGAAGAAGAATGGGGAAATAAGGATTTGTGTAAGACTTCTGAAATCTGAATTAGGCATCTCTCAAGGACAACTACCCTCTTCTAATCATTGATCATATTTTGTAAGCAAGCCACTAGATCTGAAATTCTCTCTTTTCTTAATGCATTCTCAGGGTACAACCAAATCAAGGTGGCATAAGAGGATTGCAACAAAAACATCCTTCACAACACCTTGGGGGCACTTTTGCCTACAACAGAATGCCTTTTGGCTTGATCAATGTTGGAGCCACTTTCAAGAGAGAATTGGACTTGGCCTTTAAAGATTTGAAACATTGCATTGTCATTTATCTTGATGACCTCACAGTTTTTTCAAAAAGGAGGGGAGATTATATCTGTCATTTGGAGCAAGTCCTTGCAAGGTATAGGATACATGGCACTTATCTAAATCCAAAGAAGTGCTATTTTTGGACACAGAAGGTAAGTTGTTGGGACACATTGTAAACAAACATAGAGCACACATTGATCCTGAGAGGGCCAGAGCTATCCAAGCACTAGCCTTCCCACCCAGCGAAGAAGGGATTTCATTCATTCTTTGGAAAGGTAAACTTCCTTCATCATTTTGTGCTTGAGTTTTCAGAACTGACTAACAATATAAGTTCCATGATGAAGCCTCAAGCAAGTTTGAAGTGGAATACGGAAGGAAAAACAACATTCGAGGAGATCAAGAAATCCATTGCAAAGCTCCAACTCTTGTATCCTCAGATTTCAACAAGGAGTTCATCATGTATTGCTATGCATCAAGACATACACTCTCTATTGTCCTTGTTCAAAAAAATGATGAGGATTTGGAAGCACCCATTGCTTTCATGAGTTATCCTTTGAAAAATCATGAGCTAAAGTAAAGCCAATTAGAGAAACATGCCTACACAGTTGTCAAAGTTGTTAAACGTTTCAGATTCTACATTCTCAATTCCCATACAGTGGTGATGGTCCCTTAAAGTGCAATCAAGTCCATTTTAACTCAACAAGACCTTGGGGCTAAGAGAGGAATTTGGATTGCAAAGACCCAAGAGTATGACTTGGATATTATACCCTCTAATCTGGTAAGAGGAAATGGTTTTTATAAGATGATTGCTAAAGATGAAACTCTCAAAGCTTAGTAGGGAGAAAAATATGGTGTTTGTTGAACCTGTTCAGGAGACAATCCATAGGTGCTCTTTATCACCACTACTGATGAGTGGTATGCTGACATTTCTTGCTATCTCACTTGTGGAGAATGACCTCCTCATATTGATTACCAAAAAAGAAGGACACTCAAGCTAAAGGCAGCCAATTTTGTGATATGGAATCATGCACTTTACAAGAGAGGCCTAGATGGTTGTTTCCTCAAGTGTGTAGATAAGGAGCAACAAGAAAAGTTGCTCAAGGCATATCATGATCAAGCTTGTGGTGGAAATTTCTCAGCAATGGTCACCACACATAAGATCCTCAGAGGGAGATATTATTGGCCCTCCATCTTTGCAAACACTCAGGATTGGATTTCCAAATGCAAATCATGTCAATAATTTGTTGGAAAGACACAACTATTTGCATTGTCACTCAGGCCTATGGTGATTGAAGAACCAATTCAGCAATGGGGGCTAGATTTTATTAGTGTTCAGAATCCTCATTCTAGTGCATGGCATACTTATGTACTAACTGTAACTAGTTACTTCACTAAATGGGTGGAAGCCATCTTAACTGGAAGCAAGCTAGCGCTCAAACAGTCTGTAACTTCATCAAGGAGAATATCATTGTTCATTTTGGAATACCACCGAAAATTTTTGTAGACAATGCCACCTATTTCTCTTCCAAGGAGCTCAAAGAGTTTTTTTATGTCTTTGGAATCTCCCTATCTCACTCTTCTGACTACTACCCATAGGGAAATGGGCAAGCTGAGTCAAGAACTAAGAACATTGTGACCATTATTCGCAAGCTGGTAGATGAGAATCAAAGGAACTGGCACAAGAAGTTATATGATGCATTTTGGGCCGATAGGGTCACTCCTAAGAATGAAATAGGTATGTCACCTTTCCAAATGTTGTATGGAGTTGAGGAAGAGATTCCCCTCACAATTGAGATGCCAACTCTCAAGTTGCTGCAAGAAATAGAAGATGGTCAATACAAAGACTTCATTGACAAGAGGATCCTCTTCCTAGAGAAGCTGGAAGAAAGAAGATGCCAAGTGGTGGATATAATTAAGGAGCATCAGTTGAAAGTGAAGAAAGTTTTTGACAAGAAGACCAAAGCAAGGAATTTCAAAGTTAGAGATTTTGTCCTACTATGGGACAAGAGAAGAGAACCAAAGGGCAGTCATGGAAAGTTTGATTCATTGTGGTTAGGCCCATTCCAAATTCATGGAACTTGTGGTGAGAATGTTTTTCTCCTCTCATACTTAGATGGAAGTCCATTGGAGTTTCCTCGAAGTGGGAAATACTTGAAATTATACCATCAGTGAAGGCCTTTGTACCATAGGTGTGTTTTTTCCCTTTTCTATTGTAGGGTTTTGGTTTGGTTTTGTGTGTTCCTGTTTGTGTGTTCCGTCCTTCTTCCATTCTCTCTCAGAATTATACATGACTCTGCAAGGCCCAATGGATAACGCACTGGTCAATGTTATAAGGTTTTAAAAAAATTGAGAGTTTGGATCCTCATACCATGTCTTCGTCATGCTCAGTCCATGCCATGTTCCCAAGCTAGAGCCAGTTGTTGTCTCCCAAACACTGCTTTTTGTTTTCCAAGTTAAATTCAAAATTTTGAGCTCTCACCCTCCTAAATTATTTAAGCCTAGTTGAAAGTTAGAAGAAATAGAAAAACCCGTGCCCTAGTGTTGTTTAAATCTCTATTTTACTCGTTTTCAAAAATTCTCCATCTCCCAGTCTGTTCATGAAATATCCTCTTTACAATCTCCTTTGTGATCAAAATTGTTCGCTTGTTCTATGGCCTGGGTCATCAAAAACATTGTTTTTCCTCCATGCCTCTGGCTCACGAAGGAAATTCAAAAATTGGATTCAAAATGACAAAGTTCCCTTCCTCTATGTATTTTTCCCACAGTCGGGAACGATGGGCATTACTTTCCCCGTCAAATTTTACCTCAGGATCCAACAAGTGACACATGGGTTTCTCTAATTGGATGTGGTTCGGTCATACTTCAAATTCATCAGAAGCACCCACGTGTCGCAATGACAAAACTTCAGGGGTAGGGTCCAAGAGATAGTCTTCAATTAAGCGCAGGCTTTCCACGTGTCCCAGGTACAAAATCAATGTAATATCGGCTAAGTATGGAAGGCTCAGCAGATGGCTCCACGTGTCACAATGTCACAATTCTGAAGGTAGGGTAGAAAGGGCCAATTACCAAATCAGTGCCAAATCACCATGTGGTCAGAGCCATGTATTGAGATGGGCATATGTCCATTCTCATTGATAAGTCAAAGCGGATATATTCAGGCCATCAAGGGGATTCCTGTAGAATAACAAGCATCTTTGCACATTCAATTCAGTGATTTATTTAATCATTTTAAGTACCTCTATAGCCCCGATCTAGGCTAATAAGGGAAAAGGTCAGAATCTAATGAGCCAGCAGGGAAAAATATAATTTTGTTTATAATGGGAGATTGTCTACCCTAAATGGGAAAGGAAACCAGATGATAATTTGAATCATGGGTAGAGTTAGAAACAATCATTCCTCTAAACATTTTATATTAGAGTTAGAAATATTATAAAAAAAATTAACCACTTCCTTTAAAGAGGTTTTATAATTATTAATTTCAATATTGCATGTATTGAATGGGCATATGTCCATTCCCATATATAAATCATATATTCTTCTTCAATGATTCTTATAGAAGAACATGCATCCGCACATTCAATACAATGATTGAACTTAATAATTTTTAATAAATCTATAATTATACTAGAAATCATGGGGAATGGGCCCCCTACTTTATAAAAGAGGTGAAATACATAAGTATTGATCCCTCTCGTCTATGGTATGTAGTGCAACACTCGGATCTTTCAGGGATAGTCCAGCCAATACAAGACAATTATGAATAATTATCATGAGGAGAAAATTGCAAGTTTTGAAGAGTGGAGACATAGAGAAAAGTATTAATTGGCCAAGTAAAAGGTATTCTTTGAATTCTTGGATCATTCTAACCTTGGTGATAAATTTTAAGTGATTTAGGCTCTATATTAGACAAACAAATTATGTAACATATCTTTCATACAAACAAAAAAAATTATATAACATTCTATTCTTCTTCTATGATTCATAATTGAGAACAGGTATCCACTAAATGATCACAAGATTGAACAGGTATTACAGTGAACATGTATCCACTCGATGAATACAAGATAGAACATGTATTATAGTAATTAAGGGAGAATGGTCAATAGCTCATTGTTTATAATTTTTACTTTATATTCTAAGTATTTATGTTCATTGGTAGCAACTATTGAGCCCTTGCAAATGAGCGTGAGTGGAGGAAAAAGTTCAATCCATGAGTTTAATCCATTACAGGAAGATAGTATTCCTATTAATAACATGATTATGAGTGGAGGAAAAATTGCAAGCCATGAGGTTAATCCATTACATGAATATACTATTCCTATTAATATCATGATTATGAGTGGAGAACAAAGTGCAAGCCATGAGGTTAATCCATTATAGGAAGAAATTATTCCTAACAATAGCATGATGTTGGCTAGCCAAGAAAAAGATATTATTCCTAACAATCGCACCTTGTTAGCCAACCAAGAAAAATTTACCCAACAAAACACACAATTTATGGTGATTAATACTGAAGCTGCATCAAAACCCTTCACCATCAATTATGACAAGTTATTCATGAACAGGTATCAAGTATTATTTAAAATTTAATAATATTTGTTTACTTGTCAATATTAGTTTGAGTCAATTTGATAAATATATCCTAATTGCATTTTTTAATGTGCAGATGCAGCTAGAGAAAATCTAAAAAATATATGTAAAGAAATAGGTAAAAAATATTAATCTCTTTTATTTGTCAATATTATTTGTAATCAATTTGATAAATATATCCAAATTTAAAATTTTATGTGAAGATACAGCTAGAGAAAATCTACAAAATCTACAACCAACAAATAGATCTAAAGAAATAGGTAAAAATATTTTGTGAAAATTATTATCGTATTTGAAATAAATACGAGTTAATAATGAAGTTTAAATACAAGTTAATAATGAAGTTTAATATTACTTTTTTTGTTGTGCCTCGAAAGAAACAATTTCTTATTCTACAATTAGAAGAACTGTTAGTTCAAAAGCGTACTTCTAAAAAGGAAAATACATTTCAATTGAACTATGAGCACCTCTTACCATGAATTTCTATTACCCATTTTGGAACTTCTATTTTTAAATAATTTCATCGTGAGGCTTCTAAGCTACATTCATAACATTCACGTTGTTCTTCTACTTCGTTTAGAACATCCATGTGTATTAGATTGCCTTTTTCCATATTTATGGGCACATTTTTCCCCTTTCAATAAAAATATTCTACTTCTTTCTATCATGTGCTTCTTGACCAAGTTACGCTGGGGGCATGCTTGCTCATTCCTAACACTTCATTGAATTATGTTCATCATCATGATTGAACCTATCTCTCTTGGCCCTGATCCAACTTATGTGTGTGAATAGTTTTCCTTTTTATATTCCCATCTAACATTGGGGGAAACTTTTCATCTTCACCTTATTTGCACATGTCTGTGGCATTCTTTCCTTGTACATCTCATCTAACGTTGGGGAGCATCCACGCTTCTTGGTTTTCTTACACATAGCTTCTAAAAAACTTCTCAAAAATTGTAAAAAACATTCATATAACTTTTGAAAAGCCAAAATATTGGTAAAATCATTAAAAAATCCAAAACATTGGTAAAATCATTAAAATATCTAAAACATTGGTAAAAATTCACAAAAAAAAAAATGCAATAATTTAAAAAAATTCAAAAATTGGTAAACGGCATGCCTGCAGCTGAAACCTGTATCAAATGCATTACCCTCGAACATCAAAATTTGTCCTACAAAAATAGCTTTCTTAAGTTCTTTCTTGTTCTTGTCTCAAATGACTTGTAGATCATCATTATCTACCTCCATTAACAAAGTTGGCTTGCTTACTATTTCAGTACTCCCGTGCAACATTGAGCTATCAAAGACTATGTCATATTGCATGAATGCTTTCCATGGGACTACTTATGTCCTCCATTGTTCCCATTGCATGTATATTTTGTTGGGGAACCATTTTTAACCCTTGTTGTTACAACATGAACATTCAGGAACTGAATCTTGATAACAAAAACATTGATGCAACTATCTTGAATGTTGTTTGTTTGAGTACGTATGGTTGTACTTGTTTCACTACTAGGTTAGCTAGTTTACTTTCTCGTATTGCATTGCATTATGTATGTTGCATGGAGTTACACATTTTTAGCAATGAAAAAATCTTAGTAATATTGGAGTTACACATTTTTAGCAATGAAAAAATCTTAGTAATATAGCTTTCATGTTATTTTACACTTTTGTTAATTTTAATAAGGTCCAATGATATAGATCATAGGGGAAACATGATGAAACAAAGTTGCTTATTGAAGATTACATGCAAAGAGATATTTCTACATTTTCCACTATCACTTCTTATCACTATTAATTTTCTTCCAAAACACCTGGGGCAATAAAAAATCATGTTTATTCCTATCTATTTCAGTCATATTTTTTATCATCGATTGACTTCTTCTATCACCCCATTCACACTCGAGGGGGCATTCATCATTGTACTATTTTTTCTTCAAAAATTTACTTGTTTATGCTTGTCTACTATATTTAAAGTGACTTCACTTAATTCACCTCAAACAGTGGAAAATGTAGACACCTAAATTTTACTTTTGCAATCTTATTGCCAAAAGCACACTAATCACACTCATTCTTACAATTTTCATTATAATTAGTGATTTCTTCTAATTAACTAACATTTCTTACCATTTTTTCAATTAACAATGCTTTATTGATTACCTATTGAGAAACAGGGACGGAAGCCTGTGTTATTTTATTAATCTCAATCAAGTAAAAAAGTACAGAGGATGGGCTGCAATATTTATAGATATTGCACAGCCAAATACATCCGGGAAAATGAGTTGCACAGGTGCAACCAAAAACCAGAATAAACAAGCTTCCAAATCACCCGGGAAGCAACAATTACATAAAAACAAATATATTGTTTAAAACAATATAACAATGTGCATACAGACAAATATGGTTGATTAACCATATAACAATATAACAATTTATTATTTAATTAATAAAATTAATTAAATTATCTAACTATGCATAATTAAATATTAGGATAATAAAATTTATCCTAACATTCCCCCCCTTAATTGTGCATTGTCTGAAGAGATGAGGAGAGAAATGCTCTGAACAACTCGAACTTGTCACGTGCAAGTGACTTTGTGAAAATATCTGCTCGTTGTTCAGCCGTTGGACAAAACTGAAGCTGGATGTTGTGCTTCAACACATGTTCGCGTATGAAATGAACCTGAACTTCAATGTGCTTTGTTCTCTCATGAAAAACTGGATTGCGAACAAGTTTGAGAACACCTTCATTGTCAACATACATGGTAGTCGGTTTGTCCTGTGGTATTCCAAGTCCTTCCAGTATGCGACGTAGCCAAATCGCTTCACAGACAGCTTCTCCTGCAGAACGATACTCGGCTTCTGTGGAAGAGCGAGAAACAAAGTGTTGTTTCTTACTTCCCCATGATATTGGTCTAGATCCCATAAAGAATACAAATCCAGAAGTGGATTTTCTATCATCAATGTTACCTGCATGATCTGAATCCGAATATCCAGTCAAGAAGAAGTTTTCATTCTTCTTGTATTCTAGACCAAGATCCACTGATCCTTTGAGATATCTCAAAATGCGCTTTGCTGCTTTCCAATGACAAATTTTGGGTTCCTGCATGAACCTGGATAGATAGCTCACTGCAAAGCTGATATCTGGTCTAGTGTAGGTCAGGTAAATGAGACTCCCAATCAGCTACCGATAGAGAGTGGCACTTACCTCAGGAGATGGATCTGAACGAGATAACTGTAATCTGTTCTCCATAGGTGTAGCAATTGGTGTGCAATCCATCATCCTAAACTTCTCGAGCGTTGTCTTGGTATATTTCATCTGAGAAACAAAGATGTGATTCTCTTTCTGCCATACTTCCAGTCCAAGACAGTAGTGCATAAGCCCGAGATCTGTCATGTCGAATGATCGCTTAAGATCTTTCTTCGTTTCATCAATCATCTTCACTGAACTGCCAGTGATGACTAGATCATCGACATAAACTACAACAATCACCATCTCCCCCCCTTGCTTTTTGAGGTAGAGATTGGGATCGTATGGATTTCTGACGAATCCATGTTGTACGAGATGCTCATCAATCTTGATGTACCATGCCCGGGGTGCCTGTTTGAGGCCATACAGAGATTTCCTGAGTCTGCATACCTTTTCTTCTTGACCAGGTACAACATATCCCTCAGGTTGAGTCATGTAGACTTCTTCTTGTAAATCTCCATTCAGGAAGGCACTTTTTACGTCCATTTGGTGAACTTTCCATCCAAACTGTGCAGCTAGAGCAAAGATCATCCTGATCGTTTTGATCTTAGCTGTGGGAGCAAATGTCTCCTCATAGTCAATGCCTTCTTTCTGTGCGTACCCCTTTGCTACAAGTCTTGCTTTGCACTTGTCCACTGTCCCATCTGCTTTGTACTTAGTTTTGAATATCCATCTGCATCCAATGGGTTTCTTCCCTGGTGGAAGATCAACAAGCTGCCAAGTGTTATTCTTCATCACTGATTGATATTCAGAATCCATGGCATCTTTCCAAGCTTTTGACTGTAGGGCTTCCTGGACTGTAGAGGGCTCGTCTGATTCAATGACTCTACTCATCAAAGCAAAGTTAACTTCTTCTCTTGCTTTACTGCGAGTCCGTGGTCCAGGGGTGGATGTATCCGGTGGAGCATCCAATCTTGCATCTCGTAATGTGCTTGTACACCATTTAGGCATACGTTGAGCCTGTTCCCATGGGTTGTGGTTCTATCTGATCAACACCATCATCCCCATCATCACTTTCATCTTCTGAGGGAACATTAGCTTCAGTTTTTACAACTGGTGAAAAATCTACATCTTGCGAGTCCGGAGGAGGAGTCTCTGCTTCCTTCTTCTCGAAAAACTCAACATCTCTACTTGTGTAGACTTTTCTGGTCTTAGGATCCATCAGTCTGTACCCAAGAGTCTCTTCACTGTATCCAATGAAGATGAGATTTTGTGACTTCATGTCCAATTTCTTTCTGTTCTGTTTGGGTATGTGCATGCTGGCTTTGCACCCGAATACTCTGAGGTGTGCAATGGATGGTTTCCTTTTTGACCATGCTTCTTGTGGTGTAATTCCATCAAGAGCAGTTGTGGGCGCTCTGTTTAACAAATACACTGCTGTTTTTGCTGCTTCTGCCCAAAATGTCTTTGCAAGTTCGGAATCATCGATCATGCATCGCACCATTTCCATGATAGTACGATTTCTTCTCTCGACAACACCATTTTGCTGCGGTGTGTGTGGAGGAGGCATTTGTCGACGAATCCCGTGAGTTTGTAGGTAGTCTCTGAACTCATCACTGGTGAATTCCCCCCCTCGATCTGAGCGGAGAGTTCTGATGTGACGACCAGTTTCTTTCTCAACTGCCACTTTGAACTTTTTGAATGTTTCAAAGGCTTCACTTTTCTTGCGAAGACAAAAAATCCACATTTTCCGTGAATAGTCGTCAACACAGAGCATGAAGTACTGGAACCCTGAATGACTTGGCTGCATTGGACCGCACAGATCGGTATGAACCAGGTCAAGTTTACCATGAGCTCGAAAAGTACTCGTTTGGAATGAAACTCTGTGTTGTTTTCCTGCTAAGCAGTGAGGACACTTGTCTGTATCCTTCTGAAGAGATGGTAGCCCATGTACCATATTACACCGGCGAAGTGTTTCGAGATATTTGAAACTTACATGACCAAATCTCCGATGCCACAACTGAGCTGAGGTGGAGTTTTTAGCCACAAGTGCTTGATCATTTTTGTGAATGAAATCAAGTTGAAACATTCGTCCCACATTTGAGGCTTTTGCAATTATTTTCGAGCCTCTGGATTTATCTCGAATCAAACACATTTTCTTGCCGGATTGACTATCAAAGTCAATTTTCAGGTTGTGATCTAGGAGTTGACTGACCGAAAGAAGGTTCTTTGTCAACCCAGGGACATATAGAACATCTGATAGTCTGCATTTGCGTGAACCAAGGGGTAGAGAAATGTTTCCAATCCCCTGAACTGTATATGAAGAATCATCTCCCAACGAAACATGATTTTTCGATGGCGTGTCCCTCATTGAAATAAACCAGTCTCTGTGGCCGGTCATGTGTCGAGTGGCTCCCGAATCAACATACCAGACGTCACTAGATGACGTGGATGGTTCACTTGATCGAGCAGTGAACAAGAAGTCTTCATTGTCTGACTGATCTTGTTGCTCAGCAATATTACCTTGCTGGTGGGGTCTTCTTTTCCAGTTCCCCTTTTTCTGCCCGTGATAGTTGTTTGAATGTCCCTTGTAAGTTTGTTGTTGTTGTGGTCCAGAATTGCTTGATGAACCTTTCTTATATGTGTTAAACCAACATTCTTGCAAGTCATGTCCTCTTTTGCAAATTGGACATCGCTTCTTCTGTTGATTGTCCCCATGATACTGATTCTGATGTGGGGACTTCTGATAGGATTTAGGTTTTCCTTTACCTTTTCCTTTCCATTTTTGATGTGAAGACAGTGCCTGCTCCTCTTCATCATCCTTGTTGTGCATTGCTTCCTCTTGTTGCAGTAGGTTTACTAGCTTGTCAAAACTAATTGTCGTATCTGACAAGTTTAGAGTTGTGACAAAAATGCGGTAAGAAGAAGGGAGAGCTCTCAGAACAATGGAACGAGAGATTCATCTTTGACCTCTTCTCCTAGGGCTAGAAGTGAAGCCCTCAACTCTGCAACTCTTCTTAGGAAGGCTTCAATTTTCTCATTCTGTTTGAATTTCAATGTATGTAACTGACTCTGCAAATTGAGTATGACATTCTTGTTCTTGGCCTCATATATTGTGCTCAGCTTATCCCAAGCTTCTTTTGCTGATGTGGCATCTCGAATGTGGGCTTGCACATCGTCGGACACTCCAAACAAGATGATGAGTTTTGCTTTCTGATCTGCTCTATCAAATTGTCGTTGTTGTGTTGCATCCGTTGGTGATCTGGTTAGAGTACCAGTCACAACAGGCCAGATTTCTTCAAACTCAAGTTGTGTTTTTATTTTTGTCTTCCAAGCAGCATAGTTGCTTCCTCTGAGCAATTGTGAATCCGGAAGAAAAAATTTGGGGGCATTGGTGCCCATTTTGCAGAGATCACTGACAGGGTTTGGCTCTTATCACTCCAGGTATAAGGTCTCCCAATCTATATACCGTCAGTCCGATATACCGAACCTTTCTATATACGCGCCCTTCCGATATACCCGTCGGTACGTGGAAGAAGCTCGCCCTTTCTATATACCCGGCGGTACGTGAAAGAGGCGTTAACGTACGTGAAAGAATTCGATACGTGGTACCAAGACAGTACTGATGGGGTCTGTGTGATTATTGACACCGGCTCAAAGAAATATCCTCATACGCGCGCGTAACTTCGCTATATACTCGGATAATTTCTCAGTCCGGATTTATGTCTTGCAATCGTTCACAGACGGATGGGATGGTTCATAGTGTGTGCACTGTGACCTTATTACTCCCCGTCGATTTATAGGGACGATGCCCAGACGACGTTGTTGCAGCTATATTAGGCGTTAAGTGCAGTAGTAGTCGCGACGGCTTTACCCGTAAGCGCTTCCCAGAGGCACTGTATATACCGAACGCTGCGAATGAGATCTAGGATCTCGTGAGTGTTACAGAACCAATTTTACTATTTTTTATTACAATTCTGCCAGTTTCTGAGCAGTTACAAAGTTTTGCAGTTGACTATGGCAACCTGCAAATTAGTACAATATGCAGTACAATTTGAATAACAGGCAAAAAATTTCAGTTTCGGGGTCCTGGTGACCTCCTGAACCCAAAATGCTAAAAATTGCAAAAAAATAGCTGAAAATGCAATTTTTAGGTGGGTCTCCTTTTGCAAAAAATGTCTGGAATGAGAAAACAGACCAGATAGGAGAAATTTTTTTTTTACCCTAAGTTAGGGATTTCTCCGCTAAATTTAGTTAGTTGTAACTAAATTCAAAAAAGCCTGCTAAATTTAGCAGTTCCGCCAAAATTTCCGCCAGATGCAAAAGGAGAGTTTTTGAGTGTTTTTTGTGGGATTTGATCCTCAAACCTCTCACTCCCAAGGCACATGCACTAACCAACTTGCCCACTTGGGGCGCTTGGACTATGAAAGGAAGGAATTTGTATTTATTGACAAATAAATTGACTTACCTCTTGGAAAATGAATGCCACGTGGCGCATGCTGGTGAAGAGGCATTTTTAGGGTTGTCTTTGCCTAAAAAATGGATCTGAAGCTTTTCTTTTCACCTCCACGCCTTTGTATTCTCCTTTGGCCGCGTTTTTTTCCTTCCCACGCACTGATTTGCAAGTACAGGCCGCGTTTTTTTTGTTTGGGCGCACGTGTTTTGTTCCTGGGCCGCGTTTTTTTGTCTTGGCGCACTGTACAGACTGTTTTGCTTATTGCCTTGGCACGTTTTTTTAGTGCCTGGGCCATTTTTTTATTGTTTTTGCTTGCTGTTTTTTCTTGGGCACGTCTTTTTTGCTGTTCTTCTCTTGTACAGGCCGCGTTTTTTGCTGTTTATTACTATCTAACCTTCATTTGCTTGTGCAGGTCGCTGAGGAGTATGTGGCAAAGGGCACTTGCTTTTGCTCAAAAAAAATGTTTTCTTTTGTTGTGCAGGCCGGATGCTGGATCAAGAAAAACGCGTGGAGGATCTGTAGTCGCTGTTGCGAGGTGGATTTAGTCAAAGAATGGCTTTTTGCCTTTAGATGAAATGCGGTGCAAGCTCGTGGGGTTGGTGTGTGGGCTCGACCCCAAACAATGGCTCGCCCAATTTTTAAAACTTTGCTCGATTTGATTCTTGATCACTGCAGGTTCATATACAGACCTCCAAAACAAGCCAAGCAAATTCCAAATACAGTAAAACAAAACCCTTATTGGGAAAAAAATCTTTATTGGAAAAATTTATTATTATTATCAATACCTGGAGCAATTTTTGCCTGGTGCTGAGTGCGCCAGTGCAAAAAAAATTTGCGTTCCAAACACCTGGAACGAACTGGGGGATGTGGAAAGGCAGGGATGAGGCTGGGAGGTTGCAGGAGGCTGCACAGGCTCTCTATTGCTGCATACTCTTCTCCAATCTTCTCTCTCTCTGCTGCTCTCTCTTCCACACCTTCACAGGGCCAGAATTTCGCTCTGGTACCAAATGTAGATTGAGAAACAGGGACGGAAGCCTGTGTTATTTTATTAATCTCAATCAAGTAAAAAAGTACAGAGGATGGGCTGCAATATTTATAGATATTGCACAGCCAAATACATCCGGGAAAATGAGTTGCACAGGTGCAACCAAAAACCAGAATAAACAAGCTTCCAAATCACCCGGGAAGCAACAATTACATAAAAACAAATATATTGTTTAAAACAATATAACAATGTGCATACAGACAAATATGGTTGATTAACCATATAACAATATAACCATTTATTATTTAATTAATAAAATTAATTAAATAATCTAACTATGCATAATTAATATTTAGGATAATAAAATTTATCCTAACATTATGTGGTCGGTGAATCTTTTTTGAACCATGCACACGTGGAGGACTAATCTTACATTTGACCTTGAATCTGGACCTCGTAGGCCGCTACCTTAGCAGTTAGCACTAGCGGAGACACGTGGTGAGCCCGCGCTTGTTTGAGGGTCTCCACTTTTGGGCACCATTTCAAAGTTGTGCCAAAGAGACATGTGGAGGCTTCCACCATCTCCTCTAGTATACTTAAACTTTTCAATGCAACTTCTAAGGCCTGTGACACGTGGAGGGCCCACACCTATTTGAGGACCTAAAATCTGGGATTTTATTTTTGAAAGAACGCCATGAAGACACGTGGAAGTTTCCGCTCACTCTTCCCTTTCTTAGATGTTTCAATGGCCAAGGATAAACTTTCTCTGACCCTAGACACATGGCGCCTTCCACTAATCCTTAAACTTTTTCAACAGGCTCTGTTGGACTAAGACACGTGGTGAGCCAACGCTTGTTTGGCGTCTCCACTTTTGGGCACCATATCAAAAGTGTGCCATTGAGACACATGTGAGGCTTCCGCTAGCTCCTTTTCTACTAAAACTTTTCAAAGGCCAAAAGGCATTTTTCTTAGGCCCAGAGCATGTAGAAGGCTCGCGCTTGTTTATAAATTTTCCTCTATACTTCACCTTTGTAGTTGCACTAAGGAAACACGTGGATGGCTCTAATCTAAAGTTGAGAAAGGGTAGAATCGACAGTTTTTGTGCATTCCATCTGATTTTGCTACCATTTTTCGCTCCGAGACTCCTGGAGATGCAAATACGCATTATTTATAATCATTGTTTTTTGATGAAACCCCTTGTCATTTTTTTTTACAAAGTGCAACTGAATGGATATAAAGCTTAATTTGTGAGTCCAAGGAGTGTAATGGTTGATATTTGGAAGTTGGAGTTGCTCGGGAACTTGCAAAAACATGAATTACCAGAGAAGTTAGATGTAGAGCAGATTTGAAGAGGAAAGAATGGGAAAATGATGAAATGATGGAGGTTACAGGTGCAAAATATGAAAAAGGTGTTTCCTCGAGGATGAAAATGATTTCTTATTCGATCCAGGTATACATAGCCACCGGAAAATGATTAAAATGTGAGATATTTCACATGACAGAATAAGAATGATTAGATCTTTTGTCAAAAAGTTGTGGAATGGCATCCCAGTCATAAGTCAAGGGTCTAAGCAAACATTATCAATTCATGATTTTTCCATGTGGCAGCTTTCAGGTATGAATTTTTTAAACGTCACTTTCTGAGGAAAATTGGTAACAAGACAAAGGATTCCTAGAATAATATTATTTTTTGGGGGAAATCTTTGGGATGTAGTGAGTGAGTGAATTATATAAAATTCAATGAGGATACTCTTGCAAATGGTTCGGGGGTTGAATTTTTACAGAGAAAATTTGAGAAATCCCATCTTCTTGAGAGACCATCTGAGAAACATTTTGATTTCCTCTGTTTTAGATTTCAATCACGTAAATTTGGTTGCAAGCGTACAACCATTGACAAGCTCTGAGACTATTCAAAGAAACTTTCCCCTGTTGATGAATCTAATCAACTTTGAATCAATCTATGTTAATCTTGGGAAAAATTTATGTCTTCTTTATTTCATAATGTCTGTAAATAGTTTTTCCTATGTGCCTATTGCAATCTTGTGTTAAAATCCCTTTGAATCACATAGGATCTTGTCCCTGTAATAGTTTAGTGGCATTTCCAATTTCATTATGAGAAGATGCCTTCATCCTATAATGAGATAACAAAAAATTTAAAAATAACTTTACTGTCATTTTGTTGATAAATATTGTATGTAATCCTCTAAGTGTATCTTATGCGTGAGGAACCTAGGGGTCTTTAATGTTTAATTGAGTCTTTAGCTTACGAGCCTTCGTGTTAAATTCTTGAAGATTGTGTGAAACCATGAAAATATGGGCCTCCATTAATCCACACCTTTTGGTTGAAGGAATATTTTAGCTGTTATGAAGCATTTCTATCATTTACTTTTCCAAATTGTTGTGAAGTTTCTCAAATATCTAGAAAAATCAAGTTTATCCTGCTTAATCTCCCACCTAAAATTATTCAAAAACAATGAATCCCACTTGAACTACCCCTGCTGTACCGTGTATGTTCAAAAAATGAATAAATTCTACTACCAAAATATGCAGAAGCAATTAGGATTCCATAGTGTCTTTAGTAACCTTAACCCCATTTAGAAAACATCACCATTCTTTATAAGTGACAACTCGTGAGAGTTAAATTGTTGTGCATTGATCATATTTTCTCAAGGTTTTCTTTCAAATTTTTGCAAGGAAGGATATATCCATCCTGCTTCACCAAAAGAGGTTACAAAACGAGTCCTCTCACCCTGGTTGACAAGGCACAACCTAAAGTAGTGAGGATAAATCAAATCCTTAATGAAGGTGCTATCCATTTCTCTGACATGCCCGAGTGACAAAGAGCTCAGACTGAATCCCCTCCCCGGCTACAAAACGACTCTTACATGATGATCTGTATGTCTCTCTAGGCTTCTTGATAAATATATGATGCTACTCAACTTTACAAGGGAGAATCAATTTGGATACCAACACCATATTGGCACTATCGGTGCTGAGGACTTATTTGAGATTGCCGAGATTTATTTGTGCGGAAAAAACACCAGAATGGACACTGTTTCAACAGGAACATGACAGGTGTGTGGCAAAGTTTGAACGGGGACCATCAAAGGAATGCTTATATTCAGACCCTGGTAAAAGCTTCTTACAAATTCTGAAAGTTCAAATACATTGTTGAAACATCATCCTATGTTGCCATATTTGTAATAATTTTTGCAAAGTTACAAGTCTATGTGTGTGATATTTCTAGTTTCTGTTGGTTTTTTACTCTAATTTTACATCATCGAATGTTAAATACTAGGTAAAGGAAGGTTAGATCGGTGAAGCTTTGCATAAATTTAGTGTTGATAGACATTTGACAAACCAATTTTAGTGCATTTGCACAACTAAGGTGAAAATCCTTAGTGGCAACTCCATTTTGAGTTAACTTTTGATAAATACCAGTTTCTTAACCTCTGTCTATTGAAATTTGTCACCAATCTCTACAAATTTGGAAGGAAGAATATCTCTCTTCATTTAAGACCCTGCTAGAAGGTTGTTTCCAAAATTAGGAAAGACAAATTCTAAAGGAAGAAGAATCTAGAAATTTGTTGGAGATCAGAAATCAAGAAAGGAGTTATCAATTGTGGAAACTGATCAGCCCATCATTGAAGATTTCTAATACTTCCTCAAGTGCTTCTGGATCAGGTAGTCTTTTTGTAGATCTGAATTCTCCATCTGGAGAGGGGCCTTCTTTTGCGTTTGAAAAGTTTACATCTCATTTTGTCCTTATGTTCTCGAAAGCTGATAGGATCTTCTAAGAAACAAAGTTTTTAGAGAACATTCATTTTGAGAATTTCATTCATGTGCCCCATAGACTCCTCACTCCCCATCATTATGTTTCTCTTGTAAGATCACCTCCCCAAAATAATATGGCCCATCCCCCACCCAGACCTTCCATTTATTGTGAACCCTTTTGGTCCTATATATTTCAGAGGTATGGCTGGATATCAAAATACTATGCCCCAATATGTTAGAAATAGATTGCCTAAATTTCAAGGAAATAATGCCATTACTGGTGATCAGCACTTAAATCTTTTTGTCAATATGATAGAATAATTTGAGATTGAATTTGAGGATGTGTACATAAAGTTGTTTATTCATACTCTAGAGGAGGATGCATGAGACTGGTATAAATCTTTGCCAGAAAACTCCATTTATTCATGAATAAAAATAAATAATGTTTTTAGACTGCAATATGGAGATAAAATAGACCCTAGGTTTCTTTTATCAAAATTTGAAAATATTAAGAAGAATCCTAATGAGTTTATTCATGAATTCAATACAAGATTCAATAAGACCCTGAATAGGCTACCTGTAATCTTAAGGCCAAGTGATGTTTCTTGTTTGATTAAAATACTCTTATGCTTTTGATAATAAGGTTGCCTATTATTTGAGGGATAACAACCCAAAAACTTTGAGGTAGACCTTTACCATGGCTTTGCAGATTGAAAAAAATATCAAAGAAGTTAGTAAGTCTCCTAAGAGGGAAGGTATCAAGTTGATCAATCCAGAGAAGCCTCGGTCAAGTAAGTCTACAGATCTGGAAGAGGTTGTGAAAACATTGGCCAAAGCTTATCAAGGAAATATCCTATAAACTGGCCAGTGAAGAGAAGGGGATAGGGCAAGGTTCCCAAGGTCAGCATAAAGCACAAGGTCAAGAAATATTTGCAAATCATCTTAGGGGTGATCAGAGATCTGATGACAGTGGAAAAGGACCTCGTGGGATCAGGAAATAGATAGCCCCAAGCCCAGGGAAAACAGAATCGGTGCCTGATCCTTTGAGCTGTCAGAGTTTTTATTGTTGATGAAGCTAATGAAATTGAGTGGTGTGATAGATGTTTCTTGCCACATGCCCCATGGGATGAAGACAAATAATTTGAGGAAGCTGATGATGACACTGATGATGATGTGTGCGTAAAGGGGTGCTCTACAAGATCACGGTAAGGAGTAACTTTGACTAAATCAATCATCAGTTCTAGAATTGCTGCAGATTTTCTAGGATTGCATCCATCGGGTATCACCCCTTCCTCCCTCTCATACTTTTGAAATAGATATGGTACAAGATTTTGAATTGCCTAATAATTATTTTGAATACTTAAGGGCATTAATGATTAAAAAGTATGATGGAGGAATCCCTTTTGAGGAGGATAGGTAGTTGTTGATGAATGCTGTGGTTGCCCAAGAAAAATAATATAACACTAGGAGTAAAGTTGTCAAAGGGGTAGGGGCCTCAGTCTAAACCAAAAACTCTAGTTTCTCACCAATATCCCAAAAGAAACTCCTAAGAAAGATAAATCTGGAAAAGGCCTTGTTTCCCCAAACAGAACTGGTATCCTTACCCATGCTCAGACCCGTGAAAACTCCTTTGTTATAAGATGTGTTTTTCAGTCTTCCTCTAAATGTCTAACTTGCCCAAATACATTCCTTATGACATTTTCAAAGTCTTGAGTTAGATCAACATTTCTTTTCCAATTGTTGAGTTGCTTAGGATTCGTAAGCACAAGCAAAGGGCCTTTGAGTATTTGGGATTGAAATAAGAAAAGATTACCCAAGGTAGAAATGTAAAAAATGTTGAGACTCCTCCCACCATTACAGAGTTGGAAAAACCCCAAGTGCTAGAAGAAATAGGTGAGCCACCTAAAGTATATTTGGGAACATCCTTGGTTGAGTCCAAGCTGAATGTAGATCCATTTTTCACTACTTTGATTATTAGGGACAAGATGTTACACAACTGTATGTTTGATTCTAGAGCATCATGTAATGTTATGCCTCTTGAGGTCATGAATGAATTAAATATCAAAGTGACAACAACTTATGGGAAGTGCACTGCCATGGATTCCAGAGAGGTGCTAGTGGTTGGATGTGTCAAGGGTTTGATAGTGCAACTTGCAGCCTACCCAGGTAAGAACTTAAAACTAGATGTTGTTATTTTTGATTGCCTTGCCAAATGGGGAATGTTGTTATCAAGAAAATGGGCTATTAGCGTGGGTGGGAGTGTGCAAATGAATGTCTTTTTCCACATATACCTATTAAGGGAAGCCTTGTAAAGTTGTATGGTGAAAAGAAGATGCTACATCTCATTGAAGATCCCAATAATGCTTCCTATGAAGTGTTATACACTGAAATTGATGCTGATAACTTTGTTGGATTTACTGATGGTAAAGAAACAAAATTTGATCAATACAAGTCTCTTAAACAAGTAGGTTCTCATTGGACTTTGTTGTTTGATGGGGCTTGCTCTAAATTTGGAAATGGTGCTGGTATTGTTCTAATATCTCTAGGCCAGGAAGAGTTTGTTTTTTCTTTTAAACTTAACTTTGAGTGCACTAACAATATTAAAAAATATGAAGTACTGATTATTGGGTTTAAGAATTGCTTGGAAATATGGTATTAGAGACATAATTGTTAAAGGAGTTTCAGAGCTAATTGTCAAGCAGGTTAGAAAAATGTATACAACAAAAAATTAGAGAATGAAGCAATATAAGCATGCAGTCTGGGATTTCATTAAAATGTTTGATTACTTTAACATAATACATCACGATAGGAAGTACAATAGTCTAGCAGAAAAATTGGCCGTATTGGGGTCCAGATTTGAAAATTGTACTGTATACCCCTATTGTGAGTATAATATTGAGATATTAACTAGGCCATTTGTTCCTAAAAATTTTAAACACTGACAAGTGTTTGAAGATGATGCCTAGGTGCAAAGGTTTTTTCAGAACCAAGGAGAATTTTCTGATCAATGTATAGATTGGGAGCTAATGGTTTGTGTGGCTGATGGAAAGGAGACTTTATTTGGAAAGAAATTATTCAGTTGAAGACTAATACTATTCCCAGAGGTTTGGTAGCACTTGAATCAAAATTTGATAATGCTGATTGTATTTTCAATAGACACATGTCAGCCTCAAGGGATGTTGAAGAGCATACCTGGGCACAAAGGATAAACCACGTAAAATATGGCTAGGTAGTAATCTGAGCAAGGAAGAAAAAAATTCGTATGTCGAATTGTTGAAGAAATACTAGGACTGCTTAGCATGGTCTTATTCTGAACTGAAAGCATACAAAGATGATCTTTTCCAGCACAAAATTCCCTTGGAAGCTTCTGCCAAGCCATTTAGGTAGAAACAGAGGCTGATCAATCCACTCCTTTCCCTGAAGATGCAAGAAGAATTGAGAAAGTTGAAGGGATGGAGGAATCATATAGCCCATAAGGTACTCATCATGGGTTGCAAACTTGGTACCTATGTCAGAAAGAAGAATGAAGATATAAGGTTGTGTGTGGACTTTAGAAACTTAAATAGAGCATCAATGAAGGATAACTACCCTCTGCCAAATATGGAAAATATGTTACAATTGGTTACCGGTTCGGAATTGTTATCCACCTTGGATGGTTTTTCTAGATATAACCAGGTAGTTGTGAAGGAATCAGAGTGAATCAAGACTGCCTTTACCACTCCTTGGGGACCATATGTATATGTCAGAATGCCTTTTGGTCTAATGAATGCTAGAGCCACTTTCCAAAGAGCAATGGATGCATCTTTCTCTGGCTATATTAATGATTTCATTGTTGTATATCAAGATGATGTGACTATTTTCTCTAGAAAAAGGAGTGACCACCTGCAACACTTAGAAAAATGTTGTTAAGATGCAGGGAGTATGGTATTTCACTAAATCCTAAGAAGTGTCATTTTGGAGTTCAGAAAGCAAAGCTTCTTGGACACATTGTGTCAAAGGAAGGGGTCATGATTGATCCTAAAAGGGTAGAAGCCATCAACAAAGTCCCTATTCCAAGAACCAAGAAGGGAATTCAATCCTTTTTTGGGCAGATTAATTTTATTAGGAGATTTATCTCTAAACTTTCTGAACTAACTATCCCAATCACTAGCATGCTGAAGAAAGATCAAAGTATCAAATGGGAAGAAGAAGCTATTCAAGATTTTGCAGGGATCAAAGAAGCATTAAAGAATGCCCCTGTTTTAGCAGCTCCAGATTATAAGAAGGCTTTCCAAATGTTTTCTTTTGCTTCATAAAATACTATTGCATCTGTGTTATTGTAGAAGGATGATGAGGGAGATCAAAGACCAATTTCCTTTTTTAGTAAGGCATTACAAGGAACTGAGATAAAGTATACTATCATGGAGAAGCAGGCATTTTCTTTGGTAAAAGCAACAAAGGTCTTCAGGCCATATATTCTAAGTTCTAAAGTCATTTCTTATGTTCCCCACACCATGGTGAAAGATATCCTATCAGAAATGGAGGTTTCAAGAAAGAGATGCCGATGGGTAAACAAATTGCAAGAGTATGATATGGATATCCAAACCACAAAATTGGTCAGAGGTTTAGGCCTAGAAAAACTTATGGCAGAGAGAAACCTGCAGACAATTGAGGTAAATGAAGTTGAAGAAGAAAGGTTGAATGTCCTTGAAAAACTGATAAATTTTGAATGGTACAAGAACATAATTTTTATCTCAAACATCTACAGTGCCCTGAACATTTGAGCAAGAATCAGAAAAGACTTAAGAGCACTTAAGTTAGCTTCCCAAAAATATGTCATTACTTATTTTGGGTTAGCTTGGAAGAACCCTGAGGGAGTTCTCTTAAGATGTGTTACTGAAGATGAAGCCCCCAAGATAATTATTGATCTCCATGGAGGAGTTTGTGGGGGCAATTTTTTTGGAAGATTCACAACTCATAAGAGCTTAAGGGCTGGTTATTGGTGGCCAACTCTTTGCAAAGATACAACTTTGTTGGTAAGAAAATGTGAAAGTTGCCAATACTTTTCTGAAATACTGAAAGCTTCAGGATCGCTTCCTTTGCAGCCTGTATCAATTGAAGCCCTATTTAGGCAATGGGGAATGAACTTAATTGGTGATATTTCAGATCCTTCAAGTGCTAGACATAAGTGGATTTTAGTAGCCACCGATTACTTCACCAAGTGGGTGGAGGAAATTCCCACCAAGAAAGCAACTCACCAAATTGTCATGGATTTCATTCTGAGTCATATCATTTACAGGTCTGGAGTGCCTGCTAAGATAGTTGCTGATAATGCCATGAGCTTTCAAGCTAAACCTTTGGTGGCCATGTGCCATGAATATGGGATCAATTTGACATATGCTTCCAATTATAATCCCCAAGGAAATGGACAAGAAGAGTCCAGCAATTAAAATCTTTTGAAGATAATTAGAAGAACTTTGGAGTTGGACAAAAGGAAGTGGGGTGATTACTTGAAGCTTTCTATTTGGGCTGACTGAATCACTGTTAAACGAGCTACTGGAAAAATCCCATTTTAGTTGGTGTATGGAAATCAAGCTTTGTTGCCCTTGCATATGCAATTGTCTTCATTTCAATTTCTTCAACAACTGGAAGATCAAGAGGTTAGTCCCTATGATGCTCGCATCAATCAGATTGTTGAGTTAGATGAAGAAAGAAGGGCATCCCATCAGAGGCATGTAAAATTCAGAGAGAAATTTAAGAATTTGTTTACTAAGAAGGTGACTCCAACAACTTTCAGTGTGGGAGATCTTGTGCTATTGTGGGATAGCAGGCACGAGGATAAGGAAACACATGGAAAGTTTGATGCATTGTGGATGGGACCTTATTCAATTGACATTCGAATTGGTGAATATAACTTCTTCATAAAATACTTAGATGGGGAATTGCTTGAATTTCCTGTTAATGGCATGAATTTGAAACATTTCCTTGATTGATTTATTATAATCAAGGTATGCACCATTTTACAGTTCATAGTCTTTTGGTTTCTTTCTACTTTCGTGTTTTTCTATTTTGTTTCATCCTGGTCCTTGGTAGTCATTTTTGTTGGTTTCTTAGTTTATTCCTAGAGGGTTGGCTTGTGAATCCATTTCCAAATGGTTTATTTTTGGCACTTTGTCTGCTATTTGTTCTTGTGGCACTCGCTGGGAGTGCCCATCCTTGAGTTGGAGCTGATGTTGGTGCTCAATTTGATCTCTCCTCGTTTGCTATCGAAATTCTTTAGTTTGTTGGCTCTTTCATATTTTCTATTTCCCCGAATGGATGCGTGAAAGGTTTTCTTCATTTTTATGTTGTTGAATATCCTTCTCCATGGTCTTAGATAACATTTGGACCTTGTATCATTTCAAAATTCTTTTTCCTTAAAGGAAAATTCAATTATGGGGGCAAATGGTGATTTCCCTGCATCTTACTATTCGATGGGCATGTTTTCCCTGTCAAAATTATATCTCAACATCTTCAGCTATGTGGTCTCTTTTGATTGGATGAGGCACGTCAGGTCTATTTTATAACTTGTAACTTTTTTCCATGTTTGTAAAAAGATCAATTTGACCCTATGGCCCCCGTTGAATTCTGATTGGCCGGTCAAATTTGTAAAGGCGGAGCGAATTTTTTTTTTTCCCTGAAGGTGTATATGTGTTCATTTTTAATTGGTTGCAGCCCAATGGGTCTTTTTGGTGAAATTGTCCACTTTGGTCACATTTGTAAAAAGATATCAAATTGGCTCCGCAGCCCCAATTGTCTCTGATTAGCTATCCAACAAATATGAAGAGGCAGGGAAAAAGTCTTACTTTGACTCGAAAGGACATGTGGTCGTTCATCAAAAGTTAGAAGCGGGATGCGAGTCGCCGGGGTGTTTTGAAAGTTTTTTGCCCTTTTATAAAAAGGGAGCAAAGTTATAAATTGATCCAAAACCCCACAGGAAAAAGTATTAAGTTGACCCCGAAGAAGGACACATTGCATATTTCAAAAGTTAGAAGCAGAAGTGCGTCACCGAGGCATTTTGAAGTTTTTTTCCCTTTTGTAAAAAGGAGCAAAGTTATAAATTGATCTGCAACCCCGCAAGGAAAAAGTCTTACTTTGACCCCAAAGATGGACACATGGCCATTCATCAAAAGTTAGAAGCAGAAGGCGGGTCACTATGGCATTTTAAAGTTTATTTCCCTTTTGTAAAAAGGAGGAAAGTTATAAATTGACCTGCAACACCGCTGGGGCCCACATCAAAAGATAAAATTGGGAAGGTGGGTCGACGGAGGAAAATTGGAAACTTTTCCTTTTTTTAAAAAAGAGTAAAATTGCAAAAATGAGCCGCGACTCCATCAAAGACCCAGATTAAGCCACATGTCAAAGTCAATTTTCAAAGGCAAAGGGGTGGGTCAAAATGTGAAAATTGCACATTTTCTCCAAAAATCATAAAATACAAAAGGCAACCCTAGCCCCGCCATTTTTGCTCCAAGACTCCTTGAGATGTGAATACACATTGTTTTTCATCATTTTTTGATGAAATTCCTTGTCCTTTTTGTCTGCAAAGTGCAAATCTTAATTTTGAGTCCATGTGGATGGCTCTAATCTAAAGTTGAGAAAGGGTAGAATCAACGGTTGTTGTGCATTGCATCTAATTTTGCTGCTATTTTTTTCTCCAAGACTCCTCGAGAAAGCTTGGATGTAAATTGATTGTTATAAAAAGCATGATTTAGTCATGTAAAAGGTCGGGGGTTGAATTCTTACGAGAAAATTGAGAAAGCCCATCTTCCTGAGAGACCATCTGAGAAACCTGTTAATCGAATACGCATTATTTATCATCATTTTTTTTCCCCTGCTGATGAAATTGCTTGTCTTTTTGTCTACAAAGTGTAATTTAATGGATTTAGAGCTTAATTTGTGAGTCCAAGGAGTGTAAAGGTTGATATTTTGAAGTTGGACACAATAATATTTCTTCTCTATTGTATTCAGATACAAGTGGCTATTATATAGCCATAAAGGTAGGTAAACAACTTCCTAGAAAATAGGAAGCTGAGTAGAACTTGCAAAAATGTGAATTACCAGAGAAGCTGAATGTAGAGGAAAGAATGGGAAAAAGATGAAATGATGGAGGTTGCATGCACAAAGGATGAAAACATGCTCCCAGTCTGGGCGCCCGAATTCTAAATCTCCAAGATCCACAAGCTTCACACTAGCTGGATAACCATCCCTTGAATCTACCTCGAAATCTTCTCCTGCTCCCAAAAGTGAGTATTCTGAAAACATGACTCTGATGAAAAGGGTTTATTCAGTAAACCATCATACTGCAAAACAAGAACACTAATGATTCACCTTTTTGAACAACTGGTAGCTTTTTGTTGCAAACATGTTAAACGTCATTTTTCTGGAAATCATGATCAAATATGTAACAAACAAAGGTTCCTCGAATATTCTTTGATATCATCTTGGGGGGGAAACTTGGATGTAAATTAAGTGTTATAAAAAGCATGCTTTAGTCATGTAAATGGTCTGGGTTGAATTCTTACGAGAAAATATGAGAAAGCCCATCTTCCTAAGAGACCATATGAGATCTTGACTTTCCATGTTAATGAAAATTGATGACCATTGAATTTTTCCAATGGCATTTCCATTGTATAAAATAACCTATTATTCACCTAGACACAAAATTAGATTTGATCATGTCAAGTTGGTTACAATTCTACAGCCATTGACAAGCTCTGATATTTTTCAAGAAACCTTCCCCTACTGATGAATCTAATCAACTTCGAATTAATCTGTGTTAATCTTGGGACCGACTAAAACAAAACCTAAATAAGACTTACAAATTTTCCACTGGCCGTGAATTTGTCTTAGCTGTGAAAGACAATGTCTGCTTTATTTAAAAATGTCTGCAAATTGTATTTCTTGTTCCTATTGCAATCTTGTGTTAAAATCCCTTCTTATCAAATAGGATATCATCCTTGTGATAGTTTAGTGGCATTTGCAATTTCATTATGTCCTCAAGACTCCACAAAGAGAAGAGTCTTCATCCTATAATGAGATAAACAATTTAAAATCACTTTACTGTCATTTTGTTGATAAATATTGTCTATAAGCCTTTGAGTGTATCTTAGGCATGAGGAACCAGGGGTCTTTAATGTCTAATTGAGTCTTTAGCTCGAGCCTTTGTGTTAAATTCTTGGAGATTGTGTGAAATTGTGCAAATTTGGGCCTCTATTGATGCACACCTTTTGGTTAAAGGAATATTTTAGCTATTTTGAAGCATTATGTCATTTAGTTTTCCAATTTTTGTGAAGGTTCTCAAAGATCTTGCAAAATAAAGTTTATCCTACTTAATCTCCCACCAAAAACTATTCAAAAACAATGAATCCTACCTGAACTACCCCTATTTGCCCTGTGTGTCCACAAATGAATAAATTCTACTACCAAAATATGCAGAAGCAATTAGGATTCCATAATGTCTTTAATAACATTAAGCTTGTTTAGAAAATATCACCATTCTTTAGAAGTGACAACTCATGAGAGTTAAATTGTGGTGCATTGATCATATGTTCTCAAGGTTTCCTTTCAAATTTGTGCAAAGAAGGATATATTCATTCTCCTTCACCAACAGAGGTTACAAAATGGGTCCTCTCACCCTGGTTGAAAGACACAACAAAAGTAGTGAGGATAGATCAAATCCTTTTGAAGGTGCTATCCATTTCTCCAACATCTAAGTGACAAAGAGCCAGTTGAATCACCTCCCTAGCTACAAAATGACATACATGATGATTTATCTATCTTTAGGCTTCTTGTTAAATCTGTGATGTTGCTCAACTTGTAAAGGAGAATCAATTTGGATACTAACAGGAGCCACGTGCCTCTTCAGTGCAATTCCAAGGGAAGAATCCAAAGTGGGGACCCCAAACAAGTGCCAGCTCTCCACGTGTCCAGAACCCAACATAGTCACTCGTAAATAAGTAGAAGGGACCTAGCCAAAAATGAAGAAGAAGGAGCACGCATGAAACGACTAAGTGCAACAAGGTTAGTGGAGGCCTCCACACGTCAAATCGTCACATTTTCAAAGGTCAAGCCCAAAAGGCGGTCTTAAACTAGCGCCAACCCGCCACATACTCAAGGTCTAAAAATGGGACTCATTAGCTAGAATCGGCTAAGTAAAGAATAGACCCACGGAGGGTGCCACGTGCCTCATCAGTGTAACTTTAGAAGTGAGACCAAAGGGAAAATCCGTAAATGAGCACAGAGCTTCCACATGTCTAAGGTTCGATGAGTTGCTCCTAAATGGGTAAAAAAGGGATAGGTGGGCCCAAATTGACTAAGAATTAGAGGGTCGGCAGAAGCCCCCATGTGTCTCATTGGCGCACCTTCAAGGGTCAAAGCCAAAGGTGGAGACTCAAATAAGCACCAAGCCTCCACATGTCCCAGGACCGAAAAGGAGACAGAGTCGGCAGTTGAAAAGTCTCAGGTCAGCAGAAAGAGCCGCGTGTCAGCTTGGTGAAAAATCAAAGGGACGATCAAAAGCGGAGACTCAAATGAGCGCCAGCTCTCCATGTGTCTAGGGTCTAACAGAAGTAAAAAAGGAAGCAGGCCTGTTTAATCGGCTAAGTATGGAAGGGCCAGCAAAATCATACACAGTGCCTCATTGGCACAATTTCAAAAATAAAATCCGAAGGCAACCCTTAAAAGAGCATAGGCTCGCCACGTGTCAAGAGCCAAAAAAGGAACACCGGCCATTGAAAATTCCAAGCTCGGGACAGGTGTGCAAAGGCCTCCACATATCGTGTCTGTGCAACTTCAAAGACAAGATCCAAAAGTGGTTCCCAAACATGCGCCAGTTCTCCACGTGTCTCGGGTTAGGCACAATGTCTCCGCCAACAAAGGGCTTGGGAAGAATACAAAGGAAATAGAGCAGGCCTACAGACGATGCCACGTGTTTGTTTGGCACAACTTCAAGAGTACCGTGATGGGGGAAAAATCTTAAGATGCGTGGGGCCACCATGTGGATATGCGTAAATAGACTCTATACCCAAAGTCCCTTTAAGTGGCCATATCTTTCAATCAGAAGCTCAGAATCAAGCGAGAAGGGACATTTTAGAGAGCTCTCGGCACCTACTACCCACCTACCACCATTAATGTCTCGACCCACCATTTTTGAGGCCGTCAAATCTCCCACCTACCACCATGATAAAGAATAGGTTTCCCTTATTGCCCACTAAGGAACATCAATGGGGGAATGTGTGTTGCAGCGAGACCCATCATTGTGGCAGGGGAATTCAATGCTCCTTTGGGGGCGGTTGGAACAAGGTTATATATTTTCCCTCCTTTCTCTCTCTCATTTTTCCTATACTTTGTACAAGAGGGACATTTTCAAGGGGTTGGACATTCTGGCTTTGTGCCCTCCATTTTTCTCTTCTCTGCAGGTGAATTCATGGAGCCTTGAACCTCTCCATCCAAATTGTAATACAATTTGTGCCTCTTGGCTGTTGTAATGTACTGTATCAATTCTTTTAGCAATAGAATAAGTCTGTGGATGAGTTCAACCCTCTTATGTTTTATTGCTTCTTCTTGATCCCTCATTACAATCCTGGTCATCTGTGCATGGATATTGTTTCACATTTTAATGGTTTCTATTTAAAGGCAATGTAAATGTTCGACACTCCTTTCGTGCATCACATCTGTTAGATTATTTTTTAATTCTTGTATTCCCTTAACCTTGTCTCCTTGGCAAGTTAGAAAAGGATTTAGGACGACCCTCTGCAATCTAAATGGTGTTTACTAGAACAGAGGAATAGGAGGCGACATTCATCCAGAGAGCTCTCTCGATTCACAAAGTCCCATACTTTTAGAGACGCTCCACGTTGTGCAGTCACACTAAGAATCTCAACCCATCAAGTTACAGATTTCAGGGGTGCTATGATTCTGCATAACAATAACATTTCTGTAGCATTAGACTACATTAAACATATATTCATTTTACAATGACCTATAAAAATTACAATAATAAATAATGAATTACACATCGTCTTTTCATCATCTTTCTTGCATCCTACAAAACCATGTGCGCATAAAATAAACGATAAATCACTGGCATGACATCCACCCTAATCTATCATAATTAACATTTTTCAGTTTCCATTTACATATAATAATAATTACAATTTACATTCAAAAGAAAAGGTTTAGAGACATGTATTCATTTCATTTCATAACCAAGGAGAGAGAAGGAGATAGGAAAGAGAGAGAAAGACCATTTTGTCAAAACTTATATTTCACACAAGTTACACTATAGAGTTTCAAATAGTTATTTATATGTGTCAAAAGTTCCCATGGTAGTTTGGCAACCCGACAGGGGTCCTACAATTTTATTTTTTTTACATTTTCCTGCTAATAACAAAGACAATCAAAATAGGCTCGGAGGATAAGAATCCATTTTCAAACATTATCTTCTGATAAGAAAACACACCACAATTAAATTTCTACGTGTACACTTATATACCAAGAGATCATAGGAACTGACAAAATTTGGAACTAGCGAATGGTTTACGATTGGAGGCCAAATTTCTGAGGTCCTCAGTTGTAATTGAAATAGTTGTAAATGATTAAAAGTTAGCTCAATGGTTCAGTAAACCACATCCAAAACTAACGTTTGATGGATGCACGCACCATGATAAAATTCCTACAAGTTCCCCCATATATGGATAAGACATCAGCGTTGACCGAACTCAGAACTAGAAATTTTTTTTTCAAACAACGACATGATTTCTGGAGTGACAAGTCGTAATTGGTCCAGTTTTATCCCGTCAAACTGTGATTGAAGGCCTACAAAATGCCTTTGCCAAACTATTAAGAAGATTTTTTTTCCCCAAACTGAAGGTTATGAGAAATTGTCTAGTAAAAATACTAGAAGTTTGCGAAGGCAGATAAAAATTCTGTTGTTTAGGATTAAAACGGCGAGTTGATATGAAACCCAAATTTTTAATTTAAGAAGCTTCCTACAACTATAAAAATGATATAATAGGGCTCCTATAAGGGTGTCAAAAAATCTCACAGAAGATCCTTCGAGGTCGATTCAAGGATTGAAGTGAATCCTCACATAACCAGGTACACATATGAAATTTAACATCTTCTTTCTAAAGTTACTAGGGTTATTTTATATGCCTTCAAAAATTGCAATTTCTCTATTTAAACAAAGAAATGGTCAACATCTTTACCAGGAAGTCAACTTCAACTTGTCAATAAAAAGAGGTATTATAGCAAACTAGTTTTGTCACAAAGTTTTCCAAATCACCTCAAAATGAGGGTTGAAGTTCATGGTCTACTACAAAATGGTTATTTTGATTGCATGAGTTATGATACGAAATTTAATTGTCTTGTAAAAATTTAATATAAAACAATTAAATCTTATGATAATCTTAAGCTTTTACAATTATATTTTATTGCAAAGGAAAAACTAAAGTACGATAATGGCTGAAAATACTAACGTTTGCATGGCAAGAGGAGCTCCAGGTGGGTTTTCCTACATTTAGCAAAGCTCTAACCCTCTCTTAACATTCTTCCAAATATTTTACATTCAACCTTAAGCTAAATTGAATACACACATGCAATATGTCCACCACACAACCATAGGTTTACAATTATCTACTCTCTACTACGTTTGTGGATTCTTGCACCCTATACTGAAGCCCCGAATTTGCACATGTACGAATGAGGTTCAAAAAGGTCTCAAATTTCATCTAGATCTGCTAATGATATTTACTTAAATCCCTATATTATCTTTTATAAAAACCCGCAATCATGGCGCTCCATGAAACCACAGTTCCTTCATAAATTTAATCAAACACTTGGTGTGCAAACTCTATACACCCGTATTTTTTGTACATTTCTAAGAGTACAGTCCCCATATAACATCCATCTGAAACCCACTACATAGAAAAAGTCCATGAATAATTTTTCCTTCCATTTTTCTTTGACAACTATATATGGTCTATGCTAAAGCAAGTTCCTAGTATCAAAATGAACTAACTAGACCCTAGTAAAAATTACAGGAGGTATTTGAATGAAACTATTTCCGATGGAAAGTACAGAGATGTTTCAGGAGCAAAAAAATCAGTTCTAATGGGCATTTATTTGTGATAATTAGTGAGGTGATTTCCCAAAACACTATTTAACTGGAATGAGACTGGATTGTGTTGTGTCAGGAAGAAAAAAAACATCCCCACGAGCCCTTTCTATCTCAGGTCTGCTTCTCTCCACGGATGAACTGGTTTTTACAAAAAAAACAATGACCATTTCTCTTGTAACAGTCACAAGAAAAATGACCCCAAGGCCATTTCAACAGATCCTTATTATGCATATCCTGTAGTCAACCCAGTTCACGAGGCCACATTGTTTTCATGAATTTTGGTGCACAGTTTACATGCCTTATGCATGCCATCCTATTTCTATATGAATGTCAGTTAGAGAACCTGCAACCACAACACCAAAAAATTCCTCTACCTTTGTGCTTGGCTAGACGTCTATACCCTAGATTTGAAGTTTGTACCTCTCCAAGAATGATTCCATCTTTGCACTTCCCTTCTCTTTTTCATGCACACATTGTTGGGCATCTACAACAACTGACAAAATTTGTCTATATTCTAATTTTTTTCTTAGCGTCCACTCCCATTTCCAAATCTCATTTTTATACAGGATGGGGATATGTGGCAAGGGCAAGAGGCTCTATACCACAAGTGCATTAGCATGAAGTTTCCCAACCTTACCAACAAATGTCAATCTGTTGAGAACCCTGAACCAAGACAGTCCACATGGCCAACACAAATCTGGCACTTCATCCTCCTAAAACATGCACCAAGAAAGAAATAATAAAAACAATACATATGAGAAGGTGGCCAACATTCCCATGCACCCACTTTCCAGTTAAAAATAAATCTCACCAAGGGATCCAATGCTAGAAGGAAGAAGCATGTGCACCCAGTAGAAATATGGTAAGTGTTGGTGGGTGGGAGTAATGAATTCAATATTAAATTTAAAAGTCCCCACAATGATCAGTGCCAGTCAAAGAACCATCTCTAATTTCCCCCTGCCATATGCATTCATCTGCATTTTTTTGCAGACATAACTGCAAGACAATTACTTTTATCGCTAAAAAACTTTATTGATTGGAGTGCCTCCTAAATGGACAAGTCGCTTAAAGTTACCCCCACTCCAAGCCTACACACTAAGGTCCCCTATTTTTATATATTATTTTATGTTTTTCGGTCAAGTACTACATTTCCCTCCCCTTACAAGAGCATCATCCTGGATGCAACACAACACAAAGGATAGCAAAGTGATAAACAAAGAAATACGTTAATGACTAGAACTCCATCTAAGGATATGATCTTTTTCGTTAGAACATGACCATAGGGTAGACTAAAAAAATAGCTGATAATTTAACTTTCAATCTTCTGTGAAGATTAGAAGTTCTCTCTTGTTTCATTATTTAATTAATCTCCTTTCCTTTACATTATCCTTAACTCGGGTTCTTTTAAAATTTTATTGTTGTAGAATTTTAGTTTATTCATTTTTGTGGGTGCCTAATGTGAACTATTATTGCAACACCCTACCAAGGTCATACACAACACTAAGGATTCATAAGCATAATTTTACATACTTTCATGATTGTACCATATCATAAGAGCTTAACCAATTTATGGAAGAAAAACAAACATGGTCCACATAACATAGTTCTTGTCACACATCTATGACTGACATATAATACTCGAACAAAAGTGTACTACAACAACCTGAAATTTCCATAATTCAACAGATGAAGGTTTTACATAACTTAGGAAAAAAATAGCTACATGTACATAGAGTCAAAAAGGAAATCAATGCCATATCCACAACATCAAAAAACATATCCAACTAACATGAGTAATGCATACATCATAACACCACAACCAAAACATCATAACCACTCTTTATGCCTCCAAAAGCATCACACATCTTATGCCTTCCTCAAGTCTCTTATTCCTCTCAAAAGTCTCTTATACCTCCCTCAATCTCTTATGCATCCCTCAAGTCTCGTATGCCTCCCTCAATCTCTTATGCCTCCCCTAAGTATCTTATCTCTCCCTCAACCTCTTATGCCTCCCTCAAGTATCTTATGCCTCCCTCAATCTCTTATTCCTTGCTTTACCTATGGCCCTAGGCACATAGATTCTAGACACCCCTAACCCAAGTGACATAATAACTCATGGTTCAACAGCCCGCTAGTTATCTGTAACTCCTTGGGGCATACCTCCATACAACAAAGTGGGTCCATAGGTCCCAGCATTCCATGGTGCGTCTCATGACCCTAATCCACACATCACGATAATAGGACTAGCATAAAAATCTGATTCAAATGCCAAGTGGTAAGGTATAAGCCTTGGGAAAGGCAGTAAAATATTAAAATGTTAAAAGAAGATTCAAATCCAAGAAAAAAAAATGGCCAAATAGCCGTAGTTAGTTCAAAAATCTGCATGTTAGTACCAAAAACCGAGGAAATGCCCAAAATATAGAACATTGCAATCAAGAAAAATGTTGGTCCTTACAAAAATAAAAATAAAAAGTTCAATTTACGAATAAAATGCACATACATGAATAACACATTACGATGACTATGTGGTCTTATCTAGCCACCAAGGGGGTACTCAACGAGTTTCTGGCACTTGGAACATCGAGCTTGAGCTCGTAAAGTAACATATCAATAGTACATCTGTCATCATCTCTAACTAAATCATCCCACCACCACTTCGATAAGGCTAAACACAATCATAACTATACTTAGGTTATATCCATACAACAACCACAAAGAGAGAGAGAAGGAGGATCACGGGTCGTCATCTACTGAACCTAAGGTCAGCCTGAGTTACTGGCCCATGGTGCACATCCCCTCACTCCAAAAAGACGCTTTTACTGAATTCCCTAAGGGTCGGTTAGTGCAAGGTTCAAAACATAACATGCAACTACATCACTAACACGATGGTGGTTTACGCACATTAACCATAGCATCTTACGCATGGCACCAATATAGGGTTTGTCACATACATTACATTCACGGTTTACCACACACCACATCACCACGTGCTGCACCCCAATTACAATCACTGTATAATAGGGATCATATACCCACCATATGTCCCTACATTTACAACATTAATCATTACATATCACATGAATTACAATTATGATGAGCACAAATACAACATGCATTAAACTACCATATAACATGGAGACACACATTTCTATACAGATGATAATGACATCATTAAGAGATCCAGTTCATTACAAACCAATCTTGTTGTACAACATATCAACATACCGACACATCACAAATATCAAAAGGATCCAACACTTTGCAATCAACAATCACACTTCTTCCACACACACAACAAGACATTGCTTCACACTCAATTTCACATAGAATTCTTGAAGAGGAGAGAGAGAATACTCTCATCTCTAATACATCAACATGCCATTAGTTATGAACTAACTGACATACATAACATGTGCACTAACAATTTAACAATTACAACATAGTTCACATGACACTTAAATCACATTACTCTTCTAATATCCACCACCAACATGCAACACCATCCGGTAACACCATCACAACTCCAATCTATCCCAAACATTTGAGAGCATGAACCTACACTCTGATACCAAATGTAACGCCTTCATTTTAAACACAAAAATACAATAGTAAGATATCAAGTTTTTTTTTTTTGACTTACATTTCTCACTACACAACTCCACAAGGGCTCCAAGTAAGGAAAATTGAACAACACATATGACACTTATATAAGTCATCGAATCACATAGACACGTGACAACACCATATACATATTTGTGCCACACTTTTCCCAATGAATGAATACTAACAATGACCCAACCACAAGAAAAGGAATCCAAGATTGGTAAAACCACAACACATCATTTCTTTAATTGCATCTTAGTTACAATCAACATTCCAAGAACATTATTTTCCAGGGAAATTTTTCTCCTTTTTCCATCTACAGATTCTTAAGTTCATTCCACATTTAATTTATAGTTCGACCATTTTAAGTTGGCTTTTTATCCTTTATGGAAATTTCCATAACTTACATACTTATTTGGCATAATTCAAATTGTATATAAAGTACTTAATTATCTTATTATTATGTTAAGAATATTCTTCTCAAACATTTATTCAATGTCTACATTTTCCCCTTGCAAAACAAGTGAATCTGACTTGATGTCCAGAAAGTAATATTAGGATTTAAGGGGGGGGGGGTGGTTTAAGGGGGGGGGGGTTTAGATTCAAGATACATTTTTCCCCAATACACTCTTTGATCACAATATCTTTATTTCTCGATTCAACATTCCCAAAACATGAAATTGTATTTAGATTATATATATATATATATATATATATATATATATTATATATATATTTCTCGAAATTTGATCTCACCAAGGGGAAACTCATATTCTTTGTAACACGTGAAAATATTTAATTGATTTATAAGGACACCAAGAGTTTCATTAGTCCTAACCTCAAATATCATTTTTTACTCTTATATGCTTTACTTTTACATTGCATTATGGTCTCATTATTACCATCGCTTTATAACAAAATACTTATGAAAGTATTTGCCTGACATCTTGAAGAAGTACATGGTTGGAAGAATTATAAACTACACATGAACCACAAGTGATTTGTGTTAAAGGTAAGATCCCATGTTCCTGCATTTCACGATTATACATGTGAAATTTCTTTTATTCTTAATGTCATAAAAAGACATAACAATGGATTACGAGACAAGATTTCGGTTTCCTGGGTTCTCTAAAGTCAACATCTTTCAAATCAATTTAGTTTTCGAAGAGTTACTTATAATTTTCTACCCACAAGTTAACCTTCTAATCAACTAAGGTTTACTTTAACTTAAATTTTTACTCAGGGATTTACGCCCTATTATAGATTAGATTAAGGTTCAAAAACATATTTACCCTATAAACCCTCTGTACAAGATCAAGGCGCTATATTGTCACTAGCCAAAGATAAGACATTTAGCTGAGAGGATGTAAAGAGGTCATTAACAAAATTTTAAGTGATAGTACAACTATTTCACTAGCTCCATGATGTCATCTGGATCCCACAAAGAATTCATTCGATGAAGAAATTAAATTCTAAATCTATCTTTGGAAGACAAAGTAGTCCACTAGGATACGAAGGAAGATTTAGCTCTACTTACTCCAAATAAAGTTTGACTGTGTCGTTCCTATCTGTCAGGTTTATGATAATGTCACTAAACATACCGAGTAAGATGATAAACCCATTCTTGGGTTGTTATTTACCTAAAATATGAGGTTCCATTGAGTGTAAAGTTTAAGTTCATTCTACAGTTTCAATCTCTTCTATGGTAAAAAGAATCACACATGAAGACATGTTATGCACATATCTTATACTAGGGTTGAGTGTTTTGATTAAATCTCTTTATTACATTTAAAAGGTAAGAATACAACATAGTAATTTATTAATCGTTTATTGAACATTAAAAATGGACTACGGTAAATTAACTTCAAATTCATTTACTCTATATATATATATAAAAAAACCCTTTTACCATACACAACTATGAATCAAATTACACTTGTGATTAAATGCACATTTCCTAAGATATCCCTAAAATAGCATCCCATACATATTAGCAAATTTCAAATATAACATTTCTGTCGCATAAGACTACATTATGCATATATTCATATTACAATTGTTAGCATAAAGATATGTAGGATTTACTTTATATAATTAAGAGAGTTTGTTTCTTGTTTATTTCATTATTCTCTCGTAGATCATAATCTTCCCTTACATTGTGGAGAGTATTGTTAGCTATCCTTCCTATAAATATTGTATCTACTTCTTTAATAAGATAGAATAATAAGAGATAACTAATCTCTATTCTCTCTCCTCTATTTCTGCCTCATTGTTTGGTATCAAAGCACTAAATTATGTTGCCGGCGTGTGGAAGAATAGTAGAGGAATAGACCAGCTACCTGCGTGGAAGGGAGATTAAACTAGAAGTTGCGTGGATTTGGATCTGCATTGAAGAGACCGCTGCAAAGAAATATCCAATTAATTGAGGATCTGCGTTGAAGAGACCTGTGTTGAGATATACAATTGCGTGGATGTTGTTCTTTCCTGTAATTGGCTAAATTGGAGCTAAATAAATAAAAAGACACGTTGAATTTTTTGATGTAGAGCACGTGGAGAACAACAGCATGGGAGAGAGAGCTGCATGGTCCAAACTTTTGTGTGGAACCATTATTAAGCAAACAACAAACCTGGTCATTTGAAAAGTTGCGTGACGAAAGAAAAACGTAGAAGAATCAATTTTTTTGTCTTTTATCTTATTTGCAGTAGAAAATTAAAAACAAAAGCTGTGCGGAAGTCTGAAACTGGTGCGTGAACACAAAAGGAAGCTCTTAGAATGGTATTTTATCTTCCTTTTGCGTGAAAGTGGCTAATGAATAAAAAAAATGTAACTCCAAAGTTTGAAGACTTTCTTTTCTCGTAGCCACATGGGAAGAGATTCATTGCTACAGCGAGGAAGAATGCCTATTGTTTGTCTTTTGCTGTCTGATCTGCATGAACAAGCAAATAGATTAGAGTTTGGTGTTGAGCACACACTCTGCATGGATGTTAGAAGTTGATGATGTGTAGAAACTAGAAGCGATTATTACATGGAGGAGTCTTCAGCACATAGAGGATACCTGCGTGAAGAGTAAGAGCGGCAAGAGGAAAGGAAAATTTGGTTTCATGTAGCCTAAAAGTATCAACTATTATTTTATTTTAAAAAAAGAAGGCTATATATTGCCTGGAAAAGAAGCCTCTACAATGGCATCGAAACATCTCTCTTATAGCCAGCGCCGAATGACGAGTGTGTTTGACACAATTGAGACCACTGAAAGCTATAACATCAACTTGAAAGTAGGAGAACACCGTGAAGAAGCTCTTGAGATTTCCGGGTTCTAATTTGCTTTGCTAAACGAGATTCAGAACACCGGAAATCTAGTCTTTGACAAGCTAGTTCGAAGAGGACTTCTTGAATATTTCCTTTTTGACGTCAACTACCAAGAAAAGAGAGTACGGGAAGAGTTAGAAGCCGAGTACGACACTGACTGTGAAGATGAAGAAGAATTCCCCACCAAGCGTTGTTGTCTCTCAGCATGCAAGTATTGAGAGCATCTACGAGCCAGTACTTCTCATTAGTGAGTAAAATTTGTAATAACTCTTGAAATAAGTAAATAAATAAATATTTTTTTTATTATTATTATGATGTCTACTCCGAAGTTATTTCTTTCTGATGCTTAGTTACTTAAAGGGTCCAATTTTGTGGTCTGGAAAACAAAAATGAGGACAATCCTTCAATTTAAAGGATTATGGAGCATCGTGACCGAATCTGTGACTACTCCCATATCCCTTGATGTATTAATAAAGTATGAGATGGCTAGTAGCAAAGCCTTGATGCTGATAATGCTCAGTATCAGTGACGATGTGCAAATGCATGTTTGGAATGAAGAGAAACCAAAGGAGGCCTGGGAAAATCTGGCAACAATTTATGAAACCAAAATCCGGCTAAGATCCTCCATCTTCAGTCAAAGCTGCACACCCTCTCTATGGGGTCAAATGAGAAATTTGAGGAGTGCTTACGTCGTGTGGCTGAGCTGCGATTAGAGTTATTAGTGCTTGGTGAAACAGTGGACGATAAACTTCTCATACCGATCATCTTAAGAGAACTCCCTCCTTAAGTCCGAGTGTTTGTTACGACACTGAATGTATCTAAACAAACAATGGCATTTGAAGAACTTGTGAATTTTCCGCAGTAGGAAGAGGCCATTAATTCATCCCAAGAGGAGACTCAGGATAAATCCCTGTTCTCAAAGCCATATTGTGGCCAAAAGAATTGGAAGGGTCCCCTAGAGAAGCCAAATCAAGCACAACCAAAACAATAGTAGAAAGATCAAAAGTCAAAGAGGTGGTGTCACATATACAGAACCAACACTCACGACACTGATCACTACTGGTACAATAGCTTGAAACAAGGGTCTTCAAGTCAAACAAGCACATCAGGGTGTGAAGCTTTTCAAAATTCCAAATGGCGTCCCCGCTAGAGAAAGCACAAGGGACATCTCACAGCCCAATAAGAAAATGAATCTGATGAGGAGACATCAAAAGGAACCAATGGTGGTAAGAACCTTGTAATCATCTCTCAGACTTCACAACCCATGAAGAGAGTTTGGTTGATAGACTTCGGTACAAGTAAGCACATGTCAGGTGACAAGGAGCTGTTTGATTCACTAGACGTACAACCCACTGGAGATTGGGCTCGGATAGCAGATGAAAAAGAGTACATTGCAGAAGGAATAGGTAGAGTCATCATCCCTCTAGGACCACGAAAATGTATGCTTACAAAGGTACTGTATGTTCTTGGATTGACAAATAACCTCTTGTCAGCAACTCAGCTATTAAATCATCACCTGAAGGTAGAATTTCTTGTCTAAAATGGCATCAAATCATGTTTGATCTCACGACAAGGTAAAATTATTGCTAGAGCATTTATAAATGATAAGTTATTTGCTTTAGATATTGTTTCATCTTCTGCCATAGCTTTATCCATGTCAACAGTGCAATCTATTGCACTTTGGTATTTTAGATATGGAAACTTGTCCTCTAGTTCTTTACATCAGATAAGTTCAAAAGCAATGGTTCATGGACTACCCAAATTGTCCAGTTCCTTTCCTTTGTGCCCTAGCTGTCTTGCGGGAAAACAACACAGGGATCTTGTACGTACCCAAAATTGTAAGGTACTGTACTGCGGAACGGTGTAATAAGTGCCCCAATGATGATACAGGTCTCTTCGCAAGGTGTTCGGGATCCAGAGAAGCTTTACAGATATGCGTTAACATCCCACATGCCCCGCTTAGCCCCCGCGTGCTTTATTTTCCCTATTTTTCCCTCTTTTCTTGGCTTTTTGGTCTTCAGTGACGAAACCGCCGCCCTGAAGGGCGGCGGTCTCGTGACCGCCTCCCTGAACAGGGCGGCGGTCCTGTGCGCGTTTTCCAGAACGCTCTTTTGACGCGACCCGCGTGAAATATCACGACTCACCAGCTTTTCTTGCCGACTTAAGCTTGCATTAATGTTTTTGGTCCCCTGGAATAGTGTTTTTCTTTTGTTTAATGTTTAGGAGTTCAGTTTGGATTTGATTTTTGGATGTTTGGATTCCTATAAATGCATGGTTTGTGCACATGCAAAGGGGGATGAATTTGGGGATGAATTTGGGGATGAATTTGGTGATGAATTTGGCTCTGAATTTTGCTCCAAAGTTTGCTTTTGAATTTCTTGTTACAGCAGATTTAGTTTTCCTTTGCTTAGGATTCTTAGTTTTCTCATTGAGTGCTTTGGTTAGTATTGTGTTGCAGCTGGTAAGCCACATATCCAACTTGTGCAAGTGCAAACATTATTTGGGCCATCATTTTCACTCCAATTTTCATGTTTTCAGTGTTGTGTCCCTTTAGTTTGCTTAGGATTGGTAGCATAGTTTGCTGCAGGTTTGTTTTAAGCTTTGTGTTGCTGTTGGTAAGCCACAGATCCAACTTGTGCAAACAGTATTATTGTTTTGGAGTAGAATAGTCTAGGCAGCCATTAAAGTTGCAGGTTTTTCTCTTCACACAGACTAATTTCAGGTTCTAGACACTTTTGTTGCATGATTCGCAGTAGACCCCGCTAGGAATTACATAGGCCAAGCTCTGTACTCTTGCGCTATCCCTCTCCTATCTGCATTCTATTCTGTCTGCATTCTGAAGGCTGTCCATTGATCCAAATATCTATTCCTGTTGATGTAAGCATTCCACACTTTTCTGGATTCACGTGAGCACAAAGAACGAAGAGATCATACTGAGGGGACAAAGAACACACACACCATCGGATTCGCCACTGTTCTGCGAAATCCAGGTTCCATCTTTCAAAGTTTTAGTTAGAACTTATCAAATACAGTAGTTAATCACTTTATTTTCAGTTATTTCCATTCTCGATATTGCCAGGGAGGTTGTGGGGATTGATAGTTTCTGAGAAACTATGATTCATTCCTCACTTCTGAGGTAGGATCGAGAATCTTGCAGATAGATTAGTTATTTCGTTGTTTAGAATAGATATACGAAATTGCACAGACAAATAGCTACAATCGGCTATTTTGTTTGTTTTACGTTATTAGTTTAGTTGTCAATTCTAAATATTTTAGTTAGCTGCTTTTTCATAAATTACCAGAAAATACAAAAAGAAATTATATATGCTAGGAGTGTACTTAGATTTTACTTTATTATAGTTTGTTTCATTACTACTTTTGCATGACAATTACGGGACCTAGGGAGCCCAGGGAATACATTTTCGAGCCAATTGTGCCCCAACCCAATATCGTAGTAGCGGTAACTGACATTGACCAAAACCTTAGGATACAAGTCTTCCAAACAACAACAGACTTCCAATAGATCAGGTCACAGTTGAGAGGGTTAAACGTAGAAGACGACCAAGCACACACATTCTGGTCAAATCAGCCAAACTACAGGTTATCCTAGAAAACATCCGCATGACTGTAGAGGGATTTGAAAGAGAACAAATATTCGGGTGCGATCCTTTAGTTCCACAGCCAGACGCTGGAGACACCCTCATAGATATAGATACCAGTTTAAGAATTCAAGTTGCTAGAACACCTGTGAGGTATTCTGAGAAAATCGCACAATTACTGATTCTAAACGTAGAGGCTGAAAAAGCTTATGACTACTGGATACTAGGGATTAGAACTTGATCTCACGTATGACCATAACAAGACCGCAACAACCAAGAGTCTACGGTTGTGATCAACAAATCCCACAGCCTAACGAATCCACAAGTCAGTTAGATATAGATACTGGCCTACGCACATTAGTATTTCAGTCTACTCCGATTCCACCTATCATCATTCAACAGTTGTCCCTACTAGACAGAACAGCTAACAAAGCTAGAGAATTTTGGACTAGGCCAGAGAATCGTCCATAGAGTTGACTATATTCACCATATGACCCTATCAGGAGAAATACACGAAACCATCCCGGGTCATTTTCCACGCATCCCACAACCCATAGATCGAATCACGCCAGAGCTCGATATTGATTAGAGCCTTCGAGCAGTCATCCTCGCTGATCGATCTATCACACCAGTCCAAGTTAGAAGGGCCTTCTTTGCCTTAGATTCGCAAATACCACTAGTGCGTGTCGAAGACATTAGACTCCCCAACTAGTTTGTCTGCATATTCTACCCCCACCGGCTGTCTCGGCACAACCTCGGGAGGTCGGGTACGTGGAAGAGTCACTTGTTGATTCTCACGCTCGCCTATTGCTTTTCCGACGTACAAAATTGGTGAACCCAACGTGAATCAAACAATTATTTCACCTTCTCTTTGAGAAGTTTTATCTTCTCTCTTTCACCTTCGCTCTTTCCCATTATTCTGCGGGTATTCATATACCCCCCGAATATGTCGGGATTCGATGCATATGGCAGACCCCTCTTGGGTCTTGAGGCATACTACGCCCAACAGAATAGGGAATTATCACCCTCGCTCTCAATATGGGGTGACAATTATTCAACTAATCAGTTGTCAACACAAACCCCAGGAATCAGATATAGTTCATCTTTTCAAACTGAGGAGTTAGATCAACTCGCTCAAACACAAACAAAGCCTTCAGGCTCAAACAATATGACGTTGACCGGAGAATCTGCTTCATCACCTCAGGTGTTACTTAGACCACATATTAGCAGACAATCAGATCCATACTCAGTTCTAGATGACGAATACTCAATACATTATCCTAGGAATGAACAACGCTCTCAAGGCATGTACCCACCTGTAGGAATTTTGCAAATACAGCCTGATTTCTCTCCTCAAGAAAATACCTCTATGCCATCACATATAGAAAATACTCTCAAAAATGCTTGGCAGGATAGTGATCAGTTCATAGCAGGATATCACATACCTCCGCAAAGCCATGTTATACAACAAACGCCACCAAGGCACGATATCGTGACTTCACCAAACGAAGTCATTTCAACTCTAATAGAAAAGGTTAGAGGATTAGAACTTGCCCAAGCAAGTCAAAATTCGAAATTCATACAAACAGGGAGTTCCAATCCTCCACACCATCCTCGCCAAGTAGATCTCCTCACAGGAGTAGGCACGTTAGGTATGACTCCTCAGTATTCACAACAAGTACCAACTAGACCCACTATCGCTAGCACAGTTCCTCCTGGTCCGGTACAGAGCAATCCATTCCTAGATAGTACCCCTTCGTACTTAAACATGTACTCCAAATCACCACAAGGGGATATGTACTCATCCCCCGGCATGTTTGCTCCAACGCAGGGACCTCCTTATGCCCCTGCCAACGCGTACGTTATGCCATATCAACAACCCGTTCCGCCACCACCTCCTCAACAGGCACCATCAATGGTTGAGACGTATGCAATAGGGACTTATTCAGAATATTTAAAGGAGCCCTTAGATTTTGCCATAAGAAGCGTTATGCTTCCAAGGCCTCTTCCCGATTTGCCCAAATTCAAGGGCGAAGGAGATCCAAACGCGCACATCAAAGCCTACGCTACAGCCATACGAGAATTACTCCCTTGGGACGGGGTTGTTGCTAAAATATTTCCCAAAACCTTGGAAGGCATCGCTCTCGATTGGTATTATAGAATACCTGAAGCTTCCATACATTCATTCAAACAACTTGTGTCTGAGTTCATCAAGGCCTTCGACATGAACAAATTATTAAGGACAGGAATCAGGGAGTTCTTGCACATCAAGCAAGAACATAACGAGTCTGTCGCCCATTTCATCCAAAGGTGGCGCACAGTCCTTTATTCCTCGGCAAGCGCTCCAAACATGGATCAGATGGAGCTATGTGATTTATTCCTTCATTCTCTTAGCAGAGAAGTGAAGGAAAAAGTCCAGAAGTTCCCACTGAGGACTTATGACGAGGTACTTGAGAGCGCTCTGCGAATTGATCAAGCAGCGATAGATAGTGGCCGTAAGACGTATGGAGCAAACGGGAGGTTAATCACCTCTACTCAAAATACTACAACCACCACAAGCGTCAATCAAGGACCCAAAATCCTTAACAAAAATCGTGGGGTAACAACAGATGGGGTAACTGACTAGCCCAAGAGGGTAAATATCGTTAATACTCTGTCACAAACAAACAACCAAAGAAACAACAACTTTACCCCGACGATCAATACAGTGGATTTTAATAATCCACAACAACAAGAACGGTGAAATCCCATGCAAGGACCAAGCCAAAACTCATTTGGTTACCAAAACCAAAGTCAAAACCAAAAACAACAATTCCAAAACTTTGGTCCTAATAGGCAACAGTTTGATCGGAATTTTAGGCCACAATACACACCAAACCAACAAAACGGGAATTATAATCCCAATTCTTATTGTGGTTTCCATAAAATTCAAGGGCATGACACTAGAACGTGTCGTGATTACAACAAATTCATGCAACGCTTGCCAAATGAACAAAAACAATTTTTTATGGATATGTTCTTAGCAGATCCTACGTCGCCAACGGCAAATACCTTCGCAGGGGTAGTTTCCCCTCAGAATGCCCCTCTCAAGATCTTTAATGATCCACTCCCAAATCATGATAGCGATAGGTTGAAACCAACTGGAACAAACAAAGGTGCAATAACAGGAAACAACGATCACGAGGCTTCGACTTCGCTAAATCTGTTAGTCGCGCCACAATTAGGAAGTCAACCACGACCTAAGGTAGTTGGATTAGTAGAGTTAGACTCCGAATTACCCGTTGAAGCAATTACGAGAACACGAGAGTATTTCTCTCAACCAAGTCCAAGCCACCTGCCGGAAACAGATAACATCCAGCAAACCGTAGCAAAACCTATGGGTGCTTACGATCTAATTAATGATCTAACAAAAACCTTCTCGCATATTTCATTCCTTGATTTACTAAAGAATTCCCCTGCTCACAGGGCTGCTCTTTTAGAGGCGTTAGGTTTGGGTCATTTAGTTAGTATCACTCCACCACCGGAAGCGCAAGTAAATCATATAGACTTTGATGTTTATCCACCGGGACAGGCGGATAGGGATGTTGAATTCATATTCGAAATAAGTAAAATGCCTACAGATGCTGAGATCGCACGCCGAGGCGATCCAGCCCTACACTTGCAAGTACAAGTTTATAATAACTATGTAAAACGGGCAATGGTTGATGACGGGGCTGCAGTTAACATAGTCCCTTTCTCTTTTCTCCAAAAATTGGGATATGGAGAAACAAACTGTTCTACTACACGAAATACCTTGAGAGGCTACGATAGCCTTAAAGCTACATCGATAGGAACTATAATACTACTGGTCACCTTAGGACCTAAAACAATCCTGACTGAGTTTTATGTTATAGATCAGGAAACTAACTATAATATGATCCTCGGCCGGCCCTGGATACATCGAATGAAGGCAATCCCTTCCACGCTATTTCAAGAATTAAGATTCCTGCATCTGGGAAAGGTATTTGTAGCCAAAGGTGATCCAAAGCCGTTTGACGTACACCTAGCTGATTTAAAGAAGAGACCAGGTGTACACTCAGAATTCGAACTGCCAACAAATCAACTTAACAAACCCTCTGACTCAAAGGCAGAGGAAAAGTTGATACCTACAACAGATCTTGAAACTACCAACATAGCTAAAACAATTCCAACCCCTAAAGGTAAAACTAAATAAATAGTATCATTAGGGACTACTGCAAAGATCGTTGAGCTGATAGAACAAGATTCACCAATGTTCTTACCATTCGATTCAGTAGGTATCGGATTTTCCCTAGGTGTTGGTTCCTTGCCAGCAGAAGATCTCTGTATGGTAGAAGTAGAGTGTGTAAACACAGCAGATACACCTACATCCATACTCCCAGCTAAGTATTGGACTCTCCATTTTGATGGAGCTAAATTCCGTTATGGAGCGGGGGCAGGTATAATTCTTACCTCGCCTGAAGAGAAGGTCCTCCCATTCTCTTTTAAATTAAACTTTGAATGTACAAACAACGGCACTGAGTACGAAGCCCTCCTCCTTGGCCTTACCTTAGCCAAAAGAATTAGTATTGATAATATCAGAGTTTTAGGAGACTCACAATTAGTGGCAAACCAAGTTTCAGAGGTATATGAAACTAAAGCCGAACACTTGCAACTTTACAAAAACGCTGTATTAGATTTAAGCAAGGCGTTCAACTTCATATCCATTGAAGCAATTCCGCGAGAGAAGAATCTTCTCGCCGATTCAATAGCAACTTCGGCATCACGCTTCACTCCAAGCAATGAGCTAGAAGATACTCATTTCATGGTATCCATTCGTAACGAACCATTAATAAAAACAATGATGGATCCTCTTTCAAACGGAAGTAAATCTACCATCCTAGACCATGTTGGAAATGATGCGGCTACTTTGGATTACTTAAATGCCTTTGCAGCACTACATCTCTCCTATCACACGCTAGATTTATCTCTGATCCCGCATTCATCTTCCTACTTCGGAAATCCTGTAATGAATCTTCCCTCACAAAAAGAACCTAATATATACGTGGTGGAAAACGGGGATGATATAGATCTACCTCCGGCACCACCTGAGTTCGAAGAGGGTAATGCCTCTTTAATTGAAGAAACAATCGATGTCAATATCGGAACGGAAGATGAACCAAGAATTCTAAAGTTAGGTTCTTCGTTAACCCCAGAGGAAGTTGAAATACATACTCAGGTTCTCAAAGAACATCAAAAGGCATTTGCATTTAATTACAAAGAGATGACAGGAGTCGCACCCCACATTGCGGTACACAACCTCGTCACTAGATCAGATGCAAAGCCAATTAAACAAAAATCAAGACCTATGAAGCCCAAAGTAGCCCTCATGGTAAAAGAGGAGGTAATAAAACTCCTTCAGGTAGGATTCATCAAGCCAGTTGACTACTCCCAATGGGTATCCAACATCGATCCCGTTCTCAAGAAGAATGGAAAGATACGCATCTGCATAGATTTTCGAGATATCAACAAAGCTTGCCCTAAGGACGACTTCCCATTACCATCCATAGATGTTATTGTTGATGCAACAACAGGTTTTGAACTCTTGTCTCTCATGGATGGATTCTTGGGATACAATCAAATCAAAATATCCGAGCAAGATCAAGCTAAAACCACGTTTATAACTCCTTGGGGAACCTATTGCTACGCTGTTATGCCATTCGGTCTCAAGAACGCCGGTGCTACATACCAGCGGGCCATGACATACATATTTCACGATTTAATCCATAAAATCGTGGAATCCTACGTAGATGACTTGTTGGCTAAGGCCAAGAAGCGTTGTGACCATCCTGAAGTACTCCGTATCATCCTTTCATGCCTAATAGAATATGGAGTTACCCTAAACCCAGAGAAATGCGTCTTCGGTGTAACAGGAGGAAAGCTCCTAGGTTACATCATATCATCACGAGGGATCAATGTTGATCTAGCCAAAATTCGGGCTGTCCTCGAAATGGTCCCACCCTCGAATGAATCTGGAATCAGATCATTTCTCGGAAAGTTGGGTGCAATCCGGAGATTTATCCCGGATCTAAGCTTCGCCGTTCATCCAATCAACAATTTACTCAAGAAGGACTATAACATTGATTGGACTGAAGATTGCAATGAAGCTTTTAATGTAGTCAAGCGTTTCCTGCTGTCACCGCCTACGCTAATGCCACCAAAGCTAGATCGCCCTTTAATTTTGTACTCACGGGCTACCGATGTCTCGTTGGCCTGTATGTTGGCCCAAGAAGATGATGACAAGAGGGAACGTGCTATTTACTTCATTAGCCGAACATTGCTCGACTACGAAACGCACTATACACAAGCAGAGCGAGAATGTCTTGCCATAGTCTTTGCTACTAAACGCCTAAGACACTACATGCTAAATCAAGAGACAAGGGTCATAGTAAAGACGGACCATTTGCGGACTTTTCTCACACAAGGGTCCTTGTCCAAAAAAGCTGGACGTTTTATAACCTTAATGGGAGAATTCGAATTAACTTTTGTAAACCAAAAGTCAGTTAAAGGGCAAATCATCGCAGATTGGTTAGCTGATAACCCGCTATCCGGAGGTGACTTAGTAGACTTAGACTTTCCAGATGAATGCGTATACTACGTCGAAACCCGACCTGCTATATCTGAGTGCCCTTGGTACGCTGATATCATTAGTTATATCATGGACCACAGGTACCCAGAAGGAGCTACACCTCAACAAAGAAGGTGGTTACGCATTATCGTAGCTAAATACGTCATTATAGAGCAGGTGCTCTATCGGAAAGCATTCGATGGAATGCTCTTAAGGTGTGTTGACACAGAAGAGTCCAAGAGGATCCTCCATGAATCCCATAGCGGTATATGTGGAGGCCACTTCGGTGGCCATGCCACTGCTCGGAAAATACATCGAATGGGCTATTTCCGGCCCACTCTAGAACATGACACAATAGAGTTTGTACGCAGGTGTCATAAATGTCAGGAGTTCTCTCATGAGATCCACATGCCGACACAAGCTTTGCAACCGATCGCTACTCCGTGGCCCTTTTCTACATGGGGCCTGGACTTGATAGGGAAATTCTCTCCTTCGTCCACAGACGGCTGTGTGCATGTATACTTTAATTAATGCTAAATCAAATGAAACAAGAACTACCACCTAAAATAGCTCTACGATTTAGCTAAAACAAAGCATAAACACCATCATGATAAGAATTAAACAAGGGTTAGATACTAGCATTCATCAATACAAACTTTGAAACTAACAATGCTAAATATGTAAACTCCTCTATTCTCTAACAAAAAATAAATGAATGGACCTAAGTAAGCTCCATGGCTATCAAAATAGTTGTCCTTAATGCTCCAAGAACCTAGGAATGGGGGCTAATCAAAGTTGGGCTACAAGACCCTTTTGACACCTCCCATATGACCCAAGCACTTTAAGAAAGAGGCTTAACTCTTCAAGATGATGAACTCTCAAAAGGGCAAGGTGCAAGCTCTTAGTCTCTTTGCTATATGCTTTGCATTTACTCTCTTAGAAAGTTTAGGTGTAAGTAAAAAGGTAGGTGGAGGGCTCTTTATATAGCCCAAAGGATAAAGGATTCAACACATTCTCATGAATGTGGGATAAAGGTAAAACATGATTAGGAATGGATAAGGTTGCTTTATTAAAGGTAACCTTACTTTAGAAGGGTTTAATACATGTTTAGCAAGTCATGGGAGTTGGGGGGTATTTTAATTAATCAAAGGTGATTAATTAATAGGTAGGTGTAAGCTTATAGAAGCCAATTAGAGGAATATTAGTGTGATTTAGGCTATTAGAAGGGGATTAAATCAATTAAATATTGATTTATTGGTTAAATGGAAGGGAAAGCTAATTAATTAATAATAATTAATTAGTCTAGGTAGAAGGGGTGATTTATTAACGGAAGGTCGTTAATTAAGGTATTTGTTGGATAGGCAACTTAATTAATTAGCTTAGTGTAATTAATTAATGATGATATGAGGGAAAATGAGTGCTTTTGACGATATGTCGTTGATTTGCGAGAAAGGGGATAATTAGCACAATTTAAGTATTTAAATTGCTTGGGCGTAATTATAGGTGTCTACAACGGCCACAATTTTATAATCACGGCCACTGAATATTTCACTAAATGGGTAGAGGCTATGCCTCTTACAACTGTACCTGGTTCCGTAATCGCTAAGTTCATTTTGAACCAAATCATTTGCAGGTACGGTATCCCACAAATCATTATCTCAAATAATGGAACTTCTTTCAAAAATGAAGAAGTTCGTGAGCTATGCAGTAAGTTCAAAATAAGCCATCATACGGCTTCCTTATATTATCCCCAAGCCAATGGGCAGGCTGAAGCAACAAACAAAACGTTGAAAGCCATTCTCCTTAAAACGGTAAAAGAAAACAAACGGGATTAGCATCTAAAGTTATATCCGGCCTTGTGGCCCCACCGAACCTCGATAAAAACGCCAACAGGAGCAACTCCTTTCTCATTGGTATTTGGGTCAGAAGCAGTTCTCCCACTCGAAGTCGAAATCCCCAGTCTCCGCATTTCGCTACAAGGGATTCTGGATGAGGACGCTTACAGAGAAGTACGTCTTTCTCAATTAGAAAGTCTGGATGAAACTAGGTTAAATGCTGAACAACGACATAGAGTCTATGCCGACCGGATGTGCCGGCAGTATAACAAAAAGGTCTATGAACGTGACATATACGAAGGTGACCTAGTTCTGAGGTTAGACAGCTGGATCGACAAGAAGACCGGCGAAGGAAGGAAATTCCGGCCCAAATGGTTGGGCCCGTACCGAGTCACAAAGGACTATGGAAATGGTACATACCTCTTATGCACGCTAGAAGGCGAGGAATTTAGCGAAACAGTCAATTCCCTCCACCTCAAACGTTTCTACGCATAAGTAGCAAGCGCTGCCTACATAACTATCTACATCGCATTTTCATATAAATTAGGATCATTTTGTCCACTTGTTCTTACACAAATTGTGATCAAGGAATCTATTCTCAAAGTAATTCATTACAAACTCATGATGTTGTTGGCACAAAGCTTGCTAATCATATCTCTCCATTTTCACGATATCATCAATCACTTCGGAATCTTTTATCTAATAAAATCAGACATGACGAAGTCCTAACGGTAATCATATCAAGATCTGCAAGTTTGTTCTCACTTTGATTTCTTCTTAGGATAGGTGTCTTGCCTATGGTCTGTTCTAGAAGCTTCATGGTGTCACATCTATCCCACATACATATCTCTTTGGAAATAAGCATATACTGACATTTTACTCAAATAGACAAGTCAAGAAGTGATTAAACAGAAAATTTTATTTTTACACATTTCCTTGCCCCACCAACCTTCGGTGATGAGCTTGCGTCTCTTACTAGTGACGTAGGGTTGGGAAAGGATGGAAATGCCCTTACTCGCCTACGCCTTGCCTACGGTGATAAACCCATGCTTCTTACAGGTAGCATGGGGCAAAGTGTAGGGGGTCCTCTAAACAAAGTAAAAGTTAAAAGGTCATAAACAATCAATTCAAACTTTGAGTCAATAACGAATGAATCAGATATTCAAAATTCCAAAAAGAGTTAAAAATCCTAAAAACCCAGATTTTGTCTACTATGTGGCCATCTACGGGTCTAAGTCTGGATAAACCGCAAAGCAAGTTGCATCCAAAACTATGAAGTCATTCAGGTGGAATAAAGCTTGTAGTTTTCATTTGGTTCCACCAAAGCTTCGTCTGTCTTTCACCACTATCACTACACCATATTCCATAACTTGCGCCCTTCTTGGCTCTTGGTGATGAGCCCTCGCATCCTACTAGTTGCGTGGAGTTAGGAGTGGGGAAAGTTAATCTGTTCATCATACTGATTATTTTCATCACTTTGCCAAAACAAATTATGAGGTATCCAAATTGCTCACAGAAACTAAGATTTAAGGTCACAATATATCTACAATATCATGCATCAGCATCATGAAACACAAAAAGAAAGCAAACATTTGCATCATCTGTTTTCCATTGCATACATTCTAGAAAGCATATAATACATACATCATAGTATACACGAAGTAGTTGGAAATAAAGAGGGTAGAATATAAATGACAAGTTTTGATCCAAAACCGACGCATATATATAAATAATCAAAGTTTATATACAATGCCATCATGCACTAGGCATGGTCAAAACGCTCAAAGAGCTCGTAATACACAAAAGAATCTAAATACAAATACAGAAAGCCAAGTGGCCTCTCAACCCCTGCGCGATCCCGCTGAAGGTGCGCGCCCTCGCCTAGGAGTCCGACTACGCTGGCGCTCTGAATGGATGGAGAGCTCGGGGTCCCTAGGGGCAGTCGTAGTCTCGCCATGAGAGCGGCTCCTCATAAGACGCTCGGCTGTCCTATAGCCTGCCAACTCTGTACGGAGAGTTGACACCATCTTGGCCACATGCCAAACGGGAGCGAAAACGTCAGTGTGCTTGCCGGCTACTGAGGGCTCCCCGGCATCCACAGATAGCTCCGCACGGGTCTTATCCATAGGGATCATCAGAGAATCGACGCAAACCCTACGGATTAGATCCCGCCACTCATCAACAGTCTCTGCAAAGCAAAGAAAGAAAAACGAATTAGGAACTAGGCAAGAGGTTAGAGTGTACACAATACAAATATAAGGAGAGTTAACATTCAAAAACAAATCCTAAAACAAACAAGCATTGAAAGGAGGAGAGGATAGCTTACTCGGATCGCCAGGCCTCCAAGATGGGTCGCCAGGGCCAGCACCTGCTGCTGATGCCGCTGCTGACTGAGGGGCTGCTCCTGTGGTAGGAGCAACATGGCGCCCCGCAACAGACTCATCATCTCCACCATGGCCTCGGGAGAGTGGCTCCTCAGAAGCCACGGTCTCTCTCTCTACACTCTCCTCCTCCCTCTCTGCCCGCAGAATGTCCTGAGTATCATGCCACTCAGGATCGCTCTCGTCCGTCTGCTCCTCTGACCCTCCCTCTGTGTGCTCCTCAGAATCGGAATCAATATCTATGGGGTAGTCACTGCTATGAGCAGGACCTGCAGCAATCTGAAGTAAATGGTTCCTGAGGCGCACCAGCTCTCCCTCTGGCCCGAACTATCCCCCTGGCTGTAATAGGAATGCCAGGGGTAACCGCTGTCCAACCACGGCCTCTAGGCCCCCTCTAGCCTCTCGGACTGATCTATAAACAGGTGCTACTGGAGGAAGCATAGCCGCGTATGGGAGGCCAAACTACTGAGGAACCCTGCTGAAGGGATGTACCTCTACCCGTCCCACACGATCAATAAGCTGCCCTGTGATGGAGCAGGAGACCAATGTCGTGGTCTCCTCTCCCCATATACGGCCATAAGCTGGTACGGTGTAGCCTCCATGTCTACCGTGGTAAGGGTGGCTACTGGCTGGTGAGGAGCTCTGAGCACTGACATACCTGACCATCGGGCTGCCCTCACCGCCTCGGGATCTGCCACCTCCACGCCTCTGCCATACGGAATGAAGCGCTCATACACCCAACTCATGACTAGAGTGGGGTGGCTCAAGGACTGTCCCTGCAATCGGACCACCCTGTATAAGTCATGGTAGGTGGTCCCCAAAATGTCCGCGCCCCAGGCGTATTTCCGGCCATGTCCCTCTATCTGTGCAATAATGGGGCCCCCAACAGTATAATAAAGTGTCCCCTCCCTTGTCCCCGATGAGTCTCGAGGCAAGGATCCCCATAATAGCCTGTCGAAAGATAGGAATGGGCAAAGAAGGAATGGATCTGACTCGCACTCCCTTCTTCAGCCCTGTAGAAATGGCTGCATCCCCCATATAACCAGCCCACTGAGCTATCTGTGCCCTGGAACCAGCTGTCTCCAGTTTAAGTCTCCTCCCGATGATCGGGACCCCAAGGATGCGGTAAACATCCTCCAAAGTGATGGTCCACTCACCACGGACCCCTGGAAGTCGGAAGGTGTTCCGATCTGCGTCCCAATATGAAAATAGGTCACAAAGAATGTGACTGGATGGAGCAACGTGGGGCACACGCGATATATACACAATATGCCGGCCCTCTGCAATGTGTCCTCCTCATCTGCTGAGAGGGCATCCAATACCCCAGGCAGCCAGTCACACTCTCTCTCCCGACTCCATCTAATGTACTCCTCTTTTGCTTGCATACACCCAAAAACACACAAGGAAGAGTAAGTTAGTATCTAAACAATATCAAGAGAAGCATAAAAACACATACAAATGCTAAAAATACAAGTACAAGCTTTCAAAATAGGTTCTTTTGCATTCTGTTCAGAACCGCCGCCTGAGCAGGGGCGGTTTTGTAAACCGCCGCCTTAAAGACGGCGGTCTCGTGACCGCTGCCCCCTGTACAGGGCGGCAGTCGTGTAACCGCCGCCCTGTCCAGGGCGGCGGTCGCGGTCCGAAAAACCCGCAGGTTTTTAAGCTTAAAAAGCCCAAAAAAATGCAAAAAAAAAAGACTATTTTAATCAAAAATGGGGCCTACCCAGTAGGCGCCCCCCTAGATGAACCCTTTTTAAACCTAACATTTCAAAAATGACCCCCCCATTACAACAATTTTAGCATTTTTAAATTGAAGAGGGAAAAGCACGAAATTGAAGAAAAACCAACCTGTGATCTCGCCGGGTGGCATTCCGCACGTGGAGGCATGATCACTATCTCGCTGTGGATGTTTGACTCTACTCGCGTGAGAAACCGTTACCGTGGGCCCCAGAGCTCAAAATCTACCAAATCGACTCGCGCAAATGAATAGTAAAATGGGCCCACTTTCATATATATATTGTTCTATTTCGTTTTAAAATGACTTTTTCGCAGGTTCGGAGCCTCGACGAAGGTAAGTTTCTATCCTCGCACTAATGGTACGTCCTCTTCCCCTATTGTTTTAACGTTTATTTTCCAAATTATTGTATCTATCTGCACTTGAGTTCTCTTTTCATTTTTGCAGGTGGCGGGAATTTTGGATGGCGTCATTTCGACACACGGACGCGTAAGGTATAACTTCTAACTTCCCATTTCGGGACGGCCATACTCGGACCCACCGTTTTACGCCTCTTCATGGCTAAAACGCTTCTCCGAGGGGGCAATATGTACGTACCCAAAATTGTAAGGTACTGTACTGCGGAACGGTGTAATAAGTGCCCCAATGATGATACAGGTCTCTTCGCAAGGTGTTCGGGATCCAGAGAAGCTTTACAGATATGCGTTAACATCCCGCATGCCCCGCTTAGCCCCCGCGTGCTTTAATTTCCCTATTTTTCCCTCTTTTCTTGGCTTTTTGGTCTTCAGTGACGAAACCGCCGCCCTAAAGGGCGGCGCGGTCTCGTGACCACCTCCCTGAACAGGGCGGCGGTCCTGTAACCGCCGCCCTGAGCAGGGCGGCGGTCCTGTGCACGTTTTCCAGAACGCTCTTTTGACGCGACCCGCGTGAAATATCACGACTCACTAGCTTTTCTTGCCGACTTAAGCTTGCATTAATGTTTTTGGTCCCCTGGAATAGTGTTTTTCTTTTGTTAATGTTTAGGAGTTCAGTTTGGATTTGATTTTTGGATGTTTGGATTCCTATAAATGCATGGTTTGTGCACATGCAAAGGGGGATGAATTTGGGGATGAATTTGGGGATGAATTTGGTGATGAATTTGGCTCTGAATTTTGCTCCAAAGTTTGCTTTTGAATTTCTTGTTACAGCAGATTTAGTTTTCTTTGCTTAGGATTCTTAGTTTTCTCATTGAGTGCTTTGGTTAGTATTGTGTTGCAGCTGGTAAGCCACATATCCAACTTGTGCAAGTGCAAACATTATTTGGGCCACCATTTTCACTCCAATTTTCATGTTTTCAGTGTTGTGTCCCTTTAGTTTGCTTAGGATTGGTAGCATAGTTTTTGCTGCAGGTTTGTTTTAAGCTTTGTGTTGCTGTTGGTAAGCCACAGATCCAACTTGTGCAAACAGTATTATTGTTTTGGAGTAGAATAGTCTAGGCAGCCATTAAAGTTGTAGGTTTTGCTCTTCACACAGACTAATTTCAGGTTCTAGATGCTTTTGTTGCATGATTCGCAGTAGACCCCGCTAGGAATTGCATAGGCCAAGCTCTGTACTCTTGCGCTATCCCCCTCCTATCCGCATTCTATTCTGTCTGCATTATGAAGGCTGTCCATTGATCCAAATATCTATTCCTGTTGATGTAAGCATTCCACACTTTTCTGGATTCACGTGAGCACAAAGAACGAAGAGATCATACTGAGGGGACAAAGAACACACACACCATCGGATTCGCCACTGTTCTGCGAAATCCAGGTTCCATCTTTCAAAGTTTTAGTTAGAACTTATCAAATACAGTAGTTAATCACTTTATTTTCAGTTATTTCCATTCTCGATATTGCCAGGGAGGTTGTGGGGATTGATAGTTTCTGAGAAACTATGATTCATTCCTCACTTCTGAGGTAGGATCGAGAATCTTGCAGATAGATTAGTTATTTCATTGTTTAGAATAGATATACGAAATTGCACAGACAAATAGCTACAATCGGCTATTTTGTTTGTTTTACGTTATTAGTTTAGTTGTCAATTCTAAATATTTTAGTTAGCTGCTTTCTCATAAATTACCAGAAAATACAAAAAGAAATTATATATGCTAGGAGTGTACTTAGATTTTACTTTATTATAGTTTGTTTCATTACTACTTTTGCATGACAATTACGGGACCTAGGGAGCCCAGGGAATACATTTTCGAGCCAATTGTGCCCCAACCCAATATCGTAGTAGCGGTAACTGACATTGACCAAAACCTTAGGATACAAGTCTTCCAAACAACAACAGACTTCCAACAGATCAGGTCACAGTTGAGAGGGTTAAACGTAGAAGACGACCAAGCACACACATTCTGGTCAAATCAGCCAAACTACAGGTTATCCTAGAAAACATCCGCATGACTGTAGAGGGATTTGAAAGAGAACAAATATTCGGGTGCGATCCTTTAGTTCCACAGCCAGACGCTGGAGACACCCTCATAGATATAGATACCAGTTTAAGAATTCAAGTTGCTAGAACACCTGTGAGGTATTATGAGAGAAAAATCACACAATTACTGATTCTAAACGTAGAGGCTGAAAAAAGCTTATGACTACTGGATACTAGGGATTAGAACTTGATCTCACGTATGACCATAACAGGACCGCAACAACCAAGAGTCTACGGTTGTGATCAACAAATCCCACAGCCTAACGAATCCACAAGTCAGTTAGATATAGATACTGTCCTACGCACATTAGTATTTCAGTCTACTCCGATTCCACCTATCATCATTCAACAGTTGTCCCTACTAGACACAACAGCTAACAAAGCTAGAGAATTTTGGAATAGGCCAGAGAATCGTCCATAGAGTTGACTATATTCACCATATGACCCTATCAGGAGAAATACACGAAACCATCCGGGTCATTTTCCACGCATCCCACAACCCATAGATCGAATCACGCCAGAGCTCGATATTGATTGGAGCCTTCGAGCAGTCATCCTCGCTAATCGATCTATCACACCAGTCCAAGTTAGAAGGGCCTTCTTTGCCTTAGATTCGCAAATACCACTAGTGCGTGTCGAAGACATTAGACTCCCCAACTAGTTTGTCTGCATATTCTACCCCCACGGCTGTCTCGGCACGACCTCGGGAGGTCGGGTACGTGGAAGAGTCACTTGTTGATTCTCACGCTCGCCTGTTGCTTTTTCGACGTACAGATCCGTTTCAAGAAAGCACCTTCCATGCCAAGAAGTTTCTGGAGGTCATTCATACCGATCTGAATGGCCCTCTACCTACTTCGTTTTTAGCATACAAGTACTTCCAACTATTCGTGGATGACCACTCCCGCAAGATGTGGATGTTTTTTTTTCCTGAAGAAGAAAAAGTGAGGTTCTTCAACATTTCCATAACTTCTATCATCATGTTGTGAAAGAGACCGAAAATCCACTTCTTCTACTTCGCTCAGATTGAGGGGAGTAATTCACAACAAATAAGTTCTTGACATACTTGAACCAACAAGGCATTAAGAAGAACATGAATTCTCCCTACAAACCTCAACAAAATGGCATTATTAAGCGATGCAATCGCACAGTGATGGAGATGGCTTGCTGCATGCTAACAACATAAAAGCTAGAGGAACGTTATTGGGATGAAGCAGTACAAACAACTATATATCTTCTCAACAGGGCACTGAAAAGTATTCTACAAAATAAAAATCCAAAGAGGTATGGAGTGGTAGAAAGCCATCAACTTCTCATTTGCGAGTATTTGGTTGCATAACATACATGCATGTCCTAGCTCAGAAGAGAGAATGTTGAGCCAAAGACACTTCTGTGTATCCTACTTGGCTACAAAACACTACCTCGAAGGCATATTGTCTCATGGATCCTGAGACAAAGGAAATATACGAGATTCGGGACGTGGTTTGTGACGATTTATCATTTGACTCTGTAGTGACATCAGAATAACCTTTACCAACCACCTCTCACCGACTAGTCTCTAAATCTTATTAACATCCAAAGGAGACTACTCAGTGAATGGAAATTCTTCCAAGAGAGCAATTTGTTGACCTTGGAGAACTGGAGAATGTAACTCCACATCAATCCACACAAAAACAACACATTTCTTCTCAACAACATCCAAGTTCTTATCCGAAGTGGGTACAAAGAACCATCAAGGACTCACATTTGCAACAACTCCCAGATACATCATCAAGAGTCAAAATAAGGAGTCAAACAAGAAATGAGGTAAACTTTGCACTCATGAGTTCACTAATTAATAGCTTTGAGCCAAAAAAAATGTTCATGAAGCACTCAGTCAACCTTCGTAGAAGGAAGCATGGGCTCACTCGTAGCCCCTCGAATTCAAATTTGTATATAAAGAAGGTAGGCAAAGAAATTGTCATTCTTGATGTGTATGTAGATGATATTGTGATCACTGGTAGTTTAGACGATCAAGTTGATATTGTGAAGAATGATCTAAAAAGAACCTTCAACATGATAGATTTGGGGCTACTACATTATTGTCTTGGCTTGGAAATATGGCAAAAGGAGAATCACATTTTTGTCTCCCAAATAAAGTATGCCAAGACACTCCTGGAAAAGTACAGAATGTATAATTGTACACCTATATCCACTCCTATGGAGAAAGGCTTACAACTTTCAAGATTCCAGGTATATGTCAAGTATATAGCAATTTGTTGGAGGACTCATCTACCTGACATAGACCAGACTAGATTTATGTTATGTTTGTTAGCCATCTTTCCAGATTCATGTAGGAACCAAAGAAATGTCACTAGAATGTAGTAAAGCATGTTTTGAGGTATGTCTGAGGTACAGTTGATTATGGTTTGGAATATAAGAAGAATGATCAATTCTTCTTACAGGAATACGTCAACTCGAACCATGCCAGATCTGTTGATGACAGGAAGTCAACTACAGGATACATATTTCATCTCGTATCTAGACCTATCTCATGGATAAGGAAGAAGCAGAATGTTGTTTCTATCTCATCCATAGAGGTAGAATATTGCGCCTCACGAGGAGATGTGTGTGCAAGGCGATATGGTTACGTTGCATTTTGGATGACCTCAGAATTCCTGAAAAAGAGTCACCTATTCTCTATTGCGATAACCAAAGTGTGTTGAAGCTTGTGCACAATCCATTTTTTCATGAACGAATAAAGCATATTTATATTGATTGTCATTTCATCAAGAGCACGTCTTGAACCATCACATTCAGCTCTAGTACTATCCTGTAGAAGCACAAGTTGCTGACATTCTCATAAAATCTCTTGGAAGAGTGAAATTTGAACTTTTTAGGGGTCACATTGCAAGAATAATGTAATAACGGGGGGGGGGGGGGGGAATGTTAGCATAAAGATATGTAGGATTTATTTTATATAATTAGGAGAGTTTTGTTTCTTGTTTATTCCATTATTCTCTCATAGATCATAATCTCCCTTTACATTGTGGAGAGTATTGTTAGCTATCCTTCTATAAATATTGTATTCGGTTCTTGAATAAGATATAATAATAAGAGATAACTAATCTCTATTCTCTCTCCTTTATTTTTGCCTCATAACAATGATCTATAAAAATCATAATAATAAATAATAAATTGCCCATCACTTTTTCGCCATCTTTCTTGCATCCTACAAAAACCATGTGTGCATGAAATCAGTGATAAATCGTTTAGCATGGCATCCACCCTAATCTAGCATAATTAATGTTTTTCAGTTCCCATTTACATGTAATAATAATAATTACAATTTGCATTTGAAAGAAAAGGTTTATAGACATGTATTCATTTCATTTTTGTTTCACTTCATTTCGTAACAAAGGAGAGAGAAGGAGATAGGAAAAGAGAGAGAAACACCATTTTTTCAAAATTTATATTTCACACAAGTTACACTTTAGAGTTTCCAATAGTTATTTATGTGTCAAAAGTTCCAATGGTAGTTTTGGCAACCCGACAGGGGTCTTACAAAAAAAAAATTACATTTTCCTGCTAGCAACAAAGACAATCAAAATAGGCTCGGAGGCTAAGAATCCACTTTCAAACATTGTCTTCTGATGAGAAAACACACCATGGTTAAATTTATACGTGTCCACTTATATACCAAGAGTTCATAGGAACTGACAAAATTCAGAACTAGCGAATGATTTACGATTGGTGGCCAGATTCTGAGGTCCTCAGTCATAATTGGCCTAGTTGTAAATGATTAAAAGTTATCTCAAATGTTCAGTAAACAACATCCAAAACTAACTTGATTGGATGTACGCGCCATGATAAAATTCCTACAAGTTCCCCCATATAAGGATTAATACATCAGATTTGATGGAACTCATAAATAGAAAAGTTGTTTTCAAACGGGGACATGATTTCTGGAGTGACAAGTTATAATTGGTCTAGTTTGACCCCATCAAACTGCGACCGGAGGTCTGTAAAATGTCTTTTCCAAACTATCATGAAGAATTTTTTTCCCAAAATTGAAGGTTACAAGAAATTGTCTAGTAAAAATACTAGAAGTTTGTGAAGGCATATAAGCATTTCCTTGTCTAGGATTTAAAAACGACAAGATGATATGAAGCCCAAATTTTTAATTTAAGAAGCTTCCTACAGCTGCAAAAATGGTATAATAGGGCTCCTAGAAGGGCATTGAAAAATATCACAGAAGATACTTGAGGTTGATTCAAGGATTTAAGTGAATCCTCACATAACCAGGTACACATATGGAATTTAACAACTTCTTTCTAGAGTTACGAGGTTATTTTATACATCTTAGAAAATTGCAATTTCTCTATTTAAACAAAGAAATGGTCAACATCTTTACTAGGAAGTCAACTTCAACTTGTCAATAAAAAGAGGTACTGTAGCACACTAGTTTTGTCAGGAAGTTTTCCAAATCACCTCAAAATGAGGGTTGAAGTTCATGGTTTACTACAAAATGGTTATTCTGATTACATGAGTTATGATATGACATTTTATTGTCTTGTAACAAGTTAATATAAAACAATTAAATCTTAAGATAATCTTAAGCTTTTAAAATTATATTTCATTACAAAGGAAAAAACTGAAGTATGAGAATTATGAAGGATAAGGAGAGATGAACCATGCTAGAAATACTAACGTCTGCAATGCAGGAGGAGCTCTGTGTGGGTTCACCCACATTCAGCAAAGCTCTAACCCTCTCTTAACATTCTTCCAAATAGTTTGCATGCAACCTTAAGCTAAATTGAATACACACATGCAACATGTCCATCACACGACCATAGGTTTACAATTTTTTCTACTGTCTGCTACGCTTGTGGATTATTTGCACCCTATACTGAAGCCTCGAATTTGCACAGGTACGAATGAGGCTCACAAAGGTCTCAAATTTCTTCTAGATCTGCTAATGATATTTAATTAAATCCCTATATTGTATTTTAGATAAACCCGCAATCATGGCACTCCATGAAACCATAGTGTAAACTCTATACACCCATATTTTTTGTACATCTCTAAGAGTGCAGTCCCTGTATAACATCCATCGCAAACCCACTGCACAGCAAAAGTCCATGGATCATTTTTCCTTCCATTTTTCTTGGATAGTTATCCATGATCTATGCTAAAGAAAGTTTCGAGTATCAAAATAAACCAACTAGACCCTAGTAAAAATTACAGGAGGTATTCGAATGAAACTATTGCCGATGGAAAGTACAGAGATGTTGTAGGAGCACAAACATCAGTTCTAATGGGTATTTGTTTGTGAGATTTTGTGAGGTGATTTCCCAAAACACTGTTTGACTGCAATGAGACTGGACTGTGTTGTGTCAGGAAGACAAAAATCCCCACGAGCCCTTTCTATCTCAGGTCTGCTTCTCTCCATGGATGAGTCAGTTTTTACAAAAAAAAAAACAATGACCATTTCTCTTGTAATAGTCACAAGGAAAAACGACCTCAAGGCCATTTGTGCATATCCCGCAATCAATCCATTTCACGAGGCTGCATTATTGTCAGGAATTTTTGCACACGGTTCACATGCCTTATGCATGCACCCCTGTTTCTTCATGAATGTCAGCCAGAGCGCCTGCAACCACAACACAAAAACCTTCATCTGCCTTTGTGCTTGCATGGACGTCTATACCCTAGATTTGAAGTCTACACCTCTCCAAGAATGATTCCATCTTTTCACTACCCTTCTCTTTTTCATGCACACACCGTTGGGCATCTACAACAACTAACAAAATTTGTCTATAGCCTAAGTTTTTTCTGGGAGTCCACTCCCATTTCCAAATCTCATGTTTATATAGGCTGGGGATATGCAATAAGGGCAGGAGGCTCTACACCACAAGTGCATTAGCATCAAGTTTCCCAACCTTTCCAACAAATGCAAATCTTTTGAGAACCTTGAACTAAGACAGTCCATTGCTAGGCCCTAGCACAAATCTGGTGCTTCATCCTCCCAAAACATGAACCAAGAAAGAAATAATTAAAAAAATACATATGAGCAAGTAGCCAGCGTTTCCATGCACCCACTTGCCAATTAAAAATAAATCTCACCAAGGGATCGAATGCTGGAAGGAAGAAGGCATGTGCACCCAACAAAGTATAATGATAAGTGTCTGTGGGTGGGAGTAATGAATTCAATATTAAATTTAAAAGTACCCACAATGATCAACGGCAGTCAAAGAACCATCTCCAATTTCCCCCTACCATATGCATTCATCCACATTTTTTACAGACATAACTGCAGGACACTTTATTTTGTCGCTGAAATTTTTTATTGATTGCAGTGCCTCCTAAATGGATAGGTAGCTTAAATTTACCCCCACTCCAAGCCTAAGCACTAAGGTCCCCTATTTTTATGTATTATTTTAAGTTTTTCAGTCGGGCACTACAATTGTCTTCCACACGTGCTGAGCATATATTTGTCATGATACCAAAAAAGAGAAGATGAATATATACATGGAGGAAGTGAACAGTCGATTACCAAAGTTAATACAACCAATGTGTAATGAATAACTAGTAAACCAAACAGACTAAACAATGTAATAGCAGTTGTTGCTAGTAAGTTTTTTTTTTTCTTGTCTCGACTATTTTGAGCATGAGGAAAATGGTGAAGCAAAATGTATGGTTGATTATAGTGTTTGCATCCCATTCACTTTATTTTGTGATATATGACAAAATATTGACATTGGAGATCATTAAGAACAACTAGGATCTTACGTTCATAGACGTTTCAAGATTATGAAGTAACAACTACCTACGTATATCGTCAGTTTATTTGATCAAAACGTGGTCTAGGGTGTATTTTCTAATGGGATGCTACATCAACCTTTTGAAAAAATTAGGTATCAATTACCTCCTAAGTCTGCATCCCTTATACGTTTCTTGATAGTTTTTATGTATCTAACACTACTACACAATTCCGGTAGTTGGCTCTGTGACTAGTGCTCTTTGTATTGGATAGTGGTTGTGTGCTATGTGCCGGGTGTAAACTTTTTGCTAATTAAATAGTGGGAGGGGACGTTTAGATTATAATATTAGCTCTGGCCTTTCTAAGTAGCATCCACCCTAGGGGTCATTTGAGACATTAATCAAAAAGAAACCGAAAGAGAAACAACATAAAGAGCTCCGCCAAAAAACAGCTCCAGAACCACCCGATGACAGCCACATCGTAGCCAGAGACATTTGAGACATTAATAGAGAAAAAAATTGACTAAATTGTCTCAAATAGAGACGATAAAAAAGTTGTATATCGTCTCTATTATTGTGTCAAAGCGGGTGTCTCTAATATTGTCTCTAATTATTGTCTCTCAAGAGACAATAATGATTGATACATATTTTGTCTCTTGAGAGACAATATCATTTTTGTCTCTCTAGAGACAATATCATTATGTGTCTCCTTAGAGACAATACCGAATACTAACATTTTGTCTCTCTGGAGAAAATACTAATTTCAATTTTTATTGTCTCTCTAGAGATGATACGAATTTAAAGAATGAAAAATATGAATTTTAAAATTATACAATAATCAAATATCATATAGTGCAATCAACGAAGTTACATATCATCTATGATGTCGGAGTGGTCTGGTAATTAATATTATAAATTAACAACAATTTGATTTAAATATTGTGCCCAATAAATGGGTCCACAAATATTTTATTAATATCAAATAAGATAAGATACAAAAGGGTATCTGAATTCCGTTAACCCTTGAAATACAATAATAAAATACAAAAGGGTGTCTGAATTCTGTTAACCCTTGATATACAATATATACAAAAGGGAATGCTACAGAGGCTCATTATACAGGGAGACATCGAGTTGTTTCCTGGTGAGCCTAGACATGCATTGTATTGCTTGTCTCACTAGAATGTTCAAGGCTTACTTGCATGACCTCCTTGCTGCAATAGATGTACTCTCCACAGATAAGTTCTTGTTGAATAAATAATTTTGTCTGTAAAAGGCGTAGGGAGTTAATCTTCCCAAACTTCTTACCTCTTTTTGTTTTCCTAAACCTTCTTCAGACTCATGTTTATTCATTTGCTGAGAGGAGCAGAGATTTAGTTGTGCAAGCCCATGATTATTTAGATAGAATCATATGTCGTGTGATAGATCCCCAGCTGTACACTGAATTCAAGCACAACAATGAGATATATGAAAATGAGCAAGGGGACTTTGATCATTGACATAAGGAGCTATGCATATTGTTTTTTATTTTTAAAAAACCAAGCTACTATTAAGAGTAGAAACTAAATACTCACGAAGAAAGCTATGCAAAGAATGGTTTTACACAAGGATTAAAAAACAAATAGAACTCACCAGTGCCAAAGCTTTCTTCACCAAAAATAGAGCACAATCCAGCATCCATTAAATTTCCAAAAAACTTCCAACTAGTGGGCACCTAATAGATGAGTAAAAAACAATAAACCCATTTTTACAAGACTCATAAAACAGTAGGAATAAGCAAATATGCATATAAGTAGGAATAATTTGATACCTCAAAAAACTTAAGATTCAAGTTTTTGGCAACCACATCAAGCGCAGCCGATGTTGGCATGCTCCTTCATTAATCATTACCAACAACATAAAATGAGAAAATAATAATGCATAACATGAATGATATATAATGTGTTTTTAGTTGGAAATTATTTGTAAAAGAGATCATATAGATATTACAGAAGGCATGCACTCAACAGCATCCAAAGGCTTGGCTTCCAATAGCACCACAAACATTCTATACAAAAACTATGAGTGCATTTTCAAGTCTCATCACCACGCACCAACAGCAAAGTGAGGCACTTCAGCCTTTGCGATTTGTTTTAAAATGAATAATGCATGACAATTCATATTCTAGCCATGCATGCATATAACTCTGGATCTCAGCCTTGTAACAGTGCCATCAACATCCACGCATATGGAAAAAATTACACAACAAAAATTCAATATAGCATATGATATTCTCGAGCTTAAATTGTAGGAATTGTGACCTTGAAAACCTCTTGCCTATACAGGATCAACTATGTTCAAGGACAATCAATGGATCACAAGAGATACATAATGACTCAGAATAGTCACAAGAAAACTATCATATTTCCTTATGAGTCTATAGCAGTGCTCAAATGACCTTAGTACCTGTCAAAGGCAATATCAAAGTTTTAAAGACTATAATGTGTATCATGGATTGGACAGTTATGTGAAATGTTGCTACAGGTTGCCAGGGTATAGTTTCTCTCATCATGATATGTCACGGTGACAACTTGAAGATGTTGGGTCTGAACTGAAAAATATAGTGTGTACATACAATATAATGAATGGATAAGTTGTTGAAATAGAGAATTGAGACAAGGAAGTCTTGTAACAGTTATTTTTAGTATTCCTAGGCTTGAACAGTGTTCTTGCAAGCCCCTAAGTGTTTGCAAAGCTACAACCAGTGGATGTAAAGTGGCTTGTGTGAACTATTGTTTGAGCGTGTTTCTATGAGATTTTGGTGTTTTCATTGAATAAGGAAATCATTCTCTTGTGAAAGGATAGTTTAAGGGTAAAAATATAAGATATAATGTGGTTTTCAATACTTTAAAGTGCCTATGAACATCACATATAATCTTGATTGCAATTTTCTATGAAATCGGCATATACAATTTGCTTGTCAAGAAGAAACATGCATTGTAGATGATGTTGTAGATGGTTTTTGAGGTAATTCAAAGAAGGAAAAGTGTAGAGAAGTTGTAGGACAACCTACAGGAGTAGTGTGAAGTGTTGAAAAGGAATTTGAAACTTTTAAACAAAGATAATTGCAAACTGGGTGCTTGCTGTCCTGTCAAATCCTTGTCTAGAGTTGAAGTACTAAAACGTTGATATCTAGAGTTTCCCTAATCCAAACCTAATGAAATTTTAGGAGAATATTTGGATAGTTGAAATAGGTCTTTAGACAAAATTTTAGGCGCATTTCATGTCTATAGAAGGATATATTGCAAAAATACAGACAATAGGCCTGTAGGTGATGGTTTAAGAAGGGTTTAAGCTCACTAAAAGTAGAATATCTTTCAAAAAAATGATCTAAATATTATGAAAAACTATAGACATGCTAAATGTGATTTTTATAACATGTTCCAAGTTATTTTAGAGTTTTTGGACACCTGGAGAGAGAGTATATTCAAAACTCAGTCATCAGCTCTGTAAGTAATGCAAACCCCCACTTTTAGCAGCTCTAAAAAGTGCATAACTTGGGAATGGATGATCCAGAAAAGATGAAAATTTGAGAAAAGCTTTGTAGGGATAAAAAATTTAGATGTGTGAAATATTTTGAGGCTTGGTAAGGTGTTTAGAGGGGTAAACCGTGAAATTTTCAGTCAGCTGTCATGTTTTTAACCAAACTTTTGAGAGGAACACATTTTTCAGACAATATACATCATCATTTTTATTTTAGTAAAGAAAAATAAGGAACGATTGTGATATGGCTCAATGGTGAAAATAATTAGAAATCGATGAACTAATAAGTAATAACAATACATATTCTGCATAGCTAGTCTGAACCACTAATGTTCAATGCTTGTAGCAAAGTGATATAAGCTCTTTATGAATATGAATGTTCACATTAGTAACATCCCTGATGCATTATAGGAGAGGAACTTCCCCTTATGGGTACCAACAAACGCTCCCTGCTTCCCCACCGAAAAAGTAGGTTTAGAATACACTCATGGTGTATCCAAACATCCTAGCATGATTTCATATTATCTATTTTAATGTGTAGGTATTCAACTGGATGGAAGGAGGGATTTCTAAGCAACCCTGTCCATCCAGAGTATAGCATGCAGCAATAACCATTTCATATATATCAGTCCAATCAACAACTTTATGAGAAGGAATGCTCCAAATTTAACTTTTTTGTCCAAAGAGCCACTAATGAAGTATCTATCATCAATAGGGTTGAATTGGATGCATGTGACTACCTCCCATGGAAACACCAAAAAGAAAAATAAGTTGGGTAGCTAGATAATCCAGACAATATCATGCAAAACAAAGGAAAGAGATACTACACAAAGTAGAATGGCATCTTTGTCTTGCCTAACTTTGTAGGATTTCACTTTCATTAAATATATCAAAATAATGTGGTGCAATGACAAAGAAGCTAAACTAATTTCTACATATCTTCAAGTATTGCAGACCTGCATTAAAATTGTGGTTGTGGGTGGCCATAAAAAACACTTACCTCACTCCATCCAAAGGCTCCATCTTGTGAAACTAAATTAGTAAACCCCTTGCTTAGATAAAACTAGCTTACAAACCTCTATTTTCAACAAATCGGCTATCAATCAAAGGGTCAAAACACAGAGACTTCAAAAAACTTAACTGTGCAGGCCAATTCATTGAATCTCACCCTTCATATTATAGAGTTTCTGCCATCTCGATTGAGATCATTTGTCACTAATCAATGGTGAATTCAAAAACGTGTGAATGGGTTGTTCATTCAAAGTGTAACATAAGCAGCCCAATATAAGTGCATTGAAATTGACATCTCTCAAGACATTTTCCCAAATACATATATTAAAGATATCTGTACATTTGCATTAGCTTGCTTGCTCCATGTTTGAATTTAGTTTTCCTTTACAGCTACACTAATTTTTGATGCAATTCTAAGCACAATCTGTATCTGTTTGTCTAGTACTTGTGGAGCAAATTACAACAATCTAGCTTGTTAGGAATGATCATAATATTCATGTTTGAATAATTAACTATGGAATATCCACTAAATTACAAAACATCATCACACAGCAGGCTTTGGTTCCAATTCAAATCATAGTAGCATTACTTATGCTAAAATAACACAAGTAATTGCAGGGTGTAGTAAACCCACAGTTCTTTAAAAATGCCCAATCTTTGAGATGCCGTACCCTATTTGGAATGAAATAATAAAATCAAGCATTTCGCTATTTTCATGAATATCATATCATTTTTTAAAATTTCCATAAAACCCATGAATATTTTTGTTGAACCATGTCATTGTGCATGTGAATGGAATGATGCCATGCTCCCAAGAAAGGAGGGACTGCCATACCTTCTCTGGACGAAAATTCGGTAACATCAATAATTGTACAAAATATATTTTCCATGAATTGCATATGTAAATTTACAAAGGCTTCAAAAAACTACTTTAACCTTCACCTTTTACTAACCAACATTCTTAAGAATATATGCTAATGATGTAAATAGGCACTCTTAATTTTTCTTTTATCACCGCCCTCCTCTTTCCCTGCATGCCACAAACTCTCTTCCATCTATCTGAATAAATGTTGATAACATCCCAAACCTCTCAGCCTCTAGTCGTGACGATAATGACAAATTGAAGGTGAAGCATTGCTTGTATTATGTACCAAGGCCTGTTACATGATGGTGTTTGGAGATTACTATGTTTTCTTGTACATATTAAAGCAATATACTCCGTTAACTGATAAATAATTTCCCTTTGTTGATATTTTTCAATAGGCATCTTAATGTCTAACAAATACCATAACAAGTTATCTATCATATGCTGCCTGTGCCATATGAATTTTTTGCTGGCATGCCACTGCAGTTTTCCTGATGTAGGCTTCAAAAATAAAGTTGGTCCAAGAAACTCACTTCCTCTTGAAGAAAGGAGGTGCACACTCTCATTGTGATGAATGTAATTTTCCACTAGACAACAATATCATGTTTTCTTCAGTGTTAGCATTGGCAAAAGCCGCAAAACCATGTCATCATTATAGACCAACACCATAATCATATGTAACTTTGAAGTATTAAAAATCCCTTGTCTTCTGGTGGAATTGCAAAAATTCAAATAAAGGCAAGGAGTTAATGAAGGAATGCAGAATCTGAAGAAAAAAGTATGTAGTAGTATCACCAACACCAATAGTATCACCAACACCCAAATGTGTTCCGAAGTACTATAATAATGAAATGGTGTGGGGAAAGGAGTATAAGGAATGGAAATGAATTGCTAAAAACAACCATGAGATCACATTATATTCATCATCATATTCTAAAAGCATACAAGATCCCCCGTTATGTATTAACAACTCAAAAGCAATAAGAATAAAAATATTTTAATCTCCCATCTCAAGGATTTTGTACTGTTATGCAACCATAGTGCTTCAGTTACATAAATGACAGGAAAAAGAACTTACAGAACCTTCTTAAAAATATATACCATCCATAAAAGGCAATATACTGACCTAAAAGCAATGTAAGAAGATAGCCATAAAAAATGGGAGTTATCATATACACTCCATTTGCTATGGTGCAAAAGCTTATGAAATTAACCAAATGTACAACATCACACACGGTCAGACACATTGTCCTCATGTACCACATCCAACCCTTACAATGTCCCCGTCTGAAGCATGGCAAAGGGCTTCTCAAACCTTGACTAAAGAACATAAAGCCATAACCAATAACCAAAGAACATAAAGTCATAACCAATAACCAAAAAACAAAAAGCCATAATCAATTGTTCAGAAGAGTGCTCCTTGAACCATTGTTGAAATGGTCTACTTGTTATCCTAATATAAGGGCAGACACATGCAATTAATATGATGATGATTCAAAAAGTGTGGTTTGTAGCATCGATATTTTCAAGCATTTTACACAATCAATCTAGAATTTGTGGTTTCTTGACATTATGGATTGTGGAATCTTGAACACTTTAACCTACAATGTTGTTAATATAGCTCTCCTTCTTGTCAATGCCATCCAACTTATCAATTACCATTATATCTGCAAATGCTTTTTTACTTTATTCCTTCAATCTTCGCCATCTGCAAAATATTGAATCTTTGCAATTTGCCATCTAAACCCTGGACTAGGTCTACATTAGGACTGTCACGTATAACTTTCAACATATGATCTTTCAAGATGAATTGAAGGTAGATTTAGGCACCCATTAGGGACTTCTTAGTTTGTTACAAGTTTCAAGAAACAACTCTATGTTTAAACCCTAGCTCCTTAGTAAATCACCCTTCTAAATTAGATCCAAACTGTACCACACTATCTCAGTCAAGGACTGTTAGATTTTCCTTCAAATTCCACCATGGGCTTTGTAAATTTTCTTCATAATATCCTTGTTCTAGGCTATCAACATATTATCTGAGAAATTTCAAGGCAAAATGTATTCATTTGCTGCTCCAATTTGTAAGCCCTAGCTAACCTCTCCCTATAGAACACAGTCTAGCCCGAGAGGATGAATTTAATTGCAACTTTCTTCCTAGATGGATTTAGAACCTCAAACTTTTCCCTAGGGTCTATGGCATCATTTCTCTTGTTTTCATTTTAGTAGAGGTTCATGACAACAAGCATATCCTCTTATCTAAGCAAATCCTTCTACTGTGCATGTCAAATACAATATCACTTCATAGTTTGCAAATTGGGGACCTACAATGAAGAAAATATTCTTTGTTTATTTGAGTTACTTTCTCCTATACTCAACTCAGTGATGCCAAACCTTGCTTATTGCATGCAGTTCCAAATACAAGTTTTTTGCTTTGGTTCATCTTACAAGAGGATAGTCTCATTTTAGGGTGCTTCTCAAAACCCCTAATCCTACAATAAGATCACAGTTAGATACTTTCAACCCCATGCATTTGTTTATTCACTCTCAAATATTCATTTCACTACAAAATACTCCTTGCACGTTCCCACAAAGTGAGCAATCGCACATTATCTTCACTATTATGCAAGCCACATTCATGTAGAGGTACCAAATGCATATCTATGAGATGTATGTTGACTCAACCACTTACTAGCTTGAAGTTCATCATCTAACATGCTCCACACAACTTGTAAGTCATACTTCTCAAATCATACAAAGATATGCAACACTGTTACATGGTTAGTCAAGTGCAAAGACTATTAACACAAGATCAATACATTACCACTCAAAAACTTATCACTGAGCATACAATCACTTTGTATTCACTATGAGATTAGGGAATTTACACATATATTGAACCACTAGTATCAATCCTACAAGAGTACTTACAATAACCTCTAGATGCCCTGCCACCAAGCTGAGACAAGCCTTTTCCAAGCAACAATGAATCATCCAATGGTATGCAATCCACACAATAATATATGGAGTCACCAAACAGGACTACCCACCAGTGAAGACTTCCCTATAGGATGGCTGCTAGCTCAGACTGAATAAGCTTCCAACAAGATCTCACAAAGGAGCAGTCCCAGAAGAGTTGCTTCACTGTTTCTAGACTATGGTAGATAGGGAAACAACCATCAGAAAGGCCTGTCTTGAGCATACCATCCTTGAAAGGAAACCCTTGATAGATCACCAATAAGCAAAAACCTGTATCTTGTACAAAACCTTCACCGACCATACACCATGCAACCGACGAACTAACAAAGCTTCAGCATTGCAAGACACCCATCTACACTAAGAACAAGACCAAAAGCACTACATTGATGAATAATGGAGTACAGACAATGGGTGTCATATTAAGCTAAGAGGTTACCAAAGCTCCATCTCCAATCTCACCAAATGGGCCCACTCATATCAATATTCATCTTAAAATGATTCTCCAGCGGGATGAGGTTCTGAATCTCCAATATAGTGGGTCGATCAGCCGAGCAAAGGGTAAACTCAGGGGCTAAGAAATTCCAGTCCTTTCAAGAGTGGAAATTAGCATCCAATAAGTCCATCCATAGGCTAATCCTCTTCTTAATCTTTGAGCTTAAAAATAGGGATTAAGTTCCAAATTAGCATTCTAACCAAATCCCACTCCTGACACCTGCCTCTCCTCCTAGCTCCCAGAATGACATGCAGATGAGAAAACTTTGTCTGTGACTTTGCCTCCCCTCCTAGCTCCCGCCTCTATACCTGATCCCCAATACCTAATTATAAATACTAAAAAATGAAACACTTCCACCCCCATTCGCATACCGGTATATTGGGCTATTTTTTGGCCATTTTTAATACCTCAATATGAATGGACATGGTAGTATACCACATAGTTAATGAACCCCCCATGCCCATTCAATGCTTATTGTGGTTGCAGTACCACCATTGATCCTCACTCTTTTCAAAACTAATAACAATCAATCCTAACATCTTCTACCCAAATGTTATATTCCAAAGTTAGAATATGTGTATACACTCTCATTAACTCTTTCCTCACTTCATCTCTATATTCTATCCACATCTTGTTTTTTAGAAAACAAACTTTTCATAATCTCTCCTCTTTTCTTTCTATTTTTTTTACAAGAGTTATCTTCTATGTTTTGATACAATTTTATGTAGTGATAGTTAAAAGGTCAAGTGAACAACTACCTTATATTATACAAACTTAAGAGTTACACAAAAACAACAATAACAACAACTATCTTTATTAAATTGAGTTAATGAAGGATACTTACATTACAAGATAACTCTTTCCCTAACTATTTATTACACACTCAAATTTTATCCGTGGATTGATAATGTGTTATAGACTTTACAATGATAATTTCCCCTCTCTCTCCAAGCTAAGTTCCTTCAAGCCACTCTATTTTCCATTTCTGATATACAAAGGATCATTTGATATTTTTCTCCTACCTTCCAGCATGAAAGTCTCTCGTACAATAAATAAATGTGATCAACCAATCAACCTCCAAATAGTGACAAAAATCTATTTTAAAATATCATCGAAGGTTCTCGAATGTCTCCATATTTGGGAATGTCCTTTGGTCACTTCAATTCTACATTAATGCGAAACGTGGAAACCCATACCATGTGGGGCTCTGAAACCGCTGGAACCAACTGCTCATTAATTTTCCTACAGCTATGAGACTTGAGTCTTCTGTGATATCTTGGTCATTAATCAAAATATACAAAGAACATCACCAATTCATCACAGATTACGATCCATGGCCTCCATTAAATTGTACAGTTTCCTCTCTGATCTCTTTTCTACGTAGAGGAGCTTCATTTTTTAATGTGACCTCCTCATGAAATTTCAATATCAAATCCTTTAGTTCTAATAAATTGGCGATGATTTAAAGAATCACACACAATGTTATACTAATAAATGTAACACTATCTAGTGAATTAATATGGCATAACAACATGCAAGTGTGTAGTTGTCAAAATTTTGGGAAGGCCAAAAAATAATTGGGAAAATGCACAGATTTTATCCCATCATTGAGATACTTGTCCACTCTGTCGTTCCCTGTGAGTAAGTGGATCTATTTAACCCTTCACTTACAACATGCATGGATTGGATTCATCTCATGTCTTCCCTTCCCTGTGAACTCACATCATAGGTATCTTTCTTATCTAGTTACAACTTAACCATCTTCATTCATCAATAATAACAGTTTTTTTTCTAATATTATGGCCTTCTTGTTTATCAAATTCTTACTAAATTGTTGAATTATTTTGGTTGCATAGTAATAATGATTTTTTCCGTCATGTAAATCCTTAAATATATGTTAATAATTGGCTAAACAGATGGGAAAAAAAATTGGTGCAATATTTGATTTCAGATATATTTTCAGGCATGCATGTTCCTGCGTAAGTTTGAATACACATGTACCTTTTGAGTATCCATACTTGTATGTTTGAAATATAGAAGTAGGATAGTATTTTCGCTACAACCCACACTCACAGCCACCAATGCCCAACTAGTTTGTTCGCTCTGGATGAGGTTATGGGTTGCATTTAAGCCAATATTTGTTAACAAGCTTCATTTTTCAATGGGACCACTAGTGGAAGCATTTGAACTCCTCAAAAAAGTTCTTGAAAATAATGTGGTCTCATGGATTGCAATGATTGTAGGATTTGAAAAAAATAAGTTCGTTGAAAAGGCCTTGGAAACTTTCAAGCAAATTCAATTAGTTGGTGTAAACTTGAAAAGCTAGACTTCACAACCTTTGCCAGCATCCTCCCAACTTCTGTCAAAGTGGGAACTTTGGAGAAGGGCATGGACAACTAACAAAGAATAATGGAAGAGATGTTTTTTGTTAGATGTATACTTCACAAAATGCCTCAAAGAGATGTGCTCGCATGGAAAACATTGATTGAAGGTTATTTGTAAAACAAATTTGTTGAATAGACTTTAGAAAGTTTCAAGCAAATGTAATTGGTATATTTAAAGCTAAATTTCACAACCTTTGTCAGCATCCTATCTGCATGTGCCAAAATCAGAGCTTTGAAACAGGGTATGGAAATCCATAAAAGTATAAAGGATAGAGGAATTTTGTAAGATGTTGTGGTCATTACACATGGAAATAAAAAAGGAAACACAAAATAGTTCTAGAGTACGGAAAAAAATACAAATCCTACCTTCATGTGCAATGCCATGACAAACAACAATGTAGGATGACAGTATTTTATCACCAACAAAAGGAGTTTTGGATAGCCCAGAAGTATGGTAGAAGGAACATATTATGTTTCATCCCAATGTGCATCACTAATCTCAATGTCTATCTGACACAGATTGATTTCCTCTGGTTTAAATTACAAAAGCTAATCAATTGCAAACTCACAAACAAATACAAGTTATAGTTTTTATTACACAAAAAAACAAGGAATATAAGCTATAACTTAAAAAAAACTAACCACCACTTTATAGATTTTGCTTCCAAAATCATATCACAAATGGATTCATATTATATATGTCCTCTTTACTGTATACCTAAATGGTAGCCATTTAAGCCCCTGTCATCACTTCATCACCTTCCCAAATACCATTATAGAAAGGAGAAGTAACATGAAAATGCATGTAAGAAATGGAAAAAATAGAGTAGAGATGGGTGAGATATTTCCATACAAGTGCTTAAATAATTATTACATACCCACATTTCAATGAAATCCCTTTTAAAGTGTTACAAAACATAGCCCTGCATCAATGAGAGGAAATTTTAGTGTGAAAAAAAATAATATGGGATGTAAAAAGCAGATGCTCTACATGGTTAACTAAATTACTTACATTCCACGGGCCTCTGGAGAGAGTTAGAACTATTTGAATGACCCATTTTCATAAATGTGTATGTGAATACACTCGTCTCTAGAGCATATATAGATTTGAATTGCAACCACAATAATGATTTGTGCACGAGAATAACTCCATTATTCTAGTTTAGGTAAGTCTCTCCCATTTGCAGTCTGTGAAAATACAAAGATGGACAAGATTTTTAATACACACAGTTTGCAATAAATACATTTACATATTAATCACTCTAGCATAATCAAAGAACCAGTTGCCCCTAAATTGTTACATGTACTATAAATTCTAGGGGCCCTAATTTCCTTTCCCTACATGCTAGGATAGCACATGAAAAGAAAAAACCATAGTGGCGAATATAAATGTATGTCTCAAACCTGTACAGTAACCATGGGATGCAGATTTCATGCTCAAAGATATGGGAATAATGCTCGCACCCACGAAAAGCAATCCCTCCACTTCCCACGTCTCTCCTCTCCAATCCACCACCGAACTACGCTCGTCCACCTCCATTTTGTAGCTGCTCATTTGATGCGCAGAACACAAAGGCGTACACAAATACCTCAACCCCCTAGAGCTCGCACGCTTTATGAATCTCTCCACCTTTCATGGACTCTAACCTTCCACCTTCAAAGGCTCGCAATTAAAGTGATGCATCCAGATCTCTTCTGCCCCCGCAGTGACAAGAATCCTCAGAACCTTTTCGATACCGTTGTGGAGATTCTTTTCATTGTGGAGATCACACGGTGCATGAGCCCTTGTCTTTGGCCAGGGAAAGAATATCGGTAGTTCCAGAGAATTTGGACATTGAGCCCTTTTCTCTTGCCAGGGAAAGAATATGGGCGGTTCTGGAGAATCTATACATTCTTTTCTTCATATCCAGAGCAGATATCCATGACATGACGACAGAAAACAAACCCAAATCCAATGAAGGGATTTGTATTATGGCCCAGTAACTAGACGGGTCAGGGACTGGACACATGGTTTTCATGATTGGCCCCTCAAAGTTCTTTCCTTCAATGGTGGCTAGTGTTTCAAGGAAATAGCCCCACACCATTTAAAATGGATGGAGATGAAGATTGTGCCCTATGTTTGGGGTTTGAAGCCCGATTTTTATCAACAGAGTGGAACTGTAGAGTGCCCCACATGAAACCACAGTGACTTTGGATTTGATGAACATGTTTTGCAATGTGTTTGGTGTCCAGATTATAGGGCCTAATATTTGGTCACCTCCCCATCATCAACAACTAGACTGCCACTCAAATAGAAGGAACTCGATCCAGCAATTTCCCTTGAAGCAAAACCCCCAAAATATGAAATAGAAACAGTGGGAAACAAGCACTAGCTCAAGACAGGAGTGTAGAATATGAGGGAATTGGAGCGGGGAACAAGCCGTATGGGATGATCCACTCTTTAATCGTCATAACTCCCTTTGCAAAAAATTTGTTCCCGTTGAGACATACCAGTATTACATGTGTTGCCACCATCGATTTGGTTCCAATTAGCATTAGGGATAAATCCATTGAGCGACTGATTGGAATTCTTTACCAAAAAAGTGAATATTTTATTTTAAAATATTAAAAATTAAAAGAAAGGAACTTTAGAGACGAAAAACCAAGTTAGAGACGAAAGTAAACTTTTGTCTCTAACTTTTGTCTCAAAATAGGGCCCCATGTAGTAGTGTAATTTGTTGTTTCCTCCTCCTACCTTCAAGTTGTACAACTTTCTCTTTTTCATGTGCTTTAACAATTGCTTTTTTCTCCTCTTTGAATGATTGGTCTTCCTCCTCAATATAAGGTTTTATTGCAATCAAATTTATATCTTCACACCACTATACTACAGACTACATTTCCATCAAATAATTCACTTTCAAATCTTCTTCTCCATAGGAAACAATTAAATCATTTCGGTGTATCGGCATTCCCATTGCACCACTTCGGTGCGATTGGGAGTAAATAGGAAAAGAAGTTATGTGTGGTGTGATATCCAAAAATTAATGAGGAAAAGTAGTTATGGATGGTATAGAGTCTAGCCATGGGTTAGGGATTGGTCTAATGCCATGTAAAATATGTTGCAAAACAAGAGTACGTTATGGTGTCTCCAAATGCTGACAAATTGAGAATGTAGTACACGCCAAATAGAATATGCCACAAATTAAGGAGTAAAAGTAGTAAAATATGTTGCAGAACTATTGCACGACATGAATAGCTAAATAAAACTCATGTGATAAATTGAGAATGTAGTAAACTCCAAATGCTGACAAATTGAGAATGTAGTACACGCCAAATAGAATATGCCACTGTTAATGATGGCCAATTAATAAGAATGTGGCATTAAATTAAGGAGTAAAAGTAGTAATGAATGATATAGAGTCTAGCCATGGGGTCATTTGCTGATGTCAGACGGCCCTGACCCCCAGTTCACGCACATGCTGGCAAAGGCGCCAAGCCCAGCCTATCCCTGTTCACATCACCTCAACAAAAATTTAATAAAAATTCACTGTTTTCTTTTGAATATTTGCGGGTTAAAAAATCATTGTATCCTTTTGAATATTTGCCGGCAAAATAACAATGCATTAAACAGAAAAACTATATAAACAAGCTTATTTAACCCTGAGAGTTATGAAGATGTACAAAAATCATATGCACAGCGATAAGTTACAGGTACTGGTTTATGATCTAGGTGAATTTTTAAAGCTGAAGAATTACATGGAATCCTTACACCAATTTTTTTAACTCTGTATTACTTCAAGTTGCTCTTACGCTTCTCATTTTCTTCTTTTATTCTTTTGATTTCATTATACAGATTCTGTACAAATATATCGATGAAAATATGTTACATTGTTTACAAAATAGCTCTGTCAGCAAAACTATTTTTAAATGTAAATCTCTAACATTAATTTAATTTTCGTGTGTAGGAAATATCATTCTTCAAATGTAATGGACCCAAAATTTATTTTATTTTGGATGGATTTGTTAAGAGAAATTACCGGCTTTTCATTTTCTTCAGATTCATCAAACATACAGAGCATGTTTCTCAACTACTTCATGCAAATGGTATTTGTACTCAGAAATTCTGAATCATTATCCTGCAAAAGAGATAGAGAGTGGTGGATGTTTCCAAGACAATGCACATTTTGGAACTTAATACAACAACAAGCATGGGAAGAACAACCAAATTATCGAGACATTTTATATCATCGCCACTATAGAATGTCTTTTCCACTTTTTCAAATCCTTATGTCAAAGATAGAACCACATATGCCAAGTGCAAACACAACTCATTTTGTTAGAGAACCAATAGATCCTAAAAAAGCTCTTTGTGTAGTTTTGCATCGCCTTGCCCAAGGAACTCCTACACATATAATAGCTGAATTGTATTGCATAGGAGAATCTACCGTGAGAAAATACACCATGGTAATTGTAAATATTATCCTTCGATATCTGCAAAATGAGTATATAAGCATTCCATCCAGCACTAGGTTACAAAAAATATTGAGTGAGTTTCACACTTTAACTCTACTTCCGATGATATGTGGTGCAATAGATGGCACACATATTAAGTTATCATATAGACCTGAACAACATTATACTCCTATGAACTACGTAAACCGACATCATTTCCATAGTGTTTTGTTGCAAGGAATATGTGATGCTCAAAAAGTATTTTGGGATGTATGTGTTAATGCTTCTGGGGGCGCTCATGATGCTGAACATTGGAATTGCTCTACAATAAAAAGAAGATTACAAGTTAGAGAAGTATTGGCATCCCCTACATTTCAAATTGGAGAAAGCATAATCTTTCCCCAAATAATTGGAGATTCTGCTTATCCTATTTCTCCCTACTTATTGAAGCCATATAAAAACAATCTATCTCCAATGCATACTCTTTTTGATAAATATTTATCTAGAGGGCGCGTGAAGATTGATAATGCATTTAGTATTCTAAAAGGGAGATGGAGGTTTCTTCAAGATGTAGGTGTAGAGATGGATAAGGCTCCCCAAATGATAGTGGCATGTTGTGTTCTACATAATTTTTTACAGATGAACAATGCAGATGAACCAGAAATCCAAGTAAATTCATATCCCAATTCTGTAACTCAATTGCGGAGTCAATCAATGGAAAGAGAACAAGGAAAGGCACAAAGAGACATTATATTTGGGGAATGGCAAAGACAATATCATATTAGTTTGGAGCAATGATGTACTATTTGTAAAATAATATATAATATCTATTGAAGTTGTGGACCAATGTTGTGTATGAATAAGTTAAAGTATTTACCTGTGCAAAAAGCTTTGCTATTTGAAGTTGTACGTCCAATATCTTTTCTGTTTTTTCGCGCTCGAGTTGCATTCTTCCTTCTTCGATTTCTTTCATTGTTTGAGTGAAACGATGCAATCCTTTCTCCATTCTTTCCCCCAAATCTTCAAAGGATGTCCTTTTTCTTTTTATACATTTTCCCTCCACCCCCAATTTGTTCAATGAAGTTTCTTGATTTGCACCCTCTTCTTCAATATTAATGAATGAGCTCCCTTCATCTAATTTTCCTTTCATATCTTTATCTGATGAAGTTGCGCTTACATTAACCCATTCTTTTCCATTGTATCCATTCGGACGACCAATCACCTTCGGTGTTTTTCCTATGATACGGTTCATGTCTTCATAAAACATCCATGTGGAAGGTGGTGCCCCTGTGGTGTTTTTTTTCTCTTTTTTGAAGGTCTTCCTCAACCGGTTCCACTTATATTTGCATTGAATCCCTGTTAACGATGTTCCGCACCTGACATTTACAGCATTTGCCACTTTTTCCCAATGTCGTTTTGTAAGGTTTCCATGATTTACATTTTCATACACCTCTTCAAAATTTAAAATCAATTCTTTCACAGCCTGTTTTGGCCAAAGCTCCTCTTTGAATTCTTTTTTTATCTCATCATTAGTAGTGTCATTCTCAAATGTACGACTTAAAGATGTGATTTCCTCAATTTCTGAGTCTTGTTTTGGAAAGCTATCAACTCCATGATTAACATGAAGACCAAATTCTGGAGTATTATAAAGTTCTTCAACATCAATTGCATTATTTAAATCTATAGGTAAATGTGGTCCTCTATCTATGCTCAACTTCAATATTAATACTCTGCAGTATGCTTGTAAAAATCATGAATAGATTTTAAATGTATTAATTGTAAAATTGTTCTTTTATACTACATAAAAATAATTCTATAATATATAATTACAATAGCAAAGCTTATTTACAGCAGCATAAATGTGATGATTTTTTTTATAAAATTTGCAACATTTTACATCCCTGTGAATCCTTTTCTCCAGGGAGTTTCAATTCTTAGAGAGGACAATATTTCTACAGCAGTGTATATGAAAAGAAACAGATTTCACTTAAAAATTTGTTTGCATCCGCCAATAAATGTGTGTAGATGGCTGTTTAATATTTTATTGGATATACTTGTCAACATTTTATTGAAAAATGGTTCAATCCGTCCAATTTATTATATTGGAGAGTGTGTAAAAAGTTAACAACAGTGCTTGCCTTTGGTAAAGCCTCGGCTGCAGCAGGGCTCGAGGCAGAGTCCAGTACGGATTCACCGTGGACGACTTTGTTGCCAGCTTTAGCGCGCTTTGGACAGCATGTGCGCAGGACATGAGGAAATACCGAAAGCGAGAACTCAACGGAACTGGTCCAAAACCATATTTATTTTCCAAATTAGGAGACAGCGGGCAAAGGTGGCGAGCTCGAGACTCGAGCCTCTCACGAGTCAGATGAAAGAAACTTAAATTTTAGAAGCCGCGAAATGGATAGGATTCAGGGAAAATGTAATTGATTTCCTAAAAATAGAAATAAATGTGTATGTGCACAGACCCTGCACAAGGGAAACTGCCACGACAGGAAAGAGGCGACAGAATCAGCTGCACCGACATAACTCTTAAACTTCTTCCTGCTTAGCAACGTGTCAAGCAGGGTTCGATTCCTCACGACCGTCTTTTGCACCCAAAGATCTCAGATTTCCTGCTCATTTACTTCACAGGAAGCAAACAATAATAGTTAACGTGCAAAACAGACTATGCAACAGGTCCGGCGGAAATTTTGCAGAGATTTTCGCGTTTTGAGGTTGAAAAATATGGAGGACAAACGGGTTTTATTTTCGGCTCTGGGGTTGGGGTTTGGAGTCGGCCTTGGCCTGGGGTTTGCGGCCACCGGAAGAATCCGGTCGTTTGAGAAATGTAGCACAGACGCCTCTTCAGCGCAGTCAAGGGAGCTCATCGAGCTTGAGCTCAGGAAACGGGTTATTGACGGTAAACAGAGCAACGTTACCTTCGACCAGTTCCCCTACTATCTCAGGTATGTAGGTTTCGACAATTATGCTGTTAAAATGAAGGGATTTGACTCAAATTTCTTTGAAATTTTACATGATTTGAAAAAAAAAAAACATCTTTTCATGAATCATTTACGCGGAAACTTCAATATTGTGGTTTACTGTTGATTGAATTTGCAATATTTATCTATGCTTGCACATTTCTTCAGTTTTTTTTTTTTTCCGAGGGTTTCAATTGGATGATATTTTGCCTTTTGTTTATTTTTCTTCTGCTAGGATTCGAATTGGGGAAAATGCTTCGGTTTTGCTTAAAATAATTGGCTTCATTGATCTGAATATTTATTTTTGACAGCGAGCAGACAAGAGTACTGTTAACCAACGCGGGTTTCCTACATCTAAAGAAAGAGCCCTTCATTAAGCATGCAATAGGTTTGTCTCCGGGAAATCGCGCCATTTTGCTCTCGGGACCTGCAGGTTCGTAACAAATATTTCAAGCCTATTTAGCTTTTTCGTTGCAAATTCTGTTACGGAGCTGTTCCCTGGTCATTCTATCAACTGCTTTTTGGGTGCGTATTTTGTTGCAGAAGCATACCATCACCTTGATGCTGGCTAAAGCCGTGGCTCACTTGTTCGAGGCCAAATTGTTGCTTCTTGACGCAACAGCTTTTAACTTGAAGGTAGGTTAAGGTTTTTTTATTTTTTTAATATTTGACCATCAGGGTTGGTTCACTTAGTCTCGCTTTAGGTGGCCTTGGTTGTCGGTTTAGAGCCCGATTGAACCGCGGGGGTGGTGAGTGGTCCACTATACTCCACACAGATTGTAGGGGGGGCGCACCTGGGCTAAACCTCAATAACTGTCGGTTTAGCACCGGATTGAACCGTGGGGTGGTGAGTGGTCCACTATACTCCACGCAGATTGTAGGGGGGCCGCTCATGGGTTAAATAAACCTCAATAACTGTGAGTTATTAACAAAAATAAATGAAAACTGTTTTCTACTTTTTTTAGAATGGATCTTTAATTTTTAAAATTTAAAACAGAATAATGTGGGCATTATTATCCTGCCGAAGGCATGGATATTGTCTTCACTTTAGCAATTAAACATTTGCATTGTTTTCAATCGTATTGTGACATGTGTATTTAAATGAGGCTGGACTATAGTTTTAGCTTTTGATTTTTTTATTCTGGCAACATTTTATTGGTCGTTGGCTTTATGTGCACTGTTGATTGAAAAAACGTAGCAGTTATGAAACATTAATGCATTGACTGTCATGTACAGATTAGGTCGCTTTTGACAGTTTTGAGTGGCTCGAGGAAAACCCCTGTTTGTATCTTACACGTTGTGTAATTTTTCATTTCCATCTGTGCGCCAGGAGGTGAAGGACTCTGAAGAGCAAGTGTGAGTTTTCATGGCAAGGCGATTTAAGCTCTCTGTTCTCATGTTTTTGCCTGCTGTTTATTTTTTAGTTTGAGTGGTTATTGTATTGATTGACACTGTGAAAGTTCGACGCAAGGAAACAGTCAAAGAGACAAATCTTGGTCGGAGACAATAAGTACTCCAAGTAAAAGATAAACAATAGTTCCTGAAAATTTCAAGTTCGTAGTTAATCTATTTGCTAGAACTATAACAATGCAAATTTGTGTCTCCTGTCATTTATGAGAAGTTCCCCGGTGCTAAAATTTGCTGCGGATTTCACATTTAAATTGTTGCGATGCTTACAAGAGCAAGTTTTGTGGTCGTCTATTTAAGAGGGTAGATAGTTTTAAGGATTAAGAAGTATCCATTCTGTTAAATTCATGAAGAACAAGAAAAACATATGGAAAAAACTTGGTGTAGTATTTTCAACATCACAGTGTCACAATAGACAAGCAATACATGTTGGTATAAGAGGTCTATAGTTGACAGATGACATATCTGAGAAAAGAGACCAGTAGGACTCCTTAAATATATGTTTTCACATTGTTATCAGTTACAATATAAGAAACAATAACAACAAGAAGAACAAGAACATGCCTTAAAACTACCCGAGTTTGTCCATGGCCAGTCTGCCAGAAAAGCTGATGATCTGAACATGATGACAACTTGAATATTATATGCAATGTGAGCCTTCTCTCTGAAAAATGAACTTGGATGGTTGTCTTCAAATATGCTGAACTTCCAGAAACTACTAGCTAATTTGGCAGTGGCAATCAAGAATGAATGAGCTTCTACTTGAAGTTAGTGTATCTTGAAGGCAGAGAATTCACTGAGCATACCGAACGAGCCAATTAGAATAATTAATGTATAACAACTATAATAACTAGTTGGAAATACAGACACCAATTGAATGACATGCAAGTTCATGGTGTTCCACTTCCCTATATTCCATTATAAATGTATAGCTACCCTATTTAATATTATAATATTAATGGCATTGTCTACAGTGCAAATTTAAACCACGATCACAATACTGAGAAATTGCAGTTTAGTAAGGCTGATAAAATCCTGTGTGAATAGTTCTCTGGCAATGACTGAACTGCAGAATTTGGTAAGATTCAGCTTGATGCAATTGATTTAGACAGCACCTGCTTCACGGCATGGGAATAAGTCTTATGCTGATAGGTCAATGTAAACTCAAGCATATCCGACAAAGATGTTTTTGGTTCCCATTCTGCACAGACATTCTAAATATTAATTGAGATTTAACTCCCTTGTTGGAGTGCTAAATAAATTGAGGACAATATTAAACCATGGAAATTTGAACTGAGCCAAACATACCAAGTTGTTGTTTGATAATAGTCATGTCTGGGATTCACTTGTCACTATCATCATAACCTTCACCATAAAAATTCCTTGGAGCTTATGTCAATAGTTGGCTCCTCAAGAGGTGGTTGACCACTTAGTTTAGAGTATATCTTGACACAGCAAAGAGAACCAGAAATATTTGTTTAGTACGCAAAGCCAAAGAGTGAGGATACACATTCTAAATCAGAACCAGTGAATTTATGCTTCAAATTGCAAACACAGATTGTAATTAGCTATCTTACCCACCAAACATTTATTCACCTTGCATTTTCACATGCCAATTCTATGTTGCGCCTCTTAATAGATTCACATGACATTTTGCATAGCACATCTGCAAAGCTGAAGCTATTCTGCATAGCTTCACTGCTGAACCTTGGGCTCTATGTTTTACAGCAACTTGAGTCAGGACTCATATTTTTGGTAACATCTCATGAAATCTATGTATATGACATATGTCTTCAAATGCAACATAGTTCAAACAATTTTACATAACACTCACCTCAATCATCAGCGCAGCGAGCTGTCTCATAGTCACTTCGTTGTTAGGGTTGCCTACATTGAAAATGTGACCATTTGCCCTTGAGGGGTTTTCCTACAAAAATCAATGAGTGAGATGAAATAAAATCAAGCACTGAAAAACACAGACAAAGTTTACTTTTGCAAAAACCAAGTGACTTACAATCATTCGAACTACAGCCTCAATGGCATCCTTTATGTAAACAAATGTACGCTGTGACTATCCTCCATCAACAAGTTTTAGTGGCTCACCCCGCAATAAACCCTGAAAGGTTCATAGTTTTTTATCAGGGCCACTATATGAAATACCTATTTGACAATCATTTAGCCAAATGCAAATTTGATTTGTAGTCTCATTTTTCTCAACATAATTTCACCAACCAATAGACACTCAATATTTAACATACATATTCTAAAGGATGCGACATGTGTATAGAAAAACTTACATTGCTAAAACAGGCAAGAACCCTTGGTACACCCTCACTTGGTCCATCGATTCCAGGGATAAAATTCAGCCTTGGTCCAATCCAGTTGAATGGTCTCACAATTGTAAATTCAAGACCATTTTCAGCCCCCTCAGCTGTATAAATACAAACAATTATTTATAGTATTTTCAAAATATATTGCTAGGATTGGAACTATTATCATTTGGACTAAAATAAAAACAATAGTCATTAAAATATTTCTTACCATAAACAAGCCTCTCAATCAGCTGTTTTGCACATGCATAAGACCATCGTTGTTTCTCAATTGGGCCAAAAATACAAGGAGATTTGTCCTCCTTAACAAGGTAAAAGTTAGGTTCCTAGGACACACCAAACATTTTGTCACTGGAAATCCACTGAAAAACATCATTGCATCCAAGGAATAGCACCAATCAGTTAACATAAGTAGTGAAGTATGATTCCTTGGTATACCTGTCGCAAGGGATGGTCTTTTGGAAGAAAGCTTCCAATTGTCTTTCCGTAGACTTTGCATGTAGAAAAGTGAATCAGACGTTTGTTGTTTTCTGAGCAGTATTTTACCTAAGCACATAACCAACAAGGTCAATCTTTCAGAAAAATGATCAATCTCTCTGTGCAGGTGGATTGGTAAGGCTCGATATACTCCCAATCTAGATCATGGGCTCGAGTAGCCTGAATTATGCTGGTCTCATACACCAAGGTATCATGCAGACTAGGTCGGGACCAAAAAAAAGAACTTTACTATAACCTTTTATATCTATTCGTTACATTCTTCCAATCACAATTTTATTGTTCAGCGTATATTAAGATAGTAAGAAATGTATATGATAAGATAGTAAGAAATGGGTTTAATGGTTCTGAAAGGAAAACCCTACCACCCACATTACAATTTATAATCTAGTTTTTGCAAATAATGACTGCTTTTGTTAAAAAAATCGTATACACTAATGCCTTGTAGCTAACAAAATCATTTACCACCGGGAGAGCATCTATGAAATTGCTGTAAATTGTATTAAGGGGTCGAGTATTATAATCTGCTGGTGTGCAAATAGCAGCTAGATTGATTGTCTGCAATAGCCAAAAACCAAAAATAAATATCGAACAGATTTGGCTTTAGCATTTGAAATCGATAAAATACTGGCAATTTTTTTGGCCAGATTTAAGATAGTAACCAAATTAAAATTTAAAATAACGATGTGTCTTAGTAGAATATTCAACAAACGATTTTCGTAAAAAGGGTTATAAAGATCAACATGTAACTGAACATAGAAAAATTTAAATAATCAGATTATGCAAGGAAAGCGAAAGCTCTTATATATCAGAGAGGCACAACAAAAAGAATGTAGATCAAGGGACAGGATCATCAATTGGGGAAATATTGTTCACTACCTGAGAATTTAATGCATTTCAGATTTTCAAAAGCATACAAGAAGAACAAGAACATGCCTTAAGACTGCCCGAGTTTGTCCATGGCCAGTCTGCTAGAAAAGCTGATGATCTGAACATGATGACAACTTGAATATTATATGCAATGTGAGCCTTCTCTCTGAAAAATGAACTTGGATGGTTGTCTTCAAATATGCTAAAGTTCCAGAAACTACTAGCTAATTTGGCAGTGGCAATCAAGAATGAATGAGCTTCTACTTGAAGTTGGTGTATCTTGAAGGTAGAGAATTCACTGAGCATACTGAACGAGCCAATTAGAATAATTAATGTATAACAACTATAATAACTAGTTGGAAATACAGACACCAATTGAATGACATGCAAGTTCATGGTGTTCCACTTCCCTATATTCCATTGTAAATGTATAGCTACCCTATTTAATATTATAATATTAATGGCATTGTCTATAGTACAAATTTAAACCACGATCACAATACTGAGAAATACCGTCACTAAAATTTTTGACGGGTATGGGTGGATAGTTTTAAATTTGATTAAAAGAAAGTGAATGAATACCAACCCTGAGTCCCGCCATGGTTGTTTCATATTTCTTGTACACTTCTCTACAAAACTCTGTGACTTTGTTCCTGTCTACTCCAACTCTCTTAACCGCATAATCTGTCATACCCACAATTCAGACTTCATCATTTCATTGAAAAGAAAGCAAAAAAATAGAGCAAGAAATCATCACAACTTTTGAAGAGGAATAATAAATTATGAAACGTATATCATAAAATGCAGTTACCAATGAGTTTTTCAGCGCTGACATTAGCTCCAATATTCTTGGTGCATGCTACAGTGAGTCGTGAACTTAATGGGTGTAATGTATCATCAAGATCTTTAAAGAAAACATGAACCAAGTCAGAAATTGTCTAGAAAAATGGCTACAAAACACACTTCAAAGTGGATATTGCTTTTCCAAAACAAAGATTGTATTTTTCTTATACGCACCGAAGAGAAGACAGTCATAACGAGGCCTCTTGCCTACCACGTATCTCTCGTCCTCCATTGTTAAAATACAGAACAACAATACATCCACCAAAAGCAATGTGATTATAACCCAAAATAAAAAAAAGTTGGCAGATCGAGGAGTAGTTGTAATGGAAAACATATATTCTGAGCATAAATGAAAACCCGTGTTCGGTTCAGAACTGTTTGACTGAGATATAACAGACAGAGTAGTATTAATGTTCAGCGTTTTATCTTGGATCAGAAAAATAAGAGTTCTGAGACTTTAGCAAAATAAATCCGTGGGCGCAACAGCCCATAGCGATTGTGTATGTGGATAGAGTAGATATAGGCATTTTTGTGGCCACCGTCTACTGCAAGAATGGTCCTACACAAGTTGCAGTGTGCGTAGCGGAGATGCTCGGAAACAGAATAGACAAAATCGATACTATAACTGCATAGTGAAGATGCCTTGTCCATGGTCTATTTTGAAAAAAGCCATTAATGGAAAGCATGGTTGGACAAAAAAATAACTGCCCAGATTTATAATTAAATACAAGTAGGAGTAGCTAATGTAACTAAAGTCAGCATCAGAGACATATGCCAAGAGATGTAGCTTCTAGCATATTTATGAAATTTTTGAACCATGTCTGGATGGATACATTTGTCAGAGTCAGAAAGACTTTTACAAGTATCTAAAATGTTGTAACAGTTTTATATTCAATGGAAAGCATGGTTGGACAAAAAAATAAACTGCCCAGATTTTGTAATTAAATACAAGTAGTATACTAGTGTAACGAAGTGTCTTTAGTCAGCAGCAGAGACATATGCAAAGAGATGTACTTTTTAGCATATTTATGAAAATTTTGAACCATGTCTGAATGAATACATTTGTGATAGTCACAAAGACTTTTACAAGTATCTAAAATGTTGTAACAGTTCTATATTCATTTGTTGAATCGATCTTAAGCTTATAGTGAATGCCCTATAAATAAATATAAACTGAAGCGAATCAACAACAACAAACAAGGAAAAACTGTGCGCATCAAGTTGACGATGTCATTTTCATTGCCACAATTCGAAGACAAGGTCAAACTGCATTTGCTCAAGCAACCTGAAACACATTTGAGGAAATGCAATTGGCAGGTTTAAAGGCAGAAAAATAACATTTTTTGGATGTCATGTATAAGAATTCCCTGCTTCTTATGTATACCGCGTATAGAAGCATAGTGAAGGTACATTGTCTAGTTGATAAAATGTAAGCGTATCGAGCGCGAACTCAAAATGATTTGCTGCTTAAAGTGATTCTTTAACAAAAAGAGTTCTGAAAACATATCATATTTGAGCTATATTCTGTCAATCTTAAGCTTGTAAAGAAACATTTCTTCACCTTAGATACTTTGCTTTCTCTATCAAAAAACTTGTGCACAGCTTGTGCATACAATATTGTTAAAAAAACGCTTTAAGTAGCAAGTTTTTTGCACTTGACATTGGATATATTTACATTTTATCGAATAGTTTATGCACGTTGACTATGCTTCGACATGTGGCACACATACATGAGCAACACAGAACTGTATTTGCTTAAATGTGTTCGTAGGTGCTTCGGCAAAAATGCTTTCGCCTTGCCTTTGAACCATTGTGATGCACATGAAAGTGTAAAGATCATTAAACCTGCAATCATTTGCATTTGAGGAGCCTATATTCTGTGTCTTTCACAAAAAAAAAGTTTCTTTCACTCTTTCTGTGCATTGAACTCTCTGATAATTTATTTAATTAAGAACCGCATCTTAGATAGTGTATTCATTCAGACATTGTTCACAAACGCTGCATAGGGAAGTTTCGCCGTAGTACTGCCCTGCTTGAATTTGATTGTAAACCTGGTCACTTTTTTTTTGTCTTACCATCCTTTCGATTTATGGCTTCTATGAAACTAGACCATGAAAAAGACATCTTCAGTTTGCAGTTTTAATGTTGCTTTTGCACATCGTGAGCTAACGCTTTGTTTTTGCTGGTCTTTATCTTTTATTTTTCAATAGTTCTTGTATTGATTAACACTATCAGAGCTGCTTTTGCCGCTGTTCCGCTTTTGTCTCTGAACAAGATTTGTCTTTTTCACTCTTTCTTTGCATTGAACTTTGACATTGTTGATCAATAGAATAACTACTCGACATAAAACAGAACAAACAAAATCAAGCCTGCATCTGAGATACAACATACATGGTTCTCTTGTATCTGTATAGATGCAATGCACAAGATGGTTGCAAATGCTGCCTAGACAAGATTCGCTCCACTTGTGCTCTCGTTGAATTTGATTGTAAACCTGGTCACTTTATTTTGGTCTTACAATGACTTCCATTAGTGACTTATACAAAAGTAGACGATGCAGAAGGCATCTTCAGTATCTTATATTACACTTTATTGTCTTGCCGAAGGCATGGATATTGTCTTCACTTTACCAATTAAACATTTGCATTGTTTTCGATCGTATTGTCGCATGTGTATTTAAATGAGGCTGGCCTATAGTTTTAGTTTTTGATTTTTTTATTCTGGCAACATTTTATTGGTCATTGGCTTTATGTGCACTGTTAAGTGAAAAAACGTAGCAGTTATGAAACATTAATGCATTGACTGTCATGTACAGATTAAGTCACTTTTGGCAGTTTTGAGTGGCTCAAGGGAAACACATGTTTGTTTCTTACACGTTGTGTAATTTCTCATTTTTCGTCTGCGCACCAGGAGGTGAAGGACTCTGAAGAGCAAGGTGAGTTTTCATGGCAAGGCGATTTAAGCTCTCTTTTTTCATGTTTTTGCCTGCTGTTTATCTTTTACTTCGAGTGGTTATTGTATTGATTGACACTGTGAAAGTTCAACACAAGGAAACAGTCAAAGAGACAAATATTTCTCGGAGACAATAAGTACTCCAAGTAAAAGACAAACAATAGTTCCTGAAAATTTCGAGTTCAAAGTTAATCTATTCGCTAGAACTATAACAATGCAAATCTGTGTCTCTTGTCACTTATGACAAGTTCCCTAGCGCTAAAATTTGCTGGGGATTTCATACTTGAGTTGTTCCAATGCTTACAAGAGCAAGTTTTCTGGTTGTCTATGACACTCAATCCTACATTTCCGTATTCTTATCATCAATAAAAATCACGTGCATTATTAAATTTCATTAAAAGAAAGGGAATGAATACCAGCCCTCAGTCCCACCATGCTTGTTCCATATTTCTTGTACGGTTCTATACAAAACTCTGTGACTTTGTTCCTATCAACTCCAAGTCTCTTAACTGCATAATCTATCATGCGCAGAATTCAGACTTCATCATTTCATTCAAAACAAACCAAAAAAATAGAACAAGAAATCATCACAACTTCTGAAGAGGAATAATAAATTACGAAACGTATATCATAAAATGCAGTTACCAATGAATTTTTCAGCGCCGGCATTAGCTGCAATATTCTTGGTGTGTGCTACAGCGAGTCGTGAACTTAGTGGGTATAATGTATCATCAAGATCTTTAAAGAAAACACGAACCAAATCAAAAATTGTCTAGAAAAATGGCTACAAAACACACTTCAAACTTGGTATTGGTTTTCCAAAAACAAAGATTGTATTTTTCTTATACTTACCGAAGAGAAGACAGTCATAACAACGCCTCTTGTCTACCACGCATTTCTTGTTATACATTTACAATGGAATATAGGGAAGTGGAACACTGTGAACTTGTATGTCATTCAATTGGTGTATGTATTTCCAACTAGTTATTATAGTTGTTATACATTAATTATTCTAATTGGCTTGTTCTAAAATGTTGTAACAATTTTATATTCATTTGTTCAATCGATCTTAGGCTTATAGTGAATGCCCTATAAATAAATATAAACCGAACCGAATCAACAACAACAAACAAGCAAAAAACTGTCCGCATCAAGTTGACGATGTCATTCTCATTGCCACAATTCGAAGACAAGGCCAAACTGCATTTGCTCAAGCAACCTAAACACATTTGAGGGAATGCAATTGGCAGGTTTAAAGGCGGAAAAATAACATTCTTTGCATGTCATGTATAAGAATTCCCTGCTTCTTATGTATACCGCGTGTAGAGGCATAGTGAAGGTACGTTGTCTAGTTGATAAAATGTAACCATATCGAATGCGAACTGAAAATGATTTGTTGCTTAAAGTGATTCTTTAACAAAATGACTTCTAAAAACATATCATATTTGAGCTACATTCTGTCAAGCCTAAGCTTCTAAAGAAACATTTCTTCACCTTAGATACTTTTGCTTTCTCTATCAAAAAACTTGTGCACAGCATGTGCATACAATATTGTTAAAAAAATGCTTTAAGCAGCAAGTTATTTGCACTTGACATTGGATATATTTACATTTTATCGAATAGTTTGCGCACATTGACTATGCTTTGACATGTGGCGCACATATAAGCAACACAAAACTGTATTTGCTTAAATGTGTTCCTGGTTGCTTTTGGTAAACATGTTTTCACCTTCGCTTTCAACCGTTGTGATGCACATGAAAGTGTAAAGATCATTAAACCTGAAATCATTTGCATTTGAGGAGCCTATATTCTATGTCTTTCACAATACTCAAAATTAAAGGTAAAGAATAGGAAAAACAAAGCGGTAGCCATGATGTATAACTAGATGCAATGCATAAGATCCTCATAATTGTTGTGCTATTTTCCTTTAAACTTGCCAATTGCATCTTCTTAAGTCTGTTTCAGAAATTTCATAACTATGTTTGAAGGCGCATCTCTTTGTATGTGTCTGTCTTGCCACGGTTGTAATTAATGGTTTCTTTTAGACTAGAGCATGAAAAAGACATGTTCACTATCCACTTCCAGTATTGATTTTGTTTATTTTCATGCTGGGCACTTGTGCTATGTACACTGCAATGTTTCCAGCACTGTTCTCGCAGTAGACAATGGATGTTACTTTGTTTTAGCTACTCTTTATCTTTTATTTTGACTAGTTATTGTATTCATTAACATTGCAAGAGTTCCACACAAAGAAAGAGTCAAAGAGACAAAACTTGGTCAGAGACAATAAGTACTCAAGAGTAAAAGATAAAGAGCAGAAAAAAACAAAGTGCTGGCCACTATCTATTGCAAAAAATGGTAATGCACACATTGCAATCTGCAGAGTGCACATGCTTTGACGTAGAATAGACAAAATCAATAGTAAAACTAGATACTGGAAATGCCTTCTCCATGCTCTAGTTTCAAAAAAGTCATTCATGGAAAGCATGGTTAGACAAAAAATAAACTGACCAGGTTTATAATTAAATTCAAATAGCATGTTGCTCTGACAAAGGCTCTTTAGTCAGCACCAAAGACATCTGCCAAAAGATGTAGCTTCAAACATAACTCTTTAGTTGACACCAAAGACATGTGCCAAAAGATGTAGCTTCAAACATATTTACAAAATATTTGAAGCATGTCTAAATGAATACATTGTCTGAGATGTCCTTTTCAATTTAAAAAAGTATTCACAATTAGCATCGATTTTTGATTTGTGATGCTCTCCTCAACACTGTGCTTAATCGGGTTTCCATAAATGCAGGATTTGTAACCTGTTGCTTGATATATGCACTGGACACATGGTATCTTCGAAAATGAATACGTTGTCTCGTTTGCACAAAATTTGTTTCTTTTACTCTTTATACACATAAAACCCTGTGATAAATTATTTGATTAAGAAGCCGATCCTATACAGCATATTCATTCACACAACGGTTCACAAACATTGCTTAGACAAGCTTCGCTACACTAGTACACTACTCACATTTGATTCTACAACTGCTCAGTTTATTTTTTTTGTTGCTGTGCTTTCCATTGATGACTTCTTTCAAAGTAGACCATGGAAAAGTCATCTTTGGTGTACAATTTTAGTATTGCTTTTGTACATCATGGCTACCGCTTTGTTTTTTTCTGCTCTTTATCTTTTTTTTTACGTAGTTCTTGTATTGATTAACAATGTCAGAAATTGCTTTCCCTGCTATTCTACTTTTGTCTCTGACCAAGATTTGTCTATTTCTCTCTTTTTCTGTGTGAAACTTTTCGCAATGTTAATGAATAGCGATAACTACTCAAAATAAAAGACAAAGAGCAGGTAAAACAAAGTGACAACCATTGTCTACAGCAAGAACGATGCTGCAGACATTGCAGTGTACATAGCACAAGTGCCTGTACATACCCAAAATTGTAAGGTACTGTACTGCCGGAACAACGTAACAAGTGCCCCAATGATGATACAGGTCTCCTCGCAAGGTGTTCGGGATCCGGAAAAGTTCTCTAAACATGCGTTAACATCCCACATTCCCCGCTTAGTCCCTGCGTCCTTTGTTTTATCTCTTTTCGTCTTTTCTGGACCTTTTGCCCTTCAGTTACGAAACCGCCGCCATGAACAGGGCAGCGGTCTCGTGACCACCGCCTTGCTCAGAGCGATGGTCCTTTATGCGTTTTTCAGAAAGCGTTTTTAACGCGACTCACGTAAAAATCAACGATTCACCAGCTTTTTTATGCCAACTTGGGCTTGCATTTATGTTTTTGGTCCCCTGGAATAGTGTTTGGCCATTGTTTATAGTTTTAGAGTTCAGTTTGGTTTTGATCTTTGGGTGAATGAAAAGCTATAAATAGATGGCTTGTGCTCAAGCAAATGGCCCTCAAAAATTTGCCTCTGATTTCTCTTTGTAATAGATTTAAATTTTCCTTTTGCTTAGAAGCCATAGTTTCAGTTCATTTGCATGCTTAGTTAGTATTGTTCAGCGGTTGGTAAGCCACATATCCATCTTGTGCAAGCAGTGCTGTTATTTCACCCAATGCATTGGAGTAGAATAGCTTAGGAAGTCATTAAAGTTGCAGGTTTTGCTCCTTAAAACAGGATAGTTTCAGGTTCTGGACGCTTTATGTTGCATGACTCACAATAAATCCCGCTAGGAATTGCATAAGCCAAGCTCTATACTCTTGCGCTATCCCTCTCCTATTCGCATTATATTTAGTCTGCATTCTGAGCTGCATTTGTCCAAAAATCTACTTCTGTTGATGCTACCATTACACGCTTTTTTGGATTCACGTGAACACAAAGGAATGAGGAGATCACACTGAGGGGACAAGATCACACATACCATTGGATTCGCCACTGTTCTGTAGAATCCAGGTTCTAGCTTTCAAAGTTCTAAAGTTAGAAATATATCAAATAGAGTAGATAATCACTTATTTTTAGTTAAGTTTACTTTCGCTATTGCCAAGGAAGGTGTGGGGATTGATAGTTTCTGAGAAACTATGATTCATTCCTCACTTCTGGGGTAGGATCGAGAGTCTGGAAAATAGATTAAGCAAGTTATTTAATTATTTAGAATAGATCTACAAATTGCACAGACAAATAACTACACTCGGTTATTTTGTTTGTTTTAAGTTTTATCTTAGTTGTCAAATTCTAGATACGTTTAAATAGCTGCTTTTCTTAAATCCTTAAAAGTTTCTCAGAAAATACAAAAATAGAAATTATATATGTTCTAGATTTATTCCACGTAGTTAAAATTTGCTTGTGTTGCAGTTAGATTTACATTATTGTTTTATATGACAATCATGGGACCCAGGGAGCCCAGGGAATACGTATTTGAGACAATTGTGCCTCAACCCAACCTTGTCACTGCAATAGTTGACATAGACCAAAACCTATCAGGATCCAAGTCTTCCAAACAACAACAAATTTACGATAGATCAGCTCTCAGTTGAGGGGATCAAATATAGAAGATGACCAAGCACACACGTTTTGGTCAAATCAACCGAACTACAGATTACCCTAGGAAAACATACACATGACTGTAGAAGGGTTCGAAAGAGAACAAACCTCTGGTTGTTATCCTTTGGTCCCATAGCCAGATGTAGGAGACACTCTTCTAGATATAGATACCAGCCTAAGAATCCAGGTTACAAGAACGCCTGTGAGATACTCTGAGAATACTGCATGTAGTTATTAATCCTAAATATAGAAGTTGAGAAAGAATATGATAATTGGATACTAGGGATTAGGACTTGATTTCGTATATGACCATAGCAGGACCGCAACAACCAAGAGTCTACGGTTGTGATCCACAAATCCCGCAACCTAACGAATCCATAAATCAATCAGATATAGACACTGGCCTACGCATATTAGTATTCAGATCTACCCCACTTCCACCCACCATCGTCGAACAGTTATCCTTACTAGATATAGTGGCTAACAAAGCTAGAGAATTCTAGACTAGGCTAGATAATCATCCGTAGATTCAATTGTATTCATTACCTACCTTATGACCTTATCTGGAGACATACATGAAACTATCCCAGGTCATTTTCCACATATTCCACAACCCATAGATCGAATCATGCCAGAACTTGATATTGATTGGAGCCTTTGAGCATTCATCCTTACTGATCGATCTATCACACCAGTTCAGGTTAGAAGGGCCTTCTTTGCCTTAGATTCACAAATTCCACTAGTGTGTATTGAAGACATTAGATTGCCTAACTATTTTGTCTACATCCCATGCATATTCCATCCCCATCGGTTGTCTCAGCACAACCTCGAGAGGTCGGGTACGTGGAAGAGTTACCTGTAGATTCCCACGCTCGCTTGTCACTTTTCCGGCGTACAAAATTGGTGAACCTGACATGAAACAAACAACTATTTCACCTTTTATACCTCATTAGCCTTCACATCAGCTTGACCAACAAAATTGGTGAACCCAATGTGAACGAACAATTGTTTCACCTTCTCTTTGAGAAGTTTCATCTTATCTCATCCACCTTCGCTCCTTCCCATTATTCTGCGCGTATTCATATACCCCCCGAATATGTCAGGATTCGATGCATATGGCAGACCCCTCTTGGGTCTTGAGGCATACTACGCCCAACAGAATAGGCAATCATCACCCTCACTCTCGGTATGGGGTGACAACTACTCAACTAATCAGTTGTCAACACAAACTCCAAGAATCAGATATAATTCATCTTTTCAAACTGAGGAGTTAGATCAACCCCCTCAAAAACAAAAAATAGAGCCTTCAGGCTCGAATAATATGACGTTTACCATAGAATCTGGTTTGTCTCCTCATATGCTACTTAGACCACAAATTGGTAGAAAATCTGACCCATACCTGGTCTTAGATGATGAACAGTCAATACGTTCTCCTAGGAGTGAACAACACTCTCGGGGTATGTACCCACATGTAGGAGGTTTACAAACACAACTCGAGGTCTCTTTCCAAGAAAATACCTCTATGCCACTGCATATAGGAAATACTCTCAGAGAAACTTGGCAGGACAGTGATCAGTTCATAGTAGGATATCACATGCCTATACAAAACCATGGTATACAACAAATGCCACTAGGGTAGAAGCATCGTGACTTCACCAAATGAATTCATTTCAACATTAATAGAAAAAGTGAGAGGGTTAGAACTTGCTCAAGCAAGTCAAAATTCTCAATTCATGCAAACAAGAAGTTCCAATCCTCCACACCATTCTGGCCAAGTAGACCTCCTCACAGGAATAGGCACTTTAGGTATGCCTCCTCAGTATCCACAACAAATGCCAACTAGGCCTATCGTCTCTAACACCATTCCTCTTGGTCTAGTATCAAACAATCCATTCCTGGATAATACCCCGTCATACTTAAAAATGTACTCCAAATCACCACAAGGAGATATGTTCTCCTCTCCCAGCATTTTTTCTCAAACACAGGGACTTCCTTATGCCCCTGCCAATGCATACGTTGCGCCATATCAACAACCCATCCCACCACCACTCCCTCAACAACCACCATCAATGGTCGAAACCTATGCGATAGGGACTTATTCAGAATATTTGAAAGAGCCCTTAGACTTCACCATACGAAGCGTCATGCTTCCAAGACCCCTTCCTGATTTACCCAAGTACAAAGGTGAGGGAGATCCAAATGCGCATATCAAAGCTTACGCTACAGCCATACGCGAACTACTCCCTTGGGATGGGGTTGTTGCTAAAATATTCCCCAAAACCTTGGAAGGCATTGCTCTCGACTGGTATTATAGAATACCTGAGGCTTCCATCCATTCATTTAAACAACTCGTATCAGAGTTCATTAAGGCATTTGACATGAACAAACTGTTAAGAACAGGAATCAGGGAGTTCTTACACATCAAACAAGAACACAATGAATCCGTCACCCATTTCATCCAGAGGTGGCGTACAGTTCTTTATTCTTCAGCAAGTGCTCCAAATATGGATCAGATGGAACTATGCGATTTATTCCTTCATTCTCTCAGCAGAGAGGTGAAGGAAGAAGTCCAAAAGTTCCCACTAAGAACTTATGATGAAGTACTTGAGAGCGCTCTTCGAATAGATCAAGCAGCAATTGATAGTGGTCGTAAGACATATGGAACAAACGGGAGGTTAATCACCTCCAGCCAGAACACTACAACTACCATAAACGTCAATCAAGGACCTAAAATCCTTAACAAAAATCATGGGTTGTAACAACAGATGGAGTAACTGATCAGCCTAAAAAGGTAAATATTGTGAATACTTCATTACCAATGAACAATCAACGAAACAATAACTTTACCCCGACGATCAATACAGTGGATTTTAACCATCCACAACAACAACAACAACGGTGAAATCCCATACAAGGGCCAAGCCAAAACTCATTTGGTTATCAAAACCAAAATCAAAGCCAGAAACAACAAATGCAAAACTTTAATCCTAATAGGCAACAGTTTGATCAGAGTTTTAGGCCACAATATACACCAAACCAACAAACCAGGAATTACAATCCCAATTCATATTGTGGTTTCCACAAAATTCGAGGTCATGATACTAGAACGTGCCGTGACTACAATAAATTCATGCAACGTTTGCCAGAAGAACAAAGACAGTTCTTCACAGATTTGTTTTTGGCAGATCCCATGTCACCACCACCAAGCACGCTCGCAGGGGCAGTTTCCCCTCAGAATGCTCCCCTCAAGATCTTTAACGATCCACTCCCAAATCATGATAATAACAGACTAAATCCAACTGGGACGAACAAGGGTGCAATGACGGGAAACAATGATCATGAAGCCTCGACTTCACTAAATCCATCAGTTGCGCCACAATTAGGAAATCAGCCAAGACCCAAGATAGTCAGTTTGGTAGAACTAGACGCTGAACTACCTATCGAAGCTATAACAAGAACACGAGAGTATTTCTCTCAACCAAGCCCAAGTCACCTGCCAGAAACAGAAAAGAGTCAACAAATAGTAGAAAAACCCGTGGGTGCCTATGATTTAATTAATGACCTAACAAAAACCTTCTCGCACATTTCATTTTTAGACTTACTAAAAAACTCTCCTGCTCACAGGGCTGCTCTTTTAGAAGCATTAGGTTTAGGTCATCTAATTAACATCACTCCACCTCCTGAAACAAAAGTAAATCATGTAGATTTTGATATCCATCCTCCGGGGCAGCCGGATAAGGATGTCGAATTCATATTCGAAATAAGTAAAATGCCTACAGATGCTGAGATTGCACGCCGAGGCGATCCAACCTTACACTTACAAGTATGGGTTTATAATAACTACGTAAAATGAGCAATGGTTGATGATGGGGCCGCAGTTAACATAGTCCCTTCTCTTTCCTTCAAAAATTAGGATATGGGGAAACAAACTGTTCCACCACTCGAAATACATTGAGAGGCTATGATAGCCTTAAAGCCACTTCGATTGGAACTATAATACTACTAGTCACCTTAGGACCCAAAACAATCCTGACTGAGTTTTATATTATAGATCGGGAAACTAATCATAATATGATCCTCGGCCAACCATGGATACACCGAATGAAGGCAATCCCTTCTACGTTATTCCAAGAAGTAAGATTCTTGCATCTAGGAAAGGTATTTGTAGCCAAAGGTGATCCAAAACCTTTCGATATACACCTAGCTGACTTAAAGAAAAGACCAGGTGTACACTCGGAATTTGAACTTCCAACAAACCAACTTAATAAACCCACTGACGCAAAACCAGAGGAGAAGTTGGTACCTATAACGGATCTTGAAACTATCAGCATAACCAAAACAACCCCAACCCCCAAAGATAAGGCTAACACTATAGAAACGGTATCATTAGGGACTACTGCAAAAATCGTTGAGTTAATAGAACAAGATTTACCAATGTTCTTACCATTTGATTCAGTAGGCATAGGATATTCCCTAGGTGTTGGTTCCCTTCCAGCAGAGGATCTCTGCATGGTAGAAGTGGAGTGCGCAAACGCAGCAGATACCCCAACATCTATACTCCCAGCTAAGTATTGGACTCTCCATTTTGATGGAGCTAAATGCCATTATGGAGTGGGGGCAGGTATAATTCTTACTTCGCCCGAAGAGAAAGTCCTACCATTTGCCTTTAAGCTAAATTTTGAATGCACAAACAACGGCGCTGAGTACGAAGCCCTCCTCCTTGGCCTCACCTTAGCCAAAATAATTGGTGTTGATGACATCAGAGTCTTAGGAGACTCGCAATTAGTGACAAACCAAGTTTCTGAAGTATACGAAACCAAAGCCGAACACTTGCAGCTTTACAAAAAAGCTGTATTAGATTTAAGCAAGGCGTTTAACTTCATATCCATTGAAGCAATCCCGCGAGAGAAAAATCTTCTCGCCAATTCAATAGCAACTTCAGCATCACGTTTTACTCCAAGCAATGAGTTAGAGGATACCCATTTCACGGTATCCATTCGTGATGAACCATTGATAAAAACAATGACAAATCCCCTTTTAAACAGAAGTGAATCTACCATTCTGGATCATGTTAATAGTGATGTGGCTACTTTGGATTACTTAAACGCCTATGCAGCACTACATCTCTCCCATCATATGCTAGATTTGTCCTTAATTCCACATTCATCTTCCTATTTCGGAAATCCCATGATGGATCTTCCCTCACAAATGGAACCTAGCATATACGCAGTAGAAAATGGGGATGATTTGGATTTACCTCCAGCACCGCCTGAGTTCGAAGAGGGTAACGCCTCTTTGATCGAAGAAACAATCGATGTCAACATCGGGACAGAAGACGAACCAAGAATATTGAAATTAGGGTCCTCGTTAACCTCAGAAGAAGTAGAAATACACACTCGGATCCTCAAAGAACATCAGAAGGCATTTGCATTTAATTATAAGGAGATGACAGGAGTCGCACCCCACATCAGTGGTACACAACCTCGTCACTAAATCTGATGCAAAACCAATTAAACAAAAATCAAGACCCATGAAACCCAAGGTGGCTCTCATGGTGAAAGACAGGAAGTAATAAAACTCCTCCAGGTAGGATTCATCAAACCAGTCGACTACTCCAAATGGGTATCTAACATCGTTCCCATTCTCAAGAAGAATGGAAAGATACGCATCTGCATAGATTTCCGAGACATCAACAAAGCATGTCCTAAGGACAACTTCCCATTACCATCCATAGATGTCATTGTTGATGCAACAACTGGGATTTGAACTTTTGTCTCTCATGGATGGATTCTCAGGATATAATCAAATTAAAATATCTGAGCAAGATCAAGCTAAAACCACGTTTATAACTCCTTGGGGAACCTATTGCTACGTTGTTATGCCATTTGGTCTCAAAAACGCTGGTGCTACATACCAGCGGGCTATGACATATATATTCCACGATTTAATTCATAAAATCATGGAATCCTACGTAGATGACTTGTTGGCTAAGGCCAAGAAGCGTTGTGACCATCCAGAAGTACTCCGCGTCATTCTTCATGCCTAATAGAATACAGAGTCACGCTAAATCTAGAAAAATGTGTCTTTGGTGTAACGGGAGGGAAGCTCCTAGGTTACATCATATCGTCACGAGGGATAGATGTTGATCCAACCAAAATTCGGGCTGTCCTCTAAATGGTTCCACCTTCGATGAATCTGGAATCAGGTCATTTCTCGAAAAGCTGGGTGCAATACGAAGATTCATCCCGGACTTGAGCTTCGCCATTCATCCAATCAACAATTTACTCAAGAAAGACTATAGCATTGATTGGACCGAAGACTGCAATGAAGCTTTTGACGCAGTTAAGCATTTCTTGTTGTCACCACCTACGCTAATGCCTCCTAAAACTAGATCACCCGTTAATTTTATATTCACGAGCTACCAATGTCTCGTTAGCTTGTATGTTGGCCCAAGAGGACGATGACAAGAGAGAACGTGCAATTTATTTCATCAGCTCGAACACTGCTTGACTATGAAACACGCTATACACAGGCAGAACGAGAATGCCTTGCCATAGTCTTTGCTACTAAACGCTTAAGACACTATATGCTAAATCAAGAAACAAGGGTCATGGTAAAAACGGACCACTTACAAACTTTCCTCACACAAGGATCCTTGTCTAAAAAGGTTGGATGTTTTATAACCTTAATGGGGGAATTCGAATTAACATTTATAAATCAGAAGTCGGTTAAAGGACAAATCATCGCAGATTGGTTAGCTGATAACCCATTAGATGGAGGTGATCTAGTAGATTTAGATTTTCCAGATGAGTGCATATACTACATCGAAACCCGACCCTCTATCTCTGAGTGTCCCTGGTACATTGATATCATTAACTATATCATGGACCATACGTATCCAGAAGGAGCTACACCACAACAAAGAAGGCGGTTACGTATTATCGTAGCTAAATACGTGATTATAGAGCAAGTGCTCTATCGAAAAGCATTCGATGGAATGCTCCTGAGATGTGTCGACACAGAAGAATCCAAGAAGATTCTCCATGAATCCCACAGTGGAATATGTGGAGGCCACTTCGGTGGCCATGCCACCGCTCGAAAAATACATCGAATGGGCTATTTCTGGCCCACTCTAGAACATGACGCAATAGAGTTTGTACGCAGGTGTCATAAGTGCCAAGAATTCTCCCATGAGATCCACATGCCGGCACAAGCTCTGCAACCAATCGCTACTCCATGGCCCTTTTCTACATGGGGCCTAGACTTAATAGGGAAATTCTCTCCCTCATCCACAGACGGCCATAATTTTATAATCACGAGCCACTGAATATTTTACCAAATGGGTAGAGGCTATGCCTCTTACTACTGTACCTAGTTCTGTAATCACCAAGTTCATTTTAAACCAAATCATTTGCAGATACGGTATCCCACAAATCATTATCTCCGATAATGGAACTTCTTTTAAGAATGAAGAGGTTTGCAAACTATGCAATAAATTTAAGATAAGTCATCATATGGCTTCCTTGTATTACCCTCAAGCCAACGGACAGGCTGAAGCGACGAACAAGAAACTAAAAGCCATTCTCCTTAAAACTGTGAAAGAAAACAAATGAGATTGACATTTGAAGTTATATCTGGCCTTGTGGGCCCACCGAACCTCAATAAGAACACCAACGAGAGCAACTCCTTTTTCGCTAGTGTTCGGGGCAGAGAGGCAATTCTCCCACTCGAGGTCGAAATACCTAGTCTCCGCATTTCATTACAAGGAATTCTAGATGAATACGCTTACAGAGAAGCACGTCTTTCCCAACTAGAAAGCCTAGATGAAACTAGGTTAGATGTTGAACAGCGGCATAGAGCTTATGCTGACCAAATGTGCCGACAGTACAACAAGAAGGTCTATGAATGCGACATATACGAAGGTGATCTAGTTCTAAGGCTAGATAGTTGGATTAACAAGAAGACCGGTGAAGGAAGGAGATTCCAGCCCAAATGGTTGGGCCCATACTGAGTCATAAAGGACTACGGAAATGGTGCATACCTCTTATGTACGCTAGAAGGTGAGGAATTTGGCGAAACAGTCAATTCCCTACACCTCAAGCGGTTCTATGCATAAGCAGCTAGCACTACTTATATATATTTACATTGCATCTTCATATAAATTAAGATCATTTTATCCGCTTGTTTCTTACACAAATTGTGATCAAGGAATCTTATTCTCAAAGTAATTCATTACAAACTCATGATGTTGTTGGCATAAACTCTTCTAATCATACCTCTCCATTTTCATGATGTCATCACATTATCTCGGAATCATTTTATCAAATAAGGCGAGATATGACAAAGTCTTAACGGTAACCATACCAAGATCTGCAAGTTTATTCTCACTTTTGATTTCTTCTTAGGGCAGGTGTCTTTGCCTATGGTCTGTTCTAGAAGCTTCATGGTGTCACATCTACCCCCATATATATGTCTCTTTGGAAATAAGCACATACTGACATTTTACTCAAGAAAACAAGTCAAAAAGTTGATTAAACAGAAAATTTTAATTTTACACATTTCCTTGCCCCACCAACCTTCGATGATGAGCTTGCATCTCTTACTAGTGACATAGGGTTGGGAAAGGATGGAAATGCCCTTACTCGCCTATGCTTTGCCCACAGTGTTAAACCCACGCTTCTTCCTAGTAGCATGGGGCAAAGTGTAGGGGGTCCTCTTGACAAATAAATACAAATGGTCATACACAAACAATTCAAACTTTGAAACTTTGAGTCAAAAATAAATGAATCAGATGTTCAAAATTCCAAAAGAGTTAAAATCCTAAAAAACCAGATTTTTTCTACTATGTGGTCATCTACGGATCTAAGTCTAGATAAACTGCAAAGTAAGTTACATTCTAAACTATGAAGTCACTCGGGTAGAGTAAGCTTGTAGCTTCCAATTTGGTTCCACCAAAGCTTTGTCTGTCTTTCATCACTATCATTTCAGCTACACCTCGCAACTTGTGCCCTTTCTAAGCTCTCGGTGATGAGCCCTCACATCTTACTAGTTGTGTGGAATTAGGAGTGGGGAAAGTTTATCTGTTCATCGTACGGGTTTGTATTCATCACTCTGTAAAACAAACATGAGGTAACCGAAATTGCTTACAGAAGCTAGGATTCAAAATCACATTATATCTACATCACCATATATCAGCATCATGAAATACACAAAAGGAAACAAACATTCGCATCATCTGTTCTCCATTGCATACATTCTGAAAAGCATATAAACATACATCGTAGTATACATAGGGAAACTGGAAATAGAAAGGAAACCATGAGTGCCAAGATTTTGATCCAGAATAAATACGTATATATAAATTATCAATGTTTATATACAATTCCATCATGCACTAAGCATGGTCAAAACACTCAAAGAGCTCGTAATATACAAAAGAATATATAAAACAAAATCTATGAGAGCCAAGTGGCCTCTCAATCCCTATGTGACCCCTCCGAAGGTGCACGCCCACGCCTAGGACTCTGGCTATGCCAACACTCTGAATGTACGGAGGGCTCAGGGTCCCAAGGAGCAGCCACAGTCTCACCATGAGAGTGGCTCCTCATTAGACGCTCAGCTGTCCTATACCCCACTAGCTCAGTGCGAGGGGTCAATGCCATCCTGGCCACATGCCAGACTAGAGCAAAAGATGTTGGTATGCCTACCGACTGTTGAAGGCTCCCCAGCATCTGACGGACAGCTCTGCATGGGTCCTATCCATGGGGATCATCAAGGAATTAGTACATACCCTGCGGATCAAATCCCGCCACTCATCAATAGTCTCTACAAACAAAGGAGGAAAATGAATTAGAAACTAAAACAAGAAACTAAAAGATACAAAATAGCAACTAAGGAGAGCCTACAAATAAACATTAAAAGGGAGAAAGGGTAACTTACTCAGATCACCAGGCCTCCAGGATGGGTCGCTGGGGCCGGCACCTACCGCGGATGCGCTGCCGACTGAGGGGCTGCTCCTGTGGCAGGAGCAAGACGTTGTCGCCCCGCAACGGACTCATCCTCTCCACCTTGACCCTGGGAGAGTGGCTCCTCTGAAACCAAAGTCACCCTCTATGCGCTCTTCTCGGCCCTCTCTGCCTGCATAATATCCTGAGTGTCATGCCACTCAGGATCGCTGTCCTCGGTCTCCTCCTCTGTCCCTCCCTCTGTGAACTCCTAAGACTCAGAGTCAATATCAATAGGGTCATCGCTACTATGAGCAGGACCCGTAGCAATCTGAAGCAAGGGTGCCCGAGGCGCACTGGCTCTCCCTCTAGCACGAACTATCCTCCTGGCTGCAATAGGAACGCCAGGAGTAATCACTGTCCAACCTCGGCCTCTAGGGCCCCCTCTGGCCTCACGGAATGATTTGTAGACTAGCACCACTGGGGAAAGCATATCCGTGTATGGTAAGCCAAACTGCTGAGGAACTCGGCCAAAGGGGTGCATCTCCACTCACCCCACTCTATCAATAAGCTGCCCTGTGGTGAAGCAGGAGATCAAGGTAAGAGCCTCCTCGCCCCATATGCCAGCCATAGTCTGGTACGGTGTCACCTCCATGTCAGCAGTAGTTAGGGAGGCAACTAGCTGATGAGGTGCTCTAAGCACCGACATGTCTATCCATCTAGCTGCCCTCACAGCTCCAGGATCTGCCACCTCCACACCCCTGCCATAAGGGATGAAATGCTCATAAACCCAACTCATGACTAGAGTCGGGTGGCTCAATGACTGCCCCTATAAACGAACCACCCTGTATAGATCGTGGTAGGTGGTCCCAAGAATGTCTGCCCCCCAAGCGTATATCCGACCGTGCCCCTCTATCTATGCAATAATGGGGTCCCAACAGTATAATAATGTGTCTCCTCCCTTGTCCCTGATCAGTCTCGAGGCAAGGATCCCCATGATGGCCTGTCGAAGTACGGGGATGGGAAAAGAAGGAATAGATCGAACTCTCACCCCCTTCTTCGACCCTGTGGAGATGACTGCATCTCCCATATATGTGGCCCACTGTGCACTCTGTGCCCGCGAGCCTGCTGTCTCTAGGGTGAGTCGTCTCCCGATGATCAGGACCCCCAGAATGCGGTAGACGTCCTCCAATGTAATGGTCCACTCGCCACGGACCCCTGGTAATCGGAAGGTGTTCCGATCTGCATCCCAGTAGGAGAACAAGTCACAAAGGATGTGACTAGATGGTGTAACATGGGGCACGCGTGATATGCGCAATATGCCAGCTCTCTGAAGTGTGTCCTCCTCATCCTGTGAGAGGGTATCTAATACTCCTGGGAGCCAATCACACTCCCTCTCTCTACTCCAACGGATATACTCCTCTCTCGCCTGCATACACCCAAAAACACACAAAACAAAGTAAGTTAGCATCCAGTCAATACTAGAAAAATCATAAAAACACGTAGAAATGCTAGAAATACAAACACAATCTCAAAAACGGATGCCTTTTGCATTCTATGCAAAACCGCCGCCCTGAGCAGGGAGGCGGTTTTGTAACCGCCGCCTTAAGGGCGGCGGTCGTGTAACCGCCACCCTGATCAGGACGGCGGTCATGTAATTACCGCCCTGGGCAGGGCGGCGGCCGTGGTCTAAAAATCCACGTAGGTTTTTAAACCCGAAAGGCCTAAAAAGTGTAAAAAACGGCCATTTAACTTAAAAACAGAGCCTACCCAGTAGGCGCCCCCCCTAGGTGGACCTTTTAACACTAGCATTTTCAAAAATGACCCCCCCATTGTAAAGTATTTAGCATTTCAATTTTAAGATGGGAAAAACAATAAATTGAAGGAAACTAACCTGTGATCACTGAGGTTGATGTTCCGCACGTGGAGGCATGATCGCTATCTCGCTATGGACGTTTCGACTCTACTCACGCAAGAAACTATCATCGTGGGTCCCAGAGCTCAAAATCAATCAAATCGACTCGCGCAAATGAATAGGAAAATGGGCCCACTTTCATATATATTGCACTCTGTTTCGTTTTAAAATGACTTTTTCACAGGTTTGGAGCGCTGATGGAGGTAAGTTCCTATCCTCACACAAATGGTACGTTCTCATTCCTTGTTATCTTAGCGTTTATATTTCAAACTATTGTGTCTATCTGCACTTGAGTTCTCTTTTTGTTTTGCAGGTAGCGGGAATTTTGGATGGCATCATTTCAACACACAGACGTGTCAGGTATAACTTCTAACTTCCCATTTCAGGACTGCCATACTCAGACCCACCGTTTTACGCCTCTTCATGGCTAAAATGCTTCTCCGAGGGGGTAATATGTACATACCCAAAATTGTAAGGTACTGTACTACCGGAACAACGTAACAAGTGCCCCAATGATGATACAGGTCTCCTTGCAAGGTGTTCGAGATCCAGAAAAGTTCTCTAAACATGCGTTAACATCCCACATGCCCCACTTAGTCCCTATGTCCTTTGTTTTTCCCTTTTCTCCTCTTTTCTTGGCCTTTTGCTCTTTAGTGACGAAACCACCGGCCTGCATGGGTGGTGGTCTCGTGACCACCGCCCTGATCAGGTTGGCGGTCCTGTAACCGCCGCCCTGCTCAGAGCGGTGGTCCTTTACGCATTTTCCAGAAAGCGTTTTTAACGTGACTCACGTAAAAATCAACGATTCACCAGCTTTTTTTTGCCGACTTGGGCTTGCATTTATGTTTTTGGTCCCCTGGAATAGTGTTTGGCCATTGTTTATAGTTTTAGAGTTCAGTTTGGTTTTGATCTTTGGGTGAATGAAAAGCTATAAATAGATGGCTTGTGCTCAAGCAAATGGCCCTCAAAAATTTGCCTCTGATTTCTCTTTGCAATAGATTAAAATTTTCCTTTTGCTTAGAAGCCATAGTTTCAGTTCATTTGCATGCTTAGTTAGTATTGTTCAACTGTTGGTAAGCCACATATCCATCTTGTGCAAGCAGTGCTGTTATTTCACCCAATCCATTGGAGTATAATAGCTTAGGAAGCCATTAAAGTTACAGGTTTTGCTCCTCAAAATAGGATAGTTTCAGGTTCTGGACGCTTTATGTTACATGACTCGCAATAAATCCCGCTAGGAATTGCATAAGCCAAGCTCTGTACTCTTGCGCTATCCCTCTCCTACTCGCATTATATTCAGTCTGCACTCTGAGCTACCTTTGTCCCAAAATCTACGTCTGTTGATGCTAGCATTACACACTTTTTTGGATTCACGTGAACACAAAGGAACGAGGAGATCACACTGAGGGGACAAGATCACACACACGATTGGATTCGCCACTGTTATGCAAAATCCAGGTTCTAGCTTTCAAAGTTCTAAAAGTTAGAAATATATCAAATAGAGTAGATAATCACTTCTTTTCAGTTAAGTTTACTTTCGATATTGCCAGGGAAGCTGTGGGGATTGATAGTTTCTGAGAAACTATGATTCATTCCTCACTTCTGAGGTAGGATCGAGAGTTTGGCAAATAGATTAAGCAAGTTATTTCATTATTTAGAATAGATCTACAAATTGCACAAACAAATAACTACACTCGATTATTTTGTTTGTTTTATGTTTTATCTTAGTTGTCAAATTCTTAGAGATGTTTAATA